>CM014732.1:944349-2367345 GCA_004329165.1 Spatholobus suberectus
ATAATTATAATGTTAGTAACAAATTATGTTAGTAACAAATAATTATTGCATTATATATATATTATATTTATATAATATATTATATTATATATATATATATGATACATTATATTTAAATCTTGTGCCAAAGATAAATTAAGTGATAATTTTTTTTAATTTTTAAAAAATATAAAAATTGTTTAATGTTTTTCTTAAAATAATTTAGATTATTTCAGTAAAAAATTTCTTAACACATGTCAGGTAACAAAATCTTGAAAAGAAAAAAAAGTTAATTTCGCATACTAATGAATCATATATATCCGTCTCTATATTATAAATAAGATATCACTGTGTAATACAATTTTTTTTCATAATATCCGTCTCTACACTCTAATAAGATATCACTGTGTAATACAAAACATTTCTAATATCTGCACCCCGTTTATGTTTCATTAAATAAATTGGTATGTTAAAGCACAAATAAAATCAAGGTGGTTAGCGAAAGTCATGTCATATCTTTCATATGAATATTTTGTGATATAAAATTATATTAAATATTTTTTTTTATGAAGAAGAATCTTCACTCTTAAATGTGAGGATATTTCTCATTTATTTTCTTTTTTCATGATACATAACTTTATTTTGTATATTTAAAAAAATCACATTATTAATTACTTTCAAAATTTTTTACATTAAATTTCTCTTTTCATTAACCTTTCCTTTCTAAAATTAATTATCATTAACTTCTACATCAAAATATTTTCATCACATATTTTAATTATTTATATTTTTAAAATTAATTTATTTTAATTTTATAAGTCTGGTCTTTTCTATTAAGTTTAATCTATTTATGTTATTATTTATTTAAATTAATCATATATTTTTCCTTCTACATAATATTTGGTAATTATTATAATAAGTGGATTCAAAGTCTTAAATTTAGTAATTCAGTTTTCAAAATTTTTAAAGGCTATATTTATTGTATTAGATTATATTAGATTGCATAATTTACATTCATAAAAGAATAGGTTATAGATTAGATTATACGTATTTCTCAGCCAGACCTAATCGGGTGGACGATACCCGACCCATAAATATAATCATATCATAGTACCTGGTAACGGCGGTCAAAGAAATATCTATAACCTTTAAAAAAATTCCCTTAATTATTAATACTATGAATATGAATGAATGAATTAATGTGTTTTAATAATTAATATTTATAATTTATTGACTTAAATGGTGCTCACCGTGTGTGTCTGGGTGTCTGTATAGTGTTTTGTTTTCTCCGAGTCTGGGATTTTGCTCTGTTTCTTCTGTCTCTGTGGCTGTGGTTTTTCTGCAAAAAGCAGCAGCGGCAGCAGCAGCGGAAGAAGAAGAAGAAGCAAAATTCAGAAGCGGCTGTTCAGTATTCAACACACCACACAACTCTCAAGTGTGAAGAGTGAACAACACTCAACTAACTGTGTCGCACTGCACGCGTGGCTTTGCTTGGGGGTTAGGTTAGTTTAGTTAGCTCGAATCGAAAATCATAAAGAAAAAAAAAAAAAACGGAAAGTGGAGCAGAATAGGCGTTGATAGACCGCGGAATCTCACAGAATCACACTACAGGATTTGTGGTTTTAGGTGCACACACCTCTCTCTTTTTATCACTGTTCACTCATTCATTCTCTTCCACCCTCCACTCCTACTGAAAATTCAATACCCTTTTCATTCTGTCCTTGAGATTCGTATTGCTACTTATTTTTCTAAGAAAGAGTTTTTGCTTTTAGCATAATCAAATAAATCAAATTGCATAAAAGGGGAAGGGTATGGAGGATGGGAGTAGGGTTCCAGCGGGGGATGGCCCGTCTTACTGGCTGGATGCGTGTGAGGACATATCGTGTGATTTCATGATTTTGATGTCTCTTCCATCGTGTCAGACCAGCCTGACAACGCCTCCAATCAGGACTTCTTCGGTGACATTGATAAGATATTGGACAGCATCAAGAACGGTGCTGGCCTCCCTCTTCATGCTGAACCAAATTCCAACTCTAATGCCACTGCAGGAGGAGGAGGAGGAGGAGGAGAAGTGTGGTTGCCTAATGATGCCTCCAATGCCACTTTGGAGGATGGGGAGAATCGTACTCCTGCTCCTGCTCCTGCTGCTGATGCTTCTGACCATTCTGGCTGTGCTCAGAGTAACGGCTCTTGTAAGCTGTCTAATGGGAATGAAGGGGGAGTTTTGGTTAATCATTCTCAGGAAAGAGGAGCTCTCACTCTGAATGGAGGGCATGATGTTGATGGTGAAGAGAGGTGCAGCAAAAGGGCTCGGCTCGGCAGCTACAAGAATGAGAGGCCTTATTATGGTAGAGTAAATTATCAAGGGAAGGAGAGGGAGAGGTGTTTTAATAACAGGAAGAGGCCGCGTGATAGGGATGAGATTGATAGGAGGGATAAGGATGGTATAAGGAAAAGGGAACATTATGGTGCTTGTGGCAGGAGGGATCTTAGAGATAGGGATTGGAGGGATAGAGAACCCAGGGGTTACTGGGAGAGGGATAAGTCCGGTTCCAATGATTTGGTCTTTCGCCTGGGGGCTTGGGAGCCTGATCGTAATCGAGAAGACAAAATGGCAAGCGACACTAAACAGGAAAACAATGGAAAGCTTGATAAGAAGTCTGAGGAGGCTAAGGAGAGGGTTCCTGAGGAAAAAGCTAGACAATATCAGTTGGATGTTCTTGAGCAGGCAAAGAAGAAAAATACTATAGCTTTTCTTGAAACTGGAGCAGGGAAAACCTTAATTGCTGTTCTTCTCATTAAAAGTATACAGGAGAGTTTGCAGAAGCAAAATAAGAAAATGCTTGCAGTATTTTTAGTTCCAAAAGTTCCACTTGTTTACCAGGTAAGATAGTTTTTCACAATTTATTTATTTTTAAATGCTTTTGCTTGGAGACAATATGAGATTTAAGTAATGCAATGCAAATGGTGTCCATTCACTGTTGTGGAAGTTCTTGCAGTTCTAATTATTTGTCTAATTACAGTGAGCTGTAGTAATTCTTGTTCTTTGTCTAATTACAGCAAGCTGAAGTAATTCGTGAGCGGACTGGTTATCACGTGGGCCACTATTGCGGAGAAATGGGGCAAGATTTCTGGGATGCTCGAAGGTGGCAGCGTGAATTTGACAGCAAACATGTATGTTTTGAAATTTCTATTGATGATATGCTGGCCCTGTCACTTTGTTATTCTGTTTTTTTCATTTGTGTTTTAGTCTATTGATGTGGTATTCTTTTTTTGGTTATTCTGTACAGTATAGCATTTGATTTCTGAATTTAGATTCTGTTAAGTTTTCTTCTTCATGTTTGTCTGTAGTTTCCTCACGTCTAGTGTTGGCTACTGGTTAAGTATAACTCTTGTTTCTATTATAATTGAAAATAAGTTGTTCTTCTATGGCCAATGCATGTGTTCTTCATATGGAAGGAAAGTCTTGCTCGGATATCAAAATCATAGCAAATGCAGCCTTTGTAGTATATGGGTCATAGCTAGTTGTATAGATTTTTGGTACGTAGCCTGCAATAGCATATGTACGGAAATCGTATACATTTGTTGAGGTTTAGAAATTAGAAGTTAGAACATATGGTCTTAATTTTGTTAAGTTTAGCTGTTGGATTAAATTTTAGTTTAATTAGTAGTATACTCATATCAGTAGTATTAGACTATTTTTGTTTTCATGAATCATATCTGCTTTCTAATTCTAATTGGTGTTGCTCAATGCATGAACTTTTATACGTTTAATAACTCATGACTTATCTAAGATGGATCATGGAAATGGAATGCTTTTTTAGTTTCCTTGGGTATAATAATTCAGATTTCAGAATGTGTGGGGATGGTGAGTATACTTTTTGATGATTTTTTACTTCAGCTTTTTTCTTTTTTTTACAAGATGTTTATCTCAATGTTCCAATGTTTGATATGGCAGAGCCTTTTGTGGTATTTGTATTTGTTGGAATTATTAATAACTTAATTACCATCCCACTTTCCAATGAGCTTAGGTTCATTGTATCTTAGGAAATTGAGATAGTTTAATTACCCTTTTTTGTGAACTGTACTCTATATTAATATTCTGTGTATATACATCATTTAACTGAGTGTGTATTCAGCACTCAAGTACATTAACTCAAAATCAGTCTTATTTTTGTCTTCAACTTGGTAGCAGAACGGGTTTGATCCCGCTTCTGATTTTGTCAGTTTAGGTTGTCCTATTTATTGGTCAGCTGGGTTGTCATTCTGGCTCCATCTGAGGTCATCATCCCGCTGCTGTCTGAAGTCATCCACGTGCCGCCACACGTCGATACTTTCTCTACATCTGGCCGGCACGTGAAAGCCACATGCTGGATTTCAATCGCACCATCTCCATTTTGCTTGTTACTTTGTTAGCCTCTCCTTTGTCTGTTTTGGGTCTTGTATTTTCATTTTTATTTGATCTGAATAGTTGGTTCAAAATCTCCTTGCTTTCCCGTTGTATATCTCTTGGTTCAGCTCTAAGTTTCAATCTTTTTGTCTTCATGGCATCCACAAGAGGGTCTGATAAGGGTCAAAACGATCTCTTCTCTTTTATATTCTCAGGGACTGTTTCAATAACCTCTGAAAATCTTAATGGTAAAAACTACATGGATTGAGGAAATGTAAGCTTTGGAATCAAACCATACTTGGACTGTGGTTCCTTTACCTCCAAATAAAAACCCTGTGGGATGTCAATAGGTTTTCACTATTAAAGTAGCACCTAATGGAACTATGGGTTGCCTTCAGGCTTGTCTTGTGGCCAAAGGTTTTACTCAAATTTTTGAGCAGGACTATGGAGATACTTTTTCTCATGTTGCCAAAATGGCTTTAGTTTATGTTTTTTGTCCTGGAAGCATGAATTAGTGGCCCTTACATCAATTGGATGTGAAAACTGTCTCTTTGCATGGAGACCTAACAGAGGACATATATATGAAACAACCTCTTGAGTTTGTTGCTCAGGGAGAGTCCAGACTGGTTTGTAAACTTGATATATTACTATATGGTCTCAAACAATCCCCTTGATGTTGGTTTGGGCAGTTCAGCTTAGTCTTACAAAAAATTGGAATGATTCAGAGTGAAGTATAGCATTCAATATTTTATCAGTATTCATCTAATCTGTGCATATATGTTGTAGTTTATGTGGATGATATCGTCATCATAGGGACTGATTATACTGGGATCAGCATTTGAAGGAGCATCTATTTTGTCACTTAGAAACAAATGACTGGGTCAATTAAGATACTTTCTAGGAGTTAATGTTGCTTTGTCAAAGTCTGGAATTGCCATCTCCCAAGCAAATATTGAAGATTGGTAATATTTTATTGAAACTATGAAATTAATTTGTGACAATCAGGTAGCTCTTCACATTGCATCTAACCCAATCTTCCATGAATGAACCACACATATAGAAATTGATTGCCACATCATTTGTGAGAAGATTGCTTTTGGAGAAATTATGACATCCTTTGTCAACTCAAATGATCAATTAGTTGATTTGTTCACCTAAGCCCTTTGGAGACCAAGAATACCTTATATCTGCAGCAAGGCGAATGTGAATGCTTTTGATATCTACACTCCAGCTTGAGGAGGTGTTGGAATTATAAATAACTTAATTACTATCTCACTTTCCAATTAGTTTTGGTTCATTGTATCTTGGGAAATTGAGACCCCTTTTTGTGAACTGTACACTGTATTAATTATCTCTGTGTATATATATCATTTAACTGAGTGTGTATTCAGCACTCAAGAATATTCACTTAAAATCAGTCTGCTCTTATTTTATCTTCAACTGCATTGCATTATCTATGATCTATGTGAATACTCTCATGCCAACACATGGGTTTGGCCCCTTTGGTGTCTCCAAGATACAACTTATACTAAAATCTAGGAATTTGTAATTATTGGCTAGTTTTCTGAAGCCCTTGTAGTTTCTTTGTATTTTTCTAAATATTAAAAAGCAGTGCATGACAAATTGCTTGTAAATCATATATAGAAGACATGACTCTATGTGAGTTTAAAGTTGTATTGCTATTTGTTTCTGTAATTTTTATTTTCATTATTTGATACAAGTCGTAGGCAAATTGTTTTTCAAATAAGATTCATAAGTTCTCCTTCTCTTGCCCTATTAATATTGCTACTGTTCTTCCTTGGCCAGGTGTGTGTTTATACTGCAGTTACTCAATTGGTTATTCTTGCTGTAGGTTTTAGTCATGACCGCTCAAATTCTTTTGAACATTTTGAGGCATAGCATAATAAAAATGGAAGCAATCAATCTCTTGATTCTGGATGAGTGCCACCATGCCGTGAAGAAACACCCATATTCACTGGTGATGTCTGAGTTCTACCATACAACAACCAAAGAGAGGAGGCCATCTGTATTTGGAATGACTGCTTCTCCTGTTAACTTGAAGGGTAGTTATTCAAGTTCTCAACTGAGCTTGGGATCCTGTGCTTTGTTACTAATTTTTTCAAGCTATGATTTGTCTTGAAATTATGGGATTTTAGGTATAGAAGGGAGAAAGAGAGATACAAGAGAATGAAACAGTAATTTGATATTAACTTAGATGTATTGCAATGTATTCATGTGTTTGATGTGTTCATAAAACCTACAATACTAACCCTTATTTATACTAATCATGATCCTAACTAATTAAGGAAACAAATCATGATATGATAGGGAGATAATGATGGGTGGAGATAATGAGGAAATAGGGAAACTAAACTTAGAGGATAATCTAAGATATGATAAGATATTCTAATAATTTGCTTGGGGTTTGAAACCCTTGTTCAGCAATTTTTTATTTATTTTTTTAATTATATGCTGTATTTTCATTGTGTTCTTTTTCAAGTCAACATTGCTTATGCTTATGGTATATTCAGGTGTCTCCAGCCAAGTAGATTGTGCAATAAAAATTCGTAATCTTGAAAGTAAGCTAGATTCTATAGTTTGCACCATAAAAGATCGTAAGGAGCTGGAGAAACATGTGCCAATGCCCTCTGAAGTTGTGGTGGAGTATGATAAAGCTGCCAGTTTATGTTATCTACATGAGCAGATAAAGCAGATGGAGGTTGAAGTTGAAGAAGCTGCAAAATCTAGTTCAAGAAGAAGCAAATGGCAATTTATGGGAGCTAGAGATGCTGGAGCTAAGGAAGAGCTGCGCCAAGTATATGGTGTTTCTGAAAGAACAGAAAGCGATGGAGCTGCAAACCTAATTCAGAAGTTGAGAGCTGTTAATTATGCACTTGGTGAACTGGGACAATGGTGTGCATATAAGGTACATACTATTTCTTGGAGAATGAGGAATCTTGGGTTTCTTGCCCACTTTATAAACTCTCTCTCTCTCTTTTTTTTAACAGGTTGCACAATCCTTTTTAGCAGCTTTGCAAAATGATGAAAGGGCCAACTACCAACTTGATGTCAAGTTTCAGGAATCTTATCTGAGTAAAGTTGTCTCTCTTCTGAAATGCCAACTGTCAGAGGGTGCAGTTTCTGACAAAAATGCTGGTATTGATGACTCAGAGAATGGTGCAGCTCAAAGTGGGTCTGATCATGAAGAGATGGAAGAAGGAGAGCTTCTAGACAGTCATGGTGAGCCTGGTTGTTGAATTGAATTTGTAATGGCTCAAATTTCATGTGGAGTAGTTCATACTTCGTAGTTTAAATTTGTAAATTATCCTGGTAAGCTGTATTTGTTATTTTTTAATTTGGTAACTTCTTCGAGAATATAAGAAATTGGACTACTAAGAATTTTAACAAAATATTTTACGTGTGAAAGAGCATTCATAATTCACCATATATCTAATTTATGCTTTGCTTTGTACAGATATTTAAATTTAAATTTAAATATTAAATACCAACGATTGAGATAGAATGTAGTTTGATCTTTTATTTAAACTGACACATTTTTGTTTAGTTGTCTCTGGCGGGGAGCATGTGGACGTCATTATAGGAGCTGCTGTGGCTGATGGCAAGGTGACCCCCAAGGTCCAGGCACTAATCAAAATACTTCTCAAATATCAGCATACAGAAGACTTCCGTGCAATCATCTTTGTTGAGCGTGTTGTGTCTGCATTAGTTCTGCCCAAGGTTATAATATATAGACACATTACTTTTATAGTTCCTTTTGTTTGATTCAGTTGCATAATCAAGATCCTATTGGCTCATTGTGTGTCAATACTGGCAGGTCTTTGCAGAGCTTCCATCTCTTAGTTTTGTGAAGTGTGCAAGCTTGATTGGTCACAATAACAGTCAGGAAATGCGGACCTATCAAATGCAGGATACAATTGCCAAGTTCCGTGATGGGCGGGTAAGATTTGTATCTTACTGGCGCGGCTCAGCTATCAGTTTCACAGGGGTAGAAATAATCCCTTCTATTCTCTCCATCTCACTAATGTACTCATTTGTAGGTCACATTGTTAGTTGCCACTAGTGTTGCTGAAGAAGGACTTGATATCCGGCAATGCAATGTTGTTATTCGCTTTGACCTTGCAAAGACTGTTCTGGCATACATTCAATCCAGGGGCCGTGCTAGAAAGCCTGGATCTGACTACATCCTGATGGTTGAGAGGTACTGGTTTAGTAAGTTTCTTTTTTGTATTGTTGTTCAAGTATATTTTTCTAGAGATTTAGTAAGCCTAAGAGAATTAGAATCTATTTGGGAGTGAATTTATTATGTTTGTCCTCTGGGTTTTCTCCTTCCTTGCATGACTTGTTATCTAACTGCTGGTTTGCATTTAGTTAGTCATGGCTTGCTTTAATGACATTAGCTCTGTCATTAATAATTGAGTGATGAAAGGTTCACATTCTCCCTTCAACAATGCAACTAAGAAATTTTTTTTATTCTTTCTTGGGTGCTTTTTAAAATTATTATTATTATTGTTCCTCCTCCAACCATTGATTTTGAATAAAGCCTCATTTTAGTTCTTGAAATTGTAAAGCATCAGTGTCTTAAGTCCCTGACTTTACAAAGTTCTTACTTTAAACCTTGACTTTGTAAAATGTCATTTACTTTGGTCATTTTTTGAGCAAAACAACAATAATGAAGTAGAGAATGGACTAAAATTAATGACTTCTTGCAAAGTCAAGGACTAAAGTGAAGATTCTATTAAGTTAGGGACTAAAGTGACAGACACTTACAATTTCAGGGATTAGAATGAGGGTTTACTCATTGATTTTCTTCTTTTTCTTGGTTGCCTTTTAATTTTGTTCTTTGGTTTAGGCGGATTCCTTATCCTACTTTCGCTTTGTGATTCATTCTCTCTCTCAAATAACTCTTCTTTATAATTAATTATTATTGTCAATATTCTTATTGTCATAATTTTTTTGTGGCATGGGAGGTCCAAAATGTGGCGTGGGGAAGGGGAAGGTAGGCTAAAGTTGAGGCTAAGTGGCCTTGGTAGGATTTGAACATGGGATCAAGTAGTCTCCTAAGAAACTTGGTGCCACTTGAGCTAAGGCTCTTGGGCTAATTGGCTTTGTTATACAACAAGAACTTGTTTTTGATTTAGTGTCAGTGTGATTTAATTGCAAAATTTATTTTAGATTTTTCAATCAATAATGAATTATGCTGCGGAAGTTTCTGCTTTTCCTTCTCTGATAGGCATATTGAAAAACTGATGCTGTGAATTTTTGTTGGATCTAGCATTAATCAGCATTATGTTCCTAATTTTACCTAACATACATGGTGTTTTATGTTTTAGTGGATGCTGATTAACTGAACTCTTTCCACCCTCTCTGTCCCCCTCCTTGTGATTTGTCTTGTATATAGGGGCAATTTGTCACATGAAGCATTCCTAAGGAATGCCAGGAACAGTGAGGAGACTTTGCGCAAAGAAGCAATAGAGAGAACAGACCTTAGTCATCTGAAGGACACTTCAAGATTAATTTCTGTTGACACCCGGCCTGGAACAGTTTACCAGGTGAAGTCAACTGGTGCAGTTGTGAGCTTAAATTCTGCTGTAGGTCTTATCCACTTCTACTGCTCTCAGCTACCTAGTGACAGGTGCCACATTTCTGCTTGAGATCGGTGGTTTGCTCTACCAGCCTTTTTTTTAAGCCACAAATTATGACTTGGATGTTTTCTATCCTTTGTCCAGATATTCAATTCTTCGTCCTGAGTTTATTATGGAGAGGCACGAAAAACCAGGAGGTCCCACGGAATATTCTTGCAAGCTTCAATTGCCGTGTAATGCACCATTTGAAAATCTTGAGGGTCCTATATGCAGTTCTATGCGTCTGGCACAACAGGCATGCCATCGTTTATTATGAATTTGATTGATTCTGCTCATCTTTATCAAGAACCATTTGTTAATTTGGTGTTTTGCAGGCTGTTTGTCTGGCTGCTTGCAAGAAACTGCATGAGATGGGAGCATTCACTGACATGCTATTGCCTGATAAAGGAAGTGGGGGAGAAAGAGAAAAGGATGAACAAACTGATGAAGGAGATCCACTTCCAGGGACTGCTAGACATAGGGAGTTCTATCCTGAAGGTGTGGCTGACATACTGAAGGTTGGTTCTTTCTGCAAGTTATGTTATCTACGTCATCTTTTTGTAAGGATTTTGTTATATAGTTGACTAGTACATCATTTATCATTATTCATTTGTAAAGAAAGCTTGTGTATAATACCCTTAATCAAATGCTATGATCTTGAAGGCTTTGAAGATGGTTATTAATGAAACAAAGAAGATAAATGGAGAACAATTGCAATCTAAATACTTCCCATTTAGGAAAAGAACAGGGATACTTCTACAGAAATGAAAATTCACCAAAGAAAATTCACCAAATCTGTATCTGTGCTACGAAAAACATGCTTTTTAAGTCTTCAGTGACAGAAGGGTTTTGATCTTACCTTTCTGTTTTTGCCATGAGAATTCTTGAGTTTGTTACCTTGCCCTCATTATTGCTTAATGCTATCTGGACTCTCAGGGAGAATGGATCTTATTTGGAAAAGATGCTTGCAACGACTCCAAATTGCTTCATCTTTACATGTATGCTGTGAAGTGCGAAAATATAGGCCATTCAAAGGATCCGTTCTTGACTCAAGTTTCAAATTTTGCAGTACTTTTTGGCAATGAGCTGGATGCAGAGGTAGTAACTCCTATTTGTGCCACTGCTTCTAGTTCATTATTTAGTATTATAAACTCTTTTGCTCTCTCTTTCTGATTGTATTCATCTTATAGGTGTTATCGATGTCAATGGATCTATTTATCGCTCGAACCGTGACTACAAAGGCATCTCTTGTCTTTAGAGGGTTGATTAATATCACTGAGAGTCAGGTTGACAGATTAGCCGTTGGGCATACTTGTTTTAAATGTTCATATATTTTAAAAATTTTAGTTTCTGATAGCTGGGTGAAACCTATTTTTTGACATGCAGCTGGCATCCTTGAAAAGCTTTCATGTAAGATTAATGAGCATTGTCTTGGATGTGGATGTTGAACCATCTACCACTCCTTGGGATCCTGCAAAAGCATATTTGTTTGTCCCAATGGTTGGCGATAAGTCTGTAGATCCTATGAACCATATTGACTGGCATCTGGTTGAGACAATAATTGGAGCTGATGCATGGAAGAATCCCCTCCAGAAAGCTCGACCAGATGTTTACCTTGGTACTAATGAGAGAACATTAGGTGGAGACAGAAGGGAATATGGATTTGGGAAATTGCGTCATGGCATGGCTTTTGGGCAAAAATCACATCCTACCTATGGAATCAGAGGAGCTGTGGCCCAGTTTGATGTGGTGAAAGCTTCAGGATTGGTTCCTAACAGAGATGCCATGCAAACACAAAAGCACAACAATGTGACTACCAATGGAAAATTGATGATGGCAGATACCTGTACTAATGCAGAGGATCTGGTAGGGAAAATTGTAACTGCTGCTCATTCAGGGAAGAGGTTTTATGTTGATTCAATACGCTATGAGATGTCAGCAGAGAACTCTTTCCCTAGGAAAGAAGGTTATCTTGGTCCTCTGGAGTACAGTTCTTATGCTGATTACTACAAACAAAAGTATGATACACATTCTCTTTAAGATTATGATAGTCTTCTAGTTTTTGCCCCCTTTGTTTTAAAGGATTTTTTTTCCCCATCCAGCCAAGCCTCCCTATCCCATTTCTGAACACTTTTGTGTCCATGTGTCTTGAAAATTCTTACCAATAACTTGTTAGCCACACTGCACCTCTAATGTTGTGCAGGAAGAACACGGGGCTAATCTTAATCTGTGAAGGAATCTTCTGTTGTCACCTCTAAATTGCGAGAAGTGACAATAACTTCTTGTTCCTTCCAGATTAGAGAAGCTTTTTGTCTCTTCTTGCACAACTGAGGGTGCGCATGGCTACTGGTTCTTTTTTATTGCTTTGGTGTAGGTATGGGGTTGATTTGATTTACAAGCAGCAACCTCTTATAAGAGGGCGTGGTGTATCATACTGCAAGAATCTTCTGTCCCCTCGATTTGAGCACAGTGAAGGTTTGTTTTCATGATTTCTATCCTGGAATTATTATGCTTTGCAAATTTGTAGATTCTTGTTTAATGGGAACTGTCATGTCATTGTAGCACATGAAGGTGAATCGGATGAGACACATGACAAAACTTATTATGTTTTCCTTCCTCCTGAGCTATGCTTAGTACACCCACTGCCTGGATCACTTGTCCGTGGTGCCCAAAGGTTGCCTTCAATAATGAGGAGGGTTGAAAGTATGCTACTTGCGGTTCAGCTTAAGAATATGATAAATTATCCTGTCCAAGCTTTAAAGGTATCTTCTCTGCTCCAGGTATTTAGCTTTTAGTTCTAGTTTCTGCAGTTAACCCATGCCTTCTATGTGAACAGATCTTGGAAGCCTTGACCGCCGCCTCTTGCCAGGAGACATTCTGCTATGAAAGGGCAGAGCTTCTTGGAGATGCTTATCTGAAATGGGTTGTTAGTCGATTTCTTTTCCTAAAATACCCACAGAAACATGAGGGCCAACTTACTAGGATGAGGCAACAAATGGTCAGTAACATGGTATTATATCAGTATGCATTAAGTAAAGGGCTTCAATCATATATTCAAGCAGATCGCTTTGCCCCATCCAGATGGGCAGCTCCTGGGGTGCTGCCTGTCTTTGATGAGGATACCAAGGATGGGGAGTCATCTTTGTTTGACCAGGAGCGATCCATTTCTAAGGCCGAGAGGATGGATTGTCACAATGATGGATATGAAGATGAGATGGAAGATGGTGAGCTTGAGAGTGATTCAAGTTCTTACAGAGTTCTGTCCAGTAAGACACTTGCAGATGTTGTGGAAGCACTGATTGGGGTATATTACGTAGAAGGTGGTAAGAATGCTGCTAACCACCTTATGAAATGGATTGGCATTCAAATAGAGTTTGATCCTGATGAGATGGAGTGTACAAGAAAGCCATTTAATGTTCCAGACAGCATACTTAGGAGTGTTGATTTTGATACTTTAGAAGGTGCTTTAAATATGAAGTTTAAAGACAGCGGGCTGCTGGTAGAATCCATAACTCATGCCTCCAGACCATCTTCAGGAGTATCCTGTTATCAGCGGTTGGAGTTTGTTGGTGATGCTGTCTTGGATCATCTTATTACCAGGCACTTGTTTTTCACGTACACAAATCTGCCACCAGGACGTTTGACTGACCTTCGGGCTGCTGCTGTAAACAACGAAAATTTTGCACGTGTTGCAGTTAAGCACAACCTTCATGTGCATCTCCGACATGGGTCCAGTGCCCTAGAAAAACAGGTCTTCTTTCTTTCTAATGATTTTTTACTATTACTTGGAGATGAATCATATGGCCTATCCCTGATATTCCTAATTTTTTAGAGCAAGTGGATATTTTTTGGGGTCCTTCTGACATTATGCTTCTGGTTGTCTACAGATTAAAGAATTTGTGAAGGAAGTTCAAGATGAATTGTTAAAGCCAGGTTTTAACTCCTTTGGTCTGGGAGACTGCAAAGCTCCCAAGGTCCTTGGTGACATTGTTGAATCTATTGCAGGCGCCATTTTTCTCGACAGTGGGAGGGATACTACTGTTGTTTGGAAGGTTAGTGCCTAGCTTTTAAGCATAGACCATTCCTTCCTATATTCTTTTGCAAAATGAAGGGAAAAAAGAGAAGCTGATGGAGAATATTCTTGGTCTTGCAATTTTCCCAGGTTTTTCAGCCTCTTTTGCATCCTATGGTTACCCCAGAGACTCTGCCAATGCATCCTGTGCGTGAGCTGCAAGAGCGATGCCAGCAGCAAGCTGAAGGCTTAGAGTACAAAGCAAGTCGTATTGGCAATTTGGCCACTGTTGAAGTATTCATTGATGGGGTGCAAGTAGGGGCTGCTCAAAATCCACAGAAAAAAATGGCACAGAAATTAGCTGCCAGAAATGCCCTTGCTGCTTTGAAAGAGAAGGAAGTGGGTAAAACTCAGGAGAAGAATGATGAAAACGGGAAAAAGAATGGAAACCAGACATTCACTAGACAAACATTAAATGATATCTGTTTAAGAAGAAATTGGCCTATGCCGTTCTACAGGTATGAAATTATTAAGTTACCTATATAGTAGCGCAAATGGATGGTCACTAGAGCTAAATTTCTTAACTTTTTTTATGCTGAAACTTGCAGGTGTGTGAATGAGGGTGGTCCAGCACATGCGAAAAGGTTTACATTTGCGGTGCGCGTCAATACTACTGATAGAGGATGGACGGATGAATGTGTTGGAGAGCCAATGCCAAGCGTCAAGAAGGCCAAAGACTCAGCTGCTGTTCTTCTCTTAGAACTACTAAACAAATTATACTCGTGAAAGATGGAGTGATATTTATTCACATTCTATCTTGCCAAAACATTTAAATCATTCTGTGCATCAGGTATTGAACCCAGCATTATCATCTGGTTCAAACTTCAAACCACCATGTCTCAATCAATGGTTGAATAAATAAGAAACAATAGATGTTACGATTTAAAAAAATGTGTATCCAATTATTTGTGATTCCGCGGATAAGAACATAAGAGATATAACTTGCACTTCAATTTTTTCATTTTTTTCCCCCACTGGCATACGAACCTGAGCCCTTAATTTAATGTTTACGAGCACTCATCATGGCCAGTATTTTGTGACAGAGGATAGTGATGCATACTGCATAAAACAAGTCGCGGACCAGAATTTCTGAGGCCTGACAGCCAGCATTTGGTGTCTTGTTGACACTGCCGTTGAAGGTTAGGGTATACTATTTTGTAGCTTGTATGTATTCCGGAAACAGCTCATGCAAATTATTTAAATACACGACGATCCCATTATAACCTTCTCAGAATCGTCCGTGAGACCTACGTACTTCATGTAGCCGGTGCAAGTGTCTTTCCCTTAAAAACACACTAATCAATATTGCACTTTCACTTGAGAATTTTCTACAATACAAGTTGAGTCAACATTGATCAAAACACATTGCCTTGGAAACTGGTAAACATAGTTAAACACTTAAATTTCGAGGATTCTAAATGATACATTACGTATCAAGCACAGTTGATATTAAGCATTACATTAAGCACGGTTAATAAACCAAACAGATGGCATATTATCCGACTAAATATAAAAACTACTATAGATACGGTTGATTAAAATATATTAAAATAACTATAGATTGCGGCTTATTCTGATTGATGGAGATTGGAGAATAGCATTCTTGTCTATCGCCTCAAGGTGTGCAGAATATACTCTGCGTAGAGATCCCTGCACCAAATCAGTGGTAAGGTATTAAAGTAGCGTGAAAACATGTAGCTGATTCCAGAATTTATAATTTTTTTTTTCTCGTTACCTTACTTTTTACACTTATTTCATATCCAATAAAAGGTTTTTAACCGGTGTAACAAAATGTGACGTAAAATATTCAAGATTCTTGCATAAAAAGTATTGGTTACATAAACGTGCGAGAGGAATGACCTAAAGTGAAAACAAAAGCAGGACGGGATAGAAAGATCTTAGGAGGAAGACAGGATTTTGTTACTGAAATGTTATATTATTTAACACAAACATAAGTCAGTTTAAATTCGATGCATGAAATATTACTCTTAAAAAGTCAGTTTAAATTCGATGCACGAAGTTAGGTTGAGATATGCTTACATTGAATACTGAATGGCATCAACAGCAACGCTTGCAGGTAGAAAATCGTTAACTGCTACCTCCTTGTTCTCATTCTTTTTGTCTTAGCAATGTGTTAAGAAACAGCACTCAAATTGTGAAGAAAATATAAACTAAACTTCGAAGAAATATAGGCAGCAAATTCTTGAATTAATTAAGATTGTTATGGATACAGTCTTCAAAGAAGCGTCGGATCTCAGAGATGCGATGAGGTGCAAGTTCTTTATAGTCGGTAAAGTGCTTATATTCTGGGTCATCAGCACATACTGCAATAATTTTATCATCTTTCTCTCCCTGTGTCAGTAGCACATTTGTTATTGTGCAATGGAAAATAGGGGAAAAGAAGTGGGACTGGTTTTATTGGCTAAGAAAGCAATAGATACCTGGTCAATCATGGGCATAAGTCCAATGGCCCTGGCTCGCAAGAAACAACCAGGAAGAACTGGCTCCTATCAACGTCAATAATCCAGTAAACTAAGTATGGATTGCCTTGTTGATATATAGATCAAACAATGGAAGAATTCTTAAATAGGCATTAACTATTGTATGCACTACATTCGACAATTAACATGTGTTACAAGACGTTGTTTAGAAATAAGTAGATATTTAATATGTCCCACACAACATTACACATGTTTATAAATTTAAATACCTATGTTTAGGATTTCTCCAAAACATGGAGTCAAGGAATTAATTACTAATTAAGAAAATAATTCTTTGAACTCACCTTCCCCTGGTAGACCGGTGCACTTGGCCACCCTTTTGGAAATAATGGCTAATGCAATATCTGAGTTGATTTGGCATATTCATCTTTTAAACGAAGGGTGAAAATAACTGAGATTCAGATTATACTAATTATTTGGGTAATTAACCGATTACTCAAAAATGATCTGTGCTGCTTTCCATCAATATAATCCAAATGCGTACGGCTAATAAAAGAGAGAACTCTATAAATAGAATAGGATATATTGTTTTTCAAAACTAACATTCCCGTGTTAGTATTAGGAGGACTGGGGCCCTATTTTCCAATATTACTCTATAGAATATTATAAACAGGATTGAATGCTTCTTGTGTAAAATATACGAATTTGAAAACGATAATAATTTACCTGCATGAGAACCAAGACATCAATTGGATCATTGTCTTCACAGAGTGTTCGAGGGATAAAACCGTAGTTATGAGGATAAACAACTGATGAATACAAAATCCGATCAACCTGAGCATTATTCGGATGATATAAGAAGAAAAATCTTAAGCATAAAGATAGACGGGTAAGGGAAATAATCATCTGGCAGTAAGTTCTCTGTGAAATCTGTTTCAAATTACAGCACTAGAGACTTCCATTCCAATAACCAGGCAATTGGATTGTACCTTAATTAATCCAGTCTTTTTGTCAAGTTCATATTTCACCTTGCTTCCTTTAGTGATCTCCACAACCTGCAGGAGGCAACTAACCAGTGAACAAGCAGAAACACCACTTTACTAGAAAATTGCAACTCAAGAATGGAATTACAGGTGTTATGCAATTGCTGTATGAGGATCGAGAAGATAAATTATTGGAGACCCAAGTTAGAACAAAGATTCAGTAGCACCTAATACAGTATTACACTAGTGCAATAGTTGCAGCATTGACCCTCCGTAAAATAAATGTTGAAATAATAGCCTCATTTTGGACCTTATTTTCGCAGTAACAGTAATAGATGGCATAATGAGGCAACAAGTATTCTTCCAAAGCAGAAGGCGAAAACTTACACAATTGAAAATATGAGGAGCACCGGGTCCTGCATGTGAAAATTATGTAGTTTTGAAACATGATTTAAATTATAATGTAAATTGAATGCAAATGACAAGATAAAATATATATGAACCAGCTATAATATTAACAACAGTACCAATTTCAAGATCATGCCAAGGGTGGGCAGCTACTGATCTCCTTGACAAAGATGAAAGAATCCTTTCATTCAAACGGGGAACTGGACGATTTTCTTGAGCTTCTTCACCATTCTCACTCATCTTTAAAGATATGGCATAGAAAAAGCAAACATGGGATGAAAAAATAACCCACAAAATGATGCCAAACTTGATGAATGAAAAAAATACCAAATATGCTACGAAGTAAAGAAATGGCTGATATGCAATGCAGATTATAAGCTTTGAAACAAAAGAAAACACGTACCTTGGCCAAGAGTAAATAATATAAATGAAAGAAAGAGTAAAGGGTTGAAAAGAGAGATTCGAGCAAGTGCTATAGTTAATGTGTTTATATATAGAGTTCAAGGGAAGAAGAGAGACTTGGTCAAATTCATTAGAGCATGCTCCTCGGGTCTTTTTAGGAGACATGTTAGCTTACCACTCCACTTGTTTTGTGGAAATTTCAAAGTTCGTTATCTGTTTTTTATACTATATATAAAATTGTGATTAATATATATATATATATATATATATATATATATATATATATATATATAGAGAGAGAGAGAGAGAGAGAGAGAGAGAGAGATAAGAAAAAAGAATTATGAGATAAAATAATTTGTGTAACAGAAATAAAATAGTATTATAAAAAGTTTTATAAAAGGGAACTAGTATGTTTACCCATACAACACATGAGTAATATGAGAATTGATAATATAATAATAGTTATATTACAATATGTTATATAGGTTTTGTTATGTTATATGTTATAATATTTATTTATTTATCTTATATGTTATAATTAATGCTTACAAAAAGAACCTTAGGATAATCAAGAAATGAAAAAGGAAGAACATCTTTGGGTCCCAATTTCTTTCCCTTACCAACTCGTACCAGCCAATAGCAATATAGCGTTTGATTGCTATCTCTTTTATTCCTGCCCTTAAGGATGCATTCATACATTTACCCTTCATTATCTTCTAGAAAAAGTTATTTTATTTATTGAAAATATTATTTATCTTTTATTTTTAATTTTCAGTTATTCTTTTAACTTTTTTTTAATTCTATCATATTTTTAATTATTTTCTAATTCTTTTATTTTATGTTTTTCAATTCCATTATATATATATATATATATATATATTCAAGTTTCTAAATGAAACTTGCCAAAATTGGAAAGATTATAAATTTTTTAAATTTCAATTTTTTTACATTTAAATTTAAACATAATAAATATTTAATTGTGCAACTCATTAATGTTTTCTCAACTTCTTTCTTTTAATCCATTTTTTAGATTCTTTTCATCATTATAATTGGTGGTTGATAGCTATGTTTTGAAAATCAGATCGACTGGTCAGATCAAAAAATCGGTGAACTGGTCACCTGATCGGTTCAACTAAACCATAGAACTGGCCTAAAGAAAAACCGGTCAAAGAACCGAAAAACTGGTCAAAAACCAGTTCACAGTGGGTTAAAAAAAATGTTTATACAACATTATTTTATTTTTTTCTTAAAAAAATAAAAACTAACTTAAAGTATTTATCATTTTCTTTTTTATTTTAAATATAAACTTATTTTTATTAATAAATGTTGATGTGTGTAGTTAAAACTTATACTTAAGTATCATGACGTATTTGATTTGCACTTTTGTAGATATTGTAAATGTAAAGAACCTATAAAATTATGTTTTATTTTTAATTTTTAGTATTATAAAATTATGATATTAAGGTTTTTTAATATTATTTTATGTATTATTTAATTAGTATTATTATTTTATTAATATCGATTCTACCACGGTTGAACCATTGAATCTTGAACCAATGCCTTGACTGGTTCAATGACTGGTCTGGTTTTAAAAACATTGGTTGATAGAGTAGTTATCTTTCTCTTATACTATACATTTATTGGACGTTTTGAATTTGTATTTCTTTTTACTTTTTTATACGCCTTTTCAAATCACATTTAATTTATTTTTGCAACAATTTCCAATGCTTTCTCTCTTCATACTTTTTCTATCTTTTAACCTATTGTTTCTCTCTTCACGCGTTCTTCATTTTTCTCTTCATTTCTTCTTCTTCTTTTCTTCGTACTCTTTCTCAGACTCTTCACACATCTCCAACACTTTCTTCTTTCTTCATTTCTCCATACATTCGTTTTTGTTCTCTTACACAATTTGATATAAGATTTTCATCACCATATGAAGAAATTAATGTTTATCCATGCTAATTAAATTATATTATGTTTTCATAAAAGAGCTTCTATCCAATTATGTTGACCCATGTGCTGCACCGACCACATTTACTTGCCTTTGGTGTGAACATATAAGATGTGTTTATAAGTATTGTTATAAAAAATTTTGAGGGATTAATTTGTTAAAAATATAGAAAGAACTAATTTTCAGATAAATAAAATTTAAAATTCATTAGGTTAAAGAATATAAAATTGTAATAGTAATAGTGTGAAAACAACTTAAATACTTAATGGAAAAGTTCTGTATCCAAATTTGTAAGATATTACCAAATTCTACAATAATATAAATGAAAGAAAGAATAAAGGGTTGAAAAGAGAGATTCAAGTAAGTGCTACAGTTAATGTATCTATATATAGAGTTTAAGGGAAGGAGACTTGGTCAAATTCATTAGAGCATACTCCTCGGGTCTTTTTAGGAGACGTGTTAGCTTACCACTTCACTTTTTTTGTGGAAATTTCAAAGTTCGTTATACATTTTTTATCCCTTTTTTAACTATATATAAAATTTGTGACCATATATATATATATATATAAAGAGAGAGAAATAAAAAAAATATTAGATAAAATAATTCGTGCAATAGAGATAAAATAGTATTATAAAGTGTTATAAAAGGAATTTTAAGAGAATAATATAACTCTAAAAAAATCGTAGAGCAACTTGCATCAAAAGAGAAAAAAGAACTATACATGGCATAGATCATTCGTTTTCTCAGTTAATTAGTTGGTAATTGAACTCTCATTAATTTACTAACCTAGTATTTTTGCCAATGTACAATTATTATGAGAAATGAATACCCAATAACGGAAAAATGGAGAAATTCTACACAAATCTAGTCTACATAATTTGGATACTTTGCCGTGTACGAATTCCTTGCACGTGGTGCTGCTTTTCATTGCTTCAGTAGGATACGATGCACGTGCGACTTGTCAATGTCTTTTTCCATTCACTTTATGAAATATATGCAAATCAAGCACATGGCAGTTGAAAGAATATACAAATTGGTTATGTCACATGCTGCTATAAGCATTGCATATCTTTGGAACAATGAATTTAAGTATAATAAGAAATCTGGATGTGTGATATTTTGTTATGAATGACAGATGTAGAGCGGCTTTAGACCTTTTTATCTGTGTTTTGGAAGTGACTATATGTTATAGTTCTTTTTTTATGAGAAAGATGTAATGATCTTTTAAAGTTCACTTGCTATATAATATATCAATTCTTTCTATCTAGCTCATGCTTAGAGATCAGAATCCTAAGGTCCAATGAGAGTAAGTCCAAATTGTATTACTACTGAATAATTTGTAAGTCATAATGTTATGAATGTTGTGTATAGTTTTAAGCCTAAGAATGTTATGTCTTCTAATAGGCCATTACAATTGTTGCATATAGATATTTTTAGACTTTCGAGAGTCATCCTTTGGAGACCTAAAAGAGACCTTTTTAATATTCATTTACAGTCACATTTATCACAGTTCATTCATTCACATGGGGCTTAGGGAACACATACAATAATCATGGCATTCGATTAACTTCCATATGAGGTTTGCACTTAGCGCAATGAGGGCACACTTCGCGCTAAGTGTGGATAATCATTCTGCAAATCACACCTGCATGATTAAATAGAGGTCTCTTGTGGTCTCCCCAAACAGCCAAAGATCAAATAACATACAATCATCAATTCAATGGATCTTAAACAACAAAACCCTTATCTCAAACCCCTAAATCATTCAACTATATCAAAATACCCCTTATTGAAACCTTATAATATAAATGTCATAACATAGAGAAAAAAGAAAAAAGCAACAATCGTGGGAAGTGGGAAAACATTCTAGGGGTTTCACTCACCTTAAGATTGTCTACGTTCCACTAAAGGAAAGTCTAGGTCCTTTTTTTCTCTCTTTGTCTCTATCCTTTTCCCTTCTCTTCCTTTCTCTTCTTCTTTTCCCTTTCTTTCTCTTTAGGTCAAAGTGTGAGGGTGACTTAAGGTTACCTATCTTAATTCCTTATTAGGCCCTAGTAGCCCATTCCCTTAATTTTATAGCCCAACTCTTAATTTATACTCATTAGCTCCCTTAATAGCCCAATTAATATTCATTTATTTAATTGAATTAAGCCTATCATTTTGGGATGTTATACAGTTTGCCTTTATTTGTGCATAATTCTTTGGTAAACTTTGCATAATGAGGTACTTATTTAATAACATCAATAACTGGAATGTTTACCCCCACCTTATGAAAGGTTTCAAGTATTTCTTTCTCCTCCTCTTTCTTCTTGGATTTGGCAAATTACTTTGGGAAGGGAAGGTGATCACTAAGGCTTTTGGTGAGTCCTCTTTTGTCTCTTTATGTCAATCATCCATTTATTGGGAGGGTTCCACCTCTTTTTTTATTTCTTCTTCTTAAGCTTCTTCATATGCTATCTTTCTTCCTTTTTTTTGGTTCCTTCAACTCCTTACCATTCCTTAAGATAATAACACTAACATTCTATTAGGGGTTGACTTTGGGTTGAGAGGGGAGCTTCCTTTGAGGCTCCAATATACTAATAGAATATGCCAATTAACTCATTTGGCTCTCCACATTTTGAATGCTTAACTATGTCTCATGTTTAAATTGTTGAATCAATAATAAGATCTTTAATCTCAACTTCAAGAGACATACTTGGGCTAGCATTTGTTTGTTGTGGTTGGCACATTGCTCGCCCTTGGAAGTTCTAGAAGTTAGGGCCTTGCTTTGGTCCATACCTAAGGTTAAGATGCTCCTTCCATCCTAGATTATAGGTATTTGAGTGGGGGATGATACTTTCTTTATTGTTGGCCAGGACATCTTCTAGCTAGCATTGGCTTGTTCTTTGGAATCTTCTTGTAAAAATGGACAAAGATTAGTGGGATGCTTTATAGAGGCACAAAACAAAATCTAGTTGTTCGAGACAAAACCTATCCTATAGTAAGCTATTGGACAAGAGAGGTTAGATTAGAAATATTTTCATCAAAACTAAAGATACTAACCTTATTCACCTTTCCGGAAGGTATGTCTTAGCAAGATCCAAACTATTGGGAGTTTGTAGCCATTGTAGAAATTAAACCCTTTATAGCCCAAGGGGTCTTATTCACCATAACGCCTCAATTAGCTACATACAACATCCTCTTTTCCATTGTTATCAAGCCTTTATAGAAGTATTGCATATGGAATTGTTCTAAAATCCCATGTGGACATCTTACACACAATTTCTTGAACCTCTCCTAATACTCATAGAGAGTCTCCACTTCCTTTTATTTAACAAAGCACATCTCTTTCCTCATATTGGTAACTCTAGAGGCAAAAGAATATTTCAAGGAAGAGATTTACCATATCCTCCCATGCTTGGACGCTTCTTGGTGGTAGATAGAAGAGTTAGTCCTTTGCTTTATTAGTTAAAAGGAAAAGGAAGACATGCAACTTGATTTCCTCTTCAAAAATTCCATGTGACTTAAGGGTTGAGCAAAACATATGAAACTCCTCCAAATGCTTCTGAGAGTCTTCATTTTCTTGACCATAAAAAATGGAAAATAAATGTATCAAATTGAATTTTAGCTCAATATCTTTATTCAAATCCTTGTATTCTATGAAGAAGGGTTGTGATGTCAAATCTGGAGTTGCTAGTTCATTAATAGTTCTTGCTAGATTTCCATAACTTCTTTAGATTTTGACTCAGTAGAATACTCAAGTAACTCAAGGGTCAAGCCCAACCTTGGAGATGAGGAGCAAGTTCCTTTCTCAATTTGTTTGGCTAGTTTGGCTCGCACCTTGGCTTCCTTCCTAAATCTCTTGGTTGTTTTCTCAATCTTTGGGTCATGCTTTAACTTGCCTACAAAAGAAGAATGAGGCATAAAAGAAACAATAAACTTGGATACCAATTCCCAACAACGACACCAAAAATTTTATAGTTGTCAAACCAACAAATTGTAATTCCTACTCTTTTTCAAAAAATAATTTTAGAGCAAAGTGAAGAGTATGGTTGAATCCACAAATACTAGTAAAGGTTCCTTTCTTATTAAATTAAAACAAAAAATAATAAATAAATGGGGGTTAAGTAAGCAATGGTATTGAAAGAAAATTATAATTAAAGAAAAATAATAATTAAAATAAGAATAGGTTGAAATTCAATGATTAAAGTGCTCTAGCCCATGGTATAATCTCCACTTTAGTTTTCTAGGTTGATCATTTGTTTAAAGATACATTTTCCCTTTTTTTAGATAAATTAGTTCTAATTATTGATAAGATCTAATAATTAATCCCTCCTTACATTTATGATAACCAAGATAAGATCATTGACTACTTTCCTTATTGATAGATAACCCTAAACTAGCTATTAGGAATTTAATTTATCGATAACATTAGATTTTAGAGGGACATAATTCTAACCAATAAACACATAGTCACACACGCTTGGTCTATTTAAGTTAGGTTATATTTCTACAGAACAAAAATTGTTGTTTTATCCTAATTATTAGAATTATGGACAATTACAAATTTATGATCCTAATTGGCTTCACAATCTAATTAATTGAACAATTGACCATTTTGCGCAATTAATAAAACAGTGTTTGTTGTTAAGAGCAATAGCAATATAAATACCTAAAAATTAGAAAAGCGATAAAGAATAATTAGACCCCATGACCATGAAAAACTACACTTCGATTAACCTTAGACTAGAAAAAAGAATTTATCTCCTCATGGGAGCCATGGAAATAAAAAGAGAAAATTAAGAAAGCTAGAAGAGAAGAGAGAGTCTAACCTAGTTGTCACAAGAAAGATGCAAAGGGAGCCAAAAAAATCTTTCCAAGTGTTTCTAAACTCTTCTTATAATTTGGGTTTAGAAATTGAGCCTAATACTAAATAAAACTAAAAGCATCTTTTGTAAAGCCCAAAAAACAAAGTAGAGTTAAAATGCTCCTAACTAAAAAGAAAAAACAAAACATAAAATAAAATATCCTAAACTAGTTTCTTAGTGCTCCATTAATGTTGCACATTCTACAACTTGCTCTTTAACTTATTAATTCCTTCCTTTAATTGATATTGATTAACTCTCTTTTCGTTCTAAGTTGAGATTCTCCTTTCATATATAAAAAAAATAAAAAATAGTAAAATGAACCAAAAAGATTAATAAAATATATAATTTCTTAAGAAAATATGCTTAAATATCTTAGAAACATGCAAAGAAAGGGTAATAATTTATAACTAAAATGTGATGCATTATTTTACAACATTCCAAACAGCTGATGTATGAAATTAGAGGTATATTTGCAGGTTATGATTAGGGTTTCTGATAGGAAAAATCAAATTTGTAAGAAATGAGACTTAGAATTACTTAAACCCAGGTAATATTGCATTGTCAGAGCAGCTCTGCTGCTTTTCTAAGTAACTTTTTAAAATGAAATTATTTAAGTAAACAATTTAATCATCCAATGAATCAGAACTGCAGTGCCTATCTTGTATATATAATGAATTAAACATTCACAATGCATTCATTCATCGCGAAGATTTTCAACTATATACCCATTAAAAAAACTTCTGTACTGAAAATGATTTTCACGCATTAACAATAGCAGTTGATTAAATTTATTAAGTAATAGCTACCACATTCACTTGCTTTGTACCTTAGTGAAGTATGTCAGGACCAGAATATTGGATTCATTCCCTAATGTACAGTGGCAGGGGAGTTATAGCACACATACATGCACGTACAATTGTGGTTGTCTATCTTCTTTTTTTGAGACTGACAAACTAAACTGACTGGGACATAAAGAAGGAAAAATTCAAGGGATATTCATAGAATCAGGAGACATTGATATCATCTGAAGAAGGCTTGAATTTGAGAATGTCTCCTCCAGTGCAGGTCCTTTCGTAATTCCTCCATCAAGACTTTCTTTAGTCATGTGTACTAACTCCCTCACAACATCAATCATTCCTAGCCTTCCATCTACACCAAATAACAGGCATCTTGTTGCAAGATCTGCTATTATTTGCATTTGCTCTTGGCGATAATGAGGTTGTTCATGATAGCAAAGAAATGGGTCAAAAATTTCTTCAAATTTTCCAGCCCTTATTTGCTGTAAGGCCAAAGTTGGTGAATCCAAGAGATTTGAGCCTGAGATAATCTCAAGAAGCAACACACCCATGTCGTAAACATCATTTTTGCAGATGCCAAAGCCTTCATAGTTCTTATGTAAGTGAGAACCATAGTAAAAATCGGAGTTGATCAGACCAAATCCTGCAATCTTGACAGAATAATCATCATCTAGGAAGATGCAGGCAGATTTAAGGTTATGGTGAAATATGGGAGGAGAGTTCTCGTAGTGTAAGAATGCAAGAATACTAGCTGTTTCTGCAGCAATAGTCAATCTCCTATACCAATCTAAACGAAGTTGTTGTCCTTTGCTTTGATGTAAATGTTCCTCCAGAGTACCATTGGAAGGATACTCATAAACTACTAGGGTGTCGCCAGATTCGATACAGCATCCAAGAAGGCGTGCCATGTTTCTATTCACAATAGCAGATAGAACCTCGATTTGTGACAGGACTTGAATTAAGTCCTTCTTCTCACATTGTAACTTGTGGACAGCTATGTGAGATCCATCCCCTAAAACTCCAGCGAAAATTGTCCCATTATTGCCATGCATAAGTTTCTGACCCTCTTCGAAACTTTTCGTGGCTTCCTCTAGCTCGTGGAGGCTGAATAATCGAGTTTTACAAGCTTTGGGGATTGTAATATTTTGATAGTAAGCCTGCTCGGTGTCAAACATCCCTGGTTTTGTTGGCCTTTTAAGAAGATAAAATAGTGCAACCAGGGAGGCAACAATGAGAACTGGGCCAATGATTCCTGCATGTTGAGTTGAGGATGCCATTAGATTGACACAAGAAATCTAAGTATAACTGGACATGACTACCATATTATATAGATGAAGGAAAAAAGTCAGGAATTGAAAGAAATCTGGTAGTCATGAATCCTTATTGACCTTTGCATAATTTGTTGAATGTGTCCTATAGGTTGATGACTTTGTAATTTGTGATTTGGCACACACTTTAGGAAAATAAAATTATGTGAATTTTACAGTGCTCTTCTACTTACCAGCAATCATGACAAATTTCCATTGATCATGTCTTTTGATGTAGCAGTCACTTCCATATGCTTCCTTTCCATCCTTTATGCAGGCTGCCAGGAATACAACAAGCAGAAGAAATGTCAAACGTGAATGCAGAACGTTCAAAAATCATACAGTTTATATGCTCAGAGCCCAGAAATCCATTCATTTTTCATGTTCTGCGAAGCATATATTTACCATGCTTTAACTTGCTTATTCATATTTCACATGTGAGAAACTAAAAGAGCTATACTATATTTATTTCTAGTTATACAACCTGCTGCTGGTTTCCACGCTCCAGAAACAAATGGCTCTCTATGAGCCAAAAAGGCCAATCTAGAGATATAAATGAACAAAAATGAGAAGCAGAAGCTTGAATTTTTCAAGAAAAATATTTGAGCACGCGGTTTCAGTTGCACAAAGAATTGTATCGGTAATCACTGACTAGAGTGTTACTGGGACAATTTCTTCCATGCATCACATTAATACAAACAACATAATTGTAAATATATAATGTCAACAAAAGAAATACTCTTTTTGATCATGATGATGTTGAAAACTACTCACCCTGCAAACAACCAGCTCCATTAGCAAAACCATCACCAACATATCCATTTTGACAGACACATCTCACGCCTCCTTTAATTGCTGTAGCATTGGCCATGTTTGCATTCGTAGCACAAACTTCCCTAGAGGAGTTCCCGGGAAGAGCCCATTCCAACTTGACCCCTCGTTTTCCCCAAGTTGAGCCTCGCAGAACAGCCCAACTAGAAAACCCCCTGCATCCAAACTGAGAAAACACTGAAAACCCATCTCCAACATGCCATATGGTATGGTCAGAGAGTGGATAGCAGCAGGCAAGCGAGCCTCCACCCCTTCCATCACAACCAGGCAAGTCAATAGTTTCACAATCTGCTTTGCACAGAGAAGAATCCTCACAGTCATAGAGGCCAACAACATTGTCAACCGAGACTCCAAAGTTCTCCTTCCCTGCAAAACTTCTGCCAAAAGAGTTCAAGTCATTGTACTGGCGACAGGATGATGAGCCTGGAAAGTCCACTAGCACACCATCTGGGAAGAATTCCAACACTGTGTAGCTCGCTGACCCAATTCTGAGCAAAAGGGCAGAGGAATTTGAGCATGAGAGATGGAAGGCACTCGAAATTGACTCACAAGAAGTGTTGACATAGAATGGAAATGGAACGTGTAGGTCCCCACATGTTTCATTGCAAGAGTTTGGAAGCAAAGGGGCTTGTGGCAGTTTTCCTTCCTCTTCCAGAGAACAAGAAAATGGGAAGCACACAAGAAGCCCGAAAAGAACAGCAACAAAAGTCAGGAGGACAATATGTGACATTGCCAGTGAAAGAAAATGGGACTGTACGTGCGTCTGTATGTTGGTTTCTAAGGAGGAAGAGGAAGTGAGTCCAGTGTAGTTCCTCCCCAATTTAATGGCTCTTAAAATAGTAAGGAAATATTATTATGTTGTAAAATTCATTCATATTCAATAGTATATCACGCTTTTTCCGGTCTGAAATGTTAGCAATAAAAAAAAAAACTGACTTATGCTAATTAAGAAACTAGGTTAGTAATATTTAATTTTACTAATTTCATTAAAAAAGTAATTTTTTTCTTAAACTGTCTTTTATTAAAACTTGATATCAAAAATAAAATAGAGTCTTTGAAAATAAAATATTAATTAAATAAAAGATATTTTAATGATGGTCTCATTAAATAAGATGAAATTAATTAGATTTATTTATATTTGATACCAACAAACAAAACTTTTTTTTTTTTAACTTATAGTCGAAGCCTAAAAGAATAATTCATAAAAATAACAATAAAATAAATAACCCAAATGGAATGGAAGTAGTAGTGGTATATCCTACCATACTAGTACTTCTGATGAGAACCTTTCGAAATTTGCAAGGAGAAACAGCGAGATGAAGACGTGGCAAAATCGGGGAGGTACTGGGTACCGTGAAGAAGGCATAGAAGTTGGAGTAGGAGGAGACGATTGGTCTGAGGAATGGGGCACATTTCGTATCAGAATAATATATGGGACCGTGTGCTGAGCGAGCGTGGCCAAGGTTGTGAGCATTTCAATCTTGTTGAATTGCACAAAGCTTAATTACGTAGCATAGAGTATTGTGAACTTGCATGGGAATCGAGATTTGGAGCACAAAGTGAGAGGAATAATATATATACTAGTTAATTTTAAACATTTAATTTTACATAAATAGTCGGAATTAATTTTACTTAAATCTTAATCATTCATACAATATTGAATAATTAACGTTAATTTTTATTAAATTAAGAATTTAATCTTTACACTTGATACTATTTTTCATTTTAATCTTTACATGAAAAAATTATATATTTTAATTCCTAAATTGGAAAAAAATTGGTTATATATGAATGCATGTTATTTGCTAAAGTTATAAAGATATTATATTTGATTTCTATAGTTGATGACAGCATTTTTTATTTTATTCCTTATATGAAAAATAAATAAATAAATAAATAAATATATATATATATATATATATATACACTTTATTTTAGCCTCTAAATAAAAAGAATCTCCGCATTTGAGTCTCTATAGTATCAAGTATAAGAATTGAATTTATAATTTAACCTTAATTTTTCTGTCGTTTTATATTCTCTTCACATATATCATGTGTATATACAAGGAAGAGATATATCTATTATTTTGGTCTATTATTTACATTTTAGGTTTTAATTTGGTCTCTTAAGTTTTAAAAGTTTCATTTTAATCTCTTATAATGTCTCTGTTAGATCAAATTAGTCCTTCTGTCAGTTTTTAGCACTAATAGTGTCTATTTTGACTAACGTGACATTTCTCATAGTTTGTCACATGTTACCAGGTTAACCAAATTAGTGTGATAAATTAAAGGAAAGACAAATTTAATCTAACAAAGAAACTTTAATAGAGCAAAGTAAAACTTTTTAAACTTAAAGGACTAAACTAAAACAAAAAATATAAATAAGAGACTGAAATTCTATTTTAACCTTTTATTAATTAATCAAGAGTCTTAAATAAAATCAATGTTTATCATTCATATAAAAATCAAGATAATATTAATCAATGTCTTTAGAATACTGCTTTAAGAATGAAAGGGAAAAAGTTTCTATAAAAAATTGTTAACAGTCGACCTTTATCATAATTTCCAATGTAATTTTGCTAAAATTTTCAATAATTTTATTTTTTATTAATAAGATACTTATTTATCAATAAATATTTTTTATTTATTAATAAAATATTTATAAGATATATGTTAAGAAGACATAAAAATTAATATATAATCATTTTTTAAAACAATCTTATTTAAAATACAATCAAACATTAAATGTGAACATCTCATCCAACTAAAATTTAAACAGTAATTTACCATGTTGTGTAAAACTGGCCAGTTCCTTATAGCCAACTCCGTGTACATTATAGTATAGTATATAATAAAATTTTGAGCAACATAGTTTGAGGATTACGGAATGTCAGATCTGTCAACTTATGTATGGATTATGGATGCGTACCTTACAAAAAGAGAAAGCTAAGTAATTAATGTTAGGGACCCAGCCTATCGCCGGTAGAAGCGCTGCTGGAGAAAACGATGCCAATTGCCAGGAGCCCAGGATGTGAAGCCCAGATTAGCACTAACCTAATCTAACATAACCTAACCTAACCGAGTACCATGTTAGGTACTACTACACTAAATTGCTAAGCCTAGGCCTAGGCATTTCTCTGTTGGCCTCGTACGTAACTCAAACTCAAAGGACACAAAAAGTGTTGTCAACCAGGGCTGTTGTTCAGCCATTGTACTTAAGTGCATTCTATTTACGCTACACCCAATAAATATTAGTGAGTTAAATCAGCATCTTGTGCTGAGTATATCTAATTGCCAACATGTAATTATGTTCGTACCTCTAATTGTCAACATATAATTATGTTCTTTTGTTTTTTTCCACCGCTGTGACCAGCACAATGCTGTAGTGATTAAGGCTCACCTTGATGTGTTTGGTGAGAAGCAAGCGGTTTCTTTCTTTTAGATGTGTAAGTTGAAAATGATTCGATGAATATTTCAATAAAGGTAAAAATAAAGAATAAATAGTATATATAATAACAATGTAAAAATCTTTTATACTAGCATCTAATTATAAATTATTATGTATAATAAATTTGTTATTTTTTATAATAATTACTTAATAAGTCATATCAAAGATATTAAACTCATTTATAAAAAAATAGAAAAAAGATACGAAAGTTTGTATGGAGACGTTCGACCACAAGGACTCCCACATCATGAGTGAGACATGGTTGAATTTCATCTCACAACTAATTGAATCCAATGGACAACCTAGGATTCCAATTCGATTGGGATGGTGATTATAAATTCTTTTCTTTGGTTAGATTGATATTAATTTCATTAATTCATGCAAGGAAAGGATTATTAATGAAAACAAATCTCAATGTAAGTAACTGTTGAGAATATGAGATAGGCATTAGGAGGTCTATGGGTCTTTGTCACATATATGTTATTTAACATACTCATTTTTATCCAATGTGAGACTTCCTATTCACACTTGTACTTCAACAATCTCCTCCTCAAGTGTGAGTATCTTTCATATGGTATGACTCCTCTTTAAACAGAAGCCTTTTTTCATCTATGAATATTCAATGATGGTCCTTTAAAGCTTAGCCATTACTGTTAATATACTCCTCTGTCGTTATGGCCCCTAGAGCTTGGTCATTGTAGCCAATATGTTCCACCGCCATTGTGGCCCCTAGAGCTTAGTCATTGCCGCTAAGATGCTCCATCGCCATTATGACTCCTAGAGCTTTAGCCATTACCACCAATATGTTCCACCACTGTTATGTCCCTTAGAGCATGGCCATTGTTGCCTATATGCTTTACAACTGTTATGGCCCCTAGAGCTTAGCCATTACCGCTAATATGCCCCTACATGAATCCACCACCAATTTCATTACTCGTTTGAGCCGGTCATTTGGTTGAACAATCGACTCTAATGCTATTTGTTGGAAAATATGAGAGGGTAAACATTTCGGAAAACTCCATCAATGGGCTACGAGTCAATTACACAAGTAAACTTGACACCACATCTAACCTAAAACCGTAAGGCATTAGGTTTGTGGGTTTTTCATATGTTGCTATACATATCTCTATCCAATGTGGGACATCCTACTTACACTTGTACACTAACAATCTCTCCTTCAAGTGTGAGTCTCTTTCACATGATATGCCTTCCCCTCAAACGAAAGCCTTTTTACATCCATGAATAACCACCAACATGCTCTAGATATATCCATGAATAGCATTTTTACACTAGTCTGAGCCGGTCATCTAGTCGAACTATCGGTTTTGATATCACTTGTTAAGATATACGAGGGGGTAAAACATATTATTAACACTTCTTATTCACACTTGTACTTCAACAATAACATAACCATATTATTAACACAAGCAATATGATGAATTTACTAAATCATCTTTTTTTTAAAAAAATATTATGAGATATTGAACACAATGCACCAATGTTTGCTAATTTAAGCAGTAATGAGACTTTTTAAGTAAGTTCTCGACTTCAAATATGGTGAATAAATAAGTGTTAGGTAAGTTTTGGCTCTTATAATTAGATGCACTTGATTAAACTTAGATTAGTCATGATTTGGCTAGACTCTTATTAGTCAAAACTTATAGTTAGTTTCTAATATTTCAGATCAAATATTGAGTTACTTGTGTCTTTCATGTGTATTTCAAGAAATTTTAATTAAATTATTATTCAAATACTTACTTCTCTATATTCTATATTATAAATTTAAGAATATAAAACTTGGAGGGGTGAAACTCTCACTCTCTCCACTCTCTTAAAGAGACATTTTCAATATTATTTCCTTTTTTTTTTGGATATTTTAGTGACTGAAATAAGATATTACTATTGATGTAATAATTTTTTGTATTTCACTAAAAATTTGCTAAATATAATTATACCTTCATAACAATTTTTTTTTTGCAATAACCTTTTGAATTTTAGTTTTATATCATTTTCAATATAATTATACATGCATCTATATCATTTCCAATGTATTTCTCATTGATCCATGCTCAAAGATTCATTTTTGCAATGAATTTTCTTTCATTTTCCCATATTCATATTTTAATATAGGAAAACTTAACCACATTGATAAACGGAGTGATTAAATTATAGGATATGTACTATTGAAAAGTATAAGTTATTGTTTGTTTGAGTTTATAATATTATATGATTTATTTAGTGGTAGTAATTATATGTGCAATTTTTATCATTCACACATTTAAGTTATATATAATATATTTGTCATACATATACCAAAATAAGTTAAGTATCCCAGTGATTCTTATGTTTGTATTATAGCATTGAGTTATGGGTTCAAATCCTTGTCAATTTCTAAATTTCATTCTTGCTTGCCATGTCAACTGCTAACTCATCTCACATGTTGTCACTTCATCTAAATTTGTAAAATATTCAATAAAGAGAAATGCTAGCAACATTCTCTCAAACACTCTTTTTCTAATACTCTTTATATCATTGGCTAAAATTTATTAGAAATCACAAATTTTGATAGGTCTCACTTCTCATTTAATGAGTCTTTCACCTAATTTAGAAGTGAGACCCACCAAAATTTGTGATTTTCAACAAATTCTAACTATAACATCCCGGGCGCTGACAAGGGCGGGGAGTGATTGCCGGTGCAAAAAAAGATGAGGCACGAACAATGAGCGGTTCTTGGCAGGCTTCCAACGGGTGGGGTACATGAATGAATCGAATACACACCCGAACGAGAGGGATCCAGAGGCTGTGCGAGTATGGGACTGTACAATTGAGGATAGCTTAAAGGAATTAATAAGTGTTACTTATACCAACAAGATGCATCTACTTTTCGGTAGCCTATCACTTAAGAACTCTACAGTTAGGCATGCTTGACTTAGAGCGATTTAGGGATGGGTGACCTCCTAGGAAGTTTCCTAGGAACCGTGTGAGTGAGGACAAAGCACGCTGAAAATCTTGTGTTAGTTTGTGGGGACAGTCACTCATCCTAAAAGCAGCCGGGCGTTACACTAACCAATAGTAGATAAAGTGTTGGAAAGACAGTGTTTCAGAGAGTGTTGCTAGCATTTCTCATTCAATAGAAGGGATTCTTCTTATTGTGAATGATTTACTGTGTAAGTTTCCAAAACTTAATGCTTTTAAACTCTTAATTTTGTAACTAATCATTCAATTGTAGTGGGTCAAATAATTATTTTTCAGTTTTTCTTATGTAGTAAAAAGTTTGATGTTGTTCAATGTTGTTATAATAACTCATTGATTACTCTATCGTTTTTCTGTATTTTAAATTTATTATTTAATTATTTATTTATGTAAATAATTGTTGCAACAAAAGTAATTAGTTAAATAATTAATTAACTCAAATAATTTAATTAATTAATTTAAATTAAATAACCAATTAATTGATTATAATAAAACATGTCAAAATTAACATAATTATATATATATATATATATATTATTTATTATTGATTTTTTAAAAATATTTTGTTAATTATTTTTATAAATAATTAAAGAAAAAATTTAAAACAATAAAAGAATCAATTAAATCAAATCAAAAGATTTAATTGATTGATTAAAATTAACTAATTGATTGTCACAAAATATGGTAAAGTTACTATATATATAAAGATATTATAAACCGCAAGATTAACCTATATTAATAGATTCTATCCCTTAAAAAAAGAGTATCCTTCTATCTTATGTTAAGGTTATCATTAGTGACTTTTCATCTCAAAATATTCAAATAAACCATTTTTTTATGATAATTTATGTATTTTATTTTACAAATTATAAGCAATAATTTTACAAATAGAAAAGATATTTTGTTGATGATAGACGGTAGCATAAGAGTAAATGAAATGAAAAATATAATACATCTTTTTAAGACTTGTTAAAACTATGTCAAATATCAAATATCAAATATCTCTATAAATAAGTCATTATATAACTAATAGTAGTATAAATTTTTAAATATATACTACTAAAAATAAATTTACACAACTTGATAATTATATTTATGTATCTTTACTCAAATCGTTACCAATTTTTTTTTAACTAAATATATTTTTTTATAAATAAGTATAAGTTGTGATAATTTTATAAATATATAAGAAATAAAAATGTAAACATGATTGATATTATAAATTTATAAATAAAAATATATGCTTATGAATAAGTTTGATTTTGATAAGATTGGATCAGGTTTTAGAATCAAATTTGGTACAATCCAATAAAAAAATTTCATTTTTCAATTTCTGATTTATTTGGTTTTTTTAATCTATTTTTTCAATATTTATTGAAGTTGATCATTTTATAAACACCCCTAAATATACATTTAAATTTCAGAATATTTGTACATAAGATAGCCTTATCTATGGTTTTGCCCAAGACCCATAAAATGTCGAAACTAACCCTGTTGAAACTTAGGGACAAAAAGTACAATTAACTCTATATAAAAACTTATATCACATTAAAATAAAAAACTGATACTATATTCATGTATAATTACACAAAGAGAAAACGGACCATGTACTGACAATGTAAAGTAGTTTTACACTGTTATTCAATTACAAACCACCATTTATTGTAAGTTTGTTGACTTTTATAATAAATATTTTAAAAGTCATACCAACGGTGAATTTCAATTGGTTGACAGTGTAAAACTTTTTACACTGACAATGCATGACCATTAAACTCTATTATGCATAAAATATATGATTACGGATCGATCAAATTATAAATATTTAAGCCGAAATTGATAGCCGAACTTAAATTTGGTCCAGCTTCGAACTTGTTCAAAAGCTTAACAAAATCGAAATTGGTCCAGAATAAAATAAATTATGCACTAATAATTAAAATATTACTTATATGATTATTAATGTATTATCTTTAGATAACAAAAAACTTGCTTGACAATTTAAAAATATCATATTTAAATTACATTTATCACTAAAAAATATTTGTTAAAATTCTTAATTTATCATATTTAAATGCAATCTTATTATATTGTGTAAGGTGGTTATTCTAATAATATCTACATACATCAAACTAGAATGTGGTGTAACAAATTTCATCAAATAATATTCCTCTCAAAAGTATAATTAAGTTCAATATTTAAACTTAATAGCCAATGGCGGAGCTTCTAAAGAGCGGAAGGGGGCCACGGTCCCCCAAACTTTTTACAACTTATATATATATATAACTTTTAATAATATTTCTAAAATATTTAAAACTATATATTAAAAATTATCTATATCTTAATTGGTTTCCATAACATTTTCTATATTATTTTTAAACTATTTTTCAAAGTTATTTATTTATTAATTATTAATGATTTTATGTCATTGAATGAAAGAGCAACACTTTAATTGAAAGTAATCTTTATATATTTTTTATTATCATTATTTTTATAAATAATTCATGTTAATATTACACTTTAAGCATTAATAATATTTTTTATACATGAACTATTTTATTAATTAATTATATTTTTATAATATAATTTTTTTTTGTATTTTTCAAACCAACTTTTTATAACTTTTATATTCTCATTTTGTACAAGAAACTTTATATAATATATCTTAAACCTACAAATTTTTCTTGCTTGTGGATTTTTCTTGTAGGTTTTTTATGCAAATTCTTTTTTATGAATTTTGTAATTTTCTTACATTTTTTTTCAATTTTTTCTATGGGTTTTGCAAGAATATGATTACTTAATAAATTAATTGAAAAAACCATTGAATTTTAATAATTTTTTGCATATTCTACGTACAAATTTTGTTTTGTATAAAATGAATTAATTTGTCTTGCAGATCTTTCACAAAATAATTTAAACATAAATTCTCTAACTTTTATTTAGTAGCAGAAAATGGTATTGAAGTTGCTAAAAAAATTGAATAATGTTATTAATAAAGTGAAAAAAAAAAAGATATTCCAATATTATAAAAAATAAATAATTAAGAAAATAGTTAATATTTCACTAATATCATTAAATATTTAAAATTAGCCATAAGAGATTATAGTATCAAAAATATTATATTTAATTTATATATTATAAGCTTAATTATTTTGACCCCTCTAAAATTTTTGGTCAAGCTCTGCCACTGCTGTATATGTGTTCTGTTAAGCATACTTGTAACCGAGAAGCAAAACATGCTTTTTATTTCCTTCTTTAAATGTGATAGAGTATGCTCAATGCTATGCTAGTTACTTATTTAGGGAATAAAATAATAAATTAATCAGTGAAATAGAGGGATAATTAGTTCTTTTATTTTATACTTCCTCACCGTTTTGAAGACGAACACCCACCTCTCTCGAACACAATGATAATCAAATGGCACCAAACTTCGCATATAATATGCTATCTATCTTGTTTAACACTTGGTCTCTCCTTCACAAACTAAACTAGGAGTTTCACTTGGCTTACTTTTGACATTCAATTTCTTTATTTTTCAAGGAAATATAGAAGATTCTAGGTACTACCTTTTGGATTATATAGGTCGAGATCAAATATAGACGAACAAAACAATCAAATTTCTAAGTGAAATAATTTTATCTCAAATTATTAAAGAAAGATTGTAGCCAAGAGCATGTTCCTAACCTTTTACATAGTATTTTTTATTGTTTATAATATCCTGGCTCCATGTCGAGGTGGGTACATGAGGACTTACTTTAGCGGAACCAGAGTCACAAAGCTTTGGTTGGGGAGAAGGCTCTCTCAAGTGAGGGATGTAATACAGATTATGGAGGTAATACTACCCTTTCAACGGTTCATTAGAAAAATTATGACGTCGAATTCGAGAGCTAGAAATAAATTGGATCTTCCCAAATGTGGACTGATTACGTATTAGAATTGGGTCAAACATAAACTCAACTTGAGTCGATCTCATAATGGCTAACCCGAAAATAAACCCCTATCAATCATATCCTTACATCCTAGCCTTTGATTTAGGGATCTCCTATCATAATAACAGCTAACGGTTAGGTTAGAAATAGGAAACATCACTGCAACTTCAATTGATCTTAATAATATCTCCCTCAATAAAATAAGAGGAACACTCGAGAAAAAGGCAAAACACAGACTAACCTAGACAGAATTGAGCTTAAAACTTCGTACTTAGCAATTGAGAGCTCGACACTGACTGAAATATTGTGGAACCCGTTATGAGATTGCAATAAAATTATTCTCAACCATCCCCTCTAATCTCTGACCTTTACTCCATTATGAACAGCTCATAAGAAGAGATTTTTGCATTCATATCTCTATCCATTTTTTGCATCCAAATGATGTCAAAATCCCTATGAATCTCCAGTTGATATCTAGTTCTTTTTTAAGAAATCCAATATTTTTTTTTGTTTTCTTAGGACATCCAATATTGAACTTAGACTTTCACAACCCGTTAAATTATTGGAAATATACATTCTATCTATCTATCTATCTATCTATCTATATATATATATAAAAGTTTTTCATTTGAAACGCCCCATGTATATATATATGTGTGTGTGTGTGTATGTATGTATATATATATATATATATATATATATATATATATATATATATACAGGGGACGTTTCAAATGAGAAACTTCTTAAAATAAGAAATGAGAACTATTAATAGTAGCCATTGAATTACAATTAAAAATAATGAATGACTAAGATTAAAACTCAATTAAACACTTCTTATAAGACCGCTATTGTCACTACTTCCACTGCCGTCGCCACTACCACCACTATTGCTGTTATCACCGCCATTGCCACTACTGCCACCACCATCGTCGTTGCCCTTGTAGCCACCACCACAACCATTGTGGTGGCGGCGGCAATGGTGGTGGCAGTGACAAGGATGATCTTATAAGAAGTAATTAATTAGGTTTTATTCTCAGCCACAAATTTATTTTAATTATAATCCAAGAGCTATCATTGAAAGTTCTCATTTTTTCATTATAAAAGATTCTCATTTGAAATGTTTCCTATACATACATATGTGTGTGTGTGTATATTAATATTTATAAAGTTGTTGTCAGAGAGAGAAAGCTTTTTCCACACAAAGTAAGGGCAATTCTGACAATTTATTTCACAATTATTGCATTTACTCTTTCAAAATGCTATCAATTATATTGACCATTAAAAAATAGAAACTGATTAGTAGTTACACCTTAATTCTTGGAAGCACAATAGTTATTCATATACCTTCATATATCCTATATATATTGAAGGTGTTTTCTGTATCGATTACTTTTCTTCTTCTTTACTCTTTTGCATTATCTTAATCATCCCAAAATACATAAGCATTTAAAGTTTTTTCTTTTGTTATTCTCACTTCTTATTATTTATTTATCTGTAATAAGGTATTCATCTAGAAATTTTTTTCCTCTATTTCTCTTCTACTTCTTCTTATTCAAAGTTTGTGCTTTATTTATTTTTGTTTTTCTTATTCTTACTTCTTCTTATTATTATTTATTCATCTGCAATTTTTTAACTATGTTTTTTGATTTTTTGTTGCATATTCCTTTCAAAGTTTGCATTTTTTTTTTATTTTTCTATGCTCTAGTGCTATAAGAGTATATATTCTTTCTTTTGGAATGGCTATTAGAATTTTGTGCTATGTTATTATTTCATGCTTTTTCAACTGTTTTGACATACTATTTATTCATCTATTAATTATGTGATTGTTGGATATACCTTTGGTGTCTTTTAGGATAATGTAATGTGAGGACATGGCGTATATACACTTATAATGTAATGTACTTGATTGACAACATCAAGAATAGTTATGAATGTACTTTACTGAAGAGAGGAAGTTGTAGAAAGGTAGAATGTTCTCTCGATGATGGCTGGAAACATTTTGTAACACAAAAAGGATTACATGAGGGCTAATTGTTGAAGTAATGTATCGTTCCTTTAGTATATGTAATGAATAAATTTCTTTTTTTTCATGTCGTATTGTAATTTTATAAGTCAATTGTAATTTTTATAAGTCAATTGTAATTTTTCATGTCGTATATATATTTCTTTAATATATGTAGTGAATAAATTCCTTTTTGGGAACGTGAAGTCAAATATATTACTTTTTTAGGAACATGAATAAATATCACAATGTGGATAAAGTTCTTTGAATTCAAAGATATTTCTTTAATATATGTAATGCACTATACAAATTAAGAATAATTAAAGATTTGGTTATAATTACGTTGAAATTAGTGATTTATTTATAATTGCATTATTTAGAGTAATGACATAAAGATATAATTAATTAACACTATTTAATAAATTAATGAGAAAAAAATTATGCCATATAGCAATAAAGTTATAATAGCACATTAATTTAATAGATATTTTAATATATTAATGAGAGAAAAAATTAATTTAATGATTAATAAAGGTAAATAATTCAAAATTTACATCACACTAATTTAATTTAATGATTATGCAGATATTGAAATTATGATAATTAAGGTAAGTAATTCAAATTTAAAATATTGATATCACACTAAATTAAGGATTTAATTACATGAAACAAATTGATATTAAATGAAAACAAATTTAAAAGATATGCTAGAGAATTTTTGGTAATTTTCATAATATTTATCTTTAATATAAAATTCATATTCTTATCATTATATAAATCCAAATAAGACCCAAAAAAATTAGACATTTACAAAATAAATAAGAGATGATAATATATTAATGTATCATTAGATACATTTATGTGGTGCATAAATTTTTAAAAGATATCAATATAAAATTGACCACTAAATAAAGATATTTACAAAATTATATTTACGTGATGCATAAAAATAATAAAAAACATAATTAAAACATCATCATATATTATTTAAAAGACATACTTTATTTTTGATATTTTTATCAAAATATTAAATAAAATATTTTATTACTTTTTTATCAAAATATTAGATTAGATAAGATATTAGAAATATTAGATTAGATAAAATATTGATAACATTTAAGCAATATGTTTTTATCTTTTAAAAAATGGTAATTCGTAGTTTTAGTTACTTTTTTTTATCATATAAGAATGTTAGATAAAATTTTAGATATTTTTTTATCAAAATATTAAATAAAATATTTTATTACTTTTTTTATCCAAATATTAGATTAAATAATATATTAATAATATTATATTACATAAAATATTAATAATATTATATTAGATAAAATATTAGTAACATTTTAGTAATATCTTTTTATTTTTTCTTATTTTCTTCTTACATATCGTTTTATATTTTATATATTTTATTAGTTAAAGTAATCTTTCTTTTATTAATTACTTAAACAAATTAATGTTGAGGATAATTTTCCCCCAATTTTGTTGCCAAAAAAGGCCTCAGACTTCAATATCCCGCTTAGAATACGAGTATTTTTGTAACCTGGTGCATTAAGGGATATAATGTGGCTCAATTACGGGGTTTCGAATTCAAATAGCTAGCTTTCCATTTTTCCCCAATCACTCTTTTATTTACCTTTGATTTAAAATATTAAAGGTAAGTAAAAGACATTAGGGAATTTTTCCCTCCTAAAGCATTTGCCAAAACTGAAAAATCTCTCTCAAAATTAGGGGTAATACTATAATTTGATCTTTAGATGAAAAGTTGCAAAAATTAAATTTCAAAATAAGTAAAAATTATTAACATTTAATAATAGTTTCAAATTAATGCACCTAATTGTATTTAATGACGAATTAAATTGATTGCATTAATGATATTTATTATATAATTTTATAATTATAATTAAGTTAATAAGTTAATAATATATATTTTCAAATCAGATTCAAGCTAATCAAAATTAATAGACCTAATTGTGTTTAATAAAAAATTAAATTGCTTGCAGTAATTGTATTTATTGTTCAATTTTGATAATTATAATTTAGTTAAATTTCTATATTACTCTTTAGTTATACTACAATCATGAAATATATTTTTGTGCTAATTTTTTATATTGTTTGTTCCATATATGCTATTTTTTTTATTGTTTATGCTACTATAGGAAGAAATGTTGCACATAAGTTCAAAAAAAACTTACAAGAAGAAAAAATATACACAATTAAGAATTTTGTGATTTCAAAAAATAAAGAAAAGTTTCCTGTGGTTGAAAAATAATAATAATAATAATAATGCATAAATAATGAAATATATCTTTAGTTATTATTGTTTATAAAACATATTATAAAATAAAAATGAAAACAGTAAAATGAACTCAAGAAAAAATTAATGTAATTTTTTAATGTTATCAATGTAGAATTTTTGTAAATATACAAATAAATAATTTTTTCTTTAATAATATCAATTATTATTTTGTATTTATTGAATAGAATATATAATTATTTTTATGCTTTCTTTCTAGATAAATTTTTTATTTGTGAATAAACCCTAAACATTAGATTTATGCAATTTTTTTCACATTTTTTAATGTTTCCTTTTATTTAACGGTTTTCAACCAAAAATTGTGTACCTTAATTTGATTTTAGTTTTCATATATGAATTTATTTTATTTTATTTTTCTTACCAATGGTTATTTTTACTTTTATAATTATTAAATACTATTAGTGATTTCTTACCAATGGTTTGTGTTTAATTGAAAATATGTTTAATGTACATTATTTTATTTTATTCAAATTTTAAATAGGCTTAAATATATGGTTCTATCTAGTTTTAGTCGTTGCAAAATTTTTTTGTTAGTTTTAGATCCCTAACAATTTTTTATTGTTCTTTTTTACCCCTTATTATTAGCTATAGTTAATTTAGTGCTGATTTGACTAACAAAATAAATAATATTAATTAAGATAATTAAGGAAATGAAGAATATCTTAAATTAAGATAATTAAATTATTTTTAGGTGTGTAATTCAATTAAGTAATGTATTTATTATTTTATACAAATAAGGTAATTGCATATAATTTAATTTTATAAGTTATTTTTAATTTTTAATATATTATGAACAATAATTTTTATTGTTTTAATATTGTTCTTACTTTTTAATTCACTAATTTACTTTTAACATTGTACATTTTTAAAAAAATTATAATTTACTTAGCTGCTTATAATTTATTTTTAATATATTAATTTATCTTTAGAGACAGAATCACTACTTGTGATATATTAAAAAATAAATTATAATACAATCAGTCAAAATTAATGAATTGAAATATAAAAATAACATCAAAGTAATATATTAAAATTAAATTATAAGCATCTAAGTAAATTATAATTTTTTAAAAAAATTACTATGTTAAAAATAAATTAGTGAATTGAAAAGTAAAAATAATATTACATGCAATAAAAATCACTGTTCATAATATATTAAAAATTAAAAATAAATTGTAAAATTAAATTATATGTAATTACCTTATTTATATAAAATAATAAATACATTATTTAATTGAATTACAATCTAAAAATAATCTAATTATCTTAATTTAAAATTTCTTCATTACCTTAATTATCTTAATTAATATTTTTTATTTTGTTAGCCATGTCAGCACTAAATTAACTATAGGTAATGATAAGGACTAAAAAAGAACAATAAGAAAATGTCAAGGATCTAAAACTAACAAAATTTTTTATAAGGACTAAAATTAGACAGAGCCATGTTTGCAAGGACTTAAAACATATTTAAGTCTTTTAAATACTATTATAGATGTTATAATAATGATTCCTTTTCATTTATAGCCATCAATTATCATAATACCAATAATAACTATAGGTTCTTTATATTTGTAACAGCCAAATATAAAATTAATTTTGTTTAATGATGATAAAAATGATTTTTTTTCCATTCAAAACAGTTAATTGTAATAATAACAATATCATATAGTTAAATATGATTTTTTTCAAATTCAAAAATATCAGTTATAATAACAACAATAATAAATATAAATTCTTCACAATTGTAACAGTCAAATATAAAATCAATTTTCAAAAAAATCATAATAACTTATTATGGTATTAAAAAGATGACAACAATACAACACCTTATTATTATTTTTTTAAACAACCATTACATCTATAAATGTATATGTAGCAAGTGAAAATTATAAGTATACATACCACCAGGAAGAAAAATCGATACAATAGCTTCTACCAAGTAAGTATAGTTTAAAAATTATGAATATATTTTTTTGTAAAGGATATTGAGTTATTAGTTTCATATTAAAATCAACATTTCTTTAAATAAAACTTATCTTTTACTATTTTTTGAAATTATTAATTATTTAATGTTTGATTATTTCAACCTTTTCATTATTCGAACCAAAGAATAACAAAGCAAGTCAATGAACAAAGCACCTTCTCACATCTAAAATTCAGGTATATCATTATTTAATTGATAAATTTCTTATTGAAAATAGATTGACACAAACTTTATTTTGGCAATAATCCATGTAAATGCAAACATTACATAATTTATTTTAATTTTGGATGAATCAATCATACTCAATTTTATATATACAAAAAACCAAGTTCATTGCATTCTTACTTAGTGATGTGAAGGAAAAAAAAATAATAGCATAAAGAAAATTGAAAATGAAGGGTGAATGTTTTTCAAGAAATAAAGTAGAAAATTTGGTATTAAATATTTAATCAAGAAATATGAACCAGAATTCAAGTATTTACGTTATTAATATTTTTTTAAATTGTATCTTCTCTGCCTAAATGGTACTATTTAAATGTATACAAAATCAATAAAACTATTTATAGCATTTACAAACCAAATAACAATAATTTAGTTAACATTAAAATACACAAGTCGCATGGGTTTGTTGTATTTTGGTCCCCTTTAGTTTGATTTCAATAGTTATTAATTTTTTTTTCTATTTCAATAGTTTACTTATTGCTATCTCTTATTTAAGTCTGATTGGTAAGCATTTTAGTCCTCTTTGTTCTGATTTCATTAGTTTGTTTGATATTAACTACATCATAATATTATATTAAGACCTCTAATTTCATTGTTGAAATGGGAAAAGTAAAGAAAATTTATAGTGGATGGATGCATTTATAGGAAAAAGGGTCTATTTAACTGCTTGATTGATTCTCTTAAAAAAAATCCACATGATTGATTAATCATGTTATAAAGTGGGTAATGATTATTATAGACAATTTGCTCTCAAATAAAAACACAAAAATTATTTTAATTTCTTATGATTATAAGTGTTATGATATTAATTCTTAATTTACTTAATTTTTATACATTTTTAATATGTAATTAGTATGTAAAAAGTGCATTATATGTTTAGTTTCTAACAAAATTATTAGTAACTCAAATTGATTCTTGAAAATGTTAACTTTAATGAATGGAAGAACTAAATTATTTTGTATTTGTAATTTTAATGGACTAAAATAATCAGGTTGAATGAATTTAATTATATTAAATTAGTACTTAATGATATTAAGAAATGAATGAAATTATTTTTAAATTTAATACTATTTATAGTTATTAATTAAAATTAATATTATTATTTTTGTTTCTAACTATTGGTCACCAAAATTAATAATTTTTCACATTTTTTCTTAAATTAATTTTATATTTTATTTTATATGTATTTTTTCATGTTATCTAATTTTTTTTTACTAAAAATAAAGTTAAATATTATTAATTATAAAGACACAAAAAATACATGTTAATAAAATATACACAATAACAAAAATGAACATTCAATTTTATATATTTTTGAAGTATACTTTTAATAAAGAACTAAATTGATTATATTAATGATAATTATTACGCGATTTTGATAATTGTAAGTTAATAATAATATAATAATAATCATAAATAGAGTTCTTTTAAATTTATGAGTCAATAATATCATAATATTTTATTCTTATAAATTTATACTTTAATAATAATAACAGTGTAATACATTAAATTGATCAATTAAATAGTAAATAATCTACAACACTGATAAAATTTAATAGAAAATTTATATAATAATAATAATAATAATAAGAGAAAAAAAGCTATGCATTGACAGTGTAAAGCAATTTTACACAACATCCAATCACAACCCACCAATGGTGATTTTTAATTGGTTTACAGTGTAAAAATTTTTACACTGATAGTGCATAACCTGTAACATCCCGGGCGCTGACGAGGGCGGGGAGTGATCGCCGGTGCAAAAAGAGATAAGGCACGGACAAGGAGCGACTTTTGGCAGGCTTCTAGCAGAAAGGGCACATGAATGAATCGAATACCTACCGAAATGAGAGGGATCCAGAGGCTGTGCAGGTATGGGACTGTATAGTTGAGGATAACTTAAAGGAATTAGTAAGTGCTACCTATATCAACAAGATGCATATACTTTTTGGTAGCCTATCACTTAAGAACTCTACAGTTAAGCGTGCTTGACTTGGAACGATTTTGGGATGGGTGACCTCTTGGGAAGTTTTCCAAGAAGCGTGTGAGTGAAGACAAAGCACGCTGAAAAAGTCTTGTGTTAGTTTGCGATGACAGTCTTCAATCTTGAAAGCGGCCAAGCGTTACAAAGAATTGTAACACCATGTTTTCTTAACGTGTGATTTAAAAGTGATTGAAATTAATTACAAGAGAAAATTTAAATTTAGTTTTATTGAGAAAATTTAATTAAAACACTTTGTATGATTTTTTGTGACAATTCCGATGAAGTTCTAATTAAACTAGAATTTTAATTGTACATTGTTATTGTAAAATTGCACTGTATAAATGAGTAAATAGTAAGAGAAAATTTATTAACACATTTCTCCAAGACAATTAGCACAAGATTTAAGGAAAATTAATTTGTAATTTACCCTTTTTAGTAAAGGTAATATTTTCCTTTTTGCCTAATCTACTGAAATCCTTTATATATATATATATATAAATAAATTTCAAGTATCAATAAGCCAAATTTGTTTTACTGTCCGTATTCCCAAAGACCCGCCTTTTTACCCAATGTCTAATTCAATTCCTACCCATTAACACACTAGATGATAGCACTACAATTACCTATGATACAAAGCCTCCTGAAACGTGCTTGACATGCTATGAACAAGGTAACAAGAAAAAAAAAAATCAAAATGAAACCCCTTATCATGCAGCAGCTGGAAACCGTAAGTATAGAAAAAAAAAGAAAAAAGGGAATGTCAACATTTCCAAATTTGGCTTTGCTTGCACAGCTGATTCGTATCCCTTTATTACCCATTGAATTATTAAAATTATACTCTTTAAACCATTAAGCATTACGACCCTTATTAACCAGTAACCACTAGATTGAGGCCTCACCCAAGCTTGCCTTTAAATACCAAGTTAAGAGAAAAGAAATCAGATGTTACATAGTGGCAGCAGCTGGAAACCGTGGAGCCTTTGAGCAACTGCACTTCCTGATTTTTTTTTCTTGAGTTCTTCCTCTTTGAAGCTTCACCTCTTATTTTAAATGTAAGGGAAGCTTGCTATTTTCTTTCATTTTAATGCCTTAAAGGTTGAATGAAAATTTGTTTTGGTGATGGTTGTTGGTTATATTTGGTGATTTGCTTGAAATATGCAAAGGTGTATATGTTGTGATTGTTGTTTGGTTGTTTTTTGTCTGAACATACCTTGGTATTTTTTACATTTATCTCTTCGTAGTTAATGAAATTGAGTGTCGTTTATTGGGTTGGAAAGTAGGCATCCGGGGCTACAATTTTGGCACAAGAATCGTGCAAAAACATTAAAAAATGACCATGATATGTGCATCCGAAAATGAGTAACGCGTTCTGTGCGTGCTAATGACCTCTGTGTATTGTTTGGTTCGTTTCTTCTTTTCTAAAAATGATATGAAAAAATGAGTTATATGGTTGAAAAATAGACTTAAAGAGCTTTCCAGTGATGGGTATAACTTTCTAATTCAACCATTTGATAGAGTAAAAGTTTATTTGAATCTGCATTATGTGCAGGGACCCTATTCTGTTGGTCAGCCTTAACATGTTTTAGTAATTTGCTTATTTTTCCCTGTACAAAATGAATTAAAAAATGTACTTTAGCCTTTTGAAAAATAGACTTTCGGGGCTATTTAAAGGATATAAGGTTTGTTTTAATTGATATTGTTTTGGAAGAGAAATCTGAGTTGAAATTTAGTATGTTTCAGGGATCCAAATCTGACCTCTATCCACTTTAACAATTATCATGTTTTTTGTATATTTTTGTTTAAGACATGGTTTGATGTTTTAGAAAATAGACTCTCATACCATTAATAGGGTATAAGATTTGTTTTCAACAAAAATCATTTAAAGTTTCAAATCTACTAATAGATTTGACCCTAAAATAGAGAAAATTTCAAGTTTAAGACTATGCTTTTCTTGAATGATTTTAAATGGTAAATTTTGATGAACTAAAATCCTAATATAAATTTTATATATATATATATATATATATATATATATATATATATATATATATATAATAAACACGCACATATTATTTCTCAAAAGAAAATAATTTTGATAAATTTAAATATTAGATTTTATACTTTAATATATTAAAGGGCTTTATAAATTTTCCTCTATTCTAGTACGTACAATTTCCTATGTATAAAAGTATAATTTGTTGAGATAAAATTTCTTCTTAGTTTCCCTATTATTGGGAATATTAATTATTAAGTTATTAGAAAGGATTAATAGAACATAAAAGATTTAAGAGAGAAACTCAAAAGCTTTAGTTTGAAAATTTTAATAACACACGTTATTCGTTGATTAACAGATAACGAGAATTGATTGTAGAAAATATGGTGTGTGTCTTAACCCTATGTTGAGTTGATGTTTTCGTTGTTGTTGATGATATGTACGTATATGCATGGGTCCTATTTGGACGGTGTCGCAAGTAGGCACGTAAGTTGGGAGTCGGTGTATAGCTCTCAACCTAGTGCTGGAGGAAAGAGTGGGGTAGTTGTTGATAGACCTTGAGGATAGTTGGACGGGCGAATCCCACATTGAGGTCAAGATTATCGCAAACTTTGTGCCATGGTAAGCCACTACCCACATGCATCTATCTTAACGAAACCACTACCGACTTTCACAAGATTAGTTCATGGGTTCCCCCAATAATTGTGCCTTGAAAGAATCCATGTGATCCTTGTGGCTCAGGTGCTATGTTAAGAGATGTTCCATAATGATCGCTCGAGTTGTTAAAAAAGTTTCCATGAAGTAGTGTCTATATGAATTGCATGAAATTATGTTGTACTATGTTTATTTAAAAATGTTGAAATCTTCTCTGATATTAGTATTCTCTCTTTCTTGAAAATAATTGTTGGGTTAGTTAGGACTTTGTATTTATTTTTATCATAAGCTTACCCTTACATTGTTTGCACGTGTGGTTCATGCCTGTGATGATCTCGAATGTCGTGTTCATGGGAGTAAATGCCGAGATGACCCAGAGCGTCGAGACTGTTGCCCATGATCCGAAACCACGTTCACGTGGGTCCCTATCGCATTGACTTCTGTGAGACTGTTGTAGGAGACGGTGAAGCTTGGAGGATCAACCGCGAGCTTCAGAGCGTCTACTATAAAGGAGAGCTTACGCTTTCCTATGCTTCTACTGGAATTGATGTGTTTTCTGTGACTCTGTATAGATCACTAGAGTTTTGGTTACCCATCCGAGAGATGTGGAAAAAGCTTACTCTTGCTGCCCAACCTTGCATGAAAGCTGAGGAGTACTGTCGCTTGTTCGCTCAAGGACCTCGTCCTCATCGTAGAGCTGCTAAAGCTAAGAAGCCATCTGCTGATGCCCTACCTGCTGATGCTCCACCTGCTCCTTCTCCTTCCTAGATGTAGTGTTTAGGAGTATGACTAGCTTAGGGTCTGTGTAATGTATTTTCCCCTTTCTCCTTTGCGATGTACTTTTGTTGATGGACACATTGATGTATGTGCACATACACTCTCTTTTGAGGCGCTTTGACGATGATGTTGGTCTGTAAGTGTCATAAGGCACAACCATTTACACTTGATGTCTTGTGATGTATGCATAGGTTATTTTAGTATGTTGGATGGTCGTTTATGCTCTATACATCAAAATTTTTGAAAGGAATGAACATCTTATGTTCTACCAAAAAAAAAAAATCACACTATTTTCATAAATAAATTAATCAAGAGTTTTCGTCTAAAATTAAGATCATCCGCATTCCATTAGTTGTAAGTTGACCATGTAGCGACAGCAGGTCATTACATAACTATTAAACTCTAATAATAATAATAATAATAGCTGAGTTGCTTCATAAAGTTCAATTATAAAACATTATGATTTTTAATTCTTATAAAGTCAGACCTTAAAGAAAAATAAATACCCATTATATATTATAAATATAAAATAGTTGTAAAGTATACAATAATAATGTATTTATTATTATTAATAACGTTGTCTTTCTGAATTCACTTAGAATGAGTAAAAAATAGTAACATATGACAAATAGCATAAAATAATATTTAAAATATTATTAACACATAAATAATAAGAGGAAAAATGTCATGCACTAATAATGTAAAGTAGTTTTACACTATCATTCAATCACAAACCACCATTTATTGTAAGTTTGTTGATTTTTATAATAAATACTTTAAAAGTCATACCAACGGTGAATTCCAATTGGTTAACAGTATAAATTTTTTTATACTGACAGTGCATAACCATTAAACTCAAATAAAAATTCTTATAGAAAATATAATAATTAAATTATTAGATATAAAGTCTGAAACATATAATAATCCTTATATACAAATAACTTTAAAAAGTAGTAAGTAATGAAATTAAAATCAAAAACAAATAGTAATAATAATAATAATAATAATAATAATAATAATAATAATAGAAAATCTCAATTGCATTGATCAGGAGGGTTCAATTTATGTTGAGATGACTCAAAACTTCAACAATATCATACAATTATAATTAATATCTTCAAAATAATTAAAAATATAATTTTAAAATAATTAACAACTATATCTATTTAATAAAAATCACACTCTTTTAACAAATTTCAAATAAATTTTAATTTTTACAATAAATACATTTTAAAATGTATTAATTATAAAACATAAAAATCAAGTACATGTTAACATAATATCCACAATAACAAATATAAACGCTAAAAGTTAAATAATTATATACTTATATACTTATATTTATTATATTTTCATTATTATTTTTGAATTTTTGAATTTATACAATTCATATAGGTATTGTATCACTATTATTACTTAGAAAAAGAACAAATGATAATATATTTTAATATGTTTAATATTTTTAAAAATAAGATTTGCTAAATTAAAAATATAATTAATCATTTTCTTCAATTTTAATGCAATTATATTTAATATAATACTAAATATTTTTAAAAATGACATTTTTATTTATGTACATATATTTTAAAAAATAATAAGTACAAATATAAAATATATATAATTTAAATAAACTCATGCAATGCATGGGATTTAAAATCTAGTTATGAGGGATAAGATGGTGGAACAGTTCACCCTTTTTTTTCTTCTCATAGTTATGCTACGTTATTTGTCTCTCTTTTATCTTTATCTTTTGGGGTCAAGATAAGTTATTTCTATCGTACCCTATCTTTCTACCTTTTTTTCTTCCTTAAATTTTATATGATGCCTTAAAATATTTGTAAGTTTACCTTAATTATCTTATATTAACAATTTTTTCAATGCTTGGTAATTATCATAAATTTGAATCAAAAGTAAGAAACTAAATAAAGAAGATAGAACATATAGATAGGGACGGCAATGGGGCGTGGCATGTATGGGTAGTAGTCCTCCCATACTTGCATGTATTTATATGAGTATCCGTTAAGCGTGTATTTACAAATTTTATACATATTTTTGAGTGTTCACAGCTATTCATGAATATTTGTTAAAATATAAAAATTTTAAACAAAAAATAAATTGAAACTAAAAATAAATATCTTTAAAACATATATTTGTACTAAAAAATAATTTTATAACATATATTTATACTAAAAAAATAATATTGAAATATATATTTGTACTAAAAATAAATTAGAACAATTTACTTTATATATAATTAAAGATATTTAAATAATTTCAAAGTGCAAGTATCAAAGGGTATGAATATCTTACTATTCGTCCTAGCCTCATTAATAAATGGATATCTATATAATTATCCATTTTCAATCTACAATAGGTTTTATCTGCACGTACTTTCAGGTATAATTTTTTTTACCATTCCTACATATAGAGAAATCAAACTGTGGTTTTCGCTTGATTTTACAAAATATTAAAAGAAATAAATATGGACTGTGAATGACCTTAGGCAATTCAATTTCAATTATGAAAGAATAAATTGATGACAAAAGTATAAATTTTCTTATTTTTTCTTCATAATAAATTGACAGACATAATATATAATAATAGAATAATACTTAATAAAGACATTATTTATTTAGACAACGAACTGCTTTTCATCACGACAATTCCCTATAACATTTGACAAAGTGTATCCTTGTGACACTACAACTCAAGTCAACTTCCTTAGAACACTCAGCCAAGTGTATACTTGTAAGACTGCAACTCAAGTTAGTTTCTTGAAAATGCTCAGTCAAGTGTATTCTTTTAAGACTACAACTCAAGTCAGCTTCTATGGAATACTTAATTGAGTGTATCCTTGTAAGACCACAAGATTGACTCTTCAAACATAAAACTACACCAGTAAAGGATTTTACTAACCTATAATTAACAAAAACAACTAGGAGACAAGGCAAGGCAAGGTCCCCAAAAGTAATTTAAAAAATCATAAATGAAGCACACTCACATAGCGACACAAGTTGTAAGCAAATGACATACAACTCCGAGTAAAAGAGGGATAAAAAAAATCATAAATGAAGCACACTCAAATGACACACTCACATAGCGGATCGTAGGTTGACTCATCCTCTTTGCCTTCTTGGCTTAGGGTTGAGGCTTGGGCTCCAAGCACGCACCAAAATTAAGTCAAACATAATCCCAAGTCAAGTCAAACTCATAATGGTTAGCCCGAGATTAAGGGATCTCCAATCATGATAATTGTTAATGGCTGGGTTAGAAATAGGAAGCATCACCATAACTTCAGCCTATCTTATTAATATCTCCCTCCATAAATTAGAGAAAAAACAAAATACAAACTAAGCTAGACAAAATTGAGCTTTGAACTCTATACTTGATGGTCTAGAGCTCGACATTAACAAAAACAAAAACTATAATCCCAAACGCTGTCCATATTAATATAACACATCAAATATCTTATAGTTATATTCGTCCAAGTTCAGTTTCATTAAGTAAATAAAAAATATACTATAAGCTGAAAGAAACAAGGGTAAGTTTTTGGGTTCAAAATCTGAAATTTTAGAAACTAAACCTATGCAAACATGACACAATCACAATTAGGGAAGAGAAGATGCACATATGGCATATCTTGGAATAATGCTTAACTTACATCTAGCTTTAATAAAGTAACTAGAAGCGGACTCGTGCTTTGCACTGTGAAGAAAAACCCCTAGATCAAAAAATATTTACAATGCAATGACATAACAAGAAACAAAAGAGGTGAAAAAGAATTATATTCAAGGTTGACATTAGAGCTGACAAAATTGGCTTTGTAACGTCTTGTTTTTCCTTATGTTTGATTAAGTGTTTTAATAACTAAAAAGTGGAAACTAGAAATGTAATCTAGGTGATTAAAAGAAAGAAATGAATTGTTGTTATGTACGGTTTGTTGTATATAATGTTGGTTGTGTGTTGTTTGTTTGAAATTCGAGTTTGAATTTAGGAAACTTGAGATATGTGCTTGAGCCAATGTGGGTATGCTGTGAGTGTGATGTTGGGTTTTGAGAGAAAAATAGTTGAGTAAACCAGTTTTGAGATAAGGGGAGTGGTTTGGTGAGGTTTGGGCCTTAATTGGCCAAAAGTCAGTATAAGAATGTCGGTGGAGTCAAGTATATAAGGAGAAGGGTGGTTTCTTTTTTCTCTCTACTCCTATTTTCTCTCTACCTCTCTCTAGATTTTATCAAGTGTGTGAGGCTATAAAAGAGTTGTGAGCTTGGTTTAGTGGTTGTGGTACATAACAGAACAATTCTAGCTAATTTTGGCTTAAGAACATCGGATTCTCAAAGAACCTAAATCTAGATTCCGAGACTTTTAGAGGTAAGGGAAGCTTACTCATGGTTGATTTGGTGTTTGTGTATGTTGATATGTTGATTAAATACTTTGGAATTGGTTGAATTTTGATGAAGATTGTCATTTGGTTGGTTTTTGGTAAAAATAGGTTTTGAAAAGGGAATGTGATTGGTGAATAATTTATGGATAAAGTTGTTAAATAATCGGTTAGAAAGATATTAGAAATGATTAAAACTGTTTTGAGATGCTTGTTGTTGATTTATTTGGTCAAAAATAGAGGTTGGTGAGCGATTTGTAAAGAAAAAGATTGAAAAATCGCACCAAGCAATTGAGCTTTCGCTCAGCGATGGAAATGTTTGCTCAGCGACGAGTTTTTTAGTCGCTGGAAGTCTGTCATTCGCTCAGCGATAGAAATGTTCTCTCAGCGACGAATCGCTCACTTAGCGACGGAAATGCTCACTCAGCGAGAGGAAAACAGAGTTTTCTCTTCTTTATTAGTATTTTTGTTGGTTATTGATGACTTTATTGCTATCCATGAATGTCAAATGTATATTTTAAGTTAAGTGGATGTTTAAATGGTTTTCTAAACTAGTTTTTAGGTTTTTTCTTTATCATTATTGTTGAGAGATTGTGTGATAAGTTGTAAGTGTCTCGCTGAGCGAAACATGTGTTCACTAAGCGAGAATTCTTCCTAAGACTTGGTTGCTCTCTGGAATTGATCTCGCTAAGCAAGAACCTTCGAAGAGAGATTGTGCTCTCTGTATGAAAGGTACTCGTTGAGCGAGCATATGGATCGCTGAGTGAGCGTGTAATTCTGTTTTGTTGTGTGAGAATTTTCAAAAAGTAAGTGTTGTTTGGACATTGTCTTATCTGTTGACCATGCAAGAGGTTGTTTTGGGCGTGCATGGGGTTGATTTGTGGTTGATGGTGATTGTTGGACCACAGGTGGTGCTGAGTAGGCCACGTGGTGATATGTTGATACATATATATATATATATATATATATATATATATATATATATATATATATATGATGCCTATTGTGGTTGAGTTGATGGTTGTGGTGATATGTTGATACATACATGTATGATATGATGATTGTTGTGGTAACTCATGCATTTGCAGGCATATGTTGTTGGCTGAGGTTGTGTGGGCCTCATGCCATGTGCGGGTAGGCATGAAAGTTGGCAGGTTGACAGGAGCTGCGGCTCAGACGGGCTTCCAACCTAGTACCTGGATAAGAAGTGGGGTCTAAACACTAGGACCTAGAGGATAAGTGGATGGGTAATCCCGTAAGGGGCCAAGGCAGTACAGGCCTTGTGTCGCGGCATACCACCACCCACATACACTTATTCTGACAACCATAAGACTATTCAATAGATTAGAGTTTTGGCAATTCCTGAATGGTGCTAAATGGCCATGGTAAGGGATAAGACTTGGTTGATCTCCCGGAATGTTGAAAATATTCATACATTGACATATGGGGTTGACAGTATGGTGTGTTTTGTTGTGTGTGCTATACTGTAATGTATGTAAACCCATTTCAGGGGTTTCTATGTTGGTGTGATCGATGATTTTGATTATGTTGGATTTCATACTATACACTAGTTTTCTTTATGTAAGCTTACCCTTGCCTTGCTGTTTTGTTTTGGTATGGCTGTTGTGGTTGCTATTATAGTTGTATGATGCTATGATTGTGATGATCACGTCGTTTGGCGTGGGAGTAAAGGGAGAGGTGTTCGCAGATCCAACTTCTCAAAGCTGATGGAAGAGGTCTTAGATGGAGCTTTTCTGGAAGCTCTTTTGGTTTCTTTTTGGATTTGATGTATATGTTATATAGTTGACTAGCTGTAGGAAATTTTGGTTATGTATCTCTTGTGGTATTGTATATAAACTGAACTTATATATTGCATTGTTCTATATTATATATGTATGATTTATACACATAGAACGGTGATGAGATGATATTTAATATAAATGACTGAATATCTTAATAGAGTGATGAAGATATAGGTAGTATTTGTAGTACTGTAGCGACAGAGGGTCGTTATAGGCTTGGCCTGACGGGTTAGGCTGAGCTGGGCCATAAAACTCCAACCTAAAAAAAATTGGGCCAAAATGGCCATGTCTGATGGGGCCCTCGAGTCAAGATGAGCCCAAAAATTGGCTTGCATGGTATCGGGTCTATTTGGCCCGATGCTATTTTTTTAATTTTTTTTCTTTGTAAAATATGTAAAAATGTAAGAAAAAAAGAGTCATGGACCATTTTGGCCTAGCTCGATAGGCACATCGGGATAGGCCAGGCCAAAAAAACATAGCTCGTCACAAATGCGACACAGCCTAGCTCACTTTTCATGCTTGGCCCATCGTGCCGGGCCGAATTGGCCTTTTTGACACCTCTAATTGACATCTATCCTAACTTAGGCAAATTTAATATATCTATAAATAAATCATAGTTGTCTTAATTTATTACTACAGTTTCTCTTATTATATACAAATTTTCTTGTAGATTTTAAAGTTGTAGGTAAATCTCTAGCAAATTTAAAATCTACAGGAAATTCTACAGATAATTTCCTGTGGATTTCTAAATCCATAAGTAATTTTCCTAAAAAATTTTTAATTCGCAAGTATTTTTCTTCTGGATTTATAATTCAAAGGAAATTTCATAAGTAAATTCACATAAAATTTTAATAAATGATTTGTAAAACAATTTTTTTAAAGACACCAAAATATTTGTATAAATTTAGTTTTTATTTATTTTGTAAGTAATACATTACTCTTGAAAATTTTAATATTATTATTCTTTTAAAGTAATATTTTTAGTTTGTTTCTAAAACATTAATAAAATTATAATATATTATTATTAATTTATTATACACACACACGCTTCTAATAATATATAATAATAATACTTTTAATTTTAATATTTATATAATTTTATTTATATTATATAAGTTAATATTTATAATAAAGAATAATGATTAAATAGGCTAGCAGACAACCCTCAATTACATCGACCATTGCAACAGCCAAAAAGCAATAAGCCTTCCTTCTTACAAGGGTAGGGGTTTGATTGGAATGCTTACGGAATGGAAAAAGGGCTAGGACAAATATATATATATATTCATTGTGTAATTGCTTTCCTTTTAGGTACAAGTGTTGAATGTGAGCATTCCAATTATGTTTGAAATTTATTGAGTAAATTATTTATAATAATAATTAATTTTTTTATAAAATGAAAGATTAAATATTCAAATCATGAATTTTGCTAATTGGAATCATAATTATTTTGAAATCAATATGTATAATTATATTTGACTACTTTAATTATATAACAATATAATAATCATAAGTAATTACAATAATTATACATACCAGTCATAATTACTTTAATTAATTTATTTGAAAATATATACTAGTTATAATTGTCTTAATTAATATAATTATATTTTTTATGAATAAAATAAAGATTTAATATATTAGTAAATCCCTGAACTTTTGAGGAATTTTTAATTAAGTTCTTAAACTAAAAAAAATTATAATTGCGTTATTGATCTTCTACAATTTTTATGATTGGGTCTTGGAGTTAATAAAACTGTGCCACAAATTTTCTGACGGTTTCAAGCTGTCACAAACTAACTCTAAGGACTTAATTATAAAAATTGTAGAAAATCAATGACCTAATTACAAATTTTTTTAGTTTAGGGACCTAATTAAAAATTTTCAAAAGTTCAAAGACCTATTGATGTATTAAACCTTAAATAAATTCATTTGTATATCTTTCTTTAAAGACACCCCTGTTCGAGGCACTGTCGGACACTAAATGAGGGCACCTCTTTCAACAAGAATTTAAACCTTGGTTCACTATGCTGTGCGGGATTAGCCCTTACTACTAGACCCAATTCTCGTTGATATATATATGATTTTAATAATACCTCTTGTGCAGAATAATTTTTTTTAAAACATTTGCATTATCTATGATATTTTTAGATATCATTTTATTAGTTTTATAATTTTTTGATTGAGTTTATATTAATGCATTATTTTGTAATTTCATTTATGTTAATGAATAGGTCAAACAAAGATTCTTAAAAATCTTATAGTCCTTGATCACAATATAAAAGAATGCTTATTATGAAAATAACATGAAATTATAAGAATTTTAGAAGTAGAGAAGACATAGAATAGAGAGAATAAGAAAATGGAGAATAGGGAGTTCCCCTGTAACATTTTCAATAATGGAGTAGTATATTTATAGGTACAAACTATAACTGAACGGTTACAAATGGTTTAATAATATTAAGACGAAATATAAATAGTCATAATTTACAATGAACATGGACAACCATTATTAAATATTTATAACACTCCTCGTTGGATGTCTATTATTTAAGAATGTGCCTTGTTAAAACCTTATTAGGAAAAACCCTGTGGAACAAAAATCTAATGAAGGAAAAAGAGTACATCATTCTTTAATGTGTTGTCATATACTACCTCATTAAAAATCATGTTAGGAAAACCTAATGGGACAAAATCATGGTGAAGGGAAAAAGAGTGCAGAATGTATTTATTTCTCCTCCTCATGCAAATAACCATATTTAAGATAGTGAAGGCCAATCTTTTGTACTCGTTATTCAAAATTTTACTTGTTTATTTTGGTTTGTTTCACAAATCTCTAAGAAATTGTTGTACCATTACATGCAAACAAATATCTTGTTTGTGATATATTGTTATGAGGATCTGACAAATAACATCTAAGATAACGAAATGTATGCTTGACTTTATTCCAATATCTTCATGTAAGTGAAGAATTATATCTTGTTAGTAAATTCACAATAAATGATATATTAGGACATGTATAATTAGCAAGATACATTAGTACTCCGATAGCACTAATATATGGTATTTTAGGACTAAGTAATTCTTCATCATTTTCTCGAGGTCTAAAAGGATCTACATTTACATCTAGAGACCTTTCAACTATTGGAGTGCACAACGAATGTGATTTGTCCATATAAAACCTTTTAAGAACCTTTGCAATATAAGCTTCTTGATACACATGAATTCCATTCTTTAAATACTCAATTTGTAATTGTAGGCAAAACTTTATCTTTCCTAAGTCATTCATCTCAAAATTTTATTTAAGTAATCCATAGCTTTTGGAAGCTCTTTAGGAGTTCCGAAAATAATTATGTCATCTACATAAATATCAATTATGACAAATTCATGTCTAGATCTTTTCATAAAAATACACGAACAAATGGGATATTTTTATATCCATCTTTTATCAAATACCCACTGAGATGATTATACCACATACGTTCATACTATTTTAGTTCATAAAGAGACTTATTCATTTTCATTGAGTAATCTTCTCGAAAACCTACACTGCTGGGCAAATTAAATCCTTCAGGGAGTTTTATATAAATGTCATTATCAAGACAATTATACAAATATAGGTTGTAACAACATCCATCAAATGTAAATTGATCCTTTCATGTGCATCCAGATTGATTAAGTATTGAAAAATATTTACATCCACTACAAGTGAATATGTTCTTTAAAATCAATGTTAGGTCTTTGCAAAAATCTTTGAGCAACAACTCATGCTTTATATCTCATAATTTTACCATAGAAACACATTTGTATCTAATTGGTTTTACATATTCAGGTGTATAAACCATAGTCCAAAAATCTAATTAGTTTTACATCTTTAGGTGTATAAACTACAAGTCTAAAAACCTAACTAGTTTACATCTTTAACTATACGGACTTCAGGTCCAAAAGTCTAATTGGTTTTACATCTTTCAGAAGGACTACAGGTTCAATGACTTTTTGCTTGGTAAGCGAGTCTAATTCTACCTCAATTGAATCTTTCTATTTTGGCCAATCATTCTTTGTCTAAAATCCTTGATAAATTTTGGATCTTATTCCTCATTATCATTAATTACATTTAGCGCTACAATATTTGTAAACACATTGTCAATGTTGACTTTATTTTGGTTCCATTGTATTCCATTCATGACATACTTTGAGATCTCTTTATTTTCACTAATTTTAGGTACCTAAGTTCTTCTGGAAGTAAAATATTAATCATGTCAAAAGAATATTTTAGAGTTTCCATATCCTCAATTTAATCATCTTTACTTTTTAGCTCCTTTTATTGTTTAAGGATATTTATCTTTGGAACCAACAAGTCTACTATGCTTCATGTGTGTTTGAGACTCGTTTGCAATATTAAATTGTCCAACAGGGGCACCAATTTTATTGGAGTATTAGTAGTTGGTACATATGACTTAACCACTCCTTTTGGCTAAACTTTGTAAATGAATTATTTTTTGAACTCCCGGTTCACATTATTTCGTTCGAGGATTAAGATGATAATTCATTCCAAATAATTTCGTTTTCCAACTATTTATTCTCTCCCTCTAACGGTGGGAAAATTGATTCAAAATGGCAATCAACAAATTGAGTCATATTGTTGATGATTCAACATATTCCTTTTTTTTTGTTAGAGGGATATTCATATCCAATATATATTCTCAATCTTCTTTGGGGACTCATCTTAGTGCGTTGTGGTGCAACAATTGAAAAACATACAACACATTTATAAACTTAAATGAGAAATATTATGTTGCTTACCAAAAATCAATTGCAATGGGGAAAACTTGTGATAACTTGATGTCTTGATGCGAATTAATACCATAATATGTAAGATTGCATGTCGCCAAATATAAATTGAAAGTTTTGATATCTTGAGTAATGGTTTTGCAATCAATTTTAAAAGCTTAATAAATGATTTTGCAAGTCCATTTTGTGTATATGAATATATGCTATAGGATGTTCAATATTGATTGCAATAGACATATTAAAAGCCTTATATGTAAAGTCACCAACATTATCAATGCATATTTTCTTAATTGGATAATCCAAAAAAGAAAGAGTTATAAGTCAGATTAGTTAAGTAAGTAATCTTGCAAAAGCCTGGTTACGAGTTGATAACAAACAAATATGTGACCATTTAGTTCATGCATCAATTAAAACTATAAAATATCTAAATGGTTCACATGATGGGTGTATTGGTCCATAAATATTACCCTGTATACATTCTAAAAATGTGAGAGATTCATTCTCAATTTTGTTGGTGGTGATCAAATTATTAACTTTCCTTAGAAACAAATAGTACATAAGAATTTATTGAATTGAAGAATATTCTGGCCCTTCAATAAGTGTTCACATGAATTTTAAATTATTCTTCACATCATAATAGATTCGAGATGGCTCAAACTAGTTATGCCAAATAATAAATTTATTTAGATTTGTAAATTCCTGGTTTACAACATTATGTGTTTCAATTTGTACTAATATACGTGTAGTATAAACTAGATGAAAAATGTGTAATTTTTCTTGTACATTTCTTGCTCTAAGTCTCATGATATAAAAAAATATTTATCACATTTAAAACTTAATCAGTTTTTATAAAACTTGGAAGAATATAATACAATAACAATGTGTAACTGTGTTCCTTTAAATAAAAATACATTAGCTCTTCTAGAACTTTCAATTATCTTTTTAGTACCAAATATAGGACTAACATTAACTTATTGTATTACTAAATAAGAGAGGTATATTATTGGATGTCAGTTACAAAACATTGTAATAATTATATTAAAAATGAATTGAATTGTAATTAATTTGAAATTAAAATCATTGACCATTTAATAGCTATTAAATTATAATTTAAAATTAATTTAGAACATTCAAATCACAAATAATAAATGTTAATCATATATAATACAAATTGTAACATTGGCAATAATGATTAAAATTCATATATTAAAAATTAATTATTCAAACAATTATTTTATAAAATTACATGTGTTACTACATTCACTTTAGGGATTGAAGTAGTGCCAATCAAATGAATCTTATATTTTTTATAAAAATCATTATTTTGTTTATCCACAAGAAGATAAGAAATCAACTCAGAATATATCTTAAATTCTTTTTTTCTCAATATTGTTACTGTAGGAGCACATTTAATGCATGAAAAATGAAGAATGTTTTTCTAACATATTTTCATTGATAATTTTTCTCCACACAATTTTAATTGAGAAATAATTCTGAATGTCATAGAATTATAATCACGTACACATATAAAATCTTGTAAATATAAATACGTCCAATCATAATGAGCTTGTGAGAGAATCACAATTTTCTAATGACAATATAAGCGATAACACCTAAATAATAATGTCTAACATTTAACGTATAAATATTACTATGAATGTTACGTTGTATAATAATCATACTTAAAAATATATTATAACTCATTTTTAATTATATAATAATTAGTATAAAGTAAAAACCTTCTCAATAAAACAATACTTTATAACATTAAATAAAATGTGATATAATAACACATCGGTTATTAAATATATTATAATAATAATTGTGTCTCCAATTTTATGAATACGTTTAGGACATTATAATATATCCACACACTTTGCTTATAATAATCATTTGTATAATATATTATAAAAACATATTATAATATAGAATGCGGAGGAACAAAAATTAAAATATGACATGATAACACATTATAATATTTATTTATATATTCACTTAAATATTAGAATGTGGCATAGTAAAATGTGAATGATATAATAATCAATTAATATATTTTGACAAAATATATGACAAACCATATAATAAGTTATATGTAACAAAATAGGACTAGAATTACACATTTCATGCATTAACAAATTAATAAATTATAATAACAAATTAATTTCATATAATATTTAATTATCATAACAAATTATAACGTAACAATACATACATGATTTAATGAGCCTATCAATGAATTAACATAACAATAAATTAGAATAACAATACGTTATATTATAATTGATTATAATATAAATTCATTAATAAACGTAACCATTGAAAAGTTTTAATACGTTATATATTTAATCTATTTAATATAAATGAATGGCTATGAATATGAATGCCTAAAAGTCTGAAATGGTTTACGGTTATGAATAATGTCTAAAACAATTTCTTTTCTTGTTCTTTATTTTTTATTTTATTTTATCTATACCTATGAAGTCTATTATCTACCCTTGCTAAGAAATGTAATTCATAAACCTTGTAAAGATGAATAAAATAAGAACACAATGTGATTAAAGCGTTAAGGCATTTGTGACAATTTGCAAAAGTATTTAGCATACTAATTGAGCAAACACCTTATGCTCTAAAGGATTGAAAGATGAAACATAATATATCATATCATCTTTTTACTTTTAGCATTATTTTTTCATAAGATTTTTTTTTTTTGACTTTTCACTCTATTTTCCACTTTAGATGGAAAAAAAATTCTTTTCTTTCTTACTTTTTTACTATTTTTTTCACTTCTGGTGAGAAAAATTGTTTTTTTATTTTCACTTTTCGCACTAATTTTTCACTTTTGGTAAAAACTTTATTCTTAGAAATTCCTTTTTTGATAGAGTCTTCAAGGCTCATTACATCTAAATAAGTTTCACATTCACATGAATAATATAACGAAATATAGCAAATGCATAGTATGAGGAATATGATTAGATAGAAATATTGACCTTCAAATATGAATTCTAAATATAACTTTCTCTAATAAGTTCTTTACAAGGCTTTTTCTTGCACGTTGCAATGCCAATAGTAAATATGACCAATAAGGGAAAGACGATTGTACTGATAACATATTATGAAAATAGCATAAAACTATAAGAATTTTAGAAGTAGAAAAGACATAGAATATAGAGAACAAGAAAATGGAGAGAATAAGGAGTTCTTCTGTAACATTTCCAGTAATCGAGTAGCTTATTTATAGGTACAAACTATAAATGAATGGTTACAAATGGTTTAATAATATTAAGATAGAATATAAATAGTCATAATTTACAATGAATATGGATAGTCACTCTTAAATATTCATAACAATGGTATAACTTTAAATAATAATAGAAAATGCGTAAGGATCATCATGATTAAATTCTTTGATTTCGCCTAATTCAATGATGCAACGTATAATTAGTATTACGATTAGTTTAAAAGATGACATATAATTATAATTATTAATTAAAATATTAATAAATAACTTTTTTAATAATTTTATAATTTGTCGTACATTTAGGTTTATTATAATTCTAAATAACTATTAGAATTGCTCTTTATCTTTTAAATTGTCCTTTTTTCTCGTGTGCCTCTTGGTTTCAGAAGGTTTTAATGTCCTTTTAACTTAGTCAATCAAATTATAATCAATGTGTTTTTGTTATTACATCAAATTTAATTCATTAACTAGTCTCAATATATATTTCTAAAATTTATACTTTAGTCTCAAGGTTTTATTTACAAATTGATCCATCTTTGTATTTGACTAAGAATAGAGTTTGTGATGTGATATTCTTAGAAATATTGCATGACATCCTCTTTATATATAAATTAGAATAAATATCTTGAATGAGGGCATTTTTAGCCATTATTTTTTAACGAAAGTATTTTTAGCTGTCATTCTTTAACAAGAGCATTTTTAGGAATTATTTTTAACCTTATTTTTTTCAATCTATCATTTTCAATATCTTTAGTTCTAAATTAAATTTCAATATATTTTTTAAAAATATATCAATAATTAAAAATTAACATTGTATTACAATAATTATTTATTATAAATTTAAAATATGATCATATGTTTAAAAGTATTTATTTATTACAAATTTAATTATAATATAATTTATACATTCAGAAGTATTTATTTATTATAAATTTAAGTTATATAAAATAAATATTTATTCTAAGTAATGCACAGATTAAAATACTGGTTATACTTTAATTGAAGTACTTGAAATACGAATATTATAATACCATTATATTTAAACTAGCGGAAAGAAAGCATTGACGTGCTTGGCTTTATCTTTTGGGTAAGATGTTAAGTAATTTTTTTAACAAATTAAAAATATACTATTTATCTATTGAAAGGGAAGAAATTGATATTTAGTGAGAGTAGTGGGATAGTTAGTGCAGTTTTAAAAAGAATATTGGATGATTTAGGGAGCAGTTAAATGGTATAATTATCTAATAAAAGTGTACACTAAATGTGAGTATTCCTTTTACTATTAGTATAGATATTGAAGACACGCATGTCATAATTTTATTAACTAAGTAAAAAAGGTACCAAAATCTTGTGAAAGTAAGGGACACCAATAGAATTGGGCATATGGGTCGCGCCTGCAAACAATTTGTTTAGCCTGTGATTCGCGTGGGCTGTGGGCGCTATAAAATGAGATCTATTTGGAATGTAGACTTTTGCAGGTTAACACGTTGACTCGTGGACCATTGTATTTTTTTTAAAAAAGAAATTTAATTTTAATAATAAGTTTATTTTATCAGGATTTTTAATATTTAATTGATGTGTTAAATGTATTTGACAATATTAATTATTGACAAATAGTAATGTCATTTCTCCCTTCTTTTTTATTGTCTAATTTAAATATTTTGACTTTTTATGAATTATTTGGTTTGTGCTTTATTAATATATTTATTATATTGTTAAATTTGATCAATTATAAACAAGTAATAATTTAGAAAATAAAAATCATAATTCAGATTTTTTTAGTTATTTTTTTTGTTTCATTATTAATTTATATTTTTTAAATTACTATTTTTTTTTCTGTAGTTCAGCTCGTTCAATCAAGGGATACACGGTAAGGGTGAGCACGACCCAACCCAACTAGCGAACCTGGCTCGGCCCGAAGTTGATTTTGACGGGTTTGGGTTTTGAAATTAGACCCGGTGTATATTAAGGACGGGTTCAGGTTATGCTTCGGATCGTCCCAACCCGGTTTGGTGTCTTATATTTCTTAAAACGTATAAGTTTTTTGAACAATTGTGTATTAATAATAAAACTTTTTAATTTAATAGATAATATTTTGTATAACATGGTATCATATTTATAATGATATTATTTATTTTAAAATAGATATTATAAAATGTACCTTAATTTAAGTTTATACTTATTTTTATTTTACAATTTAATTACACATAATGTTAAGATTGATATATTATGTTAGAAAATCGGGTTGACCCGGTCTTGTCCCATGTCTTTCAGGTCTTGATCGGGTCGGATTCAAATTTGAAAAAATGACCCATTCAAAATGTCAGGTCAGGTAAGAACAAATATAAACCCGTTCCTTGCTCACCCCTACTACACGGTGTAAACGTGGACACAAAAATGTAACTCATTTGCAGATTGAGCCAACCTGTTTGCAGGGGGCAGCCGGTTTATTCACCTCTAGCACCGAGCAATCACCTTGAATTGCAGTGGCAGAATCAAATCCTTAATATAGAACTCAGTGAAGGCGAATAAAATTTTCTCAAACTTGAATACCCCAAAGGCATTTTAATTTTTAGTTGATGAAATGAAAGTGTGTGTGTGTGTGCGCGCGCCTTTTCCAAACCACTTGTTCGTCCACTCTCTCTATCTCTTGCTGTTGACATCAAAGATGGTTTGTTTTCATCCCAAGAAGAACTGGTGATGGGCATGGCTCCATAATTTGGACGGATTGATCGGGCCGGGTTCATTTGCAGTGGCGTGGCACCCAAAAGGGCCAAAACCAAAAGTAAGATGCCAAGGTGATGAAAATCAGTACTAAGTTTGCACTGTACTTGCAAATATTTGCTGTTCTTTTTATCTTTACTAAGCAGTTTAAATTGGTATTATGTTATGGAGTGTAAGGCCAATATTGTTCTAACTGGTGACTGGGAAGCTACCATTTGACGAAAATGGTCAATTGCAGTTTGCAGGTTGTGAAGAGTCTAAACAATGATATTTTATTATTTCTCTTCATTAAAAAAGAAAATGACAGTTGTCTTTTTCATTGTAATTTATAAACATCCTTTTTCCCCTCACTGATTTCATTTTTGTGTTGCAGCTTTTTCAAAAAAGTTTGACATCCACTGAACTACATTCTGATTATTTGCGTCTTAGCAGAAGCCTTTCACGTCTATAGAGGTCACTTCAACTACTGCAAGTGATATGCAGGGCAAGTCTGTTTATTGTGGTGTCCATTTGTCAAAACAATCTTTAAGGTCTAATGTGTTCTGAATATTTTGTATTCTCATCATTGCATTGCTTCCAGCCAATCCTTTTTTTTTTCTGCCAATTCCTAAACCCCACTTTTCTATTCAGTTTCTCACTTAATGGAATCCATCGAGAAAGATTGCGTCCTAGTAGTCAATCCTATTTCGCATCATTGGAAGCTTTTTCTGATTTCTTTGAGGCATCTGTGCAAGATAATTCCACTAGCACAGTTTCTATCAGCTCTCCAAAGAGACTAACATGGAAATTGAAGTTGCAAATCAAACAAGGGATGCATCCTGCCATTGTTATGGATTAGAAAATTCAAAAAGCAATGAACTTGTGGCATTAGCAGCATCCTGTGCATTTGCTGTATTAAGTAACGTGCATGGAATTTCCTTTCTCCGTCCTTCAAACAGGTTAGAGTTACTGCAACTGTATGTACAGATTCTCAGAGCTTTCACATGAAAGGTAAGTTAGACTTGTTTAAATATGTCTTGCATCTGTATTTGCAGATTCTGAGTGGCTTTATCCAGTTCCTTTCAGCTAGCTTAACCTGCTGGCTTTATTTCTTTTGTAATCTATACAATGCTTAGGATATAATAAACGAAATAGGGAGAAGTAATTTTTGAATTACTGACTAACTTTTAATGAAAATGGTGATAATTTCACTGTTGTGATACACCAAATCAAATCATTTACAATGTCTAACTACTTACAAAAAGCAACAAAATTCTGCTACTATTTTATATTAAAAGTAGAGTTAAATGCAAAGGAAAATCCTTCAAAAGATACCAAAAAAGAGGGAAAACAATATAATTAATCATAAAGTAAAAATGATTCAAATTTGAGAATCATATGTGTAGTGTAAAATCACTTTCAAGAAGCAGTTGCAAAAAGAAAGAAAGAACGCTCCCTCCATCACACCAATATGTATGGCCAAGAAAATTTTGTTTAATCTGGGCAGATTTTGTAATAGAGGAAAATAGTTCAAAGATGTCACAACTAAAATTAAAACATGTGATGTGACTGAATGAAGGATCATAAATTACTTAAATGTTCAATGCTCATACAGTACTTAATGTTTCTTGTCTAGGTCTATTTTAGTGGAGTTTTTACCTGCAGTAACATCAGTCCAAGAAAGTAAAAGAGAGTATGTAGTAATTTAATATGGTACACACACCTACACGACAAGTTTCGTGAGCTGCAGAATTAGAAAAAAAGCAATACAGACAATGAACAGGGGGGCTTATAAATGATATATGCAAAACTAGAGATTTTCTATGTGTGGTCGCATGCATATATCAAGCATCAAGTTGAAGCCTCCCCTTCCAAGCGTATTCTCTTAGGACCTTTCTCTTCACCTTGGTTGCAGGCCATTCCGATCCTGCTTTCCTTGGCCTCTACCGAACATCTTTTGTAAGGTTTAAATCCTGTTCGACGAGTCTTTAGCTTTCCTTGTCCAAGACCTATGGTTAGTAGTCCCTCCTCCTCATTGTTATTTTTGACAAATGGCAGGTTTTTCTGCACTCCATCACAATTAGAATCACATTTCTTGCTGTCAAGGTCTTCATCTTTGTAGTCTATGTTTTGTTTGTTATCCTTGATGCTATCCATCTGATGATCCTTATTTATCAAATCATGGGGAGGTGAAAAGCTTTGAGGTAACACCTCTCTGGAGAATAGAGCCTGAAAGGCAAGTCGCCCCTGAAAATAACAGTGGCATGAGGAAGAAAGCAATACATGCATACATTACATTAACATCATCATAAGATATACAGTCATACCCCTTCAGAGACCTCCTTCCAAGAATCAGTAAGGTTGCTAATGCTTCTACTACGACGATTACTAGGATCAGTAGCTAAAAGGTTTGCATCAGGTGTTTTGGGCTCTTCCTCTTCTTTCTCATCCTTCTCTAGTACCTCAGTCTCTTCACTGCTAGAGGCTGTATTGGAACCACATGAGGAACGGTCTACCTGTTTTCTTCCCTTCATTTTGTTGGAATCGGGGTGCTCAGAAATTGCTTGGTTCATCTCATGATTAGTAGCCTTTGATGAAGTATTTAAATTGGCATCTCCACTCTGCTCAGATTCGGATGAAGAAACAGCTGTTGACTTAGAAGCTGAATTTTGAGCTTGGAGAGCTTCCGAGTGTCCTGGATCCAGTATCTGCTCTTGCAGAGGAGGATTTTGTGGTTTAATATCTCCTTGCTCTGTTTTTGTGGTGATTCACAAATATTAATTGATGGAACTGCAGTTGCTGATGCAGGAGGACAGGCAAAAGCTGTATGGAGTGGAGCACACAAAGGAAGCAGTCCATGAGAAGCCCACCATGCAGTTGCAGCAGCTACTGTAGCAGCTGCAATAGCTGCCACACTTGGAGGTGATCCAATTTGTCTAGATGGAAAGCCTGGAGAGCACACAGGAGAATCTGCTGAAGTTTCTGTATTTGCATAGGGCCAAAATGTAGCAGCAAAACTTGCTGCAGCATGGGATGCAGGGTTTTGCAGCAAGGTAGAGACAATAAGACTTGCAAATGTAGAGGACATGTGAAGAAATGATTGGTAATCACCCTGATTATGTTGTGTGAAGGGAGGACAAGGAGGAAATGATTGATGAATAGAGGATCGTGCTGTGTTATTCTGACTTTCACTTATGTTTGAAGTAGCAGAGTTGGTGACAAGATTAGGTTGCCCATTAACCCCTCCTATTGGCTGAAATACGGAGTCCTGGAACACCATATCCGGGGATGGATTTTGAGTGCTAGTTCCAAGGTTCCCATCAACAATGTGCACAGGGACATGTCTTGGGTAATTCTGATTGCCTTGCATCCCATCTATTGTTAATTCACAATTAAGATCATCTATTTTCTCAGTTTGAACCAATTTGGAAGCACCAGAATTCTCCAACTTAGAGACTTTACAAGTGCCATTTGTCTTTTGTGTATGATTCCCATCATCTATCTCCAACTTCTGATTTTCAAGCTCATCAGTCGTAACAAAAGATTCATTTGTTTCATCTCGAGTTATTATCCCTTTCACTGAAGGTATAAACTCCCTCAAGGCACATGAATTTCTCAGTGGCACTGACATTGATGTTGAATTCTTGTTTGCGGAAGATACAGATGAACAGGGTGCCTCCTGGAGAATGGTAAATATTTTTGAGCAACTTTCGTCCTTATTTTCTTTTACAGTTGTTGGCCTTAGGTCGACATTATTCTTCTACAGGAACAAGTGAAATGATTTCATTGAAAGGGAAAAAAAACAGAAAATTTGAATGACAAGTGAAATATAAAAAGTAAATATAACCTCTGGAAGTGGTTCTTTCTCCAAGTCCAGTGCTTGTTTACCATGTGAAGATGCAATTGAAATGAGAAACTTTCCATGCTTTGCTGTTGGGGCACCAACATTGATCTTCCGGGGATAAGGATTGCTTGGTTTTCTTTTTGGCCGTGGAGGGGGGATGTCTATATCAAGAGCTTGTCCTATTGGAACACCCTTTACAAAGGCCTCTTTCTCCAACTGAAAGTAAAAATTGTAGTATTCTCAGCAGGTAGAAGTTTCACAAAAACTATTTAAAAAGCTTTAATCGGAGCATTTGAGTATTAATTCTTTTGTGGAATTGCCAAAGTACTAATTAGAAAATTGTAATGCCTCCAACAGTAACATTTCAATGCATTCAATAATAAAGCATAATCAATATGGTTTTCAATCAAGTACAAACCTTCAAAGAAGGCTAAGAAAACGTCCAACAATCTCTACCATCAAGTTGGTAAAAAAAGAAATCAACTATAGGTGGGTAGTAAAGCATTGTCCACACAGTTGGTGAGCTGGAAACTGATTGTAGTTTAATGGAAAAGACATCCATGTTTATTGACTCATTGTTGACTATAATGATGTAGGATGTTATTGGCATCAAGTCATTCAAGCCGGAAAGTACAGTTACGGTAGTAGTTATATGGAACAGGACAGGTCAATCAACAGATCCCAAAATTTGCATACAGTTCCTCATTATATATTGTCTATCAGAATAATTTGACGGTACGTGATTTGCAGAAGCAACACTGCTGACTTGTGCATAAACATGACTTAGATTTTTTATAGGAATCTGATTCGAAAAACAAGTTTGATAAACTATACACAATATTTAACAAAACTTTCACTTTTCTCAGAAACTATTTTTTCAATAATAATAATAAAAAACAGCAAAAGCTTTCTTTTTCTGGTGGTTGGTACTCCGAAGAACCAAAATTAACTTTCCTGATCAGTGGATAACACAATCAAGGGCTCTGAACAAGCTCATTGGACATTACTAGGTAACTTGAGTATTTAGATGCTGCAGAAACTTTACATCATTTCTAAAAATAAGGGCTTATTTATTTAAGAAAATATTATAAAAATATCACTATTTTCAGTTTGTTTTTTATTTTCTATGATTTGTATAAAAATGATAAAACACGAGTTTGAGGTTTTCAGATAATAACACAGTGGAGCTAAGAAAGTTTTCCTCACTAATGTAACTTAAAATGGACACTAAACAAAGATTAAAAAAACAAGAAATAAAAGAGACAATGAAATTTTAATGTGGAAAACTCCTCAATGTAAGAAGGAAAATCCATGGAACTAAATCCAGAAAAAATAATCTTCATTGTGTAGAGTACATGGTAGTAAATAGCACACTATAGTAGAGTAGGAAGCAGAGCAGCTTAGGATGCTATGGGATTCAAATAGCAGAGCAATTTTCAATAGCAGTCATTGCGACTACAACAATAGCCAAATAGTGGCTTTTTGTGTGATGTAACAGCACTATCATGATATAAGTTTCAAAAACCATTTTTTACCCCTGAAACAATGTTGTTTAGGACCTTTTTTGGGTAAAACTGTGATTTCTCCCCCCATTTTTTAATGCATTTTTTGCTTCAAAAACATAATAGGATTTGAAACCCTTCTTCCTTAATCATTCCACAAAAAGTTATTTCTCTTTTGACCTCTATTCCTTCACACTTTACAAGACAATTTTTTTCCTATGTTCCATTTTTCCTTTTTTCCTTAAACTTCCCCTAGTTCATATTCTAAAAACTTTTATCTAATTTGTTATATTTTTTTTCTATTAATTTCACCATTATCTTTCATTTTTGGACTTCATTACTATGTTCTTATTGCTCCTAGATTGGTGGTGATTGTTTATTTATCATGAATTCCTTTTTTTTTTTTTCGTTTGTTTGAGTATTTGTAAGTCTAATATAAACTATTTAGTTCGTATTATAATATTTAAAATAGCAGTTATCCCACTTCTCGCAATCTTGCTATAGTGTTTCTAGAGCTAGCCACTATGCACTGCTATCCGAGATTGATAACTACGTAGGATAATAGTACAAAGTTTCTTTTTAGATGATACCTATCCTTCAAGGTATTTTTTTTTTCCTTCTCTTTCTCTCTCTCTCTCTTCTTCTTCTTCTTTTTTTTTTTTTTGAGAATTACAAGTGTTTCTCTCTTTTCTAGGAAATTAGTCACCTATTCTCAAACTTCTTACTCTTCTATTTAAAGAAGGTAATGAGTGGTTTGCACACATCAAGACAATTGCTTGATCTTCTTAGATCATTGCATCTTCACCTTTCTAGAGGATAGTTGACTTCACCTTTGGTTTTAGTAAAAGTTGCTTCAAACTTAGGAACCCCAATTGTGGAAAAACCTCAACATGTTTAACACTTGTTTCATTGATATATGGAAGTAGATAAAGGTAAATACCTATTTAGTTGAGCAACATAAAATGGCAACTCACCAAATTATGGAAGAAAGAAATAGGTTAGTTGACTTTGTCACAAATCAAAAGAGAAGGGGGTGCCAGGGTGTGGGGGGGATAACCTGATAGAAATCTAGTATCTTCACTAGAAAGAATACGGAAGAAATCTCCAATTTACAGAAAAGAGCAAACACTGCAAAACTTCGAGGATCTACACCTCCCAATGCCCAAAGGCTAATCCTCTCACGAATGACAAGATAAAATCCCTCTCAACCCCTCTTCCTATACATCATGACCCACATGACTCACTAACTAAGTAACCCACTAATTGACTAACCCTTAACTAGCTAACTTCCCCCCCCCCCCAAAAAAAACATTCACCTTATCCTTAAGGTCAATAGCTATGGCAGTTTGCAAATAAAGCCCACATCAGTGTTCTGGTTGTTTCAAGCATGATGACCAAGCCAACCAAACTACTACAATCCAAATTTAACTTTCAATCCTCCTGGGTCAAACACAAGTATGTAAGTGCCTCCATTCTTCTCTAATGCCCTATATCTTGTAGTATTTTTGCCCATAAAACATAGCCTCAATGTTGCTGCAATTGTGATGAGGTCCTATTGTTCCATTCCATTCTGTCGAGTCCATTCTACTAATCTTAGAAAATCACTTCCCTTTTTAGGATCATGATTTTTCTCTTTAATCAATTGGGCTTGATCCATGAATTTAAAAAAAGAACTTAACCCTTACTATTTGTTCTAATCCTTCATCACTAAGTCCTTTGCCTCACTTGGTTGGGTTTGGCCCACGAGTGTTTGGAGAGAATTAACTTCAATGATTGGGGCTTGGTCCATTAGGTTAAAAAATTGACCAACTTTGTGTAATTCCAATCCCGCCCTTGTGTCCATCACCTCACCAACCACATTTCTATTTAGGAGTTGTGGAACGACACCCACCTTCATCCTCATTTTTGACTCCAACATAATATTGGCCACTATATGAGCACCAAGGTCTCCCAATTTGGCGGTGGGATCTTGGCTAGCATATGTAAGAACTTGAGCTCCATCATAGTTGATGACCCATTGACTCCCATGACCGAATCCAAGTTAGGTGGCTCTGATGGTGGTGATGAGTTGACTGAATTTTCCAAGAACCAAACTTTTGTGGCTAACACATTCTCTTTGCTACTTTGCTTCTTCCCCCACATGCCACCCACAAAACAAACTTTCCTCTTTGGTTCTAGTTTTGGTTCATTGAAGTTTGCTTTTTCTTCAAAGTGGTTCTTGTTTTTCACCTTCAAATGTTCATCTTTGCTTCTATCTCCAGGTCCTTGATTCAGAATGTTGATTAGTTGCTATTTTCTTGCATCTCCACCTTCGACTTCTCCCTCCTCATTATGTTTCTTTTGTTCTTCTAGATCTTGCTTCTCTACTTGTTTTTGTTGGGTTTCTCCCTCTTGGGATGTTTTATTTTCCAAGATTTCTAATCCTCCAGTTCTTGATTCTTTTCTTTATCAATTTATTATTTTCTCGTTTCTTGCCCTTGAGCCTTTGATTTTGTTCCTCCAAACCTTCATCTTTTGTTATGTTTTCTTGTTGCTTTTCATCATTAGCTTTTTGGCTCTCCTCTTGAACCTAGATATTTGGATTAAATTCTAGTTGGACGGCCTAAGCACAACCTTCTCAAAGGTCTGCCATGTTGCATTCTGATTGCTCTCCTTCCAAGAAACCCACCATTTGAAAGCTTCTCCTCTTAATGCAAACGCACCAACCCATGATACTCTCATCTCTTCAGGTACTTTGTTGTCCTAAAAATATTGCTCTGTGTTGATCATCCACCAATAGGCCTCCTTTGCATCAAATCTTGGAATCATTTTCACGAAAAAGTTCCCCCACAGCTCCAAGATTGGAACTCTGATACCAATTGATAGAAATCTGGTATCTTTACTAAAAAGAGTAAGGAATAAATCCCAAATTTATAGAAAAGAGCACACACTGCAGAACTTCAAGGGTCTACACCTCCCATTGCCCAAAGGCCCCAATCCTCTACACTACTTCTAGCCACAACATTTTGCCTTTTGCTTCTTCAAGTAAACAAATTTCCCCAAACAAAAGTACAATAGCCAGATGTTGACTTTCAATCAGTAATGGATCTAGCCTAGTTTGCATCTTTGAACACTTAAATGCCTTACTATCTAGTTTTTTTAAATAACAATCCTTTGTCTAGAGCACTTTTTAAATACCTCAAAATCCTGAAAATTGCCTCAAGGTGTTCTTCATGGGGTGAGTGCATGAATTGACTCACTAAACTTACTTCAAAGGTTATGTCTAGCCGGGTATGGGATAAATAAATATCTTCCCACTATTCTTTGATATTGAGCTATATAAATTGGATCTCCTTTGTCTTCACTTCCAAGTTTTTTATTAGGATCTATAGGAGTTTCAACTAGCTTGCAACCCAACATTCCAGTTTCTTTGAGAAGATCTAGAATATATTTTCTCTGTGAAACAACAATTCCTTTCTTTGATCTTGCAACCTCCATCCCCAAAAAATATTTTAAGGACCCAAAATCTTTAATCACAAACTCATTAGCAAGAGAAGCTTTTAATTTATTTATTTCATGGAAATCATCTCCAGTAATCACAATGTCATCCACATAAACAATTAAAGCAACCATTTTTCGTCTAGAGGAATGTTTTACAAATATTGTATGCTCACTTTAACATTGAACATACACTTGCTTTTTAACAAATCAAACAAATCTCTCAAACCAAGCTCTAGGTGACTATTTCAATCCATAGAGAGATGTTTGAAGCCTGCATACTTTTTTATTAAAATATGATTTAAAACCTGGGGGTGCATCTACGTAGACTTCTTACTCCAAATCCTCATTTAAAAAGGCATTCTTCACATCTAGCTGCTATAATGGCAGTCTAAATTTACAGCTAATGACAAAAGAACTCTAATGGTATTTAACTTCACAACAAGGGCAAAGGTTTCTGAGTATCAATACCATAAGTTTGAGTGAAGCCTTTAGCAACTAACTTGACTTTGTATCTCTAAATAGATCCATCTGCCTTTTACTTGATGGTAAACACCCGTATACACCCCCACAAATGTTTTTCCTCTAGGCAAGTCCACTTTTTTCCAAGTGTGATTCTTCTCCAGGGCTCTCATCTTCTCCAAGACAACTTCCTTCCATTCAAGAACCCTTAGAGTAACCTGTATATCTTTTTGGAATTTCTATTTTTGTTAGTTCTAAAGTAAAAACTCGAAATGAAGGGGATAAGTTTTCATATGATACAAAAATTGAGATAGGATGCTTTGTACATGATCTAATACCCTTTATAATAGCAATTGGAAGGTCAAAATCATCAGGAACAAGTTCAACTATAGTTTGAACATGTTGGATAGAGTTAGAAAAATTGTTACTTGATGGGTCCATGGATTCATGGCAATCTTGAGGATCATGTGGCTCTATTCTTTAAGGTTTTTTTCTTTTTGGAAGAGACAAGATCAAAGGTTTTTACAACCTTATTACCCATATCATCTCATTTTGTTCAGTTTCAATAATTTTAGAACTTGGCACAGTTTGTAAATTTGAAATTTCAGTTTCCAAAATAAGTTATGAAATTAAAACAGTTTCTGAAATGCTATCTTTATTTTGCTAACTTGGTTCGCCCATGTTTTGAGCCTCTAAACTTCCTCATTTATGCATGGAATCTAACATTGATAAATCTAAATTTTGTAAAGTTTGTAAGACTGAAAAATCTGATGTTTGAAAATATTGGACAGCATCTTCCTCTTTTCTGCAACCTAAAGATGATTTTGCAGAAAAAGAGTCTTTTGAAAAAAGTAACGTCCATAAAAACAAGGGTTTTCTTGGAAATGAGATCAAAGCATTTGTATCTTTTTTGGTTGGGAGCATACCCAATAAACACACTTTTTTGCTCTAAGTTCAAATTTACTTTGATTTGGTCCATGAGTATGAACAAAAAGCAGTATACCCAAATGTTCTTAGAAGTAAGTGCATGACAGTCTATTATTTGGAAAAAAAAAGTTGTGAAAACATCAAAAGGAGTTTTGAAGTTCAAAACTTTGCTAGGCACCATTTGATCAAAAATGTTCCTATTACGATTGTTTCACCCCAAAAATATTTTGGTGCATTACTTTGAAACAAGGCTCAAGCAACTTCAAGTATATGCTTATTTTTTCTTTTAGCCACTCCATTTTGTTGTGGAGTGTCAACACAAGAGCTTTGATGAATGATGTCATCTTCAAGGAAAATATTATTTAGGTGTGTGTTAAAATACTCCTTTCCATTATCACTATGAAATATTTTGATTTTTTTTTTCCTAAAATTGAGTGTGTATCATATGGAAATTTTTTTTAAAATGTTCTCAACTTAAAATTTTGTTTTCATCAAGTAAACCCATGTTAATCTTGTATGATCATCTATAAAAGTAACAAACCATCTTTTTCCATTTGGTGTACGGTCTCAAATAGGTCCCCAAACACCGTTATGAATTAAAGTGAATGAACTAAATTTTTTATAAGATTGAGGAGAATAAGAGGAACAATGATGCTTTGCTAGTTGACAAACTTCACAAGAAAACATACTTGGAATTTTATTTTTAAAAGGTTCAAGAAATAAATGTTTCTAAGTACAAAAAACTTGGGTGACCAACCTACAATGCCGTAGCATTATTTTTTCATCTTCATGAACAGAAACTGAATTGAGACAGTTACCATAAGTTTTATCCTTAAAAACAGCTTTATCCTCAAAGAGATAGAGTCCATCAACCTCCTATTAAGATGGTTTATGAGAGGAGACACAGGGTAGTGGTAGAGGCTCACAACCCTTAATGGGTCATTTTCATTGTAAATAATGGACTGACAGAAAATTTGTTAGTTAGGTGGGGCAGAATTTAGTTAGTTACTTGTAGAATAAATAGGAAATGGGAAAGGATGGAGAGGTATCCAAATTGTAAAATTGGGGCAATAAGGGAGAGGGTTGAGCCTCTTGAATTATTCAGCATTCTTGTATCATACTGTATCTTCTTTTGGGTCTGGTTCCCACATTGGGACAGATCTGAAAATCAGAGTTCTTGCAATAACATCTATCTTTATCCCTAGATGGCTCCACAAAGCTTTGGGATTGGGTTGCAATTATGGATTAGATGTGGTGAAGGATTTGGGTCGACTGCAGTTGTCAAACAACTGCATACAATCCCAATCATAAAAATTACCACAACTTCATCATAATTTCAATTATAAAAACTTGAAAATCAAATAAGAATCTTTCGATGGAGGAATTTCACCTTGAGCAGTTCATTTTGAACTTCTGTGGATCCTTTTTCCACTGGTGATAGATTAAGAATGATGTTAGGCTTTTCAAATGGTGGTGTCCAGTGGTTTTTGGTAAGGAAGGAGATCACCACAAGCTTGGGGTATGGTCAATTAAGGGTAAAATTAGTATGAACATGCCCATGTGACTTCAGTGTGCCACTTTCCATTAATGATTGGACAAAAAATAAAAAAGAAGGACTAAATCACACAGTTCAGAAAGTTAGCAATTTTTCACATTTCTAAAGTTTCAGATCAAAGTGCACGACCCTAAATTGGAGGAGGTAATTGGACTTGTTCCTTATGAATATTAGTAGCGTTAGCTTAAAGCAGTCTGAAAATGAATACTTATCTCAGTGAAGATTCACCATCATCACTATCGAGGGTTAACAACACTACATCCAAAAGAATGTTTTACCACATTAAAGTTTATCCTTTGATCAATTCCTTCAGCCACTATTGTTCAAATAAATGAAATCTCATTCAGCTCACTAATATTGTTAAAGATCTCTATACAAATCATATTTTTTTCACAAAAGTATCAGGTTCTCCAGATATACATGTATTTGTCGCTTTAATGTGCCGTTCTATTCTATATTTGACAAATGGCACAAATAGTAGTGCAGTTGAACGAAAAAAAGGTGGACTGGCTTGACCAAGCAATCAAACTGATTACTTGGCCAAACCAGCCCCCATTGTCTTTTAACACTTTTATTTTCTTTAAAATCAATGTGTTGCCGTATGTCTTCATTGCATTTGTGTACTTCATCAAAGCATTGAACCCCTTGTCTCTTCAATATAGACACCAATAAGAGGGTTCAGCATGAAAACTCAATTCCAAATAGTAATTTACTTGAACTTAATACAGAAACCGTCGATGCATCAGAAAATGTAAATCACTTGAATGCCTAAGACTGAAGTTATATCTTTCATGTTCTCTTCACCTAAGCTAAAAAGTTTGAGCACATTTAATCATTAGTAATTGCAGGGCATGTACTATAATTTCAGTATTAGTAAATGTTATAGTAAAGGCTGTAAAAAATGAATAAGCGCCTCAGTCTATCAGTGATTTAGTCTAGTTAACTATTGCCTCATTACATGTAAGCTTTTGTTTACTTAACATTTTTGTTATAATCTTGTCATAATTAAACCTTGATAGGATTACATCAAGGCTTAGCCTTAAGTCCTTACTTATTCAATCTAATCTTGAATGTGCTTATTAGGGACATACAAAAGATCCCTAATTGCATTCTTTTTGCGGATGATATAGTTTTGATTAAAGAATCAAGGAAAGCAGTTAACTTTAAACTTGAGCTTTGGAGAAAGACTTTAAAAACAAAGAATTTTTGTTTAACTAGGAGTAAGACAAAATATATGCATTGCAATTTTAGCAAGAGGCAAGAGGAGTAAAACTTGGAAGTAAAGATGGGGGAAGATGTCATACCATATGTTTTTAAGTTTAAATATCAAGAATCAATAATACAAAATGATGGAGAAATTAATAAGAATGTCACACACAGGATACAAGCAAAATGACTAAAATAGAGAAAGGCATTAGGGGTTTGGATCACGAAGTACCTACTAAGTTTAATGGCAAGTTTTATCATCTGCTATACATCTAGCTATACTCTATGGTAGTGACTGTTGGATTGTAAAAGGGCAACAAGAGAAAAAGGTGGGATTAGCAAAATGAGAATGTTAAGATGGATGTGTGGCTACACAAGAAAGGATAGGATACGAAATGATTGTATACGGGGAGATATTAGTATAGCATCGATTAAGAAAAGGTTGATAGAAAATCGGTTAAGGTGATTTGAACACGAACACACAAGGCCACTAGAAGCACTTGTGAGGAGAGTAGATTGTATTGTTTTTAGTCATGTGAAAAGGAGGAGAGGGGGACCAAGAAGGACTTTGGGGAAAGTTGATAAGAGGAATCTCATGATAAATAATATCTCTAAGATTTGGTATTTAAAAAAAATTGAACGGTGTCAAGTGATCCATGTAGCAACCTCACCTAATGAGCTAAGACTTATTTGTTGTTTTTATCATAATTAAGCATAACTCAAATCCTATATATTTGTAAATAAACATATACATATTACATTGTACTCAATGAAGAATAACAATTGGAATTAGTGAGAATTTTGTAAGGCTGACGAAAAAATTCCGTTTCTCTCTTCGTACTGTTTATGTTGCACTATGTTGATACTGATACTGTTGCGGCCAGTACTGTTTATGTTGCACTTATGTTCATATTGATATTGTTGCAGCTGGTGAACAGTCCAGTAAACTCATTTGTTATAGCTTTATATTCTTTTTTTATAGAAAGCTTAAATCTCCAAAACAGTTTACTTACATTTAGTCTATGTAAAAACATAACTGAATTGCCCGCCATGCTAGCATCCAATTTCTGGAATTCCAACTGTACCTTTTGGGTTTGAAGGATCAACTTTACTAACTATAAATCAATACTCAAACCCTTTTACTTAAGAAACCTAAATCCTTGAAAACCATTAAAAGATTCCTGAATCAGTTCTACATGAAACTCTAGTAGTCATTCCCTAATGGAAAATCATTTTTAATTTGGAAACCGGTCAAGAAACTTCTTTTCTGTAGATACAATTCCATTCTAAAGATCTGGGTACTTTGAAGCATTTCTTGGATATTGACTACTTTCTCAAATAAAGTATATCCTGGATTTGCTTATCCCAAAAGTAACAGGTACTGCCGGAGCCAACCACGTGACACCTAAATGATTTCTAATGTGAAACTTTCAGCAGATGATGGTGACGAATGAAAGAAGCTGGTTGGTAAACATTATCTCACACTTAGCTTTTTCTATACATGTGGTCAGTCAGTTCATGCTTCTCCAAGGGACGCTCATTGGGATATCCAAAGGAGCCTCCTAGGGAAGGCATAAGCCATAATATTAAGATTTTAGTGATATACACATCAGGGGGGTTCTCCATAGGCAAGTGTTTTGTATTTTTCATTTAAGAAACCAAACACCGATATAGTTTGAAATCCACCAGTTCAGATATAGAACTATTTTGCGCCATTGAATGGGAATTTTTATGAATCAAACTAAATACCAAATTGATTAATAAATCAACAGCAAATCAAAATGAAGCATAAATTCGAATTATAGGACCAAAACTTTCAATGTATAATCCAAGGTGAGAAGTTACGGATTGACCTTTGAAAAAAATTTCTGAGCATGGCTTCTGATTTGCACAGCAGTCTTTGTTCCTATATGCTCTGCACAACAAAAGTAAAACACCAAAAAAGGGGGCAGGAGGCGTGAGAAAAAAAAAGGAGTCCTATATACAGATTTAATAAAATAGAGAGAGCAGTTTCTGTCATTTCCTAATAAGATATTTGAGTATGCTAGTTATCAAGATTATTTGGCAATCTAAAATGCATTTATGCATCTGAAGATATGCAGTAAAGAAAATATATAAAAGTATTAATGGTGAGCAAAATATTGCCTTCTATGCGCTGCCATGCTCGCCCGTATAGCTTCAAGGCTTCTAGAAATCTATTATGTTCCTCCTCTGTCCATCGTTCTCTTTGCTTTGTGATAGTATATGGTTTTCTTGTCTGCAATTGCCAAGTAGCCATTCAGATAATAATTATCTATATCTATAATAAAGAAGAAATTTTCTTTTGGTCTCCACTTTTTATTGGATTATTATATCCTTTAATTATTCTCTAAATTATCCACTATTGTACCTTTTAAGTACTCTTTAAACTACTCACTACACTCTATCTTTCTTTTATTTTATTTATATTTTTTAAAAAATGAAGTGTCTCTCTTTCCCTGGTAACTAATAATAATAATAATAATAAGGTTTAATTGATATTTTAGTATCTACAATTGTTCCCACCTTACAATTTTTTCCTATATGAAAAACAATAAGTTTTAGTTTCTACATATACATTTATATATATATAAGTTAAGTTTTGATCTCTGTTATCTAACAATGCTGTTAAATCCGCTACTAAATTTTTTCTGATTGTGGAAAACTGCTACAAAATTTTTTGGCAGGTATAAAACAGCCAGATATTTTTTCACAACATAAATTTGTAACAGTTTTAAATCGTCAGAAATTTTTTGAGCAATCCTAACAGTGACACCGTCAATCACGTTAATCACAATGTCAATGACAGGGACCAAAACATAACTTATATGCGTGCATAAGGACTAAAACTTACAGTTTTTTCATATATGGAAAATTTGTATAGTAGGGATACCGTATGGACCAAAATATCAATTAGATCTAATAATCATAATTTCCTTTCAGGAATCAAAGTTTCCCATGAATCTACCACAACAAACTTGACTTGCCTTAATAACCACTTCTTCTCCAGATGAGTAAGCGTCCATTAGTGGATGTGTGCAGCTAGCGCTGCTTCAGATCTTCCCTGACGAGGAGTGGGTAAAAGGAATATCTCCTTTCGTTTTTTGTGACATGGAACACAGCAAATAGTAAAGCCGTTGTGGTGAAAGTAAGCAGAAGCTGATGATAAGGTGATGCTACTGCAAAAGAAACAGAAAGCAAGAACAATAGGTAGAGATCCATCTCTGTTTAGTATCAGCAATTATAACTATAAGCATTGCAATAAGCCACACGCAGGATAGTAGATAGAGATTAGAAATGACATGAAAAAAGATTTAACAAATTTTAAGAATCCACCGCAACAGAGAGACGCTTCTCCGAAAGAATAAAAGAAAACTCTTTAATCAGAATCCTCACCAAAACGAACTCCACAGCGCCAAAACCTTTCAAACGCGGAAACAACTACAATTAGTATATCACATCACTTCTAACTTGCACGTTCTAACTTCTAATTTCACTTCAAAATTACTGTCTCTGTCACTACAAATAAATACACTATACTGCAATTTCCGTTCTCCTATTTGGTTGCCGAGAAATATAATTAATCACAGAGCAAGCAGAAGTTAACTCACCGGACCTGATATTTTCAAATCCGGAAAGTTATTTACCAAAGAGTGAAAAACGAAGAGATGCAGAATTAATTAATCGTTTTGCAGTTTCAGGCGATTAAATTTTCTCGGTAACCAAAAAGAGGGGAAACTGAATCATTTTTAAAAAGAAAAACAAAGAAAGCGAAAGTACCTCGAAATAAAGCCATGGTGAAGAAGAAGAGAGTTGCAGGAGCGATCATGCATGTGAAGAGACGGAATTCACCGGACACTCGCCGGAGGACTCATTTGCGGCAATGGCGAATCTTAGTCTTAGGGATCGGAGGAAGAATCAAATTGAAAGAGAAAAGAAGAAGCAGAAACAGTAGCAACAGAACAAGAAGAATGACGGAGCGACATCAACTACACGAACCAGAAGCATCCACACCCAACTGTTCAGCAGTGAGAAGCAATCTCAGCCACTACAATTTCCCTGAATTTTTATTTTTTTTAATAAAAACTGTCGTTTTAATTTGAGGCTGCTAAAGTGTGGAAGAGTAAAACTGCGAGAGATGGTGACAAGTGGCACCAATTTAGTGGCTGGTGATGCATCAGTTTTCCTAATTTTTTTGCACTCTTTTTCAATTTCTTTATTATTATTTTATGGGGCCTTTTCCCCTCAAGTGAAATCTCATCCACAAACTCCAACGCTATGGTTTTCAGTCCGTAAAAGCGTCGCCAGCTGTCACATGTGGACCACTTCAGTTGCGTGGCAACGGCTTCGTCCAGTTACCGCCGCATGGAGCGTCTCGCCTCCTGCTTCCATTGCCGCCAACGTGGCACCTCGCTTTTCAGAGACCACTACGTGGCGCTCTCTTCATGGTTAGTTAGTTGCTCTACGTTGGATGGGCTCAATGGACACCAGCACGTTCGCTGTGAGATACTGTGACACCCGTGCGGTTATTGCAGTGTTTATATATATATATATATATACTCTTTCCGTTTCTTTTTATTTATTGATTTTTTAGAAATTTTTTATTTTTATTTATCTGTCATTTTTAAAGTTTAAGATAATATAATTATTTTTTTATCAATTATACTTTACTCTTACCTAATTTTTAATTAACTTACACATTTACAATCAGCATACATTTATTGCAAAGTAGAAATGAGAAAGAATATAATAGGAAACTTCAAAATTATTTTATAAAAAATAAAAAAAATTATTATATTCCTTAGTTTGTGTATAAAAATATTAAACGACAGATAAAATAGAACGAAAATAATATATATATAAATTAATCGTTAGTTTGATATATACGAAATATGTTGGAAAGAAATAAAAAGTAATAGTTATCACTCAGATTTATTTTTATGGAAAAATGGCAAGAAATGAAAAAAAAATGCAGAGCGATAACTTACACGTGATTTTAAAAGTTAATAATTAATTATGGGTCATTGATAATTGATAATTATTTGTTTTTTATATGCGAAAATCATTTGTTTTCATGATTTAATCCATTAAATCATAAAAATAATCGATTATTTAATTTAAAAATCGTTTTTAAAAGTTTTTTTGTTTCTTTCTTTTTTATTTTTTGCTATTTTTCTTAAATTAACCACTTTTATTTTCACTCTATTTCCACCTATTTTATTCATTTTATTTCTCTCTTCTCTATTTTTATTTACTCTATTTTTCATCTATTTCTTTTTATCCTATCAAACACACCGTTAGTTACACAACGTGAAAATTACACTTACTACCAATATATTTTATTGTTTTGGATAGAAAAGTATATTGTTATTATTTAATTTACATTAAAAAAGATATTTTACTTGCCATTTTCGTTGAGTAGAACATAAAGCACAAACATAGAAATATTTTTGCAAACAGGTAGATAAAATGAACATAATGGATATAATAATTTTTTAATCTTTTCTTTCTAGAACAAAAACTGGTTTTGTATTTATTAACATGTTAGTCGAATTGAGTTTAAATATTTTAAATAATGTCTTAGGTTTGAATCTTATAAATAAAAAAATAATTAGAGAGGAAAATTTTCACTAAAAGTAGTCAATTAGATTTTTTAACAAAAATAAATTTAATGACAAAGTTGTTAAATACTTCACACGAATAATATAGTTGTCCCAAAACTGGTTTTTGTATTTTTGTGGTACAGGAGCTGCCATGTGGCAACTAAAGAAGGTGGTAGGCAGAGAGAGTGTGTTAGGTCTCGTTTTCCTCTTCTGGATGACAATAATCTAAGCATTGTCCGATAGCTCTGCTGCCCAATCTCTTATTCATTACCAACGCACCAATTCAGTTCACAATATATATGATAATCTATTTGATTTTCCACATATAATATAAACACTGTACGGTATAATCAGCAGAGCAAAGATTTAATTCGCAAATCGCCACTTCTCCGGTTTAATTATTTATTACTATCTTTTATTCACGAATCATGATCATTCTGTGCGCAACAGCCAACAGTGCGGCGAGTGTTATAGTTTCCATCTGTCAATTATCAACCACAACCTTATAGTTAATGACTTTTTTTTTAATCTAAAACCAAATTTATTATGTTTTTGCTATTTGATTTTCTTAGAATAAATTTAGCAGTGAAATTTTAAAGGGAAAAATAAGAGGACAATTTTTCATTGCTAATAGATATTTTTAAATAAAGAAAATAAAATGATAAATTAGTATAATTTAATTCCTAATATTTTTATTTTATAAATGTTATATAATTATCTTAATTAAAAAATTACTCATTTTTCTTTTTCCTTCAAAATTTACACTTTAACATATTCTATGACTACGGTTTATCTCCAACCTCCTTCCCATTCAAATTTTAATAATGAGCATGGGAAGGAAAACTGAAAGTTAAAAAGGTTTGGTTTTTCACCTCAAATAAAAGATATCAAAAGCTAATTTAGTATATCTGTTTAAAGTTGTATGTATATAGGAATTTGTCAACATTCACTCGTTTTTAAAAGGAGTAATTTTATCTATATCTATAACAATAGATAAAGGGGATAACTTTCAGGTTTTGTGTACACATTTTGTTTCCTATAATACCCTTTAAGTACTTGAAATGTAACTGCACATGTTCATTGTTCGAAGCCCACTAAAAAAACAGATGCAATATCCCTTCAATTTTTGGGACAGATTTAGTCTTAAGCTGGGTTATGTTAACTGCTCCCACTTCCTTTTCCATTTTTATTTATCTACTATTCTCTCTCTTCCTCTTCTTTCCCACACATTCTTGTACACAAACCACCTTCTTCCTAAAATATTTCTTTTACACACTTAATCCTTGCATTTTGTTCACCACTTCCACTTGCCTAAACTTGACCGTATAAAGGAAAGGTTGCACAATCACAGTGGTTTCCTCTTCACTAAACTTAACGGCGCAAAGGAGAGCCTGTACAGCCACAGCGGTTTATCATCTGCACAACGGTTTCCACCACCATACTTTCTATCAAAGGTAGTTCAAGAGCGGTTGAGAAGATATCAAGGACCTTCTGCCACCATATTCTGGTAATGCTCACTCCTTTTTTTAAGTTAGCTGTTCCCTATTGCATTTTAAAGATATATGTTTTCTTCTTATTTGGTGGTTCCTTTTATTTTTATTTGGATTTGATTTAATAATTTTTTGGTATATTGCATCTACATCTTCATCTTCTATTTATATCTAGATATGTGCTCTTAACTTTCATCATTGTCAATGGTAATGTTCGCTTCCTTTTTTTTAACTAGCATTTCCTATTGCATTTTAAAGATCTACATGTTTGCTTCTAATTTAGTATCTCCTTTTATTTCTATTTTAAATATCTATATGTTTTCTTCTATTTATTTCCATTTACTTGCATCTTCATCTTCATCTTCTTTTTCTATTTTTTATGATTGGAAGCACCAACTCTATGTGACCATTTTTAAATTAGTTGGTTACTCATATATCCATATTCATTTTCTTTTTTAGTAGTTTCCTTTTTCATAGTCCCATTATGTGATTCTCTTTTACACCCATTTCTTTTTAAAATTTTATAACTCATTTAGATTGTAGATATATCTTGATTTTAAAACTTCTCTTGATTTTAAACTGCTCACATTTAAATTTTAAAGCCCATTTTTTTTTTGAATTTTTAACACTACCTATTTTTAAAACCTATCTTTTGAAACTGCTTATTTTTTAAAACCATTTACTTTTCTTCTTCATAGTGGCATTATGTGGTTCTCTTTTCTTTTTTCTAGACGAAATTATCTTCTATTTACGCCCATTTGTTTTTAAAATTTTAAAACTCATTTAAATTTTAGATATTTTTTTAATTTTAAAACTCATCTTGATTTTAACCTTGCCATTTTAAACTGCTCACGTTTAAATTTTAAAGCCAATTTTGAAACTGCCATTTTTTAAAACCATTTATGAGGCAAGTAACTAATTTTTAATTTCTAATTCATATTATTATCTTTTTTTTAATCTCTAAGTAACTAATTTTCAAAATTAACATCTTCCTATCATATCATACAATGTCATGCATAAATATGACAGTAGTTAGCATATATCATATAATTTTATAGTTAATAAAAGAATTAACCTCAAAAATGCAAATATTTTGTTTTGCATGAAAGTTGTTGATATGATAGGTGTCACTTGATATTAAATTTTCAAGTCTGCTCATATTTAAAAAAAAAAAAAGAGAGCTAGAATTGATTTAAAATTAAAAAAGGTACAACTAATGCTATGATGACTTTGTGTTTTATTATAACTATTACATTTCTACATTAATTAAATTCGCACAAATACAATATTTTAAAGTGATCCTATTATATTACCTATTTTTCTTTTGAGCTAATAGTTCTCTTTTTACCATTTTCCAAAGTTAAGTTTTATCTGCTATTACTATAGAACCCACCCAACGGAATAAATTGTCCACCGTTTAGATTGTAATACGATTGACATTTATTACTTAAAACTGCCCATGTCTTTTTAAAATTTTAAAACTAACGTAGATTTTAGATATTTTTCAATTTTAAAACTCATTTTAATTTTAAAACTGTCTATTTTAAAACTACTCACATTTAAATTTTAAAAGCCATTTTTTAATAATTTTAAAACTACCTATTTTTTAAAACCAATCTTTTGAAACTGCTCATTTTTTAAAAGCATTGATGTGGCAAGTAACTAATTTTTTAATCTCTAATTCGTATTATGATCTTTTTTTAATCTCTAAGTAACTAATTTTTAAAATTGTCCACTGTTTTAATTGTACTAGGATTGACATTTATTACTTAAATCTGCACATATCTTTTTAAAATTTAAAACACATTTAGATTTTAGATATTTTTAAATTTTAAAACTCATCTTGATTTTAAAACTGTCCATTTCAAAATTGCTTGAAATTGCTCATGTTTAGATTTTAAAACCTTTTTTTATTTTATTTTTAAAACTACCCATTTTTTAAAACCAATCTTTTGAAATTGCCCATTTTTTAAAATCATTTATGAATTTTAAAATTTAAAATAAACTAATCTTTTAAAACTATTGTTAAGACTGCCCATTCAACTACATTTGAATGACATTCAATTAATTAACACAGTAGGGGCGGTATTATTTGACTTTAGGTTAAATATACAATGCAGTTTCTATTTGTTAAAGATACTTTAGGTTAAATATACTTTAAATACTCAACTCGAATATAGTGAATGTATTATTTACTGAAATTTTTCAAAATGAGTTTATTATACTGTTAAAACAATTTTCTTACAATGTATTACATTCTAATATTCACATTTTAATAATTTGTATGTTTTCTTCTTATTTAGTGTTTCTTTTTATTTCTATTTTGATTTGATTTAATACATTTTTTTAACTTATATATATTTTTTGGTATATTGCATTTGATTTAGTGTTTTTTTTTTTTTGTAGGTTTGCATTTCTTATCTACTGTTTCCTTTTATTTCTATTTGAATTATTATTTAATAATTATTCTACCTTTTATTTCCATTTTGATTTGATTAAATACTTTTTTTTAACTTATATACATACATACATATATATATATATAAGAAACATATCTAGTGAGAGGGTTATATTTATATGAGAGTGATGGAGTAAATCTGGGTAGTACAACCATACATGGATGGTCGTGATTTAATGTTATGTGACCACTTCAAAAGTCATGTGGCTTTTTCAAAACTCACATGACTTCAAATATTTTAATCTTGACCATTTATGACAAGATCTAATAGTCAATATTCATTCCTCTCACTTTTATATAAAAAAAGCCCTCTTACTAGATACGTTCCCTATATATATATATATATATATATATATATTGGTATATTGCATTTGATTTAGTGTTTTCTTTTTTTTTTTTCCTTTTTATATTGCATTTGATTGTGTGTTTCCTTTTCTTAGTAGGTTAGCGTTTCTGTTTATTTCTATTTGATTTAATAATTTCTTTAACTTTATTTCTATTTTCGTTTTATGTTACATTATTATGTTACACCAATTTTTCTATCATTCGAGTCTTATAATTGTTTTCATTTACTAAAATTTTTCCAATTTTTTAAACAAATTTATATTGTTATTTCTTTTTTTAATTTCTAAATGAGTTTAATAGTTTAATATACAATTTGCTTTTTTCTTCTTTTTTTTCATATCTCTTAACTTGAATATCTGGTTTTGCTTTTAGGTCTCCGTTTCACAAAATAAACCAACTTTTTTGAACAATAGTCATAATACTGATCTTTACTAAATAAGATTGCCCTTTTTTAAAAATTTAAATTTCCTGTAGTGTTTCCTTTTTTTTCTTGGTAGGTGTGTTTCCTTTTTTTTTTTTTTTTTTTTTATAAGCTACGTATTTAACTTATTCTCTTCATTTTTACGGGGCCTGTTATAATCTGTAAAAGCTGCTCCAAATTTGAGAAGGTTAGTTCTTTAATTAACAAATTGCTTTATTTTGCTTTCCACACATGAATTAAGTGCCATGTAGTATAGACAGAAAGTTAGCTCTTCAATTAAGCTAATTTTTTTTTTCTTTCTTAAATGTGATGCTCCTAATTTTTTCTTCTAAAATCTGCTTTCTCTTTTCTTTTTTGTGCACTTTCACGGCTCAAGCTACAGCGTACAGAGACATAAAGCATTGTAATTCAGCAAACACTATCTTTTTATTATAAGTGCCATTTAATTGAGTCTTTGTATAATAACAGAATCTGTTGTATATAATTTTTACGCCGTGTAAACTATTATAATTTCTCTTTAATGGTGGAGGTTTGGACATTATTATGTAGAAATATAGAATCTGTCTATATACATTAAAGTTGAAAGTTGAAACATGTGGTTAGCCTATTATATTCAATTACTTTCCATTCTTTTTTATTTTTTTGAGGTTGATTTATTTCCAACCTTTTTTTTCTTAAACTTATGCATATAAAGACTTTATTTTAAACATGCAAAGCACGTAACAAAGATTTTGTGTTTTAGGTTTAAGCATAAAAACCGTAACAAAGCCTAACCTTTTTTGTTTGGTGGCTTTATGTTTTTTTTTTTTTTATGGCAACAAAGCCTAATCTAACTTGATGATATGATTTACTTCAATCCTTTTTTTAGTTTTATTTATTTCCATCCTTAATCGTGACACATTTAAAACAATCATTTTATCTTACAAAATCTTAAATAAAATAATAATATATTCAAAATTATATTGCTTATGTCATGAAACTTCACACTTTATAGTTTTTTTTATTATTACTAAATTTTTTTACATTTTAATATTCATATGTAATATATTTAATTTTTAAAAAGTAAAATTTTGAAATTAAAAAATTTAATTTAAATGGTCATGAAGAACATAACAAAGCCTAATCTAACCCATGTTATGATTTATTTCCATCTTTTTTTAGGTGGATTTATTTCCCTACTTAACTGTGAGACACTAAAAAAATCGTCCTAAAATACAATCATTGTTTGGTCTCCCAATTAAGGAAGAGTTTATGATTACAAAGCAATGAAATTGTTGTAGATAAATATCTTTTCTTTGACTTTTATGTTTATGCTTTTGTACAGCGCTAGCATGATATTTCTAATATTTTTTATGTTTATGCATATAATTATCAAAGTACTTTATACTATTAGAGTATGAGCCCATGCAATGCTTAATAAGATAAATTGTTGTAATTATCAAATATAGCACAATAAAAATACGTTAGTAATTTATTAAGCAAAGAAAATAAAAATATGCATAAATAAACAAGTATTAAGCCAAAAAAAAAATGAATTATTAAGCTAAAGTTAATATATGTTAATGCATAATAAGAAAATTTGTCATAATATATCAACTTTAGTGTAATAGAAATGCGAACACATAGGCATGGCAATGCCTGTGTTTCTGCTAGTAAGTTGTAATTTCGATTTTTCTTAAAATACATTTAAAGTGTAATTTGCTAAAATATTCTTTTCAAAAATAAATGAGTGTATATTAACAAATTCTATATGTGTATGTAACATTCTATTTTAGATTGAGCAAGACAAGCCCAACTCAATGGGTTTGACTTGAAGGTGGGCCCTAATCTCAAATGGATTTGACGTGCACCATAGATCTATTATGAGCATCGCAATAGCTCCAAGCTACTAAGGCACTTTTACCTTGGCCCCAAGGCCACTTGTCAAATTATGCACGATCTAGGAAATGTCCCATTATACCTCAAAAGGCACGCCCCCATTTGAGGAATATCGTAATGTCTCGTCAATTGCAACATATTGTTAGAAGAGGAGAGGAGTCCTTACACACTTTCAAATTGTTGATCTAGCTCAAAAGTCACAGTCATTCAAAGATTCTTTGGTTCCCCTACTAGAATCTAGTCTATGCCTAAGGAACTACCTAACCTAGGTACGGTATCCATCTTGGACCTAGTGTCCCCTAATTTGTTCCTATAAGCAATGCTAACAATACTCTCTAACACATTCTCTACCATTAGTTGAAATTTATTAAAAATAACAAATTTTGGTGGGTTCCACTTCTTATTTAATGAATCTTTCTCTTAGTTTTGTAGTTTTCAATAAATTTTAACTAATGATAGAGTGTATGTTAGAAAGAGTGTGTAGCTAGCACTCCTCTTATTTCTATAAATATTAATCATTCATGCCATCAAGTATAAGCTCTAACCCATATACTTATACTATTGACACCTTAAGATATATTAACTTGAGCATCAGAATCTTTGTAGGTTTTACCACCTCAAGGTTGGCCTAAGGGTAAGGCTACTAAAGCTTAAACTTTAGGCCCACCAACAAAAAAGTTATTTCTTATTAGTTTTTATAAAACAAAAAGGCCATATAAGTTGGCACAAAACGACTAACATATAACTTTCTCATTTAAAGTAAAATAGTCTCTCTCAAAGTTTGCATTAAGTCTCACTCACCTCAATCACTAGACTTCACCACGCCCCAATAATACCTCTGCCAACAATCGCCTGAAGAACTACTTAATCTAAGTGTGGCTTCATTCCTTATATAACCTCTTCAAATTACATTCCTCGCTTAAAAATATGAGAAAAAGGACTTCAAATTGTGTTAATGAGATACAACAACAATTGAAAATTTACCTTATTCCAATTTATGTGTTATATTGTGGTTAATCCTATAAATAACAACTATCTCCCTAACAGATATTTGTTGACTTTGGTATAACTTGAGACCTTATGTGGCTTACCTCTTTAGCTTAAAAGGAGTCCACATCTTTGTGGTCCAAACAAGAGAAACCTTAAGGGCACATGGTTAGCCTAATTCAACCTAAGGGAGAACAATATCAAAGTAATTTAACTAAAGCAAGGAAATATAATCTTTTCCAAAATAAAAAATAGGTGTTGCAGTGGTAGCCAAGATGATAAGACCCTAAGATATGAAATTGAAGACCTATGGGAGTTGCAAGCCCATTAATATATTGCAGGCCTGATGAATTACTTAAATAACCCATATATCACACTTCAAAAAAACAAAAAAAGATTAACCAATATACTATGAGATTGCTTGAATTTTATAAAACTAGCCTTTATACCCGTGCGATTCACAAGATTTTTTATATTGAACATAGGTTATAATAATTAGTTAAATTATAATTTATTTTTTGTAGATATTTTTACAATGACTTTTGTAATTAAATATTGTTGATGGGAATTAAAGAAATATTCTTGAATTTTTATATTTTTATAAATATTTAATTATTTATATTGGCTACCTTTAATTGAGTAAAATATAGGCTAAAATATACTTTTGGTCCCTTATATTTTTGGTAAAATTTACTGGAAGTGTTTTGTAGCTAGGCAGTGGTAGCCAATGTATTGCGTGAAAAGTAAGTCCCATGAGCAACCGAAAAATTGAAAAATCTGATATTAGATTTTCCAATTTTTGATTGCTTACGAGACTCACTTTTTACACGATTTTCACCTATATTTGTGGCCCTTTTTGGTTCAAATATTAATTGGGTTTCATAGTTTTCATATGAGTGAATCTAATAAAACAAGTTTTACGTCTTGAATTGGTCAAAAAATGGTTCAAAATCGTGCCTCAAAATCGAAAATGATCGCTATTTCAAAAAGACGACATTAACTCAAATTTGAGTGTTAAATAACTAAAATGAATCTTTTAAAAGATAAATGACCAAAACAAATTTTAGTAAAAAGATAAGAGACAAAAATATATTTTAGCCTAAAATAAAATTATGATTTCTTAATTGAATTGCTTTTATGATACACACACATATAATACAACTTTTATTTTCTTTTAAAAATATTAAGCCGAAACAATTTTAACTGATTATGTAAAAAAAATATATATTTTATATCATGTAGGAAGTAAAAAAAAAAAAACTATTGTTTAAGCCCTTTAAATTCATAGTAGAAAATGCATTTATTAAGTATTTTACACATGACTATTACTTTTCATCAAATTCACTTCATCTAGACAATCCCAACACTGATTAAATCCACTTTTTCAATTAAAGTTTCATCGCAATTAAACTTCTTCAAAGCATACATATAATTTTTTTTTGTTTGTTTTTCATTTATCTCAACCTTTAAAAATATTATCAAACTTTTTAAGATTTCCACTGAAATTATCATCTTTTGCAAATATGAGAATGATAAAAGAACAACACATTATAGTGATATTGAGTACAAAAGACCCATAAAATTAAACACATATATTACAATTATAAACATTACATGTTCTTCCTTTAGTTTTACAATGTTAACTTGTAACAACTCATGTGTCTTGCATTTAAATAAGACAAAGTGAAACATCTGAGATATCATTAATTACACATAACTACAACTTTACCAAAAAAATAAAAATAATCAATGTTATTCAAATAAAAATATTAACTGAAGTATAAAATTAATTCATATAAGATTTGTTATTGTAAGATAATTAAACAAATAATCAAGTTAGTAGTAGTAGTAACAAAAATATATTGCTAAAATTTATACTAACAAAATTCGTTACCTCCATGTTTGCATTCTTGAAACTTATGTTTGGCACTACAATGACATGCATCCTGAGTTATTTATACTAACAAAATTGGTTACCCTCCACGTTTAGAGAGTTTTAGATAGCTAACGGGATTCAAGAACCAAATTTAATTGTTTGTAAAATATATAATGAATACAAAATAAAAATAATAGATGACACGTATTATCATTAAAATAATTTTTATTAATTTCATGAGTTTTATAATTTTTTAAAAATGAAAAATGTCAAATATATATTTTTATATTTTAATTTATTTCTACTACAAATAAAATGATTTTCATAAATTAACTTAGCTTTTTTTAAATTTATCTGATTTTTTAATATCTTATAAAAATATCATGCAATCAATATCACTGTTAGTTTTATTTAAAATTTAAAGAGAAAGTGAAAATGCAAAATGAAGGTAAAAAAATACATGGTACAAAATATTATAAAATATTTTTTCATTAAATTAACTTTAAATTTCTCAAACAAAAAAATTCAAATATATATTGTGTTATTATAATTTATTTTGATTACCAATAAAATAAAATTTTATATTTACATTACTTTTTAAAATATTTTCATTTAATATTTTGTATTTCATAAAAATATCATATCGGGCATGAGATGTTTATAATCTTAATTACAATATACACACATTAAAAAATAGAAACGGATGTAACTAATTAAAATTTAAATTTTCAAAATTAAAATTATAGAAATATTATACAAATTATCATTAAATATTTTTATCATTAGACGGTGTGAATTACAACGCTTGAATTTCTTTACAGTAGGGTCTGTCTCCTTTTCCCTTTAGTTATTGTAAGGAAAAATAAATGTTCTGATTCTGAAGTGCCCAGCTAGTTCGAACCAATGACTTCTTTTCTGCAGTGAAAAGCTCGGCCACCGAGCTAGAGAACGCAACCGATGAGCCTCTTATACATACCAATCATACAAGTGAAAGAAAATATAAGCTGCTTATAAGGAAAATGCAATATCGACCCCTGCTTCAAATATTACAATGTCACTGTGTTACTTTTAAATATTTTTATTGAATTGATTTTAAAAAATAAAGCATCAAATATTTATTTGGATTAAATATATTTTTGGTCTTTAAACTTTTTTCAATTTTCACTTTTAGTTTCTAAACAAAAAATTGACTGATTTTAGTTCTTATACTTTTTTTCCGTTAACATTGTTGACCCCTACTGTCAAGTATCATTATTAAGTGATGATATGACAGTCACGTGATTTGTCATGTCATCAACTAGTCTGAGGTGACAACTATGTGTAAAATTTTTTGGTAAATTATGTTTTAGTTCCTAATCTTTTCACAAAATTTACTTTTACTCTGTTAACAAATTTTTAACTAGTCTTAATACCTCATCTTTTCACAAAATTTATTTTTAGTCCCTCAAATATTTTTGACTAGTCTTAGTCCCTCAATTATTGTTCGTTATTATTTTTAGTCTATTCCATCAAGTATCACCATTAAGCAATGATATGACAGTCATATGACTTGCCATGTGAACTACTAGTTTGATGTAACAATCATGTGGTAAAATGTTGTTAATTCAAGACATTTTTTAGTGGTTCTGAAACGTTACAAATTTTCTAGCAATGTAAAACCACTAGAAAAAGGGTTTGAAATTTTGAAAAAAAAAGAGAGAGAAAGAAATGTAATAAGTAAAATCTACAACCCACAATACACAAATCAACAACCCACTTGAAAATTCTTGCAACATTGGAACCTATCATTGTTGCCTTACTATATTGCCACCATTGTCATCTCATGTCCGCCCTCTATGTATGGTGTTACCTGTGGAGCAAAATGATTCGTGGGAATGAGATTGAAATGGAAAGGTTTAGCGTTTGATTAAGAAGTGAGGTTAGGATTTGGCTTTGGAAGGTTCAAAGATTGGGAGTTCTTTGGTTTTGATGCTTGTGGTTTTGGTTCATGGGTTTAGTGGTTTGTGATTTTGCTTATTCTTTCTAATTTTTGCATATTGTGTGGGTTGTTGATTTTGTATTTTGGATCATGGTTCAGTGGGTTGCTACTAATTTGTGTAATTAGGGTTACTGATTTTCCATACTATATCTTCTTCTTTATTTGTTTTTTTCAAATTTTCAAACCCCTTTTTAGTGGTTTTACAGTGCCACAAAATTTGTAGCGCCTTAAAACCATTAGAAAATATCTTAAACCAGCAACATTTTACCACGTGACTAAACTAGTAGTCCACATGACAAGTCATGTGGTTGCAACATCATTTAATGATGATACTCGATGGAGAGACTAAAAACAATGATGAACAATAGTTAAGGGATTAAGATTGGTCAAAAATTAGTGAGAACTAAAAGTATATTTCATGAAAAGATGAGGGGCTAAGACTAATCCAAATATTATTGAGGGACTAAGACCAGTCAAAATATTGTTGAGGGATTAAAAGTGAATTTCGTGAAAAGATGAGAGACTAAAAACATATTTCACCAAAAAATTATACATGTACTACCACATCAGACTAGTTGATGATGTGACAACTCACGTGGATGTCACATCATCACTTAACAGTGATATTTGACGACAAGAACCAAAAATGTTAATGGAGGAAAAGTATAGGAACTAAAATTGGTCAAGATTTTGTTTAAAGACTAAAAGTGAAAATAAAAAAAAGTGTAGGGACCAAAAACATACTCAACCCTATTTGTTTTTACAAAAGACTAGTGTGATGATATAAAATGATGGGTTTGATAACTATCTTATATCATTGATAACTAATTTGATTGATTAAGAACACTTTAAAACAAAATATTTTTGGTAAAGACCGTAGATACCCTAACTTTAATGACAATAAATAAAATATAAGACCATATATTTATTATAAAAACTAATAATTCTTTGTTGTACTAATTGTCTTAGCATATCGTCCTACAAAAGAACTATCAATATGCTACAGTTTGGCTTGTCAAATCATCCAAAAGTTTCATTTGTCAAATTGCTTAAGAGCTTTGTCCTAAGAGTATCAATCTTACAAGGAAGATAAGTTAGCTAATATATCAGCTAAGAAGCTTATACAAAAAGCTTTCAAGCGTCATCCTTTTCAAAATAGTCAAATGCAGAAGACTACCTACTTCCTTCCTTAAAAGACATGAAAATGCACAAAAGGAAGGTGACAATACAACAGGACAATGTGATAACGTACTTGAAGCACAAAAAAGAAGAAAGCTCTACTTTTTGCACTACAAAAGTAACTAGGGAAAGAGATAAGCACTTTATCACATTTTACGTGACAAATTGATGAAGTCATTTAATGCCTCCAACGTTCATATTTTTTAAGAATAAAGAAGAACCTCCAATGCATATTTTCAATCTCTTTATAAAAGGCTCATGAAAAGACAAGATACAGAGAACAACCTTTCGAGAAAAAAAAAACTGAACATCAATTCGAATTAATATCTTTTATTTCATTTGAAACATTGTTTATAATTCTTGTTTTATTCTTCGAGCAATTAGGTTATCCTTTTTACTTATCAATCTTATAGGATGATAGCCTAAGGTTATCTTATTGTAAGCATACTTTGTGTTATGTGTTAGATCTTGAAGAGGCTTGATAAGAAAGAATGCTGTGGTCAAATGCCTAGAGAGGCAAAGATAAAAGAATGTCTATTTAAGCTTGAAGAGGCTTATATAAAATAATAGTTGTAATAGTTTGAAACTTAATTTCCTTTAAATATGTGTTTTAATGGAATACTTGATGGCACTTAACAACAATCTTCTTCTTGTCATTTTTTGCCAAGTAAACAATTTTCTTTGACTTGAAAGCATACTCTTTCACAGTTGTCCTCACTAGATCTGTAGATGTAAATATCTAACCTAGTTCAAATCTCACTTGCTTTTCACCCTCATTCAATTAAACTTGAGTTAGCACCATCCTCTATTTCACTTGATGATGGGCTGGATAAATTTTCTAAATCTCCATCTTCATCCTCAAAGTTTGAATATGTGCTTGTTTTACATTCCTTGATGTAGTGATAACCCCTACTACTTCAGGAATGCCGTCAACACTACTGATTCATGAAAGCTAAAGAAGAGACTAAAGACTTAGACACAAGTAATGGTAGTTCCACAAACAAAGATGATGAAATCTCTCTCATGTCCAAAAAATTCAACAAAATGCTAAAAAGGAAGGAAAATATAAATTCAATCCCAAGAAGAAGGAGAAATTTAAGAAGAAATCTCCTCAAAGGACAAAAAATAATGACATTGTTTGCTTTAAATACAAGAAACCAAGACATATAAAAGTAGAATGTCCAGAGCTGGAAAAAAAAGAGATAATTTTTAAAGAAAAAAAAAAAGGCTTGATGGCTACATGGGAAGATCTTAACAACAGCAGCTCAGATGATGACGAAAAAGTTGAAGAAGTCAACATCTATCTCATGGATGACATAGATGAAGAACCATATGAGGTATAATCTAACTCTAAAACTGATTTAGATGATTCTAATTTAGATGATGAGGACATACCTTATGACACTTTTCTCGAAAAATCTCATGAACTCTCTCTTGAATGTTCAAAGCTTAAAGAAAAACACAAAGAAGTTTGTTTACAAAATGAAACACTCAAGGAAGAGATTATGAAACTTAAGATCAATTTAAGCAAGCACCTTGTATTTGGTACAACAGATTGGATAGTTTTCTGATTTCAAATAGTTTACAAGAGGAAAAGTTGATACAATTCTATTTAGAAAAGAATCCAACCATGAATTAATTATAGTTCAAATTTTATGTTGATGACATCATATTTGGTAGTGAAAGTTCGTGCAACAAATTTTCTAAGTTGACATGGAGTAAGTTCTAAAATAAATACACACACACTCTTTAAAACATATTTTAAAATTGAAAAGTCCAAATATATATTAAAATAATGTTAATAACATGTTAAAAAAATTTAAATATTAAAATTAATTCATTTTAAATATATATATTATGTTTTAAAAAAATTTAATAAATATATAATGTTTAATGAGTACAACATTTGAACATTTAATCATGTTATATAATTTGACTATTTATTATATTTAATATTGTTGAAAAGTCAATTATACTTATAATATATTAATGTAGTATTTATTGAATATAATATACAATTAGCTTAAATAAAATAATAAATATTATATTTATTAATTATAATGTATTTATTTAATGTAATAAACGTAATATATATTTATTAAACATATAAGTAAACATATAACTTTTCATATATATATATATATATATTAAAAGTCTATTATGAAAAAATGTTATTATTATTAATAAATTGATAAATATATATAATAATTTAGCTTTTAATTTCTATATTTAATAATTTGACTACATATTATATTTAATAAATACACTATTTAATGTTATTGAACAGTCAATTTAATTTATAACATATTAATTATGATATTATTAAATATAATATATTATTAAATATAATAAATGTAATATATGTTTTAATATATTAAAGATTTTACTATTTTTATTGTTTAAAATAATTAGTTGATAATACATATTAAAATAGAAAATTTGATATATATATATCTTGAGCAGAGTAGGAGCAGATGGAAAGTGATGCTAGGGTTCCGAAGGAGGAGCTTGGGGATAGAAGCACTAAGAAAGTCAAATTTAGAGAGGAAACTGATGGAGATGTTGAGATGAGAGTTGTTGATGTCACTAATGATTCCTCATATAAGGAGAAGTTATTGGATGTGTCTTGTGATAGGAAGAATATGTGGGGGGATGTCCATGGTTTTGATGAGGAGGAGGATTTACCAGAAAATCGCTAGTACAAACAAACACCTGAAGATGCAGAGGTGCAAGGGGATGCATATGACCCATGTCCAGAGATTAGGGTGACGAATGATGAGTTGAATGCTTAGAGTTCGGCATGGAAAAATGCTTTGGTGGTTCACGTGTTGTGAGTAGAGTGAGTTTTAAATTACTAGAAGCAAAACTACATAGAGAGTGGAAGAAAGTTGGCAAAATTCGTATTATTGATTTGCCGCGTAAATTTTATGTGGTTCAGTTTACTTCGCCAAAGGATTACAAGCATACGTTGTTTGATGGCCCCTAGATGGTTGCAGATCACTATCTTTTGGTCCAAAGTTAGAGACCTTTTTCCTTGGCGAATGAAATTGATGAAAGGAAGGTCACAGTGTGGGTTCGTATTCCAGGCTTGCCTCTCAAACTCTACAATGATTTTTTTTTTCCGTCGTGTGGGGGATAAACTTAGGACATTGTTGAAAATTGATAGACTTACATCTATCCATTCTTGTGGACAGTTTGCAAGGTTCTGCATGGAACTAGCTTTAATTAAGAAGTTGGTGCCGTCCCTTGAGGTCCGAGGGCTAAGTCTTCTATTGGAGTATGAGGGTTTGCATCTTGTTTGTTTCTCTTGTGGAAAGTATGGTCATAGACAAGAATTGCCCTGATAGGGTAGGGCAAGAGAACATCGTCAACATTGCCGAGATGGCAAGGCGGTGGATGGGCCAGAGATGGTGGTTGTTCCTAACGAGGCGAACGTTACGAGTCCAATTATTGTAGGCGGGAATCAGGGGATTGTAATAGATGCGAATCAGGCAAGTGATTCTCAGGGGAGCGGACTTTTTGGTCCTTAGATGTTGGTTAAGAAAGTGAACAGGAGGAAAAATTGGGTCCATATCCCTAAAGGAGAGAAATCTGGCAATTTTGATCAGGAAGGTTTAATTATTTCCAAAAATAAAAACGTTGCTAGATCACGTTTTAATATATTGGATCATGATGATGAAGGGGCGATTTCTACGGATGGATACGAGGACATTTCGGATAGGCTGAATAATGGTGCGTTGATCGAGCAAGATGAAGTCAAAGGCCATCTTAATGTGCCGGTGGGGCCCTCTATTAAATTGCATCAAAATAATTCTGGGGTTGAGAATTCAAAAGTGCCACCGCTGATGTGTGGAAAGGCCTCTCGCTTGATTATTAATGGCTAAAAGGTTGTGAACCTTAAAGCCTACCCCCACTGTTGTTGGGAACGGCCAAAGTTTGGGACAGGCTAATTGCGTGTCTAATAAGCCCATTAGAAAGGGTATTCAACATCGAGTTTTGACTGAGGAGGAGCGAGCCAAGTGAAAGCGAAGGGAGGATGATATGCTTCATATGATGCGTGTTGGGGAGCAACAGGAGGAAGGACGACTGTGGTATGAATGCTTATCTAAATCGTTTATTGAGAAGACTAAAGAAGATTTTAGGCAGAAATCTTCTCATATAATGCCGTATGGAGAAGGAAGTTCTAGGGGGGTGAGTCCCGAAGTATGGAAGAAGGCACAGATGGTGCTATGATTGATGCATCGGATGTGGCTTTTGTAGGCCAAGCAGTGTACCCAGGTGAGGGAGGGAAAGATGGCTGTTCAACGACACTTCAAAAGAATTAGTTTTAATGAATTTTTTTAGCTTGGAACTGTCGTGGAACTGGTGCGAAAGGTTTTGGTTCTTTGATTAAAGATATCGGTAAGCAGTATGCTTTCTTTGATTTTCTTGCTGGCGACGCATACTTGTAGAGATAAGGCATTGTATATCATTCCTTGGATGGGGTTTGATGGTGTCTTCATTCAGGATTCCAGGGACTAGGTGGGTGGTATCTGGTGTTTGTGAAATTCTGGAAATTGGAAGGTTGAAGTTTTAAAGAGTGATGATCAGTTTGTGCATTTGAGAGTTAAGTAGAAGTGACAGGCGAGCTGGTTGCTTACGGTTGTTTATGGAAATCCCTATTACCAGTAGTGTAAATTGCTTTGGGAAGCACTTCGTGATATTGCTGATAGTGTTACTGGGCCTTGGGCGGTTATTGGGGATTTTAATACTATTTTACATGCTCATGGAAGGACAAGAGGGTCTTTATAGCCATCCTTGAGGGGTGCTAATGATTTTTCCCAGATGATTAAGGAATGTGATTTAATTGATGCAGGCTTTCAAGGGCCTGCTTTTACTTGGAAGAGAGGGGATCTCCTAGAAAGGTTGGATCGTCTTCTTGTCAATATTCAATCGAGAATTCGTTTTCAGAATGCGCTTGCACTTCATCTACCTTTCTTTAAATCTGATCATAGGGTAGTTCTTGTTAAGATAGAGAATTTGAGGAGTCCTAATAGAAGGAGAAGACCTTTTCGCTTTATGGCAGCTTGACTTACTCATCTGGGTTTTAGTCAATGCATTCACAGAGCTTGGGGGAGGAGGAAAACTGGCATTCCCGTATTTCTAACTTGCAGGAATCTTTGCACTGGTGGAATAAGGAGCTTTTTGGTAATATTTTCAAACGTAAGAAGCATCTTCTTCAACGTCTGGATAGAGTCACTCAGCAGCTTGGTTATAGGTATTCCCCTTACCTTAAGGAGGCTCAATTTAGTATTTGGGGGGAGTATGAGGAGGTTCTTCGGCAAGAGGAATTGCTGTCGTTCCAACTGTTGCATGCTAAATGGATTTCATGTGGGGATCGCAATACCTGCTACTTCCATGGTGTAACTGCAATTAGGAGGAGAAAGAATACATATGAAGCAATTCAAGATGAGAATAGGAATTGGGTAGCTAAGCAAGAGGACTTGGAGAGGTTAGTTACTGAATACTGATTATTACCTTAAGATGTTCTCTGATTCTCCACTTTTTTCTCCCTTTTGCCTCGGGGGCTTTTCCAAGTCTTTTGGAAGAGGATTTACAGATTTTCAGGCAAGATGTTTCTCGTGAGGGGGTTTGTAAAATTCTCTTCTCCATGGGGAATTTTAAAGCCACTGAGACGGATGGACTTCAAGCAATTTTTAACAAAAGTCAATGGGATATTGTGGCGGATGCTTTTTGTGATCTGATTTTGGGTATCTTTGCAGACCCGACCAAAGTGGCTTCTATTAATGATACACTTATTACTTTGATCCCAAAGGTTGAGCCAGTGGTGACTATGAAGCACTTTAGACCTATCAGTTTGTGTAATGTCTTGTATAAGACGGTTACGAAGATCTTGTCTGCTAGACTAAGGACAGTTATGGAGAAACTCATTAATCCATGCCAATGTAGTTTCATTCCCAACAGAAATAGTGGGGATAATATTATTATTGCCTAGGAGGTTATACATTCGATAAAGTATAAGAAAGGGAGTAAAGGTTTGATGGCAATAAAGGTGGATTTGGAGAAAGCCTATGATCTACTTAAATGGGAGTTTGTCCGAGACACTTCAAGGGACACTGGCTTGTCGGAGAGTTTATTAGCTTTGTGTGGCATTGCATTTCCACTCCTTTTATGAGAATGCTTTGGAATGGGGAGGCCTTGGATAGTTTCAGACCCACCCGTGGGATTAGGCAAGGCGATCCTATATCGCCTTACCTATTCGTCCTTTGTGTTGGGAGACTTTTTCAGTTGATAAGTGTAGCTGTGGAGAAAAAAACTTCTAGAATCCCATCTCTACTTCTAGGGGTGGCCCTAAGATTGCTTACTTAGCTTTTGCAAATGATCTGTTATTATTTGCATAAGCGAGTCTTGAGTAGGTTGTAGTTATTAAATCTATTCTGAATCTTTTTTGTAGCAGTTCAGGGCAAAAAGTGAGTCCTGAAAAGACCAGAGTTTTCTTTTCTAAGAATGTTAGTGGGCAGAAGAAAGATCAGATCTCTCAGGAGCTTGGCTTCTAGAAGACAGAGGATTTAGGCAAGTCTGTTATTCAAGCTTTGCCCATTTATGTGATGCAGTCATCCTTTTTACCTCGGTCAGTCTGTGATGATATAGATCAAAATGGCAGAAATTTTGTCTGGGGTGATACTCAAAATACCAAGAGAGTCCATTGGATGTCTTGTGAGAATATTTGTGCTCCAAACGCTTTGGTGGCTTGGGGTTAAGAACAACTAGACATGTAAATCAAGCTATGGTTATGAAGGCAGGATGGAGGCTATATAATAGAAGGAATGATCTTTGGGTTAAGTTAATCTGGTCAAAGTATAGTTGTGGGTCAACCCCTATTCCTGTTATTGACTCTAGTAGGCCCGGCTCAAACTTTTGGAGGGGCATTGTTAGCTGTTGGGAGAGTGTGGAGAACCTCATATGGCGGATTGGAAATAGGAGAACTGTTGATTTTTGGAATGATTGCTGGGTTCCACAATGTGGAAAGCTAAGTGCTCGTAGACTAAATGCTGTTGTTGGAAATGTTACGGGTCCTTGTGTTTTTATTGTAAATGTAATGGGTCATTGGGATGTGGGAAGATTGATGGACCAGCTTCCAATTTTTATTATTAACAAGATTAAGGGTATTCTTCCTCCTACTGGGGGTAGCATTGATAATTCAGTTGCATGGGCTTGTACGACAGATGGGAGTTTTACTACAAAGTCAGCTTATGAAAGTATCCGTAATTTTTCCATTCATCCTCGGGCTGCGCTCTTCCAGGATATTTGGAAGTAGAGGGGTCTTGAGAGAATTTGAATTCTGTTATGGAAGATTGTGAATGATATTTTGTCTACAAACGTTTTAAGAGTGCGTAGGCATATCTACTGATGCCTCTTGTCCTTTTTGTCAGGCTTATCCGAAATCAATTTAACATGTCCTCTGTGATTGTATTTTTGCGCAGGAAGTTTGGAAGTTTATTAGAGGAGATTCTCTGCCACCTTCCTTTTGTTCTAATAATTTGTGGGACTGGTTTTTGGATAACCTAGGAAATAAACAAGACTAAGACATGCATTCTTGGTCATAGACGTTTTGTGTCAAGCTGGTCCAGATATGGTGGAGTAGGAATAAATTAATATTTGATCATGTTCCGCCATCCATCCATGCTACCGAGTAGCATATTCGGGTATTATTGCATCAAATGCAGTAGGCCGAGGGGTTTAATTCTATAATGCATCATATAGAAGTTCATGATAGTTCCCCTGCTTTTATCCATTGGTCTCCACCATCTGCAGGTTTATTGAAATTAAATTGTGACGGTGTACGTTGTTTGTATGGCAAGGTCCCAGGCTGCTTGTGGAGGAGTTTTTAGAGATGACCATGGAAAGTATGTTCTGGGTTTCTCGTGCAACCTTGGTTTCTGCTCTATTGCTCCAGCTGAGCTTTGGGCGATTGTTCATGGCGCTGCTATCAGACTTCGCTTCTTCTATGAAGCACTATGCTGTTATGTTTTAAAATAGATATGATATGAGTTATATATTGTCCCTCCTGGCTCCACCTGGCTCACACATGCATCATGTACACAAATGCAACTGATGTCATTCAATTGGCATAAATTGAAAGAGTTGATCCATTAACTGTTTCTGTAAATTTTGAATTGAAGGTCATGAAGCATGGAGTTCCAGAGGGTGTGATTGAAAACATGCTGAAAGTGTCAAGGGAGTTTTTCCATTTACCAGAGAGTGAGAGATTGAAGACTTACTCTAATGACCCATTCAAGACAACCAGGCTCTCCACTAGTTTCAATGTGAAGGCTGAGAAGGTTTCCAACTGGAGGGACTTCTTGAGACTTCACTGTCACCCTATTGAGGATTACATCCAGGAATGGCCAACTAATCCTTCATCTTTCAGGTACATAAATTAAGGATAGGATCAAATTAATTTTGATAAGAAAAATTTTAAATTATTAAATAAATTAAGATGTATGTTTAAATTAAATCTTGTGGGCCGGGACAGTGGAATGAGTAAATTATTGGTATTATCGAAACAGGCACCGGGTATATCAATTTCACAAGTGTGTTTTGCATGACAGATTTTATTTTATTTAGGTTTAATTACTCATTTATTTTTTATTTACATTTGAACTTTGATGTTTTATTCTTATACGTAAAAATAGCAAGTTTAAATTTTTGGACGAACAAATTTAATGGGTGTTGATTCTTAATGTTAATTGTTTTTTAACTCCGTTAAATTTAGCTACTATAATATCACCACTATAAATATCGCTACAAAATTTTTTGTAGTTGTGTACAATCACCAGAAATTTTTTATTGTGAAAGAAATTTGGCAGTTAAACATCATAAAAATTTTGTAGCGGTTCAAATATCACTGTGTAACAGAGTTAACGGTAATGATCAAAACACATTATAAATTTATTCGTCCAAGAACTAAAACATACAATTTTTGCGTATAGGTTCAGAATAGCAAAATTGAAACAAGCTATAGAGATGAAATGGGTAATTAAATATTTTATTTATTTCCCCTTTTTCTGAAACTTATAATCCATGCTTTCGGGGTTTCTAATTAACTAATTAAACTATATCATTTTTGTTGAGCATTAATTTTTGGCCAATGGTGAGCAGAGAAGATGTTGCAGAATACTGCAGGAACATGAGAGGATTATCGTTGAGACTGCTGGAGGCCATTTCAGAAAGCTTAGGATTGGAGAAGGATTACATTGACAAGGCACTTGGCAAGCATGGACAGCACATGGCAATCAACTACTACCCACCGTGTCCTGAGCCAGAGCTGACACTTGGGTTGCCTGGCCATGCTGATCCCAACGCCATCACTATACTCCTCCAAGATGACGTACCGGGCTTGCAGGTTCTCAAAGATGGTAAGTGGGTGGCTGTCAATCCCATTCCCAACACCTTCACAGTCAACATCGGTGATCAAATTCAGGTGATTCACGTGGCATAAAATGTGCTACATTAAGATAATATAAGCAATTTTTATTAATTATCACCTCACCGACGTGCTCAGCTCTCTTTATTTTGTATTATTATTTTTGAAAATTGGTACATACATACCTACACGTGCTTGACATGTTAAATATAGTAAGACGTGAGTCTGTGCGGCGTGATGTGACGTATTCTTGAAATGTACATGCACTGAGTTGTGCGAGTTTCCCGTGGGTTTGGGTAGGTGTTGAGCAACGACAGGTACAAGAGTGTGTTGCATCGTGCTGTGGTGAATTGCGACAAGGAGAGGATGTCCATTCCAACATTCTACTGCCCGTCACCTGATGCAGTGATAGGACCGGCTCGGCAGCTTGTAGACCATGACCATCCAGCTCAGTACAGGAACTTTAGATACAATGAATACTACCAAAAATTCTGGAACAGGGGACTTTCCAAAGGAACTTGCCTGGACATGTTCAAGGCTTAGGTTGGATCCTTCCTGAATATTACATAAGCTAATCAGTAATCAGAAGTTGTATCTTTAATTGGAGTGGCACGTCGAATTTGAGTATGTACGTGTTTCTTTAATTAGGATCGATCTACAAAATGGGAAATATAAAAATCCACTGGACAAAATACTTCCCTTGTTAGATAAAGTCAGTCTCCTCGCATCATTAAATATAAGTGTGTCAAAAATAATGATCAATCATAGTTAAGAGAATACAAAGTATAAAATGTGAGATAATATGTATGAAATCAAATTCGACTAATTGTAACTGGGATTGGGAATAAAATGTAATTTGTCGGTGATGTGTGGATTACTTTGCATAAGGCCTTATTTTTGGTAGATCTATTAATTGATTGATAAAATAAGTTCAGTGAATGTCTTATTTTTAAATTTCTAGCTAAAAAAATTACATTTTAGGCCATTTAAATTTTTAAGTTCGGTGATGTCTTTATGCAAGGATATTGAAGGCCTAATTGCCAAATTTTACTGGAGTGGAGATGTAGACACTCGAAAAATTCATTGGTCTAGCTGGAGAAGTCACTCCTTCCCGATCGAAGTCCCAAGGGGGTCTCGGTTTTAGATCGATTAAAGCATTTAATGGGGCTGCTGGATGCGGTGAGGGGGTACAACCCAAGCTTCTCTCGGTCGAGCATCATTGGCTCAAGATGGAGGGTTGGTGATGGGCCTTCGATTAGGATTTGGGAGGATGTCTGGATACCAAGTGCGCACCCCCAACAGGTGGACATTTTTATTTTTTTTTTAATAAGCAAATAATTGAATTATTAAGAGTCCCTTATTCGTTCTTTGTTCCCGCCGCATATAGCCTCTGGAATCTTGCCTCGCCTGGAGGCTCACTAAAGAGGGGGAATATTCCGTTAAATCTGGCTACCAGATTGCGTTAGCCAGGGAGCAGGAATCTTTGGTTTGGATGCTCCAAGTTTTGCCTCTCCTTCCTTTTGGAAGCGTCTTTGGCATGCCCACACTATCCCCCGTTGCAAAAATCTAGCGTGGAGAATTTGCAAGAATTCGCTGCCTATGATGGATATAGACCCATTTTGCCCATGCTGTGGTGAAGGGGTGGAGACACCTGAACATGCGCTGCTCGCAGGAAGTTCGCCCAGGACTAATTATTTTTTTTTTAAAGATTAAAGATTCAATTAAAAAAATAATAATACAAACACCTAATTAAAAATTATCTAAAAATTTAGAAACTTACTCAATAATTTTATCTTTAATTTATTAACATTATGTTTGTCTAATAAAATCTTGAGTTTGAGCATTGTGGATAAAAAAAAGTGATTGAAAAAAGATATTTTATTAAAAGTGGTTAGTTAAGTTTTTCGGTAGAAATTAGTTATTAACAAAACCAGTAAATACTTCACACCTATAATATGATAACAAAAAAAAAAAAAAGCTAAATTACACTTTTGGTTTTCTTATAATTTTCAATCTACGATTTTGATCTCCCTAGTTCTAATTCCACGATTTTAATTCTTCAATTTTTAAAAATTCACAATTTTAGTCTTCCTATTTTTAATTTCATGATTTTAGTGCTCTAATTTTTAAAAATTCGCAGTTTTAGTTTCCTTATTTTTAATTCTACAGTTTTATTCCCTCAAATTTTAAAAATTCACAATTTTGGTCTGTAACATCCTCTTTTTTTATAATTTCTTTTATTTGAATAAATAAATAAGTAAATAAATATTTTAAATGTTTACTACTATTTTTGGCCGATATTTTTATAATAATTATGATTTCAATTATTTATGAAATTATATCTAACTAAACTAAAACAATCAAAGAGAAAGAAACCGGTAGAATATTAATTATTAATTTTGGACTTCCAAAATTACTTTACCTTATTTTTTAATTAGATATGTAGTTGAACCCGTACAACTTATTTTACTTAAACAGTAGATTAACAAATTACACTATTTTGGACCATTAATTAATATGGATAATGGTTTCTTGACTGAAGTTAAATCGGTCAATTTCATTTGAAATATATTACTTATAGGAAAATAATTAAATGGTTTAAAAGTAAGATTTTGCTTCTAGTTTATCACTTTCTTAAAAGAAAAAAAAAATACTAATAAGGTAATTTCGAAATCTACAGGTAATAAAGAAAAATTATTGAACTAATGTATACCAATATTTGCAACAGTGAGCATAGCTTAACATATACCGTTACAAAATAATTTTTTTCTTTTATTTTTAATCACTAAAATTAATACTAGCTTAAACAATTCCAATGGTGGTTTGGTTTGTTTATAGTCCCGCCATGATAGTTTCTAGATGGGGTATGACTCTACGTTTTGGATTTATACGAAATTGATTTATTTACCTTAATTCTATAATAGCAAAATTATTTTCACTTTCAACTCATATCCTAATACACGTAGTTAAAGAACAAGCTCATAGGTTACGTGCTAGACAACCCAAAATCCTTTGGCCCATTTTCACTTATACGTTGCCTCTTGAGGGACACGTGTGACATAGCTTCATTGTAGAAAATTATTCTATTTAGGAATAAGAGTACAGTGAAGGGTGCTTTGTCCAATTTTTTTTTTTATATGTATTTGTGCTTTTTCCTTTACATTTAGAACACGTGCAGCCCTTGAGAAAGTAGCTGCCACCGACGACTGTTTTGTGACACACACACAGGTCCTATAGCACCAAGTAATTCTTCTTATGTTTAGCTGGATAAGGATGAATAGCATGTGGAGCATCAAACTTTGATTTATCCCTCTAGATAAACACGTATAGATACACTTGTCCTTGGTTGGCTTTCCTCTCACACAAGTTCGGCAACAGCTATATCACTTTCTTCAAAAAAAAATCCGACATTGCTATAGAGGGAGACAATTCTCATCCTCTCGAAATCCTGCATGTATTCTTCGAAATTTCTTTCTCTAACCTACAAATTCCAACCCCAAAAATGCCTCTAACCCCATTTCCCATGCATCAAATTAAACCGCCATTTTCGCTATTGACGGGTGCATATGTGGACACCGGGTAAACGCAGCGGAAGCGTGGTGGAAGGATGGAAGCATTTTCGTCTCATTCATAAAGTAGGGGAGGAGGTTTAGGCCTTAATTGATAATTTTATGTATTAATTTGTTGCTGAAAATTTATAATTTCTTGACCATTTCTCTGTTTGTGCTTTGATTTGAAATTTGTGATTTTTCTTGGTTATTCTTTGTGTTTGATTTATGTTTATTTGTGCTGAAGTATTGTGTGAGGTTACAATAATTTTTATCTTTGAAATGGAAATGGGAGTGCCGTTGTAGCATGTGGGGGAGGAAAATTGCTCATGTGGTAAACCTTATTGTGTCTAATTGCTTGTTTGGATGTGATTTTACATATTGGAAATTTTGTTCTCTTGTGAGTAGCCATGGATGAATTTCTTCTGTTTGCATGATAGGATTTACTGAGCTTGAATGGGCCGTTGGTTCTAACTTGATAAAGTGATGGAGTATTGGTAGTTATGAATTAATTTCTGATTAATGGAGAGTTTGTCTTGGAGAGTATGTGAAATCTCAAATTGATGAGAAATTCTTTTCCTGTTACTGACGCTGCTGAACCGAGTGTTGGGGCCGAGATTTCAATTAAAATTTTTGTGCCTTCTTGCTCTCTTCGAAAGAGAATGAAAATACAGACCAATGCAACGATTGGGCCAGTCTCATAATTCAAGTAATTGAAATGATACTGTGAGAGGAAGTGTACCGTGGGCTTAGTGTGCGTCTAGACCTATGGTCTGTCTTAGAAAACCTTAACCACATGATAAAAAGAATTATTATATTGTATATGCTTAAGTAAACTTTATATACATGTATTACAAATTTATAACTTAAGAAGATGTTTCAAAACAGGGAAATGATAATGTGATCAATAAGGGTTGTTCTGGACCCCTTTTGGGCCTAGCCACGTGACCCGAGACCCACGGTAACTGACTAACATTTTTCCCTTCATTTTGCTGCTATATGAGACATTATATGTCTTTAAATACAAATCTAAGCTTCATTATTCACCTCTTATAGACACTGACTTAGGCATCAGAATGTCTTTGCAGGTGACAACCAGGTGTTGCCGCTCACCGAAGCCATCTCTGCTACCTAGAGTGTCCACTCCGTTCGAGGTACCAAAATACTCTCGAATAAGGGTAATATTAATAATGTAACCATCATAGTTTCAATAATAATAATAATAATAAATAAATAAATAATGTAATATTAATGACGTTTATTGAAGGAAAGTAAGTTTCAATATAAAAGATTGAAAGGTTATCAAATAGGATGAAATTAAATATTAAAATAAGATTTATAGTCGTGGACAATTAAGAGACATATGAGGTGCAAGGAAGCTTTTAAGGAATGGATCCCTAAATTATCTTTGGACTTAGATGGATAAAATATTTGCTAAAACTATAGTAATAATATTAATTAAATAATAATAACAATACTACTAATAATAATGATAATGATAATTGTAATAAAAAAGTTGATAAATCTAAATCTAATTACTTAATAATACAAAGTAAGTGGAATGGAGTGAAATGTGAGTTTTTCCATAAGATTTTAAAAAGAGAATAAGATTAGAACCGTTTAATGAGAAGGAAGTTTTGTCATAAAATTTAATAAAAGTGAAGATAAAATTATAAACTCTTAACTTTAAGAGGGTGAGTGAAAGTAAGGAAGGATGAGTGAATACATGTGAAATTTACCATTAATTAGATTTAATTATTCATTATTATTTATTATTTCTATGATTGATTCATCAAAGCTGTGATCGATTTCACTAAATGAATATTAAATATACTGTCATGTGCATAATGATTAGTCTTTTATATTAGAGTTGATATTAAATGAAATTATTGAATTTAAACCTCTGATTAAGAGGATTTGTTGTGAAGCTTACTATTGGTGAATTGAAAATATGTATTGAGGGATGTTGATAAATTCAAGGTCTCAGAGTATCTACACCTTGTGATGGAGTGTGAATCTTGTAGTGGATGCCAAGGAGACCTCGAGGATATTTGGTGCACGTCATCCTACAAGGGGCCAGAGGGTTGCGACTCTGTGCTGTGGTTAAGGCAATTTGCATACTAACATTCCTGACGAGTCACTATAACTTATCCATGATCAGTGGATAGTACTACAGCGTACCTTTTAGTAGTAAAGGCTATTCGTATTCTAGCTTTGGTTGGTGAATCACCTAATGTTATTTCTATTTTAGATTAGGTGAATATTGATATTGATTTGACATGCTTTGGTTGGTGGAGTATGAGCTCCTGATCCTACTTCTATGTTTTTGGGCAGTCCTCTATAGAGATAAGTTAATATCTATGCTTTCATCCATTGTGTCTGATCATGAGTCAGCATTTATGCATTCATGCATCGCATTTGATTGACTATTATTTGTTATATAATACAAATTTCCTTATTTATTATATTTCATTGTGATTGTTTGTCAGGTCAGGCCCCATGGATGTTTATTACTATATTGATGCCTTAAGTTAGAACCCCAATCCCTCTTTGTTTGTTTGTGTGTTGTTTTCTCCTCTTCTTGCCTGTTGCTTGTTGTGTGTTTCCCCCACCCCATTAGATGGCAACGCTCAACATAAATATGGTGTAGCAGAAGCTTAGCAGGATCTTCTCAACATTCTCCTATTGCAACTCCTTGCCACATTAATTTTGTATGAATAAAGTTTATTTTTTTAGTATGGTTAGCTTTAGAAAATTGTAATATTATATTTTAAATGTGCATATATCTACTATTTGTAATGTAATGAAAAAAAATCACTTCATATTTTTCAGGTATAGGAAACATTACATAAATATTATTATTAATATGCTTATATAATTTTGGGGTGTTACATGGTCCAACCGTTAAATATTCATTTGTTGACTGTTAATGCTTTTATGTTAACTATAATGTGACATTAGACAGAATAGTAGTGGATAATATTTATTAGACTAATGCCATGTCATAGTCAATGGTAAGACATTAATGGTCAACGAATGGACATTTAACAGTTAGACTAAAATTGCAAATTTTTAAAATTTAGAGACTAAAATTACAAAATTAAAAATAGTGGATCTAAAATTGGGAATTTTTAAAAATTAGAGGATTAAAATTGTGAAATTAAAAATAGTGGGACCAAAATTGCGGATTTTTAAAAATTGGAAGAATAAAATCGTGGAATTAAAAATAGGGAGACCAAAATCGCAGATTGATAATTATAAGAGACCAAAAGTGAAATTTAGCCTTTGTTTATAAAGTAGAAATTTTTTATGTTTTATAAAGTGAAAATTAATTTAGAATAACCAAATTGTCCATTTATATACTATTTAGAATAAAAAATATATAACACATAAAAATTAATTTGGGATAACCAAATCGTCCATTAAATTTAAATTATTTAATTTATTATAAAAATTATGTCTATGTGAGTATTTCACTATGTTTCATTCAAGTCAATGCTCAGGTTCTTGAAATTTTAGCCACATAAAAATAGTGTGACAACATTTGAATATTGAGAGATGCTTTCTACCCATTTCTATAATTTCCCTTTTTTTTTCTAAAGTAAAACAAAGATAGATTAAGATAAAAGAATAAAAATAGGATTAAACTATTGAGTAGATCTTTGAACTTTTAGGTAATTTTTAATTAGGTCCCTATACTAATTTTCTTAATTAAGTGCTTATTAGGAAATATTTTGTTTAAGTTAACGAATATTCACAGCAATTTAACCCCTGACGATCCAATTGAAAATTTTTAAAAAATTAATGGCTCAATTAAAAAAATTAGTACAAGGACCTAATTAAAAATTGCTTAAATGTTCTAGGACCTGCTCAGTAGTTTAACCTTTATTATATTATTTTAACATTATACTTCAAAATATTTTAACTATTACACTAATCAACATAATGAAAGTATAACATCTACTTAAGTATAAGTTAATTTATTTTATTTTAAACTTGATTAAGAATATTTTAAGATATGAAATAAAATTAATAGTAAAATGCATAATACGAAAAAATATCATAATTGAAACTAAAAATTATAATTAAAATAATTAATCTTTTAATAAAAATACAAGCGTTTAAAATTAATTAAAAAACTAAAACTATAATTATCCCAAAATAATTATCAATAAAATAAAATTAAAATTTATATAAAAATATTATATAAACATGTCTATTGTTATCATTTTACATTTATTAGTTACTTTATAACAAATAATTTTACTAAACACTTATAATTCAATAAGTTAGCTTAACAGCTTTCAGTTACCAGTTAGCTTTTCGGCTACTTTTGCCAAACATAGTCAAATTAGATAAATATAAGTTAATTCTTTTTAATTGCTCATATTAATATTAGTTATAATTATTTTATTTTATGTTAATTGCTTTCAATTATACGTTAATTGTTAAATAAATTATTTTGTTTTATTATATCAATTATAACAATACTAATTATTTCATCTGCTACATAATTTTACAAATTATATATATGTTAATTGTTTTTAATTACGTTAATTTTTTTGGTATTGTTTTAATTACGTTAATTGCTTTTAAATATGTTTTCTTGTTTATATGTTAGGTTTTAAATTACTTTTAGTTTGGTAGATAAATACTTCGCACTTATAACATGGTTACCAAAAAAAAAAATTCATTGCTAATTTACGTCAAGTCTATTTTATTTTTTTAATTTGATTATTTAAAATATATTTTATGAATAATAATTAAAATTTGACATTTTAAACTATATCATTAAAATTTAAATAATTAATAATAATTTGTTTAAAATAATAATCAGTGATAAAAATTAAGAAATAAATTTCTTAATTTATATACATTATATCAACAAATATTTGATTATTTTCAAATATATTCGCTAAACTAATTTTTTTAAAACAATAATTAAAAAGAATTTTGTAACGTATATTTTAATATATACTAGTTAGTTGACCCGTGTATGTACAAGGGTCACGTTTATTTTTTAGTATTTATAATTAAAATGATTTATAATATAGTATGCTCCTTGATATTAAGTAAAATATGTTGACACGCAATTTATTTATAGAAATTCAAATGAAAAACTATACTTATATATATATATATATATATAACAATGCATGTAAGTTATTGATTTGACCAATTTAGATTACTGGTTTAAAGTCTTTTGTAATATTCGATTTAGAATCAAAAGTTAGATTGAAGACAAAAGTAATTAGTGTGAACTTGGTCAAAAGAGTCTATGGAATTAGTATATAATCAAAGAAAATATGGTCAAGTCAACATGTATATGTACACCAAAAGAAGAAGACAGTTTATATTTATTCATGCATATATAATCAAACATTAAAGTCTCAACCACACAATTTTCCTCATCATAACACCTACAAACTCTTGTTACAGACATGTAATAAGTGCTTAGATCATATCTACACAAATATTGTATTAAATAATATTATGAATATTTATTGAATACACACACACACACATTTACTTCTCATTGATAATTTGTAAAACATTTAAAATATTTTGAAATATGATTTTTTTCTAAAAGACTTTCAATTTTTTGATAACATTTAATTTAGTGACAGTATAATTTCTATTCTTTATAATGAAATTAAATACTCAAATTCAAAGCATATAGACATTTTTTTTTTATATTTGATAAGTGCATATATATTATGCATCCTATATGCTAGCTTTGTTTTTTATATATTTCATAGTATGTATATATATCCCTTTACAAAAATGCCAATTTCAGGAACTTGTGGTATTAGTTATCACCACTTTGGATAGGTGCATTGCATTGTAACTTAGAATTACATATCGACTTGTTAATCTTCAAATGAAGCCCTTTTAAAATTCTACTCATATGCAAAATATTTGAATAGAATGATTTCTCATTGGATTTAAGCAATATGGAAATATTGTAAATTAAAATAACTAAAACAACATACATGATATGTAAGTTATATGTAGAGATATTTAAAATTACATATCTATAACTTTACAGCTAGCTAGCAAGCATAATCTTAAAGAAAGATGGATGTAAAAGCTCTAACAGTATAATATGAGTTAATTGAATAAAAACCTAACATGAAATAGTTGTTTAGGTAACCATTCCCTAATACATGTATAATAATATAATAATATTAAGTAAAAAATTATTTTTACTTTTAAATTTATGCTAATATTAATTAATAAAATAATAATAACTGATTGGTTGTAGATAAAATTGTAAAACAATAACATTATAATTATATGTATAGTCTATAAAAAATTATAACAAAATATTTAATATATCATAATAATAAAATATTATTTTGACTATTAATTTAATAAAAATGTTTTTGCAATATATTTTAGCAGAAATATTTATTATAATAATTTTACAAAAACTAAACTATAAATATACATTTACAATTAATTTAGTAAAAAAATTATTATATTATATTACCTTCTTCTTTTTGTTTTATGGTTTAGTTTACTAAAAAAAAATAAGCATATTTTTTAATTTAATTCATTTAAAATTGGGTGTATTTTAATGATACGTTTGATTTGAGACTATGTATTTTCATTTTTATAAATAATTATTGAAATGTTATTTTATTTTTTAAAAATTATGCAAGAAATGATACAAATGGAAATGTTTTAGTGTTTTAACAATAAAAAGTAAAGGAATAAAAAGAAATAAAAAAGGGACGAGTCTAAGGTGAAGTAGTTCAATAGGTGCCTCACCCGTGAACCATTAAAATGACCTGTTATAGAAGGTTGATCCGGTTTTGGTAATTTTTAAATTTTGCAGTTATGGGTCTACAACAATATATTAATAATGCAATGAAGGACATGTTAGAAAAAAACTAATAACTTGTTGATATAATTAAATGGTGGGCTTCCCCTGGGTTCAAAATGACTGGGCCTACAATATCTACAGCCACTGCTTGTTGGGTTAATTGTCCATTACTCCATCCCTACACAATCCCATAAATTCTGCCACTATAGTTTTGCTTTTCTATTCTAATTTAAAATAATGTCTTTTATTCAGTTATCAAGTGAATAATGTAAATTTAAAAAAGTATTCACATACACAAATTACATGAGTTTTTATTATAAAATGCTGATTATTTTAAGCTAAAAATATAGTGCCAAATGCACTCGTATCAATTGGCAATTTTTTTTTTTTGAAAAATTGGTTAGATCGTGTTTCATTATATGAAATAAATTTTTATTTTAAGTAATCTAACTTTTTTCATTTAATTAGAGTTAAATGTTTAAATCTAATTTTAATTACATTTAGTTAAATTTAATTAAAAATTGGATATTCATTAAACACTTTTTTACAATAGCTTAAAACTTATCATGATATATATATATTAAAATTAAAATAACAAAGCATATAATAATATATATCAACATAAATAAATTCAATAAGCAACATTTAAAAACAATTAAACCTTTAAAACAAGAAATCACCTCAGGTCCAACATTGTTTAATTTCTCGTAATTCCTTTCCATTGCTATTCTACTCGTAGAATCAAGGGCAATATACAAATATTTGATTCAGAATGGATGGCGTGGTCATAGCTCAATATATTGTGTAACTTAAGATCAATTAGGAAAGAGTGCTAAGCATGAATTTCCACCAAGAATATGATCTATAATATATGAATCAACAATTACAGGTGGTGGTACAGAGTAACCATCTGCAGCATCATTTCATTGTTCTTCTATGCAAGCTGCAGGAGATACCAAAACATCATTGTCGATTCATAACATCTTCTAGAAGTGGTTAGCCAAGATTAGCAGGTGGCAGCCTCATGAATCCTAGTCCGTTTCTGTTGTTCAAGAAACAACATAAGGCAATTAATTCAGATAAAACCCAGACAACATAACATGTAAATAGTGTACACACTAGGTTTCCTCAACCAAGATACTGCAGCTTTAAATTTCAGAAGTAGCGTTATTTAATCAATATAAATTTGCCCAGTAGCAAGTTGACCACCAGTCATTTGCTTATAACCCACTAATCAAGTGATTGCATGAAAACTTGTTGGATCCTCTAATTCTTAACAAAGTACACAAACAAAAAATCTGACTGGCAACAAGCTACAAAGTGACTTAAAGAACTCAAGCAATGGCATGAGGCCAAACCAAAAAAATAATTTAGAAAACTATACAGTCAAGAATAGAATTTCATTCCCCAAGATTCAAGAAAACACAAGCAGTCCCAATATCAAAAGCTTGATTCCTTTTAACTACACAATATGCTACATCAAACCAACAAACAGGATTTTTACAAAATATACATCCATTGTGGAAACATTGTTCAGAAACACAAAACATGTGCAAAATAAGGTGGTTAAGGAAAGAACATACCAATACAAAATTCATACAGGTTTCAAAGTATGCCCAAATTATTTATTGTAACCCATACATGAAAGAATTTGCAGCTAGTGTATCAGATTATAAACACAAAATCAACATAAAAACAAGGCAATGATATTGTGAACACGAAGTCTCTACAAATTCCAGAAAACTCAGTAGAAGGCATCTTAACAAAGGCATGCACTATGCATGACCTTGCAATAATACACAAATTGTTCATCAGCAGATTAGAAAAATAACATAATAACATTGATTAGAGACTATCAACTACCACAAATTCCACACAAAAGAGCATATATTTTTTCTTTGCTACAAAATATAAAAATAAACATAGTTTTTCAAAAGAGCCAAACCCAAGTCACCAAAACCTAGAAAAAATAAAAAAAGGAAAAATCAGTGCAAGTAAAAAGAAAAGAGACTAGTGAAGGAAAAAAGCAAAAAAAAAATTACATTTGTGTCCGTTGTCAGCACCACCTCATGTCGTCTGCTAGAGGCGATCTTCGCCAGCATCGCTTCCTATTTTCTTTGTTCTTTACTTTCGTTCTACCTCTTCTTCTCCTTTTCTTCTCCTTCTTCTTCCGCTTTCCTTCTCCCCTTCCCCTCTTTTTCTTTCTCCTCGCGACCATAGGCGGCTACCACGACGGTGGCCACCATGCATCACCATCTTTTTATTTCTCCACTTCTCTCTCGCGATGTGCCTTGTTCTCTTGTTGCTCTCTCCTCTCTCTCGTGCAACCATGGGGCTGCTGCTCAGCAGAGGCGCGCGTCGCCTGAGACTTTTGCTCTCCTAGGGTTTTTGAGCTCCCAAATCTGATGAATGAAATTTTGTAAATTCATCCAAATCATGCTTTTATAGGTGGACTAAATTGCAAAACCTATTTTAAATTATTAGCCGGTACCCAGTTAACAATCTCGACCATTCATTTTTTTATTAATATATCTGACGGTAAATTTTAATGATTCATTGGTGAGGCACCTATTTAGGTACTTCACCGTAGAATCATCCATAAAAAAAGGTGCATGCCACTTTCAGTAAAAGTATAGAAGAACGCAGGCATTTTCACAGTACCGTGTTAACTAAAGCCACCGAAACCGAGGGTGATTGAATGAGCGGGAAAATGAATTGAGTTAAGTTAATAAAAAAGTGACACGTGTTAGCATGGACCATTCTTTTATATAATAATAAATAGGGCTAATTATGTTTTTTGTCCTTCATTTTTTGTCGATTTTCGTTTTTAGTCCCTCAAAAATATTTTGACCGGTCATAGTCCCTCATAAATTTTCTGTTTGTGTTTTTAGTCTCTGCTGTTAACTTGAACCGTTAAGTGATGACGTGGCTCCACATGGGCTGCCATGTGGACTATTAGGTTGACGTGGCAGCCACGTGACAATTTTTTTAAAAAAATTGGCAAAAAATGTAAATTATGAAAATGGTCCCTCATTTTACACGATTTATGTTTTTAGTCTCCCAAAAAATAGTTTGACCAGTTTTAGTTCCTTAAAATTTTGTCATTCATGTTTTTAGTCCCTCTTGTTAACTTACATAGTTAAACTTTAAGAATTAATCAATTCTTATTTTCACATATTATTATTTTGCACATTATTTGACAACAAAAATGCAAAAAAAGAAAAAAAAATTACTTGTAAAGGATAATCAAAGAGGTTAGATTGCTAGTCTTTTCATAAGAAATTACGAATACCTTGAATTATCAAAGCATAGCGATGAAAAGGTAAGAGAAGTGTTGTGATAAGCTTTTGAGCTATAATTAATTAATAAATTATTGGTTAAAATAAATTTTGTGAAAAAACTTGTATGAGTGTAAATAATAATTAATTGATTAATTATTAAAGTTTAACTATGTAAGTTAATGAATGGGAGGGACTAAAACATGAATGAAAAAATTGAGGAACTAAAATCGGTCAAACTTTTTTTCGGGGGACTAAAAATGTAAATCGTGATAAAATGATGGACCATTTTCATAATTTACATTTTCTATCAATTTTTTTAAAAAAAATTGCCACGTGGCTGCTACGTCAGCCTAGTAGTCCACGTGGCAAGCCACGTGGCAGTCCATGTGGAGCCACATCATCACTTAACGGTTCAAGTTAATAGTAAGGACTAAAAACACGGACGAAAAATTTATAAGAGACTATGATCGGTCAAAATATTTTTGAGGGACTAAAAACAAAAATCGACAAAAAATGAGGAACCAAAAACATAATTAACCATAATAAATATAATAGATAGATTTGAGTATATATATATTAGTATGTTTTTAATCCTTAACAAATAAGTGAATTTTTATTTTGATTTTTGTAAAAATTTTCTTTATTTTTTCATTTTCTAAAATTTGAAATCACTGTTTTTCATCCGCGTAAAAAGAGTTACAACACACACACACAAAAAGATGAATCCAAGTCCAGAACATCACCTCGATTGCATGTTAAACTTCAAACATCTTGCGTGTAATTGTGACACCCTGCCTCCTGCGACACCCCCTGCCATGCATGAAACCATGGGCTACTCTGCGCCAATTAAGCACATGTATATTCAGTTAAATTAGAAAAAAAAAAAAAAAGAATAAGCAATCCTTTAGTTCCTAAAAGAAAAAAGGCACTATCATATAAATTCCTGAATTAAAAGAAATAAAAAAGTTCTTAGACCGTCAAATAAATCTTCAAATTTAGCTATTTACTGTTATTTTAGTCTCTAAATATATATTAATATTATCATTATATTCACACATTTTTTTGAATTTTGAGCTGATGTGATTGTTAATTTATACTTTCAAATTTTATTTTTTTAATTTTCTTCAATTTGGGCCTTCCAATTTTAGGAACTAAAATAGTTATTTATTCAAAAAATTATAACAGGTGGCACTCCTCGTATTGATACGTTTTGTTGCGCAAGAGTGTGGCGCTATTAACACCGACGCCTCTTATGTTATCAATTTCACGTGTCCAAAACACCTCAATTTGGTAAAATATTTTTTTCTATTATTTTAATAATTTATTTTTTTATTTACTAATTAACAAAGTTTCAAGTTCGAGTTTTGTAAATTAAAAAAAATGTAGTTGGAAGAAAAGATCCTACTAAAGTGACCAGTCAAGTTTTTCGGTAGAAATTAGTTATCGACAAAGTCAATAGATATTTCGTACCAATATCATAATTATTAAAAAAAAAAAACCTTCTTTTTCCAACCACGTCGGTCTGAGTGTTTTGATAGCAAAATAAATAGATCGATAAGGAAGCGTAGTGTAAGCAGTAGAAGTGATCAGTGATTGCAGAGTTGAAGATCACTTGAAGTCGAGATGGCCAGCCTTCCAGATTCGAATGTTTATGGCAAAGAGAAGATGAAAGAAGCGCAAGAATTACAAGATGAAGCAAGCTTCTCGTATGCTATGCAGATTGGCAACTCCATTGTGCTTTCCATGACACTGCAATCGGCGACGGAGCTGGGCGTATTCGACGTGTTGCAAAAAGCTGGTGAAGGTGCTAAGCTCTCTGCCAAGGAGATAGCATCGCAGCTTTCGTGCAACAACCCAGAAGCACCCTCAATGCTAGATCGTGTCCTCGCCCTTCTTGCCTCTCACTCCATTCTTGACTGTTCCGTCGTTTCCGACAAACAAAACCTTGGATCCTTTCATAGACTCTACACCATCACCCCAGTCGCCACATTCTTTGCTCACAATTCTGATGGGGTTTCATTGGGACCCTTGATGGCCTTGCACCAAGATAAGATCTGTGAACCCTCAAAATCGTAAAGCCTCTTTTGCCTTTGAAGTCAAATTTTCATTCGGTGCATTTATGTACTTTAGTTGAAGGTTGAAAGCTGAAAGAGGTTTTTCTCCAATAAATAGCAACTCATCTAATTAGTTTTATCATTCCATCGAAGAGAGAAAAATATAAGAGTATTTTCTAAGTGTTTCTTCTATTTTATAGAGAGAGGTGTATTATCTTATTATAAAAGAGAGTGTAATTATTCTTTCTTTATATTTAGAGAGAAGTTGTGATTTTTCTTTCACTTTGTAAAATTATTTCTCTGGTCTTACCCATGATTTTTTCCTTATCAGTTGAGGACTTTTTCATGCAAAAAGTTATTGTATGTCAATTCCTATTTTTCTCATATCTTATTTTAGCTACGTGATATTATTCTATCACGCTGGTACCCAACAGTGGTATCAGAACCAATAAGTTTTTGATATTATTCCGCTGCTGACACATTGGTATGGTGCCAGATTCATAAGAAAACTCTTAGTATGCTTTGTGATTGTAGCTTAGTCTGATCTTTCACATCAGAAAAGAATTTTTCTTGTTATTGGTAATATAGTGTGGAAGTGCATGTCTAAGAAAGTTCTGGCTAGGAAAGACTTGGAATTTAAGTGTGTCCATTGGTGACCCACCTCTCTTTCTTAGGAACTTACCTGGTGTACTGATTCACGGACTATGGTCACTATTCCAGTATACGGTACTATTCACGGTGGAAATAGTGCAAGTCAGTTCAACTGAAAAATTATTTGGTGCAAAACCATGGCATCAAAATACGAGATAGAAAAGTTCAAAGGGAGTAATTTCTCCTTGTGTAAATTGAAGATAAGGGTAATTTTGAGGAAAGACAACTGTCTAAATGCAATTGAAGGCAAACTTGCAATATCACTGATGAAAAATGGAAAGAGATAGATGACAATGTTGTTGCCAATTTGCACTTAGCAATAGCATATTTAGTTTTGTTTAGTGTTGCGAAAAAAAAGACTGCAAAGGAGATTTGGGATGCTCTCATCAAATTGTACGAAGTCAAGTCACTTCACACCAAAATATTCTTAAAGAGGAAACTCTACACTCTTCGAATGAGTGAGTCCACATTGGTGACGGATTACATCAACAATTTGAACACACTATTTGCTCAGCTTACAGCATCAGATTTCAACATCGCAAAAAATGAACGTGCAAAGCTTCTACTTCAGAGTTTACCAGATTCATATGATCAACTTATCATCAACATAACAAATAATAATGTTGTCGGCCGTCTATCCTTTGATGATGTAACCGGAGCTATTCTTGAAGAAGAATCCAGGCAAAAAAATAAGAAAGATAAGTTGGAAAATTCAAAGTAAGCAGAGGCTTTAACGATGATGAGAGGCAGATCAACGAAACATGGCTCCAGTGGGAGTCAAAATCATGGTGAATCAAAATCTCGAAGAAGGAAGAATCTCAAAAGCTACAATTGTGGCATGAGAGGGCACTTGAAGAAAGATTGTTGGCACAACAAGAATAATGGAGGAAAGAACTTTGAAGCATCAACTTCTCAAGGTTGTGCTACAAGTACCTCAAATGATGGAGAAGTCCTGTATAGCAAAACAACAATCATTTCTAAAGGTGAAAAACAACTTCATGATGTTTGGATAGTGAATTCAGGTTCAACTTGGCACATGACTCCACACCAAGATTGGTTTTGCACTTATAAGACTATCTCGAAAGGATCTGTGTTCATGGGAAATGATCATGCCTTAGAAATTGTTGGATTTGGTACTGTCAAATTGAAAATGTATGAAGGTACTGTTCACACAATTCAAGGGGTACAACATGTGAAAGGCTTGAAGAAGAACTTATTGTCCATTGGGCAATTGGATGACCTCGGGTGCAAAATCCATACTGAAGGTGAGATCTTAAAAGTAGTGAAAGGCAATCTTGTAGTGATGAAAGCATAGAAGATCACAGTCAATCTATACATGCTTTTGGGACATACGTTGCAAGAAGCAGATGCATAGGTTGCAACAGCAAGTCAAGAAAAAGCAACGATGATGTGGCATCGTAGACTCGATTATATGTCAGAACGAGGCCTAAAAGTCCTTGCAGAATGTAATCTCTGCCCAAGTTCAAACGGTGAATTTACCTTTTTGTGAGCACTGTGTGATAAGTAAGAAGCATAGATTAAAGTTTGCTTGAGCAACTACTAGAGGCAAACACATACTCGACTTGATCCATTCTGATGTCTAGGAATCACCAGAAATATCTATGAGAGGAGCAAAATATTTTGTATCATTCATTAATGATTACTCTAGGAGATTGTAGGTGTACCCAATCAAGAAGAAGTCATATGTGTTTCCAGTATTCAAGGAATTCAAAGCACAAGTGGAGCTTGAAACTGGCAAAAGAATTAAGTGCTTGAGGACAAATAAAGGAGGAGAATATGTAGATGGTCGCTTTCTGACATTTTGCAAGCAAGAGGGTATTTCAAGACAATTCTTAGTTCCACATACACCTCAGCAAAATGGTGTGGCAGAGCAGATGAATAAAACTCTCCTAGATAGGACCTAGAGCCATGCTGAGAATAGCCTAGAGTGGCCAAATCTTTCTTGGTAGAAGCAGTTAAAATTGCCTGTTACGTGATAAATCGATCACCATCAACAACAATTGGTTTAAAGACATCAATGGAGATATGGAAAGGCAAACTAGCTGATTATTCTTCCTTACATGTGTTTGGATGTCCTGTGTACGTGCTGTACAACTCCCAAGAAAAAACAAAGCTGAATCCAAAATCTAGAAAATGTATATTCTTAGGTTATGCTGACAATGTAAAAGGGTATTGCCTGTGGGATCCCACTGACCCATAAGGTGGTTGTCTTAGCAAGGATGTAATCTTTGCAGAAAATGAATTGCAAAGTATGGAGAAAAATGACAGCACTTCCCTATAGACTACTTCAATGCAGATAGAGGGAAAGTCTAAAGAATATGATTCTTTTGAAGCAGAACCAGAGCATGGAGAACAAGAACCAGATGAGGTGAATGATGGAGGAGATGTTTGACGAACAACACGTCAAATAAGGAAACCATCTTGGCATTCAAACTATGTCATGGTAAGCCATGATGTATACTGTCTTTAAACTGAAGAAGGAGAACCATCAACCTTTCAAGAGGCTTTGAGGAGTTCAGATGTTTCTCAATGGATGGCAGCAATACATGAAGAAATGGAAGCCTTACATAGAAATAAAACATGGGAACTTGTTGAACTTCCAAAGGATTGAAAAGCCATTGGAAACAAATGGGTATACAAGATCAAACGAGATGGCAATGATCAAGTGGAGCGATATCGTGCAAGATAGGTGGTCAAAAGATATGCTTAGAAGAAGGTATTGACTTTAACGAGATATTCTCGCCGATTGTCAAATTGACCACTATCAAAGTTATTCTTGCTATGAGTGTTGCATTTGATTTACATCTTGAACAGCTAGATGTAAAGACTGTTTTTCTCCATGAAGAACTTGAAGAGGAAATATATATGCTCCAACCAAAAGGCTTTAAAGAACAAAGAAAAAAAAAACTTGGTTTACAAGTTAACCAAATTTTTGTACGGTCTAAAGTAGGCGCCAAGATGTTGGTACAAGAGATTTGATTCCTTCATTATTAGCCTTGATTACAACAAACTAAGTTCGAACCATTGTACGTACTACAATAGGTTTGATGATAATGATTTCATCATTTTGCTATTGTATGTGGATGACATGTTGGTGGTAGGCCCCAACAAAGATCAAATCCAAGAATTGAAGACACAGTTGACTAGGGAGTTTGATATGAAGGACTTGGGACTAGCGAAGATTTTAGGGATGCAAATTCACTGAGACTAAAAAGATAGGAAGATTTGGCTTTCTCAAAAGAATTACTTACAAAAGGTCTTGCGGCGCTTCAACATACAAGACTGTAAGCCAATTTCTACCCCACTTTCTGTCAATTATAAATTATCCTCAAGCATGAGTCTAGTAATGAAGAGAGATGGAAATGTCTCGAGTACTGTATGCATCAGCGGTGGGAAGCCTTATGTATGCCAAGATTTGTACGAGACCAGACATTACACAAGCAGTGGGAGTAATTAGCAAATTTATGGCAGATCCTGATAGAGAGCATTGGAATGCTGTTAAGAGGATTCTTAAATACATTAAAGGAACCTTGGGTGTTGCATTATGTTTTGGAGGATTATAATTTATTGTCAGAGGCTATGTCGATTCAGATTTTGCAGGTGATTTTGATAAAAGAAAATCTACTACTGGCTACGTGTTTACACTTGTAGGAGGAGTGGTAAGCTGGTTATCCAAATTACAGACCGTTGTAGCTTTATCTACTACGGAAACTGAATATATGGCAGCTACTCAAGCATGTAAAGAGGCTATTTGGATTCAAAGGCTAATGGAAAAACTTAAACACAAGCAGCAGAAGACCATTGTGTATTGTGACAGTCAAAGCGCCTTGCACATTGCAAGGAATTCAGCCTTTCATTCTAGGACAAAGCATATAGGTATTCAATACCACTTTGTTCGAGAAGTAGTAGAGGAAGGAAGTGTGGATATGCAGAAGATTCATACCAAAGACAACCTGGCAGATGTTATGACAAAGCCTATCAACACTGACAAGTTTATATAGTGTCAATCCTCTTGTGGCCTATTAGAAACGTAAGCAACAAGGAATTGGCAAGATGAAAAGATTTGAAAGCTCACAAAAGTAACTTTAAGTGGGAGATTGTGAACCCACAAAATCATAAAGCCACTTTTTCCTTTGAAGTCAATTTTTCATTCAGTCCATTTATGTACTTTAGTTGGGGGTTGGAAGCTATAGGAGGTTTTTTTCTTATAAATAGCAACTCATCTTATCGGTTTTATCATCCCACCTATGAGAGAAAAATATAAGAGTGTTCTCTAAGTGTTTCTCCTATTTTATAGAGAGAGGTGTATTCTCCTATTATAAGAGAGAGTGTATTCATTCCTTATATTTAGAGAGATTGTAACTTTTCTTTCACTTAGTAAAATTATTTCTTTGGTCTTACTTGTGATTTTTTCCTTATCAGTTGAAGATTTTCCATGTGAAAAATTATTGTGTGTCAATTCCTATTTTTCTCATTTCTAATTTTAACTGCGTGATATTATTTTGTCACTCTGATACCCAACAAGATCTTCCTACATAGCTGGTTAATCTCCATCCACCACAAACCTCTCTCTCTCAAATATTATTGTTATTATTATTATTATTTCCCATTAATCAGCATCCAGTGCTGCTACTGCATGCAGTTAAAAATGGATGCCTAAGCCTAACAATTAGATATATATATATATATATATATATGAGACTTTTTCAATCCGAGTTTCTTCATTTACTGAAGCAAAATAACTGTGTATTCATTCTTAGGTCCCAGCTGAAAGATGCAATTCGAGAAGGAGATATTCCGTTCAACAGGGTTTATGGCACTCACGCTTTTGAGTATCCAAGCTTGGACTCAAGGTTCAATCAAGTTTTTAATACGGCAATGATCAATCACACTCCCTTAGTGATGAAGAAGGTTCTGGAATGCTACAAAGGTTTTGAGGACATAAAAAGGCTTGTGGATGTTGGTGGTGGTCTTGGGATCAACATTAACTTGATCACTTCCAAATACCCTCATATCCAGGGTATCAATTTCGACTTGCCTCATGTCATAGAGCATGCTCCTACCTATCCTGGTATGATCTTTAAAAATTCTAATCTGTGGTTGTGGAAAATTGAAAAAATAAAAATGCTAGTAACATTTTTTTTTCTACTTTTAAATACGGATTTATTTGGTAAAATTTATAGGACTTTCACTAAATAATAACATAAATAGTGTCTATTTTCTTTGTTAACATATTAACATAAATAGTATCTACTTTCTTCGTTAATACTACCATATACTATCAGCTGTGCATTTAAGCACGTTCAATTTCAAAAGTAAAAGCTACCTAATATTGCAGGTGGGGAACACGTTGGCGGAGATATGTTTGAAAGTGTGCCTAAAGGACTAAAGGAGACGCCATCTTTATGAAGGTAAGTGTAAGTGTGTGCTTGTTTTGCAATTAACTCAATTTTCTATACACGTTCAAACCAATCCATATGTTTTGTGTTTTTGAATTTAACAGACATTTGACGTTTCTAAACGTTAAAACAATTAGACTATAAGTAGTGGGGGGCCATGGTCCATGATGGTAGGAAAACAAACTCCATAAAAAGTAATATTATTTAATTTAAAGAGGTGAGGAATCTGTGACTTTTTTACTAAAGTACAAAAAAAAAAAAAAAAACTTTATTTTTTCACATACCACAGTTCCCACAATATTTTCCAATTTACCATGGTTCACTTCACTACTCATCCAAAGAAGACCACGCCCCCCCGCCAAAAAAACCCGATTTCTAGGCAGCTTTGATTTTACTTTTTTGGTCGTCTCAGGGAATTTGGGTTCCCAGGTCTCAACGGGTTGTTATATATATATATATAGTTGGAGTATATTTTAAGATACATTGTTGTTAACAAATTTCATAAGCATTTGTTAACGTACACACATTTATTTTTTAGTTAGAATACGTTAGCAAGTTATACCATAGATGTATTTTAACATATTGTAGTTATAACTTATAACGTGCTCTAACTAAAAAACAAGTATGTATACGTTAGTAAATTCCATATATATATATATATATATATATATCAATTTTACTTTTCTGATTTTATTAAATAATTTTATTATTTTATTAATTTTAATTATGAGATAATTTTATGAGAAAAAATTGAAATTGTGGTTAAATAATGATTAAGTGGTTAATTAACAAATATACCACAAACAAAAAAATTAATTAAATTGATTTATTTAATTGAATTTATTTAATCAATTAAATTAATTACTATATTTATTACAATTAATTAGTTTAATAAATTAACACAAAAATAATATTCACAAATATAATTAAAAAAATTGATTGTAATTAAATTAAATAAATATTACAATAGATAAGGTACTTAATCAGTTTTTTTTTTTACCAAAATATCACTAAAAAAAAACTTTATTTTCCAAATACCACACTTCCCATAATATTTCTCAATATACTACATTTTACTATTCACCTAAAAATTCCTTCGGAACCGACTTCTCACCAAGTTTTTTAAGTAGGGAATAAATTGATTAAGAACAAAATACGGTTTAAAAGAAACCACAGTTACATACTTGTTTTGTTTTGATTTATAAAACTCAATATTCCAATTGAATGCTTTTGATTTGACATATTTAAATCCTACATGACTTATACCAACCCCATTCCATTCACCTTACTTTTCACTGATATTAGAAAAAGTGTTTGCATATAGTGTCATTGCATTGCATCATTTCCATTTTTTTATTTTTTTTAAACTAGCTATATATAGTGACTAGTAAATTCTGTAGTGGATACTTCATGATTGGAATGATGAGTACTGTTTGAAGCTGTTGAAGAACTGCTACAATGCTTTTCCTGATGATGGAAAGGTGATTGTTGTGGAGGCAATTCTTCCAGTTATACCAAAGACTAATGCTACTTGGAGGTATGTTTCCCAAGTAGATGTTTTTATGATGACTCAAAACCCTGGAGGGAAAGAGCGATCTGAGCGAGAATTCATGGAATTGGCAATTGCAGCTGGATTTAGTGGCATCAGATATGAATGTTATGTGCGCAACTTCTGGGTTATGGAGTTCTTCAAGTAGACTGTTAGGATGGTCCTAGAGAGGCCCAATGAAAAGAAAATTAAGTGGCTCAAGGACTTTATAGTATGGTGTTAGAGTATTAGGATATTATTTATTTTTTATTGTTATTTTATGTTAATTTCCCTAAGCCAGAATAATGCCACTTGTAGGGTGGTTATTCCTTGTAGATCCCTAGCCTTTTCCAAACAACTAGATGTTGTGCAATCACAGCTGGAGCGCACTCGGAGGCAGGAAGAATATTGTTACCTTAATCTCCAACAAACCCTTGAATATGGATATGTAATCCTTACCTTAATCTTGATTCCCATGTATGAATGACGAAAAGTCTCCTTTAGTAAGGGACGGATAGTAACCCCTTTGATCACCAAAGGATGACAATAGAAGAGAGTTAACAAAATAAGCGTGCATAAGACTACTATGTACCCTTTTTGACAAGGGAATGGTTTCCATCCCCTTCGATACTCAAAGAGTGTAAGAGAAGTTATTCAATAAGGGAAGAGTGATGGCAAAGAACAAGAGGGACGCTTCTTGAAGAATTTGAGCTCAATTCAGCCGTAAAATGGAAAAAAGGAAAAGATAAAAATAAAGCATGCAAAGTTTAAGATTTATGTTTTGATGCAATGGTTTAAACAAGTTTTTCATTTAAAGTACCAAGTTATTTCCATAAAGAAAATATTCACATGATTTATGTATTTATGGCATATGCTTTTATATTACACTCATTGAGACATTGTCACACTAGTTTGAGTTTCATGTTCCAAATTAAGTAGGTATGAAGTTGTTGGACAATGAGCATGGAGATATTTGCAATTAGCCATTTATATTCTCCTTGGTCATCTTTTGAGAAACTTGTTTTAGATTTCTATTGTACGTGGGACCCATTTTGTATATGGTTAGGTCTTTTATATGTAAATCTATTATGAATTATTTTGAAAGACCCGCACAGTATATTGGATTATTTTTCAAGGAACAGTTTGTAATGAAGAATTATTGTTTAATAGTAGTGGGTGTTTTTTTTTTTACCCTTGTATATATGGTGTTTTTCACTTTTTCTTATTATTTCAAAAGACTGCAGTTATGATAATACCTTTTAGGGTGTTCCATAACGTAATTTCATAAAAAGAAAATAAAAATAAAAAGTCTTCTGATCTAAAAGCGAATGCAAATTTAGTATAACATTGATAAGAATGAATCTAATGATTGAGAATAGGTGAAAATGAACATTTTTTAAACTTTTTTTCACAAATTATAAAAATACAAGTACCTTGACAGCACTCTGTTATTAGGTTTATTGCTATTTATATTGTGCTTGGAAAGTGATTTGGAGTCTTGAACTCATTTGTAGTTTTTTTTTTTTTATCAAATATGATTTAGCATTCAAATATATACATTAGACTAAAAATTGAAAAAAAAAAGGTAAATTTTATGTTGAAACAAGAGCTTTATGTAAACTTTTGTTGTGAATTTAATTTTGAAATAAAGTTTCTTTTGGTACGATGGCGACAATAAGGTTAGAACTTAAGACCTTATACATACTATCCAAACCTCCTACCATTGGGTCAAATTAGTAATCAAATTGTGAGAAAATTACACTAGTACAACAAAGACATTTTAGATCATCAATTTACATCAGTTCCTAGGAAACTTCAATTATAACAAATTATCAAGAATCAAATTCTAAGTCTTCTGAATTGAAGTTACTAATGGTTTATTTTGAGAATGTGATTATAACAACCAAACTTGATAATATACATTGGAACAAATCATAAAGAGCATAGATCAAGCTTGAGAAACATTAATGTGAAGTATGCAAGCATCTAGAAACAAAGATTGCTCAATCACAAGCAACTTTATCAGAAAGACAATTGATTAGAAGCATACCAAACTAAACAGACCTTTAGACGATCAAAGTGCAACATGATCAAAAGTTTTTCATTAATTTAGTTTTCAACTTATGTCAACCATGACCGATTTTACTCATTTTGTTTTAAAAGAGTACTATTATTATCAGATAAATTGACACTAATTAATAATTTTTGAAAAAAATATTTTTTTATTATTAGCGTCGGCTAAGTTGACACTAGCTTTTACATTAAACGAAAACTGAAAACCCTGTCTTGCCTCCCTCTTCTCCTTAATTCTTAAATTCAAAACCTCAATCCCCATCCCCCTTCTCCTTTCTTGGTTACAAGTTTGATGTGGTGGTCCAATGGTCTAATGGTGATTTTGGCTAGGTGGTGGGGTGGTGGTCTGATGGTTGGCGGTGGTGTGGTGACAATGGTGTTATGGTCCGATGGTGCAATTCAAAGATTTGGATGGTGTATGTCACAACCGGGGTCACAACTGGACGGCGAAAAAGAAATGAAATCAAAAGAATTGTCACCAAAGTTTATTAAGAGAAACATTGGAAAAAACCCTTTAAAAGAATGTAGTCTATGAAACCAAATATATGGGTTCGAGAGTCGATTACATGTAGGGAAGGTGTTAGCACCCTACAACGTCCGTCATAAAGACGATTACCCCTAATTAAAAGTGCAAAACCGAATAGCTTCTAAAATATTTATTTTACCCCTTAGATTTATTTTATTTACAAATTTTATTATCTTTATTTACCAAAAGAATTTTAGAAAACATTTATTTTGAAAAGAAATATTTTTTTTATTTTTGAGATCGACAGGGGTGGGCCCCTGCTCCTACGTATCCTCAGGTGTAATGAGGAATCAGACTCACGTTGTTTTTTGTAGAAAAAACATTTTGTTGGTTGATTATTTTTTTTTTAATTATTATATGTATTTTATTTTAGTATGGTAAAGGTATACTCAAATAACCAAATTAGAAGTGCATCTAAAGTGGTTATCAATATACCTTTTAAGATTTCATAATAGTCAAATAGAAAGTGCATTCGAAGTGACTATCTAAAATCCTTAAAAAAAGAAAGTTTAATATTGTAAAACCCTCAATATTGTAAAAAACATATTTAACAATTTTGTTCTACTTTCATTATAAAGGCATACTCAATAACCAAATTAGAAGTGCATCTAAAGTGGTTATCAATACACCTTTAAAAATTCTAACAATAATCAAATAGGAAGTGCATCCTAAGTGACTATCATTAAAACCCTTTTATTATTTATTTAATATTATTATTATGATTATTATTTTTTTTTAAAATGATAATCAAATAAGAAGTGCTTCCTAAGTGGCTATTACTGAGTTTAATTGTGTTAAATTTTCTTATTTAAAACCACTAGTTAATAACCTATTAAATTCATAGTGAGTACAGAAATTGTTATTAAATTAGTAGCAAACAAAATAAAAGAACATTCATTTTTAATTGCTAACACTATATATTACAATTGTTATGTTTTACGAACAGCCTAAAAACTTTATTGCATTTACGTTGGGGCAGAAAATAATAATAATAATAATAATGAAAATAGATAAATATATAAATGACTAAACAAACGAGAGAGAATCTTATTTAAAAAAAACAAGCGTAACTTCTTGGCAAAACTTTTTTTTTATCTCTAAAAGGTTATAGGCATATATGTTGGATTGAGCAACGTTGGGCCTAGCCCATTTCATGTAGCTACAGCCAGAAATGAGAAGTGGTTCAAAAATCAACCCATAGTGGACAGCAGGCTCCAGTAATGAACCGCACAAGCATTCTTCCTCTCCGATGGCATGTCTCGCTTTCTACAGATAGGCTCCGCACCGCAAGTAGCATCCTGTAACAATTCTAATGACGACAGCTTCTGTCAGGGCACGTGACGTCATCACGGTAATTGACGATACCATGATTTTGAGTCGCGGATTTGCGGTGGAGGACGCATCTCTCTCCAACGATGATACAGTAGCTCAGACACAAATCGTAATCTGAGGATTCTCGGTTTTAGTTATTTATTATTTCAATATTCATGTGTTTGTCATTCCATTCCACCTCTACATTGTTGTGATAGTGAGAATCTAAACTCGTTTTCGGCATCAAGATTATTTGCTCATATTATTGAAGATATTTTGGAATCGTAGAAATGTTCAAATCTGTGAGGAAACTATATATTTGTGAACGGAAAGAAGAATTCAAATTGCTATCAACACACAAATGTACATACCGGGCTGTATTCATGATTTCTAAGTATTATTAAGGCCAAATAGTCTAGATCTACTATATCAATTACATGAAGTAAGCTGAGGAAGATAATTGCTATTGTTACGGACAACGAGGGATTCAACATTCAAATATTAAATGAATTTCTATTATCGGGGAACAATAGCAATAGAATCGAAAGGAATACGGCATCACAACATTATGGATTTCAAAGATATTGAGCGTATAGTATAATGAATGAGCTTAAGGAGTAGAATATTAAGCCAATAATGGAGTAAGGGAGAGGATGAGATACCTCAATATCCTTCACAATGTTTACTTTTGCTCCTTCTTCCTCAATCTTGGCTCCGTCTTTTGTCTTTCTCTTTCGCTTTCCCTCAGCTTCTCTTCTTTTCTCTCTTTCCGAAAAGAACCCCGCTCCCAATTTTGTTAAAAGAAAATCCCCCCTCTTATCTATTTATTCATCTTATTTATAGGACTAGTAAGGCTTGCCCCGCAAGTTTCTAATTCCCTTACGTTTTTTTTTATCATTTATTATTATTATTTCTTATTATTATTTTTTAACTTTGGAATTTTTTACTTCCTTTTCCTCTATCTAGGAGGACTACGGGTCCAATACATCGAGCCCAATAAATGTAAGACGAAAGGAACATTATTTAACTAAATTTTTTATTTTTTATATATTTTTATTATTGTTTTTATATTTATTATTATCTTTTTTTTTTTTTTGCATGGGCTGTCCAGATAAAATTGGATATTCACAGTGTAGGTTCGATGAAAAAGGTGATGTGGTGGTCTGTTGGTGGTGCGGTGTTGTGGGTGTTGGTTAGCGTGGAGGAGATTTCATGCTGGAGGGGATTTCATAGTAGAGGAAATTTCATGGTGGCAACTTGTAGTGTTGATGGCGGTTTGGGGGAAATGAGCATGGTGGGGTGCTTCTAACAGTGGTGACGGTGGCAGAGACACACTGCCCATAACGATAATGTATTTTTTATGTTGACCTATCTTCCTCTATATGTGTTCCTTTGGTATTAATTTTGGCCTTTGATCCATGTTTTGTTGTATTTTGTCTATATACAAGACACATTCTGCATTTCAATAAAGAGGTGGGGAGTCGTTGCAATGGTTGTCAAGCAATAAAAGGAAGGAACCAAAGGACAAGCGAAAGGAGAATTTGTACAAACCACAAATGACATGCACGTTGCTCTTTTATTTATTTTTTCCTTTTTTTTTATTTGTTTTGTATCTGGGCAATTTTTGTATTTTACGTATTTTTTTATTTTACTTTTTTTAAAATATCATTTTTTTATTATTTTAGATTTTCTCATTTTTTATTTTTGTTTTGTTTAGCTTGAACAAAATTAGGGTTCACAATAAGTTTAAAAAATATTTATTTTTAGTTTTATTTAATTTTATATTTTATATTTTATATTTTAGCAAATATTTACACATACAGTAAATATTCGCGAATATATATAAAATTGGTAAATACTATGCATTTCGAAGCTGACAACGGAAGCTGCTACTCGGCTGTCCCACTCCATTGTCATGTTTAATTTGCTCTTACAACTTTTCTGTTAAATCCTAGAATTATTTCTATGCAGTCCTAACTTAATAACATAGATGAATCACAACCATCGAAATAAAATAATAATTTATAGAATGAATAGTGGGGAACTGTACGTAGTGTAAGCTTTAGAGCCGATCAATCAGTGATTGCAGAGTTGAAAGTCGAGATGGCCAGCCTTCCAAATTCCAAGAATTACAAGATGAAAGAAGCGCAAGAACTACAAGATGAAGAAAGCTTCTCGTATGCCATGCAGATTGCTAACTCCATTGTGCTTCCCATGGCACTGCAATCGGCGACGGAGCTGGGCGTATTTGACGTGTTGCAAAAAGCTGGTGAAGGTGCTAAGCTCTCTGCCAAGGAGATAGCATCGCAGCTTTCTTGCAACTACCCAGAAGCACCCTCAATTCTAGATCGTGTTCTCGCCCTTCTTGCCTCTCACAACATCCTTAACTGTTCAGTCATTCCCGACAACCAAAACCTTGGATCCTTTCACAGGCTCTACACCATCACCCCTGTCGCCACATTCTTTGCTCGCAATTCTGATGGAGTTTCATTGGGACCCTTGATGGCCTTGGTCCAAGACAAGATCTTCCTAGACAGCTGGTTAATCTCCATCCACCACAAACCTCTCTCTCTATCTCTTATATATTATTATTATTATTTTATTTCCCATGAATCAGGATCTAGTGCAGCTCCTGCAGGGAACCCGATTCATGCACCACGATTTTTCTTGCATTTATGCTGATTTGAAACCATTAGATGAAGATCAGGTGGATCAAATTTCAAACATGTATTTTAAGTTATATTTAGGATTATTAAATATGAGCTGTCTGATTTATCAAGATCTTCATCCAAGAATGCATGAAAAATCTAATTTTAAGACATACGGACGAAGTTAAAGATAAACGCCTAACAATCAGATATATATTTATTTTTTTATTTTAAATTATACTAAAAACCTATTTAGACATGGGGATCCTCTGTAGTTTAAACTTGATCTGTTTCCTTCTTTTTATTCTGGGTAAGAAAAATACCTGCCTCTATGTTGTCCAAAAATAGAAATTGAGTCGTATTTGAGAATATTGCAAAGAAGGAGTTTGCTTTAACTAAAGAGATTTTAGTACGTAGGGCAGTGCGATCTAGTGATGATTCTCTTCCAACCGGTCCCATCCTGTACATCTGGTAGTTGAGTTTGTACTGGAACACTGCCTAATACCTTTACCAGCTGCCATAGTAGATTACTTAACTTTCTTGGTTTCAATTAACAACGTTGGGAGTCCGCCACAATGGATGAAAATGAACGCGAAAGAAAAATGAATGAAGATGATTTTTTTTTTGGCTTAATTGCGATTTGTGTCACTGAAGTTTCATTATTTTGCAAATTTTATCACCATATATTTTTTCTTGTATTTTGTCATCTATTTTTAAAATTTTGTGAATTTTGCCTAATTTTTGTGAACTTTTATTTAAAAAATAATTGATGATTGGATAAAATTTGCAAAATTTAAAAAATAAGGTAGCAAAATATGAAAGGAAAAAACACAGTGACAAAATCTGGAAAATGATAAAACTTAAGTAACACTATGTATAATTAAGCCTTTTTTTTGTGTGTGTACTTGTACAATCGCAAGATGAAAATTGTTTGCACAAACTTGTGACGAGTTCTTTTAACTTTTTTAAAGGTGGGGGGAGGGGTAATGGTTTGTGCAGAATCTAATTTGAATGAAGTAAGTCTAGTAATAATTAATAATTAATAGCCATTATTTAGTGTCTCTAAAATGTCATGTTGTTGGTGTTGATTTTGTTTGTCATTGCTCACGGAAGTTTAACAAAGTATTTGGACACATTACATTGCTTGTTACATTGTCAATTTTCACTCCTTCAGAGTCCACTTCTTTTATTTCCTCTCTTACTAATCATTTTGAGACAAGAGTTCAAATTCATTGTGAATGATGAATGTTTCAAACTCCAATAAGATGAAACAATGAAGACTCTAAGCTGCCACATTATTGCGTCAAAACACGGTTTGCTAGATCAGCCTTTCATTGTGTGATTGTACTTAAATTATGTTATTGAAAGTACAAAAAGATTCAGGAGGTTTATTTTATGAGACTTTTTAAATCCGCGTTTCTTCATTTACTTAAGTAAAATAATTGTGTATTCATTCTTAGGTCCCAGCTGAAAGATGCTATTCGGGAAGGGGGTATTCCATTCAACAGGGTTCATGGCACTCATGCTTTTGAGTATCCACGCCTGGACTCAAGGTTCAATCAAGTTTTTAATACTGCAATGATCAACCACACCACTTTATTGATGAAGAAGGTTCTGGAATGCTACAAAGGTTTTGAGGACATAAAAAGGCTTGTGGATGTTGGTGGTGGTTTTGGGATTAACATTAACTTGATCACTTCCAAATACCCTCATACCCAGGGTATCAATTTCGACTTGCCTCATGTCATACAACATGCTCCTTCCATTCCTGGTATGATCTTTACACATTCTAATCATGTGATCGTGGAAAATTGAAAAAAAAAAATGCTAATAATTTTTTTTTCCTTTTAAACACAGAGTTATTTGGTATAATTTATATGAGTTTCGCTAAGTAATAACATAAATAGTGTTCACTTTCTTTGTTATTTAAAATAGTGTCTACTTTCTTTGTTAATAATATATATTATCAGCTGTGCATTGTTAAGCACGTTCATTTTTAAAATTAAAAGGTACCTAATATTGCAGGAGTGGAACACGTTGGTGGAGATATGTTTGAAAGTGTGCCTAAAGGAGACGCCATCTTTATGAAGGTAAGTAGTGGGGGGGTCTGGTGAGTGATGGTCGGGGAAAAAATTCACTAAAAAGTAATATTTAATTTAAAGGGAAGAGGAATCTGTCGTTTTATAAAAGAGGTTATATTATCACACAAACAGCTCTTTAAAATTAGTTTTAACTTCTAAAAAAGTATCAAAACTTTAGTTATTTTTAATTTTACATAATTACTGCAAATTATAAACGTATTTTTAATTGAAAAATACTTTTTAAAAACAAAATAAACAGGACCAAAATCATTTTTATTTTAATTTTGTTGCAACTTTAAAATATATGAAAACTATCTCTTAGTCATAATAATATCTTAAGAGCTAATCCAACAGTAAGACTTATAAAATACTCTAAATAAAAAGTTATAAGAAATTTATATTTCTTTGTGATAATAGAACTTAAAAAATAATTATTATAGCTGGGCAGGGATAGGAGTTTAATTTTTTCGAGTTCTCTTTTTGGTAGTGTTTTGATCGAGTTGAAAAATATATTTTTCCTGTACAGTAAAAAAGGAGGATAATCATTTGTGTTTTTTTTAATCCATTTCCTACTTTGTTTCTCAATTGAAAATGACAAAACAACAAGAAAACCTATCCTCTCTATATATAAAATAAAATAATTATTTTGAATGAGAGTGTTTATAGGAATTATTCTTCAATGAAAGTATTTTTAAGAATTTTTCTTTAACAAAAACATTTTTAAAGATTTTTATTAACCTCTTATCTTTTTCAATCTATTTTTATCATCTTTATTTCAAGATTGAATTTCAATATTTTTTTAAAAAAATTATCAATAGTTAAAAATAACATTATATCACAATATAAATTATTTATCATAAATTTAAAACATAATTTATATGTTCAAAATATTTATTTTTTATAAATTTTAATTATAATATAATCCATATATTCAAAAATATTTATTTATTATAAATTTTAATTATATAAAATAAATATTTATTCTATGCATTGCACAGTTAATTAAAAAAAATTATTAGAATCATTCTAATAGTAAGGAATTTGGAAAACTTTATTACTGTCATTATACATAAAAAAATATTAATTAAAAAAGAATATTATCTCTTAAAAAAAATTTATTATTTTTTTTTAACTTAGAAAATAGAAAGAGATAATTAAAGATAACATCAAGACAATACTGTAATTGTGTATTTACTTGCAATCATTTTACAGTAGCACAAAGCGATGTCATCAACTGAACGGACGACTGTTAACTTACGGCACTGGCATGAAGGGTCGGATTAGGGTGTGTTAGTTCATGTTCACGGAAAATGTGGGTCTAAATTGATTAAAATTTATTAGTTTGGTTTAGTTGGAGTTGAGATTTTTTTTTATATTTAATTTGAACCAAACTAATCTGACTTAATTTGATTTTTTAGATTCACTTGAGTTGGGTTTTTGAGGCAGTGACTTGTTCAAGATTTTTAAAAAATTATAAAATAAGAAAAAAAATAAAAAATTATAAAAAAAAATTAAGACAAAAGACTCAGATCATAAATTAGCCCAAAAAATTTCTAAAGTTGGTTACAAATAAAAAAATAACAGTAAAATAGTTTTAAAGATGCAGATAAAACGGTTCTCAATTTTTTAAAAAGGGTAATCAAACCAGCCCTTAGTACCTAGTTTTAAAAAATTGAGATAAAAACATAAAAAGATTCTCAAATATATTGTTTTAGTGGGACATATAAGACTTACTTAAACTTTTCTATTAACATTTATAAGGAAAAAAATTAAATAAATTAAATTTCTTCCATAAGTTAAAATCAGTTCATATATCCCAACTTTTGAATAAGTTAGATGAAGAAGCTCTTATAAAAGTTAAAATGTATAAGTTGATTTTAATTTATAAGAAGAGTATAATTTATTTATTTATATTTTATAAATATTTATGGATAAGTTTATCTAAATAGGACCACAATATAAAACATGAAAAATAATCAATGTCCACCTCATTTTGGGGAAATTTTGAGTATAGGAAAGAGAGAGAAAGGCAAATAATAATAATAATAATAATAATAAGTAAAGAGTAAAAGTGATAAATATAATAAGTTATGTGATAGAAAAGAAGGAAGAGAAATCTTAGTTACATACTTGGTTTGTTTTTTATTTAATCTATTTGATTTATAAAACTCAATATTTCCAATTGATTGCTTTTGATTTGTAAATATTTAAATTCAGACTGATGCATGACTCATACCAACCCATTCACCCCACTGTTCACTGAAAATAGGAAAAAATTTTGTAAACAGCGTCATTTGCATTGCATTATTTGCACTTTTTTGTTTCGAAACTTCCACTCCACTAAGCACGTTTGGATAAGTTCCATCCAAATCTGGTTGCACATTTAGAGACTAGTAAATTTTGCAGTGGATACTTCATGATTGGAGTGATGAGTACTGTTTGAAGCTGCTGAATAACTGCTATGATGCAATTCCTGATGGTGGAAAGGTGATTGTTGTGGAGGCAGTTCTTCCAATTATACCAGAGACTAATGCTGCTTGGAAGGCCGTTTCCCAATTGGATGTTTTGATGATGACTCAAAACCCCGGAGGGAAAGAGCGAACAGAACAAGAATTCCTGGAATTGGCAACTGCAGCTGGATTTAGGGGCATCAGATATGAATGCTATGTTCGTAACTTCTGGGTTATGGAGTTCTTCAAGTAGACCCCCGCTGCTACTCTGCCCCTATAATTGTAGTTGTTTGTGTGTTTGACGTTTTTGGTTTTCGGCATTTTAAATTAACAAAACACGCTCAAATGGGTATTATATTCAGTATTTCAATTTATAACTAGCAGGATTCAAATGCACTTTTTTTTTTTAATTAAGAAAAATTTAAAATAAAATAAAATTAATATATATAAGAGATAAAAAAAACGTCCTTTTTGTTAAGCCATGGTGAAATTACATATCTTACGCAATACATATAATAAAATTCATTATCAATAATAATGATTTTATTTTATTAGAAAATTAAACATAAATTAAAGAGAAAGTATTCTTAAAATTAAGAAAAAATTTATTTGAATTAAAATACATTATGATATAATATTTGATAAAAATAAAAAATATATGAAATATAAAAAAATTATGAAATATGTAATGTAAGAGATGTGATTTAATAAAAAGAAAAAAAAAATTCAAAGCCTTCTTATTTAAAAGTGAACTCAAATTTAATATACAACATTAATAAGGCTAAAACTAAAGACTGAGAAAGGGTGAAAATGAAACATTTTTAAAAAAAAAAGAATTTTAACAAATCTATTCTTATATTATAAATTTGAATTTTCATTCTTGAATAAGAATATTTTTATAACCTATTCTTTTACACTTTTCTTGTTCAGGGTGTTGATGTCCACCTTAACAATGCGCCCCAACCCATTTCCAATAGCAAACATTTTTTTTTTTTATCATAGTACTCAATGGATAGCCCTAGGATTCTCACCTAGACTGTAGCTCTTTTAAACCCATCCTTTGAAGCCTAAAACTCAAGTTGCCATCTCTAAACAATGAGGTAATTAATGGTCCAAAATCATACAATGACCCCCCAAAAATGACCTTTGCAATGTCCTCTCATTTTGAAAATCTCACAACATAATAATCATTCTCTATATCAATGAAGTCCATCTCCCCTTGTGGCTTCTAAAGATTCGTGAGTCTGGCTTTCAGGAACTTTAATTATACTGAGTCATCATCTTCACTGAAAAGATCACAATCCCTTTCATCTAATTCTAACCAGTCATAATCATCATCGGAGAATACAATATTACCTCCATCCACCCCCTAGCAGACGTCTTTATAAGAGATAACCTCTCTTTCAAAGCAAGCCCTATGGTAGTTTTGTTACCTGGTACAGAGTTATGGGGTTTGTCGTTTTCTCCCATGACCACATCAACCATAGTTGATTCTTCCCCGTATTGTCACTCGCTCCGTATTTACTAGAAACAACAAGTAGTTTTTGCATCAATTGAACCTGTTGACATGATTTTTACAGTTAATGTGGTTCTATGATGCTGTTCCAAACACGCTGAACGTAATCTTATTTTAACGTATTATTATTATTTTAGTTATGAGAACTGCTAAATATTACAAAAAAATTCAGCAAGAATTTGACACGAATCATATGATATTATTAGTTAAATAATAATTTAAAAAACAAAAATTAGGATATTTAACAGAAATCTGATGGATTACAGTTTTCAAAGATCACACATGGTAATGTCACGTTTTTTCGCACAATTTTCATGAATAAAAATTCTTGAAAAATAACATTTTCCTTTAGTTATAGCCTAAGGTAAAAAACTGTCTAAAGTAGGTCATCTTTGACGAAGCCTTTGACGCGGAATTGTGCGTAAGGAATTAGCTGCATCAACCCGTTCGCGGTCTCAAAAATCTAATGCTGTTTGTCAAAAAACGTTTATGAAGGGAGTCAGAGTACGTATCATTTCTCAACGACCACCACAATTGGATTTCTGATTATTCAGAATCCACGGATAGTTACTCCGCACCAGACCCTGTCATTTCACCTAAGCAAACTTAATATATATTTTATTTTAGTTACTTTAATATTATAAATTAAATAACATAACTTAATCACTCTCCTCATTTTCTCTATTAAATATTTTTAGTAATTTTTTTCTTCTCTCTTTTATACGTATATTTCATATACTATATCTGCAATTAGCAAAAACTTTCCTCTCTCAATCATTTCAAACTATCATCTTTTTATTTTTATATGTATATTTGATATTCTTAGCCGCTTATCTCTTTTAATCTATTCTCTTTTATCTGTATTTTTAAATTAAATTTTAATAGTTTTTTTTTTAAATTGTTAATAATTAAAAATAATTTTATATCACAATTTAAATTATTCATTACAAATCCAAAATATAATTTGTATATTTAAAAATACCTATTTATTATGAAATTTAATTATAATATAATTTATATTTTAAAAATATTTATTTATTATAAATTTTAATTATATAAAAATAAATATTTATTTTATATGAAGTAGAGACTAAAATATTAGTCGTAAGATTAATTTAACAATAATATTATGTTATTGATGGTGAAAAACTCAAGCAATTCTATGCACTTATTACAAGTTTGATATTTTTTTAAGTAAAACAATAATTTTTCTAAACATAAAAAAAAAAAAATTTAAATCAATTATTTTTAAGAAGTATTAAAGTGAGTTAATTGTTATGTCATTGACAAGTGTTCCAAATCACAAAAGTAGTTAATGATGAATTAGTATCGTTCTCTACATACATAATACTTAGAAATTTTCATATATTTTACTAACTAGATTAACAAAATTGATGGATATTTGTAACCAATGAAAGTTTAAATGCTTCAAGCTTAATTAAATTTAGAATAAAGATCTACAAAGTAAATACTAAAAAACTCTTTTTGGATTTTTATCAAACAACTAGAATGTAGAAAATGGTTTTTTAACAAAGATGAATAAAGGTGTTAGGGTTAGATTTCACTAAGCTTCCTCTTCAAATAACTCTTAAACCATTAACCATTTTTAAACTTCCAATATTAACATTAACTCAAAAGTTTACTCAAACCCTAGTCCCACATATGAAAGAGCCTAAGTTCTCTTATTAAGCCCTAATTCCTTAGGTAACATAATAGATCAACTTGCTTTAAGATTAAAGGCTTTAAAATGGCAAGCAAACAAAGCTCTATTCCTAAACACCAAGTTCACAACTGTTCAACTTTAGTTCAAAGTTTAAAAAGGCTTTTTCAACACAAATCAAACTACAAAGACAAGATATGTGTGATCAAATCATAGCAAGTATTAAGCACATAAGATGAACATTAATATTGAAGCATAAAATGAGATAAACAAGTCATAAGAGTACAAGAGAATTAGCCTAGTTACATCCAACCCTAACAAAGGAGAGTCTAGCTCATTGACATGTGTAGCATCCAAATACATGAAGAAATGAAGGAAAGAGGTGAAAGAGCCATGAGAAAACTTCATAGCCGCCACACAGAACCCTATAATGATTATTCTAAAAGTTAGGTCAAAGTGTCTTGTTGTTTGGCCCTTGATTCTTTTTGTCACACTCTCATTAAGTGACATGTCATTCGTTCTTGCTTAGCAAGAGTGCATCTCGCTAAGCGAGCCTTTGTTGTGCTCTCTGGAATTCAATCTAAGCAATGTTGATAGCCTTTGTATATTTAATTATTTATTATAATATAATTTTAATATACATGTTAATATAATATTCACAATAATGAAAATGAATAGTCAATTTTATATATTCTTGAGATTTACTTTTAATAAGGAATTAAATTGATTACATTAATAATAAGTATTACGCAATTTTGATGATTGAAAGTTAATAATAATTATTATTATTGTTGTTGTTGTTGTTGTTGTTATAAATAGAGTCCTTTCAAATTTATAAGGGTCAATAATATTATATTTTATAATTATTCTTATAAATTTAGACCTTAATAATAATAATAGTAGCAATAGTAATGCATTAAATTGATCAATTAAATAGTGCATAATCTACAACACTAATTAAATTTAATATACAAATAAGATGACAATAACAACAACAACAACAATAATAATAATAACAATAGAGTTCTTTCTTAACAGTCAATTATAAGACATTATAATTTTTAATTCTTATAAATTCACACCTTAAAAAATAATAAATACCCATAATATATATATATATATATATATATATATATATATATATATATATATATATATATATATATATAAGGCAGGATCCATTGACACCAGGTGTAAGAGTTAGTCAAATTATACATTCAATAACTTTTTGTATAATGCAAATTTAAGCAATCTAACCGTTGAATTTGATGATATTATCTTTATGATTATGTATATCAAATTTCACATCATTTGGACTTTTCTAAATATGTTATCTAATATTGAATATTTACATATATTTTAATATCATATTGTAAGTTAAAAGAAAGTTATTTAATGAACTATTAAATAATTTAGAATTGTATGAAATTTTATATACTTAATCTAATTAATAAGAACATCAAATTCAACGGTTGGATTGGTTAAATTTGCATTATACAAAAAGTTATTGAACGTGTAATTTGATTAACTCTTACACCTGGTGTTAACGGATCTTGCCCCTATATATATATATATATATATAAAAGATTGAACAAAAGTGCTTGCCAAGTTTTCTTGTTTTTGGTTTGATATTCTCTTTATTCATAATTTTCCCCTTACTTTGAGACGAATTAAATAAATCTACTTAAAAATATGACATAATTATCCTGAGTCCTGTCACTTTTTTCTTAACAACATTCGGATAAAAACTTTATTTAAGGCACCAATACCACTTACGTGACAGGCGTCGTTAATTCAAGCAATAATATATGATTACGGCCCGTTTGGAAAAACAACATACTTAAGATCTTTTCAATAAGTTCTTATTGTATAAGAGTTATGTTATAAGTGCTTAAAACTCAATAAGCTAATGTGTTTGGATATATACATTAATAAACGTTTACACAATTTTAAAGTGTTTGAATGCATTGCTATATTAACACTTATAAGATATTGTCTCATTTTTAAAATTCAAAAAAAAATCAAATCATGAGTAAAAACAAATTAAAAATTTACAAGCTAACTAAATAATTAATATATTAACATTATCTATATCACAAAAGTATTAAAAATAAAATCAACAGTCACCATTTATCTATTTTTAGTTTTTAAAAAACAAAAATTCAAGTATCATAAATTAAAAAAAATTATGTGACATACCAAAAAAATAATTCACCATACACCTATCAATAAGTTTGAAAATTAAAATATATAATAATCAAAACATGATTAAAATATAAATTAAGGTGTTAAAATTAAAATCATATTACATATATATATATATATATATATATATATATATATATATATATATATATATATATATCATAAAAGTCATGATATAAGCTTAAAAAATTCATCATTCACATATATAAATAAATATAAGTATATAAAAATAGTAATTCATTATAAAAATTTAAATACTACATGCCTTTGTATAGGGAAACATATAAAAAAATTACTAGTAACATATAAAAGAAATTACTAGCAACATATAAAAATATAAATTTATTTAATTAAATTATGTTTTTTGGGTGAAAAAGAAGGAAACATAAAAAAATAATATTTACTAGCAATAAGTAATTATAATTTTTGTGTGTAGAATTTAATATGTATATTAATTTGGGTGAAGAAACAAAAAAAATATTTAATTTGGAAAATGAAATGAAAAAATAAAAAAAATGCAATCTTTATATGTTTGGTCCTGACAGGATTCGAATGTGAGTTTTCTTATAAGCTCTGTATAAGCTATATTGGAGAGCTTATGAAAATAAGCTAAAAACATTTTATTAACTAGTCATAAGATATTTTTATAAGCGCTCTCAAATACTCTCATAAACACTTATAACATAAGATAAATTCAAATAAATTGTTCATAAGTTCTTCCAAACAAAGCCTGTATCTTTAAAACTATAAGCGATACTAGCTTAACTTTTTAAATATTGTTGTAGTCTTATTTTTAGTATTTTGAAAACCAAACCGGATTGGCCGGTCAAAAAACTGATGAAACGGTCACCTGACCAATTCAAATAAACCACAGAACCAGCCTGAGGAAAAACCAGTTAAAGACCCGAAAAACTAGTCAAAAACCGATTTACAACGGGTCAAAGAAAAATGCTTAATACAATATTATTTTGATTTTTTTTCTTAAAAAAAATAAAAACCAACCAAAGTATTTATAATTTTTTATTTTAAATATAAACTTGTTTTTATTAATAAATATTGATGTGTATAGTTAAAAATTATACTTAATTATTATGATATATTTGATTTGTAATTTTATAGGTATTGTAAATATAAAGAACTTATAAAATTATGTTTTATTTTAATTTTTAGTATTATAAAATTATGATATTATATTTTTTAATATTATTTTATGTATTATTTAATTATTATTATTATTATTGTTTTATTAATACTAGTTCAATCACGATTGAACCATTAAATTTTAAACTAGTATTTTAATCGATTTAATGATCGGTTCAATTTTAAAAACATTATTTATTTTAAAGTATTCCTCATTTGTCGGGATAAATGGCGTGGCTTCACGCGGAACTGTGCAAAAGGAATTAGCTGCACAACTCCTTTGCGGGGTCAGAAATCCAGAATGCTGATGCTGAAAAATATGTTTAAGAAGTCAGTCAGAATACGTATTATTTCTCAATAACCACCACATTCAACGGAGAGTGACGTCTCACCAAATATATATATAAAAAAAAAAGAGTGACATCTCACCAGACGCCATCGTCTTTTGTGTAAACTCAATTAATATATATTTTTATAAATGCATTTTTTATATGTTGTCAATTTTTATAGAACTCGTGTAATAACACGTGCTACAGACCTTAAATTTATAATTATAACTTTTATATTATTATAATTATTTAATATATTTCTTAATTATTTTTTAATTTTATAAAAATATCTGCTAGTAAATATGTATATCAATATATATATATATATAATTATGTTAATTAATATAAATTCAAATAATTTTATATTCACACACATCTCACATTATTTTAATTTATAAAATGTGTGTTTTAAAAAATATTATTTGTATCAATATATTCTTCTATTTATACAAAAATCTAATAACAAATATTAATATTAAAAAAATATTTTAAATTAAACTTTATAATTATTATTATTTTCTTTAAAAATGAGTTTAAAAAGCATTCAATGTTAGTGTAAAAGTTTTACATAGTTAATTATTATATATATATATATATATATATATATATATATATATATTAATTTTCTTCATCCAATTAGAATATTTTTCTACAATGACGAATATTTGTTTTGTTATTTTTTGTCCTACATCAAAGCTATTTCTTCAAATTAAAGGACACTAATACTTTGTTTCAAAGAAATATATAGTGTGTCACAGTCCTGACAATGATTTTTGGAATATTTTGAAGCAACTATTCTTGTCTTTATTTATTGTATGATACCAAATATAAGGTATTACTTATATTGCTTTAGATCTTAACTGTTACATTTAGTCTGAATTTTTTAAAAATATGTATGAATATAGAGTAAACGTATCTATATATACATATATATATATATATATATATATATATATATATATTAATCTTATCTAAATATTTATACAAATAAAAAAATTATATGTAATTATATTTTGTAATAATTAATTTATCATCTAAATCTCAGCTTCTATTAGATAACAAAATAAAAGAGAAAGATAACATCAATCAAATAAAAGATTAATTAAATTTTTAAATACTTGAATAAATTATTGATGTTTAAGTATATGTTTTATTATTATTTTTGTTTCATATGTATAGTAATTATTTATTATGGATATCATTCTAAAATTTTAAACTAATTAAAAGATTTGATAGCATTATGTAATATCTTGTTCCAAACATAATATTCATGATATACAAATTATTGTTTTATTAAAGCATTATTTTATTAATAATTGAAAAGATAATAAAATGAAAATTACATATAGTGGTAAAAAATGAGTATGGCAATGGTAAATATATATATATATATAATAAATCATATTGATTTTCAGCATAAATTTGAAAATATTGAGTACAAAATTATAAGTATACATTGCCTATAATTAATGTAATTAATACCATGTAAAAATGTTATTTTTTAATAATATAAAATGTTATTTATATTTTACACTTTGAAGAAAAGCGATATATATCATAATACACTATATAGTGATATGTTGAAATAAATTAGTTTTAATTTGATATAATTTTTTGTCCTATATAAGTTAAAATAAATTTAAATTTGATTTAAATTAATTTAAAAAAATTATATTTTTCACTACAGACAATCCTACACGAATTGGATAAGATCACCATGAGTGACAATCATTGTAAAATAACTTATTTGTTATTTTCAATTTATTAATTGATTTTTTTACTTTATTAATATTATATTTACAATTTGAGTGTGATGTTTTTACTATAAATTAATGTAATAGAATTTAATTTTACTTAAACCAAAAATATTATTTCTTATTTAAATTTTATTAATTTGCGGTTATGAATTAAAATGATAAAAATTAATTAAAAACAATATTTTTGGATAAAAAGATGATAATAAGTGACATATAAGATTTAATAAATAGAAAAATTCTTTAAATGTTTTCAAATTAAAAATAATAATAAAGCAACTTAGGATGCAAACTAATTCAAATACAAAATATTATATTTTTTAAAAATATTTAAAGAAAATAAAAAAGATAGAAGATTAGCTTAATTAAATAAGGAAGATATAAAGATGAAACTATCAAACAAAAAATAAATGAATTCAATAATAATAAAAGAAATATACAATAAAAAATGAAGCAAATAAAATTAAAAAAAATGAAAGCTCTAATGTTTGAAGATTACACAAATAAATAATCTTGGACAATAATGTTTATAATGGAGTCAAAATTGAAAAACACGTTACAATAGAAGAAGGAATTCTCACAAAGTTAGATGTTCACTTAATAAATTATTTATAATAATAATTAAATATTTTACCTTAATTTGAATATGTCGTAACTTTCTTAAAATATACAAAAATCATAATTACCTTAATTAATTCATCTCACAATATATCTCTGATAATTACCATGATTAATGGAATTATGCATTTTAACATATAAAAATAGTTTTTTTTTAGCAATATTAAAAAATTATGTTTCATAAAAAATAAATTATATATGAAAAATACATATAATTTTTTCAATTATATATATATTTAATAATTACATTAACTAATTTAATTACATCAACAAAAATTTCTAACAAAGTTAATAATACATTAAATAAAAAACTAAATTATATATAATATGTATCTTGTATCTCTCATCTTATAATACATGTCAAGAATTTTCACATTGAATTAGATCAAATTAAAATTAATATTTTCTTAATTTATTATTCAAATAAAGGAGAATTCTAATTTCTATCCAAATGTATAGGTTTCTTCAATTGATATTAAATACAATTAAATGTTTATAAATTAACTAATTTAATTATAATTATGGGAAATTACCTTAATTATATATATTTATTAGTTACATTAATTAGATTAATTATACATTTTAAATAATATATTTATCTTAAATTAAAATAATCTTACAATCTTTTTAATATATATGTCATAATTATGTTATTTTATTCAAATTTGAATATATACCGATTGTAATTACCTTAATTATTATAACTATTAAAATGAGGGATGTTAATTTTATTTGAGTTTGAAATAGCAATCAATTTATTTTCATTTAAAATGCTATTTATAACAAAAAGTCAATAGAAAATCTTGCTTCATTACTATTTTAATAAATGAACAGTGCATATTTAGGTCAAACTAATCATTAATTATAAATTAACCATCCATTTTAAACTTTGGTCCATCGAAATGTTATTAAATTATTTCAAATTGATATGTAATAAATAAATAAATACACAAATAGTGTGATAATAAATGAACAATTTAATATGAAAATAATTTAAATAAAAATTCTATATTTTGGTCAAAATTAATGATCATTTCTAAATTAACTCTTTTTGAAATTTAAAATTATATTAATATTGATTAATTCAATTTTTCAATTTAAAATAATCTAATTATTTTTGTTTAAAATAATTTTCATTACCCTAATGAAAGTACATATTGATCATAATTCCCTTTATTAATTCATATCACAATATATATTAGTCATAATTACCATGATTAACAAAATTATGAATTTTAACATATATAAATAGTATTCATAAAAAATAGATTATATAACAATTACATGTTATTATCTTAATTACATAAATTTAATAATTACATTAATTACTTTAATTATATTGATAATTTTTTTAGCAAATTTAATAATACATTAAATAATAAAACATAATATATATATATATATATAATATGTGTCGTGTGACTCTCATCTTAGCATACATGTCATGAATTTCACATTAAATCAATTAAACTGACATTATTTTTTTAATTTATTGTTCAAATAAAGAAAATTTTTACTTTTTATTCAAATATTTGAGTTTCTTCAACTGATATTACATATAATTAAATATTTATAAATTAACTAATTTAATTATAATTATGGGCCATTACCTAATTATACATATTTATTAATTATATTAATTACTTTAATTATACATTATAAATAATATATCTACTGTAATTTAATATTACTATCTTTCTTAAAAATATATATGTCATAATTGTATTAACTTATTCAAATTAGAATATATACTGATTATAATTACCTAAATTGGACATTAATTTTGTATGGATTTGAAGCAAAAGTCAATTTATTTCCTTTTAAAATGTTATTTACAACAAAAAGTCAACAGAAAAATTTGTTTCATTTCTATTTAAATAAATGAACATTGTATATTTAGGTCAAATTAATCATTTGTTTTAAACTTTGGTCCATCAAAATGCTATTAAATTGTTTAGAATTGGCACGTTAAAAAATAAAAAAATAGAGAAATAATAAATGGCCAATTTAATATGAAAATGCTTTAAATAAAAAAATTCATATTTAGGTTAAAATGAATGGTCCTTTTAAAGTAATCATCTATTTTAATTTAAAAATTGTAATAATCAATTTAATTAAGTAATTTAAATAATCTAACTACCATTGCTTAAAATAATTTTACCTTAATTAAAATATATACTCATCACAATTACCTTAATTAATATCAAAATATAATCAGTCATAATTACCATAATTAATAGAATTATGTATTTTAACATATAAAAATAGTATTTTTAAGCAATATTTAATAAGTATATTTCAGAAAAAATAAATTATATATAATAATTAAATGTAATTATCTTAATTATTATCTTAATTATATATATTTAATAATTACATAATTACATCAATAAAATTTCTAACAAATTTAATAATACATTAAATAAAAAATAATATATATATATATATATATATTCATGTGTCTCCCATTTTATTATGTGTCATGAATTTTCACATTAAATAAAAATCAAATCAAAATTAGTTTTTTATTAATTTATTATCCAAATAAAAGAGATTTCTACTTTTGTATTCAAATGTTTAAGTTTTTTCAATCAATATTAAATATAATCAAATATTTATAAATTGGCTAATTTCTAATTACATTAATTACTTTAATTATACATTTTAACATAATATATTTACTTAATTTAAAATAATCTTACTTTCCTTTTTAAAAAAAAAATATATGTCACAATTATCTTAATTAATTCAAATTAGAATATATACTGGTTAAAATTACCTTAATTATTATAATTATTTAGATAGATAGGAATGTTAATTTCAGTGGATTTTAAGGAATAATTAATTTATTTATATTTAAAATGCTATTTATGAAGAAAAGTAAACAAAAATTTTTGTTCTATTTCCATAAAAATAAATGAATATTGCATATTCCTTTTGGTGATTTGAATATTTGTAATTAATTGAATATTGCACATTTAAATTAATCATCCATTTTAAATTTTTGTCCATTAAAATGCTATTAAATCATTTCAAATTGGCAACATTTGTAATATATAAATAAATAATGTGCTAATAAATGAACAATTTAATATGGATCTAATTTAAATGGACATTCCAATTATATAAATTATATATAACAATTACATATAATGATTTTAATTTTAATTATATATATTTAATAATACATTAACACCGAATCAAACAACCCCCAATTGATGACGCAAAATTTAGTTTATTGAGTAAAATCATACGAAAATAATCAAATTTGCTTTAGAGCCTAGTTTAGAATATCCTCTTCATCCATACTCTGATTTCTCTCTTGAATTCTTTTGAATCTGTACATGCAAAAAAAATAAAAATTTTAGCAGATCAAATTTAAAGCAATAAAAAAAAAAAAAAACTCAAATATAAAGGAAATTAATAGCAAATTAGGACCTTGAGCACCATCTTCGCTTCCATCCTTAACGTTATTATTCTAACAATCCATTCTAGACTATACACTGAGCAAAAATAACATAAACAAACAAATAAAAAGGGAACAATAAAACATAAAAGTGAAAAAGAAAAACAGAAATTTCTCAAATGGAGAAAATGCAAAAATCAAAAGGAAAAAAAAAAAGAAAAATAACCTAAAGTATATGCTTCTCAATTTGACAATATATTTTCTAACCTTAACAAAGACATAGAGAAGACAAAGACAATAGATGAAATCAACGCAACAGGAGTGACTGTTCAGAACATGTAACAAATAAATACTGTCATTGGAGAAATGAGAGGAGAGTTTGGGTTTCTTTCGAATATACATCCCTTTTTCATTTCTTCTTTTCTTGATCCTCTTTTATTCTCAAACCTATTTGAATTTCAAAATAAAAACATTAAGTACTAATAACTCCTGTAATTGTGTATAAGGGTGATTTGTGAAATTGTGGTCAATTATAATATACAATAAAAACTAATTTCCTAATTTTGTGTGTCACAATTGTCCATAAATTATTGTGTGCAAATACTTGTGTCATAATTGTCCATAAATTGATTTGTGTGAAAATGAATGTGAGGCTGAAATGTAAGCAAAAAATAGAGGAAAACGCTTTGGTGTTGCCAAGTGGTATAAGATTTTATGTGAAATTGTTCCAGAGATTGACACGTGAAACTTTCCTATTTAATATGGATATAGTTTAAATGGACATTTCAATTATATAAATTATATATAACAATTACATGTAATGTTTTTAATTTTAATTATATATATTTAATAATACATTAACACTGAACCAAACAACCCGCAATTGATGACGTAAAATTTAGTTTATTGAGTAAAATCATACGAAAATGATCACATTTGCTTTAAAGCCTAATTTAAATATCCTCTTCATACATACTTTTAAAATATATAATAATAATAATACACAAATATCTTCCCAAATTATACTTAAAATATATAATAATAATTATTTTGGTCCTTGAAACTTATATTAAATTATTGTCATAAATAATAGAATGTAAGTAAAAAAATTATTAAGTAAAAATTATTTATTGATTTCTATATAGGAAAAAATAAGGACGAATGTAAGTAAAAAATTATTGATTAGGTATATAATTTTTTGAAAAATAAAAAAATACTCGTTAGCTTATCCTTAATTTTGAAAATAATTAAGGAAACTATATACATTATTCACGTTAGTTATTAACAAATAATTAAGTCAAATGACCAATAAAATTTTTAATTATAATTAAGGTAGTTATTTAAAAGGTAGATCTTTAATAGAATTTTTAAATTCAAATATAGCTATTTAATACTCATTAATGTAATAATTATAATGATAATAATTATGATCTATAACCGAACCAAATATTTACGAAACACCATATAGCGACACGTGTCATCCGAACCTCTCTATAAATGACACGTGTCATTCAAACCTTGAAAGTTATTCTTGATTTGTTACGTGTAATCCAAACCTGTAAATGGATTCTCAAATTTATTTATAATGATGAGAGTATAAAAGTATATTTAAATTAAAATTTAGTTTTATTTCATTGTTAAAAATTACGTTAATTTGTGATTGTAAAAATTATGCTAAAAAATTATATTAATTTTTTTTAAAGTAGTCATTATAAAAATTAATAAACTTACTGTATATGATAATTTGTAATTGAATAAGAGTATAAAAGTATATTTAAATTAAAATTTAGTTTTATTTCATTGTAAGATTGATTAAACAATAATATTTTGTTTTAGTAGTGATAAACTCAAAAGCAATTTTGTGCAATTTATTACATGATTGATATTTTTTTAAGTGAAATAATAATTTTTCTAAGAATTTAATTAGAAAACATTGATAGTGTAAAAATTATTTATACTATTATCAATCACAAATTGTTATGTATAATAAGTTTTTTGAGTTTTATAATAACTACTTTAAAGTCATATGTGTAATGATTTACCAACATTATATTAGTCAGAGTGAAATTGGGTTTGGATTCTTTAAGTAAGGTCTCAAGTTCAAATATTGTGAATGAAAAAATATGGTTGGAAGAGGAGACTCAACTAAAAGTGGCCAAACAAGTTTTTTGGTAAAAATTAGTCATCAACAAAACCGATAAATACTTTACACTGATAACATAGTAACAAAAAAAATACATGTAATGATTTCTAATTAATTTACAATATAAAATTTTTTACACTAATAATGCATGAAAAACAATTTTTTTCTCTAAACTTATCAAAAAATGATAATTATCTTGCAAAATCAATTGTTTTAAACACGTATTTAACTATATATAATATAACAATCCATTTGGGAAATTATTAATAAGGATTTCAATAATGGAATCATATATAGTTTCACTTCATGAATCAAATTGCCAAAATTTCTTCTTCGTCAAAAGTGAAAAGTAAACTGAATTACTGTATGGCAAACGTGAAAGGCACAGATTCAGCAGAGACTGCGCGGGCGTCAAGCACGGACATTAGTTGTGTTAATTTCTTCTATCAAGGATGTTGAAAAAAATCCAATCCAACACTAAAAAGTCTAAAATTGATAAAGCTTTAATTCATAATAATTTATATTTTATTTAGAGTGAAATAGAAATAATTAGATTATTGTATCTATCTTTATCTTAGATAACTTGTGTTATTCTAATAATAAATGAACTAACATGTGATTGGTCCAAGTGGTATTAGGCTCATATCTTTAAGCAAGGTTTCGAGTTCGAATTTTGTAAATGAAAAAGAAAAATTGATTGAAAAAAGAAACTCCACTAAAAGTAGCAAACTAGGTTCTTCGATGAAGAGTAGTTATTGACAAAATCGGTCGATAGTTCGTACTTATGACATGATTACCTAAAAAAAAATTCTCATAGTAAATGATTCTCTTAAAAATTCTCTCAAACTCTTTAATTATTCAAAAACATATTGATTATTTCTTTTAGTTCATAACATATCACTTTTTTTATTTATTATCATCTAAAAAATATTTTTATTTATTTTAAATAAGTCAAAAGATATTAACAGAATAAAACATCAGTCAAATTTAATATATCAACTTAAAAGTAAATTATTAGATTAGTTTCTAATTAACTGTATATAAATTTTTAATACAGTGATTAATGAAATTTATAAAGATTTTCTTTTATTAAAATGATTATTTTTTTTTATAAGGATCACAAATATCCTCCATAAAAGACTATTCTGTTTAATTTAGGTAAGACTATTAGAAGGTAAAGTTATATCCAAAATTCAAACTCAAAATCACTAAATAAGTTAGAACAATCCTGCGCCAGTTAATCAAAATGCTCGGTGGCATTAAAAAAAAAATCTGTTATATTAGAAATGGAAAAGTTATTTAACACATAAATTTTAAATAATTAAAACATTTAACAAGATATATTTATTTAATTTTTAATTAAAATAATTATTAGGCAGACCCTTTAAACAATTCAAACACAAGCAAAGGTATCATTGCGGTTGACGAGTTGAGCCCCAACTTATTTTACCAAGAGAGAAGCCACACCGTCAATTACGAAAGGGATATGTTTTCTCTTCTTTTTACTAAATTAATGCAGGAGATGAGACACGGAGGGCAGAAATAACGTAAAGAGAGAGAGGGGTTTGCCCCTCCCCTGGCCTCCCCTATATACGCTCACATAATGAACTAAAAGCTGCATCAATTAATAGTGTTGCTCTGGTTAATTAGCTTTTCGAATTCCCATGGCTCCTTCGTTAGAATCGGACACAAAACTTGCCAATGGGAGAGGCGAGCATGTTACACCAGAAGAAGATGAGCTGGCGTTTTGCATGGAAAAGATGGTTTCGTTTGTGCTTCCAATGGCTTTGCGGACCTCGTTTGAGCTGGGCGTGTTTGACATCCTAGTCAAAGCCGGTGAAGGTGCCAAGCTCTCTGCCAAAGACATTGCACTTCAGATTGGGACCAACAACCCCGAAGCTCCCGCAATGCTCGATCGTCTTCTTAGCCTTTTGGTTAGTCACTCTTTGCTATCTTGCTCTGTTCCTGAACAACAACAAAGCCTTGGATTGCCTCAGAGGTTCTACAGCCTCACTCGTGGATCCAAATACTTTGTTGCTGATCCTGATGGTATATCATTGGGATTCGCGGCGGTATTGTTTCTGGACCAGGTCTTCTATAAAAGCTGGTAAGTTTTCGTTATACCCTCCTACCACTGCAACACTAATTTCTGTATTCTGTTTTACGCAAAACTCAAACACTTACTCTGAAAATTGGTTCCTGTTTTCTTATGGCATTCTCAACAAGTGTGTTCAGACAATTGACCAAAGAATCAATAAATAAATTTTTTTATTAAAAGTTATAGTGACTTGTATTAAAAAATCATCATAAAAGTAGAGTTTAATTTCTTGGTGTCAACTAATCAAAAATTATAATAACAGATAGTTAATCTAAAAATCAACAAACTTATCTAACATAATAAATTATAATTGGATAACAATATAAAAACTCTAAACATTATTGATGTATGGAGTCGGACTACTATTTATTCATAAAAGTATATTATATATAAGACATTCGTTAACATTCTCTTGTATTCTTCTTGATTAGGGCAGAAATGTTTTTCAATTTTTAATTTTCAGTTGTTTTGGTTTTCTTTCGAGGGAATCAATTAAAAGCACTGAAGTTGTATTTATTACTCGTAATAATGAATTATTGATGTTGGCTCAGGAGCGAACTGAAAGGAGCAATCCTAGAAGGGGGTGTAGCATTCGACAGGGCTCATGGCATGCATGCCTTCGAATATCCAAGCGTGGATCCCAGATTCAATGAGGTTTTCAACAAAGGCATGATAGGCATGACCACTGTAATTATGAAGAGGGTTCTTGAATTATACAAGGGTTTGGAGCACGTCACTAAGCTGGTGGACGTTGGTGGAGGTCTAGGGGTCAATCTCAAAATGATCACATCCAAATACCCTCATATCCAGGGTATTAATTTTGACTTGCCTCATGTCATAGAACATGCCCCCGACTATGCAGGTATTATTTAATTTATGGATAAATTTTTATACAAAGAAATATCAAGTAATATATATTTTTTTTCGATACTAAAATATCAAGTAATATTATGTATTAAACTTGACAATTATTCTAATCCTGCAGGTGTGGAGCATGTGGGAGGAGATATGTTTGAGAGCGTTCCTTCTGGAGATGCCATTTTTATGAAGGTGGGCTCGTTAAACTTTTCAAGGAGTTATCCATCTAATTAAATATAATTAGTTCCCACAAATTTCAATTTTTGGTGACTTGAAAAAGTAAAAAAATTGTTGTGTTTGAATGTAGTATTTAAATGATTAATTTTTATGTATTATGTGTGTAAAAAATTTTACATGATTAACTAATCAAAATAGTGATAGGTAATGACTTTTAAAGTAACTATTATAAAAGTTAACAAATTTATTATATATAACAATTTTTAATTAAATAATAATGTAAACAGTCAATGCATGAAATTTACTCTATTTAAAGAGTAATTTTCATGCTTAAACAATTAATATGTATGATAAAAAAAAGTTTAATTTTCATATACTGTTAGTATGAAAAATTTTACATTGTCAATATTTCACAAAAAATCTCAAATATGACTTTTAAAGTAGTTATAATAAAAGTTAATAAATTCATGGTACATGATAAACTGTGATTAAATGATAATGTAAATAATTTTTACATCATCAGTACATTGTAATTAAATTCTTATAAAAAGATAAAATGGAAAAATAATTAAAAGGAATAAAAACTATATTTCGTTTTGTTTCAACGTTTAGAAAGTAAATTAAAACGTATTAAAATATAACAAAAATATTTCGTCTTTTTTTATCAAGAAAAGTGCGTACGTCCAAAGTATCCAAAAAGCTTTGGTATCTGGAATGAACTGGCTCGTGCAAATATTTTTGTTTACAGGATGCCAAGTATCATATCAAATGTAGATAACTCAAGTATTGCTTATTACATCAAATATTTTTATGTCACGCAACAAATATATATATATATATATATTACATGATTCGTTGACATCATAGCCTTGCTGGATCAAAAATTTCAGTGGATACTTCATGATTGGAGTGATCAGCACTGCTTGAAGCTCTTGAAGAATTGCTACAAAGCTACTCCAGACGATGGAAAGGTTATTGTGGTGGACTCAATTTTGTCCTTTGTGCCTGAGACAACTGCTACCGCGAAGGGTGCTTTGGGATCTGACCTCATAATGATGACTCAAAACCCAGGAGGGAAAGAGCGGACCCGGCACGAATTCATGGAATTAGCAAAAGGATCCGGATTTAGTGGGGTCAGATTCATATGCTGTGTATGTGGCCACTGGGTTATGGAGTTCTATAAGTAGCCACACGTAGACTAGTTTTGGCTAAAATTGTTCTTCTTTTATCAGTAAAGACCATATATGGAGTTCTACATATCCTACGTAATAAGGCTAACGCTAGGTGATGTAATTTTTTCGGGGTGTGATATTGTATCTTAGAACACGGAGATCATATTTCCATCGAAGTTAAGTTTATGAGGAATGCTAGCTACATATTCTATAACACATGCTTTTAAACACATTCTCTTCCATTGATTGAAATTTATTATAAATCACAAAATCAAGAGAAAGACTCATTAAATAAGGCATGAGACTTACGAAAATTTGTAATTTTCAATAAATTTCAACCAATAGAAGAGAAAACATTCAAAAGAGTGTTATATATATATATATATATATATATATATATATATATATATATATATATATATATATATATATATATGTGAATACCCAATTTTATCCGGGTAGTCCATACAATAATAAAAGATTATAAAATAAAATAATAATAATAATAATAATAATATTTTTTAGTTAAATAACGTCTGTGTCCTACGCTTATTGGGCTAGAAATGCATTAGGCCCATGATCCTTTTAAATAGAGGAAAAGGGAGAGAAAAGTTCCAAACTAAAAGAATATAATATTAAATAAAAAAAAAGTTTAAATCTAAATAGGAAAGAAGATAAAAGAGGAAATATAATAAGGAGTAAGTGCTTCCTTTTAAATCAAGACAAAAAAAATCGAAAAATAAATATGTTTGAAAGTTTTTTTTCCAGCTACTGGGCCTACACAATAAAATAAAAGTATTGGGCCCAAGGCCCATTCATAATGAAGACAATTTGAACAATCTGCAAAAAAAAAGGTGAAGGGGTCGGAGACTTGCCTTGCAAGTCTCCCATATCTTATAAATAAGATGAACAAATGAAGAAGAGGGGCTTTTTGTTCATTTTTAAGGAAAACTTCGAGGGGGAGAGGGGAAACGATTTTTTTTAAAAGAAGAAAAGAGGAAGAATCGGGAGAAGGGAGCGAGAAAGGGAAATGCAGAACAGAGTAGATTTTGACCAAAAAGGGAAATAACAGAGACAGAGAAAGCCAAAGGTGATGTCGTTGGATTGAGGAAGGGGAAATAGAGCAATATCAGGAAGTGTTAGTTCATTACAAAAAGAAAACTATCGTGAGCGCTGCAGCGAGTGAGGTATTTCCGTAAATTCTGTTATTGCCTCTATGATTAATCACCTATGCTCTATAACGTTATTCAAACATCCTTTGCATCCTGATAAGTTCCTCTATTTCTGAATTAATGATTATTTTCTGAATCAAATAATGAAGTAATTATTAATTTGACTCATTGTATGCGTTCTCTATTGAAATAGGAAGTACGTTGAATCTGTATATTCTGATGATTACTCTGTTCAATACCAATATTCCAATATGTTTGTACAAGAATACCACGACTCTGTTTCTCACGGCTACTTTACACTCATCAAATACCACACAAAATCACGTAATACGCTAATACCTTAGCTATACACATGTTATTCATTCAGATTAGGCATTATTAGGCATCACAATTCCCTCGCGCAAACCGTTCACTCCAGTAGGTTTTTTTTTACGAATTTATGCGAAGTGCAAATCAGCGCTTAAATCCCAATATCACAAACCTTGCGTCACCACGAAGCTGCGGAGAATGACTATCACGCTGTTTTCCCTATTTTCGTAAGAGTCGGCTTCATCCTCCTCGCAATCTCATCGTCTCCATCACGCAGACAGAGGCACTTTCCTCTCACAGTCACGCAAACTCCTGCCATTCTCCTCCACTGTGCTTTGCGCACCAAATCGAGTCACCAAGTTTCACAGCATCGACGCAATGTCAGCCCCTAATATGGTGGCCTTTATCGTGTTGTTCCTCCGTTTTCGTGAAGAACCTTTGTGCCACTTGAGAGAGAATTTGGAAAGCTAGGTTGAAAATGTGGGGGTCTGATGAGGTTTACCCCTTTGTTCCCGCTGGACTCGAAAAAGATGGGCCATGTGCCATCCGATCACTATAGCGTACGCGAAGTGGGCTTGCTGTCCAACATTATTCATTAAAACCTTTGATCTATTTTGATAAATCCAGGCTAAAGGATTAATAGATAATGTGTTGAAATGTTGTCAACGTAAATGCAGTGGTAATCTTCAGGCCATTTATTATTTTGATAAGATATTTAATAATTAAATCATCCTATTGGAAAAAAGTCTATTCTCATTCCTTTTGCTAAAAAAGGCTCCCATATATTCCGGATTTACTTAATTAATAAATTACCAATGGTTTCTTTTAATGTAAATAATTAAACTTATAACAGTCACTTTGGATGCACTTCTTTTTTGACTATTATAAAAACCTAAAAAGGTATATTGATAACTACTTTGGATGCACTTCCAATTTGGTTATTGAGTATATCTTTACAATAAAAAAAATAAAATAATGATAATATAAAATAAAGTTAGTTAATTTTTTTTTGTATAATATTAAACTTTCTCTTTTTGAAAGGATTTCAAGTAGTCACCTTGGATGCGCTTCCTATTTGACTATTATGAAAATCCTAAAAGGTATATTGATAACCACTTTAGATGCACTTCTAATTTGGTTATTGAGTATACCTTTACCATGCTAAAAGCAAAATAAATATAATAATAAAATATATAAAAATAAAAATAAAAAAATCAAATCAACCAAAATATTTTTCTATAAAGAACTACGTGAGTCTGAGTTCCTCATTGCACCAGAGGATACGTAGGAGCAGGGGCCCACCCCTGTCGATCTCAAAAACTAAAAAAAATTAATTTTTTCTTAATATTCAAAATAAAATGGCTAAGCAAGAGATAAGACTTTCACACATTAGGATAAAAAGGTAACCATCTTTTGATGGACATATAGGGTGCTAACACCTTCCCTACACGTAAATAACTCCCGAACCTTTCTCTCGGTTCAAGACCATCACTCATAGGTTTTTCTATGGTTTATCCTAAATAAATCATGGTGGCGACTCTCCTGATCATTTTCTTTTTTCGCCATCCGGTCGTGACCTCGGTTGCGACAATATATATAAGGGAGGGATCAAATGACACCAGTGTAACTTACACCAACTATTACACCATTCAAAAATTTGATATAGAATGCAATTTTTATTGATCCAACCGTTGAATTATAATTTCATATTACCAAAATTGTTTATGTCAAAATTGAATAACAATAAAAAGGTAATCAAATGAGTCATACTTTATTATATTTTGAAAAGTATATATTACGTCCATTTTAATCTATATGAATAAGGTGTTAAATAATTTTGGATTGATATAAAATTTTGTACATATGATCTATGTTAAAGGAACTTTCAATCCAATGGTGGGTTTTGAGAAAAAAATTATCCAATTTAAAGTTATTAAATTGTGTAATAGTTAGTGTAAGTTACACCGATATCATTTGACCCCACCTCATATATATATATATATATATATATATAGGGGCATGATCCGTTGATACTAGGTGTAAGAGTTAGTCAAATTACATCTTCAATAACTTTTTGTATAATACAAATTTAACCAATCCAACCGTTGAATTTGATGATATTATCTTTATGATTGTATATATCAAATTTCACATCATTTAGACTTTTATAAATATGTTATCTAAATTGAATATTTACATATATTCTAATATCATATTGTACATTAAAATAAAGTGATTTAATGAACTATTAAATAATTTTAGAATTGTATAAAATTTTGTATACTTAATCTAATTAATAAGAACATCAAATTCAACGATTGGATTGGTTAAATTTGCATTATACAAAAAGTTATTGAAGGTGTAATTTGACTAACTCTTACACTTGGTGTCAACGGATCCTGCCCCTACACACACACACACACATATATATATTGACTATAAAATATTTTTATATAAGCATTCAATAAATTTTAAGTCTCACATTGCTTGGTTTGATTTTCTATTAAGTGTTTATATATCAAATTGTGTTAATGATTTTTAAAGTAGCTAGTAAAGAGGTGTAGGCTTGCTATAATTAGTAGAATTCAAATTAATGCACGAATTTTTTTAAAATTAAGCAAAATTTAAAAATAAAATTAAAATTCAGCAAAACATCACTTTTGTTAAACTACACTGAAATTACATATCTTACGATATACGTATAATAAAATATATATTCATTATCAGTAATAATGATCTATTATATTAGAAAAATATAAATTAAAGAAAAAGTATTCTTAAAATCAAGAAGAAATTATATGAAATAAAATATTTTATCTATATATTTAGCAAATTGATATAATGTGTACTAATATTTCGTTGGTCCAAGTAGCATTAAGCTCAGATCCTTTAAGCAAAGTCTTAGATTCAAATGACAGAGATTAGTCATCGACAAAGCCAATGGATACTTCGCACCTATAATATAGTTATAAAAAAAAGTTGATATAATGTGTTGATTGGAATTTGGAATTTAAATCAAATTGAGATTTGCTAAAATTAAGATATAATATTTGATAAAAATATAAAAATTATGAAATATGTAATGTAAGAGATGTGATTTAATAAAAAGAACATAAATATTAAAATCCTTCTTATTTAAAAGTGAACTCGAATTTAATAAACAACATTGATAAGGCTAAAATTAAAAATTGAGATTTTTATAATATTATAAATCTAAATATTCATTCTTGAATAAAAGTATTTTTATAAGTTATTCTTGAATGAGAATTTTTTTAGGAGTTATTTTCGCTCTCATTGAGTTACATATGTTTTATGCTAAACCTACATATTACGCATTTAGTTTTATTTTTAATTTTTTATTTTCAAATATATTTCTCAATTTTAATTTTGAATTTATTTAATTTAACAACTAGCTCAAAAATTCTTTTTTCAATCATCTCAAACTACTCTATTTTTATCTATATCCATATATTTGATTTTCTTAATTGCTTATCTCTTTTAATATACTCTTTCATCTTTATTTCTTAATTGACTTTCAATAATTGCATCTATAACCATCTTGAAGCACATAAAAAAATTACACTAATCATCTATTACGAGATTATTTAACCTCATTTTTATTTAAGTAAGTTAAATAACTCCATATTTACGACACTAATTTATTGGGTTTATAACAACTTATGTTGTGCTTGGACAGTGATTTGGAGGCTATTCTTTTATCACATATGATTTAGCCTCAAACATATTCATTAGGTTAAAAATGAAAAAAAAAAAAAAAGGTAACTTTTATGTTGAAATTAGAATTTTATGTTAACATTTATTGTAAATTTATTTTTTAGATAAAAGTTTTTAAATATAAATTATTTTATTTCAAATTCACAACTAACTAAAATTGATTTTGAAAAAAAAAAAAGTTCTAAAGCTAAGATTGCAAACGTTTTAATCAAATACACACTTAGTAGTCAAAATGAAAAAATTACATTAATACAAAAATGACTTTTTACGTTGACAATCTACATCAGTTCCTTTGAAATTAACGTAGTTTGTGAGGTAATAACATTTTTATAATGTTGAAATGGACATTCTAAATTGGTTGCTAAATACTCGATTTACAATGTTGATGCTTTTTCAAATTTTTTAAACTCTAGACTAGAGTTTCTAGATCACCTTTATTATAACCAATTTAAAAAATCACTTTCTAGATTGGTTCATATTATAATTGGTCTATAATGTTGATGTATTTTTAAAATTTAGACTGGACTTTCTAGATCGATTATATTTTAATCAATTTAGAAAGTGACTTTCTGGATCAATTGCTTGTACAACTGATCTTGAAACTCATATTAAACTTTACTTTTGTATTTTTAAACTTTTTTACTTTTAATCAATTCAACATTTCTTTCTTGTACGTTTATTGTTCTTGTCCTAGCTTTGTGGTCTTTTGTTCCAAAAACTTTCACGTTTGTGGACTTTTGTTTCAAAAACTTTGATGTTTTTATTTAATAAGTTTCTAGTAAGGTGATTTCAAAGATTCCTTTTGAACTTTAGAATGGAAAGAAATCTAGTCTAAGATACATGCATGTTTGAGGGTGTCATACGTAAATTTAATGGTATAAACTAAAAGAAAAGAAACTAGAAGCAAGAATAATATGTAGTTCTTTTTTTTTGAAGAAAAATAATATGTACATAGTTATTTGTTTCGTCACAATAGTCACACGGCAGCGACTATTGTGAACACAAGCCAAAACTCGAATCTCTCCAGTGTAATCGTGTGTCCAACTCAAATGCTAGCCATTAGATTAATCTAACGACTTAAAGATTAAAGGATTAAAATATTAAAATATTAAAAAAAAACACATTTTTTCTCTCTCCCAAAAGGTCCCCTTATAAAAAACTATACCACCTTCGTTACTAGAGATGCAGCGAAAATCTCACACCTTTTTTTTTTTTGGCGATAACAGCAAACAATTACTCTTTGTGAATGTTCACATCCTCACACAAATAATTACAAGTGGTTACACTATAAGAAAATCACATAAGGCTTGATAAGCATATCAAAGATATCTAGATTTCAATTACCATAATCCTCAGTACAACAAACCAAATTCAATAAATGCCATCATTTAGAAAAACACCCCCAATTTCAACCAATTGTATCAACTCATATAACAATTTCATGGCCTCAAACAACACTCTAGACCAAGCAAGTATATGAACATGTGTAATAGTTCTGCATAGAGTGATACCCAAATCAATTGTGAAAGAAGTTAAAATTTTGATTTGATGACTTCTTATCTCATCAACAAGCTGGGCTTTGAGGTCTTGAGTGTACCAATAGCAACCATCAACAGGGATGCAAGCTAACAAGGTCACTAGATCGCGTGTCATATTGGTAAATGATGATGCACATGGATTGGTCCTTGACAGGCTAAACAACTTGATGATTTTGGTGATATTGTTGACACCAAATAATTAATTTATGGGAAATGGCCATTAAGGAATTGGTGTTGGTGATTCTGTGGTTGTTCATGGCTTTGTGTGTGAGTGAGATTTTCATTGAATCTTTGGCGAGGAAGGGGGTATAGTTTTTTATGAGGGAGACTTTTTCGAAGAGAGAAAAAATATTTTTTTTAATATTTTAATCCTTTAATCTCTAAGCAGTTAGATTAATCTAATGGCTAGCATTTGGGCTGAAAGAGCTAGAGACACAATTATACTAGAGAGGATCCAAACTCCTTATATATAAGTTAATTTTAACTTATGAAAGAAACTTACTTAATTTTTTTTTCTATAAGTATCTACGGAAAAGTATATCCAAATAGAATCTTAGTATACTATTGGAAGGGTTTGTCACTTATTAGTAAGTTTTATTATGTCAACAAAAATTGGTGAAAATATTAAAAATGATAGATTTTTTTTCTTATCGATGAAAATTTCCAAGTTATTTTTTTATGGATTTTCACTTTTCTACTGTAGAGTGATATCTCACCCTGACAACCTGCCTAAAAATTTGAGGAAGTTGAACTCTCAAAGGATAATTTACCAAATTGCAGACATATAAGAAAATGCCTAAAGGGCAATGTTTTGCCTCGATAGACCGTCAGTTCACTTCACAAGGAAAAGTTTGGATATACCATTAGTCCACGAATTATGTGATCCATAAGTGTATTAGATATATGAATTTATGAATTATGTGAGATCTAAGCATCCACTCTTTCCAAATGCCAGGTGGACTATTTAGGCTTTGTTTGTTTAACATCTCTCTCACTACGACACACTTTCCGAAACATGATAAAGGACTGTGGTAATCTTTCTTGATAGGAGAACTCCATTTGAACGCAAAACAACCGCATCCTTAGTCCGCCACACGAACTATATATGGATATGATCTATACAAAAAAGACTTGTACTGAAAGAAGGAATGATGAGACATGCTCCCTGCCATGTTTAAGTTTTAATGCTTACGTTAACAGCATATCCTTAACCTTAAAAGGTCAACTGAATTTGCAAAATAGTAGGGAAGAAAAATTGCATTAATGATCACTATGTTTGGTTTTATACCAATTTTTCTTCGAGCAAATCAAATTTATTTGTGCACACGTTAAACAACTTTGGTGTGCATGTATAAGAAATCTCACATTGAATAGAAATAGGTATATTCAGCAGCATATAAGTGACAAAAACCTAAATTTTGAGTTGAATGGTGCAACTTTACTTGTGTGGTTGGCTTATGACCTATTGATGGACTTATATTTTCAAACAAGTGATTATGAGAGCTCGTGGTTTATGCATGGGAATCCCCCTTTTAATTCCCAACAAACAAGTTGTGGATCAAAGAATAATTATTTTTCCAGAGGAAAGGTTTCAATAACATAACGAGCCTAAATTTAGGTTATCTTAATAGTTTTAAAAGATTTCCTAGGGAAATTAAAGAGTTTTAAGATAACGTAAAAATTCTGTAGCCTTTATTTTCAAGTAGCCTTCTTCCTAGCTAGATCGAAGACTCTATCCTTGGATATCTATAAAATTAATCAGGTATTTTCTAGTATCTTCACCGAGAACATGCAATGAATGAAGCTCTACCATCAGCATTTTCATTGAGATTTGAATGCATAATTGGAGTGTTGAGATCTGACATTTAAGGTTGTTTCCTCCGTATAGGACAGATTAAAGTCTAGGAAGAAGAGTATGCAGTTCGAGTGTTTATGGGCTGGCAACTCATGACCATTACTGCATCTGCATGCTATGTTTACCAACTAAAAAAAGCGTTTGATGTTTGCCACTTTCAAAGCTGCAATTTGTAGAACCAGACGTCACCGAGTTTTCTTCTAAATTACTCCGGGAGAAAGAAACAATGATTTCTCTCACCATTAAATTATACTACCAAAATGAAAAAACTTACTGTATGATCTAGATCGACATGAACACATGAGTAGGACAGGAAATCTTAGTAGATTTCTCGATGAATAGTTTTCTTAATTAGCTTGATACTTTTCGCAAAATATGTGTTACAGTATTTGGGACCATATTCAGATCCGCCTGCAGACAGAAACCATGAATATGTGAAATGCTATGTCTGAGGAACATCTTTAGCATAGGCAGTCTTTTATATATATTCTTTTTTTTTTGGCTTAAACCTTCTATTCTTATGGATTGGTATTTGGTCCTGGACACCCTAATAAATCAGTGTTAGGACTTCCCAAGTTCTAAAATTTTAACTTACTGAACAACTGCCATTTTTGTAGTTATTCCTCCATACTAACAGAACTTATTCTCTGCCAGCACCCATCAATAGGAATTGGAAGGAAAGGGATCGACTCCTTCCCAAATTATACCCTTCTGCAGATGCCTGGTCTCATGCTCCATTGCTTCAATTTTTTAAGTAACTAAGATTATTGTGTTGATGGTCTTTTTTACATGTTATATTTTAGTGACATCCTCACTATAGTTCTCATAGAAAATGAAATGGATTAATATATACAACAATGATAAGGTATCCTTCAAATTCATGAATTCAGTTCCATGCATAGACGTTTTTCTTAAACTTTGAAGCCACAAAGGAGGATAATTGAAGCAATGATATCTTCTTGAAGTAGATTGATATATTAAAGAAGTTACATTTATTTTCAGGCTAGATTACATTACATGGGATAAAGTATGGTCAGAAGCTTATTGCCACAAAATGAAGCATGGTTGCATCTTCAACAAAATGCTGCAAGACATATCTCTTTTGTGTGAACAGCATCTAAGCAGCAATTCCTCACTCTTTTAGCCGCTCCCAATTATTTCACTATATGTTTCTTTTACCTTTCTTAGAAAAGCTTCCCTGTAATTGTAAGCAAATTATGGAAATTAAAACATTAATCATGAAGTTAATTCATTGAACCAAATTATAGTAAATTACTCAACAGAATTCAGCTCTACCTATCCGGCCTGAAAACTAGGTTCTTGTAAGCAAACCACTGTAAACAAAGACAAAGAAGATGAATAAATAGATGTTCCTAAACCCCAGGAATACATGGAATCTATTTTAAAATAAAAAATTAACTACTATTGTTCATTGCCTCACTCTGATTACGTAATCTAAATATACTATCATACGAGAGTTAAAAATATAAGGGAATAAGTAACAAGCAAAGGGATTAAAGGAAGAAACATGCAATTGATACCTACAGTATAATTTAATGGACTTACCCCTGTGTAACCAATGCCTACGACCTCAAGAATCCCAGAAATTAAAGGAAGCTTATCAATGGCCTGTTATAAGTGACAGTCATTGCATGCTTAATTAGGTTACGACAACTTAATTTTACCAAATGCATGATCACAAAGTATTGTCAGTTGTGTCAAAACAGTTATAATTAATTAATGATAATGTGATGATCAGAGAATGCGAATTCAACATTTAAAAATAACCTACTAAGATCATCCCAGTTGAGCCCCACAATGCAACCACACCAGCGAAGGCCAGTGAACTCACTGCATATTTATCTTCAACTTTGTCCCACTACGTAGCCAACATAAGCTAAGTCAGCAACACAGTAATAACATCACCCTTTTAAGAGATACATTATTACTTGAAAGAATTTGGGATCCTTACAACTTCTTGAATAGTCTTCACAAACTCTGGAGGCTCAACAACAATGAGCTCAGTTGGGGCAACTTCTGCTGGGGGTGCCTCTCTTGTGGTGGCCATTGCCATAACATTGTAAGCAATCTTGCAACCTGAAAGCATCAACCTAAAAAAAATCACCTTCTCCTAGATAACACTAAGCAAGCACTAGCTAGAAATAAGCAAAATCTGTGATTTGTGGAATCTGGGAAAGCTTTTGTAGTTGACTTACAGAAAGCAGTGGTCTTCCAAGGACGAGTGGGAAGACTCACACACTGTGGGGAAGAAGCTGGTGATTGTCTTGGAGCCTTGCCATCAACAAGAGTGGATGAAGAGGATATAGAGAGAGCAGAGGAGGAAGTTGAGGCCATTGCTAGTGAATCACTGCAAGTTGTACTTTTACTGTCCTGTGAAGGATTCTGAGGCCACCAGGGAAAGAATATAGATTATGTTGTTGAGATATTTCCTCTGTTTCTAATTTGTCTTGGCATATCAATGTCAGTGGTGTTTGATAATCTGCCAAAGGAGTGTGGAGGTCTTTAACCACTCAGTTCTTTTCATTCTGGATAGTGTGCTGACATGGCTGGAAGATAGGGCTTTTATGGTATTTCATTGGATAGGACATAGGAGGTTCCTGCTGGTTGGTCTTTTTGAAATGAAAATCTTTCCCAAATGCTTATATATTCCTTACAAGGGTGAAATCATGCAAAAGTATCTTTTTTTAAGACTTACGAGACTTGAGTTCAGCTTTGTAATTATTTTCTGGGTGAAAATTGGCAGCACAAAATATCTGATATACGGCCAGTTTATTATGGTTGGAAAACGTTTTGGAATGACTTTCCCGAATTATTCTGATAGTTGATAGGGTAATACGTAATAACAACCAACCATTTTGTTTCAGATGGTTAAGGGAATCCCTGAAGGGCTACGATATACTGCCGTTATACAAAGATAATGGCCCTTGTCAGAAAAAAAAAAAAAAAAAAGGGATAATGGCCGAAGATGCTATCAGTTGACACTTTGAACCAACCCCGAGATTGGACAGGAGTTTATGGACCCAAAGAGAAGGAGTGGAGATTGGAATTTGGGTCCTTTGTTAGGCCTACAACTCGCATTGTGTCGACCAAACAGAAAAAAAAAACACTAGGGAGAAATGAATTTGACCCAAATTTGGAGCTACTTTGTCGTCACAAATATTTACTCGTCTAACTCTCCTATGTATATACACTAGTATCCATTCCCGGTTGTACGGGATAATTAAAAGTAATTTAAATGAAAAAATATTCAAATTTAAAGATATATAGTTCATTTAATAATATTTATACAATACTGTGTTCACATTGAAAAAAAATAATCATATTAATAATACATTTTTTTTTTAATTTTTAAGATATTGAATAATACTCATAAAAGGTGTATAAATTTTAAATATTATGCTTCATATTTTAAATATGATACTTATAATATTAAAATTCAAATGAATAAAATATATTATTTATTTTGTTAATCATTCGTTGAAATCTACTTTAGAGTAGTATAGCAGACTTTTATAATTTTTTATAAGACTAAACTGCCCTTAATAAAAAAAATGAAGGAAAAATGATGAAAAAATCACAAAGTAACATGTAGCATAAAAAGCTTTCAATTGTGTAGTTTATAGATAAATACATACTAAATGTACAATTTAATCTAAACAAGGTACTAAGAAAAGGCATACTCATGTGGTGATGGGCTCAAAATGGGCATATAAGAGATATTCAAAGTAAGCTCTGAATTTGAAAAATGTTTAATATACTTTAATCATATTCAAGCATGCAAAAAGTAATTTTTAATTCACTTTGAGAATGATACAAATCAAGTTCTAAAAAACATGGACTTAGAGAAAATTTCACACACTATAAAGAAATAGGGCGTACAATGGAATGTAGCACAAGCCCTAACATTAGTCCAAATTTCACATTTTAAAGCTAAATTAGTGATGAATTTTTTTTTTGATAAGCCAAAGCAAATTCATTATGTGAAACCTAGACCAAGCACAAGGTGTGCAAGGTTGGTAGTGAAATACAAGGAGTATTATTCGACCCATCCCCCACAAAAGCATGAAAACAAGGCATAAATAACAAAGCCCTCTAGCACATAAGTACAATTAGTGATGAAAATTAAGACAAGAATTTTATGTTAATTATTAATTCACTCAAAATCACTCTTGTTCAAAGTTTGCCTAATGATCTATCACACGACATTAAACACAACACCTTGAGGGTATTCCTATAAGGCAGATGTTTAAACAACTTTAAAACACAAGAGTAGCTATATAAACAAGATTTAAGCTTAAATCGACATTTAAAACACAACTAGTATGGTGAATGATACATAAACCAACATTACAATACTAGGAGTTTCCATAGACCCACAAATATTAAACCCAACCATTTTGTGTTCAAATTCCATTAAGTGTCCCCTTAAAAACATCAATTTTACTATTAACTGTGGTTAGAAATGATCTCCTTAATAAACCTTTAGCAATTGTGCATGTAAACTTACATTTGTTCGAATGCATAAAGAATGTTCGGAAAGTGGATCAATTATGTACCTCAAACTTTGGATTTGATGTTAATTTACCATGTTAACAAAAGCATAGGAGTTTGGATAAGAGGAGTTCTGGTACTATGAGAGTTTGAATCAATTATTGATCAAATAGCTTCTTTATATGACGATAAAAGTGATGATATTGATTTGAGTACTTAATGGTATTTGAATGAAAATAATAAAAATTGCTAATTACTACCCAAATTTATGGCGAATGGAGTAAGGGTGTACATGAGGTGAGTTAAGATGACTTTATTTTTATCCTTTTCTAACTTGAAATTTTGATAGTCATTTATTTGGACTCAAAACTCGATTTGATGAAAACTTAATAATATATGAAATAAGAATGAGTCAACCTGATTTATTAACACAATATATCAATATTAACATTATGTATAATTAATTGTAGAAAAAATAAGTATAAAATTTAAACTAAGGTAGATTTTACAATATATATTTCAAAAATAAATAATATAAATATAAATATAATATCATATTATACAAAATATTATTTATTAAATAAATATTAGGCTTAATTGCAATTTGTGTCATCCAAGTTTCATCATTTTACTAGATTTTTCCACCATACTTTTTTTCTCTCACATTTTGCTACTCTATTTTTGAAATCTTGCAAATTTTGCCAAATTTTATGAATTTTTATTTAATGAATAGTTGATGAGTAGGCAAAATTTGCAAGATTTCAAAAATAGGATGACAAAATGCAAGAGAAAAAAAATAACAAAATCTGCAAAATGATAAAACTTAAGCAGCACAAAATGCTATTAAACCTAAATATTATTAATACATAATTATTAAAAAAACTTATATTTTTAAAAAATTATAAAACATTAGATCCGAATGAAATGACTCAAAATATAACTTGGATCCATTCTCAAAATACATGGAAACTAATTTCTAAAACTCAAAATCCTTAACATTAATCTCAAAGTGAGTCACGTTAGGGAAACGAAACCAATCATGCAAATCCTGGAAAATTGGCCTCGTAGCGCATGACAAATGCTCAATTGGGACAGACCTTCCACACCTTGGAGACACAGAATAAAAGGAAAAGCGTAACAGCAACAAAGGAAAAGAAGTACACTAGCAACTCGAGGACCAAAAATGAATAGGACTAGAGACTAGAGAGCTGGGCTGGCAGAAAAGGGTAGGAGGGTGGATTTGTCTCTCTGACATTTGCACATGGGGATGACTGCATGCATTCTTTTCTTTTTTCTATTTTGCATTTGTTGCCTTCTTTCTCCTTCGCCTTGTCCTGCTCCTGCACTTGTGAGAGACAAATATATTAGGACATTTCATTTTCATGTTAAATTTCTCTCGGATTATGTGGATGTATCGTGAGATTGGGATTGCTCTTCATAATTGAATTTGACTTTTTTCCATGTTCACTTGTTCAGAGAGCCTTCTTGTCAAATACCTTTCATTTACAAAATTTCAACACTTTCTTGAATTGATGCAAATGGGCAACATGTACGAGCCTTTTCCATCGCAAAATATTAAAGTTTAAACCCGTCAATGTATTAAAAGATAAAAAGGATGCATTCTGTGTCTCACTTGATATGGCTTACCCTGTATATTTTTAGTAGTTATTTAAAACGAGAAATAGAAAAGAAAATTAATTTTTAAGGATTCATAAAAAGAGAAAAAAAAAAATTCTCCCACATGTGACGTGACGTAAAATAGGGGAAAGAAGTTGTTTTTCTATCTTTTTAGTTTTTAAGATAAAAACAATATAGTAAAAAGTTTAAATTTTGGAAATAAATTTAATCTTTAATTAGTATAAAAAAATTATATAATTTATTTATTTTACTTTGTTTTTCTATTCATCTAAACAAATTAAAAGATTTTTTTTGCTTTTTTAATATTTTATCTATTTAAACAACACATTTAATCTATTTACTTTTATTTTTAATTTCTATTCTTTTTGTCTTATTTGTTTCTTCCTATTTCCTATAGTATCTTCCTATTTTTCGTATCACTTAATTTTTTATTTTTTTTATCTATCCAAATAAACACCATTTGATGAATCCCAAGGGTTGGTCAAGTAGAATAAAACAAGGTTTTGTATCTAACATGTTATAGGTTCAAGTCCTCACTCAATGATTATGCACACCAAATTAGATAAATTATCAAATATTTGAAGTTCTGTAATTTCATAGTAAATATTTACTTATATCTTTAAAAAGTATAGTGTACATTAAATTAAAATTATTTAATGAAATATCAAATAATTTTAAAATTTTATTAGAATTTGTAAACCTAATCTATTAAATAAAAACTTTTAATTCAACAGTTGGATTAATCAAATTTAATAGTGCAAAGAGTTATTGAATGAAATAACTTTACCAAAAGATACATCTAATGTAAATGATCCTTCCTTTTATACACCAACACATTTATAAATATATTAGTGTTTATAAAGATCAATAATTTTTAAAAACCTAACCGGTTGGTTTAACCGGTCTGATAAGGGAATTGGTCTGGTGACCAATCCGTTAACTCAAAAAATTAGACAATTTTAGAACTACTAAGAACTAGTCAAATTGGTCTAAAATTAGTGCAAAAAACCGGTAGTTTTCAAATTTTATTTTTTTCTTTTTTAAATTTAATCTAAAACATTTTAAAGATAAATAAAAATACATTTAACAAGGATTATAAATAGATATAAAATAATGTTTTATTTTATTTTTTAGTGTTATAAAGTTTTGATATTATATTTATTTAATATTATTTTATATATTATTTAATTATTATTATCATCTTATTAATATCGGTTCAACCATAGGTGAACCATTAAACTTTAAACTAGTGTCTTGACCTGTTCAATGACCATTCTAATTTTAAAAACATTGTTATTTCAAATATATATTGTTAATTTGATTGAAACTAATACGTGTTGCTATAATGTTATTTTAATTGTTTTAAATAACACTTCTTTATAACTTTATTTAATGACGTTTAATATACTTGAAACTTGATTGTCATGGACACTATATAGTTTTTTAATTTATTAATTTTTTATTTAATTATAGCATATTAAAACAAAATTTTGATATAAATATGAAATATAAATATAAAACCAATTAATATTCATAAATACAAACTAAATAAATATCAAATTGAAATAAAAAAAAGTGTCATCAAAATAGATACAAAAATGCATATCAAAATTAATACAAATCCATGAAAAAAAATATAAAAAACCATATAACAAATATTTTCATCGTTGACGGTGGAGAGAGACTAAAAAGGCCTCATCGAGTGATTACTTGTGGAGATCCTCATCATGTTAGGATGTCGCCAATGAACCTGACCCACACTAATAGAAGCATTGATTGACCAATGCTTGAGGAATACCTCCTATATCATCGCTTTCAAAGATCTAACTAACTCATTTGCTTTCGCCTAATAAATTTTATTATTGATAATTTCTTTTACTTTATTTGTATAAGTTTTATAATTTAAGTGTGATATTTTAGGTATATATCAATGTGATTAATTTTAAGTCAATTTATTTATTATTTATTATTTTTCATAAATTAGATTGATGAAAAATAATTAAAAAATATTTTTGAATGGAAAGAAATATTGTGAAAATGACATGTAAGTGATATATGGTTATCAAAATCGAAAATTTTGCTTTACATGTTTTGATATTAAAACAAAAAAATTAAATGGAAAAGAAGTTATCATATAAAAATGACTAATACGCTTATCAATATACCCATGTCTTGTCTTGGATATAAGACGTGCAAAAAATTATCACAGACTTGATTTACAAGGGTTTTTACTTTATCACAATAATACTTTTTTTTTTTTTGTCAAGATCCTTTCTTAAGTCATTTATGTAATCTTAATAACCGAAAATGTAGTAATTACAAAATAATGTTAACAAACAAATTTCAAAAACCAAATATTAGAATGATTTTAAAAATGTTTGAAGAAGATAAAAATACACAAACTTGTTTTTGAGGAAAAAAATAAAAACAAAAGGAGGTTAAAGGATGAAATTTAAATAATGAATTAAAATAATAACAAAAAGATACCTCTAGAATAAAAAAAATAGAATTAAAAAAGCATAAAAATGAAATTTTAAAACATAATAAAAATATTAAACCTTATTTTATAGCAACATAAGAATCTTGTTTTTTTTTTTTTTTTTTGGTGTGTGTGTGTGAAACTGTTGTATGTAATTGGGTATTTCAAAAGGTCTAAGTTCCACATTGCTTGAATTGATTTTCTATCAAATGTTTATATATCAAAATGTGTTAATAACTTTAAAAGTGACTAGTAAAAATGAGAAGGCTCACATGCATGAGAATGGGCTTCGTGGACTTGTTGCAGTGCAAATTTGTCGATTCCTCCCTCTGTGCGTGCGAGTATAGGTCTCAAAGGGGAATTTATAATGTCTTTTACGTTAACTAGGGAATTAATCGAAGATTTTATTTTCTGAACATTTTTTCTTTAACATTTTTTTTAACGTTTTTCTTAATCAAAAGTTTATGAATGTTGCTTGGTTCTTTTTTATATATAGAATCTGTTTTTCGGAATTGTGTGCTTTTGAAGCTCTAGGTTCCTTTCTAAAATTTTCCTTGCTAGTTCTGTGCTTTGGAATATTCTAAAAGGTTTCTGTTGTATCTTGGGAGACTTGTGCGTATCCTGCAAATAAGTCCTTTAGGGTAGTGCTATCCCATGCCTTAGGAAGTTTGATTGTGTCTTTGTTGTCGACAACAACAATATTCCGAAAGGTTCTTGTTGTATCCTGGGGGCTTGCGCGTATCCTGTAAATAAGTTCTTTAGGGCAATGCTGTCCCACGCCTCAGGAAGTTTGATCATGTCTTCGTTGTCGACAACAATAGAAACATCTCCTTTAAAAGAGGTTAAAGGATGACATTTAAAATAATAGATTAAAATAATAACAAAAAAGATACCTCTAGAAAATAAATTAGAATAAAAAAGGCATAAAAGTGAAATTTTAAAACATAAAAGAATTATTAAACCTTATTTTATAGCAAAATAAGAATCTTGTGTTGTGTGTGTGTGTGTGTGTGTGAAATCTCTCCTTTAAATCTTTTACATCATTTCAATAGTTGAAAATGTAGAAACCGCAAAATAACGCCAACAAACAAATTTTATATGTCAAACATTAGAAAAAATTTAAAGAAAATATTCAAAGAGAATGAAAAAAAAATTCATAAAGCCATGATACTAAGTCAAATGCACCATAAGCCACTACCAATTGAACTTGTGAGGTGGTGAGGAGAATGCAAATGCTATACAACTAGTTGTACATGTTGATGTCAATGGAGGATAAGCAATTTATGATGATATGTCAAACAAAATTTACAGAGCCATGATACTAAGTCACATGCACCAAAAGCCACTACCAATCAAACTCGTGAGGTGGTGAGAAGAGTGTAAATGGTGAACGACTGATTGTACATGTTGTTGTTAGTAGAGGATAAGCAAGTTGTGATGACAACGACAAAGAAAAGCTATCACGAAATTTTTGTTACAAGTTTGTTTCTTTTTTAAATGGAGTTGTGTGTGGTTGGGTTATATGATCAGATACAGGCTAACATTGATTATGCCTGGAAGTCAAGAGGGTGAAGAGTTTTGTAATCAACAAGGTTGGGGAAGAAGGGGTAAAGCTTGGGAGAGGAGAGGGGAAAGAGAGGCGAAGAATAGTTTGAAGCAAAGGGAAATATTTTAATATTTAATTTAAGGCTTAAATATATTTTTTATTTCAACAAATATGTCACTTTTTACTTTTTGTCCTTATAAATTAATTTTTTAATCCTTGCAATGTTTCGTTTTATTTTAATACTAATTTAGAAAATGATTAAAAAAATGAGATAATAGCATTTGATGATATAGCACTTGATGATGTGACATTATACACATAACTTACTTGATGAATTACACACATTTGATCTACGTGGCAAAGCAGTGCAAAAGTTGGTCAGTTACACTATTTTTGTAACAAAATTTGACAATAAAAACAAAAAAATGTACATATTTAAAGAGTTTAATGGTCATGCACTGTCAGTGTAAAGTAGTTTTACACTGTTAACCAATCAAAAATCACCATTAATATGACTTTTAAAATATTTATTATAAAAGTCAACAAACTTACAATAAATGGTAATTTGTGATTGGATGACAGTGTAAAATAGTGCATGACCTGTTTTCTCATATTTAAATATTACAGGAACTAACAACAACAAAAATTACAAGCGTTAACATAAGAAATCTCGTATTTGTAGGAAAAATATTTTAATTAATTAATTATCACATATCTCCCTTTCCCTCTTCCATTAGTTTTTCTACACTACACTTAGAGCTGGCAAAATTGGCCTGGCCTGACGGGTCGCCCAGACAGGCCAGGGTAGGTTGGGCTGTTAAATGTTTGGCCTAATAAAAATTGAGCCAAAATGGCCCGGCCCGATTGGCCCACCGAACTAGGCTAGGCTACAAAAAAATGGCCCGAATGAAACCGGGCCTATTTGGCTCAGTACTATTTTTTTTTATGTTTTTTTTCTTTGTAAAATATACAAAAAACTATAAAAAAAAATAGTCACAAGCCATTTTGACCTGACCCGATAGATTAGGCTAAGCCACAAAAAATATAGCTTATTACAAATTTGAGCCGGATCAACCCGCTTCCGACACTTGGCCCGCCAGGCCTATTTGACAGCTCTAACTACACTCACTTCAAAAATAGGATATACATTCATGAAAAATGAAGATTCCTTTATATCTTTTTAGACTTTAGCCTCCTCTAAATGGTAGAGCAGAGATAACGGCTATGTCATTTTCAGCTTTTTCTCAAATCTCAATCACAGGAAGGGTCAGTGTGCCATTACTCTAAAGAGAATAACCAGTATTATCAAAAATAGAGAGAGAGAGAGAGAATTACCCGTGTAAAATCTTTCTTTTCAAGGAAAATTTTGTCATTTTGAGGTGACGTTCACATTGTAACTTACAAATTCTACTATCAAAAGAGTTTGGATATTTATTTAAATTGAAAAATGGGTAACGTCCACCGCACTTCGGATGGATGGGGTGGACCAAAAAAAAATGATAATTAATATGATAAAAAGATAAAAAAAAAAGATAGAAAAGAAATTAAAAAATAAGTGTATATTAATAACAATCTTATTTAAATATTTAAAATATTGGTACGGTATGTAGCATAATACAAATTTATTTATTTATTTATTTATTTTTGTGTATAAACGTTTTAAAAATATATTACAAAATCAAAGGAATAACTTTTATTGTCACACTTTCGGGTTCTAGAAATGTTTTTCATCATCAAAGCATATTTATATAATTTTCTGTGTTTTTTTTTATCAAAATTTAATTATGAATTCACTTTGAAAATTTTGAAGTGCAAGAGTAACAAATCTATAGGCGTAACTATAACTGTGACTGTGAGCCCCTATTGTTGGGAAGCTACAGTTATAATTTTGTTGTAAATTTAGTGGTGCAATAAATAATTAAATATGGGCATATTTTTTTACGTGAAAAATCAATTTAAGAAACTTCCATTATAAATGTTTCATTTGTTTTAAAGTTAAATAAAATTAATTTTGAACAATTGAATGTAATTGAGATACATATTAAACTTAATTTTAAATGAGTTTAATGATTATGCATTGATAGTATAAAGTAGTTTTACACTGTCATCTAATCACAAATCATCATTTATTGTAAGTTTGTTGACTTTTATAATAAATACTTTAAAAGTCATATTAATAATAATTTTTTATTAGATGACAATGTAAATTTTTTACATTAACAATACATGACTATTAAATATTTTAAATATAAAGTTTCCATTATAACATGTGTTAGGATCCGAGTGTTTCCCAAAAAAACACCAAAACCATATAATCTTAAATACTGAATCAATTAAGAAGATTACCACATACAACTCTCAACGGATGCTTAACTAATTTCGCTTATAACTAGGCGTCAGGACAAATGAATTACTTGATTAATTTGTGCAACAACTGTAATTTAAATAATCTCTGGTTGCAATCTGGTGTACTCATTGAGGCTTAGGGTGTGTTTGGTTGGGGTGAATTTGGGGAGAGGAGAAGAGAAAAGAAGAGAAGAGAATGGAGTATAGCGTTTTCTCTTTATTTGGTTAGTGAAAAGAGAGGATTTTTGCACACAAAAACGTGGGCCTCACAGGTTAAAATTTCTTCGCTGGAATGAAGAGATTAGAGGGGAAATCCTATAACAAACCGTTGTTGGGTCCAAAATAGCCTTCGAAAAATGTAGGTGAAGCGGAGGAGGTTGTCCACAAAATTGATTTTAACTTCATTGAAATCAATTTTATGTGTTCAAAATCGATTTCAATGAAATTAAAATCGATTTTGTCAAACTGTAGAGGCTATTCAAGCACTCTGTCATCCCCCAAATTTAATAGCAAATCGATTTTAATCAACAGAAATCAATTTCAATGTCAAAAAAATTAAAAAAAATTTGAAAATAAATGTAATATATGTGAAGGGTATAAATGTAAAACTCAATTTCACTTCTTTTTTTTTCTTTTCTACCAAACAACTTTACACATTTACTTTCTCTCTATTTCTACTCTATTTCTCTTAAACCAAATAACCATCAATTTCTCACAATTTCTCACCTATTTCTCTTATCTTATCTTCCCTTCTTTTTTCTTTATTTTTTTCCTTTCTACCAGACACACCCTCTATTTGGTAGCGACGAAATGACGAAGAAAGGAAGAGAAGAGCACGGAAGTGTGCAAAATTAGTCGATTTCCATTTGTTTGGTGTAAGCGAAATAGCGTGAAAGTTTTTAAATTTTAGGTGGGTCCCACGCTAAAAGTAATCGTCGCAAATATGTGTGGAAGTGCGAAGAAATGCAACGTTGATTGCAAGCTTTCGATAATACCCTCGCTCTTTTGCAAATACTGTGTACAATTAAACACATATTCAAATATGTGTTTTACATATTCGAATATATAAAACACATATTCGAATATGTGAACACAATATTCGAATATGTGTATACATATTCGAATATGTAAAACGCATTCGAATATGTGTTTTACATATTAAAATTAAAATTTTGATTTTTAAAATTAAATAAATATATAAACAATTACTAATATATAAATATTTACTAATTAATATATATATATATATATATTCGAATACATACATATATATATATATATATATATATATATATATATATATATGTATGTATTCGAATATATATATATATTCTCGAATGTCAATAAGCTTTATTCGAATATATAGAATATACGTAGTGCCATATATTCGAATATGATAATCACATATTCGAATTTATAGTATTGTTATGGCCATATATTCAATTATGTGAGTAGCATAATCGAATATATGTTTTTGTTATTAGATTTTTTCGACAAATATCGCGGTAAAAAAAATAAGGATATAAGTATAATTTTATTCTTCCATTTCAAATCCCCAAAAGTTAAAAAAACAAACTTCCACTCTATTTCTTCTCTACTTCTCTCCAACCAAACAACCTCTATTTCCACTCTATTTCTTATTTATTTCTCTTCTCTTCTCTTTTCTTCTACCTACTTCTTCTCCCTCTATTTTTCTCCTCCCTACTAAACACAGCATTAAAGACCTTCCCTGCTTGATTTACTTTTATTATTCAGTTATTTATTTGTTGGAGCCCATCATCAAATTGAAAGCATGATGCCTTGAACTCAAGGCCGAAAAGAACCAAGCAGAAAGTTTGCACAAATATAAATTATAATTATGAAACCTCTTTCATAGTATACGGACATCACGCAATGTCAACATGTATGAGAATTGACAAGAGTAGCATCATTCCCTTATGTAATGATAAAAATTCCAAATTTTCAAAAGTGGAACTTCCTTCTCAGGTAGACATGCTAGGCCCCTACACTCTATCTCATGATATCACATCCATTACCAACCACTAACCAAGCAACTACAATATCTAAGAAAAATAAATAAATAAGCACATATATTGTACAATATTATAATTATTCTAATCCAATTAACAACTAATTTGAGCAACAAATATGATATGGTATACGCACTATCTCATCTTCTCCTCAGCCACCTACATCATCACATGGATATTGAGACAATAACTGGTTGCCCTCTGTTCCCCGTTTCCCAGCCATTTTGCCATCTGACTTGCAAAGTTTCGTCCTTTATTCCTCTGCCACCCACTCCCCAAGGTTCAACCCAATGAGCTTTAGCTGTCATTAATGGATCTAAATATATGATCAACTGCTTCTGCAATTTCACTTGCTGAGACTACTTTACTGTCTTCTTCAATCTACATCACCACGCACCGTTTTAGCGCCTCAGAATTAAAAACACCAAATCCAATATTAAAAGTAAAAATAAAAACAAATCAATAATTTCATTCTTAAAGTACTACTTTTTACTAAATAGTTCTTAAAATAAAAAATTATATAAATAATCCCTTATACATTAAAAATCATGTTAAGTAATTTTTGAAATATTAAAAAATTCTTCAAATTAAATCTTGAATGTTAATAAAGTATATCAACTTAAAGATTAAATTGATAAATATTTAATATAAAAAAAATACTTATATAATTTTATTATTTTGGAGACTAAAGAAAATAATATTTTAGAGACTAAATTGATACATCTCTAACGCTAAGTACTAAATATCTTGAACATGAAATTTATAGAAACTAAACATTTATAGGTAATCCAATAATAGTCAAATAACAAGTGATTCAACAGACAATAATAATAACTAAGATAAACTTTAGTATCATCTTAAAATTTTGAATTTAATCTTAATTCAATCTCATAAAACTGATTTATTAAGTAAAAGTTATTATACTATTTATATATACTATTTTAGACTTTTAGTTATATTATTAGTGTGTCTGTGTGTGAAATCTCTACCGAGATAATTTAGAAAGTTAATTTTTATATACGTAGACTACTGGAAATAGGGAACCTACGTTTTGCTTAGGTTGCAAGTGAGAAGAAAAGTACAGTGACTTAATTCAACTTTGGCGATTTGACCACAAAAAAGTGAAAAGACAAAGTAATACCTTGAGATTGAAAGAGTAGAGTACCGTAGCCTCTGTGGATGTGATGTTGAGATGCAGAATAGTTAGCCTTAGGTTCTCCAAGGCAACAATTGCTTTTATCAATTTTCCAGGTCTCCTTAGGCACTGAATTTTCAAGTTCACATGGGTTTGAATCACAGTGACCTCTACAGCTCCAGCCTCTGAATTCTTTTCTGCCTTAACCTCATCCCCACAGTTTACTTTTTCATAACCATGTTCAAACAACCCGCTGGAACCAACCTCTTCGTTCTTTCTCACCCTCTTTTGTGCCTCCAGGGATTGAAGTAACTGCTCCAATTCCTTCACAAAGTCTATTGCACCTCCAATGATTGACGCATGGTCACTCTATCACGTGGAAGAGTTCAAACATCAGCATAACTAAATCAGAAAAAGAGTAATATTGATTTCACAATTTTTTCACCGTATTTTTTTCATTATTATTTTTTTCTGTTTCTTTTTATCTCACACCTTTTTTTATATATATTTATTTCCTAGTAAAAAGTTTCATGAAAAGAACGTCCTATAAAGTGTATTAATGTATGTTTAGATTAAAATTTACAAACTTAAGTCCGAATGAACTTAATCTTGTAAATTAAGTTTACAAAAGCAAATTGTTTTTTTCATTTTAAACTGAGTTTCAAGGTAAAATTTAAACAAAACTCAATTTACAATCAAACCCAAAACCAAACAAAAGATTTCTTTAATTTTACTAATCAAACAAGAAACTTTTTGAGTTTTACTTTTTGAATGGATATTGGGTCTTCTAACTGAAAACTATAGATAGCCTTACTGACACAAAATTATTCGATCTTGTGCCATAAAGATTGGATTTTTGACATGAATAAAGGAAAAGGGGTTGGCTCCATTTGTGAACCTACCATTTGAACATAGGAAGGGGGCATGAGGGATTTGAGCACACTGAGATGGTCATTCATTTGGCGTCGCCTGTTGCGTTCCACAGCAATGTGAGTCATGCGCTGGTTCTCAATGTCTTCCTTGTTCTTTGTTTGCCTCGTTCTCGTTCTCTTTCTTCGTTCCCTTGTACCAACCTGAGTTCTAGTCTTACACCCTCTATGCCAAGCAGCATTAGAATCTACTACAGCATCCATGCTACAATCTTCAGCTTTATTGCACTCGTAATTCACTTTCTCAACACCCCAAGCTGAATGTAGATGTTGAAGTTCATTGCTTTCGGACTTCAGTGGTGACTGCGTTTCCACCAGGTCATGTGTGACACAGCTCTCAAGTTCCACCGCTTGACTTTGAGTCTCCGATCTCATCCCTTCCCATGGCTTCTTCATTGTCTCGAAGCTTGGTTCTTTGAAAGGGATAAATTGTGGGGATTCTACACTCTGAAGCATCTGAAGGAATGGCATGTTATCCTCTAAACTTGATGCCAGAGATTGTTCATTCTCCTCAAGTTTCAAGCACTCTGCACCAACCAAACCTTGCTCCAAACAATTTACATCCAAATACTCACCAAAGAACTGCAGGCCAGAAGAGAGCACCAATAATTAGGTGGACATTTCGTTTTCACAGCCCAAACTTTTCCAAAAGAAGTAACAGAGATATGCTTCCGTCAATAATGGAGAAAAGTGGGAAATAAAAGAGGAACGGGAATCGAATGTGGACAGAGGGGAACCACGACAGATTCATGTATTTGCAGGAAATAACACAATATTGCAATTAATGCAAGGAAAGGGGAGATGTGAAACAAGGACAGTATAATATAGTAAATAAGAATTACATACACAGGAACTGAGGGGTCCTTGAAACCTCTCCATTCAAGCTGAGCAGTGATTCAAGTATACCTTAAATTCTTTCTCTCTAACCCACTCTGCGAGTGTGACCAACATTCCGTATAGTGATACTACTAACAAAGGAATAGTAATAAATGTAATCCCCAAGAAGAAGCAGAAAGACACCGCACATATTCACCCCAGCAATATATTCCTTTGTTTACTAGTATCGCTTAGGTTAAGATGCTCTTACATAGTGTAATAAATGCGAGCTGTTGTGCTTGGATTGAGAGAGAGAGATGAGGCTTCAAAGTGGGTTAACACAATGGTGAACACAAGGAGAAATGGGGGAGGGATGTGGTAAGAAATGAAAGGTGGAAAATTCTCAAGTAGTTAAGAAGATATAAAATAAAACGATGATGGAGATGAAAGTATAAAGTGTGAGAGTTGGTGAGAGGTTGCACTTGCAGCAGGAAGAGAGAAACAGGGGGATGATTGTCTGGTTTGCTTACATGGTCCCAACCATTATTGGCGGTGGCAATTTTGTCCACCAGCGGAGACACAAAGTTGTGGCACTCTGTCTCATATAACATATAAAAGCGAGTATGGTAAAGCAAGGAAGAGAAAAAGGCTTTGGAAAGGGCTTCTATGGATTGTGTCAACTCAACTGGTCTGATGATTTGTCCCTCACATCTCAAAACAAAACTTAGTTCTACTTTTATTCAGACGCCATCTCTTATTTACCTTCCATTGCCACTTGACAATTTATAGTTTAGATCGCACATGGGTCGCAACAGTGCAGAGCTGTCAAAAATGTCGGTCCGCTCGGCCCGCCCAGGCCATTGTTTGTTAACGGGCCGGGCCGGTTGTGTTGCTCGGGCTTGTATTTTTTTGTCCAGTTCAGTCCTATGCGGGTCATCGGAATAATTTGGCTTAAATTTTTCTGCATACTAATTAACATTATTGTTTATTTTAATTATTATTTTTTGGCCAAAAATTATATAAAATTAAATTATTTAAGTTATATTAAATATTTAAAATTAAATTTTACATACATTCTAACATAAACGAACATTTTTATTTATATATAATTGACTTAATTATTCAATAGTCTTATTTTTATTTACAAAATAAAATACTCATGTAAGTCTTTTTTTTTTACAAACTTGTGTAATCTTTTATTTTTTTTATTTTTTTAAGTATATTAATATTTTTATTTTATATATATATATATATATATATATATATATAAAACCTGCAACGCTAACATATACATATATATAAAACCTGCAACGCGGCCTCACTCAATGCAAATATAAACATATATAAAACTGCAACGCTAACATGCTTCCAGGCATCGGACGGTTTTATATATATATATATATTACGGGCCAGCATAAGCCAGGCTAAAATGGTCCAGTCTTTTTTGGATTGTCTTTTTTTTAACTCAATCCAACCTTTTTTCCAGACTAAACGAGCCGGCCCATCGGACGGAACTAATTTTGATATCTCTAAATACAAGTAAAAAGCCAACAAGATAAGAGTGTTGTTGAATTGTTTGTTACCATTGTAGCAACCAAGATGACAACAACACTATGGTCAATTACTATTCCTCCATGATTGATTATAACCTTATTATCTCGTCATAAGCCAAGCTAAGTTTGAACTTGTTCTTTATTAATGTAACTTACTGTGTTAATTACTCAATTTCATTATCATTTTGACGGTGTTATGACTAAACTCGAAACAAGTAAATTGCAAGTGGAAAGAAATTGATAAAAAACAAATTATATATGCTTTTTTAATATTCTTAAATAGCTAAGATGGGTCCCAATTGAGCACTCTAGCCTTGTATGAACAATTTTGAGCTAATTTGCTTTTGGAGACTCTATTTTTTGTAAACATTTCATCAACATTTTTCATTTTTCTTTATCTTTTAAGAAATTATTAAGTAGTTCAAGATTATCAAGTGTCTATGATCCCAAGTAATATTTATATAACATATTTATCCCTTTCTTTCTATTATATTATATCACCTATTATATTTATATTTTTCTCTCTTTTTTGTTTGTTCTCACTCACTAGTGCTCTATTTGGTAGCAATGAAATACTGTAAAAATAGAAAAGAGGGTGAGAAAATGAAGCAGAGGGTTAAAACTCACCTTGTTTGGTATCAATGAAATATTAAGGAAAGAAATAAAAAGAGTGTGGGTCTCACATCACTGCTAAAGAGAGCGGAAATGCTGTGGAAATTGAGAAGTTGAGGAGAGAGAGTACAAATTAGTACTCATGAAATATCATGTAATTTTTTATTTTTTTTATTTCTTTCTTCTTTATTTTGTTTCTTATTTTTCTTCAACCAAATACTCTTAAAATTCACTTTATTCTTTTTATCTATTTTCATTCATCCTGATTCTCTCTTTTTTATTTTCATCTATCCTATTTCCTTTCTTATGCGAGCGACGGGATATTGAGGTTGAGTAAAAGACTTTTCAACCATGATGAATTTTTAATGCTTGTAATAAAATGGTTACATTTTCATTCTCCCTTTCGAACAAGATGACAGTCTGTGTGTTTAGAAACCCGTTTGCTTTTATAGCATGTTTTAAACCAATGCATTGCATACTGACAACACTAACCACAGGCTGCAAATTATTCTGAAAAATTGCATTTTTACAATTTTTTCGTACAATTTTTTTTACATAAAAAAAGAGATAAAAGTAATTGAAGCTCTAGTATTGCGTGGAATTTCATTTTAAAAGTAATTCACATTAATTAAAGTTGTCCAACAACAAGTATTTAAATCGCAACTCAGTAGATGAGATAAATAATGTGAGACTTTTCCATAAATAGTTATAAGATTATTATGTGATGAAGATAAATAGAGAGAAAAAATAATATAATAAACATGTTAAATAAATAATATAATTTAGTTAAACTCTTGCCCCGTTGGACAATAACTGCATATTGTGCAAAATATTCACAATTAATTTTCATAAAACACCTTAACCTACCAACATGGTGTGGTATAGTTAGCAGATAACTATATTTCTTAAGCATGTGATTAGGGGTTCGATCCCAATCTATGCGTATAGAAGAACATCTGTTGAGAGAGGTCAGTCTTTTAAATGAATTTTCGTACCTTCAGAGATTACTACCGTGGAGCTGAACTCTGAAGAGTGAAACAATTTCTTCTTCAAGTTCATGGGAAAGGCAGTTTAAAACACAGCTTTACTGTGTTCAAAGAAACGCCCACCAGTAACACAGCGCCAAGAAATTGAATTATCAGGAAAACTGCTGAGAACCTTTACGTTTTCATGTGGCTGTGACACACAGAATTTATCAATAATAGAATCCAAAAAACTGGTTGGTACTGCGGTACGGACTTATTTTTGTCTCCCATGTCTAGCCGAACAAAAATCTCAGAAATAAATAAGTGACATAGCATGCGTATGCCGTGACACTAAGAAACAAAAGTTGCATATGATGGGGTATATATTTGGATGAATATTTACAAACTTCATTGCGGATAATTTGAATATTTTGCAACTAATTTTAGTTAAAAATGAGTTTGAATTCTATAATAAAAATTAGTGTAAATTATACCCTCTTTTCTTCAGAGATGCTTACATTGCTCTTCCTTCTAATTTTGAAATCATATTTCCTTTTCAGAGATGAAAGGAGCTATATTTTAGTTTATTTTAATGTAAATATACCTTTTAATAATGACAAGTAATTAATAACATGTCTATATGTATCAGAAGGACATTTTTTATTTATGCAACTTTTAATATTATTGACAACTAATTTTAAATACTTCATTATTGATTTTACGTATTTAATTAGAAGTAGAAGGTAACATAAATTTTAGACATCTCTCTTAAATCGCCTTTTTATTTTCACTAAAAATTTTATTGAATCTTGTAAAGTTACAAAAATGAATGATACTGAGAATCGCACAGAAAAAATGTCCCGAAGAAAGAAAATTGTTTAGATTAAATAAAATAGATTAAAATTTGGCATATAATAATCTTTTAGGAAAAGGACTGTAATTTTATAAAACAGAAAAGAAACATAATATAATTTAAATTTAAATAAAAAAAGAGGAATATAATTTATTCCAAAACTTAATTTGAAATTCTGAATTTAACGCGAAAGTTATATTTTATTTATTTTATTTACCTTTAGTCAAATGTGATTTTAATATTATTTACCTTTAGTTTGAAACAAAATATATTTCCGTAAATCACTTTGTCATACCTCAAACATGATTTGAAGCTTTCAAACGCTTACCATCACAGGCTATAGCAGTAAATGAAGTTTCAAACAACTAATCACTTGTTTGTTTGATAGAGGAATACTAGAAACACATTTTTTAACATATTTTTTATTATTGATTAAAATTTATTAAAAATTACAAAATCACGTGTAAATTTCATTAATTAAAAAGTGAGTTTCATGAAATTTTGAGATTTCTAATTTTTTAATAAATTTCAGTTAATATTAAAAAATGTGTTAAAAACTATATTAAAAAATGTTACTAACATTTTTAATATCGCAGTCGAGGGAAGCAGAAAATTTGAGTTTCCGACCGCAATTTTTAATAAGAAAATTCCTCCTTTATTTAGCCAAGCGGTTGTTTAGGGATTAAGTCCAACATCAAAACAAACACGTTATGAGTATGTACATACACTCTGTTAATATCAATATTAAACAAAACAGAAAATGCTTAGTGTTAAATATCTGCACTCTTAAACTGTTTTGAAAACAAAGTATATGCATGACTTATTTCATACAAATTGTTATTATAAAAAAAAATATTAAATATATTTTTAGTCTTTACCAAGTTCATGTTTAAAAATTTTGAAATCTTAGGCAAAATTTATATTTAAAATATAATTTAATATAATCTATAAACTTTTATTTTTGACTGACTACAAAATTAATAATCAAAGTTTTATGATCAAATATTTTTAACATTTCATTTTCAATATATAAAATGATAAATTTATTCAATTTATCATTTAATAAAGTTAATATCAAATAAAATTTGAATAAAATTTAAATTTAAAATCTATTTTCAATAATAACAATAATTACAAATAATGTCTATAACTTTTGAGTTCAAGAACCATATAGCCCAGTGCATCTGAACCTTTCCATTCACAACCATCACTTGCCAAACTAGCGCTCTGTCTGTATAGTCACATGACTGATGTTATAAACCCTTCTGATATAGTGGATAACTTTTTCCAGCAGAGTGTCTGCATACTTCTGGTCTGATTTTAACATGACAAGCCAGTAAAACCTTCCCAACTGTAATGGCCCATATATGCAACTCATGAACCGCCATCACTTCTTCCATGTCCAACAACTCCCTTTCAAGCTTAGCTGCCTCTATCTCACGCGGTGTGCTCTCCATAAGGACTTCCACTATGCTTCGCAGCATATTGATGGTTGTCCCCAAAACAACCACTGAAAAGACTAATGTGCAAATTAAATCAACTATTTGCCACTCAGGATTATGCCATATGATGGCTCCCCCAATCACTACCCCAACACTCTGGACAGAGTCCCCAAGTACATGGAGATATGCCCCTTGTACATCTGTGTTCCATCTCTTTTCCTTCTCTTTAGATCCACCAAGAAGTGGCATGGCAACCACCTCTTCCTCAGGAGTTTGATGGTGCACGTGATCTTCACGAGTATGATGGTGGCAATCTTTTGGATGCTTTACACCATGATGGTGATGATGAGTAGACGCTTGAAATTCATGCCTGTGGCCATGATCACTATGTCCATGGCCATGACCATGATCATGACCCAATAACAAAGCCATGATGATGTTAACCACTGGACCAACTACTAACAATAAAAATTCCATTCACATGACCAGTCCCAGCAACAATTCTTTCAATGGCTTCGTATACCAGAATGCCAGCAAGCAACCATATCAATTGGATAGAAACCGAAGCACCGAGAATCTCTATTCTGAAAAAAGCATATGACTTACGTGGATTGGCTTCCCACCCTGCAGCCCATAATTAAAACAAGGAGATGGAAAATGCTGCAACATCTGAAAGCAAATGGGCTGCATCAGTCAAAATTGCAAAGCTATTAGCTTTAATGCCCCCAACCGCTTCAATGCTCATGAAAATGATGCAAAGAACCACCGCCATCAAAAGCTTCCACATGGAAGCTGATCGTTCTTCTAAATCCTTAGAGACGGATCCAGCATTTGAGAACCCACATGGTGCTTCCCCACAAATATATATCTTCTTACGTCAGAAAGATCTCTACTAATATCAATAATTTGTGCATGCTGAGAACTCTGTTCTTCCATCTGAATTATAACAACAATAGAAATGTAATATATGACAAGCCTAGTGTAGACACATCAAAGTAGGGAATATGGATTTAAAGATAAGTTCCATTACGTACAAGAAAATGCATAAGAATGACTTCCAAGATCCATTCCTTTTTAATGGATTATTTTGCACGTAATTATTATGTCACAATAGTTTGGAACAAAGTAGTCACATATAGTCGGCAATATTAAGGTCAATCAATCATGAAAATGCATAAAGTATGGCCAATAAAAAACAGATAGATCAACAAGAACATTTGGTCCCCTTGTACAAGAGAAAAGTATATATTTATAGGACATTAAGGGCCTGTTTGGTTGGTGGATGGAAAACATGAGAAGAAATTTTTTTTTGAAATTTGAATTGAAAAGAATGTGAAAAAAAGGAAAAATTTTAATTTTTGTTTTTAAAAATCAAATTTTCCTTTTTTTTTCCTTTCACTTTCTTTTCAACCAAATAAAAAAAAACACTTCATTATCCGTTTTTTTTTTTCTTCCAACCAAACATACCATAAAAGTAAAAAGACTGACGACAAGTCAAATTTCTTGAAAAAGACTTTGGGCAACCAATGTAATCTGCAACCGCAACTTACTTGGCTTTGAACTTCAGCTTGCATCTTCCAAACACAAACTTGGGTTCAAGCACTAGCTAGCCACCGCCCTCTGATGATGCTGGTGAAGGGGACAAACCGGCAAACCTCTCTGGAAAGAGAACTATGTATTCTGTGAAAAGAGAAAGAGGGAGAAAAAAATCAGAGGTTAGCACTCGTCATATTCCTAAAGTTGATGGATATACGAAACCCACCAATTGATCCAACAAAAAAAAATTGTCAAAACCCAAGAATATATAAAGCAGAAAAAAGAGTAACAAAGCAAAAAGTTTGAGGCTTAGAGACAGAATAAACCACGGAGGTTGCAGGTTCCTGAAATGGTAGGAGTATAAGGAGTAGTCCTCCGCAACAGTAACACTCTTTTGAATTTAAAGGACAATATTGGGGTATGGAGTATGGTTGGATGATCGAAAAGGTTACGTTAGGCCTAATGCTTGAGGATTACCCAACTAACCCTCCAAGAAGAAGACGTAACGCTGAATGATTCGGCCATACAAGCAACAATGAACAATCCCAGAATGAACATACCCAGCTATTTGATTTCTCCTTTTAGAACAAAAATTTTGGACATGCATATCATCGTATCTTATGGTATATAAATAAAGACATGATGTAATTACTTTTTAGTCTCTATAATTGAGTAAATTTTATTTTTTTGTCCTTATAATTAGAAATAATTTGTTTTAATTTTTATACATGTACTTTTGATATTAGTTTAGTCTCTGTCATTAAATATATCTTAATTCCGTAAAAACTATTACAAAATAAAAATTGGTGATGTAAAACCGCTATAAATTGATATTTTCTAGTATTTTTATTTAATTTGTAACTGTTTAAAATAACAGGAATTAAATTGATATTAAAAATGCATGTATAAGAACTAAAATAAATTATTTATAACTATAACAACAACAAAATAATTAAACTTAAAGACATCATCAGTTTTGTTTTACTAAATGGGATGGTAAGTCAGATCCAAATTGAATATGAGTATACAAAGATTACAGGGGGCTAATCTCCTGGCATTGATTGTACTTTCCTGAATTTGATTAAAGTAAAATTTGTCTTGTTCTGATTGGCACCAGTTGTCGAACAATCTTGGGTTATAAAATTTGTTGAATTCTCTGTATTCTATTCGCGACGGAAAATTCCGTGGAGATATTTGTAGAAAGATACCAACCATCTTTTATTTGTAATAAATATTTATATTTATTTATTTGTTACTACGGTTTTGGTTGGTTTATATTTTAATATAACTAGTATTTTAATTTGTATATTGTACAGAATAAATATTTATTTTATATAACTTTAATTTATAACAAATGAATACTTCTAAATATATAAACTATATTATAATTAAAATTTGTAATAAATAAATATTTTTAAACATACAAATTATATTTTAAATTTATAATAAATAATTATTGTAATACAATGTTAATTTTTAATTATTGATAATTTTTTTAAAAAAATAATGAAATTTAATTTAAAACTACGGATTTTGAAAATTATAAATTGAAAGAGATAAGAGGTTAAAAAAATTCCTAAAAATACTCTTATTGAAAAATAATAGCTAAAAACACTCTCGTTGAAAAATAATAGCTAAAAATTCTCTTGTTCAAGATAGTTGTTATCATTTAATATATAAGATAGATTAATTAAAAAACAATTTCTGTTTAAAAATAATATTTTAACAAAATAATGAGAATATAATATTTAAATGGTAAAATAATTTTTTAAGTATAAATATTAATATATTTTTTAAGTTTTTTGAACTGATTTTACACTTAAAATTAATGTAAATTTTTTTATCTCATCAATCAAATAGAAATCATTCTAAATATGATTTTTAAAGTAATTATTATAAAAAATAAATATACTATAAGTAATTACTTTAAAAATTAGATAATTCATAATTAGATGATAATATAAAAAAATTTATACTATAAGTTTATTTTAATTAAATTCTAACTTTAATCTCTTAAAAAAAATTAATTGTTTTTTTCAAAATTAATTTTGCTCAAAATTAATTGTAAGATCCTACAGTTTAAAACCAGCAATTGCTATTATTATAAAATTGATTTGAAGACCGCCGTTGTAATAATTCAAAAAGGTAAATTGGAATTTATGAATACAAAATGAATTTTTTTAGAAAGACTACATGTGTCTTTCATGAGAAGCAATCTGTTTGAACTGAGTAAGACATCTATGAGTAGCAAAGTTCTTGTTATGAGTATTTAACACAACTATATAATTAGGACTTAAACTCAAGACTACTGATTAAAGCAATGTTTTTAAAATCGAATCGGTTATTAAATCGTGGTCGAACAGGTGTTAATAAAATAATAAAAATAATTAAATAATATATAAAATAATATTAAAGAAACATAATATCATAATCTTATAATATTAAAAACTAAAAATAAAACATAATTTTATACTTTCTTAGCATTTACAATTCTTAGAAAAGTTCAAATCAAATATGTCATAATACTTAAGTCTAAATTATAACAATACACATTAACATTTATTAATAAAAAAAATTATATATAGAATAAAAAAGAAAATAACAAATACTTTTGGTTGATTTTTAATTTTTTAGGAAAAAAATTAAAATAATGTTGTATTAAGTATTTTGCATTGACCCTCTATGAACTGACTTTTTAACCAGTTTTAACCGATTTTTCAGTTCTTTGACTAGTTTTTCTCTAGGCCGATTCTATGGTTTATTTGAACCAGTTAGGTAATCGGTTTACTGTTTTTTCGATCTGACTGGCCAGTTCGGTCCAGTTTTCAAAACACAGGATTAAAGTTAAACAAACCCACGTCAGTTAATTCATACATTCAATGGTAAGACAAAACAAATTTGATCTTTAACATTTATATTTTGCTTTGCTTTGATTCTTTACCAAATTTTTTATTAGTCTAATCTAGTTCTATTAATCAATTGTAGTGTTTTCTTTTAGTTTTTCACAAATATCTTCCTTCGAAGACGGTCCTGTTTGAGATAAAGTCGGATACTAAATGCGAGCATTTCTTTTAATAGGAATTCAAATCTTAATTTGCCACATCGTGAAGGGCTATTTATAATTGTAGTGTTTTTTACCGTTAAACATTGTGTCATTTTGTATGAATTGTACTAGTTTGTATTGTTTTTTACTGTTAAACATTTGTGTCATTTTTTATGAATTGCACTAGTTTTCAACCGCTATGAAAAAATTTTTGATAAAAAGAACTAAATTGAAATAAAAAAGAAATATAGAACTCAATTTAACAAAAAAAATAAAAGAACAAACCAAAATAAAAAAATGAATTTAAAAGACTAAAATATTATTGCTATTTTAAATAAAATATTTTGTAACAATTCATTTGTAAGTATAATGTAAAACATGTTTTGATTATTTTATTTTGAGAAAATAATTATTTTTAAAATACCAGAAAAATTTAAAAAATAATTATTTATCAAAAATATTTCTAGGTGTGTTATGTTCTCCTGATTTTTAAATGTTCTCATATTTGAATTCCACTGCTGCACTTGTGATCAGGTCACCATCTTGATACTGTTGGGTTCAGAGCCACATTTCTGAGTATTTTATTTTTATTGTTCTTGTTAAGTTTATTTGTTAAAGACCTAAAGGATTGGCCATCTTCATTCTTATTTATTTTCACGTATTAGCCTAATATTTTCAAGTTTTTGGGATGATTTTTTTTTTTTTTAATTTGACCAACCTTACTCAATTTGAGCTGGATAAAAATACTAAGAGTGTAATATTAATTTGAGGCTAACCATCTCAGCAGTAATACTAGTTTAAATTTCTAACAAAACAAATATCCTACTAATAAAAATGAAAAACTTCAACCAAAATATATGGAAAAAAAATGTTCTCTTTACCATTCATTATAAAATCAATTAGCGTGGAATTGTTCCAATTTAACCAGTGATCTCGAATTTTAATCTTGGATATGCAACTACGTTAAATACTCAAATAAAAAGCTTTGTCGCCTATAAAGGTCATACCCAACTTGAGTAGAATTACTTCCGGTAGAAGATACTTGTGTCTATACCAAAAAAAATCATTAAAAAAAGTAAGATAATGCTGAAATTATTTGTAACGCTATTTTTTATAGTAAGTTTCTTATGTACGAACAAATCTTATACTTCTATTCGTTTTCATCGTTAAATTCTGCATTTAGATTTTCGTAAGAATTATAAAATAATCAATGATACTTAAATATTTATAAAGCAGCTTTTGGATAGGTTATATACCTAAGAAACTATATACCACCAAAACGTGTTTGTAGTGCTATTTTTTATAGTAATAAATAAAGAAATTTGTTTGTTCGTATCACATGATCAATTAAAAAAGTTATATGACTTTTTAAAAAAAATTAATGACTTTTATGTTTTAATTTTGATAATTCACAATAAAATCTAATTGTCAAGATTTATTTATCTCTTTCTCATGTATTTAGTAAGAAAATTATTTTTCATATAAAAAATGAAATTAACAAATCTAGAGGCTTTTTTACAAAATTGGTATAGTTTGATTTTAAAATTAACAAAATAGTATAGTTTAAAATGTTTTTACCAGTAGGGTGTAAGTCGACATCCTGCAGTCAATCTTTGTTTTTTGGAAACCAATTTCTTACAGTTGAATACACTTTTTTGGCGATTTTAAAACGCCACAAATTTTCTAGCTGTGAAAAATTGTCAAAATTTAGTTTCTGAAAACTAAAATTAACTTTCAAAATGTCAACTTACATCCTGCAGGTAAAATCTTTTGAAATTATACTACTTTTGTTATTTTAAAACTAAACTATATCAATTCTGTAAAAAAATAAAATAAAATCTAGCCTTATATGGATAGTCAAAATTAAATTACTTAAATTTACATGACTATTTAAAAAAATTAATGACATTCTTAAAAGTTATGAGAAAAAAGGTTATACACTGACAGTGTAAAGCAATTTTACACTGTCATCTAATCACAAATCATTATATATGGTAAATTTGTTGACTTTTAAAATAATAGCCTTAAAGTCATACTAACTGTGAATTCTAATTAGTTGACAGTGTAAAACTTTTTACACTAACAGTACATGACCATTAAACTCAAAAGTTATATGACTTTTATTTTTTGATTTTAACTCTTTATAGTAAGATTTAATTATCTATATTCACTTCTCTTATTCTCACGTTTAAAAAAAAAATCATTTGAAAAATCTTCTTTATGTGTCATGTGCTTCTTGAGTGACGATGCAAAATTGGTATGTGTTATTTTCATTTAAAGTATCTTTTCTACACCCTTGTATGAATGTCTCTCTTGAAGATATCTTCTGTATCTTCAATAATCTTTAACAAATGTCATTCTCTTTATTTTGGGTCATGTCCTTGAGCTTGTGTGTGTCTCTTGACTCTCTTCTCTCACATGAGCAACTAAAACTTCTTAGGATTCACAGTTTATCGTTCCACAGTCCATTGGGCCATGTGTAGTAAAAAGCCCGCCTATCTAAGGCATCACATCCACAATACTTGTCAATTGACTCAATTCGCTTTTCGCGAGTAATTGTCTAGTTATTTTAAAGATCAGTGCGAATAAAAAAAATCCAAAATTTCAATTTTATTTTTAATTATTTTTTTCATTTACTTGCATTTCTCTCCTTCATTTTTTTTATTTTTTATATCTATTCAAGTTTTTTATTTTTTTTTAAATTGTATTAATTTTTAATAAATTATAAAAACATACATAATTTATTACATGTATTAATCTTAAATAAAGGAAAACAAAATATACTTTGATAAAATGACAATTAAATAATTTTATTATATATAAAGATATTGCTTAAATTGTTTGTTGGTATACAAGTGTGTGTAAGAAGTCCTACATTGGATAGAGATGAATATGTTAAATAACATATAAGTGAGAAATACCCGCAAACTTAATGCCCCAAAGTTTTGAGTTAGATGTGGTGTCAAGTTCACTTATGTGATTAGCTTGTGGCTCATTGATAGAGTTTTTCTCAATATTTTAGCCCCTTGTATTTCTCAACAAGTGGTATTAAAGCTGATAGTTCAACCAAGTGATCGACTCGAGACGTGTCTTGTTGATGTGAGCTAATGACGGTACAAGTATCTAGTGCATATTGGCGGCTACCCCCTTGTATTCTCAACATTGTTCTTTACTCTTTATCTTGCAAATATTAATAATAAGAATATTTGAATTATATTTCATAATCATGTTTAATTGTTGCATATTTTATTTATAATATATTTTCATTTCACTTGTATTAATAATATTAGAACGATGTCTTTAGATTTTATAAAAATATATAAGGTAACATATTAAATCGTGCAAGATTTGATTAAGTCTTTTATCAAATTATTAAGTTTTCTTGTAACCAAAAAAAATTATTAAGTTTTCTATTGAGGTAAATTATTTTATTAAATGAAATAATAATTTTTTAATAAAATAACTGAAAATCAGTAAAATTTAAATATTAAAAATCTACTTTTTATATATATAAATTAGAATACACCACTTAGAAAATAATAGTCTGACATATATGCCTGATCTTTTTTGATCTCCCGAACATAGTCCTGTCAAAAATCCGATATACAGTTATTTTCTTTTTGCTTTTACATAAGAAAAATCTTCACAAATTTTACCTACTATATATTACTATATTAGGTTTTCAATTTCAGAGTTATTATCTATTATATAAAACTTAGTCAGTACCTCTCAACACGAAAATTAGTCTCCTATATCATACTTATGACTGTAAAAATACTCAATAAAAACAATTCAACTTGAGCTAAATAGAATATTGAATTGAAACTAACAGCTTTGCACATTTCGACCCTCGAATAACAATTTATCTGCGCAGCGCATTTCTAAGCGAGAGCTGTGTATACATGCAAAAGTGATTCCCTTTACCTACTAGTTTGGGTTCTTCATTCCACTAAACACTAATCAATCAAATCATCCACTAGCGTCACAGATAAGGGAATCCAATACCTTGAGCACAAGTTTCACTCTGAAAATCAAACTCCGACAGAGGAAACTTCATAAGTGCGATGCCCACCATTAAATGTCTCATAACGTACACCAGTTTTGATTTATCTGTTTTATTTATTTATTTATTTATTCATTTAAAATTTGAGATAATATTAATTATTATACCTTCATCTTTATCTATTATTTCCGTTTCTTTTTATTTATAACTTTTTTTTTAAAAAATATATTTATTTGTCATTTTAAAATTTTAAGATAATATTAATTATTATTTTCTTAATTAAATCTTATAAAAAACAAAAATAATTATTTATAAAATATTAAAATAATAAAGAGGGACATGAGACATATTAAGAAATTTATAAAATAATTTTAATATAAATAAATAAATCACCTTTCTTAATATGTGTGCTATAACCTTAACAACAAATAAAAAGAGGCATAGAAAATAATTGTTAAATATCATATTTACTTATCATAAATAAGGGTAATAAGAATCGAAGTCGGTCATATTAGAAAGTTAGAATTTTTTAATACAAAGAAAGATATTAATTATGTTTCTTAATTCGTATACTATTTAAAGTAGATGAATAAAATAAAGAATTATTCATCAATTATTTGATCATCTCATAAGCCGTGGACCCATTCCAATAAGTAAAACATCACCTGTCACTTATCCTTTTTTAATTAGGACCAACCACATCTAAGCAACAGAGCATAATTCATCAGTGGAACTACTTTACTGCATTAGCTTATCGAATTTGTAAGGTAGCAATTGATGTAAATGCCTAAGTGAGGACCAAATAAGTTCTAAAACCTGCTTCATGTGGGGCTATGGAGAGAAATGAAAGTGTAAGTACCACAGAAAATCGTTTACTTTTGTTTTGTAAAATGGATGAATTAGATTAGATTTAAGTATGCATGAATTGCTTAATTATGAGGGATGTGAAATATTTTGACACTTTATGCGTTACCTTTCTCAATTGAAATGCAGTTTATACATGTATTACAAAACTTCATGTTTGGATAAACGTTTGTAAATTAATTTTAGTTAAAATTAATTTTGAAGTGACATGATTTATATTTAAATATTTTTACTTTAAAAATAAGTTAGAAATACAATTTAATATAAAAAAAATTATTTAATACAAAAATTATCTAAAATTATTTAGACTCAAAATTAATTTCTAAACATAAAATTAAATATATAGATATTTATTTAAAATCATATTACATAATTCTAGATGATCTAATGAATCCAAAATACACTTATCAGTTAGCTTCTCCCATCAGAGTCTACAGCCAATTTCGATCGTTACTTGCCACGTCGACTGCAAATTTTAGAACCATTTTTTTTTTACCCTTTCTTGCCAAACCAGTTACAGTTTCCTTATCTTGTAAAGATATCAAGACAGGAGTCAAAATGGGATATAACTTACTCTTCCCCTTTGGCTTCACAAAAGCATAGCACTTTATAGACGACTTTACCTGATGCCTTTACTTTGCTGCACGAAATTGCCCTGCGTTCAAACTCACAAACATGGACTCTCCAGTGCTGCCATTTGCTGAACACACCGTGCTAGCTAGCCAACAAAGTACCAAAATCAACCAACGAAAATATAGTTGAAAACTCCACACCCACAAAGAATTTGGAGTAAGAGAAGAAACAGACCCTTAATTTGTCATCCCGGCCGGTTCCTCTAAATTAATAATAACATAATAACCTTATACACTGCAACTAGGAAATTCTTCCAATCTCTACCTTGTCTAACACACACTGAATTTCAAAAAGCAAACCCCTTAAAAAAATTCAAACTCCTATCTATCTATATATATATAATTGCTGGTCAGAGAGGGAATTAAAAAAAATAAAAGAGGAAGAGTAGCACATTGCACAATATTATTACACTCAATTGTAGACAGAAACAAGGTAGCTTCTTCAGTTCAGGGTCATAAATGATAATCAATCACACATCCACATCGCAGGGTGTAACTCCGAGGAGAGGAACTTGACCCACCAAACCTTTCTTCAAACCCATCACTATGTCGCACTTGACGTAGAGTCCATAATGCGCAGTTCTGATGGCCCCAGCCTTCCACCTCACCCTGCCCTGAAAGATCAGCCTCAGACCCACCACCCCATAAGCCTCGTCCACCGTCAACCCGTTCGACACCTCCACCGACACCGGCACCGGCGTGCCTCCGATCACCGGCGACACAGACACCGAGCTGCGCTTCTCCTGGTACAGCGGAGGTAGCAAAACCTGCGGCGTTATGGCCTGGTTCCTGTAGGAGACGAAGGCGGAGAGCCTGTCATAGTAAATGGAGACACGCCTGTTTGGGTTCCTTATGATGACGGAGAACTGCATGGTGGCGGACATGAGCGGCGGGGCGGTTGTGTTGAGGCCGTAGATGGCGGCGCCGACCACCGTGAAGCGGGGCTTGTGGGGACGGTACACGAGCCAGAGGACGAGGAGTGTGATGCCGGCTAACAGGAGGAAGATGGTGATGCCTGTGCACACTGCACGTCGAGGTCCACCGGAAATTTTGCCCTTTGACATTTTGGGTATTGGGAAGTTGTGGCTCTGTGTGTGAGTATGGACTTTAAGAGGGACGGAAAAGCAGAATGGGGGGGTTTAGTGGGGATTTGGCTAGTTGGTGAAGTAGTGAACAAGTGGAAAAAAGATGGAGAAATGGGAGGTCAATATAGGAGAGGAATCTAGAGAAACGAGTTGCATAATTTTACTTGACTTCACATTTTTACATATAGTACACGCGGGGCCTCGATCATTTTTTTATATATAACATTTATTTGTATATGCAACTCTCTCTTTTTAATGTAACTCTCACTCTTTTTTACATTAACAACTTTAATCGTGCAATTCATTATGCAACAATTACTAATTTTTAGTAACTCTGACGAAAGATGCTGTAATGCTTTGTTTGGGTAAAGAGAGAAGTAGAGATAAGAGAATGAGTAGAGAATAGATAGATTTTTAAAGTATTTGAATTGAAAAAAGTATGAGACAAATAGAAGAGAGAGAAAAATTGAGTTTTCTCTTCACTTGTTTGGTTAGATAGAAAAATGGAGAGAAAGAGAATGAATTTTTCTTATAAAAATATGTTTATACTTAATATATATAGATCTTGTGAAATAGAAAGAAGTAATAAGGTTAGAATTGTAATTTTGAGTGAGTCCTACAATTTGTTATCTCACTTTTTTCTCTTTTCTCTCCAACAAAGGAGAGATTTTTTTTTTGAGTGGGTTCCACATATATATTTTTTCTCTTCTCTACTTCTCTTCTTAAACAAACAATATAAAGTTATTTTTTCTTATCCACTTCTCTCTTCTCTACTTCTTTCTTCTAAATTTCTATTCAACCAAACAATGGGTAATAGATCACAAGTCATGAAGTCACCTTACATTACTTATTATATCTTTCACTTTTCTCTCTTCTTTTTTTATTTAAGAGATTTTGAATGCATGTTTTAAGTTGATTAACTGAGATAAAATATTAGTCATCCGATCTTCATCGGATAGTTCTAAATTGTTGAATGCGTGAACGCATTGAAAAGTGAATGTGAGAAATCCGATGTCATGGGAAGATGAATGAATACTCACAAGCAACAATGAAGATAACAAAAAAAATAGAAAAAGGTTGCATTTCAAAATAATTTTACACTAGAATTTAAATTGCGGTTGAAATTACGAAAATTGTAAGCAAATAAAACTCATTCAAATGCAATTGTTGTTGCTGAAACCTCCAAAACTTTAATATTATAGTGTAGTTTACAACCTTGAATAGAAAAATTTGCATAGTTTAAAACTCATGCTTATCTAGCATGTGCTTTAAAGGCGAGCAAGGTTGTCTTTTTAGTAAAGATGAAATTTCATAATGATTCCCATGTAAAAAGCGAATACAAGTTATTTACAGTGTTTCACATAAATTTCGTTCAATAAAAAGAAGTATAAAAAACATATATATTATTAATAATTCTATCCTATAATTAGTTATCCCCAAAAACGAAGGATAAACATAAACCAATACTAATTCATTTGCGACAAATACTGAAAATCTTAAGTTTAATTGAATCAAGAGCCTCATTAATTTCTTCACAGGTAAGCTACACGATTTGCTTTCATGCTGCTTATGTCAGTTGATCCCAATAGTCCAACCTATAATGAAAATCAAATGTGGAGCCAACAAAGTTCACCGTTTTCTTATGCAGTTTGTGTTTAAAAACAAAAAGAGTAACTTCCTTTTTATATTTTAGTATATGGGGCAGGTGGTGGTGCTTTTAATTTTTGTTCTAGAAAATGAATGAAGCACCAAAAGAGAACAAAAGTAGAGGAGGAGGGGGAACGGAAAGAAGAGCTAAAGAAGGAGATGTGGTTCAATTTGACTCCTTTCGCCGACATATGGATAAGCTTAGACTTCTAAAATGAACAGTTTCTGCATGCTTTGAAAGAGAGATGAGATGACAAGCGATTATGTGTTTTCACTTCAATTATACACACGTTTGGTTCCGTTTGGACCATGCCTCGTCAGATCCTACAGCAAACTCAACATGCTGTGTGTCACGCAACTGGTATGGACGCGTCACACACAATTTATACACATCATACATACTCAGTTGCTCAGTAATTTACGCTTTCAGGGGAAAACCGCTGCTCTTTTTCATCTGGGATTACTCTTCTATATGGATGTATTTGCAAGCAGAGTCAAGTGTTCTCCAAGTTCCAACGAGCCACGAAAATGCTTTCTAGAGTACATCTCACCAACACTCCGCGTTCAGTTAACACGTTTGGCGCCCACTTCAAATGGAATTAATGGAACACGTAGAAAGAGAAACGAATTGGGAAAAGAAAAGTGAAGTACATGATGAACAGTCAAGGGGACCGTGTCCGCGTAAACGGCATAACATAGAATTGCTTTTGCAAATCATAAGGGGACTTCAGAGGCCAATAGCTCCAAAGTGCAATGTTCCCGGAGTCTTCAGTGGTGACTACTGCGAATCCCAAACAAATTACCTATGTACCAAAGTCAACTAGATTACGCTTGATAGTGCAACCAGGACTTAAGATTTTAAAAGGATGCTCAAATGATCAATGTTAAGATTAAAGAAAGATCGTTTGATTTCAAAACCATAGATGCTTGCCGAGATAATAGGTATTTTAAGTTTTCAACCTTTTAAGACAGAAGCATATTGCCTATATAACGATAGCCCTATATTAGTATTCAATCAAGAAAACATATACATCAAAACTTTAGATCAATCCTACTAAATAATTACAATCCTGTATTCTAAGAGACAGCCAATATAACAAGCCAGAAGAAAATACTAACAATGCTAAGAGGAAACATATTTCACCAGACACACTAGACCCTACAGTTAATCCTTGTCGAGAGAGGCAAATCAGTTTTGGGAGTTAGACTGTAATTCAATGATGAAGGTAATTTGAAACAAAACAATTTCAGGAATCCCCACCCGCATCTGCTACTGGATGATCATTGTGTACTTGGCGAACAAACTGCCCTTTCACCCGAGGGCGCTGCTCTGCCAATCTCTTCCGGCTTTGATATCGCACCTGTGCAAGAAATTTGAGTGATAAGCATTTGAAAGGATCTTCCTATTATGTCAGTCTAAAAACCTTAGTAATCAGACTTAAGATGGTGAAATTTTTAGTTAAAATATGATATAGGAGTTTCCAAATTCACTGAAACTGCCGATAGCATCAATGATATATTAATGAACTAGTAATTTCAGGAATACACGGCAGCATGTAATTGCACGATGCCCCATTGTACATTTACCATAAATATTTTCAGAGTAGCTCTTCTCATTTTTTCAAAAGCAGTACTAGCACGGTTGCAATACCTTTTTCTCATAGCATCTGTCTTTCCGCTTCAGTCGAAACTTTGTTAGAGCTGCTTCTCGTTGGCTGGTGCGATGAGAATCTGTCCCTATGAATCCATCATAACTATGGTGACCACTATCAATAAAACTTTCATGGCTGTCCTTGGCTACCTTAGCTGAAGTAGCATTTCCATCACTTCTGCAGCCTATGCTTCTGTATACACCACTACTATTATGATTTGCCGTACCATGGTAAAAACTAGTACCAGCACTCTGACCAGTAGCAGGATAGTCATGTGTCTCACAATCCAAATTGCTTTGGTCATTTACATTTTGATCAGAAGCATGGGTTGCATCGTCCGACCAGTGATGACGTTCTGAGTTGTGACTTTGAGGATTGGACTGGGACGAAGTACTTGTGGGAAATGGAGAACTCTCTTTCTGGCACACTGATTTTGAAGTCCATATGGGATTGACACCTGATTGTACATAAAGCATAGAAGGGAAAACATTATCACTTCCCGAAGACTTGTGATCAGAAGTAACCCCAGTAGCAGGAAACGATCCAAGTTGACTGTTTGCTAATTTTGGATCAACTTGACCAGACTGACCAATGACCAGAGTGGTGATTTTCTCCTGATTTTGATTTTTTCCACCATATTGATGAGAAGTATAGGCATTTTCAGATAATTTATGGGATTCATGAGAATTCCGACTGGCATTTGTTAATTTAGCAGAGATAGTTGATGGTGTTGGAAAAAGGGGCTGCAACAACTTACTACTACTATACCTGCATATAAGAATTTTATCACATATCAGAAATTCTCTAATGTATTTTTGAAAAGCTCAACAGGAAACATGCTTTGGAATGCAAGAATTGATACTGATTTCTGGACCCAGAAAAAAAAAAGGCTTTCAAATTTTGGGAAGTATTATTCAAATTGGTGATGACTGAGGATAAAACACAACAATATATCTGGTGTCTATCTAGAAGCTTTTAGTCAGCTTTTAACACCATTAGTCCTACATGTGGAACAGGATAAACAAAACTGGGAAAGGAGCTAGAAAGAACATGTATAAAGCAAAATTATAGAAACCAAAGATAAACTTCATTTTGCTGAATAAAGTTTGTTACTTTGTTAGAACAAGGAAAGCTTTGCACAACACCTATCTTCGGTACTTAGTTAAGAATTAAAAAAATCACAACCAAATAGTGAACTCACCAAGAAAAGGCAGAAGCATTTGAATGATTCAATATTTGCCTTTCCTCAGATGCAGCTTGACATGAGTTGCCAGGAAAATCTCTTTTTAAAGAAAGTTCCAATTGTGTATCAAAATCAAACTCAGCAGTGTTACCACTACTGAAACTACATTTTTCATCAGTGCTCTTTGGAAGATTCTTGAACGTAGCAATCAAGTCGATAGCCCCAGTAGAAGGATCTACCAGTTCATCACTGCATCCATGAATATCTGTATTAATCTGAGGATCGGCTTTGCTCAACTCTATTCTTAGAACTTCATCTTGATTTTTCATTTCACAACAACGATAGCCTTGACCTAGCCTTAAACCAGTTGGTTTAAAAGTTTTGTTGCACCTTGCAGCTTCTGATATATATATTGATTTCTCTGCAATTCATGCTAACTGTCACTAAGTAACAAAATAAGGACCAAAAATTTGAACAAAAGTACAAAATAAAAGAAAGTAGCATACCTCCAGCTTCATCATTAAGCTTATCTGATTCCCTTTCACATTTGGTAGAGTTTTCATGGTTCACTGTGTCAATATTGCTCAAATTTGAAGAGCTCTTCAGTTGCGATATATCCTGCATATTTTCCATGTATGTACTCTCAGCTTCCAAAAATGGCAATGTACAACTGCTATGCGCAGGAGTTGGCAAAACATGCAGTTTCTATGTGAAATTTCATGAAGCCAGCCTAATCTAAAATGGAAAATTTCCCAAGTTGGGAGAAGAGTGGCTTCATATATGCATTGTAGAATGGATCCTAGGTTTATGTCTTTGTATGTTACTCAGGCCAAGCAATGAAAGTGTAGATAGAACATCAGAAACGAAATCAGCACACTAAAAAGTTGACTGCTGTTTCACACCTAAAACACTGAAATCTGATAAATTGACATATCTAACAATCATATTGCAGCATATTATTTCAGTGAAATTTTAGGGGCTGGGGGAGGAAAAACTTACTTGAGCCTCACTTGTTTTCTCGCTGCATTCATTATTTTTTGGTGTAGAAGCCACAGAACCACTAGAATCATTGCTTGCAGCATGGTTTTCTGCAGCAACTCCAAGTTGAATCTGTGGCAGTGTTAAATTTTGAGGAGACCTGCTAATCTGTATAAAAAATATAAAATTGAAACAAGTAAATATAAGTCAAATTAGTAAGCCCACTCTAATAGACAAAAGAAATATCAAAATGTTGCCAGAATAAAATTGAAGATTATGACGTACAGCATGCCTTCTCCATACATGCTGCCACAAGTTTCTTAGCTCATTCTTGCGAACAGGTTTTATAAGAAAATCAGCTGCACCTTTTAACATGCAGTTGAACACCATGCTAACTGAATCATGAGAAGACATCACTGCAAAACCATGAGGAGTTGAGAACAAATCTGAGCCCATTAGCCATATCTAACTATTAATCATTAAGGCCACACAGTACCAAGTCAACACATACTTATGACGGGAATGTTTTTGCAAATGTCATGCTCCATGATTAAGGTAAGAAGTGAAAATCCAGATATTGATGGCAAATCTACTTCTGTTAATATGAGATCTATGTCAGATGCTTTGTTCTTCAATGCATCCCATGCCTTTAAGCCATCACGAACTGCGGCAACTGTATGTAAAAATTACCATTAAGAAGGTCATAAGCATCTTCAGCTTAAAGGTAAATTCATCTTCTACGCACCAGCTTGGAAGGAATTAACTTACACAGCGCCTACACTACACAATACACATATCAAACACCACACATTTTCATGCAGTAAAGCTACCCTCACTTTGCTGAAGATACAGTTATATTTATTTAATTAAAAAATAACCATTATTTAGTGCATGTACGTTGTGATTAGCTTATTTTCGCACTTAAGTTTTTAAGCCGAAAGCTCTCTACTGACCATTATTTAGGGCAAGTACTTTGTGATTAGTTTATTTTTGCACTTAAATTAAGCTTTTAAGCCGAAACTCTCCACTGAGCAATTTTAAGATTGATTTTCTCATAACAAAGTGAAGGTGGATCATGTTCCTCATGAAGGTAATTCATGCGTGGATTACTTGGCTAAGCTGGACATGTTGGAAAACGACCACATGCAGCTGTAAGTGGATCAAACCAGATTGATAGCCAGTTAGATCAAACCTCTAAAACTGTAAGTTCAAAAACCGGTGTCAAAACCAGCGACCCAGACCCACTCTAGCCGTTCCTTTCCCCTGATGAACGAATGTTGTTATCTTGATCCTTGATTCTCGAAAACAAGGTTGTTGGGGGTTTTATCCTTTTGTTGTTGTTATGTTGACTTACTATATTTGTGATGAAGCAATTCGATCACGTTAGCGATACATGCCTCAATGTTTTTCTCAACGATTCTACTTTACACGCATGAATAACAAAATACAGTTCAATGTGGTATGACCTCAAAACCAGGAATCTCTGCCTTCCTCGTTCAAGGAGCAGTGAATTTTTCAAAACGTTGGTATTGAATTATCTACTCGTGTTCGCATATCGACATTAACCATTTTTTAAGAGGAAAGACAAGTGGTTTTTATTTTCTTCAGAAACATAATTTAAACAATAATTTTTGGAAAAAAAAAGGAAAACCTTTGTAACTGCATTTACGGAGAAGTGCAGTAATGATCTGTCGAGTAGAATCATCAGCTTCGACAAGCAACACCCGAAGCACCATCCGAGGCAGACACCGTTCCCACCGAACCGCGGAAGCATTGTTGCTCTGCTCCCCCTGCGTCTGCATCACACCTTTGTCACCCGCCACTTCCCCCATTCTCAAACAATCTGCTGCTGCTGCATTAATTAAACAGCACACGAAAACCGCATCAAACACCAAAGCCCTAATTGGACGCCAAAAGAGGAAGAAGAAGAAGAAGAAGCCACCTCATGCTTGGTCTTAAGTTGAGCAGTGAAAATATCTGAAAAGTCCGCTGAATTGAGTGGAGGCAAAGAGAGAGAGATTTCACAATTTTCAAACCGCCTTCAATACTCGCAACCTCGCCTCACAACCGCGAAAATCCCACAAAATATCTTCTCACGGCAGATAGATAGATGTGAATGTGAACGTGATCACTCTCTCAACTTCCATTCCGTTTCATCGAAACGTGGCCAGTCCTTCCCTTGCTGACGTGTCCCATTCTCCACCATTGGTTTTTGATTTTCCCCTCCCCCCGTGGGATCCACCCATTAGACACGTGCCTCATTCTCTTTCCTCTGCCTTCCAACTAGTATTACACTTCATTCACAAAAAATAAAAAAATAAATAAAGAATAGAAGAAAATATTTAATTTACTTATATCATACCCGGCCGCACATCAAAATGTCACATGACTACATGATGAGACATGACTTTAACAACGTTACTCTACAAGATATTTTTGGCCGAGGAATGCCACGTCAATAATGCGCTACCACATTTCGGAGCTCCTGGTGGCCACTATGACACGTGGAACGTTCCGGATTTTGTGGCTCTCCTCCGTCTCAGTTTGTTTCTCCAGATGCACCACCCACCACACGACCACCGCATCTTTTTCTTCAATGATGCTCAATTATTTTCTTTTTTTCTCTCTCTTGCTTTTACATTTGTCTCTGCTACCCACTTGTTTTCTTTTTTTAGCATTTTTTTTCTTCGCGCAGCTTCTAACTGTACGTAACCCCTGTGCCTCTTGTATTTGACTGTTTGTGTTGAAATTGACTCACTTGACACACAAATGTGCAAATCGTGTAGTGCCAAAATTTCGTTAGTGGTCCCGTTATGGTTTTTTGAATGAGACAAATTGTTTGGTAAAAAACTGTTTGAATATAACCAAAGACTCTCAAATTTCTTAATCTACTTTGAATATATGAAAATTTTAAAAAATTGTATTTATGTATCTTAAAGTGAATTTTATTAATATTATTTAAATTATATTAATGACTTGATTATACACATATTTACTTATAAAATCCAATTCTTGTGGAATGAAGTTCACATTCAAAGACATAAAATCAGGTGGAGGGGCTAAATTTCAGGAAAAAAAAAGAAAGAATAACAAAACATAATGATTTATACTTCAAAACATAAGTGAGGTTGACAAATTTAGCCTTACACGCAAGTATCCAACCTATCTCACCTTGGACAAGGTGTGCTTTCTCTCGAATCCCAAAATGTTTGGCAGAGTTACAATGGTTATTTGTTAGACTTTGTACAGATTTTTTTTTATTTATTTAATAAGATATAAACTTATGGCCTCATGTAAATTATTCAAATTTCTTATCACTAGGTTAACTTTAATAAGTTTTGTACAAAAAATTTATAAGAGTTTTTTAGGGTCAATTTATTGTATTTTACTTTGCAACTCATGTTTTAAAAAAGGGCTTCTGAGTTAACTTTGTTTAAATACTTTATTACTTGATTAATTCTAGATAATAGTATAACCGATTAATAAGCATCTCGTGTATTATACGCATTTTTTAAATTTAATTTAAAAAATATAAGTAATATGAAATTAAAAAATATTAAATATTAAAAAATAATTTCAAAATATAAATAATTAAATTTTGGGAAAAACTAATATCAAATAAATTTTAAAGACACAAATAAAACATGAGAAAAGAGTTTAATTGTATTTTCAAAATCTTTTTCAAACACATTGAAAAATATGTAGATGATAAATCTTGCAAATCTGAACAACCCTATAAAACAAAACAATGTATTCTCCTTCGACCATTGGTATTGGCTTTTACTACATTTACCTTTGTAATCATGTCATCCATACGCTATGGTGAGTTTCAATATTGGAATCGACCTCAGCAAGCTTCAATTCCAAACTTCCAATCAGTTACTTTACTAGCGATGATCAACTTTTTAACTAATTCACTGCCTCAAAGTACATGTCATTTCACACAACCACTATTTGTCAAGTGCTAGTAATCGCGTGTACGAATTGTGAGGGGTCTATGAACCATCACAACAAAGAAGTGATGCTATATTTTGTAGTAAACAAGAAGTTAAAACAAATATATTTTCTAAATATTGAAAATTTTTAATAAAATAGAAAATAAAAAAAATCTAAAATCAAATGACCCTTAATCATCCACTTCTCACTCATTCTATTTCTCTTGTATAAAGTTTTATTATTAAAAAGTAAGCATGGGTTGGATTTACAAAAATTTTGGCCCAATCCAAACAAAAGGGGTTGAATTGTTAAACCTTTTTCATTAATATTATTGTTCAATCAAAATCAAACTATTCTCATTACATTCAAGTTAGGCCATCGAGATATAGAAAAATGTTTTAAAAAACATAAAAATAGAGATATATATATGCGTGTGTGTGTGTGTGTGGTTGGAGTCAGATTCAGAGTGGAGCTCATCAGCTAATGACTGGACCTTAATTCAATTGAGTTAAAAAGAACTTCTTAATCTAGCTTTTAGTTTAACGTTCGGACCAAATCGAATTGGCAATGATTGGGTTCTCAAGTTTAATTTATTTGAAGTAGTGCCTAACCCGATATTATTTCCCCTTTACACAAGCTACTCATACAATATTATAGTTATAATTTATAATACACAATCTTAAGTAGAGTTATAATTGGTAATTGGATTCAGAAAAAAAAAAAAAAAAAGGCATAACTTAGACACGTTAAGCCTCCAAATTAAGCTACAATGTGTCGGACATAATTACTGAGTGTTTGGATAGAATCATTTTTAGAGATTATTTCAATAATCAATGGTAAATATAATCAATTATTGTTATGATCGATAATATGAAATGGGTTTTATGTATTAATATGTTAGATGAAAAGTGATTTTTTAATAATTTTTATTTGAATTATCTAAAAGAATCATTTTTATTGTAAAATTATAACAAGAAAATGAAATTATTTGTAGCGGTACATTTGTATTTAAACCAATCAATTTTTTTTTATCTTTTATTGTCTCAAAATTAAAATTGAAATAAGTTAATAATTTTAATTTAAAATTAAATATGTTTTTGAGATATAAAGATTTTAGGTGATTTATAAGACCTGTTTAGTCAAATTTTTAGAATTACACCTTAGAAACAAAAGTTGCTTAACTTGTAAAAGTAACAAAAATTAATGTATCATACAATGAAGAATTTAGAAATTTTGGTAAATGTCACCATTAAAAATACTCAAAAATGTCACCGTTGGTTGTACCCATTCAACGTGTCCCATTCATTGACGAAAATACTCTAGAAATTGGGCACGACATTCTTGTAAGTTGCACGTGTTTTTTTAGTATGAAGAATTTCTCTACGTATTGTATCATTGTATGGATTTCACAAGAGCAAGCAAATGGAAGAATGATCGAAGTTTATTTTTCTTTTTCTTTTTATCTTTATTGTAAAAAATTTAAAAACGAATAATTTCGTTTTTATTTTTCAATAAGCTGGGATCAATAAGGGGCTAATATCTAAGGAGTAGTTCGCTATATTGTTAAACTTATCCAAACAATTATGGTTACAATAAAAGTAAACTACAACCCATTAAGGTCGGTTATCAGGTTTTAGATTCAAATTTAAGTTGAATGATTATGTATTATTTTACATTATCAATCAATCAAATATTACTATTGATATGATTATTAAGGTATTTATTATAAAGTTGACAAACCTACCACACATAATGATTTTTAATTGAATAACAGTGTAAAACCGGTGTATAAACTATTTACTCTTCAAATTTTAATGTTCGTATTTTACAAAAAAAAAAGAAAAAAGAGTAAACTATACTTTTTATGTATATTTAAATTATACTATCATTTTTAATCATTTTTAAAAGAAAAAATAGACTATGCACCAACATTATGTATAAAGGTCAAAAAACGCTTATTGGAGATATTTGTTAATGGGAGCTTGAGTTTATAACGAAGGAAGGATGTTTTCTGGACCGGGTTGGAAGGCAGGAGGCTTTGGGCTTGAAGGAAACAAATGCAACATGTTTTCTTGTTTCTTAATGTGTAACTAAACCCCTTTAGGCTAAGATTGATAAATGTGACTCCAATCTTTATGTAGTTTGGTGGGTATTATTCCAATAAAGTTTAGTTTTTGTATTTGTGTGTCTATCGTTGTACTATTTGCAATTTTTTAATTTCTATATCTTTTAGAGTCAACCTTTGATTTGTGTGACAATTGACAAATTGTAGCGTAGGATAGATTTGGGATAGTTTTTCATAGGTTACAAGTGTATTTAGGAATAGAACATCAAATCTATAAATTCTTAGAAACCTCTGTTCCTATCACTTAACTAAGCGTTTTTTTTTTTTTTGTATATAATGGTGGCAACAAGGTTTGAACATAAGATCTTATGCAAACTATCTAACTCCTCCTCTTAAGTCGATTCTAGTTTAACTAAGTTAAATATTAAGTAAGAAATTAGAGATACTAATTTGGATAATGGAGTTTTGACTTAAGGAATTAGGCTTAATCTAAATCAATACATTCAAATTACAAACACAAGAATTAGATTTTATTAGATTGAGTCGCTACGCATGGTGAAGGGGAACATACCCTAGTTGTTCTAGATTATTATTTCTTTTCTTCTCTTGTGATTTCTATGTGATTTGTAATACTTTTAATCAGTCTTTAATTTGCTTGAACAATCTAATTTGGTATTGATTGATACTTGCCATAATTCCTTGTGGGAACAATATTTTATTCTCTATTATTATTACCTGTACACTTGTAGTGGTTGATAGTTAGTATTTTACTACTACTTTTTATATACCCCTATCAAACTTTTTTCAAGCCTAATAAAAACATTTGGCTTTAGTAAGTTTCATACCCTAGTCATTTTTAGGAGGTTATTGTTTTTTTTATTCTTTATGATTTTTGTGAGATTTGGATTACTTTTAATCATTCTATAATTTGCTTGACTAATCTAATTTAATATTAATTGGTACTTGTCACAATTCCCTATGAGAATGATGCTTTACTCTTCACTATTATTACTTGACATGATGGATGCACTTGTCATAATCGATGGTTTGTATTTTACTACTATTAGTTTGAGTAAGACTTGAAAAAATTAGTTGTTTGTTTTTTTTTGGTTTAACAAAGGACCTAAAAACTGTCAAAGAAAAAACACAATAAAAACTAATGCCTAAAAACAATGACTGAAGCATCAGCTAACAAAGGAATAGACAAAAACTCCTGAAGAAATTCAAAAATCTTCAAGCTAGTCATCATAGAAAGGCCATATTTGGCCAGGGCATGAACACAAGAGTTTCTCTCTCTGAAAACATAATGGCACATAATCGACGGGGAGGTACCAATGAGGTCCTTAATGTTCTACTCTAGAGATCTGTAGGGATGATGATCATGACAGCCCTTGTCAATAAGTCTAATAGCCACTTGAGAATGTGTTTTTATGATCAAATTAGAGAATCCTCTAGACTTTGCCAATTGAATCCCATGTAAAATTGTCCATAGCTCTGCTTTAACTATGGAACAGGAGCCCAATTCACAAGCAAAAGCAAATATGAAGGTACCATTTTCATCACGAATAATAAAACCTATAGTAGCCAGTTGAGAAGAAGAGTAGGCCCCATCACAATTAATCTTGACATAGCTTTCCTTTGGAGCACTCCAAGAAATAAAATGATTTTGGCTTTTCTATAGAGGGCATAAAGGATGAGAGTCTTCCTTGATAGATTTCTTCATGAGTTGTGCTAAATGTTTGATGCGACCTTACACCACGAAGTCTGATTCCTATTTGTTGGAGAAGATGAACAAATTTTTTCTTTTCCAAAGTTGTTCAATCGCAAAACCAAACATGAGTTGCCACATAGAGATTTCCATGAGCATAGAATGTATTTTAAGCGTCCAGAGAGAATTATTTATGCTTTGAGGAGATAGGCCAAGCCAAAAACCTGTGGACAAAGGGCAATCTCTTATGAGTAACAGACTCCTCCCCATTATTACATAGTGTGCAAGTTGCAGTGGAGGTCATGCCCTTACTAAACTGCATTGTGTTGGTTAAGAAAGCTTGATGGGATACTTTCTAGATAAAAACTTTTGTTCTCTCTGGGTTAGGCCAGTTCCAAACAATCTTAAAAAAGGATCACTTGGAGTAGGATCAAGATTTGTCACGACTTTATAAGCCGATGCAACGGAAAAGAGGTCATCCGTAGACTTACTGCACAAAATGGAATCATGCCCGTTAGAATCAAAAGGATATTTAACACCAAATTTTGGGGAAGGAATTCATTAAGCAATCTCCAATTCCAAGAACCATTTGGCAGCACAACATCCACCACTTTCATACCCATATCAATCTCATGAGTTGCACGGGTATTATAATTAATAAGCCTTCCCACAGCTAGGACCTACTCATCCAACCAAAAATTTACAGTATGACAATCTCCTATTTGCCAAGATATACTAGAGTAAAACTTTTCCCAAATAGAACCAATCCCCTTCCAACAACTAGAGACTCTCGCTGGCACTTTTAACTGAGAGGGAATATTCTCATGGCAGTTGTATTTAGTGCAAACAACATGCACCCAAAGTTTGCCTCTATTAACACAAGCTTCCCAAGCCAGTTTTATCACAAAAGCGTCGTTCACTCCTCTAAAACTTTTAATACCTAGCCCTCCAACATCTTGCATTGGTAAATAGTTTTCCAACTGACGGTGTGTACCTTCCTTTCACCATCTTGGTCTCCCCAAAGAAAGGATCGACATGTCTTATCCAAATCATCACATAACAATCTAGGAAGCTTGCTAGACTACATAGTATAGGTTGGAAAGGCAGAAAGCATAGATTTTATCAAGGTGAGCCTTCCAGCAAAGGAAAGTGTTTTAGCCTTCCAAGCTATCAACCTTCTCACAGTCTTATCTAAGATATCTATGAAGGTAGCTTTAGTGACTCTATCATGATGAATATTGACACCCAAATATTTGCCTATATTGTTTGTGCGGCCAAAACCAAGCTCATTGCTTATCTCATCCCTCACCCTCCAGTTAACATTTTTTGAAGAATAAGCTTGCTCTAAACTCACTTCAGCAAAGAGGAGGAGATCATCTGCAAAAGCAAGATAAGGGAGGGTCGAGACAACTAATACTTTTCATTCCTTGCCTCAAAGGATTACACCAAATCTAATACTGCTTTTGGATTTTGTTGCTACATCCAAGTTTGCTTTAACTTTGCTCACTTTAGGCAGATGCCTAGTATCATTCATAATTTATATTAGATTCTTCTTGTTGAAGAGAAACAAAATTTGCTTTATCAAGGAACTGCTTATTGATTCCTGCATGCTATATCGCCTACAAAAAAGCTCTCATGTCATGCTTGATGCTTGGTTATCTTTAAGAAGTAAAAGTTTGCAGATCTAGTCACTGAAAATCTTTCCTTCTTCAATGTTTGAGAATGCTAAAAGGAAAAAGAGGAACGTCCATTTAGCAATTTTACACCCAATGTCCACCCGAACACATGGTTAATTGCATGTGTAAATATTGTTAATTTTGTCTCACAAGTAGTTAAGAATAAATGAATGCGATCATATACAATTGTCAATATATGGTTAATAGTATCATGAAGTTATTGAAATGTTTAATGACAATTAACTTTGTCATACAAGTAGTTAATAATATTATGAAATTATTGAAATATTTAATAGTAGTTAATTGTGCCTTAAAAGTAATTAATATTAATCATATATTAATAATTGTATATAATCATGTTCATTTATTCTTAATCACTTATAAAGTAAAATTAACCATATATATTAAACCACGGGTCTGGATACACATTTTCCAACAAGACGTTAATCATTACTCATGCTAAAATGAGGCAAACTATATTCTTTTTTATCCAATGCTTGAGTCACTATTTCTTCTTCTCTCTGCAACATGGACATGGTGTCAAATCAATACCCCTTCTCATCATATTGCACCTTGTTAGGGAAACAAAATTTGTTGTCTCACTTCTGTGTCTCACTCCTTGTTCCACCTATCACATGTTGACACCTGTTTTAATAGGCCACGTCAACTTTTCACACAATTCACAAAATCCCTAACATTATTCTATGCAACTTATCACTTGTTCCAAAAATTGGGGCTGTGTTACGTTATTCTGTAGAGGCGTGTTACGTTATTCTACTATCGCACCTTGTATCGCACGAAATTGGGGCTGCACAGAGCGTCTTTTTCTACGAAGCATAAAATTGGAGCTACACGAAAGAAACTTTGCTTCACCAAAGATAAGAGCATCAAGAAATAATCCACTCTTATTTGCTGCATGACGTGAAAGGAAGTGTTTTGTTCCAATATAACGCACGATATCAGCAAATCAATTGGAGGCTTTGATAGCACAAACTTCCTACAAGTAGTTCCATCTCTTTCACAAAATAATGTTAGGGATTTTGTGAGGGGTATTTTGTGAATAGTATGAAAAGTTAATGTGGCATATTAAAACAAGTGTCAATATGTGATAGATGGGGCAGGGAGTAAGACTGAGACAGCAGAATTTGTTCCCTTGTTAGGAGGATATCTTTGCATCCTAGTATACTAACTCTTTGCATCGTAGGATGGTCTTGGTGGCCTAATTTTTCTTTCCTGTTGAGCTGATAGTTGCACTTGATGAAACTACTAAGTGGTATTTTTTTTTCTCCAATGCTAAGTTGTACCAATTTTAACTGAGTATGCACCATTAATCAAGAACTTCCAAATGAGAGTATCTTCTTGACATTGCCTTTTGATTGGAATTTTTAGAATATTTATAGGCTTTTAATTTGAACAGATAGAAAGAATCCTTCTGCTATCTCACTCACTTGTTTGATTATCTAGAATGCCATATACCTTCATCCCTTCATGATTAACATCATTGCAATGATGCAATAAACCTTCATGTAAAGTTGGAATCCACTTGTCTTCCTGTATCCTCGCTTTTCTTCCATCACCAATTCTCTAAATAACACCTTCCTCAACCAGCCACTTTGTGGACAAAATGCTTTTCCTAGAGTACTTTGCTTTTAGCTTTTGGTTGCAACAAAAGCTAACTTATTAGGAAAATATCTTGCTTTTTAAACTCTAACCATAAGAGAATCCTCAAAATGAATTATTCTCCACCACTGATTAGGCAAAAGTGCTGAGTTGAAAGCTGTAAATGTTCTAAACCAACTACCTCCTCTTCTTTTTGGTTTTGCTAGCCTCTTTCAACTTAACCAACGAATCTTTTGTTACTCAACATTTCCACCTTAATAAATTTTTTCAACAAGACCTACTTGGCTACATAAACAATGGGACAACTGAAAACAACCTATAACATATGTGTACATAGATTGGACCACAATTTTAATCAAGACCTCTCTCATTTTAGACAAAGTCTTTTCCTTCCACTCTTGAACTTTTTCCAAACACCATCTCAAACAAAATTGAAAACATGAGATTTTGATCTACCTATCATAGAGAAAAAGATAGTAAGAAGGTCAAACATTTTGCATGACTCTCCACTGCCTCTGTCCCAATAAGCATTTCAAGTTCATTTAAATACTTAACGATGAATAATAGGCACGTTAAGCATTTCAAGTTCAATTAAATATTATTTTTTATTTTTTTAAAGCTCGTACTTAGGACTTGTAGACAAAAAGCAAGTAAAGTGCCTCACCGGTGAGGCACTAAGTTGACCGGCTGTAGGAGGTTTTTTACCGAAAAATAAACTATAAAAAATTTAAAACTTAATTCAATAATATATTTAAAATTAGCGCAAAACAACGCCGCAGTGTTTATACGGTGACCCCTTTGCTTGAATGAACTCAAAAAAAAAACACCAAGTTCATAAGGCCCTCGCCGTCGGTCATCACCGTGACCCAACCATGATTGCTAATTCGCCGTCGGTGTCGGAAGTTGCTTCCGCGGCGAAGATTCCAACGAACATCCCGAATCCGATCAATCCTGCGCCTCCGATCAGTGTGTCGGCGTGCAGGGAGGATTGTCGAGAACCATGACGGAGGTGGAGATGTTGACGAGGATGGTTCCTCGCATGATTCACGAGGCAAGGTTTCCGTTTTGTTCGATCTGGCTCAGAAAAGGTTCGAAAGGATCCAGAACCTTCCGTCGGGACTCTTCTTCATTCTTTGCTTTCGATTCCAATTTTGAATGTCCGAATCGACCGTCATCGACAATTCTAAGGATACGGAGGGCAACCAAACCAAATCAAAATGGAATCGACATCATCGACTCTGCTACTGTTGCTCTTCTACTTTTTGGTTCATTTTCTTTCTGCCTTGCCTTTGCTAGCTACTCACAGTTGAGAATTTTCTGTGATGATGGTTATTTTATTTTTGTTTGTGCTTTCGGTGGTGATTTTACATCTTTAAACCAAGAGCGGTTTCAACACTACAAGGTAAGCCCATGTTGCCTTGCTTCTGTTATGTAACGAGAATGTGGTTTGCTGCGTTGGATTTTGATTATTTAGAGATGTTGCTTTTGAATTTTGGTCTATGTAGGATTTTTGGATGTTGAACCTGAAAATGAATTAGTGGGAGCTGCTTAATTTGAAAGGGTGCCCGAGTCCACGCTCAGTACATCGAATGGTATGTTCAAGTTCATGTGAAGTGATGCACTCATTGATTTACTAGTAAGGGTGTCATATTATTGAATCTTTAATCAAACAGGTTTTTGGTATGTTCGTTTCTAAAAGTGCATGCTATTTTGTTCCATTTCGTATGATTGTCTGGATTGCATTGCAAAGTCCCTCAAATAAATTCAAGCCAACATTGGCAAGGATTCTTCTACTTGTGTCATTGTCGGAACCCACGGCTACATTGCTCCTGGTTAGTAATATTTATCATTGGATGCTAATTGCTAGATTGATAGTCGTTAATTATGTGATGTATTATTTATTATTATGTATGTTTATTAATGTGTGGATGTTGTTTGAGTTAGTGCAGAATATGGATACACTTACAAAGTGAATGAGAAGAGTGATGTGTATAGTTTTTGGAGTGGTCTTGTTGGAGTTGGTAATTGGTAAAAGGCCAATTGAACCAGAACTTGGGGAAAATAAGGACAGAGTGAGCTGGGTTCATAATAAGGCACGGAGCAAAAAGGGGCTTAGGTGTGCGGTGGACACGAGAATTCCAGAGATGTATAAAAAGGAAGCTTGCAAGGTGTTGAGAACAGCAGTTTTGTGCACGTGCTTACGTGAAATTTTCTTCCTGTTGCTACGTTTAGGAACCTGCTTGTGATATCATAGTTATGAATCTTTATTTTAGTAGTTAATCTCCACAAGTGTTGGTGTGCTGATTTTTGTCACTTGATCATTGGCAGGTGTGCAAGAGGTTGCCAAGTTCATTGGCAGGTGTTGGTGTGCTAGATTTTTACATCTGTGACCTTTGTGGAGAGATTTATTTGTTGTAATTGATATTGAAGTAGGCTATACACTTGATATATATAGTAAAGAAAAAAAATCCATTTCAGCTAAGGACTAGATGTAGGTGCAATATGGTCTTCATTTGATCGTAATGTACCAAATACTATAAATTACTTCAATTGAAGTTGTGATAAATTTAATATACATTTGAGTAAATTGAAGTTGTACCGAATGCTGTAAATTACTTCAATATGGCATCATGAATGAAGTTAAAATTGTACACAAGAATGGAATGTAATTAAAAAAACCTATGATGGCAAAAAATTTTAAAAATGGCACTAGCAGTATGTGTTTTGAAAGTTAACGCTTTACATACCTTATAAGTTCTAATCCATAATCTATAAAGCACACATATTTGAAAAGAAAAGTAATTTTCAAATATAAACTTGAAACTTTAATAAAATGCTTTAATCTTTTATATAGCTACTCTTTTTTTTAATTGTTACTCTTTAAATAGATATCTAAATGCATCGCAAAACATCGCCATCGTGCAATTATGGATGCCTTGTCGCATATAACACCGAAAAACTCGCAATGTAAATAAAAAGGAAGTACCCAAAACTATACCTTAAAAAATGTAGATCAAACTAGGTAGTGGTTTCTTATAGGTGGACTATAGTAGGAGAAGGAAGCAATTTTCTGTTATTCTCATAGTGGTGTTAGTTTTTTTGTTATGCAATGAGCGCAATTTGAAAGGATTGAGATATATGATTACAGTTCCTATGGTCACGGGGTACATTTTGAATACATACAGGTTATGTAGAGCGATGGGAGGAGCAAAGTAGACATCTTTATAGCAACTGCAAGGTTATTGTTTCAAAAGCAAGAAATTAACACACTGAATTCATAATGAATTACTGATATGATATGGTTTATAGACCAGATTTGAGTACAAAATACTAGTAGGCACAGGGTTTCCCCCTAATAGGAGTCTCCTCCTTCAACAGAAACACAAATTGAATATCTTATAAATTCTCTTTACCGTGTATACAAAATTCTCAAATCTCTTTATATGACAGATGTCTTTATATTTTCAAATGACAATATGGTTATTTCCATGACTTTGACAAGTTCACCTTCATTCAATGAACTCATCACTCACCTACATGGGGTGGAACACTTCATCAAAATTGTCAAACCAAACCCCCTAAACCTGCAAAAATACCACTCCAGCCTCACTACAAATATACACACTCAAACTCATTGCTACAAACCAATCAATTATATTCACAATCACAAGAAGTTTTCCAACCATTATGTCAAACTTAGTCACAACATAAATTGATGTATAAAAAATATTCAACCATACATAACATCACAAGTCTTACTGGCTACAAAACATAGTAGGGGTACACAGGCTAACTGCCTTCAAAATGTGCCATAAAAAAAATAACATATATGATTGAAAATTAAACTACCCTCCGAAGATCATGCCTTTTGTCTTCAAACTACAATACGACTTTAAGGTTGTTCAAGGGCTTGAAAGGAGAAACGTATTCAGACTTGCCATTCAATCTCTGTTTTCACGTACAATTTCTCACGTCTGAATTGGTCGTCATCGACTAATCTTTCTAACGCGAAGGGCAACCAAACCAAAGCAAAATTGAATCGGCCATCGTCGACTCTACTACTGTTGTTGTTCTACTTATTCCTTCGTTTTCTTACTACATTGCGTCGCTATCGTCCCCTGCTATAATTTCAATTTCACAAATCGTTTTCTTTCTTAATGAGCACTCACAAAAGGGTTTCTCCCCCATTCACAAAACTATTTTCCATATCCACCAATAATTCATTGGTCATCTATGCAGGGTTTCCGCTCTCCAAAATGTGTCGACTGAAATTTTCAAACTGTTTCGAAATAATATATATATATATTTTTTGGGTAAAATTTTGAATTAATATTATTATACAGGAATTAAATTGGAAAGCATTACAAAATTAGCATTCGGTAATCGGTAAACAATTTCATCCGTTAAATTTTTTATTAATATATCCGACAGTATTTTTTAATGACTTACCCATGTACTAATTAACAAGGTGCTAGACGCCACCGTAAAACAATCAGCCTGTCGTTCTTGCCTTTCCAGCTTCCGTTGTCCATCACATCAGAACCGAAACCGAAGAGATGCACAGAGCATTTTTTCGGTCGTCCAAAACCCTAGTGACCGTTGCTTCCAATCGCATCTTCTTCTTCTCACCAGCACCAACATCGTCGAATCCATCACTACCCCTTTACTTCCAAAACCAAACGCAACAGGCTTTTCACTCCTCCAACAAGGACAGTGGGAATACCCCATTCGGATCACCAACGAGAGTCCAGAAACTGATAGCTTCCCAATCAGACCCTCTTCTCGCCAAAGAAATCTTCGACTTGGCCTCTCGCCAACCCAACTTCCGCCACACTTACTCCACCTACCTCATTCTTCTTCTCAAGTTGGGTCGCTCCAAATATTTCTCTCTCGTCGACGATCTCCTCCGTCGCCTCAAATCCGATTCTCACCCCATCACTCCCACCCTCTTCTCCTACTTGATCAAAGTCTACGGCGAAGCCGATTTACCCGACAAAGCCCTCAAAACCTTCTACACCATTCTGCACTTCAATTGCAAGCCTTTGCCCAAACACCTTAACCGCATTCTCGAGATTCTCGTTGCCCACCGCAACTACGTTCGTCCCGCGTTTGATCTCTTTAAGGATGCTCACAAGTATGGCGTGGAACCCGACACCAAGTCCTACAACATGCTCATGCGTGCGTTCTGTCTCAACGGGGACATTAGCATTGCCTACTCGCTGTTCAACAAAATGTTTAAGAGAGATGTTCTTCCCGATATTGAGTCTTACCGGATTTTGATGCAGGCCCTGTGTAGGAAGAGTCAAGTGAATGGAGCTGTTGATCTTTTGGAGGATATGCTGAACAAAGGGTTTGTTCCGGATTCTTTGACTTATACCACTTTGTTGAATAGTTTGTGCAGGAAGAAGAAGCTCAGGGAAGCTTACAAGCTTCTTTGTAGGATGAAGGTCAAAGGGTGCAATCCTGACATTGTTCATTATAATACAGTTATATTGGGGTTCTGTAGACAAGGGCGTGCTCACGATGCTTGCAAGGTTATTGCTGACATGCGGGCCAATGGGTGCTTGCCTAATCTCGTGTCATATCGTACTTTGGTGAGTGGTTTGTGTGACATGGGAATGCTTGATGAGGCTAATAAGTATGTGGAGGAAATGCTGTCCAACGGATTTTCTCCTCATTTTGCTGTTATTCATGCCTTAGTGAAGGGGTTTTGCAATGTTGGTAGGGTTGAGGATGCTTGTGGAGTTCTCACCAAGTCACTAGAGCATGGGGAAGCTCCTCATATGGATACTTGGATGATCATAATGCCTGTAATATGTGAAGTGGATGATGGTGTGAAAGTCAGTGATGCTTTGGAGGAAGTTCTTAAGATTGAAATAAAAGGGCATACTAGAATTGTGGATGCTGGCATTGGTTTGGAGAACTACTTGATTAGGAAGATACGAGCCAAGTCAAGAGCATCCTAAAACTTCTGTAGGACTTACAACTTACAAGCATGCTTTTGTCTTTCATGTTGGATCTTTGTGGTATGTTAGTTACTTTCCAAGTTGTGTACCCTACATAGCATTGCCTCTAACTTTGCCCAAGAATCTGACAAGTTGTGTGTGTTACAGGTTGGATATCTGTTAATCATGTTCGTTAATCCTACATTAACAAATTTGGCTTTGCTTCTTTAATTCTCTTGTGCACATCTTTTTTTCTTCTTTTCCATTATATTTATAATGCATATGTCATCGTGTACTTTATATTTACAGTGCCTCCTAATTAAAAACCTAAATCATAAATTTTAATTGCTTATATTTGCTAATGGAAGGTAAATTATCCATAATGTAAACCTTAATTTATATTGAAAAAGGTAGAAAAGAAAATAAAATGTTGTTCCTTTAAGATTATGCTTAGTTCTTTTTCTGATGCCCAGTTTCTTTTGCTTTTGCAGACGATTCTTTGCTGGATCCAAATAAAAGGATTTTTGCGGAAGCTGCTCTAAAGCACGCATAGTTTGTTGAGGATGTGGATTAAATATCTTTATTTGTCCGCCTCTTGCTGTTATTTGTGCCTTTAAACTATCAATGCATTTTAGGAGATTATCGAATTGGTCTTAAACTTAGATTATTGAACATACAGGCGGTAATGTAAAGGCATAAATAACAGCAAGAGGCAAATAAATAAATAGAGCAGCAGAAGAGATACCTAATCCACATCTTCAACAAAGTAAGCATGCTTTAGAGCAGCTTCCACATAAATCCTTTACTTGGGTCCAGGCAAAGCATCATCTAAAAGCAAAAGAAACTAGGCATAAAAAAGGAATTAAACGTAACCTTTAAGGAACGTTTTATTTCCTTTCTATCTTTTCTAATATAAATTAAGATTTACATAATGAATAATTTACCTTCCATCAAAAAATATAAGCAATTATAATTTAGGATTTATGTTTTTAATCAAGAAGCATTCCAAATATAAAGTGTACAACCACATATACATTCTAAATCTAATGAAAAAGAAGAGAAAAGGACATGCACAAAAGAATTAAAGAAGCAAACCCAAAATTTGTTCTTGTAAATCTAACGAAAATCATGTTCTTGACAATCGAACATTACTGATTGTAATATAGAACACGACAATTTCAACCGTCACATTTTGCAACTTCAAAATTACAGATCGAGGATGTTATTATCGCCTTAATCAAGAACAAATATAAAGTGTACAACCACGTATACATTCTAAATCTAATGGAAAAGAAGAGAAAGGACATGCACAAAAAATTAAAGAAGTAAACCCAAAATTTGTTCTTGTAAAATTAATTACAGGTCTCTAATGAAAATCATGTTCTGGACATGTTGACAATTGAACATTACTGATTGTAATATAGAGCACGACAATCTCAGCCGTCACATTTTGACAACTTCAAAATTACAGATCGAGGATGTTATTATCGCCTTAATATGTGATAAATAGAAGGTTGAACTTGTCTGCTGATATTGTTTAGTAAATCTATAGAAAATTGATTAAAGAAATGCTCCCAAAATATGCTTAAAAAATTATATTATTCATCAATTCAGTTTTAGAGCTATATACTTACTTGGATGCACTTGTTCTTTTAAATGTCATTTTTTGCAATCTTAGTGAGGTGATCATCCAAAGAGAACTCTGATTTATATAATTACAAAATTCTCTCGGATTTCATCTATTGTTCTTTACGTCCATATATCAAATGAGACATTTGTCATTAGAAGAGACTTATTAATCTTGAAGTGTTGATGGGATGAATTTGTTTTAATGCTTTCCTCCCAGTTTAAATAAAGTTGCAGTTAGTTAGATAATTTTTTCTTATTTGAACAACACTATTTGCATATTGCACAAGTACCACTTGTATAATGACTTTGGAATAACTTTTGCAAGCATATCAGGAATCATGAATGTTGCAGAACATGGAAAATAATATTTAGATCAATATAGGAACAGTAGACGTCAAAGAGTTGGTTAGACAAAGTACTAATTATGGTGTGTCGGCATACCTTGCTTGCATAGGTCCACTTGTCGATCTGTTTAGGATTTGCAAAGGGGTCTAGCTTAGGATTTGTAAGAGTGGAAGCAACTCCATGCATGTCCAACACCGTGTAGATGCATTCCTGTCACTTACTTTTGGCCACCAAAGAGCTCAATCTTTGACATGTTTGGGAACAATTTGGCATACGTGCCTGACATAGTAATAGAAGCAACAGGTTCTGGAAGGTAGTGTTCGATGTTCATATCTTCAGCCATAAGTCCTTGAGAATGTAGTTTTTGAAGTTGAAGATCATGAATAGTTGAACTAGAACTCAAACCAAAACCTAAGACGTGTGATAATCACAATGTTCGCAAAAACTTATCCGTGTATCATATACAAGTTACCCAGGATATAACTTGTCCTTCTCGATATGGATTGGGATAACAAAACTGGCAAATGTTTTTTATGATAGTAACCCAAGTTCTAAAAATTATTTACAGAGGAAGAGAAAGAGAGCAAGCAAACGATGGAAGAGCCTGTAACACATTTAGATATGCTCCATCCTACATTTTCATGAAGCCCCATTATTGTGTGAGCAGGTAGCAAATCGGACGATCTACAATGCATCAGACCCACTTGGCTTAATCTCTTGCACACAAGCTCAGGCCTATTACTTGCTTGTTTGAAAGCTCTTAAAAGATGTTGATATATAAACACTTGAAGGTAATCAAAATCAAGCAATGTGAAACATATACCTTTTGAAATACTCCCAAAAAAAAAAAAAAACATAAAGTTAGTAGCTATGGCATGCAGATGGGTTGAGGAAGACAAAAGCTGGATTGATCTGGTTGTAAATGCTAACAGTTTAGTCTGGTGTGTGGAGGAGGACGACTATGGCAAGCAGAGGCAGATTGGAAGTTGCTTGAGTTTGCTTCATGACATTCTTTCTTCTTTGAATACTGCCTCTATGCACAATTGAGAAATAGGGTGTACCTTCATATGTTGTAAAATTTCTGCGATGTGTTTTTCACTTTGGCAAAGTGGTTTATGGTGGAGGTAGTAAGTGTATGGATGGTAGCTGGATTGGTAGGTGTTTTAGTTTAGTGGTTGAATAATGTTGCTGCAATTTATAGTAGTTCTTTGTTTGTTTATTAATTGCAGATTGGTTTATATAGCACCATTAGTCGTTGAGAAAAGGGATAGGGACTCCAATAATTATCAAACCAACCTTGTCAAATGTTTACGCACTAACGATACTCCATGAGAACTATAATCTTTTTGGGATCACCATCCTCATCAGCAATATATGAAGCATTGAAATCCTTAAGAACGGTATAAGGAGTAGAAAATAAGGACTCGGAACGATCTAAGATGAGGTATGAAGTTGGCAGTAAATGAAATCTAAGGAATTTTTGGTCAGCAATGACCAGAAACCCAGGAGATGAATTTGAAGTGAGAGAGGAGTGTGGTGTCATATGGGACATGGTTTGAATGAGAATGCTTAGGTTATAAAATGTAATGTGACTTATGGTATCCTAATATAATAACAGAAAATTTGTGATTATCTATAGTAACAGACAAAACAACAAGCGTCGATGCATCAAAATAAGAACAAATAATGGATTGTTACTAATGATTAAGTACCTCTCTGACAAATTTTAATAATCAATTCCTCTTATTGTATCACAGGTTTTATATAAAATTTGTGATTGACTAATTTGGACACACAGTTCAATGGTTCAAAATTAATTCTACTTAATTTTAAAACAGACAGCCATAAATTATCTTGTTGAAGATTAGAGTCAGAAAAACAAGCACACATGCAGCACTGCTAATAAAAAACTGAAAAAAAGGCAGGTTCTCCGGGTCATGCTGTCAAAAACAACATTAGAGAAGGACTTGGTTTGAAAACTGCACGACAGTGGTAAAAGTGATCAAAATTGCATCAGTATTTAGATGGCTCAATAATCATTCTCATTTTACTTTTTTCCTTGTCAGTTGAGATATCCCTGTGCCCAATTAGTCACTGCGGATTTAAATATTTAATAGATAGCAAAATAATGGAAGACAAGTTCCGTATCAGCTCTGACATTCTTTGTTCTTGACCTTAAGTTCAATACTTTGTCACTCAAAAAATCATGTTTCAACTTACAAATACACAGAGATATTGCTGATGGCAATTTGAAATACAACTAAGTGTATAAATCCAGATTTTGATGAACTTTTCACAGTAGGTCACCTCTACTTGGCTGACACTTCCTAGTTCAGGAAGGTTCTCACATCAATCTCAGTTATACATAAGAGAGCAGAGAGCTTCCTCCCAAAACAATAAAAATTGCAACAATCTCTATACAAAATCTGAATCTCCAGTTAGGTCTCAGTCCTCTCTCTCTACACCCTCTCTAATCACTAGCGTACGACCACAAAATTCCTGAAAGAAAGACCAGACTAGGTATCAGACATAAGCAAATGAAACAAGAAGCACAACAATGGAAAGTGGCAGAGGCAGATTTTACTGTTCCATGGAGGGACATTGCTGCATCACGTTCTCTCTTTGAAAGATAAGAGACAAATGCATAGACCCTGCGTTTCCCTTGTCTCAAATCTTGCAACACCCTTACACTAGCCACATTACCAAATCTACCAAAAAGTTGTCTCAAGTCATCAGGCCTAGCAGCCCTGGAAAGATTCCCAACATACAACTTATGAGGACCTTCATAGTATATAACTCTCTTAGGTGATGAGTTCATTGTATCAAGATTCCTCCTCCTAGGATTCATCTCAGCAGAAAATCTAACCCGCATTTCACGCCCACCAACATCCTTCAGTTGTGAAAAAGGAATGAATAACAAAATTTCAGATCAAAATCAAATATGGACAACACATCGATCAAATAGATGCATGGTTTCACACTCACTAACCGATCCATCCAATGCAGCAATTGCATTTTTTGCCGAGTTAATAGATGCCATTGTGACAAAAGCACTCCCTCTACTTTCACCGGTCTCCGCACTCCGGCAAACCTGCAAGAGCATAAACACAAGACCTTGTGATGATTCCACCATGGCTGATTCAGATTATAACGATGAAAGGTGAAAACTTAAGTGACAATTAAACTGGCTAGTAAATAATGCAAATAATAAATAGAGAATTTTCACCGATACATCTTGAGGTTTTTTCAAATTGCACATAATCCTCATTTTTTTTTAACATTTACAACAATCTCCCTCTTTTCACAGTATACAATGTAATGTTTTTTAAACAATTAAGAGGTGTTAATATAATGTGTAAGGAATGTCAGTATAATGTTTTTTAAGCAATTAAGAAGGTTAGTGTAAGAATAGAAAAAAAAGAAATATGAAAAATGGACAAAACTTAAATATAGTTTTTTATGTGCTTTTTGTATTGTTCTTCAATCAAAATTAGAGTTTTATTTTAGTAATGTATATGCATTAAAGATCAATATATATTATCGAGATAAAACTTTAATTTTGATCAAAAAACAGTACTATGTACTTAAAAAACTGCAGCTAAGTTTTTTTTCTAAAAAAACAAGTATTAGTGTAATTTACTCTACTAAATAAACGGAATCCACCTCTGCAGGTATACATATAATATATAATATAATAATAGAACAATTAGAACAATGTTTTCATATTAAATTGGCTAGTCTGAATATATAATAACAGAACAATTAGAAAAATATTTTCATATTAAATTATAGTTAGTTTGAAAATGAAAAAGCTTGTACTCAATATTTTTATTTTTATTTTTTGTTGACAAAATTAAAAGGTTTCATGACATGACAACACACGATAGATTACAACACGATGTTAAATAAGCAAAAAAGAGGAAGAAGCAATAAACCTCGGCAGACAGAACGGTTCCGTGAGGGTTGAACATATGAAGTAGCTGTTCTGTGTCACAGCTTCTCGGAAGGTTGCACACGTACACTTCGGTTGCTCTTGCCTGCTTCCCCGTTTCTTCCTCCACGTGTTCTCCCCCGTCAACCACCGTTTCTTCATCAACCGCCGCCGCCGACGAGGCGGTGAAAGCCCTGGCCTTGGAGCTGCGCCCCGCGACAAGACACAAAGAAGAAGAAGAAGAGAAAGAAGAAGGGCCCGCAGAACAGGAAGCGAACCGTTTCGGAGCACCTCCGAATTGGGGCTTGTGCTTCGGTAACGAGGAAGAAGTGAAGGCGAGAGAAAGAGTAGCATTAGCTGCCATGTTTCGCCTGAAAGCCCTGCAGTAACAGTAGAGCCGAGAGTAATGGGCCCGTGTTTAGTAGTGGAATTGAATCGGGCTTGACCCAAACCCGATCCTTTTAACGCAAATCCGAGCTTCAACTTTATCTTTCTTTCCTTCAAATATATAGAAAAGAATAGGGTGGACGCGGGTTGAGTTAGATTGGATTTAGAAGATACTTAAATCTAATCCGATTGATATTAATTAGTTTGGTTTTTACATTTTTTTTGTCGACTTGAACCAAACTAAGCTAATTATGTTTGGGTTAGTTCGAGTCGAGTCTGTGAGTCTGTTAATAAAATAATAAAAAAAAGTGAAAATATAAAAAAAAAAGGAGAAAAAAATAGAAAATCATAATAAAATGAAAGAAAACTTGTAAATAGTCTCAAAGTCAAAATTATAGAATTATACCAAATAAAAATTGGAGAATTATAGAATTACATAACATAAAAAATTAAATTTTTCCTAAAATAATAAAGGTTCAAGTTGGTTGGGTTTCATATGTCAAGATTCGATACTCAAATTGATATTATTGAGTTTACAATTTTAAAATTCAAACCAACTCGAATTTTTTCCCTTGGTTTTGTTCAAGTTGATCAAATCATCGGGATCAATCTAAACCTATGTTCACCCCTAGAAAAAGGTAAAGTGAAATAAAATAATATCAAATATGTAATAGCTAAATTGTTGAGTAATTCATGTAAGACGTGAGTATAATATGCCATTTTTTGGACACAATCAATTGAACACACACGTGAAATAAAAATAAAATAACTGTAACAAAAAAATGTAATTCTCAATTTTTTGGGGTAAAATCTCTTGCCATTTTCAGGGGCGACAAGGTAGATTTATTAGCCCTAACTCGTTTTTAACCCACTTGAAGTGTGATGAGATGGGTTGACTTGCTACCAAAATTAAGTTGAGAAACATAACCTAATAGTCAAAAGATAAAATGACTAATTATAAAATCGTGACTTGACTTACCAAAACCACCCAAAAATTTATTCCAAATTTCTAATCAATTTCAAGAGGAAGGCCATCGTGGACCACCTTTATAAGAGGTCTACAGTGCACAACAAATCTTAGTCGTTAGATTAATTTCGTCCTCACGTTGTTATGGTATACCCTCCATATTGGATTTCTTTTCCCTCAACTATCAATCTGCCTGGGGTCCTTTGTTCATCCCATTGCCGACCTCCGCTCCTTTCACCAGCTTTTCCTCTCCACCTCTTCCTCTCCTCCCTCCCCTCCAAGGAGGGCAACGTTGCCAACAACGTTGTTGATAAATCTATATTTATGTAGATTTATAGAGCAAGTTCACATGATTTTTGCATTAACTCATTGGAAATTTTTGAGAAAATAGACCATTAATGAAGGATTTCATGTGATGTGTGTTTCTAAGCTTTTTATTTAAAATTACACGAATTGCCTTAATTTTTTTAAATTTTATGTAGGAAGTTAGTTGAGCAAAAAAAAGAAATCTAGTCCATAGGTATAGAGGAGTAATATACTTATCAAGTGGGCTTAAAAGAAGCTTATAAGCACGAGAACAGGCCAAAAAGGAGACTTGAAGCACAAAATGGAGTGCACAAAGTTGCACCCACCTCGGCGGGACTTGCCCTGGAGGTATTCCGCCTAGCGGGTTGGATAGCCCTGCCCGGTGTCAAAGCAAAGCGAATTCCAAAATACCGCTCAGCGGGTTTCCAACCTCGCTGGGCGAGTCCGAGGTCCAAGTTTTAATTTTATTTGAATTTTTAATGGATCTAGATTGGGCAGAATAGACCGGGGTTAAGTCTTCTACTTCAAAATTCTAAAATTATATTACAAATAACAAGGAGCAAAGCACAAGAGGGAACCCCCTGTCTTATCTTTATTCTTTTCGAAATTCTTCCTTTTTTTGGGTCTTTGGCTTTTGGAGAAAGATTCTTGAAGGGCGATAGGATACTCAGAGTCAAAAACTAGAGAAAAACCTTTTCTTGTAAAAGATTTCTTCTTCTTTTCCCTTTGATGTATTTCTTTAAAATTATGATATCTTTTCTTGCATGAGTAGCTAATTTTCTTGTTAGGGTTGTGGTGCACTTAGTATTTGGAACCCCTAAATGTTTAATTTTAATTGAATTCTTGTTTCTATTTAGTCAATTAGATTGCTCTACTGTTTTTATTTTCTTACTTGGAATTGATCATCTCCTATATGCTTCGAATCGATTAATTGAATGGCGGTCATACTGCAATTAATTGGTAGACGTGTAGGGTAATCAAATTAGGTTTTGTCGTATGATCAACCTTCATTCCTAATTTCCAATTGGATTAAATCATTAATTTAATCCTCCCTTTTTATTCCCCATGCCTTCCTAGGGTTTTAATATCTCACATGATCAACTAGGAAATTAACTTAGAAAGGACTATTGCAATTTATGACCAACAATTGACAATAAAATTTGTAGGGGAATATTGGTAATTGACGAATAGTAAGAGGTTCAATTAGAATTAGATGTGAAGGGACTTAAGAGCATGAAGGAAACCACAACCCTAAGCCTATCTTTTTTTGAATTTTTCTCTACTTACCATTGTTTGTTTTACAATTCCTATTTCACGTTTATCATTATTGAAGCAACCCAATACTTATTTAATTTTACCTAAACAATATAGAATATTTGGAAATTAGTAATCACCATTTAGTCCTTTGGGTTTGATATCTGGACTCATGTCCTTTTGTTACTACTACGATAAGGGTATGCTTGCCCTTGAGTGTATTTTTAGCACATCAGTCGTCATCAACTTCGCTGCTACATTTGAACCCAATCTAGTGAACAGATCTCAAAAAACCAAATGGAGAATCTAATCTCTTCGGTGAACAAAATCCAAAAAGCTTGCACCGCCTTAGGTGACCACAACGAAACCAGCCTACTCCCCACACTATAGGACACTCTCTCTCGCCATTGCCGTCGTCGGAGGCCAAGTCACACCTTCGATCCCTCTCTCTTCTCTTCTCATCTCATAACTAATCATTTTTTTTTCATTTTTAACACTTTGGAAAGTCCTCTGTCTTGGAAAGTGTTGTCGACAAAGATTTCTTACCCAGTGGATCAAGTCATCATCGCTCTCATTCTCTCTCTATTTGCCTTAAATCATTGCTTGCAATTGGAAAATTATGTGTGCAAAACGTTTTTACAGGGATTATTATGAGGTGACCACTCATGTTGCAGTTTCACAAGATTGATGAGAGAAGTAGAGAGCACGCGGAGTTTCTACACCTTCCAAGGAAGAGGTTCACCGATTTTGGTACTTTTCTATTTTCTTAGTCACTGATATATGTAAACAACAGGGAGCGGAGGTTGACGACGATGTCGTTCACAGGGGAAGGAGGAAAGGAAGAGGCGGCGAAGGGAGCGGAAGCCAGCAAAGGGATGAACGAAGGATTGATAGCGGAGGAAAAAGAAATCCAATGCTGGAAGGTGTACTATAATAATGTGAGGAAAAATTAATCCAATAGCTAAGATTTGTGGTACACTGTAAACTACCTATAAAGGTGGTCCATAGTAGTCTTCATCCAATTTCAATTATTACATCACAAAAAAATAGAAAAACAAAAAAAAAAGGTAAAACCCCAATCCAAAGACTTAGTGGGTCTCTCTTACAATACATGTTTTAAAAAAACTGGTGAGACAAACCACCTTTGACCTATCAAAATGATGTTTTAGGTGGGTTGACCTGATAAGTTAATTAGTTTTGCCACCCTTACTATTTTTGTTGCTCGATTGTTCTCTTCTTTTTGTCCATGTCTTCACCAAAGCTTTGTATAGTTCTTCGATAACTAACCAACGCTTTCACCACAAGCTAGGCCTTTTTTCATGGTTCCTCTTCTTTAAAGATGAAAGCCAAGACAAAGAGCTTCAACAATAACACATCTAAGATGACTGCGGATTTTGACGTCAACGTATGTCCGGTTAAATGCTGGTATATTTTTAATTGGCTATGTGCATAATACTTATGCCAATACTAGAATTACTCCTAAATTGATTTTTTTTTAATTAGCTACTCCTAAATTGTTTTGTTTAAAATAAAATAAAACAAAACAAAAAAAAAGTATCTATTTTATTTTTAAAAAAACCTAGATATAATACTTTAAGTATTATTATTATTTTCTAATTAAAATTAAAATTTTATTTCGATAATATACATAATTATTTAATACATATTTTTATTATACAAATTACTAAAATAAAATTCTAATTTTAATTAAAAAATAGTACTAACAATACTTAAAGTAATACACCTACATATTGTCCTTTTATTTTTTACCGTCTAATTTGGGGGATGAAATGAAATGCCCCCAATCGTAGCCTTAATGAATGACAAGAGTGTAATTCACACTTAAATAAAAAGATCCCTTTGTTGTTATTTTCGTTGTTTCAGATCTCATCTGATCTGAATCTGAATGTGAGAGTAGGTTGCGATTGATGGTGTGAGCAAGATGGGGACTACTGCTGAGGTGAACGGGAGTGTAGCAGAGGAAGAAAACGGGAGCCGTGACTGGCTCAATAGATTTCGGCACGGCGGAGGCCGTCGAATACGTGCGTTCCCTCATCGACGTTGGGGCCATGACGCGGCTCCTTCACGAATGCATCGCTCACCAGAGAGCGGTGGACGTGGAACTCGACGAGCTTCTGTCCCAGCGCACCGACCTGGACCGGCACCTCCTCCAACTCCAGCGCTCCTCCGACGTCCTCGACATCGTGAACTCCGACTCCGACTACATGCTCTCCAACGTCGCCTCCACCTCCGACCTCGCCGACCAGGTCAGCCGCAAGGTCCGCGAACTCGACCTCGCCCAGTCGCGCGTCCGCAACACGCTCCTCCGCATCGACGCCATCGTCGACCGCGCCAACTCCCTCGAAGGCGTCCACCGCGCCCTCGACGCCGAGGACTACGAGTCCGCCGCGCACTACGTCCAGACCTTCCTCCAGATCGACGCGCAGTACAAGGATTCCGGCTCCGATCAGCTCCAGAGGGATCGCTTGTTGGCCGCGAAGAAGCAGTTGGAAGGAATCGTAAGGAAGAAGCTCTCCACCGCCGTGGATCAGCGCGACCACCCTGCAATTCTCAGGTCAGTGATGAAACTAGAAATTTTAAGTTGCGGGAACAATTCTCGTATTATAGATTGACTCTTTTTACTATATTTCAAATTATGGGAACAATCTATAATTTATATATATATATATATATATGCACTGACAATGTAATGTAAAGGTTTTTAAAGCGTTGTTACACTGTCATCCAATCACAGTGCATATAAATTAAACTATATATTATATTAAGGAAAGTTAAAAACTTGTACCACAATGATCAACCTGGATCCATCATTGCTCAGGTTCATTCGGCTGTTCACCCCGCTGGGCGTGGAGGAGGAGGGTTTGCAGGTGTATGTTGGGTACTTGAAGAAGGTGGTTGCGATGAGGTCGAGAATGGAGTTTGAGCAGTTGGTGGAGATGATGGATCAGCGGAATGTGAATTTTGTTGGGTGTTTGACCAATTTGTTTAAGGACATTGTGTTGGCGATTGAGGAGAATAGTGAGATCTTGAGTGGTCTTTGTGGGGAGGATGGTATTGTGTATGCCATCTGTGAGCTTCAGGAGGAGTGTGACTCTCGTGGTTCTGCAATTTTGAACAAGTATATGGAGTATAGGAAGTTGGCTAAGTTGTCCTCGGAGATAAATGCGCACAACACCAATTTGCTTGCTGTTGGAGGAGGTCCTGAGGGTCCTGACCCGCGAGAGGTTGAGTTGTACTTGGAGGAGATTCTCTCCCTTATGCAGCTTGGTGAGGATTACACTGAGTTCATGATTTCAAAGATCAAAGGGCTTACTTCTGTTGACCCCGAATTGCTCCCTCGTGCCACCAAGGCTTTCCGGAGTGGCAGTTTCAGCAAGGTTGCGCAGGATTTGACCGGCTTTTACGTCATTTTGGAGGGATTTTTCATGGTGGAGAATGTTAGGAAAGCGATCAGGATTGATGAACATGTACCTGATAGCCTTACCACTTCTATGGTGGATGATGTGTTTTATGTATTGCAGAGTTGCCTGCGGAGGGCAATGTCCACTTCCAATATCAGTTCGGTTGTCGCGGTTTTGAGTGGTGCTAGTAGTTTGCTTGGTAATGAATATCACGAAGCCTTGCAGCACAAAATAAGAGAGCAAAACCTTGGTGCAAAGTTGTTCTTTGGTGGTGTTGGTGTGCAAAAGACGGGGACAGAAATTGCAACTGCTTTGAATAATATGGATGTTAGTGGTGAATATGTTTTGAAGCTAAAACATGAAATTGAAGAACAGTGTGCTGAGGTGAGTGGTATATTTAGTACTTTACAATTAACTGTATGATGAAATTCATTAAATTAAAGCAATGAGTATGGTTGGTGCACTGCGCCTTGTGCACGGTGTGCCCATGGTTCCCTTAACAGGTAATTTGAGATTCCTAGGGTAGGGATTAATCATAAGGGAATTTGATGTTTATTGAAAGTCATGATCATAATTGATAGAGCAATTGTTTTTGGCATAAGCGTGCATCTTTATGGAATTTGTGTCATTTAATTTGCTCAGGATGTAGTAGTTTTGAAACTGTAGCAACATGGGTTAGAGTTTTATGTGATATGTACAAATAAGTCTTAGATAAACACATAAAAACAGCAGTATAGAACACAACAATTTCAAGATTCGCATTTTGGCAACTTCAAAATCACAGATCAAGGATGTTACCGTCCTCAAATGTTGTGATAAATACATGGTCAAGCTTGTGCCAATCCTTTTGTTAACATAAATCTGGATATGATTGATTAGAGGAATGGGCTCAAAGTATGCTTTAGAAACGGTAGTATTGATGATTTCACTTTATGAACTGGGTACTTACATGCTTAATGCCCTGATTTGGTTATGACCCCAGAAAGAACTCTGATTTATCTCATTATGATTTATGAAATCTATAGTCTTATGTATCCATATAGCAAAAAGCTCTTTTTTTGGTACTGATAGAGATTGATGTAATCTTGAAGTTTTAATGGGATTGGGAAGGATTCTTTCTTTCTATTGTACACTATGTGGATTCATAAACTATAGGCCATATTTTCATTTATGGCAGTTTGCCTGTATGGTATATATCATTTTAAAATTGCAGAATCAACTGACTGAATTACTTTATACAGGTGTTTCCTGCTCCAGCTGATCGAGAAAAGGTAAAATCTTGTTTGACTGAGTTGGCAGATAGCAGCAATGCTTTCAAGCAAGCCTTGAATGCTGGCATAGAACAACTTGTGGCAACCATTACACCTCGAATACGACCAATATTAGACAGTGTAGGAACAATCAGCTATGAGCTTTCAGAGGCTGAGTATGCAGATAATGAGGTGAATGACCCATGGGTTCAGAGACTTCTCCATGCTGTCGAGACTAATGTGGCATGGCTGCAGCCACTAATGACTGCTAACAATTACGACACATTTGTTCATTTGGTTATTGACTTCATTGTGAAAAGACTAGAAGTCATTATGATGCAGAAAAGATTTAGTCAGCTTGGTGGTCTTCAGCTTGATAGAGATGCTAGAGCTTTGGTAAGCCATTTCAGTGTCATGACACAGAGAACTGTTAGAGACAAGTTTGCACGTCTTACACAAATGGCAACAATTCTAAATTTAGAAAAAGTGTCCGAGATTCTAGATTTCTGGGGTGAGAATTCTGGACCTATGACCTGGAGATTAACTCCAGCAGAGGTTAGGAGAGTATTGGGTCTGCGAGTTGATTTTAAACCAGAAGCAATAGCTGCTCTGAAGTTGTAATATCCCTTTATATGGTCTCTTCACATTTTTTTTTCTGTTCTTTTAATTTTCATCTGATAAGTATTACATCTTCATTCTTGTTACTATTTTTGGTGTTTGGGAAGTTAACACAGTTCCGTTATGCGATTTGCGTTGCTAGCTTCAAAAGCAAAAAAATAAGCAAGTGTAATTCAGATTTTCCACCCAAGAGGCCAAGATAGTCCACTTATATACGGAGTATCTTGTGTGAAATGGTCATTGTTTCTCATTAGCCACTTTTCAATTTTGAGATTTTGTATTTTTTATTTTGTAAATCATTTTTTAGACTTTAGTCATGTTTGTTTTGTAAAGTTCGTTCATAGCATTTTTACCTCCAAACTCCTCTATCATGCACTTGTTGCAGAATATACCAATGTTGCAGTTATTTGGATAATTAATTCCTATTTAAACTATAGTGCTGTCAAAGTCCGAAGTATCACCTGTATAACGACGCCACTTTACATGATAACTTCTGCAAGCATATCAGGCTTGCTGCAAAACATGTTAGAAACCCGTGTAGATATCAAAATTAACACTCTGGTATGGAAAGATCGTTAGAATTGCTGAAGCTATTAACACTTGTTAGGCTTTTTTCTCCCCTTGTACATATGTATCGAGTTAATAATATTAGTAAGTGTTTGTACAAAATGTCAATATATAATTTAATTACAGATAACGCAGGAAGTTGGTATGTATCATAGGAACCCTTACTAGACACTGAAAGGAGTGTTTCGCTCATATTGTGCCTAGTGCCCACCAATCTACCATTACGATTCAACCAGGGTTCTTGCTTTCCTAGATGGCCCTGCACGGCTTTGAGACTATAGATTGTTGGGATGTTTATTTTAATATTTTGAAGGCATAGTGGTATACATACTTTTCAATACACTACATACGAATTCAATTAATCCCACTTGAAATTTATTCTACTAAATTCAAATATAACAACAATTTGTAAGAAATCTATACTAGTTAGTGTTGCTAGAATTAAAAATACATTCAATTATTCAGAATCAAACTATCACAAGAGCTCATGCCTCATGGATATGCAATCTTCTAAGGAAATCTACTTTGTCTCAATCATGAGAAACGGAGTGAAGGATTACTAATGACTGAACCAAGACAGCATGCCGTGGTGCTTGAATTCATGCTTTGCAATGTAGAAAGGCCAAGATCCTCATCTGAAAAATATTAGAGAAGTCCACTAGAAGCATGGATGGAAGTCATATTTGCAACAACTCACAAGTAAAAGGCAGGATTGGGGATTGTCATTGTCGACACTAGTTCCATGAATAGTAATAAATATAAGAAGGAAAAACAAAACTTAAACCTAAAGAACAAATCCTCCTTATATTTTATGAAGGGCATTTTGTCTGTAACGCTTAATCTCTAGTAAGTATATGAATGAAAACATGAATCCAAAACTGAACTCCAAGCAGATAGATGTCAGACCTAGATGTCAGACTTAAAAAACATTAGACATGAGCAGTGCCTTCAGTGAATTTTGGGTCCTCGCATCGGTACTTGCCATCAGGTCCAATTCCAAAACCTTTTGGATCAGCAAAGACATTTTCCAGAAGCTGGCTGCGAGGTGGAAGAGGGCTCTCATCTGCAAACTCAACAGCGTCCTCAACAACCTCATCAATCTTTTTCTCTATGGTCTTCAACTCTTGTTCACTGGCTAATTTGTTCTCAATCATGTATTTCTTCAGTGCAGAGACGGGATCCCTTCCAGCATAATGTGCCTTCTCAGCTGCCAAAGCACAAGCAGATGATGGTGAATAATTATAAATTTATAATGAACATGGCAGACACAAATAGAAGATGTAAAGAAAACTATGGCTAGATGCGAGTCATTTGTCATTTGATCATGGCATGAGTATCCTGACTTGTTGAAATTAGGAAAACATTTGTGACAATCATAATACTATTGCTATAAGAATAATGTAGTTAAATATACATAGAAAACAAAGATTTATAGATTTAGCAGGACATTTTAAAAGGGTGAACAACCTTGCTAGATTATCAGCCTACATAGTAATTAAGCAACTAAAACCTTCACAGAGTAATTTGAATTACGTCAACATGGTTGATTGACACACATTATTTAACACATTGACAGGCAAACAAAATACCTGGCTAAAACATCTGATATCAAACTATCAGAAAAATGAAAAGCATTCAAAACTTTAGTTTATGAAAATTGTTTATAAATGTTAATCAAACCATTGGCTTTTATCCTCATTTCCATATTTCTACAGGGATGTTGATAAGGCATGATGTTTTGCACTTGCCATCAAAATCCTGAGAAAAGTTACTTCTCAGAAAAACAAATCAATAAGTGTAGTATAGTGTGGCTAAGGGATGAACATGTCTCATAGGGAACCAACTCTAAACAAATTTTTTCTTGAATCATTCCAAATTTGAGGATAATAGCTTGAGCTTGAGAAATTTGTAGTTTAGGCTAGAGAAGCCCTCGCTTACTGATTAAAACTTGATGTCTCTATCATGTAGGCATGATTCTTAAGCTTATAATGCAGTTATACGTATTTCAAATACCACACTATAAAGTGTTACATCTTTACAGTTTACACCATTAACAGGTTTAGATTGCATGACTACGAGTTCAATTCCTTCAACATGCAAGCTAGTCAGTGATCCAAATCCATGATCTTACTCTTAATATCAATAACATTGCCAACATCTAACATGCAGAGAAAAATGCTCGTAAAATTAACTACAAAGCTAATGCACATTGAATTGTATAGCAGAATACATGTATAAGGATATGTATAGTGCCACTGAAGATACCATCAAAAATGCATAGGAACAGCGACATAATTTACTACAAAATTAACAATATAATTGAAGTAGATTCTAAAAAAGAAAGCATAATGTAAACGCTCACCAGGGTCGCGAAGCTCATCAGGATCAGCCAATGAATGTCCTCTAAATCTATAGGTCTCACATTCTACTAAAGTTGGTCCCTCTCCTCGTCTGGCTCTTTCAATAGCCTCTTTTGCCACCTCTCTGACCTTCAAAACGTCCATACCATCAACATGAACCCCAGGCATTCCAAATGCCAGCCCTTTCTTCCATATTTGAGGATCTGAAGTTGCCCTGAGATGTGACATCCCAATGGCCCACAAATTGTTTTCCACCACAAACACAATTGGCAATTTCCATAAAGCTGCCATGTTTAGGCATTCATAGAACTGTCCATTGTTACATGTTCCATCTCCAAAAAATGCCAGTGTCACATGATCACAATCTGCCTCTTTTAACACCTCCCTTCTATACTTGCTGGAAAATGCTGCCCCAGTGGCCACAGGGATTCCTTCAGCAATGAAAGCAAACCCACCAATCAAATTATGCTCCTTAGAGAACATATGCATGGATCCACCTTGACCTCGGGAGCATCCGGTGGCCTTCCCAAAGAGCTCACTCATTACAGCACGCGCCGGGACCCCCTTACTCAGTGCATGAACATGGTCCCGGTATGTGCTCACTACAGAGTCTTCTTTCTTGAGAAGCTTGATGAACCCAGTTGACACAGCTTCTTGGCCATTGTACAAGTGAACAAAACCAAACATTTTGCCTCTATAATACATCTGGGCACACATGTCTTCAAAGGACCTGCCTAATACCATGTCTTCAAAGAGCTGCAAGCCTTCCTCTTTCGTAATAAGCTGCACACACACATTCAAACAAAAAACAATAGTCTCAAACACTCATTTCTAGAATCTGAAGCTAATTGGGCAGGTAGCATAAGATCTCTTCTTTTCTTACGCTTAATACAGAATCTATACCATCAGATTGTGAAGTATCTACTCATTTGAAATAAAATATCGAATCATGCAGCTTATAAACTAAGTTTAATTTCTATGCACTCCTAGTGTAATAATCTTTACACCCAACCAATCAGAAATCATGCTAGGAATGACTTCTAAGATATTTATGTAAAATTCAACAAAATGACTATACATAATAATTTTTAATTGGTTGAAAGTGTAAAAACCCTTCACATGATCGATGGATATACTATGTACTCATAAACTAATTGGGTAGGTTGAACTAAGTGGAAAGTTGAATTTTTTTATTTAATTTTCGGAAACCCATTATGCAGGATCCATGCCATGCTGAAGAAATGGACTTCCCAATAGTTAGTTGTGGAAAGGGAGAGGTTATTAAAAAAGGAAAAGAGAAGAGGCAAAAGGGGTACCAGATTGGCGGTTGATTTGCGCTTCTTGTCCCTGACAACATCGGAGACAGAGACAACAGTAGAAGGAGAGCGAGCATTAAGGTTGATGGGGGCAACGAAGCGAAGCTTGTGAGTGCATCCAAGGAAGGGAGTAATTGCGTGGAAAGACATGGGGCTGCCATTGGATCTGCGATGGAGGGGAAGAGGTTGTGCAAACTTGGGTGTGAAGAGAGACATTGTTGTATTGTGAATGAGAAAGGAAAGAGAGAAAGAAAGAGTTTGTTCTTATTCAGTTTCAGGAAATGCAAAGAGAGAATAGAAAAATGGGAAGGGCGGGCGAAGGAAACAAGAGAGGGAATGAGTGAGAAAGACGTGGAAATCACCGTCTTCTTCTTCGTCTTCTTGGGCTATGCTGTATTGCTATAAATCATCAGCACACACAATCAGTCAAATCACCTTTCCCTCTTCAAACGACAATCACAGAGGCCACCAATACCCAACCAACTTTTTCTACAAATACTATTTATTCTTCTCTTATAATATAATATTCAAATAATTGTTCAACTAATTCAACCGGCACATAACTTCAATCTCACCTTATAACTTGTTCTTATAAAATTACTTTTTTTTTTTTTTCTAATTCTACTTTCCGCCTTTATATAACCAATGAAAATAATTAAGTTGATTAATTTTAATTAATAATATCATAAATTTGAATTTTATTTTAAAGTATTTATAATATTAAATAGTTTAAGTGATAGTTATATTTAACGATACTATTCATAATTTAAAAATATTTTTTCTATCAATGAGTACGACTTATATTATTAATATGTCTATGAATATATTTACTTGTATAAAAAATGAATGAATATCTTACTAATAAACTTTATAGTAAATTAAGGATATTAAAGAAAAATAACAATTAATACATTTTATATTTTTTATAATTAAATATATATATATATATATATATATATATATATATGAGATTAATGGTCATGCATGTTATATAAAATACATATATAATAAAATCACTGTCGATATGACTTTCAAAGTAATTATTATAAAAATCAACAAATTTACCATATACGGTGATTTGGGATTAGATGCCAGTATAAAATTACTTCTCTCTCTCTCCCTATATATATATATATATATATATATATATATGTCCATTTATTTCTTATATAAAAAAACCAAAAAGAGTAATATTTTAATACTCCACAATTATATTCACCTTATTAATGCTCGTTATTTTTTTTTTTGAGTTTAATAGTCATGCACTGTCAGTGTAGTAAGTTTTACCCTGTCAATCAATTGGAATTCACCGTTGGTATGACTTTTAAGGCTATTATTGTAAAAGTTAACAAATTTACCATACATAATTGTTTGTGATTATATGATAGTGTAAAATTACTTTACACTGTCAGTGTATGACCTTTTTTCTCTTTTTTTTTTACTTTTTTTTTTTTATCGTGTCATATCATTTATGATACTTATAAATAAGTTGTTGGTGTTAAGAATCATTTTTTTTTTTACTTCACACATAGGTCCTTTCCGAAAATTTTCGCATGCTACAATAAAATAAATACTCTCAGCCTCGGGCATTGTTTGGACGGAGGGGTGACAAATAAATGGACGAGAAGAAGTACAACGAAGAAGATATTTTTGAGTAAATTATACTTTTTTTAGATATTTAAATTACATTATTTTGCTTTCTTAAATTATACTTTTTCTGTTTACGGGATTAGTATGTTTTAGTCTATTTCAATGTAAACGACTTATAAGATAACATTTTTCCTCTTTTAGTGACGACTCTCAATCAACGTTTTGAAAATTAGAATAATTATTAAATTAATAAAAATATTATTTTATAATTTATTGGTTAAAGCATAAATACATCGTAATCATGACATAACAATTATATATATATATATATATATATATATATATTAATTATTTATATATCATCTATAACTATAACAAAGAAGAAATTCTCTTTTGGTTTCCACTTTTCATTAGATTATCATATTCTTTAATTACTCTCTAAATTATCTACTATTTTATCTTTTAACTATTTTTTAAATAATCTAATACACCCTCTTCCTCTGTTATTTTATTTTTATTTTTAAAAAAATAAAGATAAACACAGAGTGTCTCTCTTTCTTCTAGTGTTAAATAATAAGCTAACATTAAATTATAGTAAACTTTAAAATTAACATAAGAAGATAATCTAACATTTTTGACAAAAAAAAATTATAATAAATAATTAAATGATGATACATCTAGAATTTATATACAAGGCTTTATTTATTTAAAAAATATTTTTGAATAAAAAATATATTTTTTAAAATATCAGTTCAAAATGATTTTCTAATACCGACTTTTTACTTAGATTTTGCACTCTTTGGCCGTCGCGTTACATGAAACTGGATCTGGATGTGGATAAATCTCATGCTCTTTTCCTCGTCTAAATGCGCAAATGATGTCTTCTAACATCTTGAGTGTATTACCCGAAAGAAAAACATAAACAGAAAGAAAACAGCAACGCCCTTGTCATCAGTAAGTTGGGTCCATAGCTCAGTGGTAGAGCATTTGACTGCAGATCAAGAGGTCACCGGTTCGAACCCGGTTGGGCCCTCTTAAAATTTAAGAAGTTTTACTTATAATTTTTGCATTTTTATTTAGAGTTTTTTTTAATTGGGTTAAATATGTTTTTAATCCTTTAAATTTGAAGCAAATTCATTTTTGGTCTACAAATTTAAAAGTGATCTTTTTAGTCTCTATAATTTGAAAAAAGCATGTTTTAATCCTTTTACCCAAACATAGTTAGTAAATCTGTCACACAAAACCTACCAGTAATGTCTTTATCAGTGAAAACATCATACCAAACTCAATTGATGTTGCACAGCTGACTTAATCTGCCTTATCAATGATACTGTAGGTGGTCTTGAAGATTAAAATAAACCTTTTTTTAAAAATTAGAAGAACTAAAAAATCACTTTAAATTTGGGAAACCAAAAACATGTTTAAGCCTCTTTTTTAATAATCTTCGTTGTTACGAATAAAATAAGGAATAAAAGTAGAAAAATAAAAATCAAATTACAACATTTCCAAAGAAAAAAATTACAAATAATTTTCTTGTCATTTGAAAGTTATATAATTGAAGATTTTGTGATGTCTTTTTCAACAAGAATAGCTGAGTAAATTAGAATAATATTTCTTACTTTTACTTTTCGCTAAAGTGTTAGGGTCATCCCTTTGTATGAAGATTTTGTTGATGTAATATGTTAGAGATGACGTAATACTAACATGCTAATATGATAGCTAACATGGTTATTGATCTAACACAAATGGTGATGTGACATTTGAAAATGAGATTTGAAAATTGAGAAAAATGTTTAAGGTGGAATTTGACCTCATTACCCATCTATCCCATGTTTTAACATCGTGTATAAGAATCACTTGGACAATTAACTTGTGTAGTGTATATATAAAAAAAATGTAATTTAAATGTGTAAAAGACAAAAAAAAAAATACACATATATTTACTACTTACTTATACAATTAAAAAGGGCCCAACCGGGTTCGAATCGATGACCTCTTGATCTGCAGTCAAATGCTCTACCACTGAGCTATGGACCCAACTTATTACATCTATTTACTATTGTTAAACAAATAATATAATATTATAAAATCAAACAAATAATAATCTATATATTTTAATATTATGTATTTTAATTATAACTTAATTTTTCTATATTAAGTAATTTATTCTTTTATAAAATTGTATTTTCTTAATTTTTTTCTATGGATATTTTAGTAAGTGAAATAAGATATTGTTATTGATGTAATAAATTTTTAAATAAAATTATACTTTTATAATCAATTTTTTGCTATAATCTTTTAATTTAATACTAAAAAAGTTATATAATACTAAAATTAAAAAGATTGTTTTAGTGAATGAAATAAGAAATTATTATCGATGTAATAATTTTTAGTGAAATGGAAAAAAATGAATGTTATTATTAATTTTCAAGATATTATTAGAAATGTTATTTTAATTAAAATATTAAAATAAAAATAAATTTTTAAGATATTATTAAAATAAAATTTTTATTATTACAAATTTGATTTTAATTATAAGAAAAATTGAAATACAAAATAAACATTTAAGATGTTGTTGAAAAGGTTATTTTTAATTTTAATTTTTTAGTTAAATACAAAAAACTATTACATCACTAATAATAATAATAATAATAATAATAATATCTTATTTCAGTCATCAAAGTATTGATAGAAAAAAAATAAAAATTAGAACAATCCAATTTTATAAAAGAAAAAATTATATAATATGGAGTGACTAAGTGATAATTAAGATATATAGTATTAAAAAAATATAAGTTATTGTTTTTTATTTTATAATATTATATTATTTATTTAGTAGCAATAAATATATGTGAATTTTTTGACTCTCACACATTTAAATTATATATAATATGTTTTTTATATATACTAAACAAGTGAAGTGTTCTAGTTGTTCTTATTCATGATGTTAAATGGGTAGCCGGTTTAAATCCCACCTTAAACACTTTTCTCAATTTTCAAACTTCATTTTTTAGCATCCCACTAGTAGCCTATGTCAACAGGCCCACTTGACATCAGCATTTGTGTCACACAACTATGTCAACCGCCACATCATCATGTCAACCCAAACTTCAACAAAGATGCTTTCAACAATTTTTACGTCAACCCAAACTTTAAGAGAGTGTACTAATGCAACAAAAAAAAAGGAAGAAAAAAAAACTACAGGGGATAATTTAGAAAAATGCAAAACTACAAAAGAATAAAGAGTAATTTATCTTTTATTTTATGTACCCTTAAAAATTCTTATTTACAATTTTGTCAATCATTTCTTCCATTTTCACTTTTTATGTACCTTAAACCCTCAATAATGTATAAAATTATGGAAGAGACTTGAAACCTTTAAACGTGCGATTTTAAATGAAATATGATGCATAAGGATATGCTTTAAGCTAGTTGAGTTGAGTTAGCATATTATCGAATATATAGAAGGATGATATTATTTTACCCAAAGGTCCATTTATCTGCTTAAACTAAGTGAAAGAAAGTGGAGATATGGTCCAAGGAACAAGTGAAGGTGGAGGTACTTGCAAAAATATTTCATTAGTCAAGTCAATATATGTACCAACAGACTAACAGCATGTGGAAAAGGGTCTAATTGGTGGGATGAAAAGTGTCCCATTTACAGGGTTTGGATGTGGGTAACTCACAGTCCAAACATTGAAGCATAGTCATGGGATAATTTTAGCAATGAATGGGTCTTTTAACCATTGAATATTATGTAAACCTTAACATGTGGAGTGTGAGTATGCGATACTTCCAGCCGTAGGGAGCACCATATGCTGCAAGCTTTAAGTGACGTATTAAACATCAAATTAGTTCCTCAATCTTAAAATAGATTTGGGCAATTAGACCCGTGCTAAACTTATTACATTAGACCTATTTAAAACAAACTCAAAACACATAATCACCTAGCTATAACTAATTTTTATTTTGGACAAAGTTGCAATCTTTTGAGAGAATAATTTCAGCCACATTAAAGGAAATCCTCAGTTTTTCATTTTTGAATTTATAAATTTTTCAATACCATTGTTTAAGGGTCCTAACACTAATAATATGTCTAACCTAGTTTGCTCGTCTATGCAATTGGTTAGTGCTTGATATAGGGTCCATTTGTCACAGATTAAAAAAAGGAGTGATTCTAATGTAAAATAATCTAGTGATTATTTTTAGAGATTTTTTTTTAAACAAAGGTAGAAGTTAATTTATGTTTGTTTACAATTATAAAAATTATTTTTAAAAAAAGAGCAATTAATTTTATGAAAAGCTATTCCAAATAACTTCTGATTTTAATCAAATTTTATATAGATTCTTTTCAGCTTTTGATCATAATTTCTAAGCTAAAACAAACGTATAAAAAAAAAATTAATTAAACAATGATTTTTTTATGAAAAAAGTTGTAACAAATGTACCCATAATAAAAGCTTATTGGACTTCTTTTCGGGAATAGAACTAAATACAATCATTATTCACAAAAATGGGCATGATATTAAAGGAAATTAGATTAATGTACACTTAACTCTATGCTCCCGCTGTTGCTTGTTTCTCTAGAAATGTAGAACTATTGCTTAACCCATACAAAAGATTTGTCACTTTTCATGGACACAGCAGGTGGGGCAAGCCTCGAACCTTGATTGAGGCAAGTTTTCTATTAGCATAATTTTAAAAAAATAAAATAAAATCGCAAGCTGGCCATATCTCAAACTGCATAAGCAGTTTCTTTATAATGGTGAGATGATCAATCTCACCATATGATGACCAATATTAAAAAGCGTATGTATCATTGTCTAACAAGGAATCTAAAGTTATGAATGTTGATTTTATATACTTGGTATGTAATTTAAAAACTATATATTTTTAGACAATATTAATTTTCAAAAATGTTCTCAGAGGTGAGAATCCAACTTTTTTAAGTTGAAGAAGAGTTTTAACGATATTAACAAATCACAATAACCTTATTAGTTCATCAAATAAAGTTGTATAAAATTTTGAAATATTTTCTTATTAAATATATGCTTAATAATGTTTTTGTCTGTAAAATATTTTCAAATTTTGGTTTTTGCCCCTGCCTTTTAAAGCATTGGTTTGGTCCCAATATTTTTTCAAATACCCAAACTTTGGTTCTTGTATAGGGGAAAAAGTGTTAGCTTTCGGGACTAACTTTGAGTATTTTTAAAAATATAGAGATAAAAATTATTGGTTTTAAAAAGTCGGGAACAAAAATAAAAATTTGGTAAAACACCATTAACCCTTAAATATAATAAAATAATTAAATTTAAGAATAAAAAATACTAAAGATATACTCAGTGTACTTATTATAATTTTAAAAATAAAAATTCTTTTATAAAATATATATAATTTTAATTTTTTATATATTAAATATTATACTTTTAAATACTTTTGGATTAAATATATTTTTAGTCCTTATAAAATGAATGGATTTTGATTTTGGTCCCCAAAAAATTTTTCTTTAGTTTTTAACCTTCTAAAATATGGAATCATTGTTTTTGGTCTTTGTAAAATGAACAAATTTTAGTTCTAATCCCGATAAAAAAAATTTTTTTGCTTTTCATCCTACCAAAATCTTAAATTATTGATTTTGTTCCTTAACATTCGTTATAAGGTAGATAAATAACATTTATTTTAAGAATTTAGAAAAAAAATTAGGGATATCACATGCTAACACGATAGTGCAAAATATTAGTGAGTATTACTTGGGATGGATATGTGACCTTCCATTAAATACATAAACAATTAATGAGTGTCACATGACAATAAGAACTAAAAAAAGGTGATTTTAGATTTTCAAGGATGAAAACCAAAAAAAAATTGTAAGGACAAAAATCAAAATTCACTCATTTTACATGAACAAAAAATATATTTAATTTTAATTCTTTAAAAATGGTCAAAGAACTAATTAACAAATCATTTGATAATATTATTTTCGCAATATTCTTTTATCATATTTAACTTGATACATTTTAAATATTGTCACAATATTTAAGAAATATTTTAGTAGAAACTGTAAAAAAAAAAAAAATCAAAGTAGAGAGAATGAAAAATTATGTGATGTTAAAAATTAAGTAATAAATATTAAGAATTACACCAATATATTTTATAATTTTAAAACTTATAAAAACTATTTTTACAACAAAACTTATCCAAACGTATAATTTGATTAAATTAATTTTTAAAAATTATCTTATTTTACATGCAAGAAAATATTATAATAAATTATTTATAAATATTATTATCTATATAAATCTTTCTTTTATACACATTATTTATATAAATCATTTAGATAATAAAATTTAAATATTTTACATTAGTGAAAATAAGACTTACATATATTTAATTATTCTTTAATTTAATTCTTATTTGATATAATCCATGTAACCTTGATTTCCTTATTGCATTCGAAAAACTGAGCAAGAAAACACTCGTCAAATTAAAAAAAAAATCATAAATTTGTCTTTATTTCAAAAATAATAAAATTTCTTTTAAACAATAAAGATTCTACTATAATAAATAATATATATTCAAAAAACTTTAAAAATAAAGTTTTAAAGTATTATATCTAATGAAATCAATTCCCTAAATTAATATTTTTGAAAAAAAATACGTATACATCCAAATAAACTCAATTAAAGTCAAATATAAAATTATTTAATTTCAAAAAACATTTATAATGAAAAAAAAATTTAATTGCATCTTAATTGTACCTCTATTTTCAGGATTATTGACTATATATCAATAATAATGTTTCCTTAGTTTGTTGTAATTATTAACTTTCTTAATTACTATAATTTAGACAATTAAGTTTTCTAAGGGCATATTTGAGGTGATTTTTTGTTGTAGGTTTCAAAAATTTTAAGAACTACAACCAATTTTTAGCTTTTTAAAAATTAGTTTTGATTTTTTTTTCTAATTTTTAGTTTCAAAACTTACTTTGAAAGTTCCTTATCTTAATAAAATTAGTTTAAGGATGTGTTTATGTAATAGTGGTAATAGTGACAGTGATGGTAGTGACAATGATAACAATGCCAATGGTGGTAACAATATAGTGCTAATGGTGGTGGTGGTACAGTACCAATGGTAGTGGCAATATCAATGGTGTTGGTGGTGAAAATAGCAACAAGAAGAGTAATTGTCAAATATAATAAGTGTGTTTTTTTAAAACTAAAAACCAAATGCTCAAATCCTTTTTTCCTTGGTTTTGAAAATAAATATAAAAGTATTTTGAAATTGAATTAAAAATCATTTTAACTCTATTTTAACCAAATGCGTTTTATTTTAAAAATTATATTTAAAAACCAAAAACTTCCACTACCCCAAACGGGCCCTAAGTTACCATAATCAAAATAATGATTTAAATTTTTCTAATTACCCTAATTATAAGACCTATAAATCTCAATGTAGAAAACGATTATTTCTTCCATCTTAATATAAACATTCCCTAAAATAGTTATAGTTAACTAAACAAATTTCAACCATTCTCAATAATCATGTTAACCAAGATTCATAATTTTTAACCCACTAAAATCAACCTAATGATAGGAAAATTTGGATAATATACATAAAGTTTTAAATTCTAACCTTGTTGCCACTATTGTACACACAAAAAATAATTCTCTCTAGCAAATTCCCCATTATGTAAGAGGTAGGGGTATTAAAAAAAAAATGAACTACACTATTTGAGAACTGAACCAGTTTTTATATAAAAAAAAATGAACTGAACTATTCTTATAAAAAAATCAAACCAAACTAAACTAAACTATAAAAACTGAACCATTCTTTGAAAAGTGTAAAAATTCTCAATGTAAATAAACAGTTCAATTCAATTCAAACAGTTCATTTTGATTCAAAGCACAATTCAATTCAAATTTAAGAAAACAATTCACCGAACAGTTTGATTCAACATGCCCAAACTGTTTTTCAGTTCAGTTCAGTTCAGCAAATTATTTTTCAATTTAGTTTTTACACAATTCAATTTCGGTTCAATCATGTAGCTGTATCAATAAACTGACTCTTCCACAAATCTTTATTAAAACGAAATCAAGACTAATTGACTCAACAGTCTAACAAGATAATTGATTAAAGCAATGGACAAAGATTAATTTTACCCAGCATATTTCAGCAGTACATCAAACCAACTCACTGATTCAATCCAAGTCAAGCACCTAAGGTCATCTGTTTAATTTGATAATACTGGGTGTTATATGAGAAATCAAAACTAGATTTTAGTGCATCCAACCTCAACCAAAATGTTGTGCTACTATCAAATACCGAAAGCCAACCAATCAAGATAAATTTGGCGTCAGAATTGAGCATCAAATGTTGGTTCAGCAACCAGGTCAAGACTTTAAACAGTGTGAAACAATAAGACAACAGTGGAGACAAACAAGATGGTAAAGAAACAGAATATAAAGTAAACATTTCTACTATCCGAATTCACATAAACCCACGTTCCAAAGTTCATAGCACTACAAACTCAAGTCGTATACAAATTTAAATAAGCAGCACAAAAAGAAAACCTACAAAATCCATAAAGTAACCTTAAAGAACGACAAAATTTGACCAGATCATATTGAGAAATTCCCTAATCGAACAAGCCGAATCCCATATCATCGTCACTCTCTTCTTCAGGCTCCTCCTATAAAATTGCAACAAACGGATGCAAATTAGATAACCATGAGCAAGCATAAGGCAGGATTTAACAACAGCAGCAGGAACAACAATTCCACTAAAGGGTTACCTTCTTTTTCTCCTCAGCGGCAGGGGCAGCAGCAGCAGCACCGCCACCTGCAGCGGCAACTGGGGCAGCTAGCAACAGTAACTGGTGCCCCACCACCCCCAGCAGCATTCGCTATCAATTCTCCGAGATTTCGCTTCTCGGCAAGTTTAGCAAATAAGCTGGGCCAATAAGAATCTACTTCAACCTTTGCCGTTTTCAACAAGGCGATGATCTTGTCAGCCTATTTACGACTTAAGGAGCAACACATCATATTGAAACAAATTCATTTGTGAAAAAACTTAAAGCCCACTATTTCTCTCCCATGAAAACAAATAATCCCAACAAGAAAACATGTATTAGATTAGACCCACTATTTCAAACAAAATAGCGTTAACAAAATCATCCGACCCACTTTATTCCTCCAAAAAAGAAAGTTTTGTTTAGTTTTGGTCACAATTATCCAGCACTTCAATTGATTCAATATCCAAGCCAACAATAGAGCCACATTTTTCAAACAAAATTACGTGAACAGAATCACCAGACCTACTTTCCTCTACCAAAAAAACAAGGTTCTTTTTTTCGTTTTGTTTTAATCCCAATTACCCAGTGCTTCAATTGATTTACAATCCAAGCCAACGATAGAAAACATAGGTGAAACAAAGAAATCATTTCGAACATCCACTCACAGTTCATTAACGCAAAACCTAAGGGCACACAAAAGGATACAGTGATGTTGATTCCATCTTCGTGAAGGATGAGAGCGGCGTATGAGCAAGCAGTTTCTCCAATCGACATTTTCACACTGCAACTCAGATGATTAAAGAAAATAATACAAATTAGGAGGACATAATCAAGAAGGATATTCAATTGACAAAAACAAAATATTCAAATAAAATCGTCAAATGTAATCCATGCGAAAGGGGTTTACCTTCAGAAAAAGCAGATCTGAGACAAGCGAAGAACGAAGAGTGTTTCGCGGCAGCCGCAAGTGGAATGTGAGTCTAGGGTTTGCGGGTTTAAAAAGTGAGAAAATAGTTCATGGGCCTCCTGGTTTTAGGGCCCATTTGATTAAACCACTTTCATTTTTGTTCATTACATCTTCTTCTTTTTTTAATAGCAATTGCCAATTGGTGCACCCTATGATGTGCCTGTAATATGATACTGTCAGACAAACATAATGCATTATCTAAGTTTTGTTTCCTTAATTAACAAATATTTTATACATTATAGGAATACGAATATTTTACATTTAAGTAAAATTTTAAACTAAAAGATAGTAGTTTAAAATTAGAATAAATCATCAATTTAGTTCCTAAAGTATTGAATATCCATTAATTTAGTCCTTAGTGAGGGACTAATTTGAAGAATTTTTCAATACTTGAGGGACTATATAGTATGATTTCTAATAGTTTAGGGACTACTTATATAATTTCATTAGTTTAAGGACTATTTAGGAGAGAGAATGATACTTTAAGGACCAAATTGCTAGTTTACTCTTAAAATTATAAGATATATGCATATTCAATGTGGGTCAAACTTATATATATAATTAATTTGAAAATATGAATAATTAATTTGAAAGTTTTGAATTTTAAAAAAGAGTTAAGAATGACATGTACCAATCTACCCTATATATTAAATGAGAACAACTATCTTAAACGAGAACGTTTTTAACTGTTATTCTTTAACGAGAGCATTTTTAGCTATCATTCTCCAATAAGAGCATTTCTAGAAATTTTTTAACATCTTATCTCATTCAATCTATCATTTCAATATCTTTAGTTCTAAATTGAATTTCAATATTTTTTAAAAGAAATTATCAATAATTAAAAATTAACATTGTATTACAATAATTATTTATTATAAATTTAAAATATAATCTATATGGTCAAAAACATTTATTAATTATAAATTTTAATTATAATATAATTTATATATTCAAAAGTAATTATTTATTATAAATTTAAGTTATATAAAATAAATATTTATTTTGTACAATGCACAGGTTAAAATACTAGTTTTTAAAAAATATATACTAAATATTAAGTCATTTTAAAATAATGACTCTATTACTTTTGGTGAATAAATAGTGACTCTTTATTTTGTTGTTGTACAATAAGATAGTGACTCTAGTTTAATATATAAGAGTTAAGCAAATGAAACTTATGGAGAAAGAGTAATTTTAATTTAAAATAAAAAATAGCAAAAGAAATCAATGTAAAAATATAAGTAGTTAATTAAAATAAAAAATAATAATTTTTTTGAGATTTTAAGCAATCAAAATTTAAAAAGATAATTTAACATATTTTTTTTAAAACAATTAACAATTTGAAAGCTTTTAAATAGGATAAAAAATAATAATAACAGAAAAATTGCCTATATTAAATAAGAAAGAAGTAGAAGAGTGAATTTATAAATCTATAAGGATTCAAATTTCAAAGTTAGGGTGTAAGCGAGTTGGAGTATTCAAGACCAAATTTGTCTCATTAACTTGGTTTAATCTAAAGTTAATTTTAATGAATTCGAGTTTTATAAATTAGAGTTATCATGTCTTAGGACGTTAACTCTCTTTTTTTAAAGAATAAAAAGTGTCATTTTAAAATTTCTTCGCAAAATTAAAACCAACTAATTAATGATTTTTTATAAAAAAATATGTGACTTTTGAGCTTCTGATTATAAAAGGAAATACATATGAGCAATAATCATTCTATTAAGCCAAATTTTATTTTTCATAATTTAGATTTAATAATAAATGATTGTTTTTATTTTTATTTTTAAAGTTATTGTAAATTTACACAATTAACTTGATGTAATCCTTTTTTTTTATGGATGGTGTGAGATGTTAGCACTAGGAGTGCTCATAAACCAATCTAATCTAATAAAAATTGAAAAAACTAATCCAAAAATAAAGAATTGAATAAATTGAAAGCCAAAAAATTTATTGGATTGAATTAAATTTTGATTTTAATTTAAAAATCGATCCAATACAATATAAATCACACTTATACAAGTGTATATATTTTTATTTATAAATTTATTGTATCACTCATATTTTTATTTTTATTTCTTATATATTTGTATAATTATCACATAAATTATACTTATTTATGAAAAATATATCTAATTAATGATAATTTTTTAGTAACTATTTAAGTAAAAGTACATAAATATGCTTATCAAAGTTATGTAAAATTATTTTTTAATAGTATATATTTGAAGATTTATACTACTATTAGTTATTTAATGACTTATAAATGAGGAATTTAAATTTTAGTTTGTTTTTTATTTTGTTTATTATATATCATACCATTTATTTTATATTTTTCCAAAAAATTAAAGTAAGTCAAAAACCAAAAGTCAATCCAATCCACGTTGCTTTAGATTGGATTAGATCGAATTTAAATTCTAAGCAAAATTGATTGGATGATGACTTAAGAAAATTGAAATGATTGGATTTGTTACTTTTTTTCTCTTTAAAATCAATCCAATCCAATATGTGAACACTCCTAATTAACACTTTCTCTACTTATGATTGATTTACATACTTAAATTTATTTTGAAGGACTTTTTTTTAAATCAAGAGAATTCCTTTAATATTTTCTCCAAAATAAAATATACCTTAGCAGTAACTTTAATATATGTTAGGCACTTAGGATTAATATATACTAATGGTTAAACCAACACTAGTTGGCATAAGTGGCGGCGGCTTGTGTCCCTTAACTAATTGTCCAAGGTTCGAATATTGACATTGGGTATAGAATAAACCATGTTAGTAGGGGAATACCACCTTGTGTGCACTCACAATCCCCAACAAAGATTAGTCACTGCTTCCGGCGGTGAATACTTTGTACCAATGTCATGGTATCGTTTTGTCTGTCATCATGGTAATTACAATCATTTGCTTAATAGCTTGCTCCATGATAGTCCAATCTTGAGAGTGTGATAAGACACGGAAAGACTCGGCCTTTTTATCTACATTTTTCAGTGATTTTTTGTGCAACAATATTGTTAACCATAGCTTCAACAAGTAGAAAATCTATATGTTCTAATTTCCAAGTAACATCATAATTCTTTTGTGTTCATTTTTCTTACATTGGGTTTTAAACCTATGTTGTATGATTTAGTACTAACTTCACAAATTCTTTGTTAAAAATTTTGGGTTTTGTAAATTTGAAAATTCATGTGATAAATTTTATTTTGAAATATCTCTACTGAGATTAAATTGAAATAATTTTGTTTTACTGTTATGTTTGCAATTGAGGGAGGCAAAACAAATGAATGTGTAATTATATTGATTATTATAACTTTTTTCCGGTTTATTATTTTTCAATTTTCAATTTTGTTATATGTGAATTTTCCGATGAACGTTTCGTTTTCATTAGTGTTATGTTATCAAAAATGTCACATTATCAAAAATTGTCGTATCGTCATTATTTTTTTTTAATTATTTTTTAAAATTAAATATTAAAATAAAATAAAACATTGCATGTAACTAAATTAAAAAATAATGTAGAGGAATTAAAAACAATATATATATATATATATATATATATTTACAAGGACTAAAAGAAAAAAAGAATAACATAGTTGTAGGGATGAAATAAATATTTAAGTCTTAAATTAAAATATTAATATAAAATATTTTTTATATATAAATTAGAATAGTTATCTTGAATGAAAGTGTTTTTAGAAACTATTCTTTAATGATAATGTTTTTAGGAATTTCTATTCAATGAGATTGTTTTTTGGAGTTTTTCTTAACTTCCCATCTCTTTTAATTTATTTTTTGATCTTTGTTTCTAAATTGAATTTCAATTTTTTTTAAAAAAATTATCAATAGTTAAAAATAACATTTTATCACAATATAAATTGTTTATCCTAAATTCAAAATATACTTTATATGTTCAAAAATATTTATTTATTATGAATTTTAATTACAATATAATTTATATATTCAAGAGTATTTATTTATAATAAATTTAGTTATGTAAAGTAAATATTTATTTTGTACATTGCATATACTAAACTATTAGTGAATAGTTAAATATTAATATGAATTAGGGAAAGGTCAGCCTATTTAGGGATAAGCCATACCATTCTAAAAAGTTTAATATGAAACTGGCCTTTAAGTAGACTAACAAGTCAAGACAAACATTTAAAAATGTCAAATAAAAAAAAGCTTATGACAAGTAATAGGTCAAACTTGAATCTTTAATTTTTTAAATAAGCCAAGTCTATTTAACCAAAGTCTTGTCTAACTCAGTTTATTTCATCCTTATTCACACCCTCCTTTTCATTCTCTTCTCTTTCCTCTCTATTTCAAGCTCCACACCTTCCTTTCCAACTAGTTAATTAAGAATCCTTCTACCTCTCTTGGCTTCTAGGTAGATAATTAATGTCATCGTATATCTAATTGCATAACCCAACAACACACAACTCCATCTGAAAAAGGGGTGGGGGGGAATCCAGAAGTGGCTTATTTTTTGTTGCCACCATTGTGGCTTGCTTCTCTCCATCAAAGTCAACATGTGTAGCAAGTCATATACCATTTGCGTCCTTTTTACCACCTCTTAAGTTCAATGAGTAGTACCTATTAGTTCATGTGGGTCAACATTATGGCTCAATGAATGTGTTCTGATAATTGGTATTTGGGTCTCACTAATGTCTGCCATTAATGATTGGGTCATGGTGTTGAATGTTTAGTGTGGGCATGAAACTTGATGCCATGACTTTCATGGTTTTGGGTGCTAGTTATAGGCGATGGTGCGATGGTAGTTTAAAGGTGGCACCATGAGTCAACTATACAGTGGAAAATTTGCATAAACTTGATGTCGTGGTTTTTATGGTGATTTAAATGAAAGGAAGTAAGTGCATATTGTTCCAACATTTCTCACTAAAATTGTTGAGTGTAACAAAGTATTGATAGTTGTGTAGGTTAGTTTTCATGGTGAGAATTTGCATAAGTTTAAGGATCTTGAGTGTGTGGAGATGGAGAAATGAAGAATATTATAGATATTTTAATATTTAAGCCTTAATTTTATATTATTACTTAATTTAAGACTTAAAAAAAAAATTTGCCCTAGCAAATATATTACTTTTTTTCTCTTAGTCCTTGTAAATTATTTTTTTAGTCTCTATAAATTATATATATATTGTTTTCAGTCTCTGTAAATTATCTTCCTTTTGTTTTAGTCTATGTAATGTTTAATTTTAAAAAATAATTGAAAAATAAAATGATGACATAACACTTTTGATAATGCAATATTGGTAATGTGACTATGTCTCTTTTTAATAACGTAACACCTTTTAATGATGTGACAATGACATCATTATTTAATGACATGACACTTATGATATTAACGTCCCTCAACTACCTTAATACTAAACATTAAGGGCCTGTTTAATGACCATAATATGATATGATAGGATAGAATAAGATAACTATCCTATCTTGTTGTAATTTATTATTTGTTGCGCCAATAGCATATGATAATGTTATGTTATCTCTTATCCCATCTTATTGTTCCAATGTATTTCTTATTCTGAGAAAAGAGCTAGGTTAGAAAGCAACAGAATAAAATAAGCCCCTCTTCCTCCCTCCCCCCATCTCTCTATATATATCTATTTCTCTCTCTCTCTCTCTTTATATATATATATATATATATATATATATATATATATATATATATTGATAATTTTGACATGTAAATTTAAAATTTATTATTAATTAAAATATTAAAAATTAAATACTGACTATTCAAATATTTTTTAAAGAAAATTATTTAAATAATAATTGTAATTTTAAAAGTCTTATATAATTTTTTCTATAATTTTAAGAAAAGTAACTACATAAATAAAAATAATAATATTGTATACCTTAGTTAAAAGTATATTATTTTGTAAAAATTAAAAATTAAATTAAAAGTTACTTTTAGAAAACTATATATAATTTTAACAAAAACAGTAATTTTGTCATTTGAATATAATTTATATTTTATTTTATCATTATCTGGTGTATACCAAACATTAGATAAAATTATAATTTATCTTGTTCTTATTCTATCATATTCTTTTCGCACTCTGATATTTTATCCTTTCCTAGCCATCAAACAAGCCTTAACTTTCTAATGACAAGGACTAACAAAAAAATATAATAAGAATTTTTAAAAAAAATTAAAAAAACCAAAATTAAAAATATTTAAACTGTAAAGCCCAAAAACATCTTTAGTTCTATAAAAACATTACCGTGTGTGTTTCCAAGATAAATGTAAACATGAAAAAAAAAAAAAAAAAAAAAAGGCAAAAGGGGTCCAGTACACGACACTATGACGGTGCATCAGTAAGGATGGCAAAAAATTTGTGTTCGCTGCAGATAAAATCTATCACAAGTAGAAAATATGTATTTTAAATGGATACCTGTGAATAGTTTAAACGGGTATACCCTCTACCCATTTATTAACGGGGCAAGTATGAGTATCATGGTATCTGTACCTGAAAATACTTGCTACCCGCTATTATATATTTACTTAAACACCCTTATATATTAATATATATATAATTACATAAAATTTGTCTTAAATTTTTAAAATGATTGTATATTATGAGAAAAATCTTATTCAATTATATTATAGGAAGAAAAGGAACATAAGTTTGTGAACCTTTAAACTATTTTTTTAGAAAAATTGTTAGAATAATTAAACTCTATGTTCAAAATGATTATTTTAAACAACTCCTCAATTTATAAATTCAAAGTGATATGTACAACACTTTATGATTGTCTACAATATATAAAATAAATTTGTTAAATTTTTTTTTTTTAAAAAAAAATATCCGTGATATCTATTTAAAGTGATATTTGCAACACTTTATGATTGTCCACAACACACAAAATAAATTTGTTAAATTTTTTATTTTATTTTTTAGAAAATATCCGTAGATATCTATGGATACCACAAATATTTTTAATATTTGCTCAACGGGTACTTGCGTGAGTAACGGGACGGACACGAAATAAGTTTTTATTTGGCGAGACAAATAACAGGTAGCTACAATCTATACCCACTCTACTCCATTGACATCCCTGTCCATCAGTATACATGTTCAAAAAATTAGCTGGTTTGTAGTTACATAATACAGATTGGGCTTGCATGCTCCTACCCACCGTTTGTTGAAAATAACCTAGGTAGCACGTGGATATGGCTTTTTCTTCAAACTTACACAGAACATAGACAGCTCAAACATTTTGCTGCAAATACTGCAATTATATAATTTCTAAAAAATAAAATTGCAATTTTGAGTTAAAATCTTGAAATCATCATTTAAAAAAAAAAGTTATTTAATACTGCTTTTCATATAAAATCACGCGAATAATTACTAGTTAAAAAAAAAAATTAAGATGTGGGGCTTTTGAGACATTAGAAACCTGCTTTGAGTTGAGAACAATGAAAAGTTTGTTTTCTGGGGTAGTGGTTCATGTATGGTATCTATATATATATATATATAGTCAAACATTTAACTGGCAGAAATAAAATGTTAATCAACTAATAAAATATGAGAAAATAGATTATGTACCGACTGTGTAAATCAGTTTTACACTGTCATTTAAATACAAACTATCATATATTATAAGTTTATTGACTTTTATAATAATTACCTTAAAAGTTATACTAACAGTAATTTATAATTAATTGACAGTATAAAAGTTTTTATATTGACAGTACATGATCATTAAACTCATAAAATATACTCAGTCAAATTATGATATGTAAACGATACAGGATTATTGGGAATAAAAGATATAATAGAGTTCTTTCATCAGAAGAAAATGTTGAGGGGGGGAGGGGGGGGGATAATTTGGAATCAATTGCAATATGTATTTATTTATAGAATCTATGTATACATATTATATTTGTATATGCTCTGCCTTTGGTATATTATATCTATCATCCGATCATCAAATTAAGACATTAAGTCATTATCTAAGTAATACTAATTCAAAACCCGAAAGATTTACAATCTCTCTGTTTCTGATGAAATTAGAAACTCACAATAACGCTTTCAGAAACTTACATAAGATATGGTATTCAATCATCATTCATCGCTGTTTTCTTGAATTGGAGTTAAACCCCGTCCCCTTGAATACATGTTTGCCCTTTCTGAATCATCCCCAGCAGCAACAACACGAGCATGAAATCTTCCCTTGGAGCATTCTTGAACGATCAAACGGCCTAATTCGGAATTGCCATTGCTCATATCCACCTTCTCTGCTAAATCCTTGAGTTGTGCCCTGGTCATTCGCACCTTGATTGTCACGCCTTGAACCACAGGTTGCACCACTGCCTTTGTGCTCCTCTTCTTCCCAAACCAAGCGTTACCCATTGTGTCGCTCCCAGTCCAAGGTGTTTGCCTCAACTTGCAATTTAATAAGCTCCTTGGTGAAATTTTCGGGGCCCTCTTCAGTTACACATGGAAAGCACACCGTCCTCTTTAAATAAGAAAACCTGTCAACAAAGAGTAACGTATCAAGCTAAGACATTGTATTTGTGATTGACAAATTGACATAAACAGACGTCACCCTCGGTTGAAACCATGCATGGACCAATAGGACCATTCTGCCGAACAAAATAGAATTCTGCCCTGGCCTTATTTATTGCTCCGTTTTTGGTCAGCAAGTTAACATCTCTTTCAAATCTTATTTACTGCCTTCGTTAGTTACATGGGAACATAGACAACTTCTTTGTGTACATGTATATGGGCACAGAGACAATGAGATTTGGGGACGCCTTCGAAAGAACTAATAAATTATTTTGGACTTATTTTAATAAGTATGATTAAAACAACTTTATTTTTAGCTTTTTTTGTAAGCTTCACAATTTAAGTTTTTTTTTTTTGAGGTCTACAGTTTAATATAATAATACAATTTATTTTGTAAGGTCACAATTTAAGTTTTTAATATAAGCTCACATGTTACAAATGTAGTGTGTGTTTAGGTAACAGTATAATTAAGTGCTTATTTAATAAACTCATCATGTTAGAGCATATAATAAGCTTAACTATGAAACTTACTTAAAATAAACTAATGAGAGCTTATTTAAATAAGTTTTAGGGGAAAATCTAAACAACTTCCATTGCATGTTGACCCGTGTGGGCGTTGGTCCTATTACTTTCAAAATGTGTAAAATAGTATTTAATTTATTCTTTTTCAAGTTGTGAATTTTACTACAATTTTGTCACAACGGATTAAAATGGTGGGAAAAAATACATATGTTAATCTGGTTATTCTGGGACTATTCAATAATTGTGACACGTGGCATTTTTCTATTTATTTTTTAACAATTATAATGGAATTAAAGAAAAATGCCTAACTCAAAAAGTGTGTAGAAATCGTTTTGCACGTTTTGAAAATAATAGGATTAAAGTACACATAAATCAAAATACTAGGGATTTTTTTTACAATTCTTTTTTTTATTTTTAAACTTATGAAAATAAGTTAAAAAGACTTATTAAAAGATTATTAGTTTCTTTTACAAGTTCAAATAGGTATCTTATAAGTTCTTTTGAATCTAAAATATCTATAAAGAGAATTAATACATAAATGAAATCTCATTCATTTTATGCACATACACATTTAAAAAATTGCTAAGTAAAATGCAATTGGCTCATTAGAATGGTCCATCTATTAATTAAGTCTAACTTAATTATTACTAATTACTAGTAAAGACTTTATGTTTACAAGGGTTTTATTTAGTCTTGATAATGAAGGAGACCCGAGAATCTATATCTATATCTATTCAATTCATATATAAAATTGCTTTGAGAAGCCATTAATTATATCAACTGCTGATTATTAACTTCGTACCCAAAAAGATTATTGATTATTGACTATTATTTATTATATGCAAAGAGCAAAATTAATAATATTATACATTTTATTATGTATTAATTATATAATTAAGTAAAATAAAAACATTATGAATAAAAATATTTAAAAAGACGGAGTAAAAATTATATAAATTCTTATGTCATTTTAAAAGCAACTTATAATAGTAGAATAAAATAAAATAATTATTTTATTTTACCTTATATAAAAAATTTACTATTATTGTCACAAAATAATATAATATAATTGAGTCATCATTATTAAATTTTAAATATGCCTTTATATCACATTTCATAATATTAGCAATGCGTTTGAATTATTGTTTTCTTTTTAAATGATTTTCATTTTAAAATATTTTTATACTTTTTATTATAATTTTTTAAAATCAAAACAAATTAGCGTACTGAATATTTATCTATTAAATTTTAAAAAAATCAAAATCATAAATATAAAATTTAAAATAATTCGTCTTCGAGAAAATAATTTGTAGATGGCTGAATATTGCCGAACCATGATTCAAACGGGAATGGTCACAATTCACAATAAGCTTAAAATTCACCGTCATGACTTTTGGCAGTATTCTTCTGACATTCTCATTTGCCAGACAGTTATTTTTGTAGATAATTTCTACGCTAATTAAGTACATTAAATCAAACAACAAATGCATAGTTATTTTTATATTAAATAAATATATGAATTGGTATATGTGTTACAAATTAGTTATTATTAATTAATTTAATCAACCGAACTTATATAAGTAGAGTTTACAGAAGTATTTCTCATGTGTTCCTATTTGACAAGTTACTTAATTTCCCTTTTCTCATGTGTTCCTATTTGACAAATTACTTAATTTCCCTCGCTAGCAAGCGCCAAGAGGTTGACGTCCTTGTTCTTGTTTTTGTTCTAACTTCTAATTTCTAAATGCTGTAGTCATGTTATGGAATGGAAGACTGGAAGTAAGACAAATTCCTGGTTTCAACTTGTTTTTCAGCGGACGTTAATAACCCATTAGCCGCCCCTTCACAGTTACCTTATTGACTATGAAGAACGGACACCTTTCATGTTTGAAGTGTTGCGGTGTTAAACATATTTCCGATACTAACACCTACTTGACATGTGTATATTAGTGTAAGACACTTCTCAAGATGTGTCTAATTTAAAAATTATTTTTTGTTAGTTCAGACACTTGAGTCGACACCTTTATTTGACTCGAATACCTGAGCCGACATTTCCATATTGATGGACACACATATATTTTAATTTTTAAAAAAGTCAGCTTAAAATATAAAATAAATTGTTAAAAATTAATGTCTTTCACCTTTTTTTTGTAAAGCTTGTTATCATAGGAAAAAACTTAGAAAGTTGGTTTAAGAAGGTGAATATACCTTTCTTAAAAATATAACTTTATTTTCTTCTTTTGGTATTTTTTGTAAAAAAAAAAACAAGTTCCCTCATCTTAAGAAAAAGCTGAATATACAAATAGTGATTATCAATTTAAATCTTTTGTTATGTTACTTTTACTTTATTTCATTATAGTCTCTTTCTATATATATATATATATATATATATATATATATATGGTGTCTCCATGTCCTATATTTTATACATTAACCGTGTTAGAGTGCCCGTATCCATATTGTGTCCGGTGTTCATGTCCGAGGCCGTACTTCATAGCTTATTGATGGTCGAACCATGCATGCTAAGGCTTCATTCTTGGATCTGCGGTCTACATTTTTTTTCTGAGCCTATCACAGCCTTACAGCTATTACATTTAACACCAAACATACATTAAGTTCTAAGGAGAATGTTAACAGCAATACTTATTCAAGCATTTGTTGGAAAATTTAATGAACTTGAAAATCATGGCCTTTTTTTTTTTTGACAGAAAAATCATGGCCTGTTAAATTAGTGTTGAATCGGAGTAGATATTTAGTTAGTTGAACCGGAAATTTAAGTAATAAAAATGATAATGGTAACCTTTGGTACCAAAATATTCATATTTATACCACATTACTCAAACCTGAATATATACATGGAAATATAAAAATATTGTGAATTCATTTTGTAAAAAGTCTTAGAATGAATTACTCTCGCACCTCCTGAGTTTTTAAGAAAATACACTCGATACTCCTTAGTCATTTCACATTTCTTTTAGCCCCTTCAGCAAACGATGTTAAGTTACGTTTCCATTCATAGGTTGAATGACAAGTATAACCCTTGTTAGTTATTCCAAAACTGAAACCCATTCATTTATTTTGAGACACACTTTTTGACATTAAGAAACCCACTCATTCCAATCACAACCCTTTTGACCCCTCCCTAGTTTGGTTTCACACAGGGTATGCGGTGGCGTCGCAGCAGCATTCAGTGGCGGGGGTGACGACTTGCACCTCTGCAACAACAATGCCCTATCCGTAGAGGTAACTCTCACTGGTGGGGGTGACGATGATGTAGTCGAAGTTGGGGGGGGGGGGGGAGTGAAGCCGATAAAGTTGTTAGCAAGGTGGGTAATGCATTAGATGTAAGTGGCGTCGAGCGCGTGGGGTGTGGTGGAGATGGACGCTTTGCATTTGCAAATAATGGAAGAATGGTTACCAATGAGACTGAGACATGACAAGGCCATTGTCAAACACTCACTTGTTGTACTTTGCTTAGCTTCAATTTTGGTCATAAAGTAAGGGAGTAAGGATACTGTGTGCTTTGTTTTGGATTTAGTTAGCCCAATTGGGTCCAAGTGAAATCACAATTGCAGCTTATCAAAACCATGCATTTGGAACCTCAATCTAAATTGTTCTTTTTGCTCTCTTTTTTTTTTGGTTGTTGGAATTCAATACATTTATTTAATATGAAAATTAAGTATATTAGGTTGATAACACTTTTCAATAATAAATGAAAAATGAATGATGTGCAAATGTTTGAAATATTTTTATATTGTGATTTAATCTCAAATGTTTTTTATAGACACACTGTTTGTGAAAAAACTATTCTTAGGCTGTATGAATCCATTTTTATGTCTGTTAGAATGTGAAAGTGATTATACCTGAACTGTGAGACTGTCGACTAATTTTAGGTAAACATCAATCCAATTTTTTGGTCCATGGTTTTTGAATCCATAGTTTATCAAACTGTTTTTTTGGTTTGGTGTTTCATATTGTTATAATATGTGCCCAATTCTTTGTAGTTTATCATACATGTCTGTACTATAACTTTCATTTTAGTATGTGCAATTACTTGCAAATGGCAATCACTTGAACTAGCTTGAACGGTGAATAGCTTAAAAAACACATACCCAGCAGCAACACAAGCAGAAAAACCAACGTCCTCTATGCCACTCTATAAGACAAAACAAGAAGCATGAACAGGGACTATGCACTTCTCTAAAACCAGAGCATGTCTTTTTAACGAAGAGGACGAGGCACTTTCAGAAGAAAAAGTCATTAAACCCCATGTGAGAAGCATATGTTCACCTTCTATTAACATGTTCAACGGCATCCAACAGCTAGGGGGTCACAATGTTACATTCCACACACTTTTAAGGGGTTTACTGTAATGCAAAATTACAGAGGGGTATCGAGTGCATTTTTGCGGAAATTCAGGGGGTATGAGTGTAATTTATTCAAAGTTTTATGATGTATTACTTGTTTATGAAATGCTTCTTTGACACACTTCTTCCCACTTTTCATTTATAGCAATTTTTTTATTGGATTTCTCAAATTTAAAAATATTATTTAATTGTAAAATATTTTATACATATAGTAGTGTAATTATCGTAATTGGAACCTCCCATATTATAGTATGCATTTCTAAATTTTGAACCATTTTAATTAGATTATTATTTTCCTTATAAATGTGAGTATTACACCACTCTTTTATGTTAAAGTTTTGTTAGCTTTCATTAAAAAAACATTATTATTAAAATATACTTTATACTACCATCCATTGAAAGATACAAATATTACATTGTCCTCTACTCTTGTATTCAAATATACATTCTCCTCTCTTGACAAAAGTAAATATATTCTATTTTACTCTATTTTAAATTTTTTTGTCAACAAAATTATGACTAAAACATTTTTTTACACTCTCTTACCTTAGAAGATTTAAATATTATATTTTTCTCTTTTCTTATTTTAAAATATACAATTTGCTTGATGAAAATACATCACACTTTTCACCATTTTTATATTTACAATAAAAATTGTAATAATTTCTATTAAAGAAAAACTTTTTGACCAAAAAAACCATTTGCTAATATATTAGTGCATTTTGTACAAAAAAATATGTTACTAATTTTTTTATAAAAATATGTTACTAAATTACTAGATGCATTTTTATCAAAAAAATTATTTGTTAATATATTTCTCCGTTAGACATCATGTTTAGCCTTTATATATTACTAACATCAAATTTGATTAGAAGTTCTCTGACATCTAGCAACATTAATGTGTAGAAAGGAAGTAACATTATGACATCAAATGAGTGAAGGGTAACTTGATAAATTAAAAATGTTTTAGTATATATTTTAAAAGGTATTATTTAACTATATTAAGTTAAATAGACTAAATTATATATTTCAACATAAGAAAAAAGGACAATAAAATAGTTGCATCTCTTAGGGGAGGGGGAGCAATTTACTCAAGAACATTCTTTACCGATATTAAGTTAAATGGATTAAATTGTATATTTCAATATAAAAAGAGAAAAAAAAAGTATAATATTTACATCTTTCAGAAAAGGAAATTGTAATTTACTCATTTAATTAATATATACATACCATGCATTTGGAAAAACGTTTATTCTTTTATTTACCATTTTTTTTCTAAAGGCAATATCCGAAGACTCCATCCCTAATAAAAAGTTTCACAAAATTTGTATGCATATTCCTTAATTGATGACAAAATGATTTTTCAAAATTTTTAGCATAATTCCTATTGTGAGGTAAGGCAAGAGAATGAAAAAGCAAGATCTCCGATGAGCTCTCATGGTGGTGGTTGAATCTCTCTAGTGGTAGCACCTGCAAGGACTTTAATACTTAAGTCAGAAAGAGTTCAAAGAGTGAAAAGAATGAGAGAATGATATGTACCTGGTATACAAAGTCCTTTATATAGAGCACATTGACGAAAAAAGCCGTTAGAGTAGTTAAGATGTCATGTAGGATGCCACGTGGCAACGTGCATTAGGGTGTGATATTAAGTAATTTACCTATCATAGCCGGGAAGGCAACAAAGTAATTGACCCGTCGTAGCTGGGATAGCAACAATCAACGAAGGTAGCTCTAACCGTCGATACTGTTGTAAGCTGTTGAGGTGACTCTTAAATCAGTTAGTAAGGTGAATCGACTTAAGGTTCTGGTGACCAGAGTAACTCCCAAAACAATTCCTTATGATCTTTTTACCTCGTGCACGTGTCAAACACACAACATATTCATATTTAGATGCCATTACATATACTCTAGTGATTTAACGTGCTTTGTTTACAAACTATTAAAACAAAGTATTATGTTCAATTTATTTATGACAAGTTAATCCAACAAAATATTAATTAAAATGAAATATCCAATTCAATTAAAAATATATAAATATCTTTGAAATTATAATTATAAAATATAGCAAATAACTAATTATATGTAATCTCTACATGCATGTGAGGGGTAAAATGTGCTTGGCTACTATAATATCTAGACCTATAATTTCTTGTAGACAATTAATCTAGTTTAAACTTAAACTTATTTGATGAATAAAAACTCAATCCATTATTAATAATTTTTGTCAGTACAAATGGAGTCTAAATCTTATTACTATCATATAGATTAATGACTTACTAGCTAGTTGAATCTACTCTAAAATTATCTATTAGATTTTTCATAAAACTAATTAATACTAAATGATTGATTAATTTCAATTCAGTATGCAAGTTAGAAACATGATGTAGTTTGATCGATAGATAATCATATTCTTTAAGCATATGTTTAGGTTAATTCTCGAGTTTGTGAATATAGAAGAACATCTGCTTAAAAAGGTTAGCCTTTTAAATAGATTTTTGTATCTCAAAAAATTAGTCTCCGACTTTCGAATGGAGGATATGTCAGAATCATAAAAAGAAAAATGCAACTTACTAAAAAATGTAGTTAAACAATACTAAATAATTAAGAATTATTTTAAGAACTTAACATATCCATTTTTACCATGAAATTAGTTAATTTACTAATTTGTATAAGCCAAAGGTGTATTTGGCTTAATCTCTCAAGAATCAGAGAGAATCCTTTATTTAACTACACGATAATAGAGAATAAGTCTAGTCTTATACATAACACCCATGTTCCCTTAATATTTAGAAATGATAAAATGAGTTTTAATTCTTGGGTTGACTTAGTCCATTAGTGGATTAGGTTATAAAAAAAAAATCTCATGAACACCTTAACTTATTTTTATATGATTCACTTAAATTATGAGTTAAGTCAAGTTAAATTAGGTTAAGTTCAACTTTTCTTTCTTTCCTCTAAAAAGGATTATCATATTATATTTTGTATATGATTCTAAACCATTTTCCTACCATAATTGTGCCACTCATGAGACAAAGAGATCGTAGTTAAAGCTAACCATATTCTTCTCCTATTATTGTTCAGCCTTTGGCATTGGAAAAATTGATGTTCATGACTAAATGTCGTTGACTTGTGATGTAAGAGACTATCATTCAATAGTTGAAACATTGTTTAATGATTCTTTGGTGTTCATACATTGTTTCTCTCCTTTAGACCCTGTTTAGATAAAACTTCTCAATAAGCATTTTTAGGAGAAGAAAATAAAAAGGTAACATGAATTAACTTTCTCCCATAAATTAAAATTAGTTTATGCAAAAGTTAAAATCAACTTTTGAAAAAGCTAAATAAGAGAGCTTTTTTAAAATAGCTTATGCATAAGCTAATTTTAACTTATGGGACAAGCTTAATTCATTTTATTTTCTTATTTTTTTTCTCTTATAAGTGCTTATTGAAAAGTTTATCCAAACAGGATCTTAATCTTTGTCTTTGACATTGCTCATGATTCTCTAGCATTTAGATATGCTTTGTGTGTGTGTGCACGTTCAACTTTCATATGTGTGTTCTAGTCTATATTTGTTTCACCTAACACTTGCCACTAGTCTCTACCTTATGTCATCTAGCATCACAATACTACTTAACATTATTTGTTTACCATGCTCAAAGCCATTAACAACATGAAGAATTACATTTTGTTACCGTTGGCGCTAAAATAAACTAAGCCAATTTTGGGCCAAATGACAAAGTGGGTTGAATGTAATTAGGCTTGGGGCACTCTAAATTTAGGCCAAACTAGCTATGAAATAGGGACAACTGTGCAAAATTCAAAGACTAAGACACTAGAAATGGCTAGGAGCGTTTTTAGGCCATTTACCAATGATAAACATATGCAACCATAACTGTGGCTTAAAGTGGGGAATGTAGGTAGTTATTATCAAGAAAACACAAATAAAAGAGGTCCCCAACCAAATCAATACACATTATTTTTTCAACTATTTATTTTCCTTCATTGCTTTATTTACAACTTTCTTTAAATTTAGTCATTTACAACTTTTCTTTATTATTCATCCATTTACTACACTTTTTTACCGTATACAATTAGGAGTAACATAACATAGTTTCTTTTAGTCACATGATTACCACCACATAATAAGAGAGATTGATGTGATATTCTAGCAACATCTAACATATCCCATATCATACTTTACATTGCCTTCGATGTCTAATGCATCTTGTACCACATTGCATAAAGCGAATACCAAATTGTTCACTTAGTCACCTGCAAATGCTACATTTTTTATGATCACTAGCAAACAAAGTTAAGATCCCAATTTTTATCTTACAATTATTAACTATAACTTCTCTTGTTGAGTCATACTCAACCTAACTACGTGCCTAGGTCTTTTGGCTTCAAATCCTACATTTAGACGACTACAAGTCCAAAGGCACCACTATATTCATGGTCAATTACTTTAATCCAGCCACCAACAATCACTTTATTAATGTTTTATGATAAATTTATATCTGCATTAATAAATTTCCTCAAGTCTCTTATCATACACAATTTATTTAGCTTATGTGTAATGTGCATATTATAAAGTTTTATGATATGATTAAATTACCATTCTACTTGTAGTTTTTTTATTAAATATCAAACAAATAATTAATATTTTAATATCTAATATTCTTAATGAATTTCAAATCTTAGGTAAATTAAATTTCCATAAGTCCTTAGATTAATCCATTTATTTAATACATTTTTCTTTACTTCAATAATTAATTTCCAATGTGTTACAAAGTTTTTTAACTTGATTCTTCCACCAAAATTCATAATTATATTGACCTTACATAATATATTCTTCTCTGAACTTGTAAATATTTTTAAGGGCGAAATTACTGCTTTACCACTAGGTTTAATAAAGCACTACTTTAATAGGATTTTCAACTATATTAAGATCTAAAAATTAATTCTCTTCAACTTAGAGCTTAAATAAATTATTTCAATTAAATTATAACATTTTAAATCAAATTTTAGTTTATAAATCACAAAATTACAAATTTATCCGTTTTAAATATATTTTCTATCCTAGTTACCAAAACTAGTCTAAACTTAATTTTTTTCATTTCAATGTTTTCCAAAGCTTAATATCCTATTAAACATAACCTTTAACTACTTTTGAATATTTAATCCCACTATTTTAAGGGATTTAAAATTTAATTAGCCTTTATTTTACATTAAAACTAATTTTTATAGAGTCCATTTTGACCAATCCTTTAGTAGTTCTACTAGTTACTTATTTTAAGTCTTTTACTCACCTTAAACAAAATTTTAATGGCTTAGGGACCTTCGAACAAAGTGTACAAAATTTTCTCTAAGGCATCAAGATTCTATTTTTGTATCTTAAAATTTTATGCCAAGTCCATGTCTTGAGCTTCTTCCTTTTTTATCAAACAATAATAATCATCATTAAACTCAACATAAAGGATCATGTGAGGTGTTGTCTGGAAGATATCCAAATAGACCTATATAGCATGATTTATAATGGAGCCCAAATTTATCACTCTTAACTTAGCAAGATCTAAGACTGATTAACTAAAAAAATTCTTAGCAAATATTTTGTATGAAAAAGATTTATATTCCTTATCCATACAGTGTGATTGCCAAGTGACAATAATGAGAGCAAACAACAAAGTTTATACTAAAAATGGAAATATGTACATACGCATCAAAATTTTGTAAAGTAGCTACTAAAGGCTAAAATATGTGAGGTCAAAAAATAATTTGACCTTTCTTCTTATAAAGTAAGAAGCTAGTGAGTGAAATATCGATAGGAATATGATTTGAACTAATTTTGAAATTAATAATGATGGTAACTTAAATTTTGTGATTAGAAATTTCTTGAAAAAGGTTCATATGATTAATAACAATTCACTTGTTAATAACGTAGTACTATTAATTTTGCTCATTCCTATGGTGTATAAAGTGTAGTATAATGTAGATTGCATTTATCTAGAGGTTAAGCTTAAAGTTTTTAATGATTTTCATATATATAAGTGTGATAATGTAGTATATATTTGATGAAATTACCTATATGAGTGTCAATTGATATCACGCGAGTTTGTTTTGTAATGAAATCTCTTGAGCACTCACGAATTACCAAGCACACGCATGACCTGCTAGTGCAAAACAATATCAAGTGCAAAAATTGTGAATGTGTAATGTAATTAATAAATCTCTAACATACACCAAAAATGTTTTGGCTCATAAAAGTTCACTTCAGTAATTCACTTTCATGTTGTTTTGTCCATCTAGAATTTTTGGTTCATTGTTCATAAGACACCAAACTTGATGCATTTACACCTATGATGTTAACTTGGGGAAAAATTCTTCAATTTTTTTATTAAATGTTTTGTTTAAAACTTTTGGAATATGTGGGAGACTATTGTGTATGAATATTTCAAAAGTTTTAATGGAAATTAGTCTTATATTAACTTAATGAAAAGTGTTAAAACTATTTTTATCAAAAATTAAAAAAATTATCTTATCTAAAATTATTATGGATAAGTTTTTTATTTAATTTGTCCTTTTTATATAGTCAAATTTTGTCTAATATATTTCATCCTAGTGCTTTGTTTTCTTTCTAAAGTTTTTTCCAATGTCACCCTCTCTTTCTCTCCAATCACACACACATTTTCTCTTTGTTTTCACCATTTTCTTCCTCCTCTTTTTTTCCTCTAACAAATTATTTTTTTTATCAATTTTGTCACTTGAATTCATTAAGAAAAACCTGTTGTACATATCAATCATGAAGAATTATTCCATAATTAGAAACGCTTTATGTGAGATGAATATATACTTGAGAATACAATATCATTACCCTTAGGGGTGATCACAAGGACAGGTACTCGTGAATCTAAACTGACCCAATCCAACTCAAACGCTTTGGTTTGGTTTTTTTATTTATTCGAGTGGGACCTAACCTAACTCGATCAAACCCATTACTATTTGGGTTCGGTAATGGGTTTTATTATTGAACCCGCAAACCCAATCCAACCCAATGACATGGCATTTTAATTTTTAATTTATTATGTATATATATTTTTCCATTCAAACTTAGGTAATATCTTAAAATAAAAAAACAAAAAAAATAAGAAAACACACACACACGAGCCGTTAATTTCTTGCTTTATTTACTGTATTCTTTTGTTTATTAGATATCTTGCTTTATTTATGTACTATGTTGATATCAACCAACCATTTTACAATCATAAGCACTATGAGATTAGTATTTCACACTGTCCAAATGAGTCATCCCTTAACAAATAGCTGAAGTGTATGATTCAAGTGCATGATGTTGATTTGTCTAGCTAAAGAACAAATATCAAAATGCATACTCTAAGAAAAAAAATTGCTTGAAAAGAAAAAAGAAAGTTATATACAATTATTCAAATTTATGGACAACCATATTTATTGTAATTATATTCAGTAGAGTAACATTTGTTTTTTAATTTTACTCTCATGACTGTTTATTAAAATGGTAAGAAAAAATTACAAATTTTTAGGAAATTTAAAATAATTTTTAATTTTCTTTACCCAATACTTAACCCAACTCAACCTGTTATTGACTTAGTTGGTTTGGTTTGGTTTTGATAGAAAAAATTACACAAATTTAACTCGACTCAACTCAAACTATTTTGATCGATTCAAGTAATGGATTTGACGAAACTCAACTCAAACTGACTCAGCAACACTACTAATTAAGCCTCTCATGCTATCTGCTATTTTTCTTATCTTTTTCTCCCAACACCGCCATCTTGCTATATAAGCGATTTTATCATGAGTAAATTACACTCACGTCCCCTCTTTTTTTTTTAAAATACACCCAATACCCCTCCATTTTGGCACACTATAATAGACCCCCCAAAAGTGTGTGAAATGTAACGTTGAACCCTCCAGCCATTAGATGTTGTCCAAAACGTTTACAAAAGTGAGCATGTGTTGCTCATATGATCTTTAATGAATTTTTCTTTCAAAAATACCATCACCTTCATCCTTTAAACTTAGTTTTCTTACCTTTTTTTCTCTATTCTTTATTTCTTCCAAGCACTGTTATATCATACGCAAATGGCAACATCATTGTAGCCACCTTCTTTTCCTCTCCTAACACAAGGTACAGTAGTTTAAATTCTAGTTGTTGATTTCCTTGAACCAAATCTAATACTTCCAATAATTTCCAAGAATTTTGCTTTAGTAGTTTCATTATCATGGTATTTCATGTTAAGCTAGTGTTAGCTCTTTTATTTCATTTCTCTTGTACCATATACCCTTCAAAAGCATGCTTGAATTTTGCAAATAAATCTTATGGACTCCAACTACCCATACCTAACTATTTTTTGTTTTAATCATGCTACATAAAATCTTGATTGTGTGTATGAACCTCTTTGACCTTGACAATGAAGTTTAAATGATGAAGGTGAGGGTATTTTTAAAAGAAAAAATCATTGAAGGTTATGTGAGCAACATATACTCACTTTTTGTAAACATTTTGGACGACATCCAACAGCCAAGGGAGGTTAATATTACATTTTACATACTTTTAAAAAAATTATTGTAGTACACCAAAGTGAAAGAATATAGGACAAACTTTTGAAAAAAACTGAAAAAGTAGTAGCGTAATTTACTCTTTTTTATCTTGTACAAATCGCGTGAGTACTGATTTTACCGGTTAACATTGTTTCAAGTAAAAAATAAGAAAAAGAATCTGTTAAAAGTAACTTTAAGTTTTAAAACAAAAACTATAATAAGCTATTAGGAAAAGCAAAAAGAGCTTTGTCTATCACGACGCAGACAATTCGAACGTACCGTTACAATGATATATTAAATAAGTTTAGCCCATGATGATTAAATCCAACCCCGTGATGAATAAATAAATAAATAAAATCCAACCCGTGACGTGAGGTTGTGCGTTCAATAGCAACATTGAAATTGAAGTTATTTCAATTCTTCATCGTCTCTTTGCGCCTATTATTGGTCATTAATTCCATTAAGCTTTAAATGTTTTTGTCCTAAAATAATATAACTTCTTTTAATCTATACAAATTTTAATTTGAGAGTAATTTAATTTCTTAATCTATTCTCTCTTGAAAATAATATTTAATTACTTATTTCTTAAATATTTTTCAAAAATATATTTTTTACCTCTTATTTAAAATTTAAAATGTTCACGGAATGTAAATGTTACTATTTTTTGGGTAAATTTATACACACACGTCTAAAAAGTAAAAACAGTGTTCAAAAAAAAAAAAGTAAAAACAGTAGAGTCCATCATTATAAGTCAAGTGTCAAATTGTAATCAAGTATGGGAACGGACACGTGTTGCCCACGTCTGTGAATTTGGTCGTCGTCATATACTTTGGGCACACTCGCCGGAATCAGTGTTGTCTTCTACTCTTTTACGTGTATTGCCCACAACCACGATCTCCTGTCCTTCTACCCTGCCTTACCCATAACCCGTTAGAGAAAACGACGTCGTTTTTTTTTTTCTTTGTTTTTTTCTCTCTAATTTGCTAAAATAACCCTCACAAACATAACATTGCAGCTTCATCTGGAAACTTCCACAGTACCCATTCCTCTTTTTATGCCAATCGGCGCGACATGGTCCCCTTTTCCTTTCCATGAATTCATCATACGGTCCGTTGACCATGATGATCTACCAAACGTTGACACTATGCTTCTTATCCGATGCCTTTTACATCATATTGCACAGCTCCTTTTTCAGGATTGTTGCAACTTTTAAACGATTAAGTTTTGACTGATTAAATATAACAAACAGAGGATGTGCATGATAGATATGTTGTAGGATGACATGCTTTGTATCAGCATGACAACTATGGGCATGCATTGTCTGTGGTGGGCGGGGCTGCACATGCTGTGATCGCAGCTTATGATACTCTTGTTGCTTTGCTTAGCACATCTTGTGCCGGACTTGTTTTTGCAATTAATGAAATGTCTTGGCTTATCAAAAGAGCAATGATATTCATCCACCCCAAAATGGGGTGGATTGAGGTGAAAATAAAAGAGAGATAAAAACAAAAAATAGGAAAAAAATAATAAATGTGATGGATGATGAAATAAAAAGATGAAGAGAAAGGTAAAAAAAAAAGAAATAAAAATGGAAGTGAATAGATGATAGTTATTTTTCTTATAAAATAAAAAGAAAATATAACAAACAGAGGATATGCATGCAATAATAATAATGATAATGATAATTGCGGTTGTTAACCATTAGTTCAAGAACGTTGATTAAAAATGTTAAATATATTATATATCTTATTAAATATGTTTAATTATTTAAAAGTACGTGTTAATAAAAAAATTTCACATTTTTAATACAATACTAAATATTTTACCTTTTAATAATTGTTTTTTACTTTATATTCTTATTTAGTGTTCTTGTAGTAACGGTTAATAAAAATCATAATAATGATCTAATTTTAGCTCATAATGCCCCAGTCCCCACTAAAAAACCAACTAACCAATCGTATACAAAGATACCCCCAAAGGTTCGCAAAGAATGAAGAAAAGGATTTGATGCTTTATGTGTCGGCTAGTTATCCTCCAAAACCTCCCATAATAACATAAACAAGCAACCTTATCACCGTTCAAAGTACCGAACCGAATTAATCATCAATGGGGAACTGTGTCTGTGTGTTTAAAGGGATCGCCGCAAGTGAGGGTGTTTCGGATGACAAGATGGTGAAGGTGGTGACCTCAAACGGGGGCATCATGGAGCTCTGCACCCCCATAACCGCGGAGTGCATAACCAACGAGTTTTCCAGCCACGGAATCGGAGCCCCTCCACCACGACGAGGAGCTTCATGCGGGGGAGCTCTACTATCTTCTCCCTCTCAACCCTTCTTGTAGGTTGTCATCTAGCAAGAGAATCACCAGACAATTATCCAATGCCGCTGCTGCCAGTGCCACCGTAACGCCGTATAGGATGTCTACTTACGACAACAACAATAAAAATAGGATGTGGTCGGAAGCAGCTCAAGTGTTTCCGAGCAAGGGAGTGTGGAAGGTGAAGTTGGTAATAAGCCCGGAGCAGCTGTCGGAGATTTTCTCGCAGGAGTCGCGGACGGAGGCGTTCATAGAGAGCTTGAGGACCGTGGCAAAGTGCGGCGGTGGGGTGCCGTCGGTGGCGAATTCCGATCACTGGAGTTTATCCAGCAGTTGGAATGGCCCTGTGACTAAGAATCAAGGTTTAGATGGTTAAATTAATACTTTGCTCTTTTGTATTTATTTAATCGATAACCCAGACCATCTTAATTTAGTTTTTTACCTTTTCTTTTTGCTTCCTTTTAAATATGTCCTACATGACTACATATGACAACTTCTGAAAAAACAAAAATGATTGTTGTACATCCAACGATCTATTAGAGACTTATAAGAGAGATAAAACAGAAAAATACAAATATGGTAGGTAATATGATTTGATAGAAAAAAAAAAGGATATAAAATGATAAGTTATCTAAATATTATATTTCTGAAATATATATATATATATATATATATATATATATATATATATATATATATATATATATATGCATGCAAATGGATAGCCTTTTTAACCCATTGGAAGTAATTTTTATTCCTAATTACTGAAATAGGTAAATTTTGAAAATTTATTCAAAATAGAAGGTGTAAATGAAAATCATGATAGAAGAAGTACCCAGGGACAAAGTCAGACTTAGATTAGATGGTAGGAGGGCCGACTATAATAATTAAAAATAATATACTAAATAAATAAGTATCAATATACATACAAAATATTTATAATTATTTATTATTTTTTTGAGAACATATAATAAAAAGTATATTTAACAAAAGACAAATTAAATATCCATTTAAAAAAAAAGATTAATTACAAATGTCATTTTACATGTCATAAAAATCTTTCATGAATTTATAATAAAAATTGATATTTACCTTAACCATAAATTTTACAAAAATGTCATCTTAATTATGTTAAAAAATCTACTAAATTAGAACCAATTATGTTATTCACTAGATTATCTTTTGCAACAATAGTAACAAATAACCATTGAAAAAAAATCACTTTCAGATTGTTGGAAGGTAAGAAAAGAAAGAATATTGTGTTGTGACCATAGTCCTTGCCCTAAAAGCAAATTCTGATAAACTTCCAATACTACTCAATAGAAATAGAGAATACATGAGAGGAGAAAAAAATATATAAACATAGAATAGTAAAGAAGGAGACAATATTTGTTAGTGTGTTTTAAAGTTCAAGTTATAAATCTGTTTTATAATGTTCATAAACTTGTCTATTGACAAAAGTTAATAAATAACTTTTAATTCTCATATCAAATACAATCAAATTAATATAAAGGGAAGATTAATAATATTATTTGATCGTAAATGTAATCATTTATATAATTTAAAATAATAATAATAGCGAATTATAAAAGAAAAATATTATTAAAAGGAAAATAAATTATATTCAAGTAATTTGTCTAAAAAGAAGAAAAAATATAATTATTTTCACAATAAAGATTATGAAAGAAAAATACAACATATTTGTCTAAAAAATATATATCATTTTCTTCACAATAAAAACTGTAAAAGTGGAATAAAAATATTTTGTCAAAAAAAGTAAATATCATTATTTATATAATCAAATCCCAAATTATTCTAATATTAAAATTAGATACATATTAAAATATTTAAAACTAAAAAATGTTTGGGGGCCAAGCCCCTCAACTACATGAATAAATCCGTCCTTGGTTGTACCCGTATTTTCAACTTTATTTTATTATTTATTTTTTTATGAAAGTCATGAATGTAACCATAACTTATATTTTTATATATATTTTAAAAATCTTTCTTATCGATGTCGTAATTAAATATACGACTTTTTAAAAAAAATTATTAAAATCGTAAAATCATATACGACTTTCTTTTTTTACTTTTTAATTGAAATCATAAAATTGAGTATGACTTTACTTTTCAATTTTTTAATGAAAATCATGCATTGCTTATACGACTTTGTTTTTTTATTTTTATTTTTTTATAAAATTGGATGCCAATTCGGAGGTAAGAAATTAAAGTTCCAGCTTAAGAGGAATGAACGTGGCACGTCAAATTAATGTGTACCAATAGATTAATTACTTTTATAATTTGAGAATTAAGTACACTATTTCATGGAGCACGCAAGAATATATGCCGAGTCAACCACCAATTTTGTTTGGTAAAGTGTATTCAAACTTTATGGGTATTCGTAAAAATACTCTTAAATGGGTATGATAAATACATATTTATTGGAATAAGTATTTACTTGCAAATTTTAATAGAAATGAGTGTAAATATGAGTACTATAGTATTCAACCAGTGTCCATACCATCACATATTATATATATAATAGTTTGATTAAAAAATCTTATATATGTCTCTGTGTGTGTGTGTATGTATATATACTTAAACATACTATTGATTATTAAAAGCATGAATTAATTATGTGTTTAATAAATTAATTATTTGTCCTTAATAAATTGTTCATCTATGCAACTAACCTCTATACAAGTAATTGTCCATAATCTACAAATATTCATTATAAGCAATATAGTTATAAGATAATTGGTATCAATGTATCATTTTTGGTAGGTCTTGAGAATATTAGCACGTGATATCCAAGTTTCTAATGATTATGTTAAATGATTAGAACATTACATTTAAGAATGATTATGTTTCAATTGTTGTTTGATTATGACTTATATTTGAATGATTTAAGGTTATGTTTGAATGCTTTTAATGTTATGTTATGATGATTTAAGGTTATATTTGGTTTTTTTAATGTTATATTTGAATGATTTAAGGTTATGTTTGGATGATATAAGAGTGAATTTTTGATATAGTAGTAGTAATTTCTTTTAATTAATATTGCTTTATTGATTTATTAACTTTATACATAAGTAAAGTGTAGACAATGAGTGCGAGTATAAGTAGATATGTACCCAACAGGTATAGAGATAGGGATTAAAGTTGATACCTACACAAGTATAGGGCGAGTATGGGTATTTTTTTTTTCAAATGTGGGTATGGAGATAGGGTATTATAGTACCCTACACAGACCTTACCTAATGTCATTCCTAATTCCGTCACTAAAAATATAAAGCACTAGCAAGTTAGTCCCTGAAAGAAAGAAAATTGCAAAAATAACCCCTGAATCTGCATTCCATCACGTTAGTACAAAAGTGGATGTTTGTTTGTAACGTTGTTAATGGAGGATGAGGTGGCATGTTAAGTGCAAGGTAGTGTCCTTGGTGGCTCACCATGTGGTGTCCAGGTCAAAATTAAAGGCTTTAATTATGTGTTTCAAGTGGTGGACATTAAAGGCTTGTCAAATTTTGGTAATGCTAGTTTGCATGTGGTGTTTGAGTATAAACAAACCTAGACACTTGAGAGTTTGAGAGTGTACCTTGTGAGAGTTCTATAACTTTTGGTTCCTCTTTTGATTAGACTTGTCTTCTTGTTTACTTTGGATATTAAGGGTGTGTTAAGTGTTTAAATTGTGTTCATGTATTGGTGTTTGACTCATTATAGGTCAATAATTGAGTTTTGCCTAAGAGTGCAAAAGTTTAAGTGTAGAGGAATTTGATAGATCAATTTTGAGATATTTAATTGTGACTTATACTTGGCCTAATTGACTTTTATTTGTGATTAATATTGATGTATTGGCTGAGTTTTGGAATAGTGAGCTTCATTAAGCTTAATTGATAATCATTGTTAATTTTTGGAATTTTTTGACATTGCTATCTTTCGCAGAGCATATTTAGAGCTACAGAGTTCAAATTTTGAAATTCTTCGTGTCCCTAAAAAGATAAGATGAAGAGATACAATTCACATCTCAAGGGCTTTAGCTAATTCTGATGGGTTCAAGGAGAAAAATGGCCACGAAGTTGAAGACATTGTTCCTACTAACAGCCTGACATAGGTGCAATTGAAGATATCTTGAGCTAAAGAGGTTACATCGATGCAAAACTGGTGCCCAAATTTCAAGGACAAAATTGTCTACAACTTTTGTGAAGACACCAAGGGCAAATTAGGCCATTTCAAGGGTCAAATAAATGCAAGATTAACATTTGTGTGTTTTGGAGATGACAAATCTCATTAGGATATGTTTTACCTCATCTTATTTAATATTATGTTATTTTATCCCATCATTAGGATGAGGATTTCTATCTTTTCTTTAGGACTTGATTAAGATTTAATTAGGATTTGTTTTCTATTTTTTTATATAATTAGAGATTCATGTAATTGAAACATACATTTTATTACATAGAGATTTTTGTGCAATTGAAAAAGTCATTCTTTTTCTTCTATTCTCCTTCCTCAATTTTCATTATTCTTCTATGTTCTTCTTCCTTTATTCTTCAATGGCAATGACTATGAAAGGCTAAAAGCTTTAATCAATTCAAGGATTTTGGGGATTGTGGTTAGAGTTTGAGTTTCTATTCTTAATTTTGAATTTGTACAAGTCTCTTTCCTCTCCCCTCTTCAATTACATTTTTCATTCTTATCATGATTATGATTTACGTTTTTCATAATTAAAGTGGAATTAGACTAGGGTTAATTAATTTGAATCTAATTGAGGTTGGGCAATCGATTAATAACCTAAGTCAAATTGTTGTTTGTAAATTAGTATTACCTAGGAATTGCGATCGTGATTTGGTTTTGTTAATTAAATGTTAGGCGATTATCTAATTGATTTTGATTTGACTCGGATGCATGTGAATTTGTTTATTCCTTTGAACTGTGATAACTTTGTCACACGAGCTAGACCCTAGGATTGATGTTTTTATTAATTGAATTTCTTTTAATATTTTTTGTTTTTCTTGCAATTGAAAACCCTTCTTTCTTTATTTTTCCCAATAAGGTCAAATCAATTTGTTTGTGTCTTCAGGAAGTATGACCTAGGTTGTTCCTTATACTACAAGTTTAAGGAGAATCTAATGTTTTTGATAATAGTGCGACACTGCTATCAGTTCCCGCCCTCATACTCGTACCACTACATTTTTTTTTCAAATTTTTTGTTATAAATAAATATATATATATATATATATATATATATATATATATATATATATATATAATATTAGAGTTAAGATTTTATTTTTATACTTTCATTTTTTATAATTATTAAAAATATAAATTAATTATTTAATAGTTAAATAATTTAAATTATAACAATAATTAAATAACAAACTTATAATTACACATTTAACTGAAAATATAATTTAATTCTTAATTTTTTTATTTTAAGTTCTTTGTTATTTATTAATTTTTATATATTGCTTGAATTAAAATATAATTAATAACTTAATATATAATTTATTTTAAAATGTATAAGTAAATTAAAATTATTAAAAAATGTGGCGGGTTCCCTACTAGTTTATCTAAACCCGATAAAATCCAATGGAAATGGGGATGGGTTAAAAAAATATAAACCTATTGCCTTTAATCCAAACCCGAACTCGCGACACCTTTTGAAAGGACGAGGACAAGGAGAGCAAAACCTGTCCTCGACCCCCTCTTTGCTATGCCTAGTCGGAAGATTCTTAAACCTTACATAGTATTGGGTCCACATACCTGATAAAACCCAACGAAAATGGGGACGGGTTTAAAAAATAAAAATCTGCCTCCTTTAAATCCGAACCCGAACCTGTGACACCTTTTGCAAGGATGAGGACGAGGAGAGCAAAACCTGTCCTCAATCCCTTCTTTGCTATGCCTAGTCAGAAGATTCTTGAACCCTACATAGTATTAGGTCCACATACCTGCAATTGGGCTTAGTAATATATGGCTATTGTATTAGCTTGGTTCATTTATATGGGTCTAATCCCTTTAAACAGGGTTCAGAATAGTTACTCTTCAAGCTAAAATGTTGGCCCAAAGTGATCACCTATTTTGGGTCTTAACTTGAATAATCCTAAGAGAAGAACGTGTGCCTCATTAGTTTATTTGGGCTTGGCTACCATTGTGGGTTTAAATTGTTCCCCCTTGGTCTGACGTATTGGTTTTGTTAATATCTTTTTCTTTTGGGCTTTAACCATGAGGCCTTACTCTATATTTGAATTTTGATGGCATATTCATGCTTTTTCATTTTTGATGATTACTTTCTCAAAGTTTCAACTTATTCCAATGTTTTGTATTCCTCTTCCTTTGTTTTTCAATTTACCCAAAGGGTTGAGTTTCATCTCTTGGTTCTTTGTTGAAAGTTATCTACTTATATTCATTGACTTCGAGCAAGTTGGAGTTTTGTCTTCCCGCATACAGCTGTAGATGATTTCTTTGACTTATTGGTAGGATTTTGGTTTTCCTTTGATGCAAAGGCAAAATTATTTACTATTGAATCTTTTACTCACATACATGATCAAAATTATTGATTGACATGGGGTTAAGAAAAGTTTTGAATTTTATAAGCTATAATAAGAAAAAATAATATAAGTATATTAAAAGTGTGATTCAATTTAATTCCGTTCAATTTTAATAATAGAACCTGAAATAATATATATATATATATATATAATTTTGTTTTATTTTCAATTGTTTTCAGTGATCAGTTTTGTATTTTTCTTTTCAAATCAGGTTAATGACTGAATACGGTTTGATTTGATTTTGAATATTCAATACCCATATGTATCATCCAAGCAATGCAACCGCTGCAATACCGTGTCCTAAATTCCGCTCCATTCACTGGTTTCCAACAACCTAAGAATTTGTCTAGAGTGGTGAGTAGTTATATTTTCACATGTTTTTATTATAAAAAGAAAGCGCAAGGATATAGGATAAAAAAATAAAATGTGAGGAAAATATTTTTCATTTGTCTTTGCATTTGTATCACTATTAAAAATTATACATAACTAGGGTACTGACAGCCACATTACTATATGTTATAGTTCACTCTTAGCTTTGGAGCTATTTTGTTGATGTAATTGTTTTTCAATTATTTATTCTGACCAGGCTTTTATATTTCGCTGAGATGAAAAGAGCCCAATCCTTTCGACAACATCTTCAAGCCCTCATATAATCTATATGAATTGGATGGACTAAGGCTCTGTGAGGAAATGGGCCATAGTCGACTAAGGAAAAGTTGACAAGGCTGTTCCGTAAATTGAAAATAAATAAATAAATAAGGTAATTTAGTCTAAAAATTTCCTTAAAAGGCCTATCAGTGAATTTTGTGTTTAATATCTTAAGGTAATTTAAGTTATCACAATACTATTTTTATTAGTAAATTCCTGTTACGGATGACAATGGATAAAGTCTAACTAAGACATTATAATACTTGTTCTTATATCTGCATTTAAAAAAAAAAAAAACAGTATTCGGCCTTGTATCTGCACAGACAGTAACTTTAATCTTTGTTCTCATTCCCGTTGGATATCTATATATCCATACCAATATATGCTACCCGCATTTTACTTTAAGTGTAAAATTAATAAATCAATAAAAAAAATAATTAAAAAATTGTTGTAACTGAATTAAAAAATCATTCTTAAATCATCCAAATATAACCATATAACATTAGGAATATAATCATTCTTGAATATAATATTTTAATTCTTAAACTTGAACGTCATGTGTTGGTACTTTTCAAAACATTGCTAAAACATGATACATTAACACTTGATCTCATTTGTACTCTCCAAAACATCCTTGGCAATTTTCTACAATACTAGGTACTTACTCCCATCTGTTTTCCCTCATTCAAGAATGTGAGAGGTGGCATCCTTAGACAACACCTTTACTTCCCAATAGAGATTTCACTCAGACTTTAATTGGGTCTCATTTGTATCTTTGACAAATAAGTCATAATCAATAAGAAAATTGTTGACATTAAGATTATTCAAATTTGAATCCTTGTCATTCATTTATGAAGTTGAGTTTTCCACTATCCCTATGGTTTTAGCTTGATAGTCTTCAAATAGGGAGTAGCATAATTTCTTGATATTATTAACTTCAATTGAAAATGAAGAAAACAACAACAGAATAACATCAATCTAATCCATAGCACAATACTAAAATAAAAATAAAAATATAGTAATTCATACGAGTCGAAGAAAATTATTAAAAAAATTGTGATTATTTCGTATGCCCTAAGGTGGAATTCATGGTGATTACCATTTTCTTTTACATGGTAATATAATTAGCTCAAGTTTCTACCATTTCTCTATTGCTTTTTTCGTAAATGAATTACACCTTCAAGTGTATATAACTTTTGGGCACTAGTACTTATTCCACATATTTCAATCAGAAATGAGTACCGTTTACAATGATTTGAATAGTAAACTCAAGTAAAGTCTAAGAGCACCATTAATGAAAAAAATAATTAATAACTAAAATAATAATTAAATTAAATTAAATGGTAAAAACTCAAGAATATATTTAATAATGAATAATATATATATATATTTTTTGATATAATTAATATTACGTATTGATTATACATATGAGATATCTTAATTGTATGTGTGTTGGGTGGGGTGGGTGGTATAAGGTAGAGTGGGTAATATAGTACCCATGTCTAAACTCATGTCCATTAAATTTTATTAACCCTAAACCCATCCCAATTAAGTGAAGAGGGGTACTAGTAACACACTCTTTTGAACATACTCTCTCTCATTGGTTGAAATTTATTGGAAACACAAAATCAAGAGAGATAATCATTAAATAAGGTGTGAGACCCACAAAATTTTGTGATTTTGAATAAATTTCAACCAATAAAAAAGAGTGTGTTCAAAATAGTGTGTCAAAGAGTGTATTGCTAACGTTTCTCATTAAGTGAGTATTTATCTTACTCATTTTAGATTTTTGTGTGTGTGTAGAATTATCATAAAAGAGTGTGATAGTCATAGAGTTTGGGTAAAATTATCATTCCTAATTCTTGCCTAAAAATACATAAAAAGATTTCATTGAATCTTTGTCATGACTATTTTTAGAAAGGTTAAAATTTTTGTAACACAAAATGAGCCTCTCACTTTTATGCCATTCTTTTTTCTCTCGCCCAGAGTGTCAATGAAAATATTATTTATTAATTTATTGTCAAGAATTAAAATGATAAAAAATAATTAATATGATGGAATATTTATAGATGAAAAAGAATTATTGTTATGATAATAAGTAACATAAGATTAAAATAGAAAAAATTATATGTTTTAAAATTTAAACAAAAAATATTGAAATGATAAATAAACTATCATACAAAAATGAATAACACATTTATCAATACATATTTATTAAACACATGAGCCATGAGAAATTAGAAATATTAATTTTAAATTTGGTTTTATACAATGTGTTCTCCCTCTCTCTTTATATATGTGTGAGTTTGACTTTTATAATAAATATTTTAAAAGTCATATTAATGATAAATTCTGATTGGATGACAGTGTTAAAACTTTTTACATTGATAGTGCATGACCATTAAACTCTCTCTCTCTCTCTCTCTTTATATATATATATATATATATATATATATATATATATATGGGTTAGGATTCATTGACACCAGGTGTCAAAGTTAATCAAATTACACCTTCAATAGCTTTTTGTAGAATGTAAATTTAACTAATCCAATCGTTGAATTTGATGTTCTTATTAAGTAGATTAAGTATACAAAATTTCATACAATTTTAAAATTATTTAATAGTTCATCACATCATTTTATTTTAACATATGATATGATATTAAAATATATGTAAATATTTACTGTTAGATAGGATATATAGAAAAATCCAAATGATGTGAAATTTGATATACATGATCATAAAGATAATATCATGTAATTTAACGGTTGGATTGATTAAATTTTATTTTACAAAAAGTTATTGAAGGTGTAATTTGATTAACTTTGACACTTGGTGTCAACGGATCTTAACCATATATATATATATCACAATTAAATTATTTATTTTTTTATGACAAATAATTATTACTTTCTATCAAATATAAATTCTTTTTTTATTTTTATTTTGGGGAGGCCTAAACAACCACTACACAGAAACTAAACGGGAAAAATAAACACCATTACAATCACTCCTCAGCAATGATAAACAATCAGGGGAGGAGAGCTCAAGACATGAAGGCTTCTGGGAAATTCATATGCATAGTTAGCAAGCCAATCCACTAGCTTATTTCCTTCACAAAAGGTGTGTGAAATCCTGACCTGCCAGTCACTCTCTAACAGCATCACAATCTGGTGCATAATACTGCCGCAAAGGTGTACTTCCTCACCATGTTTAAGAATAAGGTTCACCCTTACCTGTGAGTCACTCTCCACCTACAACCCGTGAAAGTGGGCATCCCAAGCTATTTGTTACCTCGTGAAAACGACCTAAAGCTTTGCGAACAACACCGAACACGATCCTAGGTTCCTCACGAACACTATCAACCACCTACCGGAGGAGTCTCGCAGAACTCCACCATAAGCTGCATTAATGGTCAAACTCATCAACAAGCCGTCTACATTAATTTTCACCAAACCTGGGGGTGGGCAGGTCCATCCCACCAACTTTTCCATACGCTACCTTCTAACGATACCCTGTGAGTCAACATGTTGCATTTGGGAGAGTAATAATTTAGCCTGGTGAATATGGCCAAGGGCTGGAAAGTCTTGCCCGGAAAAACTAGATTATTCCTTCGTAACCAAATAAGCTAATAGGTAATGCCGAAAAGAATGTTCCAACCAACCAAACACTTATTCTTCTTAACATTACAAACCATCTAATCCTCTATTATGTCAGTATCGAAAAAAGAAGACTCAACTGGATACAACATCCAAACTTGTCTCACATACACATAGTCCTAGAACAAGTGTAAAGTGGATTTTGATTCCACTCCACAAAGAGGGCAAAGATCGATTTCAGTAAGCCCACATAGCAACCTTTGCTCATTCGCGTTAACTCCATCCTTCATTAGCATCCACAAAAAACATCGAACCTGTTGAGGCCTTGTCCACCTCCAAATATCCTTCCACCTGTGATTCAATATATCCTCTTGCACCGGTCTAAGGGACCTATACGCAGAAGATACTGAGAATAAATTATTAGAATCAAAAGCCCAAATGAGTTGGTCTTCCCCTAGATCATTCACACCGATTAACATGGCCTGAATCTGATTGATAGCTTAGTTAGGAAAAAGGTGGTGAAAATTATCCAAAAGCCAGCCACCCTAACCATCCAAAAAATTAGCCATAGTGTAGTGAGCATATTCCTAGGTACTTCTCTCATCTATAATAGAACTCAAGACTAGTCTCGAAGGAAGCCAAAGATCATGCCAAAAATTCATACTTCTCCTATCTCCAATCACCCATTAAACCCTTTTAACAAAGTCCTTCCAAACCACTCAGATGCCCCTCCAAGTACTAGACACATTTATGGCTTTCCAAGCCCTAGAGTCCAGAGAATTCAAATTCCCATATTTTTCCTTAAGGACTTGCACCCACAGCTCATTAGGCCTAGAAATCATCCCCTGCCCTATCTTCATAAGAACAGCTTTATTATGCATGTGAAAGTCCTTCATCCCAAGTCCACCAACCTCTTTCGACTTTTGAAACTCCTCCCAAGGAATAGTATGCCAACCCCTCTTATTAGTATTGCTTTCCCAAATGAAGTTCCGCATCATTCTTTCAAGACTAGCACAAATAGTCTTAGGCAACTAACAAGTCTGCATTGTACAGGTTGAGAGTGCACTTATCATAGCTTTGGCTAACGCAATAAGACCCGTAAACACAAGGTGATTAGCCAAGATGAAAGATGCCTTTGAGCCTTATCGAGAATGCACTAGTAGTGTGTAACATATTGCCTCTTATGGATAAATAGAACTCCTAAATATTTGCCTAAGTCATGAGCTCTAGACGGATTCACATACTTGGACACCAGGATTTTGGTCTTAGTTATACTAACTTTCTCCCCCAAGGCCTTACAAAACATGTCCAGACAAAGCTTAATGGTAGACATTTGATCTTTAGAGGATTCGGTAAAACAATAATAGATTGTCCGCAAAGAACAAGTGGGAAATAGGTGGCCCACCCATGGATAAATGAATAGGCCGCCAATAGCTCCTCTAAACTTATTCAAGAATTAGATGAGCCAACCTTTCGACTGCCAAAACAAAGAGGAAAAGTGAAAGCGGATCACCTTGTTGAATTCCCTTGGTAGGCTTGAAACAAAAGACAGACAATGAAAAATAATCCTGAGGAAGTGCTCACCAAAACCAAGACTTCGAAGAGTTTTGACAATGAAGTCCCATCTCAAGCAGTCATACGCTTTCTCTAGATCTACTTTAACAGCCATAAAACCCTTTCCTCCCTCTTATCGTTCTCATGGTATGAAACACCTCTTGGGCTATGATTATATTATCAGTGCTTTGCCTCCCTGGTACAAAACTACATTGATTCATACCCACCTATTGCGACATAACCTGCTTTAATCTCTTAGCAATGATTTTAGTCATTATTTTATAAATAACATTACACAAACTGATCGGGCGAAACTGAGAAAAATTAACAAGATTATCACATTTCAAAATAAAAAATAAAATTGAGAGTCTGATTTAGCTTTTTTACATGCTCTAGATCCACAAAGACCTTCTTAACCTCTTCAGATGTCGCTTTCCCCACAATCTCCCACTGAGAATCATAAAAATGGGGTGAAATCTATCTGGGCCTAGCACCTTCAACGACCCTATATCAAAGACAAAAACGTGAATCTCATCATCAGATGGGAGAGCCTCAATACATGTAATCTAATTCGCCGGATGCTCAAAAAGCCAATGTTAGTAGGCAAAGCCTTACTATCACCTTCCTCCATATACAACTGCTCAAAATAAGACACCGCCATCCCTTTGAGGTTTGAACATCAATAACCACTTCACCATTCTCGTCAACAAGCGAATTAACGGCATTATGCTTCTTACAAGTCAATAGACAAGTGGAAAAAATTGTTATTCCGGTCACCAAATCTAATCCAGTCTTGTCGTGCCTTCTATCTCTAGAATAACTCCTCATGATCCAAGATGGCTTGACACTCTAACCAAAGCTTTTTTTGCAACTTCTTCAAACCCTCATTATTATTTCCATCCATCCTTGAATCAATTCCTTCTAATCGAGCAAGAATCTTGCGCTTGCGGTGAAAAATAATGCCAAAATAGGAGTGATTCAAATCAGTTGCATTTAACTAAAAAGCTTTCACTACTTGATGCCATTCAAAATGATTACTCCAAGAATCCTTGACCATCTATGTGAAAGAAGCACCCGCTGGTCAATTTGCCATGAACCAAAATGGACAATCATGGCTCACCCCCATTTGATCTGGAGCAAGATGAAGAAGAATGGGCCTGTGATCCAATTTCGAGGGGACAGGTTCACCACAAAAGCATCCTGGAACCTTTGCCTCCAGGAAGATTAATTCTCTCCTTGACACCCCGACTTTCCCACATGAATGAGTAACCACTACACCCTATGTCCATAAGACAAGAATCCTAACTACATTCCTGGAACTGGTGCATGTAATATAAATTTGGGGGGGGGGGGGGGGGGGGAATCACCTGCTTTGTCCCCTAGCTCCAACAAATCATTGAAGTCTTCCATCACAACCCATGCTTTCGTCATAGACATCGCCAAGCTCCTAAGTTCCAGCCATAAGACCTGATGTCGACCAGGAAGTAATTCTACCAATGTGAATCATGTCACTTTAATATGAAATTAGAAAATTTTCTTGTAAAATAATTTTATTTTTTATTAATTTTCTAATTATTTAAATTTAACATTTTATAATCATCATATTAAATTTTGACACTTATCAAGTTACATTATTATTATTACTATGTAATTCATAATAAATATTTCACTACCATAATTAATTCAAATTAACTTAAAAATATACAAAAATACCATTTAATTTATAAACACCCACAAAACCTCGCTCAATTCATCAATCTCTTCTTCAACAAAAAAGTTTGCTTACATTCTCTTCCTCTTTGAAAGATTTGGAAGATTTAAGTTAACATACAAAATCATTCCAATATAAATTAAATTTAGACACCAATGTTGTTAAGACAAAGAACGAATTTATAACCCTCAAATATTTTGATAATAACAAACAAGTTAAAATTATATATGTCCTTACATAATCGTCTGATCATTTATTCGCATGCAATCGTCTGACCTTTTTAAGATTGAATATCATCTTATCTTCTGATTAGATAAACTCCGTAACTAAGTCTTACAGACGATGACAACGTTCTAAAATGATCTGCACATCAATCAGAGCATAAGCTACCTCGAAATGTATTATGCCTATACTACTCTCGAGGAAAGTCAGCGAAAAAGAAGGAATATGTGTGCGAATGTCAGAACGGGAAAACGGACATAACAACTGCTAAAAGATTGAGTACAAGAATAGAAAAGATAAGCAAACTACTTTATCTTATCATATGACAAGTTGGTGAAAGGCATTAAATGTAGCATTTAATGCTCCAATGATTCTCTTCATTAGACGAAGATCATCTTCTGTAATACACTTAACGGATTCTTTTTAGAAGCCTATAAATAGAAGAAGATACCTCCTTCGAGCGCGGCATTGTAATCATAATTGTTGTTGATATTATTGCTGTTGATTCTAAAAATTCATAGCTGCTTTAAGAAAAGAAAAACCTCTTCTAAACTCTGTTTGTAAAATTCTTTTTGTACTTCATTGTATATTCGTCTGATAAGATGTTAAACCCAGTGAGGTAAACTCACATGTAAACCTTTTTCTTAAAGAGATTGGTGGAAGCCTGAAAAGGCTTTGATTCAAAGAATACTTGGGTGTTTACTTGGAGAGGCAAGTGAAAGACTATTTGGGTTGAGCCTAAAGAGGCTTGTGGAAAAAATACTTGTAACTTGTGAAAGTTAGTAGACCTTGGTTGTTGTCAAGAACTGGGTGTAGTCTCTAGAGTGAGACGAACCAGTATAATTTTTGTGTGTCTTTCGGTTTTGACGTTTAGCTTTTGTTTGTCTTTTAAAAACATTTTTGAAAATCCTTTTGATTTTATTTCAGACAATACTTCGTTTACAAAAAAATAGTGAAAATTTGATATAACACATTTCAACCCTCCTTCTTATGTAATCTTTATATATATGTGTGTGTGTGTGTGTGTGTGTGTGTGTGTGTGTGTGTGTGTGTGTGTGTGTGTGTGTGTGTGTATGTATGTATGTATTGATCTATCTACCTATTTATATGTCTATCTGTCTCTTTGTCTATCTATCTATCTATTTATCTTTCTATGTATTTGTTTATCTATTTATCTATTTATATGTCTGTCTGTTTGTCTATCTATTTATCTATATCTATCTATTTGTCAGTCAGTCAGTTTATCTATCTGTCCATTTATCTATCTATTTGTAAAAATAATATTTATGTCACATAACAACCAATGTTTTAAAGATCGAGAGTATACTTGCATACACATTTGATGTTGTGAATTTGGAAGGGGCGACGAGTAAACTCATATAGTGGATTGTAAGTTATGCGGATTGTTCAAGGATTGCAATTTTAATCGCAAGATCTTTAGATTGTCGATCCGTTTCAATCCTGAAGTTTTGGGCTTGGGTTGGCTCTTACCAAGTTTGAAGAAAATAAAGTTGAAAATGGGCTTTTTGGGTCAGGTTGGTACTGACCTAGTTCAAAAATAAGAAGAAAAAAAAAACATATGCATTGTAGGGTTCCAAACACAAAACAATCGAACCTTTATCTATTGCAATTGTTGTGAAGAACAAAATGTTATAGGGCTCCACTTAAGGCTACCATCGCCATTGTTGGTCGTCATTGAGGCTAGAGTTGCCATCACCGGTTGTCACCGACATTACCACCAACAAACGCGTCTTTTCTTTTGTTGCTTTCTACAAACAAAACTCTATCTTCTCACCATTATATAGGTGTTCTTAGTTTGATAGGTGTTGTTTGGTGCTTTGGAGTGTTCTTGGTTGGCTATTTGGTGCGTGTTGGACACTTGGAGTGTTTGGTGCGTGTTGGAGACTTGGCTATTTTTGGTGTGTGGCAGGGGTTTGGTCATTGGTGTGTGTTGGCTTGTTGAGGGGCCTATTATACTCTGTTCTTAGTATTCTGTTTTGAATTTTGTGTATGCAGGTGTATAACTCACCCCTATTAATTGAAAAGTTATATTATGCCTTATCTATGTTAATTTTTATGTATATACATGTGTATAAATATAATTTTGCATATACACATAACTCTTATGATTTGAGTCTCAATCTTTTACTCCTTTTTGATCATCTTACTATCCCCGAGTTTGATAACATTGGTAACTACACTTTATAAATTAATTTTTTCCCAAATATTTTTTTAATTCATAAAAATGCATAATTTAATTAATTAAAATAATTATAACCATTGCATACAAATTCAATTGATTAATCTTTTTGATGATTTGAATATTGCCATGGTTTCAATAATCGATATCACCCTTCATCTAGAAAATGTTAATTTATGCTTACACATATTTAACCCTCCATATAAATCAACATTCAATCAACTCAAATACAATAATTTTAAAAATAAAGACAAACAAAGTATACATATAACCTACATAAAAAGGACAAAACAAAGAAATTTAGAGCTAAAATCATTGGTCACCTTCACTACCACTTTGTCATCATCACATAGATATGTATTAAATAAAAAATTAACTAAGATTGATGCTAAGGTAAATTAGTCATACCCTCGATATTGAATGGTAATTTTCCAATGTTGATTATCCAAGTCTTTTATCCTTTCCCTTACAAAGTTGATTTTAAGATTTCCATTCTTTAACTTTTAATGTTGAATGATCAATCAACAATTAAAAATAAAACAAAACCTAACCATAAAAATAATATTTTCAAGACAATGATTAAGTGAATTTTATTTCACATATGTTTAAAATGTATTCATCAAGATATTGGTACCCACCCAAATTAATTTGTATTGAAGAAATTAACCTTTTTTTCTTCTTCTTTTTATAAAGTTTTTAATGATGTATTATTTCTTTGTTGGTTGTTTTCAATAATGATACATTGAGTATGTGACTATCGGGTTTCACTTTTCATGCATATGATTAGGAATTGAATCCTAATTAAAATGCTTAAATAAAGGACTTAATTATTTTCTATACATAAGGATGAAAATGTTACATAAAAGTAGAACTAGAAATGAAATAAACTAACTCAAAATCAGAAACAAAAGTTTTACAAGCCTCGTAGTTATTAGCCAAAATAAAATAAGATCAACAATATTATTATATAAGCATTATCTTTCTTGTGTATTCATCATTTATTTTTATCGTAATGTATAAATTCAAATACTCACATATCTCTTTTCTTTTTTATAATTAATGTTAGTCATTTTTTCTTTTATGATGGAAACATATTTTTAAATAAAAACTAATAATAATAAGATATAATATAAAATATCTTTCTTATAAAAATTTCTTAGTAAAATTATGTATATATCTAAGTTATATACAGATAAAAATATATTTATAAAAATAATATTTTTTAAAGCAAACATTTATATAAATTAAAATGACATAAGACATGTGTGAATATAAATTTATTTGAATATTTATAACCATGTTAATATACTTTCTAAAATATTTATATACATATCTAATAATATATACTTATATATAAGGATGGAGGCAAAATTATATATTAGGGGGGCAGTTTTAAAATTAAAGTTTATCTAATAAATATATAATAATTAATTTTATACAAAATATTAATAATGTGTTTTTCAAAATGATTCGAGGATATGTAATAAAAAATATATTTATATAGAAGATAAATTAAACATTTAAAAAAAAATCTAATATTACAAATGTCATTTGATATGCTACCAAGATTTGCTTTTCAATATCTTATTTGCTTTTTCAAAATTTACACAATAGTGTGTCTAGACTATACACTCAATGTTAAAAGCATGGTGTAGTATCACAAACAATGACAGTAAGAACGAGTGGAGAAAACAAAAAATATATATGAAAAATAGTAATAATAGAAAGAATATTTGTTAGCATGTTTCAAAATTCAAGTTGTCAATCTTTTATATAATGTTCATAAATATTTATTACTTTCTATCAAATATAAATTCTATTAAGACAAAGGACATTCATAAGACCCTCACTTTGATTTTGATTATAACAAACAGACTAACGTTTATTCATTTGATCGCATGCTTTTGATATGTGTTCAATCCTTAGAAATGATTCACAACGAGTATCGATTAGACCCAACATGATTTTCGTAGTTCTTATAAATAAACAATCCTCGCCTTGAAGTTCACACCCTCCTTCTATAAAAAGAAGAAATTAACGTACACTTCACTGAAAAGATGTAACGTTCTGCAGAAAAAGAAAGAACTATAATGCACTTGTCAATACTAAAAAGCAAATATGTTTACTGAAACAAGATTTAGTATGAGAAAGGCAAGATAAGCAAATTCCTTTAAATGCAGCATTCATATACTTTCTTCCTTACACGACAACAAACAAAGGATGTCTCTAAAAGCACTCGCAACGGATACTTTGGAATAGCACTATAAATAGAAGAGAAGACCAATATCAAAGACATGGAACTCTTGTCGAAATTTCTGCTCTCATTCTCTCTAGTGTTTAAACTCTCTCTAGTTCTCAAAAGAATACTTTAGATAAATCATTGTAAAATTCTTGAGCTTTACTGTATATCCGTCTGATAAGATGCTAGCTTAGTGTGACACTTTACCCTTTCACAATTTCTTTGTGAAATTGGTGGAAGTTTGAAGAGGCTTTGTATCAAAGAATACTTGGGTATTTATTTGGAGAGGCAAGTGAAAGACTATTTGGGTTGAGTCTGAAGAGACTTGGATAAAAGAATGCTTGCAACCTTGCTTTAAGTTATAATGGGACTTAATGGTATAGCAAGAACTAGACGTAGTCTTTAGGGTGAGACGAACCAATATAAATTTTTGTGTTCTTTTATTTTGCATCTTCTATTCGTTCTAATAAATCTCATTTAAAAATATCTATCTTCTGTCCTTCAGACGAAACATATCTTTGAAAAGGTTTTGCATTTTTTTTAACACAATTCAACCCACCTTTCTTGTGTTGTACCTATGGTTTACAAATTCTACCAATTTGAATCATATCACTTTTCAATATGAAATTAGAAACTTTTCCATGTAAAATAATTTTATTTTTAATTAATTTTCTCATTATTTAAATTTAACATTTTATAATCATCACATTAAATTTTGACATTTATCAAGTTACATTATTATTGTTACTGTGTAATTCATAATAAATATTTCATTATGGTAATTAATTCAAATTGAATTTGAATTAAATTTAAATTAACTTAAAAATCAATTGATTTTTATAATAATTTTAAATTTATAGTTTCTAACAATTATTTAAGCAATACATATTATTTAAATTATTAATCATCACACACAATTGTTTATTCATTATAAATCTAAAATATTATTTTTTAAATATATTTTTATTATTAATTTTAATTGTATCAAAATAATATTTATCCAGTATAAAGCAAAAACCAAAGTACTGATTTAAAAAATTAAGATAACATTTTTTATTGATTATTACGTAACACGTGATAAAAATTTAGTCATCTAAAATATATTTTTATATAATATATTTGAGAATTTGATAGTTTTAAAAAATTAGCTTTTTTTTTGTATTTTTCCCGTGAAACCTGTTTAACTCTAGATCATTAGGTCAGGTGTACTAACAAACTCTCTTTTGGTCTAGATTCCCAAATATAAATTTTGATATACTTATGTTTTATAAGAAATGTTGATATATTTATTAATTTGAGACAACTTATCTTTTATAAGTACAAATCTATATATCCTACAATTTATATTGTGTTACGTCATTCATTGCCATGAATTTAGATGTCTCGCTTTCACTGTTCTTTGGACTTTGGACACTGTCACATAACCAAGTACTTCCTTAAAAACAAACATTTGAATTTGTCAAATGAAGTAATATTTTGAAGCTTTAATTAACCATTCCATCTTTATATTTGCATCTTTTGTTTTGCTCTCTCTATATAAAACTTTTATGTTTTAGTCTCTATATAAATAAATTATTTATATTTTAGTTCCCACTATTAGTTGTCAAATGATTTCGTTAGTTTTAGGTTTTCTAAAACCATCACAAAATTAAAATTAACAATATAGAATTGCCAAAAAAATTTAATAGTTGTCGACCCACCAAAAATTTAAAAAGTTCATTATTTTTTTGGCTGTTTTATACAAATTTCTGACAATTGCACAATTGTCAAAAAATTTCTAGCAATTTTACATTACTAATTTTAATTTTGTGGCAATTTTAGAAAACTTAGAGCTAACGACATTTGGTGGTAACTAACAGCAGGGACTAATACATCCCTTTAAAACATAAAAAGGTTGACATAGACATAAAGACCAAATGATTAATTAAAACTTTTTTTTTTAATTTCAATGTTAAAAGTATGATTAGTGCTGGCATGGAATTGTGATATTATGATATACTTGTTAATGATATGATATTAGCATAGAAATAGCCACTTAACGGTAAAATGGAAGATTACATATTTTTGCGGAAAATGATACTCATTTTTTTAGAGATTACCATATCCTTTATAGGAGGTATTACTGCTTAAATAGGTAGGATCATTATGGGTAGTAAAACTCTCCTTTCGAGTATTTAACATAGTTGTATATCCAGAGATATAACTCAAAATCACTAATTAAAGCTAAAACAATTCTGTATTAATTGATTCACTCATTCAGTAATATATTTTAAGATGCATATTTTATCAAATCCCTTACATTCTTATATTATATGAGGAGTGAAATAAAAGGAAAAAATAAGAGAAAAATAAAATAAAAATGTGTTATTTAAATAGATAAAAATAAGAAAAAAGTAAATTATTTATTTATTTAGGTGAGTAAGAGAATAAAAATTAAATAAATGGTATTAAAACCTTTTTATACTAATTAAAAAGTTAAATTTAACTTTAAATATTTAAATTTTTATTATATTATTTTTTATGATATAAAAAATGTTTTAATTTTTTAAATTCTTAAAGCAGAAAAAATTGACAGTCCCTTCTCTCCCTTTGCGCATGTCACAACTCTTGGCGGAACTTGGGATTGTGTTAGGCCCTACTAAAGTTAATTTTTGTCACTCAATTATTAACTCACCAATTAAACACAGAAGTCAGTCAAGTCATCCAATTTTACCTATTCACTCCTATCCACTTATTTTATTCTTATTTCAAATCAATTAAAATAATGTTTTATTCCTCAAAAAAAAAAACGATGTTTAAGGGTGGAAGAGAGATAAAAAAATTAAAAAGTAATAGATATGATTAATAATATATTAAAAGTAAAAATATAAAATAGACATAAAATAGAACATAAAAAAATTAAAATTATAAACCCACACCGTAAGTTCCGTAACAAAGCTTTTGTCCTCTAATTTAAATTAGTTGTTTTTGTATATCAGTTGAAACAGTTTTTCATATGGGTTATTAACTTATTTTAATTTTATATGATACATGTGAAATGAATTTTTAATCCAACGGTAAATTTTTAAATAAATCTATTCAATTAAAAATTAAATAATGGTGCAATAATGAATGTAGCTTAGGTATAATTTGATTTTTCCTTTAAATAAAATATTATTTTTTCAAAATAAATAAAACTAAACGCTATTAATGCCATTTGATGCGCAAGAGTTATTCTCTAGGTTTTTGTGCATATTGATGATCTGTCATATTGCTGTTATGCTCTTGACCAATATATTTTTTTTATTTCATAGTCACCATCAAATATTATAACAATTCTACGGGTCTTGTGATAAATAGTTTTAGCTACTGTTTGATTTAAAGAAGAGGAGGAAAAGGGGAGATTTTAATAAAGGGAAATAGAGGGGTGGATAAAGAGGAGAGCAATTTTTATTAGACATGTTATTTGGTTTAGAAGAGAGAAGTAAAAAGGTCAGGAAATAATTTTTTTTTATTGAGTAAATTACACTAATCTTCTTAAATTCTCTTTGATATTCTTTCTTTTTTTATCCTTATATCAACCCCTTAATTATTTGAAAAATATTATACCGACACTTTAAAAAACCTTACACTGTGTACTCCTATAAGAAATTGTTATAAAAGGTTAAAAAAGCAAAAGAACATGTGCAATCTCAATAAATGTCAAGGATAGTTAGTGTAATTTACTCTTTCTTATTTGTTTCATAAGAAGAGGAGAGAGATTTTAAAAATTAATTTATTTTTACATCTTTATAATTTTAGATTTTAAAACACAAATAAGAATATTTTAGTCAGTACAGTTGAAATATTTTAAATTTCCTCCTCTTCTCTCCTAATCCTCCCAATATTGGAGGGGAGCAAAAATTGGATGAGGAAAAATTTTACTTCCTTTCATTCTCTCCATCTCCCCCAACCAAACAATTAGTTAAAGTATTGATTAAAAAATTAATAGATAAAAAGTTATTTAAATTTACAATAAAGTGTATTAAGAAATTATGATAAATATATATTAATAATTTTTATATAAAAATCTACTTTTAATTCATTAATTATTATTCTTATAAGCACTTATCCTCTTTTTATATAAATTAGAATAGCTATATGATTTGTAAAAGCTTCACTATTTCTACTATCTTATGTTTATTTTGGTTTAAATTTTCTTCTCTCAAGCAAAAATAAACTACATTCTCCCCTTATGCAAATATTCTTCATTCTCAAAAAAATTTCTCCTAGGATTTCTTTTTTGCTCCCTTATCTCTTGATTTAAATTGCTTTATATATTCCCCTGATTCTTTCATCTTAAACATATAAATTATATTTTAGATTTATGATAAACAATTTATGTTCTAATACAAGGTTGTTTTTAATTATTGATAATTTTTAAAAAAATATTAAAACCAAATTTAAAAATAAATATGAGGAGTAAATTAAAAGAAATAAGTGGTCAAGAAAATCAAGTATATGAATAAATATAACAAGGGATTGGTTTAAGATGGTTAAGAAAGAATTTTTTTGGGTTAGTTATTAAATCAAATTAAATTTGAAATTAAAATTAAGAAATATATTTGAAAGAAATAAAAAATTAAAAAAATAAACTAAATGCTCAAGGTCCGTTTGGTAGCCAGGATAAGATAGGATAAGATTGAATAACTATCATATTCTGTTGTAATCAGTTGCTTGGTGCACTAATGGGATATAATTTGCTTATCCTATCCTGTTGGTGCAATATATTTCTTATTCTGAGGGGGGAGAGCTAGTTAGAAAGCAACAAGATAGGATAATCTTTCTCTCCCTCCCTCTCACCACCACTACCACTGTCGTCATAGCCACCGTCATTGCAATGCCATTGCAACCCTCATCACTGCCTTCACCAATGCCATCGCCACCCTTGCCACCACGACTGCCACATCTACCATCGCATTCACCATCACCGTCACAACCATTGCCATTACCGTCATTGTTATCACTAGTGCCACCACCACTGTCATTGCATTTCAGAGAATAAATTAAAATATATACTAATTGTAATTGCCTTAATTAATATAATTATGTATTTTTATTTAAAAATAGGTCTGATATGTTTTTGATCTCTATAAAATTGAAAAATATTTTATCTATAATATTATAATATTATTAATTTCAAAGTGTCATCATTTGTTTTAGTAGTTTTTAAATTTTGTTATAACTGAAACTAAATTAAATAAGAAAAAATTTATAATCAAGATAAATTAATTTATATTAAAAAAAATTAACTATATTACAATTTCTATCACAATAATTTAGATATTAATAATTTTTTATGTAAAATTTTTAATATCTTTATGATATTTTTTTCGTTTAAAATTTAAATATTATTTATTATTTATTCAGATGTTAACATGCTTTAATGTAAAATATTAATTTTTGTATGGTATATTTTTACTCTATTTTTTTTGTTTGTATTTACTTCTATGACTTAAATATTAATGTATTTTTATGTAAAAAATTTATTTTTATATGTTGTAAGTATTACATCTAAATTTTAATATGTTTTCATGTAGATTTTTAATCATTGTATGATGTATATTTTAGGTTTAATTAATCTCATTTAGTCCCTATACCTGCGCCAACTTTTCGTTTTGGTCATTATACTTAAAAACTTTATGTTTAGTCCTTACGCAAGCAAATTTCTTATATTTTAGTCCCTGCATTTAGTTACCAAGTGATTTCGCTAGCTCTAAGTTCTCTAAAATTCTCACCAAATTGAAATTGATAGTGTAAAATCACCAGAAATTTTCTGGCGGTTGTGAAACTGCTGAAAATTTTAAGAAGTTCATTATTTTGGTGGCAGTTTTACACAAATTTCTAGTGGTTTCACAACACATCATTTTCAATTCTATGACGGTTTTATAGAACCTAAAGCTAATAGAGTTACTTAGTAACTAATAACAATAACTAAAACATACATAATTTGCTTGTATAAGGACTACAACGTAAAGTTTTTGTGTATAGAAACTAAAACAAAAGGTTGACACAAGTATAGGGACCAAATGATTAATTATACGTACATTTTAACTATTGTGATCTATATATTAATAAGTAACATATATGGAATTTAAATCTTGCTTCTATCTTTATTTGAAAACTTACTCGAACAACTCTTACTCCTTTCCTCCATTAAGCAGACATGGAACGTAGATGAAACAAAGCCATAAAAAAAAATACCGCAAGCAAGAGCTACAAAAACAAATATACTACATTAGTAAGGTTATGGTAATCAAATTCGCTATTGTGGACAAATTTAAAATAAAAAACACTATATTAAATATCAAGATATACCATTGTTAAAAATAATTCCTAAACTCTCTTCATGAACATGATACAACATTACTTTAATATAGTGGAACTTGTACTAAAAATATAAATTGAATCCACAACTTTTTGAGTAAAAATTCACAATAGGGTTTACGATACGTATCTTAGCAATGGTTTAAAAAGGTTTTTAGATTGGACAAAAACATAAGCAACATAATTTTTTTTTTAAATTTATTTTTATTTAAAAAATGACACATTTTCAATTAAAAATATAACCAAAGGATAAAATATGCAGATCAAAGAATTAAAAGAGGAAAAGAAATCTCTAAACCATACGAAAACCACATTATCAATTGGAGACAAAAAAATGTAAATTTTAAAATAGTTAAAAAATGCAATCAAAAAAGTGGGAGATTAGGACAATAATCGAATAAAAAACACAAAAAATGAAGAACAATAAAATAGATTCATTTCTTACCTTATTCCTTGCGAGAAAAATATGTCCTAAATACAAAGAATGGATAATTTCATAAAAACATAAATTGAAAACAAAAAACATAAATTTTAAAATGGTTTAAGAATGCAATAAAAAATAGATTACCCTAAAAATTAAAAACAAAACACAAAAACAATAATAAAAGTTTTGAGAATAATTGCATACCTTTTTCAATGGTAACAAAATGTGTCATAAACACAAAGAAGGAAAAAAAAAACCATAAATCAGATAAAATGGGAGAAGAATAAAAGCATCAATTTATAATACCAACATAATAAACTAAGAGCTAACCCTTTTGAGTGCTATAATATGTTGCCTTAAATAGATCGGAAGGAGAAATTGGAGAAGATGGACATATGAGAAACCTTAAATTTTGATTTCTTGGTGTATAAAAATGCAAAAAACCCCAATAAAATAAAAACAGAAATAATCTCCAATGTATTAGTCGTAATCAATTTAATTAATTCAATTAGAATTGGAATATATATATATATATATATATATATATATATATATATATATATATATATATATATATATTGTTTGTAATCACCTTAATTATTATAATTATGTATATGTATTTTCATATATTAAAAAATAAAATAAAATTTTAAAATACCAATTTCATAATATTCAAAATTTAGATACTCTAGATCATAGATAAATTTTTTCTAGGTTGTCCGTAATATACTTTTTTTGTAGCTAATTATTATCAAGTGAATAATTTTGTACTATTTTAATTTAATTTATTTGTAACACTATACAAACATTTTAAAATTCAAAATATATACAGAGAAAAAAATTTAAAATTATATAGTCATCTTAATTTAAAATTTCAAATAATATTAATTATCTTAATTAAAACATGATGATCATAATTACCTTAATTATTTCAAATTATAATATATACTCGTTATAATTATTTTAATTACTATAATTATATATTTTTATAAATTAAAAATGAAATAAAATAATTTAGTAACATTTTAGCCAAAAAAAAAAGTGGTATTTTAATATTTAGGGTAACATAACATACTTAAAAAAATGTAAATAACAATTTGTTATTATTATAATAAATATTTACGGTAAATTATTATAAAATCATGATAATATATATAAAGTTATCATAATTATAAAAAACATTTCATAAAATTTAATAAATTAATTACCATATTATATAAAATCAAGATTCATTTAAGATTTAATTGATTAATTTAATCATAATATATAATTGTTATAATCACCTTAATTACTATAATTAAATATAATAATGTGTTTTTATGAATTAAAAAATAAAATAAAATTTAGGCGGAAAAAAAATGAATACAGTGACGCCAAAACTTTCTTTTATGATATAGGTTTAAATATGTTTTTAGCACCTATAAAATAAACGAGTTTTGATTTTGTTCCCTGTAATTTTTTTCTTTGTTTTTCATTTTTCTAAAATTTGAAGTAATTATTTTTGGTCCCTATTAAATGAACAAATTTTTATTTTGGTCCTTATAAAATATTTCTTTGATTTTCATCCTCCCCAAAATCACTATTTTTAGTCCTTTACATTCATTTTAAGGTAAATAAATAATAGTAATTTTTGGAATCTAGAAAAAAAGTTTTAGAGGTGTTATATGTTGACATGGTACCACATATTCACTTGATCTTCAATTAAACATATAAGCAGTCAGCGAGTTTCATATAATAGTAGGAACCAAAAACAATAATTTCAAAATTTTGAGGGATAAAAACTAAAGAAAATTTTTACAAGAACTAAAATCAAAATTTGTTTATTTTATAGAGGCTAAAAACATATTTAAGCCTATAATATATAAAAGATCACCTTAATTACTATAATTATGTATAATAATGTGTTTTTGTGAATTAAAAAAATAGAAAAAATTTAGGAAGACAAAGAATGATATGATGATGCTATGTGACATTTACCTACATGACAAAATCTTTTTTTATAATATATAATAGATTACTATAATTTTTATACATAAAAGATATACAGATTTTTATATTAATAATTAATAATATATCAAAATTAAACTCGTTAATATTTCCTAACACGATACTGCATACATTATTAACCAAAAAAGAAATACTGGATACATTATTACAAGTTAGAAAACCTATCCCAAAAAGAAATGAAAAGATATGGACACGAAAGACAAGACCATGGTGTCGGTTAGTAACGAATAGTGGTTGCACCATCGTCCATCAGCTAAAATTTATCATTAGAGCCGCGGAATTTTGAGCATAATGAAAATCACAAGTGCTGTGACCCGATGACATTTCTTAATACTAAAAATTAATTTCATATACTATAAAATATATTAATTTTTTAGTATGTTTTTATTATTCCAAATTTTATGTAATAAAAAAGAAATTATTAATATATATTTAAATTTATATTATGATAAATTTATGAATAGACAGTTTTATTAATATAAAAAATAATATATATTATCAATATATATATATGTGTGTGTATGTGTGTGTGCGCGCGTGCGCTTTCAATGTATAATGTAGTATTATATTATGAAGAATGCTAGCAATATTGTTTCCCTAGCAGTCTCTCTACTATTGGTCAAAATTTATTGAAAATTACAAATTTTAGTGAGTCTCACTTCTAATTTAGAAATAAGATTTACCAAAATTTATGCTTTTTAATAAATTTCAGCCAATAATAGAGAGAGTATCAAAAATAGTGTTATAGAAAGTGTTGCTAGCATTCCTCTTATATTATTAAGAGAAATGCTAACAACGTACTCTTGAAACACTCTTTTGAACACACCATTTCTTATTGTTTGAAATTTTTTGGGGATTATAAAAATTTGTAGGTCCCACATCTTATTTAGTGACCCTATTTTATGATTTTGTAGTTTTCAATAAATTTCAATTAATAATAGAATCTGTGCTAGGAGGAGTGTGTTAGAAAGTGTGTTCCTAGTACTCCTCTATTATTAATGCAGATCTATAATGTTTATATTAATAATTTAGTTTTTTTATCAAACAACTACTAATAAAAATAAGTCTAATGATAAATATTTTTCTATTAACATATAACAATATTTTTTATTGTAATTAAATACGGTCTTCAAGAATTTAAGAAAGTGAAGTAGAAGCGAAGTCTAATTATAAAGAAATGGATTTTCTTAATGAAATTATTAAAATAATAATGAAAATTTGGCATATGTTGACAAGTGTTAAGGATTTAAAAATAAAAATATTAATAAAATTTACATATTTTATTTTTTTTAAAATATCAAATATTATATTATATTATATTATATTTTTAAATTTTTGATATTCAAAACACTTGTCAACGTGTCCCTTCTTAACATGTCGGTTTGTATGTGTTAATGTAGGCATAACTGAAAACATTCAGAGTTCGAGCTACTTAATTTCTTAGGGATGAAACATCATGCCTGATTTTTATCTGCTAGTATTTAACTAAGGATTCTTTACTATAGCGCCCTCGTATTTTAACTCAATGCCGCAAATCAAGAGTGAATATCTATTAAGGCAACTTGTTTTATGCTGACAAAATGTATTGGAATAAAGTCAAACCACGTCCCTTCCTATGTAAGCATGCTACTAAATTACTTGACACGTGATGCATGCCTCACGAGACACAGATTCCCTCCTGTGCAAATTTAAATACTTCTAGAATTTCTTATTTATTATAATTTTTTATGTTGCATGATATAAACTACATATTTTACTTAATTTATTTTTTGTTATTAGGAAATTAAAAATATAGGAAAATATAATATAACTCTATGTCCATATCCCTCTTAGGCAGTGTTTGAAAGAACTTAATTATTTGAACTTATGAAAATAATCTATCATCTTATAATAAGTTTTTTAAGTTCATTTTAATAAATTTAACAGTTAATTTTCTGAATAAGCTTTCATTTGATAAGAATTTGTTAAATAAGTGTTTAATTGAATTGCTTATCTAAACATGTCCTTAACAGATTTCGGAAATTGATCTATTTAATGTTTACCATAAGAGATATAAACACGTGATTTACTTATTTAAACATTTTTTTTCCTAATTTGATATGAGAAGATTCATTTCTATAAGTCTAGAAAAAAAAAATCATTTTTTTTATGTGCACTAAAAGTATTCCTTAGTTAACAGTTAGAAACCAATCTCTTTCAAGACATAGAAATCATTAAAATGAATTTGATTGAATAAAATTTTTCTATACACATGATCAATAATTAAACATTAGTTAGCATGCTTAAGAATTTCAGTTATCTACTAACTATATAAAGTTTTGTTGATTCCAAGAATAATCCTCTTATATATGTATATGATATGTCATGTTTGTTTTTTATCATTCATGATAAATATTAGATATCACTTATTTAATTTTCATTAAGAAAAAAATAAATATAAAGTATTAATTATCGTATTAAAATCTAACATGATTAAAGTAGCTTTAATTAAGAAGTTAAACCAAACATAACCTTCGTTGTATATAAATGTACATAGTTTAATAAGCTATAATTTCATACGAGCAGCTCCAGATATACCAAAGCATTTGATATATTTTTTAGGTAAATGTTAACCAGTGCCTTTAAGACACTGTTTAAGGAATAAAAATGGGAAGTTTTCATTAAAAAAACGTTATTAATACATGTCTACTGTGATTTTTAATGTATTTTCAATGTGATTTTCAATACAAACTTTTTATTTTAAATTCCTGGGCTAGCAAGACCTTATTTTTTAATATATAACGTAAGTAACGTTGAGCGGAACATCATTTTGTAGAAGAGGGGTGGAGTTCTCACTCCAGAGTTGAAGTGAGAAACAAGAAAACTAGCTGTCGGGAGAATAATTCACCAAAAAAAAAAAAAAAAAAGCTGTCGTGAGAATCAATTCTGGATGACTGGATGTGTCTGATCATCTGATTTGATTTTTGTTCCTTTATTTCACCGGGAATATGCAGTCGAGAACACCCAGACAACATCCGCTTCAAATGTCGTTTGATGTCTTCCATCGTCGTTTCACGAGTAATGCTATTTTTACATTATATAGCTACAATTATTTTTACAAATTCATTCTGTCACGTATTTTTTCTCATTTGATCTCTTTCTATCTGTCTTGTATTGAAATTGTTGCAAAAAATTATTATAAAAATAACATTACTCTATTCATCTCAAACAGTACTGAAGAGTCACTTGAAAAGTTTACCGGCTGTCTGGTCAACTCGATTTGTACGATATTCAGGCTCTACAGCAATTTACATTTAATAAATTTGTAACCAAAGTTTGGGTTGGGACTTGGGACCAAAATTTCAAATGCAGTAACTGCATCTTTTAATTTTGTTCTATCAGCGGGATTGATCACAATGCAAATAAAAGATGTTATAACGCGTGCAATGTAAAATATAAAACCTTATAACTTTAATATACTATGACTCAATAAAAATATTTGAAAATTACAATATTATAACTCAATCAATTTATAACAAAGGCTGGACATGGTACGTACGTACGCAGTAAAAGAGCTGAACTTGAGAGCCAAAGATTCATTTATGAAAAAGGCAATTTTTAAGAGTTGATTAATAACAAGTTATGCCCAGGTGATTAATTTCACAACAATATCTAACAAATAGAAGTACCTAATTTTAGGTAGCAGTGGAGTACAGTTATGGTTTTGATTATTGTCTTTCATTTAATTTGAATTTGTAAGTGTTATCAAATAGTATAAAAAGAATAATATTTCTCGTCATTTTCATTAAGTTTTTGTCAGGTCCATTTGTATTTTTATTATAAATGTGCTATACGACTTACTTTTTTTTTTATAAAAAAAATAGACAAAAGTATAGACATACAGAATAATCTGGCGAAAATTCATTCCGAAAGAAGTTTTCCTTTGATTTTTTTTTTTTTTTATATTTTCAATCTGGTGAACTTAAATTATACATATATTTCGACAAATTCATCGGTCATATTTATAGATCATCAACATCAAAATTGAGAAATTCATAAGTATATTTCTTTTATAGTGTGTTTGAATGGAATGGATATTTTAAAAGTGGAAAATAATTTTTTGAGTATTTAAAAATTTTTGGGCTAAAATTTGTTGTTTAAATATTTTATTAAAAGAAATTTAAAGAAAATTTTAATTAACTACTTCTCTCACTCTTCTTTCTCTTTTTCTTCTCTCTATTTAAATACAAATTTTTAGAAATAAAAAATTTCTTAATTTATCAAAATAAAAAATTTTAAAAATAAAAAAGTTTGATTATTTTAATTAAACACAAAATTTTGAAGATGAAAGAATTTAATTACTTTATCCAAACAAGAAATATTTAAAAATAAAATAATTTTAATTAAAAAAATTGAAATTTTTAAAATTTTAAATTCTTTATCATTCTCAAATATTTCATCCAAACACATATTTAAGATTGAATTGAATTACGAATCTTAGCTTATTTCTATTGACTCCGTACGAGGCTACCAGAGCATACAATATGACGTGACTAGAAAAGTTAGATACTCGTGATTAATTGAATATTATATACAGTGATATGACCTAATAAAAATTTAAAAATGGCATCTAATCAAAATGACATTTTTAACTGTAGTTTAGGTTTGTTTCATGCGGAATTATGTCTTCCCTGTTTTGTAACTGCCGAACGCAACCAATTGTCGGAATTTGTTTGGTGAAGTTGTTCTATAAAGTATAAAGTACAATAATATACAGTGTGCACGCAATGCCGACGAAAACAAGTGTCTGGACAAATTAGTCAGACCAACCTGTTTGATTGATTATATGCATGTTTCGAAATACATTCACAATTCACAAAATGGCGTCAAATTGTTAAAAAAATACAGAAGCTGCAATTTGTAGTTTTTGTGAAAACGTAAAAATTCACATTAATTAATTATAATTGTAAATAGTAACCAAACGCAATATATATCAAATATGATGTTTTTATTTTGTGTATCAAGTGTTAAGATTAAAAGAATTAAACCGTAAATTTTTTATTTTAAAAATATAAAAAATATTTAATTTTAACTTTTATTTTTTAAATAATGAAAACTTTTAAAATGATGTATTTAATTTTTTTAATCAGTTCGCTTAGTGCATGAAACAAAAAAAAATGGTATTATATGCCATACATCCGTGAGTTATTACACAAACTGGACAAAAAATTTGCGCTAATTTGTAACTATTCTGCAATAAACAAACTTCCAGAGTTCCGGTCCGGGTTCTTCAGCCAAGGTTGCGCGTACGTGTAGCTAATATGCAGTTAAATCTCAACAACTGATTGATTAGTATGCAATAATTGAAGAAGAGAGAATGTGATAAATGATCCAAATTTTAACTCCAAAGAACGTGGACAGGAGGAGGATCTTGATCCCTGAACGAAGGGAAGTCTAGTTCTCCTAGTCAGCAAAATCCGTTATTAAATATTTTAGTTAATTTATCACTTTGCTAACGTAGACGAATAATATCGTTAAATAAACTTATACTTTTTTTAAATTAAAAATATTTAATGACTTTTAAATACTCGACTAAAACTCAAATCTTAGGAGAAAATGGTAGATGCACATTCATTTTTTTGTGTGAAACGGAATAAAAATAATAAATAAAATCTTATTCTTAATAGGTACCCTCTTTTTCTTTTTCCCCTGTTTAAGGTAAAGGTTTTGATGAAAAAAGAAAAGGAAGGAAAGAAAATTTTGAATTGCATCAGATTTTTTTTTGTTTTGTTTTATTTAGTAGGGATAAAAGATCTTCCTATATTATACTATTTAATTCTCAACAATGAGTCAATTTGATAGCTCAGAATAAGATATTGTTATTTGTAATATTGATCCAATTTGATATCATTGAATCGAATTTATATCATTGCTGAATTTATCGATGAAAGATTTATCATCTTGTAAAACCTTTTTTATATGGATATCTAACCAAATTCAACTATTTAGCCATGTTAGCATGACCATTAAAAAAATGACAGTGCTAGCAACATACTCTCTAGTACACTCTTTATTATTGGTTAAAATTTATTAAAAACTACAAAATCATGAGAGATATTTATTAAATAAGATAAGGGACCTATAAAATTTTATGATCTTCAATAAACTTCAACTAAAAAGAGTGTGTCCTAAAGAGTGTGTTTGCTAGCATTTCTCTTAAAATATATTTTTTAAATTAAAAAACTTTTAAAAGAAAGTTAATCAACCCACATTTTTTCTGGCCATTATCCTCTGCCCCACCCCCACCAACTCAAAACTCCAACCCTTAATTTTTTTCAACCACTCTTCTCTGCTCCTACTCCCCCATCTCAAAACTTTAACCCTTTATTTTTTTCGGCCACCTTCCTTTGTCTCACTCTCTCATCTGAAAACTCCAACCCCATTTTTTAAGTAAGGCAACACAAGGCACTGCACAGTTAAACACAAATGTAGAATTGATAGAGTAAGGCACTGCACAGTAGAACGCAGGTTGCGTATCATAAAATCCAGCCGCATGAAGCATATGCACAATTGAGAATAACTAACCTTTTCTATTTTTTTTAAATTTAAAATGCATTTTATACTGATTATGCTGACTTGGCTAATCAATAAACTTTTATTGGATGTCACAGACATATGAAGACTTCATCATTTGAACCCCAAGGAGAGCATGATAATGGCAATGCAGATATGAGTTAAGATGAAATGGATGATGACTCCATGCTTTAATTAGTTCTTTTTACATATTTTTTTACGTTATGGACAAATATTATTTATTTTATGTTATGAACAAATTTATAATGATTGTAATTTAATTGCAAACTACCTTTTGTAGTGTACTTGTTAGTGCACTTTTCATATGAATGAATTATTATGCCTTTATATTAGAGTTCTAAAATGTCTATTGAAATTTGAATTAATATTAGAGTAATTTGGAAAGTTAAAAAAAATAGAGTAATCTATATAGAAAAATAAAAATAATATAAATTGTTCTCGGGTTAGCAAAACACTAGCTTAGTTGTAAGTCTGATCCAATAAATGAATTGGGTAAGGTTGGGTTTAATAATTACATTGTGGAATGATCCTATTCTTTTTTGTGGTTTTACCATATTCCAAGTTGCAACTTGGACACATTTGAAAATGTTGAACATGACCTCTAGACATGTTCATGGCTTAAGGTGTTTTGATGAAGACAAAGCCAAAGTCAAGAGAGTTTCAATAAAGACAAATTCAAAGCCAAAAAGAATTCATGAAGATAAAGCAAAATCAAAAAGAATGGAAGAGATCAAAGTCAAGACAACAACTACTATGAAGACAAGGAGTCAAAGTCTTAGGCATTCATGTAAGGCTTGTCAATTATAGTTAAGTCTGGCTCAAGGGGATACTTTGGGAAAGATAAAATTGATTTTAAGTTAAAAAGAAAAAAGAATTTTCATTGAAAAACTTGTTCTAAGCTAATCATAGCTTATGAATCAATTTCCTCTTCTTGGAATCAAGTCCCCCAATAAGGAATTAAGTGCTTTTTCAGAAAATTGATTTTTGAGTGTAAACTTCTCGCAAGGAATCGATTCCATCTTTGGAGGAATCGGTTCCCATGTGAAGGAATCGATTTCCCCTTGATGAAATCGATTCCCAGTAGTCAAAATTCAAATTTGCGAAAAGATTTGATTTGGATTTTAATTGATATGTTTTTACTATCAAATCTTGTCCTTGGGATTTGGAAATTAATTGCCTTTTATCTTTTAAATTCCTATATAAAGAAAGCATTTCATTAAACAAAAAGATTAGATATAAAATTTAATTTCAAATATCTTTGTCTCAGACGAAAACATATATTTGAAAAGGTTTTGTGAAAATTTTTTAATAACACAATTCAATCCTTTTCTTGTGTTGTTCCTATGTTTTACACTATCCTTATCCTATCCCATTGCTCTAGTGTATTTCTTATCCTAAGGAGTGAGCTGGGTTAGGAAGCAATAGGATGGGATAAGCTCTCTTTCTTTCTTTCTCTCTCTCTCTCTCTCTCTCTCTCTCTCTCTCTCTATATATATATATATATATATATATATATATATATAATAATAATTTTGACATGTAAAATTAAAGTATATTATTAATTAAAATATTAAAAATTAAATAATAATTATTCAAATATTTTTTAAAAGAAAATTATTTGAATAATAATTTTAATTTTAAAAATCTTATATAATTTTTTTTATAATTTTAAAAAGTAACTACATAAATAAAAAATAATATTGTATACTTTAGTAAAAATTATATATTTTTTTTGTAAAAATTAAAAATTACTTTTAAAAAACTATATGTAATTTTATAAAATAGTAACTTTGTCATTTGAACATAATTTATGTCAGTATTTTAACATGTACATTGCACAAAATAAATATTTATTTTATATTACTTAAATTTATAATAAATAAATACTCTTGAATATATAAATTATATTATAATTAAAATTTATAATACATAATTTTTTTTAAACATATAGATTATATTTTAAATTTATAATAAATAATTATTGAAATACAATGTTAATTTTTAATTATTGATAATTTCTTTTAAAAAATATTAAAATTCAATTTAGAACTAAAGATATTGAAAATGATAAATTGCAAGAGATAAGAGGTTAAAAAATTCTAAAAAAATGCTCTCACTGAAGAATAATAACTAAAAATACTTTCATTGGAGAATAGCAAGCTAAAAATGCTATCATTCAAGATAATTGTTCTAATTTAATATATAGAGTGGATTTTATCTTATCTTTACATGGTTTGTTTTCTGGTGTGCACCAAACATTAGATAAGATTATAGCTTATCCTGCTCTTATCCTATCACGTTCTTATCCTGCTTTTATATCTTATCCTATTCTGACCATTAAACGAGCCCTAATATGATAGTGGAGAAATATCAAGTGTGACTTGGGCACTGGATTAGGGATGACAATTGGTAAAGTCTGGGTAGAGTACTATAGTACTCGTCTCCATACTCACATTTGAAAAAAAAACCCATACCGGCCCCTATATCCCCACGGATAGCAACTTTAATCCCCATCCCCATACCCATTGGGTATTTGTATACCTATACCCGCACCCGCTACCCATACTTTATTTATGTATAAAGACAATAAATTAATAAAAAAATAATTAAAAAATTGTTACAACTAAATTGAAAATTCACTTTTAAATAATCTAACACATAACATGAAAACCATTCATTATAATTGGTTTATAGTTTGTACCAAGTGATTTAGCATAGCAAAGAAGAATGTGTGAATTCTCTTTCTGATGCTTGAAATTATAGGCATTTGGTGTTTTAATTCTTAACTTTTATAAAATGTGATTCATTTAATTTTTTTAATGTAAAATCATAGTAGATAAAAAGTAAGATGGATAAGATAATATTATTTTTATATAATTAGAGGAAAAAATGTAAAATTAAAATTAAAGTAATTGAGATTTATAACTTTATTAATTAAATTAATAATTTATAATATATATAATTATATACAAATAAAACATTTTATTTAAATAATTATATATATAGATATGCGGGTCTAGGGTGGGGTGGGTACTATAGTACCCGTACTCGCACTCATCCCCATTAAATTTTGCGGGTAAATTCTCGCCCCTGTCCCCATCCCCATTATGCGGATTTTTACCCTCCCCATTAAGGGTATTTTTTGTGGGTACCTGTAAGGTCCAGGTACAATTGCCATCCCTAGACTAGATGTAGGTCATAGTTGATAATCGAACCAGGAAAAATCTTAGTGCACTCTTCTCTAACCCTTCTCTTTATTGTTTAAATGTTTGATTTGCTATGTTTTTACTCTGAATTTTGTTAATCAAATCAAATAAAGGGTTTATCTCTTCGTCTCTTTTCACAATTATATCCTTTACAATTTGAGGTGATTGTTTTGTGAAAATTTTTTTATTATAACTCAATTCACCTTGAGTTATTGAGGTCACTTGGTCAACACAAAAGTCTAAAGTAAGAGGAGATAAAAAATTTCTTAGCAATGTTAAAAATATCTAAGCTCATTTAACCTATCAAGAATATGTAAGTTCATTTAATCATAGTTTTTATTCCCTAGAAAGATAGGTCCATTCTGTAGAGGGAGGGACTAATATTTCTTCTTAGTCAAACTATTCCAATTCACCCCAAATGCATATATTTCTAGTTTTAGACATCACATCCAAATAGCTAGTTGAAATAAATACTCATTAGCAGCACAAATTTCTCATGCAATGCCTTGAAAGGCAATGCAACTAACATCAATTTGTTAAGACCTCAAAAAATGATTGACAACAGATTATGCTTGAGTCATTAACCTATACTTGCATAAAGGATGAGATATCATAGTAAAGCACCAAATAATGAAAGGTCAAGTGTTTAATGTTACCTGAGATCTCATGGTTTTAAATATTTCACAAATTAGTAACTACAATAGATAGGGGCACCAGTGACAAAGTAATAAGACAAAAAAAAACCCACTAGAAAATTGAAAAGATTATAAAGCCACAGAAATCAGGAATGAAGAATGTTGACAATTGATTGATTGGAGTGCATACAATAAAACAAGAATTAAACAGTGAATGGGGCTAAGCTAAGTGGAGAATTATTGGCACACAATTGTGCTAAAGCTAGTGGGGAGATTTATAGAGCCCATAATGATAACTCCTGAAGGTGGGTGGAGACGTTTAGTTTTGAATATAGTTGGGTTGAGAAGAAATTGAGCCAAATGTTAAGTGTGGGGTTTAGAAGATTAGGGATTTTCAAGCGTAATCCTTATCATTCTCTAGAAGTTGAGGATTAGAGGCGTAGAGGGGATTGGTATTCACGAGAAGTTGGTCGAAGCACTGAACATTTCAATAAAAAATAAAAAATAAAAGAAAAGAGAAAAGAATTTGGATGAAAGTGATTATGTATTGAATGGTCGAGGAGGGAAAGATAGCTTCGAGAAACAAGTAATTGTTGCCCTGTGTTTCTACAAAAGGGAGAGATAAAGAGAACTTCAAGAAGGAAGGTTTGGGGTGAGTTGTGTGACACTATATAATACCAAAGTTCATATCATAGTACCGCCCTTAAGAGTCAATGTATCGGCTGCTCACACTCTGTGACACTTCACTCAACTTCCTCGTTGGTCAAAATCCTCCACAGGTAGTCCTTTTCGAGACATCGACAACCAGCTTTGATACTACTTTGTAACACTTGGCCACTTTTAGGATTGACAACTGTCTTCACAAACCAATAAAAGACTTTTCAGTGTGCTTTGTCCTCACTCGCACGCTTCCTAGAAAACTTTTCAAGAAGTCACCCATCCCAGAATTGCTCCAGGTCAAGCATGCTTAACTGTGAAGTTCTTAAATGATAGGCTATTGAAAAGTAGATGCATCTTCTTGGTATAGATAGGGCTAATTAATTTCTTTAACCTATCTTCAACTGTACATTCCTACACCTACACAATCTCTAGATCCCTCTCATTTCGATGTGTATTCGATTTATTCATATGTCCCTCCTACTAGAAGCCTGCCAGGAGTTGCTCCTTGTTTGTGCCTTATCTCTTTTGCATCGGCGATGACTCCCCGTACTCGTCAGCGCTCAGGATGTTATAAGTTATACTTTGGGGCTTCCTTGTTAAAGATCCTTGTGAAGGAAAAAGGAGGCTCGGATTGGTTAAGGAAAACACTTGGCCTTCTTCCTTCTCTTTTAAATATATAATATATTATTAAAGAGTAAACTCCTATTTTAGTCCTTGAATTTGCAAGGCATTGTTATAATAGTCTTTGAAATTAGAAAAATGTCAAATAAATCTTTAAAATTGAAATTACTATCATTTTGGTCCTTCAAATATGCAACTTATTATCATTATAGTCTCTAAATTTTGTAACTCACTATCATTATAGTCCCTAGCGAAGCTAATAGTGGAGACTAAAATGACTATCAGATTTCAATTTCAGGGATTTATTTGATATTTTTCTAATTTCAAAGACTATTATGATAGCGCCTCACAAATTGAAAGACTAAAATAAGGGTTTACTTTATTATTAAATATAACTATTTCAAATTATAAAATATAAATATTTATTAATTATTTCAAAATATATTATATATATTCTTGTACTTCAAATGTTATTATATATTATTAAATATAAATATTTCAAAATATTATATATTATTAAATATAAGTATGTCAAATTATTTAAATGATAATATTAAATAATATTTGGTATTTTAACATTAATTTAATATAAACTAAATTTAATATTAAAAATAACATAAAATTAAAGTTAAGAAGTGTATGCCATTACGTGAAGAAAAACTAAATTTGAATTATTTTATATATTTTATTTCTTAAGTTGTGATATTAATTATTATTTAAAAATAATTAAATATTAATATATTAGTATGAATATTGCATAATATAAGTGTTTTTATATATTTAAAATTAATAACAAATAAATATTTTTGAATATTTAAATTATAAAAAGATGTAATTGTTTCTCTTTATTTTTTTTACATCAAAATTTATTTTTTTAGATGTTTTTTCTAATTTGTTATTATTTAGCAACCAAACTATTCGGTTGCTATTACTTGGGGATGACAATGAGTAGGATCTGGGTAGGGTACTATAGTACCTATCTCCATACCAGCATGGGTAGTAATTTTAATTCTCATATTTGTACTTGTTGGATATCTATATACCTATTTCAACACCTGCTACCCACACTTTACTTATATGTAAAGTCAATAAATCAATAAAAAAATATCAATTAACAAAATTGTTACTACTAAATTAAAAATTGACTCTTATATCATTCAAACATAACCTTAAATCATCCAAACATAACATTAAAAGCATCTAAATATAACCTTCAATCGTTCAAACATAAGTTATAATCAAACAACATTAAAAACATAATCCTCTAACATAATCATTCTTAAATGTAATGTTCTAATCATTTAACATAATCGTTAGAAACTTAGACATCATGTGCTGATACTCTCTAAGGCCTGCCAAAAAATGATATATTTACACTAATTATCTTATAATATATTGCTTATAATGAATAATTGTAGATTATGGACAATTAATTGCATAGAGGTTAGTTGCATATATAGACAATTAACAAAACCTTATTTAGATTACCATGTCCATAAGGAGCCTCTGAAGAGGTTTGATATATATATTTTTTTCAATTAAACATTATTAAGATGCAACTGCATGCATTCATTAATTTCTCGCATAGTCCATTTTTTTCTCTTAATATTTATCTTAAAAAGAAAAAAGATGAAAGGTACCAGTTATAGTTTTACAAATAGCAATTGGGTCTATTGAATAATAAATCTATTCAAGGAAAGCAAGTAGCAATGTTGCGCACACGCACACTCAAAGTTGAAACTTGTATATATCGCAAATATAGTAAATAATAGAATGGTTTCAAACAATTTATTAGGCATATAATTAATTCATGTCTTCAATAATCAATATTATATTTTAGAAATTAAATTAATAATTAATAAAACATATAATTATATATATAAGATATTTTAATTAAATTATTATATATATAATAGGTGCGAGATGGGGTAGAGTGGGTACTATAGTACCCATACCCATACCTGCACCCATTTCCATTAAAATTTGTGGATAAATATCCATTTTTGAACCCATTCCCAATAAACACGTATTTATCCTACCAATTTGCAGATATTATTGTGGATACCCATAAGGTTTGGGTACACTTTACCATCCCTACTATTGTTAATAAATTTTATGTTAGTAACCAAATCTAATTCAGTCGCTATATACCTTTTAATTTTATTCCATTTAAGTGACCAAATCATATGGGTTTGCTATTCCTCAATCAATTTGCGTTTATTAGCAACCAATTCCTATTTGGTCGCTATTTTTTTTTTTTATTTCTTCCAACAATCAAAATAGAGTTGGTCGCTACCAAACTAGATTTAGTTGCTAGGGATGTGCAAAAAAGTGGAAAAGAACCAAAGCGAATTATAAAAACCAAACCTTTTTGAGAAAAACCAAATTGAACCACTTTACAAAAACGGTTTGGTTCAAATCAAACCGTTTTCAATTTTTCATAAAATGGTCTGATTCAATTTTTTGAAAAAACCAAATCATATATGAGTGTGAAAAGAATAATCAAACTGAACCAATCTAAATTGAAAAAAAAAAACGAACCATTTCAAAAAAATGACCCAAACTAATTCGCTTTATAAATTTATCAGTTCATTTTTTTCAAAAATACGAAATGTGCACAACCCTAATTGCCATCCGTCACATTTATCTCATTTTCCAATTTCTACCCCATGGAAAAGCGCAATCCCAGTTGTTGTTGCGGTGGTTGCCCGTGCCAAACAAGAGAGAGAAAGAGCATAAAGGGTGAAGAGAGAGAAAGACCATGAACTGGCTGGCATATCTCTCTGCTCTAGACTCTAGGCGACATGGTCCATGTTTGTTTTTGTTTAAGAGGTGCTTTTCCATGGAGATTCAAGATTTTAAGGTCAGGGGTCGTAGTTGTGGATGTGGGCCTGCTCCCTTACTCTTCAAAATTGCCCACAACGTCAATCATTATGGGCCCCTTGCAAACAGTATACTCCCTTTGTCTATCTTTCTTTGGTAGGTGGTTCTTCTCACGTAATAGTAAACTAACCCCGCACTTTTTTTGTTATTGTCCCTTGTCGACTTCTGCAACATTTGGACTTTTTATACTCGTAATTTTGATTGTTCTTTTTAATTATTTTGATGTCATTTTAAATTTAACTTTTAAATAGTGTAATTTCAACAAAGTTATAGATCTCACTTTCGATCTTGCAATACTTTTCACCAAATACATATATAAGTTTATATTCTTTTAAATTTTAATATTACTTGTATGGAATTAAATACATAAAACACAACTTAGTGTTCAATATTACAAAGTCCAGCATAATCAATAAATAGATGGAATTTCCAAACATGTTGATAATGTATATGTTATTGAGAAAAATAATTTTTTTCTTTTTTTTTACTAATCTCTACATTTCAAATGAATTAATCCAACTCTCAACTAAGAGATATCTTAATAAAAACACACACATAATTTAGGAAAGGAAGACACGGAAGCTATGGATGATAGGAATGACGTAACCATTGTTCATTATTCAATATTACAGATCACTCGTGGGAATGCTTTGTATTAGCAAGACAGCTATGGCCATGCAATGTTTGTGGTCCGCGGGGATGCACATGCTATGAACGCAGTTTATGATACTCTCTGTTGCCCCGCGTAGCCTATCTTGTGCGAGGCGTATTTTTGCAATTAATGAAATTTTTTGGCTTATCAAAAAAAATTATTCAACATAACAGAATGAAACCAGAGAAGTCATGACTCTCATTCATGACTTTAAGGTAAGTCGTGTTTTCATTTACGATATTATTAGTATATTATTAAAAAAATATATCTACCTTAACTTGTACATTAAATCAATGATTTTGGTAAAATTAATATTAAAAATGAAGTTTTATATAATTCATATTTAACATCCATAATTTCAATAAAAAATATTTAAATTTTATAAACCTTATAATATTTTTAAAATTTTAGAATTACACTAAATTAAAAACTCCGGAACATAATTGCACAAGATAAGCAAAATAGTCATGACATTTCTTCACACTTATATAATTTTACTACATGATTAGTGCTGGCCCACTAAAATTTTACACTGCCAGGCATGTAAGATGTAAAACGACGTGTGAGAAGATGACACGTGAGAAGTGTTACTATCGTATTTTGGGGTACGGATTGGAATACTCGATTACTTTACTTGTTTCTTTATTTTGTCTTTTTAGTTAAATGCAAATTATTAAAAATATTTTTAGATTAAATTATAATATTTTCCCACTTAATTATTATTTTTTAAATGTTGAAGTATTATTGTCAATCAAAAAAAAATTGTTGAAATATTATTTTAATTAAAAAGAAAGCAAGAAATGAAGGATATCCTATTTGTCCCCCACGTATAACCAATGGGATGGTTACTGGTGTTTCATGAACCTTTATGTATTACAAACAACCAGTTTTTTCCCCTTCTTTTCTTTACGGTCCCATTATTTGAATATGAAAGGTTAAGTTTATACTTTATATGTGACATTATTTCTTTGTCATTAATTTATTTTTAACATTTTTATATACGTAGTGTTTAATTTTTACGTACTTTCAATGTAAATTTTTTTACATTATTATCTAATTAAAAATCATAAGAAGTGTGATTTTTTAAGTAATTATTAAAAAAATCATCTATCTTATTATAGATGATGATTTATGATTGGATTAGATTGTAAAAAACCTTTTAAATTAAATTAAATTAAATTCATATACATACGTATCAAAAATATATTTATGAACAGTATTTTTTGTTATTCTATTTTGATGTATCTTTCGATCCCCTCATCATATATATATATAGTCTTCCTTTACGCACCCCTGGACACACATCTTCCCATTCATTGCTACTTTCTAGTACCTACCTAATTTTTATCCTAATTCTGAATGTATTCTCATTGCCAATTGGGTCCACGGAAAATCTACAGCCACTAGACTAGATAGCTTCTCTTCTCTTCTCTTCCTACTATCATCCGATCGAATGCCGGAGAACATGAGCATATCTGTGAATGGACAATCACAAGTCCCTCCAGGCTTCCGGTTTCATCCAACCGAAGAGGAGCTGTTGCAGTACTATTTAAGGAAGAAGGTATCCTACGAGAAGATCGACCTCGATGTGATTCGCGACGTTGATCTCAACAAGCTCGAGCCATGGGACATACAAGGTAATGATATATATATATATGACTCCATCAACACAATTAATAGCCACTACCCTAGCTTAATTCACTTTTAATTCCTGCTTCACTTATGGCATGAGTATGATGTATGTCATTCATTAATCATCTTAATGGGTGTTTTCTCAATTCAGAGGAGTGCAAAATAGGAACCACCCCACAAAACGATTGGTACTTCTTCAGCCACAAAGACAAGAAGTATCCCACGGGAACCCGTACCAACCGCGCCACATCGGTTGGGTTCTGGAAGGCCACCGGGCGCGACAAGTTCATACATAGCAACGGCAAGAGGATTGGAATGAGAAAAACTTTGGTTTTCTACAAAGGCCGTGCCCCCAACGGCCAAAAGTCCGATTGGATCATGCATGAATACAGGCTAGACGACAACACCACCACCGAGACCAATATTGTAAATATATAACTCCAACAAACACATTATTCTACTTTAATTAACCACACTTCTCATTCCTGTAACCAAATTAATGTGTACTATATTTTCATTGTAACACAATTGAATTAGGTGTCCAATGCGATGGGAGACACGGCCCAGGAAGAAGGGTGGGTGGTGTGCAGAATATTCAAGAAGAAGAACCATCTCAAAAGCCTAGAAAGCCCTTCAGCCCCCTCGTCGGTCGCTAGAGAGACCAGAAGAAGCTGCCACTTGTTTGATTCTTGTGAGGAGGGAGCCTTGGAACAAGTACTTGAGCAAATGGGGAAGGGTTACAAAGAAGAGAATTACAACAGTGCAAGCTCTGCCACCGCCCATGACAAGTTCTCAAAACTCCCAAGCCTAGACAGCCCAAAATACATAACCGCGAACAAGGACAACAAACAAAACAATGACAATAATAATGGGTACCATCCCGTTATTCCCGTAGAGATGGTAACAGAAAGCGAGGGGTACTTATTCACAATGGGGGCATCATCATCTTCAATGGTGATAGGAGGAGGGTCTAGTGGCCTCACCAGCTGGGAAACCCTCGATCGGCTGGTGGCATCACAACTGAATGGCCAAAGCGAGGTATCTAGGCAATTGGGTTGTTTCAGTAGTGACCCCACCATGGGATATTATTGCAGTGGCGAGCATGATCTGCAATTCCCCACCTTCCTATCATCCTCAATTGCAACAACACCACACACCATGGCTGCTACTCCCATGACACAGGATTACAACAGCGACATTGACCTCTGGAACTTCGTCCGATCCACAACTCCGGAACCACTGTACCACGTCTCCAACACTTCAAATGTAACACTGTAAAACTAATTTTTTCTTTCCATGTCAGATTATTAAATATTTTATAGAAATAATTATCCCGAAAATATTCATTTCTTAATTGTTTAAAATAATATTAGTCGCATAGATAAGAGAATTTAATATGCTATGATTTAAAAAAAAAAAAAACTATACTTTATTATTTAAATATTTGTGAGAATTATTGAAAAGTTTAAGAGGATGTAAATTAAATATGTGAGCATATAAGAGCATATAGTATGATTTGGTTCCTTCCAATTGTCACAGGACAATTATTACAGACTGTTAAATGTGATAATGTTGCTAAAGTAGTTTTATGGAATCATAATAGGTAAGATGAATATAAATGAACAATTTAATTATTTTTTAATTCATTTTACACTTATTTTTTTTATTATATATCATTTATTATATTTGTCATTTTTTTCTTTTTTTTTTCCATCTCTACAAGGCAGTTATATTTATACATTTATTCTCTCTTCTATCTCATTTTCACCTTCTTCTTTTTTTAATTTTCCTTCATTTTTCATCACTTTATTTATCAAATTTATCACTTTTTTCTCTCTATCTTTTCTTTTTTTTGCCTCTGCTCAAAATAACTTAAGAGGTTCATATTTTTCCATTTTTCATTGAAGTTGTGTACGCCGTTCAAGCACGTGGAAAAATCATCTTTCATAAATTAATAAGAAAAGGGTGGACGGAATCTTAGTTTTCTGATGGGATGGCGTTGTCAACCACAGGTCTTTGATTAATCACGATGTCTACCATTATTTTTATTAAGGAGATAATTGGCGATGATTAGAAGATTTGAAAAATCTTTGTTCTTTGTGTAACTTGATAATTTTCCCCCCAATTACAACTTGGCTACTGAATTAATGTTGTTAAATTTAAGAATTTTAAAAAATGCATTGACGTAAGACGTAATATATATGTATATATATAAAATATCACTTACTAATGGAAAAAAAAGTTAAATATTAGAATTACTGTTAGACTAATCAGTTACTCTTTTGGAATAATATATTATTTTTTATGTGTATTAAAGATATCTCTAAATCATAATTAGAGATTAATTTTTTGGTTTAATTTTTATGCATTATGAATGTAAAAAATATTATATTGTCAACTAATCAGAAATTATTATTAGTATGATTTTTTAAGTAATTGTTGTAAAAGACAACAAACTTAATTTTTTTAACATATAAAAATACTTTACCTCTCCTAAACAAGTCTTTTGTAATAATGTATTCTCATGACTTGATCTCTTAAATTATGTATTTCTATGAGGCAAACTGGCAATATCATAAAGGTAGTTTTAGATACTCTTGTGAAGAGAAAGAAAATTCAATAAATAATTATTTAAAATATTTTGGTAGCATAACTGAAAGGTTATGCATAATTTAAGATAATAAAAATCTTAAATAAATCATACTTCTAATCATACATAAAATCTTAGAAACATTTCAATTAAATATAAATCTTAAGAATATAAATATTTTTTGACAGATAAAATCCTGATCGAATCAAAATAAAAATTGTAACAGCATATATGAAAATAAATTTTAAATGTAATAAACAATTACTTAAATAAAAGGAAATTCTAAACTTTTTCTAAAATAATATAATAAGTCGATCTTAAATATATATAGTTCTTCATTCTACATTACTTAAGGATTAGTCAACCGAAATAATAAACTCAGTCCATAAACTTAAAAGAAATTACATACATTAAAATTATTATTTTAAAAAAATATTTTAGTAACATATGTTAAATTGATATTTAACATCTAACTAAACAGTAGAGAAAATAAAAGTATGTAAAAATATAACGAAATACTTGTCCCAAACAGCAACATTATACTTAGCCTTATACTTAAATTATTTTATTCTTTAACAAAACATACTAAAAAATAATAACATAAAATAAAATCTATAAACTAAATGTACATTATAGAATATATGCAATTAATTGAACTGAAGTACTTAACAAATTAAACTAAAAAAATTATATTTTGAGGCCAAAGTCATGTATAAATCTATGTTCCTAAATTCATTAATAGAATCGAGAGTTTAATAATTTTGTTAGACTTTACTTAGATAGTACTTAGTTTTTTTTTTCATTTTTCTTTTATGTAAAAGAAGAAGGTGGATTGTAAACATAATTTTACAAGTAAACCAAAAAATATAATTTAAAAAGGTAAACAATTTTTTTTTTATAATTTTACAACAACTTTTAAAAATAAAAGTAACTTTTTTCAATGAATAAAAAGTAAAAAAAGAAAACTTTTATAAAAGTTAATTAGAGAATCTATTTTTAAAAGAGAAGTTTATAAAAGTTAATTGAGTCAAACACTTTCTTAAATTAAATAGCTAGCGCGGCCATAAAAAATAGATAGTACACTTCTATAAAAAAAAGTAAAAAAAATCTTACATTTGATTTATATTAATTGTGTCTAACGAACTCTTAAAGTTTACTCTTTTTTTTGTGTGTGTGTGTCTTATAATTGTATGATTAAATGCCTATTTAATTTAACTCATTTGAATTTTTTTTTTTTTCAAATTTCTAGAAGATATTTTTTAAATTATTTTTTAAAATTAATTTCAACCTAACATACAATTGTAGAGTTAACTCGTATGTGTAACGTTCAAAACTACAATTATATGGGGTTTGCTTCTTTTTTTTTTCTTCATCTTGTAAGATAGTATTGATCAATGTCTCTTCGTCTCTGTGTCATGTGGGTTAGTCGGTTTTTTCGAGGAAGGTGCAGGCCCTATGACTTGGCTCGTCCTATCGCAGTAGCCACTCTTAATTTCCAAAAGAGATTGCACCAGAAAGGACATGGGCTCCGCTCAAACATGCGTCGTTATGCGTAAGTACAGATGCAATGCAACACTTTCAGATCCATCAATTGGAGTCAATAGAGAATTGATCTCAAGTGGCTCATTATATAGGTAAGCTTCACGTATTGGTTTCGTCACTAATCCGTGAAAAACGTAAGGGAGAAATCGGGACAAAGTTGGTGGCTTTAGTGCGTGTTTACTTATCACTTGAAATTAACTTTAAGTTATATTCAACAGTCAAAAATTAATTTTACTACAGTTTGAAACAAATTATTACTTGATTTCTAACTTTTCTAAATTCTTTTTTTGTTCTTTATATATATATATATATAAAGATATCCACTTTAGTCATTAATATTAAATTGACAAAAAATAAAAAAGAATAAAGGCTAAAGTTTGATAAAATAGCTAATAAATTAGTTGAACACTAAAAAACTAACGTTTAACTAAAAATTATGAAGTTAATCTACTAAATTAAAAGTGTTTGATAAAATTAATTTTGAAAATAATTAATAAATATAAAATGATATAAAAAGAAATATTTATATTTTTTTATTTTTGTAAATAAAAATATTTTTCATATAATTATAATTTTATTTTTAGTTAATTTTGAATTCTTATTATTTTTAAAGATAAAATATTTTATTAAAAATGATTAAAAATAATAATATATAGTATAATAATTAAAATAAATAATATAATGTTAAAATAGACAGTAAATGAGAAATTTTATTAATTAAATGAAAAAATTTACAAAATGAGGAAAATTAAACGAGGAATTTTATTAACGTGTTGGGGATAAAAATTAAAAAAATTACAATAAATTATAAATTATATGTTTTTAGATAGATGCTGAATTGAGGAGGTCTCTTTTCAATTAGACCAAATCATTGAGAATGATGTATCATCGCTTTCTTTGCAGTTTCAATAAATCTCAGTGTCTTTAATTTGAAAAACAAAATTATAAGTTATATCTTTAAGTAGCATTTGAAAAGATGTTATAAACGCAGACTTAAGTTGGAAGATGGAGTTCATATTTTTTATCATGCCCCAGCATAGATTCAGATTGCTCTCTTGGCTTTTGTCTTTGGTGTTTCCTTTTTGGTAGTTTCGAGTTTGGGCTTTTAGCCCCTTTGTATACACACACACAAAAACAAAAAGATGCTATAAACTACTGAAATGAATTCATTCATCAGAAACTTCTATTCTAGTCAAACAAACTTATAAAGATAGTTAAATAAATTATAAATTAACTAAAATGACTTATCATTCACTCTCAAAGTATATGACTTTTTACAAAATTAATGGCTGAACAACCAAAAATGATTCAACTGTTTTTTTTGTCTCTTTAGTCTGTATTGTGCAATTTTGATTTCTAGAGTTTTTTGAGTTAACTATTTTCCTCTGTTTTTAAAATTAAATAAATTTGGCCTTTTCGTTAATTTTCTTTTGCCTAAAGCCTTAATTCTTGCTTTTTACTTAGGGGTGTTTGGTAAGAGGATTCTTTTAAGAGTGTGTTTAGTAGAATTTTTTTTTTCATGTCCAGGAATCATGATTCTTATGAATGACTAAAATTTGTTTGATTGGTCATAAATATTCTTGGAAATATTTTTATTTGTTACTTGGGAATTAACACTTTTTACGTTTAGTTTTAATAGATTTTTCGTAAAAACTTTAATTATTTATCATATTAAATGATTTAATAAAGGTAAAGTGATATTTTTACTACAGTAAAACTTTTCTTTCAACTCGAAAAAGTTAGATTCCTACCTCCTCTCATGAAAACAATTTCATGGAAAACATAAGTAAAAAAAAATTTTAGGAAACAATCTTTCCTGGAAATGTTATTTTTTAAAATAAAAACCAAACATGGGAAACAAATATTTCCAACTTTAAATTCCTAGGAAACTAAAAACTTTTCTTGTATCAAATGTCTCCTAAGTTTCTTCAAAATCTTAGGTTAGCATCATTAAATTCCTATGTTTGGTATGACAATTTTAAAAATCATTTACAAGAATATAAAATTTTCAGAAATAATTTTTTAATTATGTTTTTCAATAAAACTTTATCATGGGAGGGGTGGGAAATTAAGATTTTCATGAAGGGGAAAAGTTTTTATAATGTAACAATACAATTCTATCTCTTATCCTCGATAATATTTTAGACATACCAAACAAGTTTATGACATTCTCATAAAACATGATTTTTAGGAAATATGATTTTCACGAAACATAATTCCTAGGAATGAAAAAAAAATTGTACACCAAAATTATGTAAAACAATTTTCTAGTAAAAAATTTATCAATTAAAATATCAAATTTCACTCAAAATAAAAAAATATCAGATTTTCTTTTTTAAATTATAATCTTACATTATATAAAATCTTTTAAATTTTATTAATTTTTCTAAATTTTTATGAAAAAATAGGTTATACACTGATAGTGTAAAATAGTTTTATACTATTATCTAATCACAAACCATCATGTATAATAAGTTGGTTGACTTTTACAATAACTACCTTAAAAATCATACCAACAATGATTTTTGATTGGTTGACAGTATAAAACTTTTTATGTTGATAGTGCATAGTCATTAAATTCATTTTTTATTTCTAAACTTTTAAAATTATTTCACATTTAAAATATATCATAAACTCCAAATATTGAGATAGAAAATGAGGATTTAAAGGTTTTGGATAAAAAGAAAATTGATAAACAGAGTAAATTTATTTAATTTTAAAAATAAAAAGACTTAATAAATCAAAATTCCACACAGTATAAATTAAACAGTCTAAAATTACAATTAAACCTATAAAAAAATACGTCATCTTTGACTGTACGGTATACTGCGTTATACTTCCACAGTTTCTTTTTACCTTTATTATTTGGGACGGGCTTGGGCTTGCCCTTTCAAATGATCAAAGGTAAGGTATACAAATTGGTTTTCATTTTAAACTAAATTTTAGACCCATGCCTTGCACGGGTTTTTTATACGATATATTTTTAATATTTGAAGTTTTTTTAAAAACGTGTATAGATAAATAAAATTAAGATTTATTTAAAAATATTTAGTGATATATTAGATATAATTACATTAAAATTAAGGATGTTGTCTTTAAAAATATCTGGTGAAATATAAATAATAGTGAATATATTGTATGTAAAATTGAGTTTTCAGTTTTGTTATGTAGATATTATATTAACATGTATTTTGGTGTTTCTATAATTAATAATTTTTAATTGAATTTATTGTAAAAATAATTGGTAACATAAATAAAATAATATATAAAATTAATTTAAAAATTAAAATTTGAAAAACTTATAATTGTACATATCACATATACACAAAAGTCAAAGTTGTTCATTTAATTATCATATAATATTATTACGAATCACGTTATTTTAATAGGTAAATGAAACGAAACAATAATAGTATATTTTCATTCTTTTAATAGAAATATAATTTTTATTCAAAATGAAAATATGGAATTAATTATATATTATACCTAATAAATAAATACAATCAATAATATTATATAAATAAAAATTATTTATTTATATATTTACCAAAATACTACATTAATAACATAAAAAAAACATTAATTTCATTTTTAACTTCATTTTATTGCTTTAATTTTGTTAATTTAAAATATGTTTTATGAACTAATAACTAAAGATATATCTCATCATTTATGCATTTTAATATTAATTTATTGATGGTTATTTGTTTTGTAATAAAAAATTAATTCACATTTTGTAATAAAAAATTTTCATACTTTTTATCTTTTTAATTTATCTATAAATATTTAAATTTTTTATTAATTTATATGTTATGATATTTTTATTCAACGATTGTATTTTGAAATAACTTTTATTAAATTTCATGTACCTTAACATTGAAATACAACTTTCTAATTTATAAACTAATTTTAAAAAATCAATATTTTATCAATTCAGGATATTCCAATTAAAAGTCAAATAAAAAAAAATCTTTGTATCTTTTTAATTCACATATAAAATTGAGTAAATATTTTTTTTTTAGATTGCATTCAAATCATGTTTGATGTTAATAATACATTGCTATTATGATTATTGACTATTTTGAATTAAAAAAATCATTGTTATTATTATTGTTGTTATTATAACAACATCTATATTTAACATCATAATAAATTATTATGATTTTTAATTAAAAAGGATTCCATATCTGACTGTTAAAAACATGAAAAACTATATTTATTATTGTTAAAGAATCATATTTATTTATATTTATCATATTTAACTTCAGTTATAAAAATAATTTTGCAACAATAAATATTATTTTATTAAATCAGGGTATTGCAAAAGTCAAAATTGGTAGATCATATGTCAATTACCATCAGTTCTATTGCTAGAATGATTTTTCTTTGTATTTTTTAATTGACATACAAAATTAAGTCAATAATTTTTTAGATTTTATTCAAATTAAATGTATAATTGGTGTTAGCAAAAAATAGTATGTGAAATGAAATAAAATTCATGCAAATTGAGTTGAGTTTGATTATGTAAAAAATACTCACTAATTGGATAATGTATTTGGTTACACAAACATAAACATGTTTATCGCTAACAATTAATTGAACAAAAAACTATAAATTGGTATAAATTTAATCTTTTTTTCATATATCTAGAACATTCAAACACTCATTCTTTTGCTCTTATTACATAATTCTTCATTATTCAATTGCAACCTCAAAAAATTATGTAACAAAAATAAATGTTACATTTCATATTTAAATTGAGCAAAAGAATGATGAATCAACATCAAGAAAATAACTTTAAATTGTTTAAAAAAAAAAGAGTGTTGATAAATGGAATAATGTGGTGTAATGATATAAATTACTTTCTCAAATCATTGTTGCAAGAAAAGAACTAACATGAAAAAAAAATCAAATCTATTTTTGTATTTCATTACGACTTCCTAGACTTAAAAATGAATTAAAAAATTATACTATTCACCTTGGAGTTAATATATGTGTCTTTTCAATGTAATTCCATATAGTCCTGAGTGGAAATATGTTAACACACACAAAAAAAATACGGATCTAATGGAGAAAAAAGGAGAAAAGAAAAAGAAAGAAAAACAATTAGAAAAAACAAATAAAAAAGATATTAACTATTCACCCAATATCTCAAACAACATGACAGAAACCCTTAATGAAATCAAGAAAAAAAAAACACAAACCAAACCCACGTACATAATACAAAGCAAATCTAACAATTACAATTAAAAGAAAAAAGCAGCTCACCAAAATCATAAGTAATGCAACATTTCGACAAACACAATTAAAAGAAGAAGAACATAGGAAGAAAGATAAGAAAACAACATAAATAAAAATTACTTAAAATCAAAATTGTCAAAAATCATTTATATGTATCCTAGGTTCTGCTAAGGCTGAAACTATATGCTAATAAAAGGGAGAAATGGAAGGGGGAGCTTTCACCTTTGATTTTGGAGATCAAACTCAATAGAAAAGGTTTTTATTAATAAGGGAAAATAGAGAGAAACTAAAAGCCACTATATAATTGCTATTCATTCCCAAATAATTATAGAAAAAATTACTTTTTTTATTATAGTGAAAACACATTAGTTAGAATTGGAAAATTTTGCATTGATATTCTTTTCCAAAAAATAATAAACGGTACAATGGAATGAAAAGTGAAAATAGTGCAAAAAAGTATATTCATAATAATACTTATATATATACATAGTAATTTATTTTTTAATTTTTATCCTTAATTATAATTAAAATAAAATATTATGAATTATTTTAATGAATTTCGATCAACGAATGTAATTAAATTTTATACTTATATATATACTTCCTCTTGACTCAATTATAAGCAATAAAAAAAAGTTTAGTCAACTCAAATATAAGTAAATTTTAACTACTTTCACCCTATTTAATGATATCATCCCCAAAACACCCTTCAATTAATTGAGATTCTATTTCTAATGACTCTTTTTTATTTTTCATATCAAGTTCTAATGAAAGTCATTTTAGGAAAAAAAGTTTATTTTTTAAATGTGATTAGTACAATTAAATGATATTGACTAACTTTCTTAATTAGCGCAAACGTTAGTTAATTTTGTTTATATTTGAGTCCAAAAAGAGTAAGTATTAAGTTTTACAATAATTACTTTTTATTGTATAATATTTTATATATATATAAATTCTGATGTAAAGTCATAAATTTAATAAATTTATATTTTAATTATTAAATTAAAAAAATATGTTATATTTAATAAATACAATATGTAATACTATTTAAATAAAATATTTATTTATATATTATAAAAATACCTCATTAAAACATTAAATGTTATATTAATACATATGTAATAAATATCATTAATGTGAACAATTTAATTCTTCATTAAATAAATTAATTTTGTTAAATTTTATTAGATCCAACAACTATTATAAAGTCTAAGCCTCCATCAATGGCTTACAAAAGTTCAAGTCTCTTTCACTATATATATAGATAGATATAGATAGATAGATAATAATAATTAAAAATAAAGATTTAATATAAATATAATCAAAATTAAAATAAAATATTTTAAATAATAATTATGGATAGAAATTAAGAAATTGTTATATATGAGTCTATTTTATTACAAAATTTAATTTATATATATATATATATAAAAGATAATTTATATATTATTTTTATACTTAATTATTATTCTAAATAATTTTTTAAATTTAACTAAATATCATTAAAATCCTTATTTTTAATTATTATTGTTCATAAATATATTTTAAAACAACTAAATTAAAGAATAAAATATACTTATGTTAATAATTTTTCTTTAATTTCTATCCTTAATTATGATAAATAATAATTTATTTATTAATTTATATGCTTATATAATTATTAATTAAATAAAATACTATGAATCCTTTTAAATTTAACTACATATTTATAAAATCATTAGTTTGAAATATATTTAATTTTTTTAATATTGTAATATTTAATTTATTACAATATTTAATGTTAATGCATATATTATATATTAATTTTTATAATATTACTTTTTGTTTAATATATATATATATACTATATATATATATATATATATATATATATATATATATATAAATTCTGATGAAAAGTCATACATTTAATGAATTTATATTTTAATTATTAAATTTTATAAATATATTATATTTAATAAATACAATATTTAAGACTATTTAAATAAAATATTTATTTATATATTTAGAAAAATACTACACTAAAATTTGAGTTTAATGGTCATGTACTGTCAGTATAAAAAGTTTTACATTGTCAACCAATTGAAATTCACCGTTGGTATGATTTTTAAGGCTATTATTGTAAAAGTCAATAAAATTACCGTACATAATAGTTCGTGATTGGATGACAGTATAAAACTGTTTTACACTGGACCTTTTTTCTCTTAAAATATTAAGTGTTATATTCATACCTATGTAATAAGTATCATTAATGTGAATAATTTAATCCTTCATTAAAAGAAATTATTTCCTTTAAATTTTATTTGATCCAACAGCTATTTTAAAGTTTAAGTTTGTATTAATGGCTTACATAAGTTCAAATCCCCTTTACTATATATATATATATATATATATATAAGATAGATAGATAGATTCTAGATCGCACACTTTCTTTCATTCTTTCATACCAATATATTCCTGGGGGCATTGCTTATTTAACTTATGAAAACTTTAGAATATTTGGTTTTTATATTTTGAAGAGTTCGTTTACTCATATAATATCTAAATGCGTACAATCTGAACAATTAATTTATTAAACACCGAGTGTGAGCTCTCCTAAGGCTAGCGTCGTCAACGTAGGGAGGAGGAAGACTTAGAGATGTAAATATGAATCAATGCAACTCATCTAAATTGATTGAGATGTGATATTTATACAACAATTTATACAATATTATTTTTGTATTTATCTCTCTACATCACACTATTTATTACATTTTCACTTTCTCTTTTTTGGTTGTAAAATTTGTTGTACAAGTATTATTTCTCAAATTGATTTATTACAGGTTGGTAATCTGACTTTTTTTTTTGAGCCAAAAAATATGTAATTTGACTCAACTTAGTATGAGTTGGTGGGTTGACTCACAAGCTAATTCACTTAATTTAAAAAAATAAAAAATTATAAAAAATGCAAGAAAAATAGAAATATGTACAAAAAATCCAACAATATACTGATTTATAATAACAAACTCAAATAATAACAAAATAAAAATAAAAATATCAAGAAATTTTATAACCAAAAAAAGGGAAAAAAGTAAATTTAAAAATTAAAAAAATAAAACACAAGTTGACACTGGTTGATCTGACTCACTTAGGTAGGTCACCCTAACTTATAGGTTACGTGAGTAGAGTCTAATCAACTTGCAAAAAAAAGTGAACCAGTATTTATATAATCTCTTTAACTTGTAAGTTGAGTTGACTTAGTGGTTAGAATTCATTTTGTCACCTTTAGACTTATTGGTCAAAAGCACAAAAAAAGTAAAGAAAATGTTGAATGATGAAGCTATGTTGGAAGGGCATAGCCAACTAGGAAGGAAAAAGGAGCTTGATAAGTAAAGTTGCTCAATCAAGAATGGGACAAATCGTCTACTCCATGGAAGAAAGCATTGGTTTAAATGTAACGTTTTATGGTATTACATTGATTCAACAAACTCTAATTGTGGAAATAAAATGAATTTGTAGAAGTATTTTATTATCATAAATAAAAATATGGGTAAATTTTAAATTTGAATAATAAAATAATAAACATATACCAGAGCAACATATAAATAGAACAAATACCACCACTACCTAAAAACTATAGTAATTGTAATTCATGTATAAGGAAAATAAATAGTCATACACTTGTAAGCACTATAGAACAATCATTAAAATATATAAAGTACAAATCAAATAGAAACAAAAGAATGTTCTATGACATAGGAAACAAAATACATAGTCATTAGGTCATATAGAGAGCCCTCAACAAAACATACCCCAAAATAACCACAAAATAATAAAACATATCCCCATTCCCTACAGTTTGCCTTGCTGCCCTCTAACTAATAATGAGTATTCTTGGATGTGTCCTCCTTAGAACTTGAGACTCAAATCATAGGGCAGGTTCTTGGACCACGTGTAAATGAAGTAAATGACCCCTCACATAGGGTGAGTATGGATCCCTCCACATGCACTCTATTGGAAAATTGAAGTCAAGAGTCATTCAAGCAGAAAATGAGAATGTGGGACAATCGACAAAGCTAAAGGTAAATACTACATTGCTTTCATATATGTCATGTCAACCCTTATAGTCGAAATGTCATGCCTTATGAGCACCGTTGTTGTCATCCACAAACTCAATCCATAGGGTGCCTAGGTGTATGCCCCTCCTTGCCATATACTCAATGAACGAATGGATGATACATAAACTATTATAACAATCACACATGTTTGCAATTGAAAGTATCAAATAGTAAACAACAAAATATAACACGCAAATGCATAACAATCAGATGCTTATGCATAAGGCTAGACACTATTGTATGGAGCCAACAATATACTTGAGCGATTAGTCAACTATGTCCTCTAACAAAGTAATATCAACACTAATGAATCTCATCAACAACATGGCACATGCAAAAACTATTCGATGGACTCACTGAAACATATCACAGAAGTAACCGTGACCTTATCAGGATGTCCATTTGGTCATGGTCAACTTACCACGACATGAGGAAATGGGTGCATAAACTCAATTATTTATGAAATGTCACGCCCCGTACATCCCCAAGGTCTATTAGTGACTTCCACTAGTCTTCCTTTACTCATATCACAAAGTGTAGCTAATAAATCACCATAATACACATGCACATGAAATGCATGTCAACATGATATAAATCATTATAAGTTCATCATTTCAATATTCCATATTGAGTTATACCTAACCTAATCACATGCCTAGGCCCTTCGACCTCAACTCTATCACAACTTTATCCATCACACTTCTAGCCAATAAAGAAAAAGGCTAAGCATTTTTGATCCATTGTTGGGCCTTCCTAATGCATCGGTTCATGTGTCGGGTGCATCCCTTTGTGCTTCTCTTTAAATCAAAGTCTTTTTCTTGCTTGCTCATTTTAGCAACATTAAAAACCTAACAAATTAGTGTATTCATGTTCCCTTTTCATTTAACAATATTGAAATATACATCACATGGAACTATACACAATTAGTTTTATTTTTACACTATTTCATCGAGTTAATTAATGCATTGAAACATGTCAAAAAACTCTATAAATCTACATATTCGATAGATTTATCAAATACTTAAAAGTTTGGATTTACTTATTATGGCTATTGAGATATTGTTCTACAAATAGGAAATGTGTAAGTGACTTTATAGTGTTGAACGAGGAAAAAAGTGAAGAAAGATTGACAGAATGAGTGATTATTAAAAAATATTTTTTTGTTATTTAAGATTTTTATTTTATTTTATTTATATATTATATCCAAGCCTTAAATAATTATTTGTGGCTACAAATATGTCATTTTTTTTCTTTTTCTTTTAGTCTATGTGAATTGTCTGGACGAAATGGACCGACCATTCATGTAAAGCACATATGCCCTAGGCTCAACAACTATCTGGTCGAAGGGGGCCCCACCGCCCTTATAGAATAGTTACCTAGCCTCGGTCGAGGGAAGCGGACTGCAAAGGGTTCACTAAAGGGCCATGCCCTCACAGGTACCCCTCTGAGACTGACACTGACAAAGTCACGAACGTCAAACATCCCACAAGGACAACCAATCTAATTACGATTGAGTAACCCTTGTATAAAGATACTCCATGCAATAGAAAGTGCTTAGAAACATCTAGATGCCATCTGACAGCTTTGACACCCGACAAGAGTAAAGAGGATGTGCACCCCTGTCATGTCAGATACCAACCCACATTTAGACATGTCAGAAAAGGTGGCATTGCGGGCATAGAACATGCAGTGTGCCCCAACATGTCAGAGCATGGATCGTTCTTAGGCATGTCAGAGTCGTGCACAAGAAGTGCGTAAATGGTAGCTTGACATGTAGCATTTATCTATTAAGGAACACCTAGTATAAAAACTAATGAGGGGGACTCCCTCGAGGTAGGTTCACGATAACGAAGATACTAGTGGCCTTTTGGGAGAATACCCTTCGCACGGAGAGTACTTCTGGCTGGCCACGTTCCCAATGTGAACACTGTATTTTTTTTACTTTTTGTCCCTGTATTTTTATTTTTTTTTAGTTCCTCTATTGTAATGATGACATGACATTGTTGTTAATGTAACATTGATGACATTGCCCTTTTTGCTAACGTGACACATAATGTCGTCATCTTACTCAACAATGTTCACATTTTTGTAACAGTTTGACAATATAGACTAAAAATGAAAATTTTAAAACTTATAAGGATGATTTCAAAAAAAATAAAATTATAGAGATAAAAAAAAAAAAACTAACTTACAAGGACAAACATATTTAAACTTTAAATAAAAAAGAGCTTGTTGTATAATCAAACTTTCTTAAACTTAGTTACATTTGTGTACACCAAAAAAAATAAATACATTTGTAATTCCTTTAATTAAAAATTCAAGGAACCGGTCAGAATAATAAACAAGTAATTCGATTCCCATACTTGTGTTAAACTGAATTGAAATCCTCTTCAGCACTTCGTTTTCATCGTCTCAATCTCCCTCTATTTCTTCCGTCTTTCCATCATCTTTGAATCCTTTAATTTCTTCATTTTTTTTCATTCTTCCATTATTCTTTTTCTGCTTTAGAGGAGGAGATTATCCAATTTGGGGTTAAACACTTAAACCAAACGCGTCATTGGAAGTAAAAGTAATACCTTACCCACTTGACACGTGGTACGGACACGAGATTTGAGCACGCATCCTTCCTTCTTCAGCTCACAATCGACATCGATCATTATGCCCCGTAAATTCGTTCCCTTTAAAATTACCACACCACATAAATGTCGTGAACCTTTTCTTACTATGTGCTCAAGTCTGTTTATATGTAACCGAAAGACGAGCGCGGTTTCCAAAAGATTATAATCAGTCACATAATAAAATTTCCTCTAGCCATGCCCTTATTGTGCATAAAGCGGATGTCACAGCTACCCTTCACGCTCACACCCACTCTTCTTTTTCTCTTTTTATTTTTCTATGTGGCTGTGGCACTCTCTACTCCGGAGGATCCTATCAAGTGCTCCTCAAAGAATACGAGCTGCACCATCACAAACTCCTACGGCATATTCCCTGATCGATCCATTTGCCAAGCAGAACAAGTTTTTTACCCAACAAAAGAGGAAGAGCTGGTGAAAGTGGTTGCATCAGCGAGTCAGAGCAAAAGGAAGATGAAAGTTGCCACCCGTTTCTCCCACAGCATCCCCAAGTGGGTGTGCCCTGAGGGCCAAAATGGGTGGCTAATAAGCACCAAATATCTGAACCGGGTATTGGAAATTGATGCGGTGGAAAGGACAATAACGGTGCAGAGTGGCGTGACATTAAAGCAGCTCATCGATGAGGCTGCAGAGGCGGGGTTGGCCCTGCCGTATGCGCCGTATTGGTGGGGTTTGACAATGGGGGGCATTTTGGGCACAGGGGCTCATGGAAGCTCCTTGTGGGGGAAAGGAAGCTCGGTTCATGAACGTGTGCTGGAGCTTAGGATTGTTAGGCCCGCCGGTCCTGAACATGGATACGCTAAGGTTCAGAGCCTGAGTGAACAAGATGAAGATCTCAATGCAGCAAAAGTGTCACTCGGCTTGCTTGGGGTGATTTCACAGGTATGCTCCATCATCTCCTTCAACGTCCTACATATTTATTTGTCCTAGTTTCATATAGTAATGTTTCGCTCTTATACGATTAAATCCTCACAAATAATATTAATGTTCGCTTTATATCACTAAAAAATCTTCACAAAGTGGTTTTCTGTTCCACCTAAAATTAAAGCTAAACTTACTAGTAAACTTTCTGTCATTATAGAATTCTTTTTTATTGGCGAATGTTAGCTAATTTCTAAAAGTATTAATTAGGAAATTGAAATTGAAATTCTTTTACTAAAACATATTATTCATACGCCACCGTGATTTTTAATATATTTTTAATTAAAAAGTTATGATTAATTTCTCAATCAATATTTTAGAAAGACTGGTTAACAATATATATTTTTTTTTATATAAGTGCTTTTTTTCCCTTAAACTTTATGAACTGTTAATTTCTCTTTCTGGCAGAACCTTCTGATAATGATGACTTGTTAATGAAACAGTTTAATGTGTGCTTCTGATAGTGATTCATATTTTGGTTTTCATTAAGCAAAAGATTCTCAGGGACAGCAAATTACCTCATAATAAAATAAGGGCATCAATAATGCCTATGAACGAGCTATAAATGGATTGCGAAAATAAATTGAAATGTATACCGATCAAGGCAATTTGATGTTAGCCGATAGCCAATATACTTATTAACTTCTTCAAAAGCAATAATTCTTTATTTTTTTAAAAAAATTAATATAAATTATGTAAAACGTACTATCTTTTAATTAAAAAAATTCTGTCCATGTGTCTTTTGCCAGCACCTTCCGTGAATACAACCAAAACGTAACGAGCAAGAAAAGTAGTACGTTAACGCGTGAGAAAAACAATTGGGTTGCCAGTGGTTTCACTGTTAACTGTTTATGATCTCTTTGGTACAGTGCAAAGAAACTGATTCCGGATAAAACAAAAATAAAAAATAAAAATCAGAAAACATCATTATATGCATTTCTTTTCTATTTAATTTTCTCTCAGCCAAACATACGTCACTGAGGCATCTCTAACCCTTTGTTTGGTGGGAGAGAAATATGGTGGAGAGAAAAAAAATAATAGAAAAATAAAAAGTTGAATGTAACTGGTTAAAAAAAAATAAAAAAGGAGAAAAATAAAAAGTATAAGGTCTATTAGTTATTTTCATTTTATTTTTCACATATTTTTATTTACTTATTTTTATTTCTTATCTATTTTTCTTAATCAAAACACATTTATTTTTACGTTATTTTTCATCTATTTTTATTCATCTTTTCAATTTTTATCCATCTTATTTTTAACTTATTTCTTTCTTTTGTACCAAATAGATACTAATAGGGTTTCTCTTCTGACTTCAAAAGTGTATAGCAACCGGTGTTAGACCCACTATTATGGGTTGCCAAGAGAAGCACCAGCTTCTCTCTCTACATATGGGGCCATCTTTCATATAATATCAATATAATGCTGTTTTTAACATATGCTACGAATAGGAACTCATTAGGGTTGACATAGTGGTCGGAGGCTAAATTAATGAACATAAAGTCATTGATTCTAATTTTAGTGCAACCATTATATAACAAGAAAAAAAAAACCAGTAGGATGAAATACAGTTGCTTTTCGCATTGCAATTTTAATGCTAAAATTTCATATTGCTTTTCATATTATAATTTGACATCTTTCATATAGGAATTTTAACGTTAAAATTTGGAATATTTCTTGTGGAGATTTTACCGTTACAAAACAGGGAAAAAATAATATATTTTCAACTGCTAAAATTTTGCTTTTGAATATATGCATACATAATATTGCATAATATAATTGTCAAAGATGAACAAAAAACATATGGCGACAATATTAATTTTTCATACTATCGTGCAAATAATGATGTCCTAACACTTGAAGTTTTTAATAGTCTACATCCAATTTTAGAAGAAACTTAAAAAGAAGAGTCTATTCGTCAAGAAGAAATACATCATTATCTTCAAACATATTTAGTGTATTTGAGAACATTTTGAACACAAAAATAACCAAAATTGAACTCTATTTTAACAATATATGATTTTGTGTTTCTTCATATATTCTAAAAATTATTATTAATTTTAATCTGCATTATTTTTTATGTATTTTAAATTTTAAAGTAAAATTTTTATTTAATTAAAATGTACTATATATATGTATTTATTTATTATTTAAAAATTAAAATTAAAATATATTAAATTGAAATTAAAATGAATAATAAAATATAAAAGAGTGAGATACATAGTGAAATCTAATAAAAAATTTTAGTAAATTTCTTAGTAGGAGAAAAATTAATTGAATTACTTAAAATAAGAAAAATATTATATAATGAGAAAATATATAATATTATAAAATATTTAATATAGTAACTCATGTGAGTTGCTTTGTTGGAGATGCCTTATAAGTATTCAACCAAGTGTACGAGGTTCGGATTTTATCTATCTACCTGTCTATTAAAACAATAATAATAATTATCTGTTTAATAATTTCTTTATCTAATTTTAATTTTTTTATATACTTATTAAAAAATTAAAAACAATGATAATAATTAAATTATGAAGTTAAAACTAATTTTAACAGTTTGATTAATTATTCTTTAAAGATATTAACTAAGCTATCAAAAATAAAAATTATTAAGAAAATATAACATTTAATATTATCTATACATTTTCATCATAAATTTTAATAAAAAAAATTAATCTATTAATTATTTAACCATTTTTATAAAAGATAATAAGTAAGATCATTTTTAATAATTAAAAAATATTATATATATATATATATATATATATATATATATTTTAATTTGTGTGTTATCATCTAAAATGTACAAATAAAAATGTTTTTTTTTAAAATAACAGTTAATATACATATCGGTATCTTTTTAAATATTACGAATTTTTATTTAATCCCTTAATTTAATCTTCATAAAATACTTCTTTTTCTTATATATAGGCTAGCAAAACTAGTTGAAAAAAGCTAGTTGAAAGCTAAAAAGCTAGTTAGTAGTTGAAAACTGGTAGCTGCTAGCTGAAAACTGTTAAGCTAGTTTATTGAATTATAAGTGTTTGATAAAATTATTATTGAAGTAACTGATAAATGTAAAATGACAGAAATGGACATATTTATATGATATTTTTATATAAATTTAATTTTTTATTGATAAAATATATCTTGGGATAATTATAATTTTAGTTTTTTAATTAATTTTAAACTCTTATAATTTTTTATTTATAGATTAATTAATTTTAATTATAATTTATAGTTTCAATTATGATTTTTTTGTATTATGCATTCTATTGTTAATTTTATATTATATCTTAAAATATTCCCAACTAAGTTTAAAATAAAATAAATTAACATATACTTCAGTAGATGTGACACTTTCATTGTGTTGATTAGTGTAATAATTAAAATATTTTGAAATTTAATGCTAAAATAATATAAAAAATAATGTGAATAGTGTAATGGTTAAATAAATAGTGTAAGAAGAGAAACAAAAAGTAAAAATTAAATCTTACCTTATATAAAAAGGAGTAATGAGAAAATTTAATAAATATTTTAATGATAAAATGGAGGAAAATATAAAAAGCTAGAAGTTAGAAGCTAGTGTTTTAAAAAACACTACTCGAAGTAGTGTCTCAAAAAATGCTACAAGCTACTAAAAAAATCTTGTTTATTGAACACTATTGATAATGTCAAACAATCTTTTTAACTAGTAAAAAAAGTTAGAAACTAGCAAAAATGACTTGCCAAACATAACTAGAGTATCTATTAGTTTATTTTTCATTTTTTTCTCAATTCATTAAATGTTTACGTGTCTCTTCAAAATGAGGTGTCATATATAAAACTTGCGATATTTAAGGAGAAGAGATGAATATGATAAATTTCTTTCACTTGAATTTAAATTTGAATTTTAAAAACAAAAAAGGAGAAGAGATGAAAAGAAAAAGAATTTTATCATATTTATATTTTGTTTGAATTAAGAGAGAAATCGAGAGAAAAAAAATAGAAAAAAAATAAATAAGAAGGATAAAAAATAGAAGAGAAATGAAATAGAAAAGATGTGTTGTTTAGATATATTGAAATGAGAATTTTTTTTTTCTCTACTTGTTTGGATGAGTGAAATAAATAAATAAATAAATTATATGAAAAATATTTTTATACTAATTAAAAAAATGTAATTTTTCAATTCATTATTTTTTCTTAACATAAAATTATTTATTATTTTTTTAAAAATTTATGTTATAAAAAATTTATTTAATTTTTAAGAAATTAAAACAAAATAAAAAGATAGAGATCATTTCTCTCTATTTTCATGCCAATTTGGTAGAAAAGTATTTTTTGGTGGGTCACACGAAAATAATTTATCTCTTTTTTTATTTTTTCTCTCAAACAAACACTAAAAAATTGTATTTTATCCTATTTTCTTCAAATTCTGCTTACTCCATGTCTATCCAAACAAAGAGGGGTTAGAAAACAAATAAAAAAAACTCGTAATATTAATAGGAACTAAATAAGTAATATAAAACACTTAACGACCAAAATAAAAAAAGGACTAATAGAAAAATTATATACGAAAAAAACACAAATGTTAAAGTACAACTTTTTAAAAGTAATGAAGTAAATGAAAACTCATAGGTATGCTAGGCCGTTGAAGTGGTTGGATGGTTGGAATTCTATGATTCACTATCCTAGACGTGAGAGAAAAATATGAAAGTGTTCTTCAAGTGTTTCTTCTATTTTAAAAAGGTGTATTATCTTATTATAAGAGAGCCAGTAATTATTTTTTCTTGTAATTAGAGAAATGTTATAATTTTTCTTCCACTTAATAAAAATATTTATCTAGTCTTGTCTATAGTTTCCCTTATCAATTAAGAGTTTTTTACAGTAAAATATTGTGTATATTTTTTATTTTCTCAACTCTATTTTAACTGTGAAATTTTATTTCATTACTTTGGTACGTAACAGTAATTAGGGTCATAGATTGTTGTATGTTAAAAGTTCTTGCAAGGTTACTATCATTAATTTTGAATGTATCAAATTTAGCACATTTATTGTAATACTCAAGTTACAAATTTTTACATTTATAATATGAAAAGGATAAGTTACATATTCTATAAAAATATATATTTGATAACCTGTTCTTGGTGTTATATTAAGAAGTTTTTACATTTGTCTATCATTTTAGCAGATTACTTTGAAACTGGAACCTCTTTTCAAGCGATCCATTACCTATTTGACCAAAAGCGATTCGGATTTGGGGAATCGTGCCGTAGCATTTGGACAGCAACACGAGTTTGCAGATATAATTTGGTACCCAAATCAACACAAGGCTGTATATCGTGTTGATGATCGTGTCCCCATGAATACATCAGGCAGTGGTGTCTATGATTTCATCCCTTTCCGTTCCACTCCTTCACCTGAATTAGCACTCATCAGAACCACAGGTCAGTTTTGCTTTATTGACTTGAAAATGTAAAGTACGTTTATTATTTAAATAAAAAGTGTGCTTCATTCAGTAAATAGAATAAATGGAAACTATACATGTGCATGTTGAATCGGATTTTCACCCAAAAAGCGATGAAGTAGTACGTTCTCTTTTTTAGTATGTTACTTTGTTATAATTACTTTTGTCATTCCAAGCGGGAATATAATAACTTGTCTTAAAATTTTCATTTGATCTCTTCTCACCTGTTCAACCAGCCAAACCTTAACATGATCTTCATATGCTAGAATAACACATGAAAATGAATTATAATGTTCTTTACCCTTTTTTGCTTTTGGGTACGGACTGCAGAGGATGTTCAGGAATCTATCAGTAATGCTGACGGGAAGTGCTTACTCGCAAAGACAGCAACGAATACCCTTATGGACACTGCTTATGGACTAACTAACAATGGTGCTGAATTTTTCTTATGTATTTTGTCAAATGAGCTCTTATTAGAAGTACTTTTTTTTTTCTTCTCCATTAGTCAAAGATACATAATTCGATTTCAGATGCTGAACCATTTCTTTTATATTTGGTACTTGCAGGTTTAATCTTCACTGGATTCCCTGTAGTCGGATTTCAAAACCACCTTCAGGCTTCTGGGTCATGCCTAGGCAGTGGTATGAATGCAAAGATCACATCATGTCCTTGGGACTTCAGGGTCAAAGGAGAGTTCTTTCACCAAACCGCATTTACCATTGGCTTGTCTATGGTAAAGAACTTTATTGAAGATGTGCAAAAAGTAGTTGAATTGGAACCAAAGGGATTTTGTGGCATAGAGATCTACAACGGAATTCTAATGCGTTATGTCAAGGCTTCAAGTGCCTACTTGGGGAAACAGGAGGATGCCATAGACTTTGATATCACATACTACCGCAGCAAAGACCCAATGATTCCAAGGCTTTATGAAGACATTATTGAAGAGGTTGAGCAGTTAGGAATTTTCAAATATGGAGGTCTACCCCATTGGGGTAAAAACAGGAACGTAGCATTTGAAGGAGTGATCAAGAAGTACAAAAATGCAGGGAAATTTTTTCAGGTTAAAGATGAGTATGATTCACAAGGGCTATTCTCTAGTGAGTGGACAGACCAAGTGCTTGGTCTAAAAGAAGGGTTAACAATATCAAAGGATGGGTGCGCATTAGAAGGTCTGTGTATATGCTCGCAGGACAACCATTGTGCACCAAGCAAAGGCTACTTTTGCAAACCAGGCAAAGTCTATAAGGAAGCAAGGGTTTGTACTCGTCTAGGATCTTAACAAATGTAACAAGATTCCTATGTATTTTGGGGACAACAGGAGATCTGTGCCTTTTATGACAAGTTAAAATTAAATACATGTACAGAGAGAGAGAGAGAGAGAACGAGGGAATATTGTATATTTTGCAAAAAGAAAAGAGAGAATGGATTATTAGAAGATTAATGGAGTTAAGAATAAGAACATGGATAGAAATGGAGGGAAAGAGTTGGAACTTGATTTGTAATTAATTTTTACCGTAAAAACTGAGTTATTTTTAAGTAGTTGGTACAGTGGTACCATATAATTCACCGGTAGAAAACTTATTATTGCATCTTCCGGCCCGTATCAGAGCATAGAAAACTATCACAACTAGTCATCTTCCATGTAAGGTGCATTGTATTTTAACAAACAGGAACAGTTCATTCCGGTTGTCGTTTTGTATCAGCAACAAGAAACAAAAGAAATATAGAAGCTGCTTCGAGCTTCTCCGAGAACATCCCTAAATTGGTCTGCCGAGTGCCAACATGAACATGATTTGTTAATGAGGGTGAACATTGTTGGGAAATTGAAGCGTTTGATAATAGTGCGGCTCACACTGTTGCCACGTGCATCATAATCTGTTTGGCTGTCTTAATTTATTTTGAGGTCAACTAGGAAAAAAAAAAAATCTTATTTGATACTTTTCTGAAATGAAATAAACATAGAAAGTCTCGAATTAATTAATCATAAGTTATATATGAAATAAACAACTATATGATAATGCAGGGAGGTATTTGAAGGTTAAGCACACGTGGGCCTTTTCTCTAGTGATCAGTGGATGAACCAGGTGCCTGGAAGTAAAGAAAGAATGACAATACTAAATGATGCATGGTGTGTATGTGCTCAGAGCACAATCATATTGTACCAAGCGATGGCCATTTCTGTATATCAGGTAAAGTGTATAAGGAAGCAAGATTTTGTATTCATGGAGTTCTGTAAACTGAAACAGTAATTAACTGACTTTTCAGCACTCAATGAACTGTAATTAATAAGAGAATGGATGTTGACTCATTCTAAACATGTCACAAGTTTCACTAAAGCTTACCTAATTCAATATGTAAGAAGTGCTGTAAATGCGCAAAATCAATAACTCTCCTCCAATCCATATTACATTGACAAATTTTGTGGCAAAAAATGATAATGACAGCAGAATTATATGCTACCAATTTTGTTTAGTACAGCACTGAAGACTCTTATCCAGACCTCCATTCATCTAATTCATTTAGCTAAACTCAGGTAATTAACGGTGCTTTAGCTGTCCCCACTAACCACATTAACACCTTACGTTTTAAGAATTGAACCACCTTGACTGTGTATTGCAAATGTCAACAATAACTATAGGAAATTATTATTACAAATAATTATGATTCTGTTAGAGAAGGTTTCTCGTAATAGTATACTACATATTTTTTGGGAATTAGGACTATTAACCTCAACATGAACTTCGACAGTAAAATTTAAACATCTATATATACTTTTTTGTAATTTATTATGTAAAGATTGATTTGTTTTGATGTATCCAAACAAAATTAATTATCTTAAAATCGTTTTTCAACAAATTTACTCAAACAAGCTTTTGTTAGTAGCTTGTAATGTTTTTTTTATATGTTACTTCAAGTAGTTTTTTTTTAAGACGCTAGCTTCTATGTCTTATATTTTATTTCTTTTTTACTCTTAAAATGTTTATTAAAATTACCTTTAACTGTTTTGCCATAAGATAGAGTTTTATTATTATTTTTTGCTATTATTTTATTTTTGGATATTTTTATATTGCATTGTTTATTTTAACATTTATACTATTTACATTAATTATTTTATTATTTTAGCTTTGTATTTCAAGATATGGATAATTGATTAACATGATAATACTAATACACAATAGTATTTAAAAATATGCAATATATTACCATATTAATCAACATAATAAAAATATGATATTTACTTACGGGTATGTTATTTTCATTTTAATTTTCTTTTTGGTGACATATTTTTATTTTATTTTAAATTTTGTTGGAAAATTTTAAGATATAATATAAGATTAATAGTAGAATGCACAATATGGAGAAAAATGGTCTTACTTGGAATGAGAGTTTTGTCACTCATAGTGATCTTATTCAGTTCAAGCAAGATTGCCTTTCATAGAAGATACATGTGGGATTGTACCAAAAAACAAATGCACAATATAAAAAAATATAATAATTAAAACTAAAAATATAATTAAAATAATTGATCTTTAAATAAAAAAAATTTAGTTGTTCAAAATAAATTATAATTACTCAAAAATATTTTTATCCATAAAAAATTTAAAATTTAGATGAAAATATTATATAAACATGTATATTTCTGTTAACCTTCAAGTTTTAGCTAATAACTTTTATCTATCAACTAATTTGTCAGTTTTCAGCTAACTCTCAATTTTTAGTTCGTTTTTCAGCTATTTTTACTAAATATAGTAATAATGATGAGAAATAAAACGAAAAAATATTATAAATAAATATGAGGCGGCTAATATGAGCACGACATTATAGAAAGAAACTTTATATAGAATATAATATGCTTACTTGTATGAACTAAATACATGCTATCAGCCTTGGACGGTTCAAAATAGATAATTTGCTTACTTGTCATTATGATCAGACCCTCGCAAGTGGTCATATATTTCATATATATGGGGAAATCTTGTTTAAAGAAGAGCAAGTAGATTAATTTTTTAGCTTAACTCACAATATAATAAATGATCAGAAATTTGAAGGGGATGAAAGCATTACAGAAGTGTACCACTTTTAGTTTTCTTCCTATAGTATACTAATGCGGATTACTATAGCCAGATGTATTCGGAGCCCATCGATTATCATGATTCTAGATAGAGGAGTCACTTGTAATAGGAGTTACCTTACACGTTATTTGTTCGAGTATAAATAGAAAGGAAGAAACAAGATGAGAGATAAATAAAAATAATATATTTTTACTATTTGTTCAAAAAGAAAAATAGAAAGGAGGATTTTTTTTTCTTGCAAGATTTAGAAGAAAAAACTTCACACAAATTGACATAAAATGGGGAAGGGAAAAGTTTTCTCTCTTTTTCATTCTTTTAATTTTTTTAAGAAATTAAATATTTTTTATTGCACAAAAAAAATTTAAAAAACAATATATTATTTTTATGTTAATATAAAATAAGTTTAAGTTTTTGAGTTAAATTTAATTTTTTAATTAGTACAAAAATATTTTCATAAATTTTTTTATTTTCTTTTTCACTAATCTAAATACCTAAAGAGAAATTTCTCTATTTATTTCTTTCTTATTTTTATCCATTCAAACTACATATATTTTTTTACTCTGTTTCACTTTTAGCAGGTGTTTGGTGTACAAAATCTTTTTTCATCCTTGGGAATCATGTTTCCTGATAATTATATTTTTTGAAAATCATGTTTTTTGAAAATGTCATAAATATGTTTGGTACGTCTAAACTAATTTTGGGAATGAGAGACATAATCACAAAAAAAATAAAAAATTGTTCTCCTTCATGGAAATATTGGCTTCTTACCCCCGCCCATAGAAAAGTTTTAGTGAGAAACATAATTAAAAATGATTCTTGAAAAGGTTAGATTCTTGGAAATAATTTTTAAATTTGTTATACTAAACATAGGAATCTAATGACTCGTTTACTTCTATTTACAATTCCTATTTCCACTTTTTAATTATAAAACTACCATCTTGTTTTCAATCTATTTTCTGTTTTCAAATATTTGTATAGGAAATGTAATACCCAAAGTTACATTGACTATATTCCTGACATTTATTAAATTTATTTTTTTTGTTTGATTTTATTTAAAAAATACATTTTATTTTATTAAAAACGAAGGGTAATTTTTTTTCTTTATTAAACTTTATTGCAGTACAAGTAAAGCTAATTAAATTATTTCAGTATATTAATAACGGGACAAAATAACATACATCATATTTCCACTCATATATTTAGTGTTAGTAGAAAACATACACCATTGTTATCAATATGATAATAAACGTTCAAGGTATATAAATTTTATTTATAACTAGTATTTTAACCTGTATATTGCACAAAATAAATATTTATTTTATATAACTTAAATTTATGATAAATAAAACTTTTTGAACGTATAGATTATATTTTAATTTATAATAAACAATTATTGTAATACAATATTAATTATTAATTATTTCTTTTAAAAATATATTGAAATTAAATTTTAAACTAAACTTATTGAAAATGATAAATTGAAAAAGATAAAAGGTTAAAAAAATTCCTAAAATCGCTCTCATTGAATAATGACAACTAAAAACACTCGTTGAAAAATAACAGCTAAAAACACTCTCGATCAATATAGTTGTTCTCATTTAATATATAGGGTGGATTACATTGTGAATATACTAAGACTTCTTTAAACCAGACCAGTGACACTACTAATTACTTATACATTTTTCTCACCTATTGTAAACTATACATATGTCTATACTACGCAACCATGAACGTCTCTGAATTGTCTTCCTCTGTGTCCTCTCTGTCCTTAGTATCAACATCTTCTTCCTTTATTTATTGCTAGATATGACGTTACAGCATACACATTTATACATACAAAAGAAAAGTAGCAAGGAGTGAGGTTTCGCAAAGCCTTATTCATTGTCTTAAATAGGTTGAAAACCTAAACATACAAGTATCAAATAATCAAACACAAGGGAAACCTAAGGTTTGACCTAAGTTATCATGACTCAACCACAAACTTTTACTAGACATATGAATCCATACCTATCTCTGATAATTCACCTTAACCGTTAGGAATCATTGTGTAGTGATTGAGAGTTTGTATAACCCCTCACAAGGTACAAACATTCATGTCGTAATCACCATCCTCCAGGAAAGGGTCTCATGTCCATTAGGGGTATACACTCCACCAATCCTGATGAGGCTGAATAGGCTTTAGGGTTACCAAGTCAGTTTACGTGATTTGTCTCGGCTTAAGGGCACTATCCTAGCCATTGGAACATACACAACTCAATACCATAACCTTTAAGATCTGAACAATGGTTCCTTCCTTTCATCTTGCAGTGTACCAAACTTTAACTTCCTACACACAGGCACTCATGCTTCTCGGCATAGTCCTAACTCAAGAGGGAGTTTCTTATGACTTGTTTTCTAGGTTTCATAACACTCTCTAGACAATCCAATAGAGTTCCAGAATCACTTTTACAAAGATATACCCATCATTCACAATGATAATTATAGAATTCAATTAGTACATTAAAATTTCAACAAATAAAGTTTCATGCACATAATTTAAGACAACATACACACACATTTTAAGTGTAGTTTCTCAATTTAATTTGTTTGATTTATCCTTCTCCATTTTTAATTTTTCAACTTAGATTACTTTAAAATGTAAAACTTTCCCACAATGACTATAGTTGGTATTATGTAATAATTTTATAAATTAAGTTAAATATTAAGAGTAATTCTTTTTTGATGTGGAAGATTAGGCTATACTACAACCATAGAGCATACTAAGAATCTTCTTTCTTATTTCTCTTTATAATCAAATTTTCTATTTTTCCTTTTTTGATGGTTAAAACCACGTGCACATATATATTTATAAGTATATGCATTTTATTTTATTTGATAAAAACACTTATTATTCTTTAAACTTTATAAAATATTTATTGCCAACCTATTTATTCTACTACTTCATAAAAACTTAATATTTTCTCCTAAAATTAACTATAAGTTGCCAAAAATAATAGTTACATTGGTAATTATTTTCTTACAAAACTTTTTACCACTTTGAACTAGGAATAGATATTTGCTAAAAGTATTAATGTTATTGGCAAAAATAATTTTATTTTTTCTAAATTTTTCTAAAAGGATCGAGAGTCTATATCTAAAAGAAAATAATTTTTGAAAGTTCATTTTCTAACTCTTTTTACCAAAACGTTAATTATTTATATTAGTTGTTGATAGTTGAATTTAGTAGTAAGAAAAATCTTCTTCCTAACCCACTTGAACTCCTAAGGGCCGAATGCCCTTATAACTAAAAGCCCATATTCAATTATTTTAAAGAATATTAAAAGTGGGCCTTGAGCCCTATACATAAAAAGGACTAACTTTTTTTAAAGATTGATCTCTTTTTATTTTTACCAAAACATTAGACAATTTGTTGTTGGTAATTAAATTTGGTGGTAAAAAAAAATCTTCTTGGCCTAATTGAAGAAAAGGGTCAAAAGCCCAACAACAACAATAACCCATCGAACAAAAATTTAACTACATATTAATTCATTCATTAATTTTAACTTATGATTAGCATTTAAATAATAATGAACAACTAGATATAAAATTAAGCTTAAATAAAAATTTAAATAACATAATTTAAACATGACAAAATATTAAATAATCAATTATAGTAATAAAAGTAAATAATAAGCCATAATGAAATAACAAAGCAATTAAGTAAATTTATGCATACATAAACAACTAAAATTTAAAATTAAGCATAAATAAGAATTAACATCATAAATTAACATAATATAACAATAAAATAAATAGAAAGACAATAATAGTAAATAACAAGCAAAATAAAGAATTAAACAAATTTAAACTTTAAATAAAAGGATTAGGGGATAATCCAAATTAAAAATCCATTAAGACATGAAAAATAAGGCTAAACCCCACTCCCTTTTTACCTTAAGTAGGAGGATTTTTAAGTGAGAAAAAAAAATTGCAAGAGTTTCTTATGGAGGGGGGAGACTCTCGATAGTTTTTCCAATAGAGTAAGGGGGATTTTGTGGGAAAAAAAGGTGTGACGGGAGTGATTGATGGGGTCCTTATTTATAGGCTAAATTTAAGTTAGTTTTGATTTAAATTTTGTACTTGAAATTATTACAATAAGGTTTTTAAAAGTCCTTTACCCATGTGCTAATTGAAGTCAGCATGGAATGTAAGCTGCCGGCATAAAATAATTATTTTCATTTTATATAATTATTAGGCAATAAAAATAATTAAATAATGATTTATTATAGGAAAATTGGAGTGGGTTTTGGGTGTGGGTCTAGGCCAAACTAACCATACCACATCCTCATGCATATTTTTGTCAATCTAATTTTTTTTTTCAAAATTTTTCCATTTATATATTAATTATAGTAATGATTTTACTTAAAAAGCTAATTAATTAACTAATAAATCAAGTTTTTGCTAAATAAATTCTAATTTTGGGTTTTTCATTATTTTTACCTCAAAATAAAATTTATGTAATTAAAATATACTTAGTATAAATTTTCAAAATATTTGAGGTCAAAAAGTCAATGGTCAGCTCTTATAGTCAACTAAGGGCATTTTACTCATTTTATAAAAATTGTCTCAATAAATTTCTAGAAAATATTCAAAATTATTATTAATTATTCTAAGATATCAGTGTCTTAAAAATGAATTTCAAACACTCCTAACTATTTTTATCTATTTATCCTATTATTTAGCTTTCTAAGGACGAAATGGCCATTTTACCATATTCTGGGCTCCGATTCGAAAAAATTATTAAAACTTTAAACTTAGTAGTACTTATTAATATGAATGTAATTGTGGGGATCAAAATTTTGAGATTTCCATCTAGTTCTCCAGAATAAAATACAAAATAAATAGAAATATAGTTGAAATAAGCAAAAGTATGGTTGTTACATGAAACAGTGATTTTTTTTTTTATTTTCTCTATTTCTTGTACAAATATTTGAAAACAATAAACAAATTAAAAATAAGATGGTAGTGTTGTAATTAAAAAGTAAAAATAGAAAATGAAAACAGAAAATAAAAATAGAAGTAAATAAGCCCTTATTTCCAATCTAACATTCTTGAAAAACATAAAAGAATTCTCCTACCAAACACCCCCTTACTTCTATCTTTTTTATTAATTTCTATAATATTTATTTTTCTCTTATTTCTTTCTTGCATGTCTCACTTCTAATGCAAAAGATGATTTTTAACATTAACAATATCTAACAACTTAATTCTTATTTCATTTTTTTTTTCATTTTCTTACCAGGCAATTAATCAATTTAACAATAGACCATAATAATATAAAATGCGAACATATAATAGAAAATTGTTGTGTGAGTGTGTATGTATGTATGTAAGTTAGAATTGGGTATACGGGCCAGCCTGCCCGTGTAGGCCTGACTTGCAAAAGCCTGCGAAATAAATGGGTTGGACTAAGCCCGCCTACAAGATAAAAGGTCCTGAATTTTGAGGCCCACGTCTGCCCTGCATAGCCCGCGGGCTAACAAGCCAATCCGCGGTCCATTAAATAAAATACAAAAACAATTTTATAAAATACAAAAAAATCAATAAAAATAAAAACAAATGACAAATACACTAAAAAAATAAAAATAAATCAATTTCAAAGTCTAACATGCTAAAAAACCATCCAAACCAAAGATCTTACATGTTAAATAAACCATCCAACACAAAATATGAAATATAAAGTCTTAGATTCAAAGTATCAAGCATAAAATAAACCATCCAAACCAAATATGGAATCCAAAGCTTACATGCCAAATAATAAGTGCAAATTACATCTTATAGAAAGTACATCAAATATTGAAATACATAATCTTCAATACATCAAAAACTTAAAATACATAATCTTCAATTATCTTCAACAACTATGTTGGAGTCCATCTTTCATATACTTGGCTCCTCCATATTCCCAATCACTAAAGTTTTTTCCATTTCATCTACAACTCATCATAAATCAAAATTTATAAGTAAGATGGTTTAAAGGCAAAATAAAATTCACTATAATATTTTTCATACATTAAGAAATATAATATTTACTTTCCACCTCAAATCCTAGCAACCAATTTCTAGTACATATCAAAGATTACACAACATGTAGAACAAATAATGAAAAAGGAGGTGTTGGTCACACAGTGGCCGGTGGCAAAGAACTGGGGTCACGTGAGTTGTCTTGTCCTCAACGAAAATGAAGAAGGAGAAGGAAAGGAACCCTAAGTCTTAGTGTCTTACAAGGTCTGAAGGTAAAGTAACTAAGTGTCTAAGTAAGTCTATTTTTTCCTCTCAAAGGACTCATACTAAAAGCCCGTTAGCCCGCGGGTAAATCCACTTAAACCGCAGTTTAAACGGTCCGGGTTGAAAAGCCCACACTCTTAAATGGACCATATTTTTTAGGACCATAGCCTGCACAAGCTGCGGGCTACACAAGTGGTTTGTAGGCCTTGGCCCATATGCCCAGCTGTAATGTAAGTATGGGGGGTAAAATATGTTTTTGTCCTTCATTTTATCACATTTTCATTTTTAGTCACTAAAAAAAGTTTGACCAGTATTAGTCCTGAAAAAAATTATCATCATTGTTTTTAAATGTTTACTCCCTCTAGTTAACTTTTACCATTAACTGATGATGTGACAGCCACATGACTTGCCATGTGGACAACTTGTTTAAAATGACAATCATGTGGCAAAGGATCATGAGAGGAATTTATAGGCAGTTAAAAATCACTATAATTTTTTTGGTAGTGTAAAATTGACAAAAATGTTACCAATTGTTCCTATTTGTTGCATCTAACATTGGATCTTATATTCTTGAGTAATTTCTTTATATTAATTTTGTTAATATTAAATATAGACAATAATAGCTAAAAAAACAAATTAATTAATAAAATAACTAAAAGTTATAATAAAAATTAATGATAACTTTTAAAACAAAGAGAATATTATTTATAATTTAAAATTTTTGTGTCACAATATTAAAAAACAATGAAAATAGTGCTATTTTATATAATATTTATTTATAAAATATGAAAAAATAAAATAAAATGAAACTTAAGAATTAATTAACATAATTTGGAGCCTTGTATACAAAGGCAACACAAGTTCAGCCCTAATTCATTTCAAGAGGAGCTAAAAGAAGCCACAAAAGCCACGTGAGTGGGAAAGAGGGGTTGTGCCTTGCTGTGACAATGATTAGTCATGGCCATGTATGTGAGAGAGAACAAGAGGAAGATGGAGAGAGTGATGCATAGAGAAGAAGCAAATCAGTAAGAGAGTGAAACAGCGAGAGGTGGCGAGAAGGATAGGAGAACATGGCAACATGGTTATATAATTGCGTCTGAATACTAAAATGTTTGGTATAATTAATATATAATTAAGTTTCTTAAACATCTTGATCAGAATTAAATTTATGAAAAAGATTTTATTGAAAAAGATGAAAACTCAGTTTGATGATATTTATGTAAGAAATTAGTTTTTAACTGTCGGTTCAAAATTTTATATATATATATATATATGATAAATTAACTTAGAGATTTGTTAACATACACACATTTGTTTTTTAGTTAGAGTACGTTAGTAAACTATAACTATAATATATCTTAAAATACACATACGGTGTAGCTTGCTAATATATTCCAACTAAAAAACAAGTTTGTGTATGTTAACAAATCTCTAAGTTAATTTATCATATATATATATATATATATTATTTTGAATTGACAGTTAAAAACTAATTTCTTACATAAATATCATCAACTAAGTTTTTATCTTTTTCAATAAAATCTTTTTCATAAATTTAATTCTAATCAAGATGTTTAAGAAACTTAATTATATATTAATTATACCAAACATTTTAGTATTTGGACGCAATTATATAATCACTATAATGGATTCCATTAGTATTCCATTAAGTATTTCACAAAGCATTGATCTTTAGGGGGTAGCAAAGTGGGTGGAGGGCAAAGAAGGCCTCCTTTTAGGGGGGCCAGAGCCATTAGTGAAATACCACTCTGGAAGAGCTAGAATTCTAACCATGTACCAGGACTTATGGGCGGGGACAGTCTCAGGTAGACAGTTTCTATAAGGCGTAGGCCTCTCCAAAGATAACGAAGGCATGCAAAGGTTTCCTTGGGTCAGACAGAGATTGGCCCTTGAGTGTAAAGGCAAAAGAGAGCTTGGTCCATTTTAGCTTGCTCCGCCATCAACCCACCTACCAAAAATTATAAATAAATAAATAAATAAAACACAGAAAGTTCAAATGACTTTCATGCATCCATTTGACTGTATGTTTTCCCTAACATTAAGATGGATAAGTCCAAAAGTGAACGAACAGAACATTATTACTGGAGACATTCTATAGTGGCCAAAACAAGAATAAGCTCACAGACCTAAACTTCCTACACATGCCATAACAACAAGTGCTCGAAACAAAACCCACACGAGCACGCTCTAAAAATTCCCCATTTTTATTTTTATAATCAACCCTAAAAAACATTCAAACATAGAACATTTTCAACAAAAGCAACTACCAGCAATCACAACAACAAAAGAATGAAAAGTCGAATGAAGCACGTTGGAACGTGTAAAAAAGGTGAAAAAAATTGAACACACACACAGTTGAAGTTGCAGAAAGAAAGAACGAACCGAGACTGGTTAACAGTGTGCCATACTCACACGGCAACATGCGTTTTACAAAAGGGGAAAACAGAACAATAGATAATACCCTAAATTTACTAAAGGGAATGAATGGGGTGAGTGAGGGACATATTGATAGGGTGACATTAATATTTAAAATAATAATAATAATAGCCGGACAAGCCAACCCTTCTTGCGGCCTGCTAGCAAGGGCGGACCTATATAGTAATGAGAGTGTGCAAATGTACCCCTTCACTTTGAAAAAATTACGTATAAATATCTTAAATATTTATATGTTGCTCCCTCTAATTTTATCTATTTGAACCCACAGTCCCATTTTTTTTTTGTGTACAATGGTATCACTAAAGGTAAAACTTATGAACTCGTGTATATTACTCAAATCTTTCAAAATTTTCATTCATCTAATGTGTTTATTATTATTTATTTAAGTATCTAATTTAATGGCCCGTTTGGTGGTTAAGATAAGATAAAATAAGATATAGAATATAAGAGCAGAATAAAAATAAAATAAGATAAGATAAGATATAAAATATGAGAGCATACTAGTCACCAAATAATATTATTGTGTTGTATAAAATTATTTTTTATTTATGTAGTTAATTTTATTAAAATTATAAAAAATATTTGAATAATAATTATTTAAATTTAATTTTTAATTAATAGTATACTTACCAATGATTTTGTCCGTTGCCACAACAATAGTAGAAAGAGTCTTTTTTGCTAGGAAAATTGTAAAAAATAGGTTGCATAATCGAATGAGAGATGTATGGATGAATGATTGTTTAGTGACTTATATTGAGATATGTGTTCAATAACATTGATAATAAGCTAATCATTCAATCATTTTAAAATATGAAATCACGTAAAAGACAATTTTAAGGTATGTAATTTATTTGATTAAATATATTAAAATTTTATGATTTCAACATTTATGTCTTTATCTTCATATATATGATAATTATTATTATTAAATTTTATTTTTAAAAATAAATCGCCCGTACTAACTTAGGGCCTTAGATCCGCCATTGCCTGCTAGGTTAGTGGATTGTGCAGGACACACTAAATGAATAGGTGAGTTGAGCCACCTAACCCACCTTATCATTTTTGATAGGTTAAGGTGTCGGACCGTCGGAATCCGCTTTACCACTCCTATCGGTCTCTATGTTGAAATCACAAGTACGTACGTCTCCTTTGAGTTTCGCAGAAACTGCTAAATTCACCACTTTACTTTTCCCAAACGCAAGTGTGTTTGATTTTCCATTAAAATATAACTTACTGAGAGTTGGAGATAACCCCAAAAAACATTCTTTAACATTTTTTTTTCTATATATGCAACAGGAAAATAATAGTTGGACACCCATATGCTATAAGACACTTGGAGAGATAAAGAGTGAGAAGAGAGAAAAATATAGATCTGATAGATGATAGTGGTATGATTTAATAAGAAAAAAGAGATAGAAAAAAATTATAGGTATTAATAGAGTGTATGCAGTAATTGACTGTTCAAATATAAGTACTCTACGCAATAACTTTTCAACAAATAACTAAAGACACCCTAGAATTCTTTCGGTGGAACGGAGAATTACCAATTTGTCAAAACTGACTGCAAGCCACGTGTTAAATGCCCCAGTTGCATTCCATGATACATAAGTCACGGGGGGCACAGTTCACGCCACTAAGTAACAATTAAATATTAAATTTATTAACAAATATTTCGGGGTTATACGTTTGTTATTAGGGTACACTAGCCAATGTTATTAGTCCAAGTAGAATTGAATTTGAATTTTTTAAGTAAGGTTTTGAGTTCAAGTTTTGTGAATAAAAAAAATGATTAAGATCCTATTAAAGATGATCTGTCAAACTTTTTAGTAAAGAATAGTCATTAACAAAGTTGATAAATATTTTGCATTAATAACATGGTGACTCAAAAAAAAAGACACACTAGATTAAGTTTGTTGTTGCTTAATTATTAATTTGCAAGTGTTAGACAAAATCCTTCCAAGGATAAAATCATGCACATATAAGCAAAGTTTAAAACTTTTCATGAGGGGTTGAAAACTTCAAAATATATTCCAAGTAAATATACAAGTGTATTAATCATTAGTCTAAGTAAAAGGAGTTTAGGTTCATATGTGTAACTAGGTTTGATCTAGTTACTCAAGTTCATTTTTTGTCACTCATTTTCCTCATCTTCCATTAGTTGATATAAATGAAATGAGATCTACGTACTTTATGTTAGTACCATATATTAAGTCAATCTTCATTATTTTATTTTAGACACGAGGCTCGGGCGTTAAACATTCTCTAAATTTGTCAATTTTTTTTTTTTTAGATGCCCTTTAAGTACCTAATTAATTCTAGTTGGGATGAAATTTACATAAGCTACCTAATTAATTAATTAATGCACATATATAAATTATTTCGATGGATTATAAGTTTTGTCCAAAACATCCTCTCTAGATGATATAAACACTCACATATATGATCAATTTTCACTTTGTAATGTAATTTTCGTTTTGATAGATTACTTTGTACATTTTTTTTTTGAAGTGTGATAGAGTTACAAACTTTGAACTTTATGAATTTTTCGGGGTTTATGAATTTATTGTACTTAAAGTTTATTATAATATTTACTCATTGTCCAAACATAATATATACGATATATTTATTAACCTTATTGCATTTTATGTTTATAATCAACATTTTATAATTATGTTTGAAAGATTTTGGAATAATTTGTCAATTGAAATATAGTTATATTTTTAATCAATATTTTTATTAATTATTTTTCATGATTAATTAAAATATAAGTAACATATAGAAATATAGATACTTTGATACACAATAAGTAATATAATATATTAATTTCTTCATTTTGTTCACTTCCATTATCTTGACACTACTGAAAAAAAAGCTATTTAAAACAGGATTTTAACTCGGTTGTTAATAAACCGAGTTAAAACCAAGGTGCGATGACAGTTTTGCAATTTTAATGAACTTTTTAAATGGTTCACGTATAACCGAGCTAAAAAATTAATTTTAAAAAAATATTTACCTTTTAAATCAATTTTTCACTAATCGATCTAAAATAGCAATACATAAATTTTTTTTATGACCAACCGATTTAAAAATGGGTGACTTTTTAAACCATTTATGGTAGAACCGATTTAATAAGCCTCTTTTTAAACCGGTTCGTGGTTGAACCGGTTTAAAAAGTGCTTCTTAAATTGGTTCTATCACAATTGATGTAAAAAATTACACTAGTGTAAAAATAGTTTTTTCGAGGAGCATTTTAAGTCGATTTATAACCAACCAAGTTAATATATCAACGCGGTGGCATTTTTGCAAACTTTATACAACTTTTTTAGCTCGGTTACACCAAGAACCAATTTAAAAACCTATTCCCGTGGTTTAAAAGACAGTGTCATACAACGTTTCTAACTCGATTTAGGAGAACTGATTTAAAAACAACCTCGGTTTAAACTCGATTCATGACCAACCGAGTTAATATATCAACAAAGTTTTTAAACCGGTTGTAAATTCATTGGTTGGTGCAATCAACACTTTTTTCTTACAATAACAATATCCATCGGGATGCACGTATTCCTCTCACTCTATAAATAATAGCATAATGCAAGGCTCAAGTAGATAAACACTTATAACTATGACAATGTTGTGAACTAAAAAGATGAGGGAACAAGTATTGAAATTCACTCTTATCTTCCTATTTATCTGCAGAGTGATTTCAACTCCTCCAGAGGATCTAGTTCGGTGTTCTTCAAAGAACACAAACTGCACCATCACGAACACATATGGCATCTTCCCTGACCAAAGCATTTGCAGAGCCGGTGAGGTTGTGTACCCAAGCAGAGAGGAGGAGCTCATATTAGCGGTGGCCTCAGCTTTGAAGAACAACAGAAAAGTGAAAGCTGCGACACGCTTCTCCCATAGCATCCCCAAGCTGGTTTGCCCTGATGGCGAGAATGGGTTGTTCATAAGCACTAAGAATTTGAGTAAGATATTGAAGATTGATGCGGAGAAAAGGACAATGATAGTGCAGAGTGGTGTGTCGCTAAGACAGATCATAAGCGCGGTTGCTGAGGCTGGATTGGCCTTGCCTTATACGCCGTATTGGTGGGGTTTGACCATTGGTGGACTTATGGGTACAGGTGCTCATGGAAGCACACTGTGGAGAAAAGGGAGCGCGGTTCACGAGTATGTGGTGGAGATACGCATTGTTAGGCCCGCAGGACCTGAAGATGGCCATGCCAAGGTTCGAAACCTTGATGAATCTGACCAACAACATCTCAATGCAATGCGGGTTTCATTAGGGGTTCTTGGAGTTATTTTTAGGTACTTTTTTATTTATTTAGATATATTTTTTATCCTTATAAAATATATTTTTATTTTAGTTTTTATAAAAAAAATTTAAATAGTTTTTGTAAAAAATAATAATTTGTTTTAGTCCTTTTATTTTGTTCAAACCTTTTTCTATATTTATTTTTTTCGTTTTAGAGTCTATAATATTTTATTTGTTTTGAATTAGTCTTTTTGAAAAAAATTTATATAAAAACTAAAAACAAATTATTTACATATTACAAAGACAAAAATAAAAAAATAAATATATTACAAGTACTAAAACAAAATAACAAGGAGCAAAATCAAAAACAAAAATTTTACGAAGACTATTTTAAAAAATGATTTTATAAAGACAAATAAAAAAATTAGTATATTACAAGAACTAAAAATATATTTAAATTTTTTTTATTTTTCAAATAATTTTTTGGACAACGTCACTTTGTTTTTAGCGTTTTACCTTTACCATTTCTGATTTCAAGCAGAAAGAGGTCACCATACCCAACAATCTGTTTTTTGTCAAAAATAAGAAATTTTATATTGAAGCAGAAAGAGGTTCAGATACGAAACATTTTTATTTTTTTTTATAAATGTTATTGGTTAGCATTTCAATCAATGTAATAATTTTTTAGTAAATCTTACTTCACTCCTAATCATTTCTATGCAATACAATAATTTTTAACGTAAACACGAGATGCTCGATCGAGTCATTGGTTTTTTTTTTTTAACAATAGAATAATCCCGCGTACAAAATAAATAGAAAAATAATTCATGGATATCCCAATATTAGATGACACATAGAGAGAAAAGGGGGAAAAATAAGTATGATAAATAAGTGATATAATGTGATAAAAAAAATAATAATGTTTGATATATATTAGTGTTTATAAATATTGTCCACTTGTAACTTATAACATTGAGATAGTGTGTCCGGATACTTTCCCCTCGGCGAGATACGGGGGATCTGTTAAAGTACTTCATCTTAAATTTTCAGAAAAGGTTATCTTATTTAAATTTGTTATAAAATAAAGCTTACTAATATATATTTTATAACAAAAGTGAAATGTTATATATATGTATACACACACACACAAAAGCACATAAGTATGTAAGAAAACTAAATTTGAATCATCCTATTAAAGTAAATAATTAAAATTAAATTTAAGTAAAATATTTTTAATTATTATATATAGTTATATAATTAAAATTAAATTTTTTATTTATCACACTCTCAAATACACCTGAAGCAAGTGTATTTTAGATATTTTTCTCATTTTAGAAAACTTTATTGTATAAGCATATTTAATATAAAAGAGCGTAAAATGAAAGAAATTAATATTAACAATGTAAATATATAAGAATAATTATAATTATAAGTTGTATAATTTTTTTTTCACATTTTCAACTCTTACCTGATCACTTTATTTATATATATATATATACACATAGGCACACACTTTAGAAAGAAGAAAAAAGGCATTATAACATTCAATATATATATATATATATATATATATATACATTTTGAGAGATAGAAAAAGAGTGAGAGTGTGTTTGATTTCTATTTTCAAAAATATTTTTAAGTTTAAGTAAAAAAGAAAATAGACACTCATATCAAAATTCATGCCTCACCGCATGTAATACCATTGTGGATGACCTACACTCTTGAGTTAGAATCACAAAACAAAAAAAAAGAATGGGAAAAATTAATTGCTAAAGAACATAAAATTGTGTTAGAAAACAGCTTTTAAAATCAAAAAGTGAGAAGCAAATCAAACATGCCATCAATTTCCATCATAATACTTACGTGTTCCAATTGACAATATCCCAATGACTTAATTAGCGAGTGTGTGAAAATTCGTTTGGAGCCTTGTAAATGAAACTTCTCTTTCAAAACAGCAAACGTAAAAGGAATGAGAGATGAATTGGTATTCAATTGAACTACTGAATTTCAAACACACACTTAATTTAAAAATGGCAATATATTGGTTAGTATATAGCTTAAAATTGACGATGTAACTTTGCGTTGAGTTAGTCAGCAATCTTTACCCATCAAAACTTGAATTGGTCATCAAATTTCAGAAGTATCCAACTAATGATCATATTTTTTATAATATTATTTACATTTATATACCAAGTAAAACCTTTTTAAATAAAAAAGTCAACTAAATTATACATATCTAGCCATATTTTTAGAAAAAAGTGAAAATATTTTAGTAATCACACACAAATGTAAAATAAATAAATATAAAAAGGACTAAAATTTAGTCATACAATTAAAATAAATAATCAAAATCAATTTAAAATAAACTAATTTGAACTATTTATATATGATTATATAATTAAAACTGATTTTTTTTTAATTTCTCACACTCTCATTAAATATGCCCAATGCACATATACTTTGGAGACTTTTCTTATTTTAGAAAAACCTTATTCTATAGACATATTTAATAAGATGATAAGAAGTGAGAGAAATTAATATTAAATAACAATTGTATGTAAATAATTAAGATTATGAGTTTTATATATATGAACACATATAGACACGCGCTTTTGAAAAAAAGAAAACTAGCATGCTTAAAACTAAGGCATTATAATGTTCCAATAAAATATACATTTTGAGAGACAGAGAAAGAGAAAATTTTCTGTCATAAAACTTCCCTTCCAATGGGCATTATCTGGGGGACCTTATTAATTTAAAAATGCCAATATCGATTAGTAGATAGCTTAAGATTGATTATGTAACTTCAACTTGAATTAGTCAGCAATCTTTACCCATCAAAACTTGAATTGGTCAACAAATTTTAAATGTATCCAACTAACAATAATTTTTTTATAATATTTTATTTACATGTATATACCAAGTAAAACCTTTTAAATAAAAAAAACGTTTAAACAGTGTACATGTAGCAATATTTATTTTAACTCTATAAGAATAGTTAAAAAGCAGTCATTTTTTCTTATCTTGAATTAATGCAGCACAAATAAAGACAAGGCTTCCGCCCCTCCATCTCCCAAAAAAGTTACAAAGGTCACCTTGAAAACTTGTAGTTGTTTGTATTCTTACTATTCAGTTTTCGAGTCGAACTATAACACACAGATGCTTTTCTTAACATTAAATACTTCCGTTATAAAATATATTGTTGAATTAAAAAAATATTTATAATTTTTGAACCCAAGATTTTTGCTAATGGAGAGTTAGAAGCTAATTTCTTAAAATATTAAGATTCATTTAAAGAGCTTATCTTGCTTAACAAATGTTCTTTTGTAATCATAGACTTAAGAATTGAACTTGTGAGCGCATGTTTAAGAAGCATGATTATTTATCAATCATATCACGTCATGTTCGTTTTTAATTTAAAAGTTTAATGACAGTAAAATAAAACTGAATCAAATTTTATCTTTTTAAAATATGAACTCTTAATGTTAAAAGTAAACCTGTTGAGTAGGTATACAGTCACCGAGAATTGTTGGATTGCTAATCTAATTTTTTTTCTTTTTCTTATGCTTTATTGCTAGTCTAATTGATGTGTTTGGTTATTACTTTTGTATAGGTTACCTTGAAATTAGAGCCCATGTTCAAGCGATCTCTTACATATTTGACCAAAGATGATTCAGGTTTAGGAGATGAATTGATTACTTTTGGAAGAAAGCATGAGTTTGCTGATGTAACATGGTATCCAAGTCAGCAAAAGGCCGTGTATAGAATTGATGACCGTGTCTCCGTTAATACATCTGGAAATGGCTTATATGATTTCTTCCCATTTCGCCCCACACTCTCTGCTGCATTAACTGTTGTCAGAGCTACAGGTTGGCTTCCTTTCCTCTATCTTTCTTTTATTAATCAAACAAAGTGTAAGTTTGCATAGTAGAGTAGCAAATTATTCTATTTAAAATACTGTATCATTCCATATTTTCGTTTAACAGAGGAGCTTCAAGAAGCAACCCGCGATGCTAATGGGAAGTGCGTTGGTGCAAAGTTGGTAACTGCAACACTGTCAGGCATTGGTTATGGATTGACTAACAATGGTACTCTTTTTTTTACGCATTCTAAAAAAAATTGTACGAGTACTCTATTTCTTATGAGTAAAATAAAATGGTGAATTCTGACTTTGAAATAAGAAAATTTTCAATTTCAAATATAAAAAATATTAATTTCGTTAACAAATAATGTAGGTGTCTTTCTTGGGTACCCTATCGTTGGATTTAGCAACCGGATGCAGTCATCGGGGACATGTTTGGATAGTTTAAATGATGGACTGATCACAGCATGTCCGTGGGATTCCAGAATCAAAGGGGAATTCTTTCACCAAACAGCATTTAGCATTCCCTTGTCTGTGGTAAAGAGCTTCATTGAAGATGTGCAAAAGCTTGTTGAGTTGGAGCCAAAGGCACTGTGTGGCTTAGAAACGGCAAACGGAATCCTCATGCGCTATGTTACGGCTTCCAGTGCTTACCTCGGAAAATCAGAGGATGCTGTGGATTTTGACATCACATACTACCGCAGTAAAGACCCGCTGGCTCCTAGGCTTTTCCAAGACATACTTGAAGAGATAGAACAAATCGGATTGTTCAAATATGGGGGGTTACCCCATTGGGGTAAAAACAGAAACTTAGCATTTCTGGGAGCCATTAAGAAGTATAGTAATGCAGACAAATTTTTTAAGGTTAAAGAGGAGTATGATCCACAAGGACTTTTCTCTAGCCAGTGGACAGACCAAGTGCTTGGACTCAAAGAAGGGGTGACAATATTGAAGGATGGATGTGCCTTGGAAGGGTTGTGTATTTGCTCACAAGATAGTCACTGTGCACCAAAGAAGGACTACTTTTGCAGACCAGGCAGAATTTATAAGGAAGCAAGGGTTTGTACACGTGATGTTAAGAAAACCAAAGAAGCAGATGATGTGAAGGACGAGCTGTGAAAGACCAAGGATAATTGGTTACTTTTTTTTTTTTTTAATAGTAGTTGTGCTTCTTTAAAAGAAAGATCATCAATTCTCGAAAAAGAATCTTATTTTCTCTTTCAAAATAAAAGCGTTGTCAGTGTCATTTAATTTGTTATCATGTTGTGATTTATTCTGTTTCAATGTTATAATTTATGGATTGTCAGTAGACCAAGGTTGTGAAAGAAAAAGACTGTACAACACTCGATCAAATGGGGTTTATTTATTTTGATATCATGTTATCCCGTGTAACCATTAGTTCACGTGCGAAGATTTATAGTTTATTTTCAACGTCTAAAATCACGATATTCTACATTTAGTGCGTGTTTAAAAACATGTTTGCTAACACCAGATCCGCGTCAGGGCAGAAGTTACAAATAATAACTTCTGCGTTTTCTCTATATTTAACGTGAAAAGCACATGAGACTTGAGTTGAAGATGTGTATCCAAACACATAGTCAGTGCAAAAGCTTGTATAGATAATTTCTAATTCTCACATGAGTTACACACATTTATAACTTTCGGATGCGGAATCAAACAAAGGCTTTGTGGTTTTGTTCTGTATGACATTAGCTGTGTTTTAATTTTCATTTTGACTAAAATATTTTCTTTTTTTTTTCAACAATGGATTTTTGAAAAATAGAAATAGATTAGTGATGTGTTCGAGATATGATTGTTAACTTTGATTGAACTCTAGTCGACATTATCTGAGATGAGCCTCCATGTGGACGAAGTATGAGATCTCCTCACGACGACGAAATGCTTTGATAAAGCTGAGACACTGTGAGCAAGAAGTGAGTACTTATAAAAGACACTCTAATATTCAAGTTAATAACAATTTTATTAGAGTAAAAATATATAATAAATGCTTAATACTACAATGGCGTTGGTTATATTTATAGGAGCCTAATATGAGTTGGATTTCCTAGCATAAGACAAAAGCTATAACACCCAATAGTTTGTATATTTATCCTTTTTATTATACTTTATACATATAAAATCATTTAAAAGAATTTATTGAATTATCAATGTATGTTACTTAAAAATAACACAGTTTTATTACATAGAAGATTTACATAATTCTACTTTGATTTCTTAATACACCTTTCTAAATTCAATACTTTTATTCCTATTCACTTTTGTTCATATTTATATTTTCTCTGGTATTTCATCTTCATATTCTGTCGAGGTCCTTTGGAAACAAAACCACATCTTGTAAACAGGGTAGAGGAAAGTTCAGGATTATAGGTGCAAGATATAAACACTATTATTCCAAAAGGATTGAGTAATAATTTGAAGGTTTGCCGCTCCTGCAAATGTAATTCCTTCGGTCACAGAATTTAAACGAAATTGTCATCAAGGAAGGTACATTGGATGGTAATAATGTTTGCTGGGTGTCCTTCCATCTTTATATCATTTTTATTGTTTGTCGCCTATACAAAAAAAATAGAATAAGTTAGTAAAGTGTTGCATAATGGTATAAATGCAAATATATTCTTTTCTTTTTACCGTAGAGATATTTACAAAATTATTATGCAAAGTTATAAAAATTATCACTTTGTAGTCTAATTTCTTTAAGGATCAAATTTACATATCATACATGTGGTTATCCTTTTGTTTCTAAAGGGTCTATCTACCTATATACATATTTTAAAATGTTTTCACTCCTTTTCACCCATGAGGGTTAAAGCTAGGGAAAGGGTGAGAAGGTGTCCATAAGTTTGGGGAAAGTAAGAAGAAACTCATAGCCATTGGGCCCGTCATCAATATCAGGTTTGAATTTGTGATTATCTAGGGGCCAAATAGGGATTTATACAACTCTAATAAGGATTTAGAAAAGTTGTGGAAAGAAAATAGTAAGAAGTTATTCATATTATTCTTAGCTAGGAAATATAGTTCTTGTCTTAAAAAATCGGGATGATACAAAAGCCTCTATAGAGCTAGACTACTTTGTCTTGGAGTAGTGACAAGGTAACTTTACTTTAGACTGAGGTATAATTTATTGTCCATAATTGTATATTAAAAGTATTACGCTTAAGCATTGACTTTAGTCAACACCTTCAATTTCAAGCTACGGCAACACTTCAGCCAGAGGTGAATTAGGCCTTAACTTCAATCCAAAAAGAATGCTCACCAACTTGGCATTCTTGGAGACTGAGCATGTCGAGTTATAAATCTTCATGACTTAAGTTTGTACTTCCCTAGCTTGTTCTCGGTCGAGCTATACTAAACCAGAATTCTTTAACTCAAACGCTTTTGTAACCTTGATAACTACAATTATTTTTAAGCTTGTTTCCTATGCTTTTTATTGTCTTACGCTAATTGTTACCATAGTCTAACCATTTCTCCTTATTGGTTGTTATATTCTTCGGCACTTATTACCCTTCATTTCCCATTAACGGTTTTCACTTGGCAAAAGTTGTATAAAGGGGTGGCTTTTTTTTGTTTAATTCACTACCCTGAGTTAATCCTATGTGGTTAGTTATTCCAGCTATTCTCACACCGTAACATGACTAAAATGACTAAGTAACTAATCTCAAAGCATGGCTCAAACTTGGTTGAAAGTTTAAACATATGTTAAGTGATAGAAATGACAAACAAGTTATTATTCCCTAAGGCAAGCTTCATTTGGACAATGATTTTGTCCATGAGAATGAAGATTTCCTAGAATAGTCAAACTAACTAAGGGATACTCGCATCCATATTCTACTTTCTTGGCCGTGAAGCACAAAGTCTGGGCAAATTTTATCCCTTATGCGACTTTTGATCAAGCATATACTCACAGGAGTTGGGGTTTGGTCTATTTCATTCCGTGTCAAGTTTATGGTGTTATTGACAGAGGAAGAAAAGGTACAGGGAGTTAGAGGGGGATTACGTTCCATCAGCACATCATTATCTTGCCAAAGGATACTGCTTAAAGTTCCTTCAATTATCATTTTAGACGAGGGACATACTCCAAGGAATGAAAATACTTGTAAGTTCTACACCTTGTTTTTTAATATTATTTGAAATGTAAAAGGATTGAGTGTGATGATTAGTCGATCTTAATAGTTGTAGACCGAGATGATTAGTCGAATTCTGGAATATTCTTTATCAATAAAATATTGCTTTTCATATTTTGCAATTCGATCTTTATTGCATTTGACTGAGGTATAAGTGTCTGAATTATCTTAGGTGCCTTCGCTTGAGGTATGAGTTAGATTACTGCAATTGTACCTTTTCATCTCCTATTCGAGATGTAATTTAAAATTTAAGTCTTGTTTGGAAGAGCTTATAAACAGCTTATTTGAATTTATGTTATAAGTGTTCGTGAGGTTGTTTGAGAGCGCTTATAAAAATATCTTATAACTAGTCAATAAGATATTTTTAGCTTATTTCTATAGGCTCTCCTATATAGCTCATAAGAATAACTTATGAAGAGTTTATAAAAAGACTCACTTTCAAATCCCGCCATAACCAAAATATAAAGATATCGCATTTTTTTTATTTTTTCGTTTCTTTTTCCAAATTAACATTTTATTTTTTTTCATTTATTCATCCAAAATAATATAAATATTAAATTCTACACAAAACAAATTATAATTGTTCATTGTTAGTAATTTTTTTATTTTTTTATGTTTTCTTTTTTTTCACTAAAAATATAATTTAATTAAATAAATTATATTCATATGTTGCTAGTAATTTCTTTTATATGTTGCTAGTATTTTTTTTATGTTCTACAATGGTCTGTAGTGATTGAATTTTTATAATGATTTATTATTTCTATATACTTGTATTTATTTATACATTTGAATGGTGAATTTTTTTTAACTTGTTTCGTGATTTTATAATATATATGATTTTATTTTAACACCTTAGTTTATATTTTAATCATGTTTTGATTATTAAATGTTTTATTTTTTAAAATTATTGATAGGTGCATGGTGAATTTTTTGTTTGTTTGCGTCATATAATTTTTTAAAAATTTATGATACTTAAATTTTATTTTATTTTAAATTTAAAATAGGTAAATGGTGGCCGTTGATTTTTATTTTTAATATATTTGTGATATATATAATGTTAGTATATTAAATATTTAGTTAGTTTTTAAATTTTAAATTTATTTTTAATCATGATTTGATTTTTTTTAATTTTAAAAATGAGACAACATCTTATAAATGCTTATATAGCAATGCATCCAAATACTTTAAAATCATATAAGCACTTATCAATATGTATATCCAAACATAAATAACTTATTGAATTTTAAACTCTTATATAATAAGAACTTATTAAAAAAGATGTTAATTAAGCTGTTTTTCCAAACAGGTATTTAGTGGGATGTGTGGTATGTTTTGATTAGGTGTTTATTTTCAAGCTTTGTGGAAGTTATTATAACCGCCATAAGGTTTCGTGGAGTAATCATGTTAATTTAAATTTTGGGTCAAGATAGCAATTTTACCCCTACAGTCAGGGTCGAAACGTCCATTTCAACTCTCTATAATTTTCTAACTTCACTTTCACTATTACTTTTTTCGTTTACTGCAGATTTGAGTTTCCTTTCTCTTTTGCAACTCCGGCAAGCTCCTAATTCTTGCAACTTCGACATCCTTCATCCATTGTCGTTCAAACTTCCCCTGCAACCCTCTACAATCATTTTCCATTTTCCTTTGTCACAGGTACTTTCTTCTTCCTCTTTTTCATATTTTTTCCCTTCTTTTTCTGCCATGTTTATTCCTAAGGAGGTGGAGAAAGACAACAATAGGATTTTGGGAATTTTTGCAGAGCCTTTTTTCACCGCGACCTAGGTCTAGCCATGACAAATTTTTCTTTCAAGAGGTGTCAACTGAGATTTCTGCTGACTTCTCGAATACCCTTCCTAACTCTTCTTATTCTTCAATTTTTATTTTTAATTTTAATTTTTCCAACTTGGACCTTGCAAGTCAGTATATAATATTTTCAATGATAAAAACTTAATTTTTTTTTTTATATTTTCCAACTTTTTTTAATTTTTTCCAACTTGTTGATGTTACATTACAATAATACTATCGTCAACTGTTTATTGAACTTAAATTCAAAATAACGTAAAGTGCCATATCATTTCTTTATATGAACTCTTGGTTTCCTCAAAGCCTAGAGCATGTGTAGCATTGAGAGTACTTTTTCTGTCTAAAATATTAACGCGCTTGAAATTTTATGCATGTACATACTATTCAAAGTATTGGTTTAAATACGTTTTTTTTTCCTCTTAAATATTATACTTTTAACTTTAATTATTGTTTTTGTCTTTACATTCAATAAAAATAATACATTTTAAATATTAAAAAGTTAAATATTTAAATTAAATTGATATTTTTAATTAGTTCATCATTCAATTTTTTTTTAGTTTTTGAATGTATAATAATAATATATTTATAAATAATTATTCAAATAATATTTTGTCAATTAAATTTATTATTAAACTTTTAAAATAAAGAATGTAATTTTTATATTTTTATTTATTTTTATAATAAGAAAAAAAAATTCTATTTAACTATACTAAATTTCTTTTAATCTTCATACCATTCAAAGTACTTTTTTTTTTGTCTTAAATGCTATATTTTTTTAACTTTAATTCTTGTTTAATTTTTTTATTCTTTACATTCAATAAAAATAATAAAATTTTAATTATTAAAAAATTAAACATTTAAATAAAAAGTAATTATAAAAAGTATTATTTTTAAGAATAAAATGTCTATAAATCATTTTTCTTTTATAAAAATGGCAAGTTTTTGCACTCAGGGAAGTTCAAAATAAAAATTAAGGGTACATGAAACAAATGAAGGGTCCAAATGCAAAGAAATATTGTCTTATAAAGCTTTTGGTAGAGAATTCCAATATTAAGGAGTTAAAATGAGAATTTGTAAATAGGACTGCAAAGAACATGCAAGTACTTTCAGTCACTATGTTGTTTGTAAGAAACTAAACACTGAGTTTAGTTCTTGAAATTGGAAGATACCATTACATTAGTCTTTGAATAAAAGAAAATTTAAAAAAAGTCTCTGACAGTGCAAATCGACAATCATATTAGTCCAAAATTAAAAAAAAAAGACTTAATTGATAATATTAATATATGTATAGAGACTAAAATGACAGTAAGTTGTTAAGCTTAAGAGACTTAGTTTACATTTTTTTAGCTTTATGAACTAATGTGATAGCATCCTCTACTTTCAATTAATAAGAGATATCAACAAAATTGAATCTCAGTCATTCATTCTTTTATACAATTCTCTTTAAATAAACTTTTCCATAACTTACAAGAGAAGAAAATAGGAAAGTAAAATGAAATAATTTTTTCTCATATACTAAAATTAGCTTATGCATAAATTAAAATTAGTTTTTTAAAGAAAATTCTCTCATTTAGCTTCTTCAAAAAAAATAACTTTAACTTATATATAAACTAATTTTAACTTGAGTTTAATAGTCATGCACTGTCAGTGTAAAAAGTTTTATATTGTCAACCAATTAAAATTCACTGTTGGTATGATTTTTAAAACATTTATTATAAAAGTTAACAAACTTACAATAAATAGTGATTTATAATTAGATGACAGTATAAAACTACTTTATACTGTCAGTGCATGACCTGTTTTCTCTTTTAACTTATAAAAAAAACTTTTTTTATTTTTTTATTTTCTTTTATAATTATTTATGTAGAAGTTTGTTTAAATAGAACTTAAGCCACATGTCAAATGTTTATTACGTGAAACGGAGATGTCCATTTTATTTAGAAAAAATACACAGGATCTGAACGCTTTTCTAACTACCAAGTTATTTTTTGGCCAAACATGTTGTCCAAGTACTACAATATATCTGTCTAAATCCGAAATCTTCATGTGCCTATCGGGGTGGAACAGAGAATTACCAATTTGTGAAAACTGACTGCAATTCACGTATTAAATGCCCGAGTTGCGTTCCATGATTGATATAAGTCACGCGGGTACAATTCAGGTTTTTTTTTTTTTTGATTAAATACAATTCAGGTTTTTTTCTATATGATATGCGGTTTCTTGTATAACTAGTATGGTACCTGTGCCTTCGCACGGGTCTTACTCATTTGTATGCATATTTGCAAGGAGGATGTGAATGTACTTACACCAACAAATATTTGGTTCTACTTAAGTAAGAGCATCAAATAAGATCTAATGAATTCAATGATTTTATGTGGCAATCAATAGCTAAATAGAATCTATTCAGAGAAATTTAAATTGTGCAAACAATATTACTTAGAAAACATATTGATGTTTCTTGATTTGAAGCAAAAAAAAAATGCAAGAAACTCACGTGTTTTGAGATTGATTTTGGTATGTTTATTACATATTAGACAGGTAATAAAACAAAGCAACATGAAAATGTTTGGTGAATGAAATCTTTAGCACTTGAAAAAAAAAAGGCAATAAAAAAGAACATAGTACCTAGCATTGGAAGTTGATGTGTGGGGACTATAGAGTCAAGGAATGAAATGTATATGACTGTGACAGTGAAACACAAAATTTTTGTGAATGATTCTTCTTAGAATTGTTCATAGGAATTACACAAAAAGAACATGAAACTTTTTGTTTTTAATGGCAAAAGCCTTTTGTATCACAATAATCTAACTTTGAGAAAAATATTTTCAGTAGCTAGTTAAGACTATAGATACACTAAACCAAAGTAAATAGTTGAATGGCTCTAAAACAAATACCTATCATAGTAAACCAAAGTAAGTAATAAAATAGTTGAAGTTCATTCCACCACTTGTCATAACTTTCTTCCACCTGACATTCCAAAATTAATAGAAAATGAACCAAAGTATTCAAATTTTGATGAAAAAATGTCTTAATAGAAACTTCGTACATAAATTAAGGATCATACCAAGGCATTATACAATCAATCTAACATCAACCAATTGCCAATCTAATTTCTACATGTACTAATTAATTTTATCACTACAATAAAGAAGACTAACTTGAAGAAGTATAAGATATTGATAGTCAAAAATATTAGCATCAATCATATGGAACAAAAATTTGGCTAAGCTTTTACTTTTTACAAATTTCTTTGTAGCATCCATATTGTCTGTGAGTCCAAATTGGAAAAATAAAATAAAAGATTTTAGATTATTCAAATTAAAAATAGAAATTAAAAAATTCACAATTCACACATGCACTTCTCGCATAATCATAAACTAAAACACTTAATCACCCTACTAACAAAATAAAGTTCATTTGAGCAAAAGGCTACTTAAGTACAACAACAACAAAAACAAAGTAAATCATGACAGCACATCACTTAATGTTTAAAGGAATGCATAGATTTTTGTTGTAATCGTTGGATAGAATAAATCTACATATGCACAATATACAGGAACTGTCAAATGTGCAGTCCAAAATTTCCATAGGGGATTTCAAAAGATGACATAGGAGTGCAATTCATAAAGCATATTAATAGATTCGTGTCTACTTATTGTAGTTTTTCAAACTTGATTGCAACCTTTTATTACACACATAATAGAGATACATTTTGAATAATATGAATTATAACTAGCACTAAAGAGTTAATTCTTTAGGGGTCATTTATCTCATCACATAAGTCAAAAGTGATCTTCGTGTGATTTATCTAAGTTAAGAGAAAAAATTGCAAATGAAATCACTCTTAACCATGTATTTAGATTATCATTTAGATTAGATTTTCCAAGAATCTAATTATTCGAAAAGTTAAGTCTCTTATATAGCCAACAAAAATTCAACTATAGAGGGTTTTAAATATAATTAATGATAACAACAACACATATCAAGTCGCAATTAAGCTCAAAGATATGATTCTTACCAGTAAATGGTAGTAAATATGTGGAAGCAATAGTATTAGCTCAAGATAAACCACTAAGCGTAACCTATCACACACAGAAGTTCTAATTAATTACTTGAAGTGTCACATTATCATACAATTTTCGCTTGGCAATCGAATGTTAAGACACTTACTTGCCAGAGGTTTTGGAAGACCTCTTTAAAGACCATGTTGGTGGTAGTATTTAATGTTTTTCCTTCCTTATCATGTATTAAGATATTTAATCCATGTTTGCTTTGAACTCTAGAAAATGCCACATACAACTGACCATGACCAAACACAGGTCTAGACAAGTATAATCCAACACTTGCCAAGGATTGACCCTAAGACTTGTTGATTGTCATAGCATATGAGACAATTATAGGAAATTGCCTCCTAATAAGTTTGAAAGGCCATGGTGATTGGGAAGGAGACATAGACATTCAAGGAATGTAAATCAACTTTCTAATGTTCTTTCCAGACATGATCTTTGCTTCAATGACATGATTTGCTAGCCTTTTGACAATCAATCTAGTGTCGTTACATAATCCTTCAGATTGGTCTAAATTTCTTAATAACATTATTGGAGTTCCAACCTTTAGTTTTATCTTATGGTTAGGAAGACCTGATGTTTTAAGAAAGCTTAGAAATTTAGGGGTAAGTACTTCAAATGCTTGGACTTCAACTGCTTCTAATTTGTCAATAGAATTTGAGCTTAAATATTCCCTTTCATCACCTATATTCATCAAAGATCATTATAATTGACTTAGATAACAACTCAAATTGAATGTATTATGATATCCATAAAGCATAAACAACATATTGAATAAATTACCTGGAATCAAAGAAAGAACATATTCAATGATTTGATCAACAGTTTTAATTGTTGATGCCAAAATAGCTCTAAACTGTAAAAACTCCTCATTCTTATATTGCTTCACTAAATTAAGATGTACTTCGAACTATAGCATCTATAGGATCATCAAAATTTGTAATAAAAAATTGCTCTGGAATTTCTATTGATGCATATCCATCATTTGGCTCAAATATTTTGCACATATAGACTAACCCTGTCACAGCTAAGAAGACTGTCCAGTAGACGTGTTAAAGACCGTCCAATAGACGTGTTAAAGACCGTCCAGAAGACTTGCCAAAAAAGACCGTCCAGTTGAACAAATTGAAGGCGACCGTCCGATGAATAAACTCATACAAGCCTCCAAGATCATATATTCAAATGGCTAAGTTTTTAGTTTGAACGTCAATTTGATTTATGTTAAGTCTTCCTCGAAACTGACATATTACTACTTCTGTGAACTAACGTTCAAATTTGTTTGAAACATTAAATAGCATCAACATCATTTCAGTGCAAAAGCATAACAAAATAGATAAAGCAAGTCAACTTATCAAACTGCCAAGACAAATGAAAAATGTTTAGAAGAACAAACCGCCAGCGCAGTCCTACACCTTCCTTTTTAGTGCAAGTCTAAAAGCTGCCATGTCTAACCTCTCTGAAAGGATAGTTTGCATGCTTCTCATTGCATAACGAGTCAAAGTCTTCTACAACAAATCTTTTCCCTGAAGACTATATATACATGCACCAACAAAGAATCAAGACAGTGTAGTGAAGTGAAAAGAAAAGGGCGAAGTCTGTGAAAAAGAACAAAAACATAAAGACTTTTGTAATACTCTGATAGAAGCGTCTAGTGGACGATAGCAAAAATCTTGTAAAGATCCTCAAAGTGATCTTGAGCTTAATCTTTCAAATCCTCACTACGTGAGTTGATCTTTTTTTAAAACACTTGTTGTGTTGTGAAAGCCTGGAGAGACTTAGTGTAAAAGAATACTTGGATCAAGCAATCTAGGGTGATTGCGTTGTAAAGTCTAAAGAGGCCGCGAACAATACTTGTAACCTAAGGTTGGTTAGTGGATACTTTCTGGGTGAAGGGACTGGACGTAGCTCAGATTGAGTGAACCAGTATAAAACTTTCTGTGTTCTCTTCTCTCTATCCTTACGCTTGAAAACATTTTTCAGACTAATCTACTTGTTTCAAAAAAGTTTTTTTTAAAACACACAATTCAACCCCCCCCTTCTTGTGCGCTTTTTCTTATTTCACGTATGGCAGAAGCTAAAGTTTTCCACATAAAGGTTTTTCCAATACCACCATAACCATATAGAAAAAACATTCCACCTTGCTGGTTGTTTATAGCTTGCATGATTGTGTCAAATATATCTCTTTGCTCATCTATAAAAGTAGTTAAAATATTCAAATAAATTAGTTTATATTGTGAAATCTTAATCATTAAATTAAGTAATTCTAATGCAAAGTCAATGTCTATTATATCACCTGTAAAAGAACTAAATAAATTCTGGAATTGATCGTGTAAATCAGATATATCATAATCACGTTCTATGTATATGGGTCTATTTCCTAATTGACTTGTGATGTATCCTTTTGGGTATGGTATTGATGGATAGTCCTTTAGACTTTTTTTGTTTGCTTGCAATAATTTCTCAATCTCCAATAGAGTTAAATTTTGCAACTCTTGATCGCTAAGCTACAAGTCTAAAAAGAGAAGAAATGCAATTTGAAAAAAAAATTGTTTACAGTTGAAGACCAAAAATATGAATTGTATGTGCAAAGCAAAATGGAAGGAACATGTGTACCTTGAATATTAGACAATTTTCTCTGATCATAAAGAATCCTATCTGCCAACCATTACCATGTTTGTTCCCACAAATGCTCTGGCCTATTAATGTTACTTGATAAAAGCATTGTGACAAATAACTTCCTCAAGTAGTGACCTGATCCCTAGTTCTTGGCTTCTCTTATAGCTTCAATATATTCTTTATCATCTTCAAGTAATCCCATTGCAAAACATGCTTCTCTAAAGGTTGGATATTGGATATGGGCAATAGTTTTAATGTCTTCATAGTTACACGATCCTTTTGCAACAGTTAGCATCATTCTTAAATAGAATAACTCACCAATACTTGGAGGAACCCAAATAAGCCTACCAATAATATAACCTTTCTTTCGTGGTTTCCAACACCTTTTGCTAGCCACATAGACAAATTTTGAAACAAATTGCCCATAAGTCAAATTTTTGCCTTCAAAGTATATATTGTTTGCTTGCATCCAAGATGTAAACATTGATTCTTTAACACTTGGTTTTGAAAGCACTGAATCAATGTCCTCATAATCATTAAAGAACACAAACTGCTTATTTGGAGGGTGAAAGAACAATCTTTCAATTACTGATGACCTACCATGAATTGGAAAAGAAAAAATTCTCCAACATGCCTCGTATGGTGACATATACCTGCAATCAAGGTATTGTTTGATCTCGTCAATGTTCCCACCATGGGGTGCTTCTTCATCTTCTGTCAGAACAATAACAGTTGTAATTCGATCATATCCTTTGTTAATGTACTTGAATAAGTATTTGATTGAAGTACTTTGGTTACACCACTCCATGTTAATATGTGCTTGATACCTTAACAACCTTGGATTGTAAGGGATAACATGACAATTATCAAGAAAAACACCATTTTTTTCAATTGTATTTCCATTGTTTCTTCTCCTATAAACAGGATAACCATCTTGGTCAACAATTGTTGAGCTTTGGAATTGCTTAGGATAGTACCTAGAGCACTTGCCATCTTTCATGCATGGCGATAACTTGTTGGCTAAACCACATGGACCATGGATCATGTGAGTTTTTACTAAGTGGTATAACTCTTTCTCACCTTCCTGATTTGGTATTTCTGCTAAAATTATTTTGTCAATATCCTCAGCAATAGGGTACTTGTTAGATGGATGTAGGAAGATAAGTATGTGTGCATGAGGCAACCCTCTTTTTTGAAACTCAATTGTGTACATATCTAAAAGTGAACAGTGAGAAAATACATGTTAGTAAAATGACATTGCAATGGTCACCAAGAAGTAATGAAATCAATCTTTTAACATGATCAAAAATGGGACATACATGCAAGTACTTTTCCAAAGACATGCTTTTTCCTCAAATCTGTTAATAGCTCATCAAATTTTATTTTAAAGACCCTTGATACTATATCAGGACAATCCTGTGGTTTCAAATGCATTGGTCCAAGTAACCTCTAAATTTCTGGCCAATTAGGATTGCATGTAAATGTCAGAAACAAATCAGGAAAACCAACAAAGCTACAAATTGCCATCCCATCAAAGTACAATTGATCCATGTATCTACGACTTCCCACAAAAGTGGAAGGTAATATAACTCTTTTGCCTTTGTTTGATCCTTGTGATTGAACTTGGTGATCTGATTGAGTCAAACTATTGTATTTATCAACTCTTAGTTTTGATTGGTTTCTCCTGATAAAAGACAATCTTTCTGATTCCACCATAGTATAACCATCAACTACAAACTGTTGAAAGAGTCTTTTTGATCTCAATAAAGTTTGTGCTTCATTTTTTCTAGATTGGAGTCTAAAACAAAGTCATTCTCTTATAGTAAGTCGATTCCTTTTGCTACTTTGAGAACTACTTCTATCTCTATGAGACACATCATGCCTGTACCCATCCTCACCGTAAGGAAATAAAAAAGGATATTGGTAACCCAGATAGCTTGTATCCAACTCATCTATTCTTTGAAGTTCACCACTTTGTGTCTCCATAATTATATCTCTTTTCAATATCACATCACCAACAATAAGAGCAGCCACTTCTGAAATAATAGGTAAATTATATACTCTACCATCAGTAGCTCTATCAGAAATGAGCTTTAGTCTTAGATCATGCACAGGTCCAGCTTGCAATCTTTCCTTAGCCATCCTAAAGGATTTTGCGTGTGCATTGTATTAATCTAGCATGGCTGACAATTTGTACATAATTTGTGGATCTATGTTGCTTTGGTTCCTATGAATCAATAGAAAAACATATTTTGGTCAAATACTAATAATCATATATCATGAAAAATCTCTCTATGTTATAGTATGTATACAAATTTTAACTCTAAAAAGCATGTACTCACCTTAATCCTCGAATCCTATTTCGTATTTCATTTTCAGTATCATAAATGTAAAGCTGTGCAAATTTTGGAGTATGACCAGGCATAGGCAACAAGCTACCAATTCGATGGCATGATTGACCTTGTATCCTAATAGAAGGAGGTCCTCTACCATCATTGATTGACCTATCAAGTTTTGCCCCTGGCGATGAGAATGCAAACATCATGTTATAGACTCGAATATGTTGTTGATAATTCTTACTATCAATTGAATCATTATCAAATAAAAGATGCTAAAGCACGGTAGGCGGAGTATTCAAAAGTGGTAGTTGAACCTTTCCGTCAACACAACAAAGATGGTACTTAGGAGATGAAGCGTGTCTATGTTTTTGTGATCTCTCTTGGTACCACATAAATGCCTGACAATGTTCACATTGAATGAGTGGATCTCCAATATCAAAATATCCTATAAAGTAAATAAAATGTTAATAAGTAGTACACAGTGATCATTATCATGCATATTATAATATATTATAAAGTACCTTGACTAATATTGGTAGGTTATGTAGGATTGCCATTATCATATATTTCTTCTTCGTCAAAAGTTGAGTTGCTATCAAAAGTCAAGCCTATTGAAATAGAATCTTAAATGTTCATATTAGATCAATATAATGTCTAAATATACTTAAATTCGCCCCTAATTCTTAAATAAATTTGTTATTGTTACCTCCAATTGGGTCAACATCAATACCAAAATGTTTTTCTACATCTTCAAGTGAAGCACATGTTTTTTCTTTAATAACATGTCTACTTGTTCTCAAAGGACACCACAATGTTGCCATGGATATATTCTGGTTTGTTGAAGAGCATGCTACATTACAGGGATTGTTTGTATCATCTTCATTGACTAAATTCCGATTCACCTCAGAAAATTTGCTCATTAAATTGACACCCAACGAATCAATATGAATTGCTCTCCTTTTTCTTTGTGATAGGTGTTGGTTAGCATTTGGCTAAGTATATACATAGGAAATAGAGTTGAACATGTTATTCAACTGAACATTGCTCTGGTTCTTCTCATTGAGGACGTTAAAAGTGATATCAAATAATGGTGTACTATTTCTTAATCCTCCTGCAACTTCCTTTCTAGCAACATCCATACACACGACAGTGGTGTGAACATGGTTGGCTGTGCCATCAACTAAATAAGATACAAAATTTGAAAAATTACTATACTATAATAATATGAAAATCTTGATCTTACAATTAATAATAACTTCATAATTATACCATTGTTCTGTGGAAGTTGCAAGTTTCGATTTTGACTTCCACTTCTAGATCTATATGTATGTCTTTCCCGTAAAATGGATTTCCTTTTTAAACGCGCTTCTGCTGCAACATCCTTTTTTATGTTTTGTTCCTTATCCATGCGTGTGGAGGAAAAGCAATATAACAACTAAGCAAATAGTCAAATGCTAAAATAGTCACTATGTGGATAATAGTTATATTAATTAATTTTCTGCATGTTGATATGTAATGTTAGATGATCTAAATGATCAAATTTAAATGAAAGAAACCATTTTATTAAGGTCCTAATCTATTCATGTTGGTATTTTTTTTCTTCAATCTCCATTTTTTAAATTTTGTCAGGACCCTACTTTGTTCATGTTGAAAATAAACCATCCATCATATGTATACCTCAAAATTGAAAATTGTAACACATCAAGTTACTAACTCACCTATTCAAATAACCAAGTTTAGTGACAATATTGCTAATTAAATGTATGATATGCTAGTTGAGTTTAACTTTACCGATAACAAAATGAGTGAGATTGATTGTTTGGTTTATTGGTAAAAAGATTTCAATCTTTGTTTTGTAACCCCTTTAAAAATTACTTCTTGAATGTATGCTTATGTCTTAATTTATTTCCATCAAATTTCACGTTAATCAATATTTTTAGTATAATTACTCAGAAATTATTTTAATATGCTGCCAATGTAAAATGAAAAATGTATAAAAAAAAAAAAGTCAAGCTTATGATATTCCAAAATTCAAGAATTCTACAAAATGTACTTTCTCATTTATTTAATGTATTTAAGAAACTATTGGAAACTTAAAATCAAAATAATTTAGCAGTGTGCACGTCATTTTAATCTTATGAACGACATCTAAACCTTTTTATCTGATGTTCGTGATCTCTCTAATGCAAGTGTTAGTCCAAGAAAAATAGCCTAAATGATAACTAATAGTTAATTGTTGAAGGTTTTTGACAAATAGGGAGGTTTTGATACATGTACTGTTTTGAAAGCTTCTTAGATGCCTTTCTAATTTTATTACTTTCTTGATTTGTAGTTTGTGACATGAATTATAAACATTAAACAACTTTAGGTTCTAGTGTATCCAAATTATGTGACCCTCTTTTTGATAAAAACAATAAGTATTAAAAGATTTTTATACTTTTAATATAAATGCATACTTTCTTTTTATTAAATACTTTTATGTTTGATTTCTTACTTAATACTTGAAGGACATTTTTTTTCATTCTCCTAAATATATATTATGGACAAACCAATCATTCCAAACACAGTTGGATAAATTTTAAAAAGAAATCCCAAATAAGTCTAATTTTAAATAAGAATTTATTCAAAAAGTAAAAAATAAGGAAAATATAAAAAAAAATATATGTACTTTAAATCACCATTAACATATATTATTATAAAATTTTAAAATTTTCAAACGCAAAAAGTTTCAATAACCCTTTGGATATTTTATTATATTGAAACGTAAAAGGTTTCAATATCCAATATCTAATGTTAAATTTAAAATAATCATGTTTTCGACAAACAATTTATTAGTTATATATTTGAAATATTTAATTTTTGGTGAAAAATTAAAAAAATAGTCTTTTATATTTTAAAATAGATAATTAAATTAATCTCTAAAAATATAATTTTAATTGCCTTAGTCTTTAAATAATAAAACTATGTTCAAAATTTTTAAGTATATTTCATCAATTAAATTAATCTCCATATCAAGATTTTTGAAAAATTAATTTAACTAATGAAGTATTTATTTATAAACTAATTTGGCCTATGAAATAGTAAAACACACATTTCAATGCATATGGAAATAATTTTTATTATTTCAAAATTAATAATATTTAATTTTTCTAAACTTTGAAAAAATATTTAAAAAATAAGCAATTATTTTTATTCAAATAAATTGTTTCAAACATGTGATTAATGTTACTAATGCGTTAGATTTCTGATTTTAATAAAAAATTATTTTTTTATGTTTTTAACAATTAATATTTTTAAGATAGTTATTAATAAAACTGTAATTATAACTCTTTTTCATATTACACAATTTATGACATTAAAAAAATTACTTTATTCAATCTGTTATATCAATTCAGCACCACATTATTTAGGGAAACAAAAGCATATTTATTATATTAAAAACATAATAAATATTTAGTAGTTTTTTTCTTGTTGAGTAATTAAAAATATTTAATAGAGTATATTAAAATATATTTTGACTAACATTGTTAGAAATCTTCGTAAGACTCTAAAAATAATTACAATTATATATATATATATATTGTAGGCATCATCACTTCTTTGGCTAATGACAGACTCAATTTATTATTATTTTGAGTTAGCAGACTAACCAATCGTTTTCAAAAACTTTGATTGAACTTCTCCATCCAAGAGAAGCATTCACTGTACCATTCATCGCCATGTACCAAACCAAGAAACTCCAACACACACACACACAAATGAACACAGAGAGAAAGAGTTAAGGAAAAGAACCTTAGAAAAATGACTTGACCTAGGAATCAACTCACTTTCTTCCTTTGGAAAGCTAGTGAATAAGACCTGCAAAGCACCCAGAGAGAATATAGAAGCAGAAGCAATTTCATGTCTTGTGCAAGAACATAGATAAAGAAGACAAAGAAAGAAAGGAATTGGTTTTAGAATAAACTATTTTGTACGCTTGTATTTGTTGCTTTGATGCAGAGGTTCTATTTGTTATAGCATTGAATTTTGTATGAAAAAAAATATTAAAATGTAAGTATGTACATTCTGATTTTTAATATTCCTTGAGACTCTAGCAATTATTTAATTAGGGGACACTTGTGTGGAATCATGTGACAGTGAAGCCAAGGCAGGGTGATAACCACGAGCCTGGTACGTATCAGTACACATAAAAATGATACTATGAATGAAAAGAGTTGAAAATGACAAAAAGGCCAACCCTGCTTAGTGAGACCTCATTGCTGAGTGAGACTATATCATTAGTGTCATTCTTTTTATAACATTCTAAGGTATTAATTATATTGCCTATTGTTTCAAATGTAACTTAAAATGATTTATTTCTCTTGCTTGAGCTTTTGGATATTATGGTTAATGAATTTATATCCCAATTATGTTGTCATGTGATTTCCCCATGATATGTGTTGTGTACTCAATAGGCCTGACACTAATGAATCAAGCTTGCAAGGCCAAGACGTCACTTAACAAACTTGAAAGCTATTACAACACTAAACATTGACAGTATGAACAGATATCTATTCTTATGACCTTCCCCGTAAAGTCAAAATTGCACATGCTTCTTAGAGTAAATCATAGTAATTTGATACAATATTATCATTAGTCAAAACTTCATTAATTTGGAAAAAATGAGATGGCATGGACTAATCATGGAAGAGTAATAAATAGCAAGTTGAAAAATGTAACTCACCAACATGCAACAACAAAGCTGTGAAATATAACACGGAGCTACAGAGGCATATACTGGTAATTCACTTGACAAACTATAGGCCAAAACTGCAAGTAAAAAACAATATAACTTCAAAAAACTAACTTTTCAAATTGCCCCATGAGCTAAACAGCAGAAGATTGGGTATAAGGAGAGGCAATGCAAATTGTTCGATAGGTTCAGTCACTGTTGTGAGCGCTTGCAGAGAAATGGAATTATTTGCTCTGCTAGTTCTTGTCACTATTTTTTTAAATTATTCAAACTTTTTAAATAAATCAACTGATTTGCAATGATTTTTAGAATACCAAATGTTCAAAACACAACCAAGTACCAAATTTGATGAAAAAAATCTCTGGGCAAAAGAAGAAAAAACACAAAATAGAAAGACAAAGAAGGAGGAGAGTGTTATAGAAAAGAAAAGGCAACAAATATAGAAAAGAAAAAGATAACAAAGAAAAAAAAAAGATGCGAAGTGAGACTCTCTACCGTAGGCGACGCAGACGCTGCAAACAAAAAAGCGACGATCTCCGCAACCTTATGAGTCAATCGAAGTGATGAAATGTAAACAATTTTTTTTTTTTAGTGTGCGTGTGGGTGGAAAAAAAAAGTCAGAAGAGAGTGTTGTGTATCAGGAACGGGAAAAAATTTATCCAAATGCTTACACGTGGATTTCTGGGAAATGGTTACACGAAACCCCTGTAGTGTGAACAGGAAAAAATTGGCCCAAACGCTGACACATGTTTCATATCATACATAGTTGTACTCATATGTGAGACTGACTATAATACCATGCTTGAACATGCACACAAAGTTGCTGCTGTAGAGGACAGTAGATGCTTGGAAGCATGTCCACCTATGGATGCTGAAACCAAAGAGTTATTATCACATAAAAGTACCATTACGTACATAATAGGAAGCTGAGTGTTAATTTTATTTTTTTAAATTAAGAATTTTGATACACTACACATGTAAAATACTAACACATAGAGAGGAATATTGAATTATCACAGGTTATTAAATCAATACTGTCCATTTTCTTAAAAGAATCAAAAGTTGTTTGCTCAGCACATAGGAGCAATGTTGGTTTCTTGCTAGAGTTGAGTGCCTTTACAGAAACCAATATTGCTGATATAGCTTCTGAATGTGTTGTTTTACTGCTCAAGGCAGAGCTAGAGAAGCCACCACTGGTATACTAACAAATCTACCCAAGGTTATTGTGATCCTAAGACCTGGAATAGAGGCATTGCTCACTTGATGGTGCAGAGAACGGTCATGCTTTAGGTTATGCTTGCAAGTAATACGTACTGCATGCAATGATATTGTCAATATCCATACCGGAGATTCTAAGAATTGAAGTCACAGTTTCTGAACCCAAAAGTTCAGGTGTATCAGCTCTAGCCAAAACTGCTGGGTTGGTAGCCTTGCGCTTCTTTTCTAGGCCTAGCCTGTGACATTCATTCACTAATTTTTTGCTATAGAGTGAGCTTTGCCAAAAGCTTCTCGTTTTTGAAGGGCATGATGAATCTTCAAGCATGTCCATTTCTATGGGCCTAGATGGCTTTTCTAGAGAAATCTGCTTGTTCTTAGATGGAAAATTACACCTCCAATTGTTTCTAATCTCTTTGTTTCCTTTAACCGCAGCATCTATGCTTACTGATTTTTCCTCTGCTTCATCATCATTCACGGCAGCAACATTTGAATCTAAACTTACATCACTTTGCTTGTTGACATTGAGTTTAGCATCATTTTCTTGTGCCTGCTTTGTATTTGATCCACATGGTTCATTGCCGATTTAAGTAACCAATGAATTCAAACTTGCCTAATTTTCAACATTTAAGTTAGCCTCAGGTTTTGTACAGTGGCAATTTAAACCACTCCATTTTCTTGGTCATTTACGGGTGGAACATAAGATAAGGCATATCCCTTCAGCTTCATCAGCATTAATTATAGGTGTCATCCTTGGCCTCATCCAGGTAATATTTCTTAAATCTGAAGCAAAACTTTTATTGAACTTCATGGGAGTAACTTCTGTAAGTACTTCTACATAAATATTAAGGAATGTTACTTTTAGGCTGATAGCACTTTGATGTCTAATTTAACTTGTTCCTTTAGTGATTGCCAAATAATATTGATTATTTATACAGGACTCTCCTATGCTACACCCTGCACCGCAGTAACTGACATTGAGGTCCCTTGGTGCTCCTGCTGTTCTTCTCTGGTTAGCGATGCAGGGAGTCTTCCAAGGATTTATAGACACCGCTAACACCTTTATATGCCTCTGTTATGTCTTGACAAAATTAAATTGTCATTGCTCTATGCCTTTATTCTTCTACTTTGCTTCTTGATAACTGCCTTAGGTCTAAGGTTAGCCTTAGACATTTTATCAATCTTTTACACCTAGTCTGTCTAACTGAAATCATATGGACTTTGAGTCCTCCTATGACAACTATCAATCAAAAGAGATGATAAAAGCATAAATTATTATCAACACACCTATAAATAAACAGAGGAACAGGTAATATTTATTTTGGAAGCATGATCAACAACATTAGACAACATGTGGGGAAGAAAGCATAAATTAACATAAAGAAGACGTAGAAGTAATTAATCGATATAAAAAGTAACCATACCAAACAAAACTACGTCAATCACTGGTTTTGTTGGCTGAAACTTCAGACATGGTCTTGCTTCCAAGGTTTTCACCCTTCCCTGCAATGCCCAAATTGATGAGACAAAAACGAAAGCAAATTCTCGCTTTTCAGAGTTAAACAAAGCAAATATAAGAGACCTTTGTGATCAAATCATGAAACTAATTCTCCCACATATCAACAACTGATCAATTCACTATTTTTTTAAATCATTCAAACTTTTTATTAAATAGACTGATTTGCAATGATTTTTAGAATACCAAATGTTCAAAACACAACCAAGTACCAAATTTGATGAAAAAAAAATTTCTGGGCAAAAGAAGAAGAAACACCAAAAATAGAAGGACAAAGAAGGATGTGTGTTATAGAAACGAAAAGGTAACAGAAGAAAAAAAAAAGATGCGAAGTGAGACACTCTACCCTAGGCGACGCAGTGTTATGCTCTCTTTTCCGACGCTGTGAACAAAAAAAAGACAATTTCCGTCGCTGAGAAGAAAAAAACGACGATCTCTGCTGCCCTATAACTCAATCGCGAAGAAGAAGTGATAAAATGTAAACATATTTTGTTTTTAGTGTGCGTGTAAGTAGAAAAAAAGTCAGAGGCGAGTGTTCAATGTTGTGAATGGGGAGCGGGAAAAAATTCATCCAAATGCTAACACGTGTATTCTGGGGGATAAAACGGTAAGTTTGGTGGTAGTCTCAATTCATATATAGTAAAATATGCTAGGACACTGGTGGCAATTGGGAATATCAAGTAACCAGATGGACCCTTTTGTCTTTTGAGTCGCTGTGCATGGCTCGTATTGTAGACATCCTCAATTTTTTTTTTTACCTTACATTTACGTTTTATTTTTTTATTGGCTTAATTGCAAGTTTCATCACTTTATATTACTTAAGTTTCATTATTTTGTAAATTTTATCACCGTGTTTTTTTTTTTTTTTGTATTTTGCCATCTTATTTTTAAAATCTTACAAATTTTTCCTAATCATCATTTATTTATTAAATAAAAATTCGCAAGATTTTAAAAATAAGGTGACAAAATACAAGAAAAAAATACGGTAACAAAATTTATAAAATAATAAAACTTAGATGGCACAAAGTATAATTAAACTTTTTTTATTTCTCTATTTTTTTCTTAAGTCACGTCATTTAATGTATTTATTATTTTATGTATATTTCTTACCTGCATTGGAATATACACACCCATTAAAGATATTAAACAAACTTAATTTATCCTTTTCTAATACATTCCTCCAAAACAATTTAATCTGAAGGCCATATTTAGTTCCCCAAAGCTCTGGATGCATAATTGAGCAATCACCCAAATTTGCTGAGAAGGCTATGGTGAAGTTGTCGGAGGAATCCCGAACAATTCCACCACAAGCTGCAGTATTAGTGTCCGTATTGGCTGATCCATCACAGTTGAGTTTGGACGTATTACTTAAATTTTTCGATTTAAATGTAAGAAAAAAATTAATTAAAAAGTCAAAGAGAATTAATTTCAAAATACAAAAACTTAAGATTTAAAACAAAAAATATAAAAGTAATTCATGTTAATATTTAAAAATTTAAAATCATAACAAAAAACAATAAGAATTTTATTTCTAAACACTCTCAGTTTAAAAAAAATTATATTGTTAATTAATAAAAAATCATAATAGATATAATTTTTAAAGTAATTATTTAAAAGTTAACAAATTTGTTATACATGCCGATTTATGATTAATTGGCAATGTAAAAACTCTTTACACTGTTAACACATGAATTATTTTCTCAAAGAAAAATTTAACATAAAAAGGATATTTTAAAAATAATTAATAATTTAAACATTTAAAAAAATTATAAAAATAAACACCAAATAATGATAAATCAAGTGTTACATAGAAAAAATATATATATTTTGGGTGAATCCAAAATATCCTCCAGCCAAAAACTAAGAACTACTCCCTTAAAATACTGAAATCTATTGAAGAGATTGATAAAAGAGATGTGCATGTTATCTCATTAAAAAATGGAAACTTAAATGTGTGTATTCTTAATCTTAATTATTATTCTTATAAAATAGAGGTAATTAGGAGTGTTGATGTTGATCTCAGCCAATGGCGTATAGGCTCAAGAATTGAAATCCCCTGTTTTCACCCAATTTTCAACCAGAATGCAAATAATTAAAGTCATTTCCTTCCTCCAAGTCACACTCGTTAGCAGTAATGAGCAACTGACTGTTACGTACAACTCAACCTTTCATTGGTCAAGTTCAAAAAACAAACCAAGTTTAAATACTATTTCCCTTTCTTTTTATTTATTAGTTTTTTTAAAAAAAATTATTCTTATTTATCTGTTATTTTTCAAAGTTTAAAATAACATTAATTACTTTTTTATTAATTATATTTTTACTTTACACTTAATTTTTACTTAATTTATACATTCACAACTAATATGTATTTATTATCGAGTAAAAATAAGAAAAAATATAATAAAAACTTTCAAAATTATTTTATGAAAATAAAAAAAAATTATTACATTTTTTAATTTATGTTTAAAAACCTTAAACAACACTTAATAATTATAATAACTTCACATCATGACTCGACACTAGCCATGTTGATGAAACATTGACAACAGAAATTCTAAAATCTTATGAGTTAAATAAAGCACATGTAGCATCATGAATTAGTTAAGGTCAAAAATGAAAACTATTGAGATAAGATCATCTGCCCCGTGAAAGTACCTTCCCAGAGAGAAAGGGTGCCCCTATTTTCCCCCATAAAACTCCTCGTAGGCATGTAATTAATAATATAGAAAGGCAGTGATCCATCTTCCTGCTGTTGGTTCTGCAAAGCGTCCTTGGAATCAGCAACACTGACCTCTCCTTTCGCTTCCTTACAACCGCAGAGACAATGCTGGTCCTCCTCTTCTTGATTTAACCTTCGCATTCACCTTCCGTTTGTCAGCTTAGAAAGAAATAGAGCTGAGAGAAATAGGTTAAAAATAAATAAGAAAGTGAAAAATAAATAAGAAATAAAATAAAAATATGAGTTGTTTAATTGTATAGAAATACTGGGTGAAATAAAGATGGAATAAAATAGAAATAATATTATATAGTTGTTTGGTTTAAGTGGAAAAAAAAATTAGACTAATGTTGCCTTTTTTTTTTTACCTTTATGTAAATCATGTTAAAGTCTAGAACATATGAAACTCCAATAATAGACTATCAAAAAACAATAGTAGAGTATTTGTAGAAATGAGACTGTAAATAGTTTATTATCTATTTCCAATAGTCTACTATCGCAAGAAAGAACCATCTGTAGGTTTTAATAATTGACTATCACCATATAATAATCGACTATCAATGATTAGCTAGCAGATGCACGACTCTTTTATGAGCATTTTGTCAATTTCATATACCAACACCTATTTCTATACTATTTCCACCTATTTTTGCACGAAAATAAACAGTGGTGGCCCACATGTTTTTTCTTCTCTTTCCTTTTTATTTCTATACTACCAAACACACAAACATATTTCTCACTTCCTTATTTTTTTTCTTCTCACCCTAATTTTCACACTATTTCCCTAGTCCCAAACAGGGCCTCAAAAGTGAACACCTTTTTCTTTTACTTCTATTTCAACGTTCTTCACCACACCTCTCTCCTCAACTAAACCCTTGTCCATTTTACAGTCATCCGGTTTCGCCACTAGTGCTTGTCCTGATTCTCAGAACTTCCACGCACCAAGTCTTCAGTTTCACTAACCGCTTAATAGACTAAAGTAAAAGATGATGAGGGAACAAGTATTGAAATCCACTCTTACCTTCCTATTTATGTGTGGAGTGATTTCAACTCCTCTAGAGGATCCAATCCGGTGTTCTTCAAAGAACAAAAACTGCACCACCACCAACACGTATGGCATGTTCCCTGACCGAAGCATTTGCCGAGTCGGTGAGGTTATGTACCCAAGCACAGAGGAGGAGCTCGTATCCATAGTGGCCTCAGCTACGAAGAACAACCGAAAAGTGAAAGTTGCCACGCGCTTCTCTCACAGCATCCCCAAGTTGGTTTGCCCTAATGGCGAGAATGGGTTGCTCATAAGCACTAAGAATCTGAATAAGATATTGAAGATTAACGCGGAGAAAAGGACAATGACGGTGCAGAGTGGCATGTCACTGAGATAGATCATTAGTGCGGCTGCTGAGGCTGGATTGGCCTTGCCTTATATGCCATATTGGTGGGGTTTGACCATTGGTGGCATCATGGGTACAGGTGCTCATGGAAGCACATTGTGGGGCAAAGGAAGCGCGGTTCACGAGTATATGGTGGAGATACGCATTGTTACCCCTGCTGGACCTGAAGATGGCTATGCTAAGGTTCGGAACCTTGACAAATCTGACTAGGATCTTAACATAGCTTGAGTTTCTTTGGGCGTTCTTGGAGTTATTTCTTAGGTACTTTTTTTTCCAATTAAATTTTTGGACCGCACTTTCTTTTTACCTTCTTTTATTTATGGTTTAAGCAGAAAGAGGCCATGATAAGAAAGGAAAATAATTGTTCGATCGACACCTAACTCTAAATAACACTTATGTTTTGTTTGGTTTGGGAAAGAAAGCAAAAGAAAAAAAAAAGGAAAAAGAGTAGAAAGTGAAAAAAAAAATTAAGTTGTTTAGTAGAAAAAAAAAGTAAAATTTTTCTTCTTTTTTATGTTTGATTATATAAAAAGTGAAGGAAAAGAAAAAGACATGTATAAAATAGTTTAAATATTTTAAATAAAATACAATATAAATAAGGCTAGTTTTGTACTTGTATAGAAAGAGGATCTTCTTTCACTCTCTTTCTTTCCAAATTGGAAAGAAGGAATAACTGCATGGAGCTCACGTTTTTTCTTCTCTTCCTTTGTGTGTTCTGCTATTTCAAATGATAAAAAAGATAAAAATAATACTGCTTTCTCTTATTTGGTGGTTTAGGATCATTATGGTTCCAATTAATTTTTATATGACACATGATTAAATGCTATTAATTCTTTTTTGTAAATTAAAAAACGTGAATATGTGTCATATAAAGATTGATCGATACCATGGACTTATGGTAGTACGAGACTAACTAATAATTTCTTCCTAAAGAGATAAAGAGAAAAAAAATATAAGTTTGATAGGTAATATGATATGATAAGAAGGGAGAGATATAGAAAAGATTATAGATGTTAATGAAGTATTTGAAATTATTAAGTGTCTAAATATCACTATTTGATACGAAATAAGTTTTTTTATTCCTAAACTTTGGACACCCAATTGACACTTCTTGTTTCTTTTATATATATATATATATATATATATATATATATATATATATATATATATATATATATATATCATCTTATTAATCATATCAATCATTTGTCTTCCATCTCTTCTTATTTCTCTCTAGGTGCATGTCTACATCCAAGAAGTGCCAAACATCATTTTTCCATATTCTTTTTTTATCAAGAATACAAAATTTTATATTCAGGCAAAAAGAGGTCATGATAGGAAACAACTTTTCTTGATAAGTGATATGAAATTAATGTCAACTATTTAAAATTTCTTTTAAAAAATACTAAAATTCAATTTATAAAGAGAAATAAAAAAATATACTAAAAGATATAAATAGTTAAAAAATAAATATACTAATAAAAATAAAAGAATAATGGTTTGAAATGGTTAAAAGAATTTTTTTTGACTAATTGTAAAGTAATATGTGGATTTGTGAAATACACATTTAAATAAAAGACAAAAAATTAAAAGTATTTAATTAAAAAAATAAGAAAAATAAAATTACAACTCTATGCAATTTATTCTATGAATTTAATTTCTATATATTATTAACGTAAAAAATTATATTATTAATTAATTAAAAATTATTGTTGATATAATATTTAAGATAATTATTATAAAAATTAATAAATTTATTGTATATAACAATATGTGATTAAATAGTAATATAAATTATTTATACTATCGCCACATGCCTTATTTATTCTTACTCTATTTTGTAAATAGAAACATATTACTAGAAAAATCTTACGTGCAAAATAAATCTGGTTGGCACTGTCCACGTGTAATACAGAGTTAAGAGTGGCCGAAAACTTTCAACTCAGCGAGATAAGCGGGATTTGTTAGCGTACTTCCTTTTGAAAAGGTTATGTTTATGCTTCGTTCAATTTTACTTCAAAGAGAATTTACAGAAATACTTATATTAACTTTGAAGAAAATGAATAGAGGTTCGAACTTGCGACTTATTAAATGCAAAAGCTTACTTTGTTTCACTCGACCAATCTCTTGAAATTATGCTTTGTTTGATTTAGAGAACAAAGTAAAGGAAAAGAAAATAAATAAAAAAGTGAGATAATTTTTTAGGTTGTTTATTAAGAAAAATAAGAGGGAAAAGAAGAGATAAATTAACTCATTAAGATTGGTCTAATAGTGAAAGATTTTGATAATTTGCATGAAATTTTAGATTAAAACTTTAGTGTAATCATTATACACAAAAAAATAAAAGAGAATTAATATTAACTATATAATTATATATGAATAATTACGATTATAAGTTTTATAATTTTTTTATATTTTCATTTTTTACATGATTACTTTATTTTAAATATGAGTTTAATAGATATATATTATCAGTGTGAAAAATTTTATATTATTAACCAATTAGAAATTAATTTTGGTATGATTTTTAAGATAATTATTATTAAAGTTAACAAACTTATCATATATAATAATTTATGATTAGATGATAGTGTAAAAAATCAGTGTATATACTTTAGACATACACTTATGAAAAAAAAAAATTAATACGGCATTATAATGTTCTAATAAAATATACATTTTGAGAGATAAAAAAAAGGTTATTATAAACATATTTTCTCTTGCATCTTATTTCTATCTTATTTTTCTTCTTACAATTTATTTCTTTTTCTATCATATCACTTATTATATTTATCACTTTTTTTCTTTATTTTTTTTTCTTTCTATCTTTATTTTCTATTCACTTCAATTCACCCAAAAATAGTGTGGACGCAATGTTTTCGGAATGAAAAGGAGTGAATTTCTATCATAAAACTCTCCTTCCAATCCTTTATATATATATGTATATTATAATAACTATCTTGCACGAGAGTTTTTTAACTGTTATTATTCAACGAGAGCGTTTTTAGCTGTCATTCTTCAATGAAAACGTTTTTAGCTATCATTCTTCAACGAGAATGTTTTTAGAGATTTTTTTTAATCTTTCATATCTTTTAATCAATTATTTTCAATATTTTTAGTTCTAAATTGAATTTTAATATTTTTTAAAAGAAATTATCAATAATCAGATTGACATTGTATTACAATATAAATTATATATTATAAATTTAAAATATAATGTATATGTTTAAAAATATTTATTTATTACGAATTTTAATTATTAAATAATTTATATTATATATTCAGAAGTCTTTATTTATTATAAATTTATATTATATAAAATAAATATTTATTTTGTGCAATGCACAAATTAAAATACTAGTTCGCAATATGTTGGGGACCTAATCAATTTAAAAATGGCAATATCAGTTAATGAATTACTTAAAATTGATTATGTAACTTCAAATTGAACTCGTGAGCAATCTTTACCCATCAAAATATAAATTGGTCCACAAATTAAAAACTATCCAACTAACAATCATAGTTTTTATAATATTTTGTTTACATGTATATATCAAGTAAAACTTTTTAAAATAAAACAATAGTCAAAATCTTCTTAGAAAGTGAAAGACTTATTTTTATCGCTTTTTTAGTTGAACATTTTTAATATTCTTTCTCTTGTCTCTTTTGGAAGTATATTTCACACACTATTCTCACAATTAGTCAAAAAATTTCTTACTTAACCATCTCAAACAACCATTTTTTATCTTTATTTATATATTTGATCTTCTTAATAATCTTTCTCTTTCAATTTGTCTTCCTTTATCTTTATCTCTAAATTAAATTTTAATAATTTCTTAAAAAAATTATTAATAGTTAAAAATATATTTATATCATAATTCAAATTGTTTATTGTTAATTTAAAATACAATTTATATATTCAAAAATATTTATCGACTATAAATTTTAATTATATTATAATTTATATATTTAAAAATAATTATTTATATTAAATTTTAATTATATAAAAATAAATATTTATTCAATACAATGCACTTGCAAAAATATTAATTGTGTATATGTAGCAATGTTTTTAGGGGGTAAAAAAGGTAAAAATATTTTAGTAATCACACACATATATAATATAAATAAATATTTTATAATATATATATATATATATATATATATAATATAAATAAATAAAGGAGGGCCAATTTTTAGTCATATAATTAAAATTAATAAGCAAGTTTAAATTTAAATAATATAATTTTAACTATTTATATATGATGGTATAATTAAAACCACATCTTTTATTTCTCACACTCTCATTAAATATACCTAAGGTACATGTATTTTAGATACTTTTTCACATTAGAAAAAACTTAAGCATATTTAATAAGAGGATAAGAAGTAAGAAAAATTAATATCAACCATACAAATACACACACACATTTTCATCTCTTACTTGATCTTTTTACAACAGTAACAACAACAAAGCCTTATCCAACTGGATGAGATCAATTATATGGATCATACGATGTCATTTGGCTTGGTTGAAAACTAAAGCTTCGAGAATATTATTTATCATAAGAACTTCATTGACAACCTCCTCCAAAGTCCTTCTTGGCCTCTCTCTTCGCCTTTTTACCAAACTAAAAATCATGCAATCTATTCTTTACACTAGTACCTCCCATGGCCTATGTTTTCATAGTCGATCCCAAGTCCAGCTTATGAAGGAGGGTTGTGTTAGGCCCTTGGTCGCCAACTAAAAAGAGATGAAAATGTGTGCGTGTGTGTGTGTGTGTGCAACTTATAATCTTAATTATTTATCTACCAACAGGGATTTAGTCTAGTAAAAGGAACAAGTCCCTCACAATGTGACGAATCAAGTTTCAAATCTCCACTTGAAGAGGTGTCCACATTAAGTATTTGATAGTTCCTCTACGGGGGCAACCCACAGTGGAGGTAACCATCCCTTGATCCTAGTGTGAACTTTCCCTGCACCAAGGAGGATTAAGAGAACACACATTTGGATGAATTAGCCAAAGGAAATTTTTAGGCCAGCTTTTGAATAATTTATATGATTGGAACAAAAGTAATTGCCTGTTGTTTGTATTCTTACTATTTAGTTTTCAAACTATATCACATGCATATTTTCTCTAAATATTAAATACTTCCGTTAAGAATATATTGTTGAATTAATTTTTTTACATGTTTTAATTTAAAAATTAATGAGAGTAAAGGTTAATCAAGTTTTATCTTTTTAAAATATAAATCCTTAATGTTAAAAGTAAAATTATTGAGTTAGTCCACTGTCACCAAGATTTGTTAGATTGTTAGTCTAATTGATGTATTTGGTTATCACTTTTGTACAGGTTACCCTGAAATTAGAGCCCCTTTTCAAGCGATCTCTTACATATTTAACCAAAGATGATTCTAATTTAGGAGATGAATCGATTACTTTTGGAAGAAGACATGAGTTTGCTGATGTAGTGTGGTACCCAAGTCAGCAAAAGGCCATATATAGAATTGATGACCGTGTCTCTAATAATGCATCTGGAAATGGCTTATATCATTTCATCCCATTTCGCCCTACACTCTCTGCCACAATGATAATTGTCAGAGCCAAAGGTTAGCTTCCATTATATATTAATAAGAGAAGTGCTAGTAATACACTCTCCAACACACTTTTCCTAACACATACTTTATTATTAGTTGAAATCTATTAGAAGCTATAAAATCATGAGAGGGAGTTATTAAACAAGATGTGAGACCTACAAATTTTTGTAATTTTTAAGAAATTTCAACTAATAAAAAAAGGTGTGTTCAAAAGAGTTTGTTAGAGAATGTATTATTAATATTTCTCGTATTGATAATGTGTTTTGTTGTCCCTTAGGTTCTTTCATCAATGAAAGAGAGAGAATGTTATATCAAAGTTCCATGCGAATTCAGGATCAACTTTGATATATATAACATTAAGGCGAATGCTAATTAGTTCCTAAAGGTACTAGTTAAAGAATTTAAAATAAAAATTTTTTATTAAAAATTGTTATTAATGCACTTTTATTATGATTTCCAAATGAATTTTTAATATGAATTTTAACAAAAACTTTTTATTTTGAATTCCTTAACCAGTGTCCTTGAGGCACTCATTAGCAAGACCCTAACATTAAAAGAGCATTAATACATGCTAGAACGATGTACAAATCAGGCCACTCATTAAAATTACAAAGCTTTCTTGAAGTTAAGTTTGCTTGGTATAGCAGCAAATTATTCTGTTTAAAATGGTTTAACTTTCCTCCTTTTCTTATAATAGAGGAGCTTCAAGAAGCAAAGCGCGATGCTAATGGGAAGTGCCTTGCTGCAAAATTGATAGCTGCAATGCTAGCAGGCGCTGGTTATGGATTGACTAACGATATTGGTACACTCGGTTTCTTTTTCTGAGTTTGAAATAAGAAAGCTTTCAATTTCAAACATAAAAGTATTAATTTCGTTGACAAATTATAGGTATCTTTCTTGGGTACCCTATTGTTGGATTTAGCAACAGGATGCAGTCATCGGGGACATGCTTGGATAGTTTAAATGACGGGTTGATCACAGCATGTCCATGGGACTCCAGAATCAAAGGGCCATTCTTTTTCCAAACAGCATTTACCATTCCCTTGTCTGTAATAAAGAACTTCATTGAAGATGTGCAAAAGCTTGTTGAGTTGGAGCCAAAGGCACTATGTGGCGTAGAATTGGCAAACGGAATCCTCATGCGCTATGTTACAGCTTCCAGTGCTTACCTCGGAAAAATAGAGGATTCTGTGGAATTTGACATGACATACTACCGCAGTAAAGACCCGTTGGCTCCTAGGTTTTTCCAAGACATACTTGAAGAGATAGAACAAATTGGATTGTTCAAATATAGGGGGTTACCCCATTGGGGTAAAAACAGAAACTTAGCATTTCTGGGAGCAATCAAGAAATATCGAAATGCAGACAAATTTTTGAAGGTTAAAGAGGAGTATGATCCACGAGGAATTTTCTCTAGCCAGTGGACAGACCAAGTGCTTGGACTCAAAGAAGGGGTGACTATATTGAAGGATGGGTGTGCCTTGGAAGGGTTGTGTATTTGCTCACAAGATAATCACTGTGCACCAAAGAAGGGCTACTTTTGCAGACCAGGCAGAATTTATAAGGAAGCGAGGGTTTGTACCCGTGATGATGTTAAGAAAATTAAGGAAGAAGATGATGTGAAGGACGAGCTGTGAAGGTGGGGCATTTTGTGGACGATGTTCTTAATTTGTTACGTTTTTGTAGTAGTTATGCTTCTTTAAAATAAAAATTATCAATTCTTGAAAAGAAATGTTATTTTCCTTTCGTGATCAAGTTTGCTAGATGAACGCAATGTGAAAATAAGAGAATGAGAAGTTTGAGATAACACATAGAGAAATAGGATTAGGATGACAAATAACACATTCTGACATAATACTCACTCTTGATATTACTTGAAGACCAGATCTAACAGCTATTAGAAAAGAAAAAATTATCCCGCAACCAAGAGATCCCCAATAATGCCACCAACCCCAAGAACGCTTCCATCAACGTAGCCATCATCCAGGTGCTGCCAATTGTAAAAGCCACCATTTGTGAATGTGATCATCCAAAAGCATATTCATGATAATAGGTTATATATGTCATCTTTGGGTCCACTAAATTAAGAGATGCAAGAAGCAGGTAGTTACGCTCACTCTAGGCAAGCAAAATAATGCGCTGTCTCCAACGTTCCGATAGAATTAATTTTTATAAAATTGATTTTAAATCATTAAATATCAAGAAGCATAACCAAGGTCTAGAGACAGCTCACGACAGAGAGTAACAAGTTCGTTTGTGGTTGGAGAATCAGCCAAAAACCTATGTCTGTATTTTGTCGTCTTGAGATAGCAAAGCTAAGATACCTCCATAGAAAATTCAAAGTTGTTTTTATGCTCCGAAGTATGTTGATACGGTTAGAGGTCTCAAAGTGAGTTCTAGCCCTAAGTTAACTTGACCTAACTAACTAAATGAGTTAGAAAAATATTGACTCATTTTTTTTATAATTTGGTTTGGTTTGGCTTATTTAATTTGCAGATTGAGGTGGACCAACTCAAATGAGTTAGGTCAACTCATGTTAGTTCATTTTATTTTTCTAAAATTTTTAATTTAATTCTTTGAGTTTGTTATTAAAAATTAGTGTATTGTTGGGCTTTTGTATTTATGTTTTTTATTTTTTATATTTTTCTTATTATATATAATATATATTATTTTATTTTTAAATTAGGTTAAGTAAATCATGAGCCAACCCAATGACCCACAACTCATGGTGGGTTGAATTGAATTGTGTATTTTTTTAACTTGAAAAAATAAGTCAAGTTGGATTGACTTACTTTTTGAATAACCTATATAAACTAAATTAGCTTACTTTGACACATCTAATTAAAGCCCATGGGCTAACGAAACATTATAATAGTTAGGCACTTTTATAAGACCCATGGTTTTTACACCTTTCCCTTTTTACTCTATGTACTATCCACCTATTTTTTGTTTGTAATTTTTTATAAAAATATCCTTTTACAGAAATTAATTTCCATAATATAGTTATGTTCTAATACATTATGGAAACTATTTACATTAAAAAAACTAGTTTTTTTTTATGTATAACAAAAACATTACAAAAACTAGTTTTCGCAATGTATTAAAACATAATTACATTACATAAACTAATTTTCGTAAGATCAGTGGAAAAATTGGAGTGTGGAGGGAAAATGGAAGAGGGGTATTTTGGGAATATTGATGCATCTAGAACACGCTTAAGGGCAAGTGTATCCTATTGTAGTAGTAACAATGGACTGGGTCCAGATATCGTACTCAAGGGACTGATATGGAGTACCTTTCAGAGAAATTCTTTTGCTGTCTAGGATGTTCAAATTAAAAGGGTTGAATTAAGAATTAAAAGAAAATTGCTTATAATAGAATTGGAATTCAATTATATAAAATTTAGGACTATGGGTACACCAATGCCTTTGACTCCCTTTCCTCCTAATTAAATTGTAATCTTATTTTCCAACTCAATTGTCAATTTTTCTTTACCAAATTCTTTCACAACCTTTGGTCATGGATTGTAAAAACTCTTTCCTGTATTAAATCCTTGGTTGGTCACGCAATGATTTAATCCAGGAAAGGAAGAGGAATAAAGAAGGTGAATGAATTCAATTGAGAGTTTGGTTCGCAGTTTGATCAATCAACATTCCAAACTCAATTACACTAAAAGTCAACTAATTAATTACGATACGATCGCAAATTAATTAATTGATTAAAAACATGCAAGGAGTGATCAATTCCAAATAATAACTTAAATAAAACTAAGGCAATTTAATAAAAAGAAAATAAAAGAAAAATAAAATTAACAATCAAAAAGGGGTTTTAGTCATCTCAAGCATGACTACACCACAATCCTAACTTAGGGATTAGTTCTCCATCACAACAGATAAACAACCTATTACAATGTGAAACATCAGAAACTAAGGAAAACCTTAACCAAAAGGCTAGTCCTTAATTTCTGTCTGAAGAGATATAAGGGAAGTCCTTCAAAGCTTTGGGAAGTTCTTCTCAGCCAAAAACCCAAAAAGAATAAGAAAAGAGTAGAATATCCATCCCTTTTGGCTGTGTAAACTCCCTTATTTATATTTTTAGTAGGCCTGGTGGAAGCACAACTGTGCATTTTCCTCATAAGCACCCAAATTCTCCATGCTAACCATAACAATTGAGGGTTTATCAACCCCCCTACACTTGAGCATTGTTTGCCCTCAAGCATTTGTCCTAATTTATCACATGATTCAAGAAGTCAACGACACTAGCCAAATAAGGAACCCACTTATTTAACCTCATAGAACCTGTAGTAGTGACAATTTCTACCTAAGGGGTATTACATTAAGTCCCTAATTAGACTTGGGAGCTCTAGACATCAATCTTTTCACTGAAATAAAGATCACTCTTCTCACCACTCTCAAGTGTATCAAGGTATAGACAATTAATCACCCAAATCTCATAAGTAAATGCATTACCATAGGCTTGTATATTAATTTATTCTAGACAATCCAATCCAAAACATGCAAGGGCTTCATAAAGGTGTAACTTGGCCAGGCTCAAATTGTTAGGTGAGATAAAGAAAGGAAGATAAATACAAAAGGGTTAAAAAAAATTTAACAGTCAAGATAAACCCTTAGAATCCTGTTAGAGCAAGCCTTGGCCTTCTTTTTCATCTATATTATGATCCCTCTTGTCCTCTTTCTTTGGTTTGACTGTTCTTGTGCCACCATGCTTCCTAGGAAGCTTTTATTACTATTTTTTTTTTGTTTTTCTCATTTTTCTTCCACTTCTCTTTTTCTTCTTTTTCTAGCTTTTCTATTTTTTTGTGATTTTTTTGGAAAGCACAGGAGCATATAGCTTCATTTAGTTAGGAGAGCAATGAAGGCTTGTGTTTCCAATTTGTACCAGCCAAGGCTTCCTCTGTATCTGACGCTCCATTCCTGCTTCATAGGGTTTCCCTTAAACTCAAGGCAAACAAACATCAGGTAAAGAATAATTAAACAGGCTTAAATAGGGTAACTAGTAGAAAATATTTTTGCAAAATCTGGATGTCTTGAAAAATATACCTAACAATGCCCTAAATAAATTTACATGTAATGGACCAAGACTGAACAGAAAAGTATGACAACACAAGTTCTAGATTGCAATAACCTAGAGACACACTCAAACAAAAGGAAAAAGGGGTGTTAGTTGATGTAACCCCAAAGTAACTCAAACCTCATAATTTAGAGGGTTAATTTAGTGAGAGAGACATTCAATCTGAAAGTCATGCTAATTATCAGCTCTCTTAATGGTGGGGTGGCCCTCAAACAGCTTAGGTTGTTAGTTCACTACTTATTATAATTTTTTTTTGAAAGTTTCTTGATGGATCAAGCCTTTTATTCCTTGAAATATTAAGATAAAAGGGCAAAAGTGAATAGATGCAAAGGAAAAAACACTTATATATATATATAATATATATATATATATATATAATATATATATATATATATCTATATCTATATAATCTCTGAAAGTCATGCTAATTATCAGCTCTCTTAATGGTGGGGTGGCCCTCAAACGCTTCGGTGTTAGTTCACATATTATAATTTTTTTTTGAAAGTTTCTTGATGGATCAGCCTTTTATTCCTTGAAATATTAAGATAAAGGGCAAAGTGAATAGATGCAAAGGAACAAAACACTTATATCTATATATATATATATTATACATATATGTATGATGTATGTATGTATGTATGTATGTATATATATGTATGTATGATGGGGCATGTAGCATTTGAGTATAGAAATATCCCCCCACACTTTCGATGAGCATAGTCCCAATGCGAAATATATATAGGATTAAAAATAAATAACAAAAAAGTAAAAACAAAATAAATAAGTGACTTCCCTAAATGTGGTCGTCTATGATGGTGGGGGAAGTCCAAAGTATTGTTGGAGATACTACAACATAGCCAGCATGGCCTTTGACTAGGTTGTTGTCTGGGTGGCATGAGAGTCAAAACGTTATGATAGCCCCTACAGTACACATGCTACATATTGAAACAGGTAATCATGCTCAGCTCCAACTGGTCTAGCCTATGGGAAAGGCTCTGATAGTCTGCCTGCAACTCTGGTGCAGGTTGCTCAAAATCTGTGGCATTAAGCTCAAAATCTCTGCCTTCATGTCATCATCCTCCTTAGCTGGGGGTGCTTCTTGGTTAAGGAAGTAATCGCCATAAGTGTCATAGCGTAGCACCCCCATCTGAAACAGTGTCTATCGGCCGATAAGAACCATGGCTAGAAGGGCAGGATAAGGGGGAGGCACATAGTCGAAGTGGTAGGCGAGGTAGGAGATGAAGGAGCCGAAGATGATATGCCCCTGGGTGCATTTCCCTTCTTCTACCCAAGCTCCATGCAGTGCTGTAGAAACTGTATACCAACACTATAGCGGTGGCCGATGCCATCCATCATGCACCATAAGATGAAGAGGTCCAGTTTGGTAACAACATTTTCATTGTTTGTCTGTCCATTAATGGACTGGGCAATCCATCTGTGTACCACTCTAGTGGCCGAGTCTTGGATGGCGCTAGCTTTAAACACTCTGGGGTCATAAGCCCTCCCACCGTTGGTGATGGTCCTCCAATAGGCATTCTCGATGTACATGGAAAGAGCACTAAGGATGGTCCTGCCGTACTCCGGAGTAAGGATGGAGTCAAAAGTCCCAAAGTCGATGGCGATGTTGAACTCTGCCAAGTCCATGCTATGCCACCCCCCTAGTAGCTGGAAGCGGGCTCGGATGTCTGAGGGGTCGTCAGGGTTAACGTTGAGTGAACAGGTGGCCAGGAACCCCAAGTTGGGTGCTTGGAAAGTGGGACACCTGATGGCAACTACCTGCTGCTAGTCAATGCGAGTAATATACTGATCCACTGCTTGTGAGAGGCCATAATCTACGAGGACATGCTGGTCTAGGTGCCTGGTCGGGTGCATCCTAAAGGTACTCAGTAACAGGTATCGCTCATGATAGCAATCAGGGATTAACGGGGTGAAGGCAACAAGTGCTGGAGCAAGTGGTGGAGGTAGAGCTAGTTAGGTTAGGGGAGCAGGCTGATAGCTGCCTCTTTGCCTAAAGGAGTTGCCAGCAACATAGGCTCGTTTCCCTCGAGATGTCATAACCCTGCAAAATAGTGAAATAATGGCAAGAAGATGATGAGATGGGAAAAATATATTTTTTTTTTTGAATTTTCTTATTTTCTATTTTTTTGGTATTTTTTGCTGTTGGTAAGCACGGTCGTGCTATGAATAAGCACGACATGCTCAATTACCATGAAGGCAGTATAAACACGTACGATCATGCTTAGTTACGGAGCACGACCTTATTCAAAGAAAACTGTTTATTTATGGCTGTGCTTGATATGAAGCATGACCATGTTCAAAGAAAAAGGCTTAAGCACGGTCGTGCTAAATGTTAAGCACTACCATGTTCAAAGGTTTTATGGACATGCATAGTAGCACGACCATGTTCAAGCTAATGGGGTTGTGCTTGATCATGCTAACAAGGAGCACGATCGTGCTTAACTACAAACTGAAAAAGAAAGAAGGAAAAATTGTCCCAGAATTACCCCAAAACAAATAAGTAAGTAGAATGCTATGATTAATGAAGAAGGGTACTCACAAATGTCAGAAAGGATGCCTGTAATGCACAGATGGAGATGCAGAAAAGCAGAAGCAAGGACTAGAGAGATTCAGAGGTGGGGAAAATAGGGGAAAGAACGGCCATACTTCCCCCCCCTCCCCCCCCCCCCCCTTTTTATATGTTGAATTTTGCTGTCAAGCATGGCCGTGCATCCCTTTAGGAGGGGATACTGAAAGGTCCCCCATGCACAGGTGTGCATGGTTAAGCATGTCCATGCATACTTTTTGATGACATAATTATGAAAATGAAACATAACCATGCTAACAGGATTTCTGATTACGTAAATGTGAAATTCAAGCACATTCGTGCATAAATGCTGGTGCCTAATCACTAGCATGCAAATGAGTCCAAGTTCTCACATGCAATGCTGAAGGTTAAATGCTGCTTAAAGATACTGCAGGTTGCCTCCTGGAAACGCTTGTTTAATGTTGTGAGCCTGACAAAACCCTTAGGGGCTCAATCTTTAAGGAGGGTGACTTATTTGACTTGAAGAATACCTTCCTCATAGTGCTTCACCCAGTGCCCGTTTACTTTGAAAGGAGCGTCATTCTCTTTAGCAACCTCCACTATTCCATAAGGGAAGACTTTGGTCACCACAAACGGTCCGTACCACTTAGACCGTAGCTTTTATGGTAAGAGGCGTAGGCGTAAGTTGTATATGAGAACCTTCTCACCCACATGAAATTGGTGATCTTGAATGCGCCTATCATGCCATCTCTTGGTCCTTTCCTTGTACAATTTGGAGTTTTCATATGCTTCCCAACAAAACTCATCTAACCAATCCAACTGCAGTAGCCTAATTTTACCTGCAAGTGCAGGATCAAAGTTAAGAAACTTAAGGGCCTAAAGTACCCTGTGTCCTAGCTCAACAAGCAAATGACAGTTTTTTTTCAAAGACCAATCAATGAGAGTTTTGAATGCAAATCTATAAGTCCAGAATGCATGATCCAATTTTAAAGACCAGACTTTTCTAGATGCATTCACGGTCTTTTCCAAAATTCTCGTTAACTCCCTATTAAAAATTTTCACCTGGCAGCTAGTTTGTGGGTGATAAGGAGTAGCCACTTTGTGCGTCACACCATATTTGCTTAAAAGATTATCAAATTGTGTGCCACCATCACTAATAATTGCTTGGGGTTCAATAAAACAGGTAAAAAATATTTTTCTTTAAGAATTTTACCACACTCTAAGCATCATTAGTGAGAAGGGCTACAGCTTCCACCCACTTAGAAACATAGTCTACAGCAACCAGGATGTACTCATTATTAAAAGATTTAAGGAAAGGACTCATAAAGTCTATCCCCCACACATTAAACAAATCATAGACAAGCAGATTATTTTGAGGCATTTCATAACGCCTAGAGATATTTTTAGTTCACTGGCAACTATCATAGGCCATTACAAAATTATAAGAGTCTTTAAAAATAGTGGGCCAATAAAAACAACATTGCAATACTTTGTAGGTAGTTTTAGTTGGCCCAAAGTGGCCTCCAGCTTCCTTAGAGTGACAATGAATAAGGATAGAATTTACCTCATCAAATGGGATACAACACCTTACCATGTCGTTCCCACATATCTTAAACAGGTGGAGGTCATCCCAAAAGTAATGCTTCATGTTAGAGAGCAACCTCTTTTTCTCCTGATAGGTGTAGTTGTCTGGAAAGACCTTGCAAGCAAGGTAATTCACTATATCTGCATACCAGAGAGCGGGGAAGATGTGAGAAACAGCTAGGAATCGTTCATCAGGAAACGACTCCTTTATCTCCCCCTCATCAGCAGGCTACATCACACTACGATCTAGATGAGATAGGTGGTCCGACACTAGATTTTCTAAACCCTTCTTATTCTGGATCTCCAAGTCAAACTCTTGAAGGAGGAGTATCCATTTGATCAACCAGGGCTTGGCATCCTGTTTACTCAATAAGAATCTGATAGCAAAGTGACTAGTATAAACAATAACCTTAGACAAAACTAAATAATGTCTAAATTTATCAAAAGCAAACACTACTCTTTTTCAACGGTAGTGTAATTTTTCTAGGCCTTATCTAGAGTACAACTGACATAGTATATGGTGTGGAACACTCTATCTCTTCTTTAACCCAGACTTGCCCTTACAATAGTGTCACTGACATCACACATTAGCTCAAAAGATAAAGACCAATCAAGGGCAACCACCATAGGAGCACTAATAAGTCGCTCCTTTAATAAGTTAAATGCCCTTAGGCACTCTTTTGAAAAGTGAAAACTCGCTTTTTTAGTCAGGAGGTTTGTCATGGGTTTAGCAATTTTAGAAAAATCTTTGATATACCTCTTGTAAAATCCAACATGTCCCAGAAAACTCCTTACTGCCCTTACAGAACTGGGTGGTGGTAATTTTGCAATCACCTCCACCTTGGTGGGGTCTACCTCTATACCCTTAGGGGACACCTTGTGCCCCAAGACTATGCACTCTTGAACCATAAATTGACACTTTTTCCAGTTAAGAACCACATTAGTTTCCCTGCATCTTTTTAAGACCAAGTCAAGGTTAGCTAAACATTTTCAAAAGCTGACCAAAATATAGAAAAATCATCCATAAAAATTTCTATAGAGTTTTCAATAAGATTAAAGAAGATGGCCATCATGTATCTTTGAAAAGTGGTAAGGGCATTGCAAAGACCAAAGGGCATTCTTTTATATGCAAATGTCCCATAAGGGTATGTAAAAGTGGTTTTTTCTTGGTCCAAAGGAGCCAAGAGAATTTGCATATAACCAAAGAACCTATCTAGGCAACAATAGTACTTATGCTTCGCTAACCTCTCAAGCATTTGACAATAAAGTGTAGGGAAAGTGGTCTTTCTGGGTGGCTTCATTGAGTTTTCTATTGTCTATACACATTCGCCACTCGGTGGTTTTTCTTATTATAATTAGCTCCTTATTTTCATTTTCCATAACTGGGGTACCTTATTCTTAAGGACACATTGCACCGGACTTATCCACTTGTTCTCAAAGATTGGATATATAATATCCACATCAACGAGCTTAATCACCTCCCCTTGGACTACCTCCTTCATGTTGGGATTTAGGCATCTTTGAGGTAGTGCCCGGGGCTCATAGTTGTCTTCCATGTAGATCCTATGGGTGCACACTGTAGGACTAGTGCCCTTTATATCATGGATGGTCCACTTAAAGGCCTCCTTGTTATCTTTTAGGACCCTCAACAGCTTCTTCTCCATAGTATCAGATAATCCTGCAGAAGTAATAACAGACAAAGAAGAAGGAAGGTTAAGAAATACATATTTTAAGTTGGAAAGGAGTGGTTTTAACTCCAAGGTAAGGGGTTCCATAATAGAGGGCTTAGGATTTGGTTCCTTGCCTCCCTCTAACTCTTTAAACCTTTGTTGTCTCCAAGGTTTAGTTCCTTGGTGAGGTTGAAGAAACATCTGCATCTTTTCTTCCTCACCAGTGAAGTTCCACTCAGAGTTCACAAGGGTGAGGACTTTTTTTAGAGGGTCCAACACCCCTACACTTGAGAAGGCACTATCCGCTAGTGCCTCAATCATGTCTTTGGCATACATAAAGTTGCAGGAGACGAAAGAGGAGAGTTTCTCCAAGGAATCCAGTACCTTAAAAACCATCTCCTCATCACCAAGCCTCAGGGTCAACTTCTCATGTTGGACTTCTATCAAAGCATTAGCTGTGTTGAGGAAAGGACGTCCTAAGACAATTGGGACGTCCTCATCCTCCTCCACATCTAGCACAACAAAGTCAGCAGGAAAGATGAATTTGTCTCCCTTTACTAATACATCCTCCATTACTTTTCTGGATGAGCTATAGACTTGTCAGCCAACTAAAGATATATGTTAGTAGGTTAGGGCTGTTGCATCCCAAACTTCTTAAAAATAAAAAAAGGTATTAAATTAATATTCGTCCCTAAATCATATAAATCCTTTTTGAAATAAGAGTTGCCAATGGTGCAGGGGATTGTGAAACTCCCTAAGTCCCTAAGCTTAGGGGCAACTTCTTAAGTACCACAGCAAAGCACTCTTCACTGAGGCTAACCAACTCAAATTTTCCAAGTTTCTTTTTGCTAGAAACAATTTCCTTGAAAAATTTTGTATACTTGGGCATTTAAGCCAAAGCCTCAGCAAAAAGAATGTTAATATGCAGTTTTTTACAAATTTCAACAAACCTCTGAAACTACCTATCTTTCTCTTCGTCCTTTACCTTTTAAGAGAAGGGAATGCTTACCTGAGGAAGTGCAGTTACCTCCTCTCCTTTTTCCTTCTCTCCAGTCTGGCTCTCATCAATAAAAGCCTACTGCTATGGTGAAGAATTATTTTCCTCCCTCCTCTGTGGTGGTCCCTCTAGTGCCTTGTCAGTCCTAAGAGTGACAGCCTTGACATCCTCCTTTAGGTTAGGTTTCGTTTGAGTAAAGAGGGAGCCTAGAGTCCTTTAAGACATTAGATTAGCCAAATTGGCTATTTGAGTTTTCAGGACTTTCATCCTGTCGTCATTCTTAGCCATGTACTGCATCATGGTTTCCTGCATGCTAGGCCTCCTCTCCTCTTGTCTTTGATTATGGTTTTGCATATGAGAGGGCTTGTAGGCATTCTGATTCTGGCTCTTTTGTTGTCCACCTCAAGAAAAGTTGGGATGGTTTCTCCAAGCCAGGTTGTAAGTAGAAGAATATAGGTCACCTTGAGCCCAACTAGAGCTAGCCACAAAATTTGCCTCCTCATCAGGAAGGTTAAAGAAGTTGCTCATTTGGCAGTCCTTGCCTTCATGGCCCACTTGGTCACATTGATCACAAGGAGGAAGGGCTGCTTGAGTATATTGGGCTTAAGCCCTCATCAGAGTTTCCAACTGCTTAGTGATGGTATCCAACTTCTACTTCACGGCCATATTGGCTTTCACCCGGTGTACCCCAACTGGCCTTTTCATGATGTGTCTGTCACCAGAGGAGCAATGGTAGTTGTTTGAGGCCAAGTTTTCTATGATGGCAAAGGCTTCATTCAGAGACTTTTTTAGAATTGTGTCATCGCAAGCAACATCAGTAGGGAGCCTATTTGGGGCCGAAATCCTGTTGTAAAATATTTGAATTAGCTACTTATGCGAATGATCATGATGGGGGCACTTTCTGATTAAATCCTAAAAGCGCTCCCAAGCTTCAAATAGTGACTCTTGCTTATACTGAGCAAAATTTACTATGTCTTTCTTTAGCTGGCTAGACCTTGCCAGAGGAAAGTACTTTGTTAGGAACTTATGTGTGCACTGGTCCCAGGTAGAGATAGATCCTCCCAGTAAGGAAGAAAGCCAATCGTACAACTAGATGAAATTGTTTATAGTTCGGGGCACATGCAATAATTCTCTAGGTAAGCCTCTGCTCACAACTCCAACATGCTATTGACATGACTGGTAATATTAAGAGTACCCTCGTTCTACCACTTTAGTCACAAAAAAATTATTCAATTATTAAATTATGACAATTATCACAATAAATTTTAAGAAAGAATAACATGGTATGACACCATAGTTCTCAATTTACAACCATTCTAACTGAATTAAATTTTATTCTAATTTTATATATTTATTATTTTATCAAATTTTTGGGGGAAAATTTCTAAATTTAATATTATTATATCATTAAATTTAAAAAATAATAATAACATAGTATGACACTAGAATTCTCAACTCACAACCATTCACGGTGAATTAAATTTTATTCTAATTTTGCATATTTATTATTATGATGATTATTCTTATTCTATTACCATTATGATTGTAATGATAATAATAATTATTATTATTATTATTTTATAAAAATAATTAATAGGTAAAAGTGAAAATATAGTATATAATAAGTCGCAAAGGTTATAATATATGACAGATGCATAGTATGTCGTGTCGACAAATAGTAAAGTTTTGTCATGGCGTAAACTCAATCTTCTCAATATCAAGATCTTAACATTCAACATACAAATAATATCGAATCAAAAAACATACAAATAATATCAATTTACTATAAAATATTATTTGTCAATATTAAACAACACAACGTCATTAATTAAACCTTTTTAAAACTTATAAATTTTTATTTTCATGTTACTAGAATTTAGTCAAAATTCCAAAATAGGAAAAATATATATACAGACAATCAACTAGCAAATCCTGACAAAAACAACAGAGGAACAAAAAATTAGCATAATCATGTAAATTAATATTTGAATTAAAACAAAAGTATTTATATTAATTAACAATACTTTATTATAAAATCTAAAGTCCAAGACCATAAATAAAAATGACAGAATTTAAATAAGATAACAAGGTTGTAAATGATTCTAGAGACATAAATATTGAAAATAAAATGGAAAGCAGGAATAAAACAACCATAAAGACTTAAGTTATAAAATAAAGAGCTTAAAGCGGAGATAAATAAATTGATAGAACATGTAAGTAATTAGAGACACGAATTTAAATATATATGGAAACGCAAAGAAATTTTTAAGGACAAAAATTATAAAAACGGACAACAAAATTTAAAATGGGTATAATTAATTGAAGAAAAGAAAAGAAAAGCTAATTAAAGTAATAAAAAATAAACTTCAGAAGTAAATTTTAGGCACATAAATGTTAGTATGAATAGTTAAATTGCAAAAAATAAAACTTACTTGCAGACAAGTAAATAACTAAAAGGTAAAGTAAATTACAAAAAAGTGTAAATAATTGGAAATTAAAAGTTAGTAGTTGACCAATAAATCACTGGAAAGTAAAGTTAATAAATTGTAGAATTATAAATAATTAAAAAGTAAAAATTAATAGTAGACTAGAAAAACACAAAAAAGTAAAATAAATTATAGAAATATAAATAACTAAAAAGTAATCATTAGTAGCGGATATGTAAATAAATGAAAAGTAAATGTTAGTAAGTGTTAATTAGTTGCAGAAATTAAAATGTTAGTAGTAGAAACGTAAACAATTTGTGACAGAAATTTAACAGTCAAAAATAGTGAAGTAAATTGTTAGTAGTTGGAATTTAAATAGTCAATAGTGGTTAGTATATATTAGTAATGTAATAGAAATGATTAGAAACGATAAAAAGAAAATTAGTAACAAGAATTTAAAATTATTGACAAAATTTAAGAATTAATGGCAGAATAGGCAGCAAAATAACAAGAACCAAGCAAAATAGGGTTTGGGCCACCCTATGACTCAATTTAAATTTTATTTATTTATTTCTGAACTTGATGAAAGACTATATCCCCTACGTTGGTTTGTATAAGTGAAAGAGATTGAGAAATGATAGAAAATTCTTGATTTTTGGACTAAATGGGGTTAGAGTGAGTGTATAGAAGCTTAGGTTTGTTTTTATTGGTTTGGACTTATTAGAGAATTAAGGGAAGGGTTTGAGAGACCTGAAAACTAACGTGAGAAGAAAGAGGAAACTATATAAAGAATTTGATCTATTTATAGTAAAACTTTGGATGTTAACTAAGATTATATGATTTACTAAGATTAATTTTACCTAGGTTAAATAACTATCCCATGTTATGGAGTTTTTATGAGAGGAACTAGAAAGCAAAGGGTTGCGTGATTTTTTCTCATTTGAACCATAAAAATCTGATTTTGTAAGATAATCATGACCTTGGGTTTAAATTCTAGTTTAGTTTGGATAATTAGTTCATCTCCAATGGCTCTTGTTTGGTTTGATTTAAACCAAACTCATCCTAGACACATGGTAATGACATACCTAGTGCAACTTTTCCATAGTTTTCTGTTAGACAAAACTTAATGCAATATCGTAGGTACTGTTAGTACTGTTGTTCAATTAAAATTAGATTTTCATTTTGGTAATCTACGTAATAAACAATTTCATTAAATATCAATGTATATTATCAAAGTAAAATTTCAATTATGATTGGAGAATAACACTAACAATACCTATAATACTGCATCTAAGTTTTGTCCTTTTATGTTTAGTACAAATGATAGAATATTCCTTGTTCTAAATGTGCATCATAATATCTTTGTAGTTGTGCTTTATCTAATTCTTTCATTATTAATTGCTTTCTATCTATCTATCTGGAAGATATATGTAACTTCTCTTCAAGAAAAATGTTTCTAGACTTTTAATTTGACTTATAAAAGACTTGTTTAGCTATCTAGTATTTATAGAAACCAACTTGTTAAGGTCTAGTTACTTCTTAGCCAAATACTAGCGATTTGGTTTATGTACAACTAAGTTTATCCTAAGCTCAAGGAATCCTTATACAATGGCTAATAATTAGAACAAATTACATTCAATGGTATTAAATGCAAATGAATGACTGAATGAGAACAAGTTTGGCATGTATAGAACATGCTACTAAGTGATAAAATTGAATTTAATGACATTAAGCGTCACTCCCCAGAATCACAAGACTAGATTAAGGGAATATCCCCTTTCTATCAACATGAATCACTTCTTAGTTATGCGAAGGTAGGATTAAATTGAATAATTTAAGTAATTAAAATACTAAACAAAGTGATTAAGATACTAGGTAAAATAGATAAGGTGTTAATAGTTATTTAGGTCTAGTTTTGTCCTTCTATCTCTAAATTAGTTTAATTGAATTATAAATTAATAATTTTAATCTCTATTTAATAATTAATTAAGCCTAGACATCTCTAATTTTTTTATGATTGACTCAAAAAGACTTAGTTAATAGATTATAATCTTAAATTGACTTGCATTGACTTTACTTAATAATTGGTTGTATTTCATTAAAACTAACTACTTTCTCAAAGATAATTTTAATCATTTAATTTTATTAAATTTATTACTCTAATTTAAAATAATTAAATCACGAAAATTTTCCAATTATAATTAATAGTTAATTTAGCTTATATAGTTTATTAACTAAAATTAAGACTAATCCTATTTTATTTCTCTAAAATATTGTTCTTCTATATTTTTTGTTCATTTCTTTCACAGAACATTATTATATTTCTTATTTTCTTATATGTTCATTTTGATTTTTAGTTGGCGTACATTATAAAGTTATAAGTAAAAATTATTTTAAAAAACATCCACGGTGTATCTTTTTAACATACTCCTACTAAAAAATAAGTGGTGTACATTAGTAAATACTTTTAGGGTTTGCTAATGTACACTATATTTGTTTTTTAGTGAGAGTACGTTAGGATAACTAGAATTATCTTAAAATATACCAATGATGTAGTTTGTTAACGTACTCTAACTAAAAAACAAGTACATGTATGTTAAAATTACACATCACAAGTAAATTTTATTAAAAACACGCAAAAAAATAATTTTGACCGCATGTTAATTATTAGGTTCTAACATATATATATATATATATATATTTAAATTAGTGTAGCCGTTTAAGTTATTAATTTTTTTAATGGGCACCTCAATAAAAAGATAATGAACAGGTGATTAATTTTCTAAATTAAATTAAATTAAATACAAACTACTTTTGTGAAGTCTACTACATATTAATAATAATATTTTTTTTCAAGTAACATCATCAAATTAGTTGAATTAATGTGTGTTTAGTTAAACTTATTTTAGAGAAATAATTACTAACTTTTTATTTTTTGAGAAATACTTTATAAAAAGTTCAATTTTTGAATTTAACTAGCTTCCATAAAAACTTAACTTAGTAAAAGACTAAATTACAAATATTTATTAATTTAATAATTTAAAAACTTTTTGAAATAGACATTAATTAAAATATCACTAAAATATTTTTAGTCCATATAATATACTTACCTTTTGATTTTATTCCTTTTAATTTTTTTTTAGAATAGTCCTTATTATATTCAACCTTTTGACTTTAAATCCTGTTGTCATTTACTCGTCGTTAAATGTGCAGGTGGATAAAGAGTTAGAGACTAAAATAAAAAAAATGTATATTGGAGAAATTAAAATAAAAAAGGTGTATATGTAGGGATTAAACTAAAATAATGTATAAAGTGATGTCCTATGTTGCAACTGGGATCGCAACGATATGACAAATTTTTTTTAAAAAAATAGGGAGTCGTCACTAATTATTATTTTTTAGGAAAAATATTTTTTAAAAAATAGTCTTCAAAACCAAATTTTGGGTTCAGGAGTCAATAACATATAGGGAATGTATTAACACCTTACGATGTCCATCACAAAGACAATTACCTCTAATTAATTATGCAAAATTGAAATAACTTTGAAAATATTAATTTTATCCTTTTTATCAAATAAACAATAAAAAATAAAGAATTAAATTTAAATGAATGAATAATAAAAAATAAATTACAAAACTTAATTGTGGCTCAATGGTTTAATTTTCGTTCTTACGTATCATCTAATGCAATGAAAAACTTAAGGTCACGTAATATTTAAAATATTTGTGTGTTGGTGGATTTTATTATAATTATTTTTATTATTTATTAAAAAAAATTAGAAGGATATTTTTTTGTTTTAATACAATCCACACTGTACAAGATATAAGATGGCATGAGCGACTATAGGCATATCTTTACGAGTCATACAACAAGCGAAGATAGTATAAACTACATGTCAATGTTATGAAGTATTATGCAAATTTATGTTTTATAATAATAATAATTATTATTATAAAAATATTTCAAATTTTTTTTTTGGTTTTAAATACAATCCATGTTGCACACGATGTAAGATAGCACAAGTAGTCATATGTATATCCTTACAAGTCATATAACAAGCGAATGTAATGTAAAGTACACGTCGATGTTATAGAGCATTGTGTGGATTTTTGAGTAAAATATTTCATATTAATTATTATAAACTTTTTTTTGGTTTTAATATAGTCTAAATTGCACAGGATTTAAGATAACATGAGTGGCTATACATGTACCCTTGTTATTAAAATTGCACGAGGTACAAGACGATGCATGCAACCATACATGTAATTCTTATAACAAATGAAAGTGGTGTAAACTACACATTAGTGTTATAGATTGTTGCATAAATTATACTTGAGAATAAATATTCCTATGTTAGATATAACTCACAAATCAGTCCCTACACATGTTTTAAGTTCATCAAACAGAACAAATAACCAATTTGCACAAAACAATAAAGTCCTACTTGCATAACTCCACTTGCAACACCACCACGCTTATGCAACAAACCAAAAGACAAAGCTCTAAACCTGCTAATGCCTAACTCTTCACCATGTAGTTACATTCGTCATAGTGGTCATCTACAAAAACAAAGGCATCAACCTTAATCATATGTGTGTGCAACCAAATAAACATGGCAACAGGGTGGGTTGGGGATAGGTTTTGTTCTCCTTGTCTGAGTCCTGAAAAAGGCAGGATGGGTTTAGGTTTAAGTTTAAAAGAGACAGGTTATACTTTTAAAACTCATTCTCATTCTCGTTGAATTTTATCTGGTTTGGATAAACCTACGGACCCACTACATTTTTTTTGCAATTTTAATTTACTTATACATTTTTAAATAAATTATATAATAAGTTAGTAATTATATTTTAATTCAAACAATATATAAAATTAATAAATAATAAAGAACTTAAAAACAAATAAATTTAAGAATTAAATTATATTTGTAGTTAAATATATAATTTTAAGTTTGTTATTTTATTATTGTTATAATTTAAATTATTTAACTATTAAAACAATTAATTGATATTTTTAATAATTATAAAGATGAAAGTATAAAAATAAAATCTTAACTCAAATATATATATATATATATATATATATAAATGTTGTAATAAAAAAATTGTAAAAAAAATGCAACAAGATAGGACATAGAGTTACATTCATGAATATAGTTAAAACGAGTTTTTTTCTGTCAAAGTTGGGTACCCACAAGTTTGAATTTACTTGTTATGCGTACAACCAACCCCTTTTTCTAGAGCATGAACCCTATAAGCTACAAGGTGAGACATTTTGACAAAAGAAGGGTCTTTTCTAATCATTAGTTTTTTAATTAGGTTTATTTTTATTGGGTATCCACGTATGCAATACACATGTTTATTTTTTTTTCCTATGTGGCATTCTCTCATTTGGCACTTTGTTGGCCACATGGGTAATTAGCGGACTCAAGTTAAAAACAAGGACCAATATTGCTGCCAAAAAATAAGGGACGTACAACTTAAAAAAAGTGAATAAGGATTACACTCGAAAAAGCAAGTAAAGGCAACAACTTAAAATATATTCAAGCCTTCATTTTTTATTGTGAGAAAAAAAATCAATTATTATTTAATGAGGATAGTAAAAGGCTAGCTTTTTCTTTTTTTTTTTTCGGAAAAAGGGTAGCTTAAATTGAAGTTATCTATTGATAAAAAAAAAAATATTGAAGTTATCTCAACACTTAACTAAGAGCAATTGTAGTTATTTGTGAAAATAAAAAAAAATTAAACTAAATAAATTTTATTATTTTATTATTTTTATATAAATATTTAAAATAAAAATAAAGTAAAATTTTATAATTATTTCTTAAAATAAGATATAATATATATTTTTTGTCTTTTAACTGAAAATTTTCATAAGCAAAGTTATAAAATTAACGTTGGATTCGAGAATATTAATTGGATAAAGTTGTTTCAAGAAAAGTAATTTTAAGATTCAACCTCCTCACATTACAAGTAAGGTTTATTTAAAGTTATAATTTACTTAAATAAAATTTTTGCGCTTTCAAAATAATATTACACTCACAAAAAAAGTTTATAGCACAAATGACCCCGCTCCTTTGTCACGAATAAGTTTGAGTAAATTACAGTAATATCCCTTGAAGTTTTTGAAATTACACAAAATCTCATATTTTTTTAATATTTACAACAACTTTCCTTATAGGAGTACACAGTGTAATATTTTTCAAACAATTAAAGAGTGTTAGTGTAATACATAAGATGTGTTAGTATAATGGTTTTCAAACAATGAACGGAGTTAGTGTATGGATAAAAAAAAAAAGAGGTATCGAGTGAAATTTGACGAAACTTCAAGGAGTATCGAAAAAGTACAAAAATAGAAAAACAAATTTCCATTGATTCATTAATTATGACCAAAGTACAAAAATAGAAAAACAAATTTTATTGGAAAAAAAATAGAAAAACAAAATTATGTTACCAAAGTGTTAGTACGCACACCCTTCTGGCATGATAGATAAACATGTTAGTGCCTATATATAATATTGTGATTAGAATAGACAATTTGAAGTATTTTTTTATTTTTAATTAGATATTTTTATTTTTATTTTTACTTTTTTAGATGTGTATGTTACATACTATTTTTTGTAATTAGTAAAAAAATTTCTCTTTCAATCATCTCAAATTACCTTCCTTTTATTTTATTTATATACTTATTTTCTTAACAATTCATTCTCTTTGATTTACTTTCTTTTATTTTTATTTCTAAATTAAATTTTAATATTTTCTTAAAAATAAATAGTTAAAAATAACTTTATATTACAATTTTAATTGTTAATTACAAATATAAAATATAATCTATATATTCAAAAATATTTATTATTATAAATTTTAATTATATAATAATAGACATTTATTTTGCATAATATATAGATTAAAATACTAGTTAATTTAAATTGTTAGACAAATCTAAATAAGTGTTCCTGTTATAAATATATTTAAAAATGAAAATCTAAAAGCAAATCAATGAGTCCAGTTATTTGACAAAATTAATTTCAGAAGAATCAATATAAGAAAACAATTTTGAAAATTAAAGTTAAATACATATTTTTATTTAGAAATTCTAATTAAAAAATAATTATAAAGAGTTAATTTTGTTTAAGTCATAAAATTAAATTAAATTTAAAAATTTTCATATAAATATAATTTCTAAATTTCATACTTATTTGTGTCAAGAAATTTATATTTACTATAATTACTTTTAATCACCACAAAATTAATTTGAAAAAGGGTTTTTCTAACCGGCTCTAAAGGCACTAGTTAAGGAACATTAAATGTCCATTGAAACTAACAAAAGCAGTGAATTAATTACAACATTGAATAATTTTAGAAATAATCATTATTAATGCAATTTTACTTTATCCAAATGACAATATTTCCTATCATAATATTTGACTTTCTATCTCCGATTTTAATGACGTGACACGCCTAGCTTTTTTTTTACCAAAACAATTCTCCTTCCTGAAGCCACAAGTAATACTAGACATTTTTATTATTTTTTTATTTTAACGCAACTTGTTTCAAAATAAAATGATAGAATAATAAGTCCTCTAAACAAAAAAAATATAAAAATATAAAAAAAATCAAAATAAATTAGTAAATTAAAAGATAAAGTAATAAAATATAATAAACTGGATATATAGTGGGGATATTAAATACAAAAGATTCAAATGTTTAATACGATTTTGAAAGGAAATTTGAATAAAGAAAAATTGAATCTTCGTGCTCATGCCTTTAGCTTCCTTTTCTTAGACTCTTAAAAGTTCCATTCCATCTTATATTGCCAACGTCCCTATTAGAAAGAAGAGAGAGAAGAAACAAACTAACTAACTAATTCTAATTAACAAGCTAATATAGTATTCACACAAGGGTATATAAAACTAACGATCTAAAAGATTTAATATAAAAAATGAAGAACAAACCATTACCTTAACTTTTAGATGAAGTATAGGATTTAAACTTGCATCTTCACAAGTTTTTTCTTTTTCTTTCTTGTATGAGCATAAAATTGTATATTTTCTTTTAGAGGACATGTAACAATATTATGTCCCACATCTTTGCACAATCGACAAGAATTCTTATTCTATGATAATTTTTTCTCACCTTTTATACGCCTTCATTTGGGACGACCTTGTGTTTTAGAAATTGGAGGACAATGAACTACATCCTGTGAACAAGTTTTATCGTTGAAATATACTTTTCTTGTTCCTTAATGACAATTTTCACTTGGAGCTCTACTTTGTCATTGTCATGTGATACTTGAAGTTGCCATCGTGATGGCAAATAGTTAAAGGAATTTCATGGCAATCTATATGAAGAAAAACATTAAGAACATGACGACATAATATCCCTAAAACTCAAAATTCTAACAATTACAAGTTGTTGTTTTACCATCCCAAAAGATCACATGTTTTCTACTATTTGCGTCTCATCAATTGCAATATCAACTTGAAAATAATTTAAATAAATTAAAAAATAAGTTTAAAAAATAATGAGTACTAATATACTTGAAAACACATTATACTTAATTACTTGTTTTGTAAAGTCTCTTAAACTAGTGTGAGAATTGATAAAACTTTTAATAAATGTGTTAATACTCTTTGATTTTCCAATAGTTGTCATCCCCCAACAAAATAACCACGAAGATAAGCAAGTGCCCAATAATTATTGATTTCATACAATCCTTTCACATGTTTATTTGGCTACAACTTATACTTGGCAATAACTTCTGGCCATTGGTGCTCAAATTCTTCACATGACTCTTACTTATACAACTAATAAAAATTAGCACACCATTTTGGATATTTTTGATGAAGTATAACAGTAAATCAGCCATTAAACTTAAAAGTAATGTGCCACATGCAAAAACTATGTTTTGTTGATGGCAAGTCTTTTGAGATTGCTTCTGTTATCCATGGATCTTGACATGTCAATGTAGTTTTTGGTGGATTCTTCATCAAAGATTTAAAAGTCTATAGAAAATAAGGAAGCATTAAAAGTTTGTTTAACTAAAAAATGAGAATATGTATACAGAAAAAAATAATCATAATCACATGATATAAAGTAACCAACGAAACACAAATGTTGTTTCATTTCATAAGAGTGCACATCCAAAAAGTATAGTCTTTCCATGGCTATTTGTACCCACAAAAATTCCAAATGACATTTCATAAGAATTGACCTTTTATATAGTATCAAACACAACAACATCACCATATTTTTGGTACCAATCAAAATAAGAAGTAGGTGACCAAAAATATGTTGTAACCTTCTTTCTTCATCAAGTGTGTATGCATACTGAAATTTAGAGCAACTATTTTTTGCATACTCACAATACTTAAGAATGTTTATAACATCATTATTTTCATTTTTTATTTCTTGGCTTTCAAAAAAAGATTGTGGATATCATTTTCAAGAAATGGAAGATAATCATGCTTCACATTTTTCTCAAGTTCTATGACACTTATTAATTGTCCAACTGAAAGCTCAACTTCTTTTAATAAGAAAATGCGATCATGATCATCTTTTAAGTTGGTTCGATAAGCCGGTGAAAAATGCACCTCTGATTGGGTTAGTAAAACATGGTAATGATCAGCAACAAACTTTGTAACCCACTACTCATTTGGAAATATGTCATAAAACTTTTGCAATGTAATTTGTAAACGAGCTTTACATTCACATTTTGATGATTATCTCTTCCTTTGTTCTTTGGATGGTTCTATGATTTTCAATGTGACCCTACCTTCACAATGGCCAAAAAAAAAATCTGCTTATAATTCCAGTTTGTTTAATAAATCTACCTTTTTCCGATTGAGAACCCATGTTGATATGCATATCTCTTATAAAAAGCAAATGCTTCTTCCTCACTAAGAAAATTTTGACCAACAAAAGGAACAATATTTGTCTCCTTATAATTTCCATCTTGATCAACTTTATCTAAAAATTCATTCATCCTAAGATTTTGATTAAAAGGTATAATGTTTGTTTCCTCAAAACTTCTAATGTGCTCAACTATTTCTAGATAAGCATTCTCATAATTTCTAATTTTATCAACTTCTAAAAATTCTTTCATCCCTCCATTATGACCAAAAGGTATAATGTTTGTTTCTTCAAAATTTCCTAAATGCTAATCAACTATTTTTGGACACCCATTCTTTGAAAAAAAATATCTTCTATAGGACATTCATTCAAATCAAAAGTTCTTTGATTGTTGCTCATATCTTTACTACTACCATCATCCATTGTGCTATCTATCATCTATGAATAGAAACAAAGAAAAAATATATGTTAGAAAACTTTGTTGTAAATGTTAAACACTAGAAGGAACAACTATTGTAACCAAGCATGCATACCCTTATTAAACTACTGTAAACAACTTAATAATCTAGTTTCAAACAACTTTGTTGCAGCCTATGTTTTGAAAACTAGACCGGACCGATTGGTCAGACTGGAAAACCGGTGAACCGGTCACCTGACCTGAAGAAAAACTGGTCAAAGAATCGAAAAACTGGTCAAAAACCGGTAAAACTAGTCAAAAATTGGCTAGAAACCGATTTACAGTGGGTCAATGAAAAATACTTAATACAATATTATTTTGATTTTTTTTCTTAAAAAAATAAAACCAACCTAAAGTATTTATTATTTTATTTTTTATTTTTAATATAAGCTTGTTTTTATTAATAAATGTTGATGTGTATAATTAAAACTTATACTTAAGTATCATGACATATTTGATTTGTACTTTTGTAGGTATTATAAATGTAAAGAACCTATAAAATTATGTTTTATTTTTAATTTTTAGTATTATAAAGTTATGATATTATGTTTTTTTAATATTATTTTATGTATTATTTAATTATTATTATTATTTTATTAATACCGATTCAACCACAGTTGAACCATTGAACCTTAAACTAGTGCCTTGACCGGTTCAATGACTGGTCCGGTTTTAAAAACATTGGTTGCAATCACATTAAATTAATTTTGAAATAATTAATAATAGAATTACCAAGGTTGAAAATGTCTGGTATTGGAACATGTGTGATTAGAATAAGCAATTAGTGGAGAATCATAAAAAGTACTTCTTAATGCTAAAGTTATTAGAGTGTGGTGTCCAACCTGACCCGACAGGCCAAAGCGTAGAAACTGGGCTAGGCTAGGTCAAACTCATTATGAGCTACATATTTGTTGGCCCTACCTATCACAATGAGTCCATTGGGCTGAGCTAAATTGGCCCATAGTTTTTTTTCTTAAATTTATATATTTTATAAAAAAAATAAAAAATAAAATATTAAGCCAAATATGCTTATACTTTTTGGGTCTATTTTTTATGGTTTCGGCTTGGCTCATTAGGTCGGGCCAATTTAGCTTGAATTTTTTTCAAGCCAAAATTTTAATAGTCCAGTCTAGTTTAACTCTTTAGGCCAACTCAATTTTGCTAGCTCTACTTAATGTTATCTTGCAACACCTACAAAAAAAAAAATCAACCCATGTCCTTTAGCGCCAACAAATGTGTAAGGGAGGCAAAAAAACAAAAACTTAACAAATTCTACTAGATAAAGATAAATTAGTCTTCAAAAATCTTTAAAAATAATTTTTTTATATTTTAATTATTATAATTAATTATCACTTATTTTAAAGGTAAAATAAGTGGGACTCACAATAATTTATTACTCCTTAACCCAGGTTACCATTTGTCTTTAAAAAAATCAGGACATTTCAAAGTTACTGTATACAATATACATTATTTTTTCGTGAACATTAAAAGGTGATTTTATTGTATACATTGTTAATCAGGATTGGGAGACGTGGAAATGAATGATTGGAATAGGGTTCAGGTACATTTGTGCGTAGTAAGATTGATTGTGTCTTAATATTGTCTATTGAGGGGCATCTGGAAAAGGAGGGTTCGCTGGATAGACACACACATCTTTGTCTTTCTCTCTCTCTGCACTGCATAGGGGAAGAACGAAGAAGAAGAATCACAGAACCAAACCCACCGAGAAGCAAATCCGAAAACCCCTCATTTGATACTACTGGTATGCTATGCAAAATCACTCCTTTTTGTTTTCCATCTATAAATATGCCTCTTTTTCTTCGCCCCACTTATTGTTTCGATCCAATTCTAACCATTCCCATAACGCCAATTTCGCCCCCTCATCTACCAACAAAACATCTTTCTCTTTGGTATGTCACATTTCTCTGCTCTATATTCGTTTTCTTCTGCCATTTGCGTCACAGGGTTTAACTCTAACCTTGGAGGGTTTTTTCTGTACAAGATTTGCATGTCTGGTTCTTTATTTTTCTAGTTTAGTTTTAATAGCTGATTCGATTTGTTGGCATTCCCCTCTTCCGCATTGGACAAACACAATTTTGTCTACATACAGCTTTGGATGGGAATATTTAAGCATGCCTAGAACTAGTCCTTGAATATATGAAAAACAAAATGAACAATTAGGCCTGAATTTTCCCCCAGTTTGGGTGTTGCTGAGGGTGTGTTTGCCAGTTAGGGAGGAAAGAAAGGGAAGGGAAATGAAAGAGAAACCCTCACCCTTGTTTGTGTGTCATTGATTTACAAGTGGAGGGGGAATGGAGAGGGCTGACTGAGTTCACCAGCACAACCCTCCCCTATTTTCCCATCTCAGGAAACCACTTTTGCTTCGAAGGCCTCACTGCAAGAACCAGGTCTACCATGTCCCTCTGCTGAGGAATGCCCATCTCTACGCCTACACTCACAGGAAAACTTGCTGGTGCCAGGTGCTGCCATTGCCTCTGCTGGTATGTTGGCATCACCAGTGGTGAGGGATGAGACTGATGTTCCCGGTGCTTAGAAGATGAACAGGGCTGATTAACGGGGATGAGGGAGAGCTAGGGTTTCTACATCTTGCATACGAGTCAGAGAGAGCATGAATATGAAGTTGGAATTTACAAAAGTTGACCGGGATAAATGAGTTATTTTGATTATTTTTTCTACAAACCACCACATATTGGGGGAACTAGGGTTTTAGAAAATCCCCAAACCGTTTCCCCCATTTTAAAACACTCCCAGACAATATAAACCCTCTTTAAATGCCTTCCCCTTCATTTCCCTTCCCTCCCAAATTCCACCCCCAGACATAACCCTTCCTTAGGGTCCCAATTCAGTTACCTACTGCTCAAATGGGGCATTTAGGGATGTTGCTGGGTTGTCTATGTGGCACTGGCACTGGCACTGGCAGGTAGTATGCCATTCTTATGCGTCCACTTTAATAGCCCTATAAAGATTTTTCCCCCCCCTCTGAAAAAGAAATTACCTTAAAACCTGGTGGCCTGAAAATCTGACTGTTCTGTACAGATTTTGTGATTAATGTGTGAACCTGCAGGTATTCAGCTGTTCATGACAAAAGCCTGAACCAATCATGTCAGAAGGTGCAGAAATTGATGAGCGTGTGGACCTTGATGAGGAAAATTATATGGAAGAGATGGATGATGATGTTGAAGAACAAATAGATGATGATGGAGTGGATGGAGGTGAAGATGAAAATGCTGAAGGTAGTGTTGAGGAACATGAATATGAGGACTTGGCAGCTGAGGCTGGTGGGAAAGACCAATTTCTTGAAGCAGAAAAAAGTGACATTGCCACTGAATTTGGGGATGATGAGCAAAAACTGTCTGTCATTGATGAAGATGAGAAAGAGAAGCATGATGAACTTCTTGCCCTTCCACCTCATGGTTCTGAAGTCTTTATTGGTGGACTTCCTCGGGATGTATGTGAAGAAGATTTAAGGGAATTGTGTGAGCCGATGGGTGATATTCTTGAGGTCAGAGCCGTGATGAATTGCTCTAATGATATTATAAACCTGTCCTTTTCTTCAGGGGGGAAAATTGGGATTATTAGTATGAATTTTATATTTTGTTACTTTTCAGGTGCGATTAATGAAAGACAGGGACACTGGAGAAAACAAGGGTTATGCCTTTGTGGCTTTTAAAACAAAAGAGGTAGCGCAAAAGGCTATTGAGGAGATACATAACAAGGAATTTAAGGTATTTATGGTGCTTCCTAAAAATCTTATTTGCTATATTCAATTTTCAAGACAAATTTCAATCAAAAATCTTATTTTGGTGATTAGTTTTAACATTTTTCATGATTTCAGGGAAAAACTTTGAGGTGTTCGCTTTCAGAAACCAAACACAGATTATTTATTGGTAATGTTCCAAAAACTTGGACAGAAGATGAATTTAGGAAAGTTATTGAACGTGTTGGTCCTGGAATTGAAAACATTGAGCTCATAAAGGTGCAGTCTTGAACTAACTGAGTTACTAGCTTATATTAAACCAGGCCCAGCTTTTTATTCCTGCTCCATTTTGTTTATATCAGGACCCTCAAAATCCTAGTAGGAATCGTGGGTTTGCTTTTGTTTTGTATTACAATAATGCATGTGCTGATTATTCACGGCAAAAGATGTCAAGTGCGAGTTTTAAGCTGGATGGCAATGCCCCAACTGTCACATGGGCAGATCCAAAGAACTCACCTGACCATTCTGCTTCTTCACAGGTAATTTCCTGAATTAAAGTGGAATGCAGATGAGCAGTTTCTAATTGCATGTTCTTATCATTGCATCAAGTGTTTGATTGTACATTTATAGGTGATAATCCTTGCTTCCCTTTTCTGGCAATCTTTCCTCCTCTTTTTCTCCTTTTACTTCTCACCCTGTAGAGCCCAAGCCAATGGGTATTTACAAGTTTCTTTATGCTTTTGATATGGATCTCAGCAAATAAGGAAAACCTGTTTGCTGTTAGAGAAATTTATTGTGATTTAGGTGCTGTTATTTTCTGAGCTACATTTTCAAATTGTCAATTTGAGCAAGTCATGTCATTTCTTTAAAAAAGAACAAAGGAAAGAAAATGGTTCTTATTCACCAATTATTTTTAGGTAAGAAAAAGGTTAATGGGAGATGAGTTTGCCTTATTCCTAGGTCAGGACATATCACAGTTTACAAGTGTCAGAGAGGACTTACAGTGGTACTGTGGTACTTACAGTTGGCCTATCAACCAAGGGCCATTGACAGGATTTAAATATATGACCTTCTTGTCAACTCAATTTGATCATATCAATTAAGCCAACCCTCATTGGTGGTTCTTATGTACAAGGTGGACTTGGTCTTTAGTGGCTCAAACTTTAATAAAGAATGTGAAGTACCTGTAGCCACTCCTTTCTGTTATGTTTGAATTCTGATCTTTGTAATCTTGCATAAAGTATACGAATAAATAATCCGAGCCATGCCCAAGAGTTTTAGCTCAAGTGGCACTAGGTCCCTGTGGGAACTGCTAGATCCTGATATATAATCCCCCTTAGCTGCACTTTAACCCTCTCCCGAAAGAAACCTAGAGACTAGAGTTTCCCGAGACATGACTGCCTGAGGTTTGCTGTTTGAGATATAAACAAGATTCTAGCACATCAATGAAGGTTGCAGTGTTTCAAGTCTGATTCCTTTTATTGGATGATAGAGAGATGTTTGATTGCTATTACTTAGAAATCTTGCAAGGATGCTATCAAAGCAACTGAAATTTATGCAAGCAGTATGGAATTGAGTGCTTCATTCAGTTGAGCTTGGTACCTTTGGATAATGGTCCAGTTGGTCTTTTTCCATTTATGATGGTTGATGAAAAGCATTTAATAGCATTTTTACCACATGAGATTATTTGGTTAGTTTAGTTGTTTTTGTTAGATTGGTTCATAGCTAATTACCATCTTAGTTAGGAAGTAAGCCATTTGACTTTGAGAGCTTCTCTGTATAAGTTTACCATGGTATTGTGTAAACTCAATCTTTACTCATTCAATCTATTTCAGTTTCTTTGCTCATCCTTTTTCTTTAAACATTGTCTTGCTATTGCCATGTTTCCCAACATGGTAACTGAACTCATACTTATACAGTACACATCTTGAGCTCTTTTCCATTGCATCATCTCCTTTTCTTCTTTCCTCTATTTCCTCAGAAATTTATCCAAAATTTTCCTTTATTTCCCCTCATTTTGATTCTCTGCAGCTGGTTTTCTCTATTGGTTTGCTGTTTTTCTCACTTGTTCTTTATTTTCTAGGGAAAATTTCCCCCTCCTTTCCCCAATTCTTCATGAGTTTGCCCCTTTCCTTTCTCTCTGAAATATTTTCTGTTTCACAGTCATATTTTTTCTTTGGCATGAATTTTTCTCCCTCATGGTATTTCTAATGTCCACCCTAGCAGGAAGTAATTTTATTCACTTTTCTCTCCTCTTTTCTATTCATTTCGTGCTTTCATGTAGTATTGTTGAAGACAGAAGGGTAGTTGGTTGGAAGAATAAAAAGGAAACAAGGTAGTTAGGTTATATAGTTAGAACAGTTGGTTTGCTAGAGAGAATATATGGAGGGAGTAAGGATAGGGGGATCATTCAGGAACTTGTATTTGGAGAGAATTGAGCAGGTACTTCCATGTGCTACTGTCAAAATCTTCAAAATCATCGGGCACGTCTTTTTATATTCAGTATTGGTTTGCAATTTCCTTGGGTTGTTAAACTTTGATCTCAGCTTCTGCCTTTGGTTGTTAAGCCTCTGCCTCAGTTTGGCATTAAGATTATTGTTCCCACATTTAGGATTGTTGAGCATCTTATTGTGATGTTATTTGGTGGCCTAAAGAGTCCCGATTTGCATTTAATAAGTGCCATGGTGACATTATAAGAAGATCAAGTGTGCCCATAGACTGGTTGAACTTTGAAGACTTCTAATAGCTATGTACCTTGGTCATTGCTGATTCTCATTCTCATTTACTTTCTGATTTTCTTCCTTGTTATCCAACGTGATTACAGCAGGACTTGTATTTTTCAATTAGTATTTGTTGATTGAGTTGAGTTGTTTTGTTCATCCCTAGGTTGGAATGCTTAGGGCTCATTTTTCAGCTTGCTAGGAGCTACTACCGCGTGTTTAATTGGTTAATTTGGTTGTTGTTAGATTGGTTGTTAGTTAAGTACTAGCAATTAGGAAGTTAGCCTTGTGGCATATATAAGCTCATCATTGTATTGTCTAAACATATTCTTTACCCACTCAATGAATTTCAGTTTCTTTTCACATCCCTTCTATTTCATTTTTTTCTGGTTCTTGCCATGTTTCTCAATCTTTCCTTGGCAGCATGGAAATGGATACAACTCAGAAATGTCCAAGTGTCTTTAGTTTTTGGAATATTGTATTGGTGAAATTTACTATTATTGAGACTTTGACAGAATGATGATTTTGTTCTAAGAAAGGGATTGGTGTTGATTGTTGTTGAAAGCATCATAAATGTGGATATCTGGTGTTTATATTATGTGTATTTTAGGGTGTATGAGGAACTAATTAGTTAATTGAAGTTTTGCTTTCAAACTATTTTTGTTTCTGGCATTCAGGTTAAAGCTCTATACGTCAAAAACATACCGGAGAATGTTACTACTGAACAACTGAAGGAACTATTCCGCCGACATGGAGAAGTAACAAAAGTGGTCATGCCACCTGGCAAAGCTGGAGGGAAACGTGATTTTGGTTTCATTCATTATGTGGAGAGGTCAAGTGCATTGAAAGCTGTAAAAGATACAGAGAAATATGAAATTGATGGTACTTGTTTTATACTGTATAAAGTTACAAACCATTTTGTCCCTGCAAGTTTGTCTCTTTTCTTTTTATTTTTTTGTTTAATTGAATTTCTATGAGAAAAATAACAATAGAGAGAATCCAACTTATCTATGCATAAAAATCTTTAGAAAGTGTCACTGGTGTTATCACTTATCAATAAAAGATGTTCTTTGAATATATTCTGTATTTTCACTTAAATATGTTTAATGGATTTGAACTGCAGGCCAAGTGCTTGAAGTTGTTCTTGCCAAGCCTCAAACTGATAAAAAACCTGATGGAGGTTATGCCTACAATCCTGGACTTCATCCAAACCATCTTCCACATCCCGCATATGGTAACTTTTCTGGAAATCCTTATGGCTCTTTAGGGGCTGGATATGGTGTTGCTACTGGTTATCAACAGGTATTTAGTGAGTTACAACATATATTTATAATATATGTGTTTGATTCTTGTTTTATTCTTTGTTCTAATCTGTTTGGATCTTGTGGGTTCTTATGTATGTATGAACAGCCAATGATATATGGTAGGGGTCCAATGCCAGCAGGAATGCAAATGGTTCCAATGGTGTTACCAGACGGTCGAATTGGCTATGTCCTGTAAGTTGTTACCACTCGAGTACATAGTTTCATTTCTTTACATTATTTGATATAATACCTTGATCTTCATATTGGGGATATGCTGCAGTCAACAACCTGGTGTACAGGTGCCACCTACCCGACCCCGCAGAATTGATCGGAGCAATGGTCCAAGTGGGCAGCCAGGACGAGGAGGTAGTGGCAATGATGAAGGCAATCGTAGTAGAAGGTATCGACCCTATTAGGGATAGAAGACAGATAAATGCAATGTGGCTCTTGCCCCCCAACTGTCTTGATGGTGAGGGGACTTTTGGAACCAGGGACATGTAATTCAATTGCTATATTGACAAAAAATCCCTTCACAATCCCTATCCCATAAAAAGGGGGAAAAAGAAAAATATAAGGAGAAAGTTAGGATTAGGACCAGTGATATTCTATTAACTGTTTAATGCTGTTGGATGAGTCACAGCAGAGTAATTGCCGTCTTTTCTGCTTGTAATGCTTCGTGGCATTTTTTATTGACAATCAGTAGAAAACTGTGTTAATCTGGATTCAGCAAACTGTACCGGTTTTGTTGCACATTTTCCCAGCTCTAAATGGCACTTATCTTAGGCAGTTTTGTGAGCTTTAGTAGAAGTAGCGATTTAACAGTGCCTATTAATGCTACTTTGCTACAGTCAGAAACCCAACTCGTTGCCATTCATAAAATGCATTCGGTCAAAATTAAAACAAAATTATAAAAATAAATGAATAAATAAATTAGTGTAGCAACACAACTAATTTAAAGAAAAATACAAGAAAAATAGATCACTCAAGTACCAGGTGGTTGGTTTGATTTCGCGATTGTGGATTGACGGCCGAAATTAAAGTAATTTCTTATTATATACTTTGTCCCTCACATAGATTTGGTGAAGGGCAAAAGCTGCCGACAAGGCTTGATGACGACGATGGAGAAAATGGCAATTATTGTTCCCCTCGATACTATGCAATTATGGAAAAAGGAAAGAACGAAAGAAAAAGATATAGTACACTTCAATCACAGAAAGAAAGGTCGTAACTCGTGAAACATTCAAGATAGTAACTCGATAGATAAGCTTGGTTATGCAACAACAAAAGCATCCTTGAAGTTATTCGAAATAATCCTAGTCCAAATTGCCACCTTTCACTTATTGCGCTTTCTAAATCTCACTAACATTCTCGCCCCTGCTCGAAGGTTGTTCTTGTAAAAAATTGCTCAAAGAATGAAAATTGTTTTACTTCTGTTCTTCATGTATGTCATTATCTCATCCCATCCATTAACGAATACATGGTTGCTTGCAAAGCTGGGATTGTTAAATGCTTCTAATCACCAATATGCAGCTGCGTTTTACTTATCATGCTACAACCGGTTCCTTTCATACATAAGAAATGGAGTGATTTTGAGAAAAAAATTTCATAGACGAAGGTCATCAACCCCGCTAACATAGATTCTCCAGCTTTCACTTTCTTAATGAGGGAGAGAAGCTCAATCTGCAAAGGCCGATTGTGGTAATGGGGTTAACGAGAATTAGCTTGCAATGATGAAATGAACATAAATAATTTTATGCTACAGAATTAAGCATTCTGCAGGCAAAATTATGCATAATGTAACAAGTGCACAGAGTTCTGCTCATTGCATCTGCTACTCAATCATTGATCAGCTGCAGCAGTTCTACAATTGAAACTTGTTTGCTAAAAGCCTTAATCTAACTGCAGTATCCTGCAAACTTATCAAGCTATTCTGAAATTCAATTATGATGAGCAGCAGAATATTCAAGGTGTCAAACAACGTGATACTAGCTGAGTGACCTTATTTTGCAATTATATGTGCATATTTTATTTTTGAACTGATCAAATGAAGGATTAAAAAGGAGTCAATTTCAGGATTTTATGGTGAACAGATTAGAAGGTTTATTTAGATCCTGTTTGGATGAATTTAAGTTCTTCAAAAAGCTGATTTTAATTTATGTACAAGTTATTTTTAACTTATGAAAAGTTTGTTTCATATTTCCTTCTTTTATAAGTGTTTTTAAAGAAACTTATTCAAACTGAACCTTAGAAATACAATATATGACTACAAAAGGTGTTCGTAAACAGATGTTCTTAATATACATGCCTTTTTCCGTTTCAAGAATATAACTTGGAAATCGATCTCAAAGGAAGACATCAACCAAGCAGATAGATAATATGGATAACCTTTGGAAATTACAATGTTTGACACATACTCCAGTTCCAAATACACACACACACACACACATATATATATGTGAATATATAGGTAAACCCCATTGTAATTCATGGTAATGTATGTAGATTACTATTTGGATTCAAATATGATACGAACATATTTAAATTGTAATAATGGACTGAAATTCTGTCACCCACTACAACTTGCTACACAGTAATGCATTCTGTCATCTTTGCAATAATAAAATTCTTGTGGATGAACCGTTACTTTCTCAGCAGAAACAAGTAGTGGTAACCTAATAAGCAATCCCGGTTCACTATAGAAGATACACTTAAACCAAAATAAGCTGTCCATAAGATTTGAAAACGAAATCACTTTTTCATTCTCCCATGTGCTAGTATCTTGCGGAAAAAGTTAAACAGTCAACTCAAAAAGAAAAGATTGGTGTCATATCCCACCAGCACAATGCCATTTAATGGAATTTCACCATGTAATCCCGTAGGAAAGGGAAGGCGGGTTTATGATTGACAGAAAGTCTTGTTTATTTATTTTTTATTTTTTTTTTAAATTTAGAATACAAGAAGTCAAGAATATAATTGAAAAATAGTTTAGTGCAGCATAAAGGAATCCACAAGTATCGCCTCCAGAAGACAAATTAATTTTTCATATATGTATTAAAAGACCATGTTTATAATACGAGACAATAAGTTATACTAATGAGCATCAAACACTTGTCACTCTTTAAGGTAAGCATGAATCAAGACTGGATTGCTGCTAATCTTGGTCACAACTTGTGATTAAGAGTACTTGTCAAGTTTATCAATACAATTTCTTTGCTTATGAAAACAAAAATAGGCAAGCATGAAAAATCAAATCCCAACCTAATCACCTTTGGGTTTTAATTTATCAATACGCAATTTAAATATGCCATTATCAATAAAATTAAACATTCAACACTGCAACGAAAATTAAATTCTTCCAAGTTGCTAATACACAGCAACTCCATCCATTTAGTATAATATTGAAACCGAAGTTTCAAGCAAAAGCACGCAAATCACGGTCATCATATGACCTAAAGAATTAAAAAAATAAATAAATTCCATTCTCACTTTAACAATTAAGTGAGACAAAATCAAGCAATTATTTTTTTTAAAAGAAAAAACTTTCTGTATTAAATTATGAGTTTAATAATTATTCACTGTCAGTGTCAATCAATCAGAAATAATATGACTTTTAAGATAATTATCATAAAAACCAACAAACTTAACATATACAATAATTTATAATTAGATGATAATATAAAAGTTCATAGTCTATTTTCTCTTAATTTACTATCAAAGGAAAAAAAAATTAATTCTGTTGATGAGTAAAATAACAAGGCTGAAATCAAATGGTATCTGAAAGCTCACGAAGACGTTTGTCGAACTCATCCAATTTAGCGCCCCAATTGGCGTTTATGCAGAGTGGGCGAACATTGGTGTAGTCCACAGCGGTTTCTTCCGTGGGAGTGGCCACAGAGGATGACCCCCTCCAATGCCCCTTCTTATTGCTCTTGTTCTTCTTACGAGCACTTGCTCTCTGCAATGCCCAAAGTACATCTGACCCACTGATCTCGCCGTCTTGTTGTGGTTTTGGAATTGGAGTTGAGTTGGATTGGAGAGTGGCCAGAAGTGTGTGACCCAATTTCCCACCTTGTTGGCTGGCGTTGGCCGAGACGCCATGGCGCCAACGCCATGGTGGGGAGGTAGCTGAGACGGAGGGAACAAGAGCCTTGCTAAACGGCGTCGCGTGTTTTGGAATCACAACTTCGCAAGACCACATTTTTTTTCCTCTCTTCTCTTCTACGCTTCTTCCTTTCCCAATTTATTTTGACTAATTAGTACATGTATCCGTTTTCACACTGTCACGTTTATAATAGTTAAAAACTTAAATGCGGTTCAATACGTTGTTCGTTAATTAAAATTAAAATTTTATTTTGATAATTTACGGAATAAAATATTTTACGTAAATTATTAAGGTGAAATTATAATTCTGATTAAAGAATAACACAAATAATATATATAGAATTGCATTTAATTTTTTTCTTTATAATAATTGTTTTAAAAATTATACTAACAATAATATTATTTGAACTGGTTGACAGTATAATTTTTTATATTAATAATATATAGAAATTAAATTTATTTATTTTAATTTTAAAAAAAAGTTCAAATATAAAATTTCCATTATTATCATGTATTTTTTCTCTCTTATTTTATTTGATGTTTAAAGTTTTGACATAAGAATTAAAAAATATAATTAATGTTTTAGATTTTATAAAAAATTTATATAATTTTTTAATATATTTCTTGTCTTAATTTCTCTTTCATTTATATATAAAATATTATATAAATGATTGAAGATATAATAGAAAAAATATTTAATATTTCATTAAAATTATACAATGACAATAACAATCGAAAAAAAAATCTTACTAGATCGTCAAATAAAATGGAACGCAGCTAGTAATTCATAAGCATGTCATAGATTTTAATGTTGCTTTCATCAAATGGACTTGTTGACATGTACAATACCTCAACCACCCAAACTATGGCGACTAGCATGTGAAATTATGGAAATGAGGGGGTCCACGTCTATCATTTTTTTGGGCGTGAAAGAATTCTCAATTGCTTTTTTTGGCATTTGTGGTCGACAATATGAGTATTGTCTATTCGTCATAGTTCACAAATAGAATCCATAAAACATAAAAAAAAAAAAAAAGGTTCGATGAGTTCAATTTTGTATGTATTTTTAGTAAAAAAAAAATTATGCGGATATCCAATAATAATTTATCTTCTTGCGACATCATACTAAAAGGATGTTACAGCAATAAGGTGAATTCCTATTTGAAGCTTATGTAAACCTTTTTTTTTTTTTTTGGGTGGTGACCTTATGTAAACAATTATATTGAGTTTTGCTTTTTACCGGTAACAAACAACAAAAGCATACATAATTACTAAATGACGAACACATAATTCAACATCCTACATTTCAAAGATGATCATATTTATTGAGTTTTACTCTCTATTAACAAACTATACATCAATTCAAACACATGCACAATATATTTCTAAATTACTAGTACACAATCTAACATCTTACATCTCAGATAGAATCATACCTATTGAGCTCAACTCTCCATTAACAGACAACAAAGATATGCATAATTACTAAATTATCAACCCATAATCCCATATCTTACATGCCAGACATGATCAAATCTAGTGACCTTTGCTTTTCACTAACAAATAACACATCAATTAACACAATAATTTTCACAAATATAAGATGCACACGAAAAAGTATACATTACATGTGCAATTGTAACTCTTAGTGTAAGCTCTAAATGTATGCTCCAAATCAAAAATTAGAAAGTTAGTAAATATTTAAATCACAAACCACTTTTTAAATCAGAAATCATAGTAGAAATAAATAACCATTTTGTATAAATTAATAGCAATCAATAATAACTTGATTTTATGATAATTATTAATATCATTATGAGCTGAGAATTTTAATTATTCATTATTATCTAATTGATTTCAGACTCTATAGAATCTGATTTTGTTGCTATTCCTAATCCTAATTTAATCAGTAAAATTACATGTTTGATTATATATATATATATATATATATATATATATATATATATATATATATATATATATATAATATGACATATTTGACTAAAAATCTAAACTTCAACTTTTTATATGTTTATTAAATCTATAGAATTAAATAATAACGCTACAATAATTTACATTAGTATATCTAATTATGTATAAATTATTCAATTTAGTCCTAATTAAGTGTCCCTTTTCTAATTTGCTCATTCTCACCTAATTTCCTAAGTTAGGTTCAATTGATGAGGGGTTGTGGTCCGATTCATACTGTGGTCACAAAATTAATGAGTTAGAACTATCGTTTATGACTAAATGAATCATTATGTGTTGCAAATTTAATTGTATTTTTGTGTAACTTAAAAAAAAAGGATTTAAGAAAAGCATTGTGAAACTTTGCAGCATTTACTGATTTTGGAGCAATTTTTTTAAAACTAAATTGGTCATTAAACTGGTCAAGATACTAATTCAATGTTCAATAGTTGAACTATAGTTGAACAGTGGTTGAATCAATATTAATAAAATAATAATAATAATAATTAAATAATACATAAAATAAATATTGAAAAAACATAATATCATAACTTAATAATACTAAAAACTAAAAATAAAACATAATTTTATAGGTTCTTAACATTTATAGTACCTATATATAAAAGTTCAAATCAAATATGTCATAATACTTAAAATTTAAGTTTTAACAATACACATCAACATTTATTAATAAAAACAAGTTTTTATTTAGAATAGAAAAGAAAATGACAAATGCTTTAGGTAAATTTTTATTTTTTTAAGAAAAAAATTTAAAATGATGTTGTGTTAAGCATTTTTCATTGATCCGCTATGAATCAGTTTTTTGTTGGTTTTGACCAGTTTTACTAGTTTTCTGATTCTTTGACCGATTCTTCTTCAACTCGGTTCTGTGGTTTATTTGAATCGATCAGGTGACCGATTCACCGGTTGTCCAGTCCAACCTATTGGTTCGGTCTAGTTTTCAAAACTTAGCTTTGGAGTGAATTTGTTTTTTGTGTGTTGGCAGTTTTATGTATGGCTCAATTAACCTATTACTGATCACTTGAGAGAGTAAAGCATTTAAGCAACAACACAAATACATAGATAATTAAATTTATTTTCCAGGATTGAAGTTAGTAAACAATACGTCATAAAACCAGAAATATGTGCATAAAGCATGACCTTCAAAATGAGTGGTGTTTGCCATCAACAGTGGCGAGTAGCGTGATGCTGGTGCGGTAGTGTTCATCGGACATAGAGAGAGAAAAAAGGTTACCTGGATGGTGTTGATGACAATGGCATTCACAACAGTGGGGGCATTCATGACGGCAAAGGGTAAGGGCTCTCTACACAGAGGGTGGGGGGCTGAGGGAAAGAGGGCGCGATTTTGCATAATATTTGTAAAAGATGACGATCTTGAGATGATTGATGATGATCATGATGTTTGATAATGTTTTGATAAAGACATCACACTTGAATTGAAAGCTTTGAAGACTTTTTATAATTGTATTGTTGTTTTTATTTTATCTTGCACAAGTCTTCGGTGCTTATCTTTCTAAAATGAGATAGAGATTAGATCTTGAGCTTACTTAAAATTGATTAAAGAATCATAATGATTGATTTTAGAATAAAATCAACCAAACGCATAATTGATGAATAAATCAAGTTGATTTTAGGTTAATTGACGTTGTTTTGAAGTTATATAAGGTTAATTGATGTTTAAAAATGAATTTGATTCGAAAAAGTTAGGATCTATTTACTTTTATGTTCATTTTTTATTTCCACCTTTAATTTACAAAACTATCACCAACAGTTTAAATTTGCACTGAGATACGCAAACCTTCATTTTATTTTGGAATCCATAATTAATAAACTGTTGGTGACTCAACATAAATAAATATAACCCTTTTCTTAAGTTTTGGTAATTTTTTAACTTGTCATAACTTTAAAATCGGGCAACCTTCATTTTTCATAAACTTCATAAAAATCTCAAATGTACATTTTGCAGACGAAATTCTAACACAGTAAAACTCTATTATACTATGTTTATATATAAGAAAATAAATTTATATGATCATATCCATTTTACAAGTAGACAAATCTACGTGATTAAATGACTTTAAAGACATATTACAAAAATATTGACATTGACACGAAAGTGAATTACTCCCAAATATTTTTGCTTACTCAAAATGTGGCACATATTTTAGAACAAATTACATTGATATCACATGTGGTTTTTTAAAGTTGTACATGATACTTTTGTCTTTTTGACGCTTACAATAACTTTATAAAATGTAATTGTTTTTTGAATAACAGAATTATACAGTATAATGTATTTCAAACAATTAAGGAATATTTTTGTAGGAATGAAAAAGACAAGGCATATTGTGTGCAACCTCAAGAAATCACAGAAGTTTTAGTATAATTTGTTTTAAATTGTATTGTTAATGCAATTAGAGGACATAAAATTTAATTCTTAACCCTTCTTATATTGATGCCCGATATGATTAATCTATTACCCCAGTTTTTAAAATAGAGAAGTAATTAAATATTAATAAATAAGAATACATTTTAAAAGATTTAAAAAATATTTATCTTTTTTTAACTTTAAATAGAAGAAGTTAGCTTATTAAAAAAAATAGAAGAAGTTCTACCATGAGAAAAAAAGAGGAAGAAGGAATGAAAATAATGCATTCAAAGATTCACTCTTAGTGACTAGAAACGAAAAACAAAATTGTTATTTTTTAGTCTTACTATTTTAGTAGGATTAAAACGTATCATTTTTCTAATTCTTATGTCTCGTTTTGTTTGATATTTAAAATATATTAAACATAAAATAAAATTCGTATGTTATGTTTTGTCATATTTGAACCTAATTATTAAATGCTATTAATGGATTGATATATACCTGCCTCTTCAACATCAGGATACACCGTCCACTTAGCTATAAGCTCTTGGGGCCAAGACTCTTTTTATATAATAATTTATTAAGTGCTGTTAAAATATTGATGTATTATATATACTTAGGGATGACGATGGATAGGGTCTGGGTAGGGTACTATAGTACCCGTTCTATATCCGCATTTGAAAAAAATCTCTTACTCACGCGGATAGCAACTTTAATTTCCATCCTCATACCCACTAGGTACCTATATACCCATACCCTACACCTAGCTACCCACTATTTTACTTAAGTGTAGAGCCATGGAAAAAAAATTTGAAGCCTTAGGTGAAATTTATATTCAAAATTTAATTTAATACAGTTTGACAATCTCATTTTATTTTTGTATCAATTATGAAAGTATTGATCAATTTTTTATAATTAAGTTTTTTTAATATTTCACTTTCAATATATAAAGGAAAATTCATTTAATCCATCCTTTAACATAGTTAATAACAAATAAAATTTGAATAATTTTACTTTTAAAAAACCTACATTTAACAATAAGAATAATTACAAGTATTTTAATAATATTTTAGAAGCAATGCGTATATTTGAAAAAGAATATAATCTTTTGATATAATTTATTTTTAATGGAGTATAAATTATTTTTGAAATTTAATTTATATACAATTGTAGTGCAAAACTTTTTTACACAGACATCTAATAAAATTTAATTATTTTATCATATTATCCCATTCATTAATATGATGTGGCAGTATGATGAATTTCTAGCTTGCATATATGTAAAAAAAAAAGTTTTACACTAACAATGCATATAAATTAAACTTTTATTTTTGTTTATATTTCTTGCAATGTCTTTTTTTTTTTTTTAATGAATCAAGATTTTTAATATTGTAATATTCACTAGAGCTTATTTTTTTAATATATGAGATATTTTAATATATATATATATATATATTTGTGTGTGTGTGGGTATGGTATGGGGCGGGTTGGGTACTATAATACCCATACCTGCACCCATCCTCATTAAATTTTGTGGACAAATTCTTGCCCTTGCCCTCATTTCCATTGAGCGGGTATTTACCCTATTCATTACGGATATTTTTTGCGGGTACCATAGGGTCTGGGTAGAATTGTTATCCCTATATATACCTACCTCTTGATACACCGTCCACTTAGGCCTAACCATAAGCTCTTGGGGCTAAGACTATTCTATTATAAGTACCTTATATTAGGGACGAGATGGAATATAATAATTTCATTAACTTTGAAACTTACATCAGTTATACTATACTTATCGTGTATTAAAGAGGAATATTATTATGGAGTTATTAGATCGAGATCAGTCATGCATGTTACGTATTGATGAGGAAAATTATCATGGGATTGTCGAAGTGAGGAAAGTTAGTCATATTATTTTGATAAAGAGGATTATTATGCATCACGAGGTTGATGTTAGATGTCCATTTCATATTAATTAGGTTGATTAATTATTGTGGAATAATGAGGCCAATTTTTGTGCGTTATATATCACAAAGAAAGACGACTTTTGCAAATTAACAGCTAATTAGTTCAAATGAGATATTCCCTCTGGACTCAAATAAAAGTAAAATTAACTAATTCATATATTTGAAAGTTAGTTAACATTATTTAATTTTGCTAATTTCATTTGAAAAATAAACTTTTTTCTAAACTGCCATTCATTGAAACTTTATATTAAAAATAAAAAAGAGTTATTGAAAATTAAATCTCAATTTAATGATGGATATTTTGGAAATGCACCATTAAATAGGGTAAAATTAATTAAGTTTTGTTTATATTTGAGTCCACCTAATTTTATTTTATTTTTACTTATAATTGAATTTAGAGGAACGTATATTTGATTTTCTTTTAGTATGATTTCATATTCAAATATTGTGAATGGAAAAAAAAAATCTACTTAAAAAGCCAATTCTATCATATGGTAAATATTCTTACATGAAATAGAATTGTCTTACCTCATAAAAGATACGTAAAATTCTAAAAAATAAAATAAAATTTTATGATATTCTAATGTAAATATGAGTGGGTGACATACTATAACTTTTATGGTTTAAAATTAGGATTTATTTCTATTAGGTTGTGTTTGGATGAAGGATTTTAAAATTTCAAAGAATTTGAAATGCTTGAAATTTGAATTGCTTTAATTTAAATTTTCTTCATTTATTAACTGTTCTATTTAGATAAATCAATTCAAATATTTTAAATTTCAAATTTAAATTTGGATATGACATTTTAATTTCCACCATATACAAAATTTAATTCTTAAAAATATATTTAAAAATTACAATTTTAATATTAAACTTTTCTAAAAATAAACATTAGTAAATTTTTTAATATTTAATAATTTCTAAATAATTTTACTATTAAATAATATTTAATAATTCAAAATATAAATATTGATACTTTTTATGTCAACTATTGATAAAGAGAAGTGAAAGAAAAAAAGAGAAAAAGAAGAGAGAGATGGGAGGGAAAGGAGAGAGAGATGAGACAGACTGGAGAGAGAAGGGGGAGAGGAAAGAAGAAAGAGAGTGAAGAGATGGAGATGAGAGAAGGGGGAGAGGAAAGAAGAAAGAGAGTGAAGAGAAGAGATGAGAGAGAGGGGAAAGGCCATAGAAAAATAGAGAATAAAAAGAGAGGAGAGAGAAAGAAGACAGAGAGAAAGAAAGAGGAGAGAGAAAATAGACATAGAAGTGGAGAAAAATAAATATGAAAATTTTCAAATTTTTATTTTTTTGGTAAAATTTAAAAATTTATAATTTTAAGTAATTAAAATACCTTCATAAATTACTACAATTTCAATTTCTTACTAAATTTCTTATCTAAACAACATATTTCACCACAAAGTATTTTTAATTCCCTTTAAAAATGAATTACTCTTTTAAAATTCTTCATCCAAACACAAGGTTAGTGTATTTTACACTGTGAATCAATAAAAAATTAAGATAATTATTATAAAAATTAACAACGTATCATATATGATGATTTATAATTAAATGACAATCTAAAAATCCTTTATATTATCATTCATAAATTATTTACTCTTAAAATTTTCTAAACTCAAATATACTTTTGTACTTTCTAATATACCGTTGCACATTTGCTGGTTATTTTGTTACGACTGCGTAATTAATAAACAGGTGACAACTCAACATAAATATATATAGATAATTATTTTAGTAAGTTTTGGGACATTTTTAACTTTGAAATTGGCAGGAACATAAGTTAGTCCCAAATATTCTTACATACTTCAGCTGTAACATAGTACATTTTATAGTTAACGCATTGAGAGGACATAAAAATTAATCCTCAAACTATTGTTCCATTCTATGGATGGTCTGTATTAATTACAAATCACTCTGACAATATGAGAAAGAACTTTCGTCCCTTTTCCATTGATTGATTTTGATATACACGGTGAACAAGTTTGAAGTTTCCAGTTGACGCATGCAAGAAGGTTAAGGTAATAGGATCACCGAACATTAATAAATGATGTAGCTAAAAACACCAACAGATTAAAACCCCCCACCCGGCAAAAGCAAATGCCAAGGCTGTAGTAGCAGTATAATAAATAAATAAATAATTAATTATAATATATTTTGTTTGATTTTAAGCAGAGGCGGTGGGGAGATGAACGGAGTCGTCCCAGGGGTTGCCACGCCAGTCCCTCAAGACGGGCATGTCCTGTACGGCCTTCCAGACGGCGCTGTTACACTTGAAACCCGACCCGAAAGCGATCTGCCAGACCCGGTCCCCCTTGGCGACCCGACCCTTGGCCTCCGTGTAGGCAAGCTCGTACCAGAGGGAGCTGCTCGAGGTGTTCCCGAAGCGGTGCAGCGTCATCCTCGACGGCTCCATGTGCCACTCGCTCAGGTCCAGATTCTTCTGCAGCGCGTCCAGCACCGCCCTCCCCCCAGCGTGGATGCAGAAGTGCTCGAACGCCAGCTTGAAGTCGGGAATGTACGGCTTCACCCCGGACATCTTCAGCACCTTCCTCCGAACCAGCGACACGAAGAACATCAGCTGCTCCGAATACGGGAGAACCAGCGGGCCCAAGGTCGTTATGTTTGTCTTCAAGGCGTCCCCGGCCACAGCCATTAACTCCCTCGCCAAACACACCCCTATTTTTCCGCTCTCGTCCTCTTTTTGGTACACGCAGTTGTAGTTCTTATCGTCGGCCCCCTTGTGGGTTCGGACCGTGTGGAGGAGCTGGTACTTGGAGCGGGCCCGGTCGGAGGCCTTGTTGGAGAGCAACACGGCGGCCCCGCCCATTCGGAAAATGCAGTTGCAGAGGAGCATGGAGCGGTCGTTGCCGAAGTACCAATTGAGGGTTATGTTCTCTGTGCTGACGACCACCGCGTAGGAGTTGGGGTTGGCTTTGAGAAGGTCCTTGGCGAGGTCGATGGAGATGAGTCCCGCGCTGCAGCCCATGCCGCCGAGGTTGTAGCTCTTGATGTTGCTCCTCAGCTTGTAGTGGTTCACAATCATCGCCGACAGAGAAGGGGTGGGGTTGAACAAGCTGCAGTTCACCACCAGAATGTCAATGTCCTTCGGCTCGACGCCCGTTTTCGCGAAAAGCGCGTCCAGCGCCCCGAACATGACGGCCTCTGCCTCCAGACGCGCCTCGCTCATGCAGAGACTGGGCGGGCGGGAAGTGATTCCCCTGGGAAGGTACGTCTCGTCGCCCAGACCCGCCCTTGTGGAAATCTTCCTCTGGAACTGAAGCGACTCTTCCTCGAACCCCCCACTCTCTTCCGTCATCTTCAGGAAATTCTCCACCGAGATTTTGCGCTCTTTCTCCGGCTTGTAGCACGCGAAGTCCACGAGGTAAACCGAAGGGGACCGCTTCCACCGGTAGAGCGCCGCGAGGGAGAGGAGCGCCGCCGAAGCCGCCGCCAGGGTGTCGGCGTCCAGCTGGTGGGAGCAGAGTTTGGAGAGATTGAAACCCCCCGTGAGGGAGGAGAGTAAGAGAGGGACGGTGATTGCTAACATCGCAATGCTGGCTGCGTTGCATGAGTAGCCGTATCCCAATCCCAACTTGACGTACTTCAGCTTCACCGACTGAAGGAAATCCGGCAGCCGTCGCCGGATTCTGATCACGGCGGAGGACGAGTCCTTGAAGTCCATCTCCGCCGTTAATCTCTCCCTGTCCATGTCTATGCTATTGCGACCCATTGCAATAGTTAACGTTTGTGCTTAATTTCCTAGGTACTTAACTTCCTCTCTCTCTAACTTGTGTATGTTTGTTTGGTTGTGATGTTTCTCCAAGAGGTGAGTTTTGGTTGGCTTATAAAGGAGACACTTGGGGAGGCTAGGAAGCTGACCCATAATTGCGCTCTAGGAAAAAAAAAACAAAAAATAAAAATAAAAATGCTGAAACTGAAATGGAAGCAACGAGAGAGCATGCTAGCTAGGCTTTCCCTTCACGCCCAACGCACGGTTAGACCACATTCACCGCAAGGAACCTAGCAAGTCTCGTCATGTTTATTAATCTTGGGGGAGGTAGTTTCGAAAAGGTTTAGATTAGATATATAGCTCAACTACTTCGGAAAACCAAACTTGTTTTTAAAACGAATATATCGTGTGTGTGTGTATAGTTGATTTTATCTTGATCCTTGGATTTGCCAATAAATACTATTTTTATTAGTAATAAATGTTTAGCGTAATCGGAGTGGATAGACAATTTGACTTTATGAGATATTCTCTTAATAAGCAGGGCTATCATCACTTGTTTGCTTGTGTTTAGCCATTTTTTCATCTGTGTTATTTGGCGTATGCATTTGAAACAAAAATTGGGCTACGAACACGCAAATGTGAACCAAAAAAAAAAAGAAAAAAGAAAAAGAAATTGGCCTCTATTTTGGGGGCATATATCGTGTAGCAGCCAGCAAGATGAAAAACGGAAATTTGGGAAAATTGATGGAAGGCCGGTGGACGTTGGGGGCTGGTCGTCAAGGAACAATTAATGGTATTGTGCCAACTTGTCAAAAGCTTAACCCCATTTCAAAACTGGAAAATAAATATCAGTTTGATTTAAATCAATCCGGTCTCAAGATATCCAAAGCATGATTTGCTCTAAAAAGATTGATAATAGTAATATTTACTGAAGATTCATTTTGTTTTTGTGTCTGTTTCAATTAATTAACGGCAATGTCTTTTCATAAGAGCTACAAAATTAAGGGGTATGTATGTAGGTTATCGATTTCTTTGTAAAGCACGTTTTTCTTCAGAAAGAATGTATTTCAATCTTCCTAAGACAATACTCAAGGACAGGCTAGAGAAAGTTGGGGAACAGTAATAGGAAATGTAAGTAGCTGATCTAAATTATTCAACTGTTGGGCTGAAGCCAGAAAAGCGAGTTGTAAGTTTGGTGATGGATGGTGGAATTCAGAAACTATTTGACTTTTCGGGTAGAGTTGTATGTGCAATTGGATTGAACTGAGCAATGTCTAGGCCAACAAATTAAATTGAAATTGAAATGACATAATCAGTCCATAACTGTAAAATTTTGTGACACTAGGGCATTCCTACAATAGACTGTAGGAGCAAGGTTTAGTTCGATCGTTTCTATGTTGTTCATTTTTAGTAGTTTAATTTTACCGAAGTTGTGTTTTGTGATTGAAATTTCCGACACATGATGAGTGCATTACATTGCTCAAAGTCATAGTAGAATTGGCCCCAACATTACTGGTGCCGATCATTTAGTACTCATTGGATATTGCCGATCCTTTTGAGTCTTTATCTTTAATGTTTCATACAAATCCTTTTCAAGGCCACCCATAACAACACGTGGATTACATTCTGCAGCCATATATGGCGCATGTAGCTCACCGATCTTGTTCAACTATTTTAAATTTTTTAACGTTTTGAATTTGGTTGACCACAAAGGAGATACTTTGCGGTCACTGGTCAATGGAGTGTAAAAGCGATCTCTTTTCCCCATGCTTGAATGTCTAATTAATGACCAGACCTTGGTTCAGCCATAAGGACCAATAAAAATGACAATCATTAACGATTTTTTTTTTTTTACCAATTCATATATGTAATTACAAGCACAAATGTAATAAATTTTGAATTTTGAATATATTCAAACAAACTAGTTTAATCTTTTTCTTTTTCAATTATGAACCCACACTTTTATAATTATGAATTATTACTAAACTTCCACTTGATTGTTAAGCATTAAATCGTATACTAAAATAGGATTTAGCATGTAAGAGATTCTAATAAACAAGAATAAGAGGGTGAAGATGAAGTGTCTTGTTTAAATGTCCGTGTTTTAAGGAAGAATGTGCCATATTAGTAAATTTTATTATTGAACGAGATATGTCCCGATAAAACACTCTTTAATGTAAATTGCAAATACAAATGCAATAAATCTTAAATATGTTAATCCACACCAGTCCAATCTATTACCTTTTGATTATATATCAATTCACACTTTTATGAACTTAATTGTCAAGCAATAAATGAAATGTTGAAATGGGATTTAGCACATGAGGGATTCCAATATACAAGAATAAAAAGGATAAAAGTGAACTGTCTTTTCAATCTTCATGTTTTAAGGTAAAAAGTGTCATAATGATATACTATATTATCAAGCAAGATATCAGATGATCACACACCCCTTAATGTAAATGACAAGTACAAATGTAATAAATCTTGAACCAGTTACGACCCATTACTTCTTCTTTTTCGATTATCAACTCACACTTTATGAACTATGAAGTAAACTTCAGCTTATTTGTAGGGCTTCAAATCAAATGCTACAGTAGGATTTAGCATGTGAGAGATGGGTGAAGATGAACTGTCTTGTTCAAATCTCCATGTTTAAGGTAAAAGGTACCATAACGATGAATTTTATGATCAAGCAAGTTATCAGCGGATCAAGCATTTTTAATGGATGCTTAATGAGACGTACAAGGTCACTATTTTGCTGAGGTGGAGGGGACGTTTCACGGTCATTTACTGGTGTTTGTGATTGCATTGTACAGGGTTCTCGCCGAACACAAGTTTCGGGCCCCCATTTTGATAGGATGGTTCAATGAACATTTCATACCGGACCAACTAAATAAGATGAGTTCTACTCTCAATTTAGTGAGTTTTACTCCAATGTAATGAATTTCGTGTAAATTTTAGCCAATAATAAATAATATATTTAAAAAGTATATTACTAGCTTTTCTTGTACAATAAATTTGTTAAAGCACACTCATGTGATCTTTTTTATTTTTAATTATCAACTCTTACCTTGATGAACTATGAAGTATTGTTTTCGTTCCTTTTTGATATCAGATGGACACAATAATTAAAAAACCACACATACGTAGACGTAGCGGAAGACAAGAACGAGACAGAATTTTTTGTTTACTGCACTCCTCACACTAGCGCACATGAAGCAAAGGAGAGAAAGAAATTTTTCTCTCAAAGTTTCAATTTCACTATTTTTGTTTTTTCAAATGCAGTACATAAGCAACCCTTTTATAGGCAATACATAGTAATATAATAATAAAACTTAAAAGCTAAGATAAAGCTACAGGCAGTAGCACAAGGTTTAAACAATTCTTGTTACTGAAGCAAAGCTTAATCGATAGTCAACGATTGCAGTTGCTGCAACGGTTTTCAATAGTCAAGTTTTACAACTTGATTTAATATATTTTACCGACATTGCCTCCCTTAAATCAAGCTTGTATCATTCTGAGCATTTTCTTCAACTTGCAAAATAACTCAATCTTTAATGGCTTTGTAAAAATATCCGCTACTTGCTCTTCAGTTGAACAATAATTAATCTCCATTTCTTTTTCAGTTATCAACTCTCGTATTTTGTGAAATCGGATATCAATGTGCTTGGATCGTCCATGAAAGACTAGATTCTTACTCAATGCAATGGTAGATTTATTGTCGCAAAATATTTCTGAGGGAGTATTCTACTTCTGGTGCATCACTTCTAAAATTCTTCTCAGCCATACTGCTTGTGTAGCACAACTGGTTGCTGCTATGTATTTTGCTTCAGTCGTTGAAAGTACAACTATCGGTTGTTTCTTTGAAGACCACAATACTACACTAGTACCTAGATGAAATGCATACCTTGACGTGCTTTTCCTTGTTTCTACATCTCTAGCCCAATCACTGTTTGTGTATCCAACAAGCTTTACATCATTGTTATTAGCATAAAAAATTCCATCGATCAGGGTACCTTTGATAAATCTAAGAATTCTCTTAGCTCCTTGTAAATGGCAAACACTAGGCTCTTCCATGAATTTGCTAAGCAAACTGACTCCAAAGACTATATATGGTCTAGTTGCAGTCAAATATCTCAAACTTCCAATCAAACTTTTGTAGTAGGTTGCATTCACCCTTTTGCCTTCACTTTCTTTGGTCAACTTTAACTTTTCTTCAATTGGGGTGGAAACTGGCTTTGAATTCTCCATCTTGTATTTCTTCAAAATATCACCTGCATATTTCTTTTGAGAGATAAAAATCCCATCATCATGCTGAAGGACCTCAATGCAAAGAAAGTAGGACATTAGGCCTAAATCAGCCATCTCAAAGCAATTTATCATAACCTCCTTGAATTTTGCAACCATCCCTGAATTATTGCCAGTGAAGATTAGATCATCAACATATAGACACACTATAAGAATATTTCCAGGATCAACAAATTTAACATATAAAGTGTGCTTAAAAGGACATATCTCAAAACCATGCTGCACAAAGTAGGAATCAATTTTCTTATACCATGCTCTCGGTGCCTGCTTCAACCCATACAATGCTTTCCTCAGTTTGCAGACTTTATCTTCTTTTCCTCTGATCACATATCCTACAGGCTATTCAACATATAGTTCTTCTTTCGGAATACCATTCAGAAAAGCAAATTTAACATCCATTTGATATATCTTCCAATTAGTTTGAGCCAAAAGAGAAATAATCATGCGAATAGTGTCTAATCTTGTAACAGGAGAAAATACCTCAAAGTAATCAATACCTGGCTTTTGTTTATATCCTTTTGCAACCAACCTTGCTTTAAAGCGATCAATTTCTCCATTGGGTTTGTACTTTGTCTTGTACACCCACTTCACTCCAATAGGTCTTTTATTCGGTGGCATATCTGTTAACTCCCACGTTTCATTCTTCTCAATAGCATGAATCTCATCATCCATGGCTTTTCTCTAATTCACATCACTTAAGGCTTCTTCAAAGGTTATTGGTTCACAATCTACAAATAAAGAAAACTTGATAACCTCTTCATCTGATGGGTCATTATCATTACCCACAACATAGTCCTCCAATCTGGCTGGTAGCTGACGACGCCTTCGGGGTCCTGTTAGATGATTCTGGTTCATCAAGAGTTGGGTCTGGTTATCTTTCATTTTCTTCATTGTTGTCAAGAATCACCATTGGCTCCTTTTGGGACTTTGAGGACCAATCCCACACGCCTTTCTCATCAAATGTCACATCTCGACTGATAATCACCTTCTTTGTCTCTGGATTGTAAAGTTTGTATGTGTTGGAATTAGTATCGTAACCAATGAAAATACACCTTTCACTTTTGTCATCTAGTTTCTTCCTAAGTTGGTCTGGAACATGAGCATATGCTATACATCCAAAAACTCTAAGGTGTCGAATTGATGGTCTTCTTCCACTCTAAGCTTTTTCTGGTGTTTTGTCATGAACACTTTTTGTTAGGCACCTATTTAAAATATAGATAGCAGTAGCAACTGCTTTCGCCCAAAACTCTCTAGGCATTTGTTTGGCCTTCAGCATGCATCTCACCATGTCTATGATTGTTCTATCTTCCTTTCTGCAACTCCCTTTTCTTAAGGCGTGTATCTGGTTGTTAGTTGATGTTTAATTCCATGCTACTCAAAGAGATCTGCACAGACAAGGTATTCTTGGCCTCTGTCTGTTCTTAGTGCTTTAATTTTGCATCCACTTTGCTTTTCTACAAATGCCTTGAACATCTTGAAGGCATTACATGCTTCTGATTTCTGCTTCAAAAAATATACCGAAGCCTTTATGCTAAAATCATCAATGAAAGTAATAAAATACCCACTACCACCGTGTGTTGGTATCTCAACTGTACACAGATCTGAATGAACTATCTCTAATAGGTTTTTTGCCCTCCATGACTTTCTAGTTGGAAATGACTCTCTATGCTTCTTTCCAAACTCACATGTCTCACATACTCCATCAGGAATATTCACAACAGGTAAACTAGAAACATATTCTTTTCTTGACAGATAATTTAAACTAGAAAAATGAAAATGTCCAAAACGCATATGCCATAACCAATCTTCATTCGGAATCACAGAACTCAAGCAAGAAATTTTTTCATGATGAATTGTCAAAGGGAATAGGTGATTAGGAGTCATCTTTACCTTGGTAATGAATCTTCCATTTCTGTCAATCAACGTACAGTAACCATGATGAATTTGCATGTTGTAACCCTTCTTTGATAGTTGCCCCATACTCAACAAATTATGATGGAGACCAAGAGCATAGAAAACATCAGAGATAAAATTTTGAGAACCATCCTTCAACTTGATAGTAATTTGGCCTTTTCCCAAAATAGGAATATTTGTGTTGTTTCCAAATTTAACGGTGGATTTTACCGTTTCATCTAAAGAAGAAAACAACTCCTTTTTCCCACACATATGATTGCTACACCCAGTATCCAAATATTAGATATTTTCATCCTTTGAAAATGTATTGCTTGCCAAAAATAAACTTTGTTGGTTAACAGAATTCTCACCAATATTTTGATACTGACTTTCTGCTATGTTTGCCTGTTGATTAAATTTACAGTCTATAGCTTTGTGCCTAAACTTTTCACAGCAAAAACAATTAAAATTTGTTCTTTCTTAATGGTTGTTACCACGACCTCTTCCTCAGTTAGTTAAACTATAATTATTTCCACCTCCTCCTTGACTAGATGATTTGAAACTGTTGTCTCTTCCTTGATTGAAATTGCCACGTCCTCTTCCTCTGTAATTACCTCCATCTCTGCCTTTGTAGTTTCCTCTTCCTCTACTGTTGTAATTATCACGACCTCTACCTTCTACACTTTGATTGGTTCAGCATCATTGTTGAGATTCACTTGACTTTTCAAAGCTTCTTCATTTACTTTTTCTTCATTTTCCAATATTCTGCTCACATGGCTTTCAATACTTCCTTGCAATTTTGCTACTGTCATGGTGTCTGTGTCGTGGGACTCAATTATTGTAGTCACCACATGGTCAAACTTCATCGACATGGTGCATAGAATTTTCCCCACCACTTTACTATCATATATGTCTTCTCCATACACTCTCATCTTATTGATGAGATATGTAACACGTGAAAAATATTATTGTACAGATTCAGAACTGGACATTTCATACCTTTCATATTCTCTTCGCAGAGATTGTAGCTTCGATTTCTAGGCCCTTTCTACTCCTTTGTATAACAACTTCAGAATATCCCATGCTTCCTTGGCTGTTTTGGCATTTGCTATTTTGCCAAAAATGGAATAATCTATACCTTGATGAATCTGTGACAGTGCCAATTGATCTCTCTTTGAGTAGTATCATCAACTCCTTTTGCTAATCTCGGTTCAATAAAGCTCCAAATATTGTGAGCTCTTAAATGTGTGGATATCAAAATCTCCCAATAGCTGAAATCTAACTTTCCATCTAACTTGGGACCAGACCAAACAATGTTGTAATTGGTAGCCATATCTCTCTCTCAAAAGTATATCAACTCAATTTTATTTTTTTTGACAAAGTGAGAACACTCTTGTTCCTCACACACTCAATATGTTTTTTTTACTCATACTACTACCAAGCTCTCAAGCTCTGATACCAATTTGATATCACATGGACACAGTAATTAAAAAACCACACATACGTAGATGCAACAGAAGACAAGAATGAGAGAGAGAAAGAATTTTTTATTGCACTCTTCACACTAGCACACATGAAGCAGAGAAGAGGAAGAAAATTTTCTCTCAAAGTTTCAATTTCACTATTTTCGTTTTTTCAAATGCAGTACATAAGCAGCCCTTTTATAGGTAATACATAGTAATATAATAATAAAACTTAAAAGCTAAGATAAAGCTACAGGTAGTAGCACAAGGTTTAAACAATACTTGATACTGAAGCAAAACTTAATTGGTAGTCAACGATTGCAATTGCTGCAACAGTTTTCAATAGTCAAGTTTTACAACTTGATTTAATATATTTTACCGACACTTTTTAAGTATATTTTTAATTCCTAAATTACTTTATACAACATTAAAAAAAGAATAGAGATAGTAAAATTTAACTTAATTGTTGGGCATCAAACGCTAAAATAGAGTGTATTAGGCTTGAGTGTGGGAGAGATTCTAATCTATTTTTCTTTGTTAATACAACATAGTAATTCATCCGTTCCTTTTTAATTGTCAATTTTTTAGAAAATTTTGTTTTTATTTATGTCATTTTCGAAGTTCAAGATAAGATTAATTACTTCTTTGTCAATTATACCCTTACTTCTCACCTAATTTTTAATGAATTTATATATTTACAATTAATATGCATTTATTGTAGAATAAAAATGAGAAAGGGTACAATAAGAAACTTCAAAATTATTTTATGAAAAACAAGAAAATTTATTGTATTTCTTAGTTTGTGTAAAAAAACCTTAAATGACACTTAGAAAAGAACCAAGGTAGTATCTAGTTTGATTATAATGTTAATATAACGAACTGCAAGATTTGGAATTGAATGGTCATGAAAATATAACAAGGAATTCAGTCCGGCGAGTGTCGATTAAACTGTTCTGTGCCAAGGGACGAAAACAACTTATCCTTGGAGATTGTGGCTTGATTCCACAAGTAGGACCCTTTGAATTCCGCAACTTGATAATGGTCCCCCATAACAAATGAGATACAGAGCTATCAACTATATAAACATACGACACTGGATTTATGTACTTAGTTAGCAAGTGAGATTAAAACTTTTGGGTCCCATTCTCATATGTGTATGCAGTGACATAGACTTCAGTGCAGCGTTTGAGGGGGTCTGGTCCATTGCTTCATATTTGAATCTTGGTTCTCCAACTAGAAACTAATTCAATCAATGTATTTGAAAATAATGGCACTGATAATCATGGGCTCCACGGCTGTTTTCCATAAGAACAAAATTTAAGTACAATTTCTGAGGTGTTTTTAGTATTGTTCTTTAATCAAAATTAGAGTTTCACCTCGATAATTTACATGCATTAAATATCAATGTAGATTATCAAGATAAAACTTTAATTTTAATTGAAAAACAACACGAAAAGTATATAAAGAATTGCACTTAAGTTTTTTCCTTTCCCGAAATCAAATTAACTTAGGAGCAAACTTAATCTTGATCCGACCCTGCATGAAATTTTGTGAGTTGCAGTCTAAGTAGACGGGAAATAAGAAAACTTAGGTCATTTGTTTTGTAAAAAAGAAAATGTTTTTATATGTTTAATTATTAAAAATAGAAAACATTTTATCGAGCTAAACAACCCCTTGTTCATTCTAAAGGAAATTTCATATTTCTAAAACCTCTTGCAAGTAAGGAAAATCAATTTCTATATCATAAGTTTCAGTCTTCTACTTTTGAATGAAAAGAGATATCTTATTATACACTCTTTTTTGTAACACGTATTTTCATTGTTATTTAACGCTTATATTTTTCAAGGAAATTAAACAATTAAGTATTTTCAAATTTTCTTTTTACATTAAGATTTTTTTACATTAAGATTTTAAATTTCCAAATCTCAATTTTTAATTATTTTTAAATATTTATAATCTTTTTTCACGTATTTTCATTGTTATTTAACGCTTATTTTTCAAGGAAATTAAACAATTAAGTATTTTCAAATTTTCTTTTTACATTAAAATTTTTTTACATTAGATTTTTTACATTAAGATTTTAAATTTCCAAATCTCAATTTTTAATTATTTTAATATTTATAATCTTTTTACCTAAATTAAAAAATAAAAAATACTTGCTAGTTAATTATGAATTTTAATGAAAAGGGAAAATAGGTAACCAGAGTATCAGGAAAGGTTACAAATCATGTAATTCTCCTAACCATACAATTATTCTTACAATTTATGTGTCATTTTTGTAGGATCGAGTTATTAAAGTTAGATAACTTGATTCAAACTCTATTTAAATAAACTTCTATACGAATATTTATAGGAAAGAAAAATAAGAAGAAAAAAATGAGGAAAAGCTTCTCACATAAGTTAAAATTAACTTATGAATAAGTTAAAATCATCTTTTTAGAAAAACTAAAATCAAATTTGCTCTTGGAAGTATGTTTCACTAAAAGTGAAGAAAAATATATAATTTTATATTACGTGGACAATTATATATTAAATTTTAGGTTAAATTAAAGATTTGCTCCTCACACTTGACATTATTTTTTGTTTTTTTTTCTCTGTACGCGTATGATTGCTAGGAGTATTCTTGATTGTTTACTGAGACAAATCTCCTTCGAGGAATCTGAAGGCACTCATAGGTAGATTAATTCCTCCCAACCAGATTGACCATTTGCTTAAGAGACCTGAGCTTATTACTACTTAAACCTATTGTATATTTTGAGCGGGTATTTCAAAAGGTTAAAATCGCAATTTAATTAAATTCAAAAAATTATTGTAAATTAATTTAGTGACTTATTAAAATAGATATTTTACTCTAAATTAGTTTTTGACTTGGTCTTTTAGACCGAGTCTAACCTTCTTTTTTTGACTTGGTCTTAGGTAATTTTAAAAACTCTATCTTTTCTTTATAAATATCTATATTTCAGAGGGTTTTAGGATAGAGTTGTTTCTCCCATATCTTCTTTTCTTCTCTCCTCTGTACCCATCTGGGTTATTCTAAAAAAACTTGCTAGTTCTGTTGCCTCAACCTTTGTTGGGATGAGCCTGTTATATCCTGGAAAACTTGCGCATCATGTGAATAAGTCATTGAGGACAATGTGAGATTACACGTCTCAAGCTTAATTTGTTTATGACTTTTTATGTTTGTAGGTTTGATTTGATAGAAAGATCGTGATTATAGACAACGAGTACTACAAAACCAACCACTTGTTAGTATTTTTTGTTTGTTTTAATTCCTATATATATAAAAAAAAACCTCTACATTTTAGTCTTTGTATAAAGAATGTTTACAAATTAATCCCTACCATTTCCCAAAGTTGCAACGGTATTAGATTTGGTTCCTATATTTAGACCCTTTTTTTTTAATCTTTAGGTAAAAAAAAAAAATTCATTCTTCATTTTGGCTTTTTACATATATTTTTTTTTTTACATTTTAGTACCTGTACTTGACATATCATTTTTCATTTTTTTCCCATATTAAAAAAAATAAAATAGCACCATCATATTATAACTTTAATAAACAATAAGGATTGATTCGTAAACAATTTTTCATGTAAGAACCAAATTGTAGAGTTTTCCATATAGGGATTAAAACAAAAAATAATGCTGGATACAATGATTAAATTTATAATTCAACCTAATTTTTTTTACCAAATTTGTTACGAAATAAAATAGTTTTTAAACATACTTCACTTCAAAATTAATTTTAACCACAATTAATTTTACTAACACTAAAAAATTGAGTCAACCCTGATACCTATGTTTTCATAGTAAATGTGAAAATGTTCAACGATCAGGGGGAATTGAAAAGTAACCCCACCAAACGTAATATAAAATTTTAAGGGTTTTTTTTTTTTATGTAATTTATAAAGAAACAATAAAACTTTTATGGTTAGAATTATGTGCAGTAGTTAAAAAACGCAGAGAACTCAAATCTCAATGCTAGTATTATACAACACTCCAATGCCTACTCATACTATTTTTTTCCCATTTATATACTACGTCTCTGAAATTTTTTAAGAAGAGTACAACGTCAAAGATGAAGAAACAATATCCTTTTACCTTGTGGGACCTATTTTTATTTTTTTTTCTCACGTATAGAACATCCAACCGGGCACATCCAAAGTTCCAGATTAAGCAAAGCACCGGGCCTTCCATGAACCACAAGGGAATGGCACAAGAAACAGCACAACAATAACCGAGTTACGAATTAATCAAACGAATCATTGAAGAAGTGACCCTATTATGATTGCTTTCCCTTCAGCTTGTTGTGGACAAAATGGTACATGATCAAAACGTTCTCTTTCATAAGATATATACATAGCATACAGCAAGGGGAAACATAAGAAGGTGATACCTTATTTCTTCATTTTTTCCCTTCAGTATGCCACACTATGTCATGCAACCCTGATGAGAAGATTTTGTAGAACTGCATATAAACCAAAGATGGGGTGGCATTCAATCACAACAGAACTTGGATCCGGAAATGATGTCATTGTAATTACTTGTAAAACAAAGGAAAACAGACAGAAAAATGTCGAACTTGCAGTTTTCATTTGTTAGCAGAAATAGAAATAAAGGTTCAACCAGAGAAAAGTGATAAGAAAGAGGCTTTGCAAAACATCTAAGTCGAGCAGTAGTAAGAAACGCAAATGAATTAAATTTGGATTGCAGATTTCCAAATATGACTCTTGTATTTCTGGATCAGAAGTAAAGACTTAGAATTTTCACATGCCTTATGAAACTCCAGTGTATCACCCCCGGTCTTTCGCAGCTCCACCATGTGCAAGGAGGGAGCCACTTCAAAAACCTGAAGCCAAAGACAACCGATTATAGCAATCAATTCCAGTCAGAGCCCCAGTACATTGGAATTGGAAAGAAACCAATGAAAATCTATTGTATGATGTGTTCTTTTGACAGTGTCGATTGTCATTAAAAAGACTCCAATTTGCATCCATGAGCATGAAATTTATGTTCCATATTTTATTCATAGAGTCAAGACCCTGCGGTTAGGCAAAATGTCCTTGCTTCAAGACAAAGTATTATTTGAATGCATGAAGCTGATCAAATAATTGTTATAAAACGATGCCATGCATTCGAATCAACCCAACTTTAACCACTCTGGCAGTTGGTTGCACTGTCTCCCCGTTTGTCATATAAATTCAAGTCACTTATAAGCCAGATTCAAAGCCATGTCAAGTATGTCAGACCAGAAATGAGCAATTTATGAATTTATCTCTGAAATTAGATGACTTAGGTAAAGAAAATTGGAATTATTCACAACCAATTTGTGGTGGTCTTGTGACTACGGATTCAAATCTTTTATCTCATTTTCTTGTCTCACTTCCTATTCTCCAAATTGAATGTTGAAAACTCATCAAAACGAAAGAAGGCAGAAGCTATTGCCACTTAAGAGGGAGAGACAATTTTTTTTTACTGAGTTGCCATTATTTAATTAGAGACAAGAAAAACGGTAAGAAAATTTATCATGTGACCACCGAAAAAAGAAGAAGCCGATTATCATAAACAAATGTCTCAGTACCTCAGTCGCCACTGAAAGGTGACCCTTCCTCCCACTCTTGTCACCTTGCAGCTTCATCTGCAGTATTTAAATCTACGTAAGTTACAATACTCTTCAGCATCACAAAGTGAGTCATACTAAACATAGTGTAAAGATAGCTCTTAGGAAATAGACAATACAGACCAATGAGCATTATAAAATTGAAGAGATAAACCGTTACCTTGTAATTTCGCTTGTGTACATTAAAGCCCAGTGGCTTGGCTGCTTCCTCGATTTTAAACATAATTTCATTTGCAGGGCACTGTGAAGTAAAACGGGTTTCTCGCTTTACTTGACCCTACAGTGTTGAGTTTACATGAAACAGAGAAACAACAAGCATCAACAAGAAGGAATAAATATAAGTAACAACATTTTATTGTCCACTTGACACAATGAACCAACTACTAACTTGAATTTGAATCAAGAAATTGCACTTAACTCGGCCAAAATTGATCCAAAGACCATAGTCCACAAATTATTGCAGGTCATTAGTCAATTTCCATGGGAATTGATGACTTATGATTTGAAAGAAAACATTAAAAAGAAAACTTAGTACATACAAACGTTAACATGATCAAAGCACAAGATCATTTTCACATACCGTTTGCTTCTCAAACAAACTGTCAAGATTGAAACTTTGTGACCTAGAAATGAGCTCAAAAGCATTCATGGAGACGGGTTTCTCTTTTCTCTTTGTCACTAGATTTTCCTACAAATCAACGTGAAGCAATAAACAGCAGAATTTCCTGCGATGGATGAAAGAAGTTGAACACAAATATTGCCTAAAAATCAGTACATTAGACTCATTGAAAGCAACGGCTACATCATCTACACTTAGGTCCTCTTCCTCGGTAAAGGATGCTGGCTTGTATCCTTTCTTGAACCATTCATCTTCTAAGAGCTCAGGAATTTTTATCCTCTGCAAAAAGCATAGCAATTAGCAACAAACAAAATCAGAAAAATACAATAGTAAGGGCCAAATAGGAAATTAGCATGTAGGAATGGTCAATAATTCAGGCGACCATTCAAAACACACCGTTAGAGGGTTTGGGTCAAGAATGCGTTTCAGCAGTTTCTTTGCCTGTGGCGGAAACCATGATGGACAAGAGAATTCTGCTCTGCCAATCTGATATATAGTAGTATTTATAGATTTTCACTTCCATAAATAATGACGACAAAGGCAACTTTTAGTTTTCATGGGTAATAATCTAAAATGACTTACTTTCCTGTACAAAGCCATATGACTTGGCTCATCAAAAGGCAAGTAGCCAGCCATAAGTACAAAGAGAATGACTCCACAAGACCAGATATCAGATGAAGAACCAACATAACCTCTATCATTAAGCACCTGATACAAATGGCACACAACATATCATTTACTGCAAATTTGAGGGACTAATGTAGTTTACAATGGCATTCATCATGTCAAGACTCAAGACAAAGTAGGTACCTCAGGAGCAACATAATTCGGGGTTCCACATGCAGTGCGGAGCAGTTCATCCTCCTGCATTATATAAGAATTTGAAGAAGTGTGTTTCCTAAGGTTATATACAAATGAATCGCCCCTAAACTAGATAGCTGAACTGAAAAGTAAGATCAGACGTTTTCAAAGCACCAAGGCTATCTAACAAAACAGTTATCTTAGTATCAAAACCTGAAAACTTAAAGGAAATAACATCTAAGGTACAATCCAAAATCAAGTCCGATGACTATGAAATTAACCTTGTAGCTATGTCAAGCTAATCAGAAGCAAGCAAATATGATCTACCCACAAATCAGGAGATGTATGTATATTCTAAGAGAAAGTAGCCATCATGGCTTGTCACTTGTCAGGTACTCTTGAAGAATTTTAGTGAGACGAAATAAAGATTAAAGAGTTTGTTTGTATCAGCTAAATTGTAACTTTGGGAAGGTGCACAGTGTCTAAATCAGAAAACTAATAACATGACGCGTATCAATCCAATATGGCAGATAGCATCTTACTTTCTGTGAGTACGTACTCAATCCAAAATCTGAAACTTTAAGAACACTACTCGAGTCCAGAAGAAGATTCTCAGGCTGCAAAATGCATTGAAGATGACCATAAAATAATTGATTCCTGATCAATCCTATGAATCTAAATTTAAAAGTTATGGTGCCGGGGAAAGAAGATTAAGGAAGTTGAAAGACCTTCAAATCTCTGTGATACACGCCTCTACTATGGCAGTAGTCAACAGCATTAATAAGTTGTTGGAAATAATTTCTTGCTTCATCTTCTTTAAGTCTCCCATTTGCAGCCTAGAAATCAAAGAAGCAATCCCAAGAATTGTATGTGCTCAGATGCAAGATTGTCCGTGTAGAATATTGCTAAAAGTAAATAAAAATGAATAGGAGTGTGTCACTCAAAAAATTCAAATCAATTGACCTTGAGCCCTCTATACTTATATATTTTTTGACTTGAATTTATTTGCCCAATGTGGGACTTACTATGTCTTGCAACCCTAATGAGACTTACTATTTTGTACGATGAAATGTGTATGTATGTATAATAAGTAAGGTAAATGAGACTTACTATTTTGTCAAATAGTTCTCCCCCTTTAACAAACTCCAGAACAATGTAAATCTTTGTTTTGCTTGCCATCACCTATCCTTTAATAGAGGACATATATTGACTGAATATATTGAATGCAATGGATTCAAAAAATAAGAAATTATTAGTTACATTATATCCACCATTTGCAGCTGATATGTAATCTAGGCTTATTCTAATATCAATGATGACTTAGGCATGCATTACCTCTGCTAACAAAAACAAGAAAACAACCACTTTTACAATAGAGAACTTGACGTACCACAAAATTCGAAGACCTACTAAAAGAAAAATCTGCAATCGTAATTTACCATCACACGTGCTCACTTACTTACATTGACTATAGTAGGGCAACCCTAATAACTCAAAATTCTGTAGGGTGTGCATATGATATATAAACTTTGGGATTATCTAACTTATTCCAAGTAAAAATAAGTTAAATAACTCCATAAAAAATGACTGGTGTAATTTTTTATGCTGTACTAATCATTTTTAAGTACATAGAAAATTATACCAATTATTTTTAATGAGATTGTTTAACTTCATTTTTACTTGGAGTAGGTTAGACAGTCCCATAAACTTTTCATAAAAAAAGAAGACAGATATTTAACAGACTAACGTGTGCCACACTTTACTTCAAATTTTCCCAATATCAAAGGAAAGACAAAAAATAAAAAGGAAGAGATTTTAGTCCCTTCATTTTCCCTTCCAAATTTTTAAATCAAACAAGGCAAAATTAAAAAAAAAAAAAACCCTCTTTTAATTTTCCTCTAATTAAACCCACTAAAATCTGAAAAAAAAGAAGTTAAACTCATTAAATACATGGGAACTAAATTTTAAAATACTAGTTCACTAAAAAAATATATATTAAAGTACTATTGCAAACGGTCTATTATAATTATTATACAAGTAATCTGCATTTTTAAACATTATTTTGCAACACGTATTTTGTTATTAGGTAAATTTTGCGTGGTCTTACTATATGAAAAATATGAGCCCGTTCTCTTTTTAGTAACATCCCGATAAATTTACTCGGTAACATTATAACAGCGTGATAAAAGAAAAATAAAAATCAGTTGCTAACATTTCTCATTATTTTATTGTCTTTTCCACATGTTGACATACTTCACATGCTAAAATATTTTCATTTTTAAAATTAAACCGATTATCAAATCAGTAAAGACACTATTTCTAATCAAATAACAAGACAAATATTCAAACTCAATAATAAATTTAACATTTATAAATTCGTGTATTTTTTTATATTGTATAAATATGTTTAAATATAATTTTATGTAATATTAAAATATATTATATTTTAATGTAATATAATATTAAATATATTTTAATATATAGTAAAAATGATTTTCTGTTGTATTTATTGTAACTACGTGCAGTATGTCACTATGCCGCATACATTTATATTAAGAAACACGTGTTGTGGTAGTTGCAAGTTGCTTTGTAAAGAGACTAAAGTCCTATGAAGAGTCACAATGGAATGTTTTGTTTTCAAAATACTAAACATGTAATTACTTTTTTTCTTCATTTTATTTTCAATTCATTTTTATTTTTTTTTATCATATCACTCACTTATCATATCCGAGCTGTCTATCTTATTTTAAATAAAAATAACAGAGAAACTTTTAAAAATTTTGTAAATTACATTACTTATTTCTATTTTATTTCTCACTTATTTTTCTTCTTATTTTTTTTCTTCCTTTCTTTCTCTTCTCTTCTCTTCTCTTTCTCTCTATTAAACATACCCAAAATGAGATGGACTTCTTTCTTTCTACTTCTTCTTCTTCTTCTTTTCACTCCAGTCTATCTCAAAATGGGTAGACGTAGACCTTTATCATCCTCGATTTGTATTCGATCATTAACATTGAACAGGTTATCCACTTATCTCTAACAATTTAGAATCCGATTTACAAACCGCCAATAATCTCACAGACTTGACTGAACCGGTCATGAATTTGTGTAACGGCTGAAGTGATCAATCTGATCTAATTTTTAAAATTATAGAAAATATGTTTGATCTATTTCGGCAGTATCACGTGGTCCCCCATACTGCTCGAGTTTCACAGTGTGATGCTTTTTATTTTTTCCGCGAGAGATGATACATGCGCATCGTTTTATGTGCTGATTATTTTTACTGTACCCGTGATATTCGGTGGTCACCATATTGCTAATTGATTAAGGTTGTGTTTTATTTTAAAGATAAAAACTCAGTTCTTTATACTGTCAGTTTTATTTTATGTTTGGTATTTAAAAACAATGCAAAATAAAATATGAGATTAAAAAGGGATATATCGCAGAGTATAGCATCTCATCTAATTAACAAAAACGAAACGTACCTCAAATATTTTAATAACGTTTGGGTGATTGATCAGCTTCATCGTTGATATTTCTCTCATCAGCTGCGAAGAGCAAAAGAACAAGATTTGGTCAGCAAAACCCAGTTGGGGTGGTTAATTAGCAGCTTAACCAAATTAAATGTAATACTTGTTCCATCATGTTGTGGCGGAGGACATGTTGACGGTCGAGGATTTTGATGGCAACGTAGTTCCCGTTCTCGACGTCCCTGGCGAACTTGACCTTCGCAAAGCTTCCTTCTCCAATAGTTTTTCCCAACTCGTATTTCCCAACCCGGATACGACCTTTCGCTTCCTTCGCGCTCATTTTTCTTTTAGTTTATTTCTTGCTTAGTTACTTCGGGGATATACAAGTTCTTATCTGTTTGCTCATATGTGAGGCTCCTGTTTAGTTACTTGGTTTCTTTTTGTTTTTGTTTTTGTTTTTAAAAGGTAAGTACTGAAGTTGGGAACCTTTTTCCTCTCTGTAAAGTTGAGTACCAATTGGGAGGAAGGAAAGGAGATATGAATTGGCAAAAAGGAGAGAGGATGGCGCATTGTAGGTCCCACGGGCTGTGTGCCTTTCCTTTGCTACCGAACAAAATCAATGCATGAATTACCAAACATGTGTTCCCTTCGTATCCTTCTTGGATCAGTTCATTACTACTTCCCAAAAGCGAAAACAAAAAGACAAAACTCAGGCTTGTTCTACCAAGCACTACGAAAAAATCTTGACTTGTAGCTACGAACACTTATAGTGATAGTCATAATTTATTTATTTTTTTGATAAAGTGACAGTCACAATTTATTTTTTTGATAAAGTAACAGTCATAAGTTAGTGTAGGTACAACTTTGACCCATATAATAAAAGGATTCCAAAGTTACTCATTTTGCTTGAAAGTCCTCAAAGTGTTTTAGGTTGTTAGGACCTGAAATACAGTTCTGTTTTATAATTGTTCTAGAGGTTTTTCGGACATATAACTCTAGGGTTGACAATACGGGCCAACCCGTCCCTCCCCGACCTCAATCCGCTAAAAGCAAAGCAGGCGGGTTGGACCTGCCAACGAAAAGTGGGTTGGAGTTATTAATCCTTCCCGCTTAGTGGCAAGTTAATGGGTTGGCCTGCGAAAAAAGAACAAGTGGGTCGGCGGGTCAATAAAAAACAAGTTGGTGGGTTGACCCGCTAAAATGAATTTAACGGGTAGGTTGACCCACTCTATCCATTTTCAACCCACCCAATTTTTTTAAAAAAAAATTAGTTAAATTTGAATATTTTTTGTTATCATCTAAATGAATATTTGAATTGAATTAAATAAATTTTATTTTAATACACATTATATCACTTTGGTTCTTTGACATATAATTTTATTATTATTTTAATACATATTAAATATATGAAAGAGAAATTATATTTTTTCATTCAAAAGTCATAACTTATAAGAATAATTTACTTGAAAATAAATATTACTTATCATGACACTTGAAAATAAATAACACTTCTCATTCAAAAGCAAAAAATGTGAGGGATTATATTTTTAAAAATTATTTATACAGTAATCGTCCTTCAAATTTAATAACTAATTATTTATTTTTATCAAAATTAACTCTAACACAGGATATGCGGCTTGCGGAGTGACCAACGTGAGTTGTGCCTATTTGCTTTGCTAATAGTATTTACTTACTTTTTTATTTTTTTATTAATGTCTAAAAAAAGAGAGGAAAAAAAAAAAAAGGAATGTGGGTTGCGGGTTGACCCGCCTAGCCTACAGGTTGGCCCACCGGGTTGGCGAGTTTTACTGGCTGGCTCGCCCCGCCAAAAGTGGCGGGTTAGAGGAGTTGACCAGGCGAGTCGAACCCATTTTGCCACCCCTATATAGCTCTAAGTTGGCTCTCACTTCACTTGCCCTGGCTGAAACGGTCGCAGGCACCCTGGCTAGTAAACCCTTATGCACAGCGTGGGAAGTGCCTAACAGTAAGGAACAGGTGTAATAAGGCACCCAAATGCACGCTGCCACGTGACATCTAGTTCTAACAAAATTTTTCTCCTAAACACACTATATAAAGGACTCTATATTCATCAGGTACACACGTTCTCTCTTATTCTCACTCACACTTGAATCCTTATTGACTTAGGCATCGAATCCTTGTAGGTGCCACCACTGGATATACCAATGACCACCGTGGAAGCTCACTGAAAACGCTTTCTTGTGTTCACCACACAACAATAATATAACAGGTTGCAAGGCTATTCAACTTTTCATTTTTCCTCTAAAATTCGTCTGAAAATTTCTCTTCATCATTTCATTTCATTTTACCTGTGCATGCTTCAAATGAAAAAGAAAGTCTACCACACACATACTAGCCATTTTCCAGTTGACAATTTATTTCGTTTCAATTTGCGGTCATTTTATTTTGCACACTGAAGCTATAAAAAATTATATATTAAAAAAAATGTATTTTTGGTATATGGTAATAAGGTGGAGTAGATATGGTAAGCAAGACGGATATCATTACAACTTAAGCAAATAAAAAAGAAATTATAGCCTTGTGGCTTCAGATGTTGTATTAGTTATTTTCCTGCAAATCTGGCTGAGCTGAGGACATAAATTCTCTCTGCAATGTGATTGACTCCATTTTCTCTTCTAATAAATAAAGTTTCTCCCACCAGCGCCATCAAAGGAGATATTTTGTAAGACAAGTAACAACTAAAAAGATATTAAAAAGGCAGGAAATTTTATGTGTCTTAAGACAAGTTTATCTCAAAATAGTTCCTATTGTAAGTATCAAACACAGAAGACAATTACAATGGCATTAAAAGATAGGTGGTGGGGTGGTAGAGCTATTATATCTCATCTTGAATTCTTGATGGATTAAAAAGGGACATTGAAGAGCTCATGCAGTAACAAAATAGAAGTATAATTCTCAATGTTCAGGTAAAGGTTATTTTCAGAGAAAAGAACTACGTAGTGCTAATGTCTTCAAAAGCATATAAATTTCATTGCATTCCAAAAGTATACTTTAGAGAAAAAGATAGTTTCAAGGTGACCTCTTGTGGAAAAGGGATCTCTATAAATGGGAAAAAAAAGTATCAAGAGAATTGGAGTTACACACTTACAATTGGAAGCAGCCTTATTAGGGAGAACTTATCAGGCGATGGGGAACACTCAGAAATTCAAATATTGCATCCTACATGCAACCACAGTTCACCTTTTTAGACATTTTTTTTCCTTTTTCATATCTTCCATAAACAACTTAAACCGTATAAACAAAATTACAAATTGATTATATAACAAAAGAAAGTAAAAAAAAAAAAATTATTCCCGAGACTCCAAGCAAAATAAAAAGTTCTTCAACCCCAATGACTACGGGTCGTTTGGATGAACTTTTCAAAAGGAACTTATAAAAAAAAAACTTATTTAGAAACTCTATTATGAAAAGATCTTTTTAAATAAATTAATATTGTGTTTGGATAATACATTTTTAAGTGCTTATTTAAAATAATAATTATTTGAAAAACTGAAAATTTTAGTTTCACTATGAACTTTATTAGGAGCTTTTACTTTTCCAAAAGCTAAAAAAAATATACATCCAAACACCATTATTTACATAACAAAGTACTTATTTCAAAAAATAAACTTTCAAAAAATCTTTTAATATATATCCAAAAATGCCTACGACATATATTCTACGTAGAGAGAATTAATATTGCAATGTGGTAGCATTCGGAAACGACCCCTCACAAAGACCCCTGCTGTGACCAAATTCTCGAAGCTCTTTATATGACAGATGTCTAACAAGCTGTCAACGAAATGGAGTTACACATTACTTTTTTGCTTAGGATTACAAGGCGTACACATATCACAGTTGTCTATCAAATAACACTTGACCAAAATGTTGCTCACCATATGGCATATCATTCTGAGTATGCCATGCTAGCTTCAGCATAATACTCCAGGATGAATCAGTAGATGGAATCAACAAATTCATGCACATAAAACGGATGTGAGTCCATCTGTACCAGCCATTAGGTCCAAAATTCCAAAAGCTTTTGTATTGCAAAATTAATTCTCTATGGCTGCCATAATTGTGGTATATATAGATGGAGCCTCAGTTGTCACTTCAGCAAAGCTAATCCAGAAGCAACAATTTAAATAAGATGTTCCAAACTACTATCACAAAATGAGGGAATTAAGTAACATGTGTCATGGCAGAATTACTAAAGAATTAATGCATCAATAGCCATTTGACCCGTTGATAAAAAAATAAAATAAAAAAATTCAGTGTGACACACTTTACTATTTCACAAAAAAGAATAAGTTACTCTTTCAGTCTTTCCAATTATAGGAATCGCGCATGGTAAAAATTTAGATGAAAATTAAAATCCCACAATTCTATTCTCAGACAATAAAGTGATGCAAATGCAATGTATAATATGGCAGAAAAGAGATACGGACACTAATAATATAGCTGTTGCATCAGGGAGGAACAAACCTAATTTCCATGTCAAGAATGGGAAAAAAAACGACCCAAGGGATGCTTCACTACTCACTTTAGACCAACAAATGAAATGAACACAAAATGATTGAGTGGACTATGATTGAGTTCGAGAAGAGGAAAATAAAGATAGGAGTGTCCCACAATAAAAGTTTAGATTTTAGAATTTACAAATTAAAATATGCATTATTGTGTTGATTGACGTATTACGATAATGAAGCAGTTTAATTTCTAGATATTTATTTTAAAAATTAAATAAAAATAATAATAATTAATTAAAAATAATGATTAAAATTTAAAGAACTATATAATTTATTTTTTTGATAATTTATATAATTTATTTTATATACATATATTTAATATAATTTCAATTATTAAGTTTTTAATTAATAACTATATCTCTTCATTTTATTCTTTATAATAAATTTCTTGCTTAAAAATGAGTCATGCCTTGCAAATTCAAGCATTTTGGGGATAATATAATGCTCCTTTATCCTTTTGTTGTACTGCACTCCACAAATAACAAGGAGTCCTATATCCTGTTAATGATCTATAGATGCTAAATAGTCCCCAACTATATTAGCTTTTCTATACAATAAGTTGAATTTCCTGATCCTTCGGCTAGAATTTTGAATTGATTTCATCATGAACCAATAAGAATGGAGATGGCTAACTCCATGCACCACAAACTTGACTGCAATTTTGAAGTCACATTCCAAGCCACCTCAAGAGTTGATGTAATTTCCCAAAGTTCAGACTTTATCACATTTGAGGACCCTAAATTCTTCGTAAACCCAAGCATCCACTTTCTACGTGAATCCAGGACCAACTTTGAGATTTTTGGTGACTTGGGCGGAAAATGATGCCATCATAATCATTTGCATATTATTCTTTTTGTATTTTTTTGTTCCAAAATCATTAATAATCCATTCATAATTAAGATTCATTGAAAAATTGTTTTCAATAGAAATTAAAACAAGACTATTTAATCTACCTTGTGACATAGTAGATCACAAATAGAATTTTAAAATTTTCAATTTCAAAAAACTTCTTTCAACAGATGCAACAATAACGAAAATAGTTAATATTATTCTATAAGTTGTACATGCATTAGGAAAACAATTAAATGTCTTCAAATAACTTAGTATTGTAAAAAACTTAATTTTAATTCAATTGTTAAAACCTCTCTAATGACTTTTAATTCTTCAAATAAAATTTCACCATCAAGATCATAAGAATTATAATGTTGTAGATAAGTTTCAAGATGTTTGCAATATAATTTCAAGTCCTGCTCAAAGAATAATCTAAGTCTTTCAATACTAAACAAAATAAAAAAAAACCTCCTCATATGTGTTATATTGCTCAAATCTTCTATTAAGTGAGCTAATTGCTTGATCTACAATATATAAAAAATAATGGATCCTACAAGACTCTTCAACAAACTCAAGGTTTAATTGTGTACATTTAGGGGGATTTTCATTAGTGTTTTTTTTTTCCTACAAATTTGACGTTTTGGAACAAACACACATTTAATCTCCATTTCATTCGCAATTTTTTGAGCAATAACAATAGCATTTGCAAATCTAGATTCTCTATCTTTGTCCATGTACTTAATCAAACCTTTTAGTAGTTCTATAGCCACATTAATACGCATGTCATTTGTTTGCAAACTTTTGCTAATTTCATTAAGAACAATTAACAACTCAAATCAAACAATCATAGCTACTACAATTTCATGACTTGTTAAAGATTCAGCTTCACTCTTAATTTTTGAATCATGATCTTGTTTAGCTAGTTGAAGTAAAGCCTATGTCTAAAGCTTGAGTTTTAATTGCATATACAATATTCACATGACTTTCCCAATGTGTTTGTGACAAATGTTTAATAGTTAAATCCTTCACATTATCTATTAAAATCTCCTAACGCTTTGTTGAATGAGAAAATACAATGTAAATACATTGTATCACTCCAAAAAAAACTTTAGCTTTAGTACAAGAATTTGCTATATCACAAAGTGTCAAGTTAAGGCTATGACAACCACATGGTGTGTATAATGTCGTAGGATTTATATCTAATAATTTTCTTTGTACATCTTGGTGTTTACCTATCATATTTGATCAATTATTATATCCTTATCCTCTCACGTTATTAATATCAAGACTAAGAGTTCCTAAAATATTCTATAATTCTTTAAACAATTCTTGACCTGATGTATCTTATAAACTATCAAAAATTCTACAAAAAACACTTCCACTTTTATTGAACTTGTAGAAACATCCACACAACATAGTATGAAAGTCATTTTGTTAAGAAGAGGGAACATCACTCATTAGTTGACTAATTACTAGTGATTGTTTCATTTTTTATAATAAACTTTTCATATAATCTTAATTATATAAAAAAATTGTTTTAATATTTATATAGACTTAATAGTTTTTTTGGTGCCTCTCTAAAAATGAGGCCCTGGACAGTCGCCCACCTCAATCGTGCTTAGGCCACCACTGCGTGAATCTCTCTAACACTCTAGCACATGATGATTGAAGATCATGCCTTATCACAGACCCATCTGTGTTGGTTTTTGTCCATCCATGTGGAGGTGAATTCCACCGAATCTCCCTTAAGGGTGGGCATGGATTGGATTTTTAAAAATTCAATCCATATCCAATTAAATGGATTGGATTTAAAATCCTTATCCATAAAACTGGTTTGGATTTTTTGAAATCGATTTTAAATCCGATTTATGGTTCAAAATTGGTTTTAAAACCAAGTCAATTTTAAAATCAATTTTCGACCATAAATTGTTTTGAAACTGATTCATAGTTCAAAACCAATTTTCAAACCAATTTTAACATATAAACTAGTTTTGAAATTGGTTTTAAAACTGGTTTATGGTTCAAAATTGGTTTGGTTTTAAAACCAATTTTGAGTCATAAACTAGTTTTAAAACTGGTTTTAAAATCAGTTTTAAACCGTAACAATAAACTAATTTTTTACACAATTCTTTAAATTTTTTAAACACAAATTGCAGTTTGGTTTGGTTATGGTTTGACAATTTTAAAAATTTTAATTTATTAATACAATGTAAAATTTAATAACTAAATTTACACAATTATTATGCTATATTATTTTAAAAAATCTATTTTCTTTAATTATCTTTAAGATAGATTAGTTGAAAAACAATACTTTTTTACTGCTATTTTATTATTATTCTTTAATAATATTAACATGTTCTTTTTATAACACAAAAGTAAATTGTGTATCTCTTGATATTTAGCATTATTCTTTAACAATATTGGCACAGCATTTTCTATAACATATATAAAAGTAAATTGTGCACCTTGATAATAAAACAAAGAGAACGTTATAAATTGGTTTAATATTTATTAATGTAATTTTTTTACAATAATAATAAATTTGAGACCACTTTAAATATGAATTTTAAAATAATTATTGTAAAAGTTAATAATCTCGCTATACATGATGATCTGTAATTAAACTACATTATAAAATTTTATACAATGTCAATGTATTCTAACTATTTTTTTTTAAATTGTGCTTATCTTTTTTCTTTTTAAATTATGAATATCTTTTAAAATATATTTTTAAGATATATTTTTATTTCTTTACAAGTTTATTTAATACTTATAATTAATTTTGAATATTATATTATTAATTTAAAAACTTTTAAGAATAAAAAGACGTGTTTCATTAAGAAATAAAAAATAAAAAGATGCGTTCACGTTGCTTTGTTGTATAGGCATAGCTAATAGTGATTTTTGCAATAAGTAAAGATGTTATTAATTATTATGAGCATATAAATAAATAAATATTAATAAAAATATATAAATTAGAAAAACCCTAATCGCTCACTCACTCTTTGTTTCATTGGCAATATACACATTACAAAGAGTTTTGCACAAAGAGAGAGAGAAACATATAAAAATAACTGGTTTGGTGTAGCAAGGAAGAATTATGTTTTGAGATAAAGCAAGGAAGAATCTTAAAATTATTCTTTTAAGATAAACAGAGGAGAATTATGTTTTGAGATAGTATAGCAGTTTTCAATTTATGCAAAAATGGATATAGATATAATAACTGATTGCAAAAACGGATATGGATATATAACTAGTCCATTATAATTGGTTTTAGATAATAACCGATCTATTAAAATTAAATTATAATGGAGCAGTGTGGATATGAGTTGGTTTAGCAAATCGGATATTTTGCACACCCCTAATCTCCCTAGATTGGAATGGTAAGTGTTCCTATGACACCATGTCCCCTCGTTAAATTTTTCTACACCAAAAAAATGAATGTTAAATACATTTTAGTGGATATTTTAAGTTATTTAATATAAATTTTGTTAAAGGTAACCGTTAAAGGATTAAAAATAAAAAAATTATTGAAAAGTTTACTATTTAATACTATTAATTAAATATTATAGTTTTTAACAATTTTTATTTATTAATTTGTTAACGACTTAGTCCTTATATTCAATAAAAATAAGTATATTGTGTCCTTCAATATAATAAAATTTTCTATAATAAAAACTCTCTATTTTATTTTTTTTTATTTGGTGTTGATAAATACAGGTAAAAAAAAAAGTTTAGGAATTAGGATAAGGCAAAATTTACAAAAATTGGGAACCATAATTATGGATCAAATTGGCATAAGAAGGCCTGCACGTTGCTAATTGCTATATAGAATTATAGACCTAATTCAGATTTAGCCTTTGGGCTATACGGCGGTGACTGTTTGACTTGATAAGGCTGTGCTTCAATTTTGATCCAATCCAAACACGGCTAGGTTGCACTTTGCTCTCAGATTATTCATGTGGATGAAAGAAAAGTAAAAAAGAACATTTATTTATTTTTAGATAGACTTAAATTTATTTAACTTCTTTTAGAAAAAGAAAAAAGAACATTTATTTAACTTTTTTTCTTAATTGATCCTTAAATTATACATAGTATGTTAATAGCTCCTTCTATTAATTTAAGATTAATTACTAACAAAAATAATTACAACCGCTTATTTAAATTAAATTTGAGTCATTAATATATATTTTATTTCTTTTATAAATTAGTATATTATTAGTCAATGTTTTTTATAAGTTATATTATTAGTTCCTATTGGTGCTAGCAAACCTTTGTCACCCTTTCCATCACTGCCCTCTAGCAATCCTTCGGTCTCAATTCTAGCGAATATGAGCCATCACCACCATAACAATCTCCTTCTCCTCCTGAGATGAAGATGAAGCCAACTGGGGTCTCAATTCACATGTTTATCTAATAAAAACAGACAAGTCAATTTCGTATATTTTTTTTTATTAAAAAATTTGTACCTTTATTAGAAATTATTGATATTAAAATAGATCAGAAATGTTATATTTACAATAAATTTTCAGAATATTTTTTACATTTCATTTTTACTTTATTTTTCTTGATCAGATTCTTCACTTTATTTTATACTTTTTTCCTTTTCTTTTCTCGTTTTTAACTCTCTTAAATTGTAAAAATTATTGTCAAAAAATTGTGTAAAACAGAATAGGCGCCACAAATACTTGCTTTTTATTTTTTAAATCAACAATTCATTTTGGTTAATAATGAGAATTATAGGAAAAAAACAAATAATTAATTATAAAAATTATTTATAAATGTGTATTTGATTCAGATTAATTTTAAAATACAATCGTTTATTATTATTTGTTTCCTGAAAAAAATAAAATTATTTTTTGCTTAAGTTCTAACAAATAATTTTTGTAAAAAAGTTCTCTCCAAAAAATGAAAAAAAATATTTCTCCAAAAAAAAGTTTAATCAAACACACGTCAAATATTTACCTAATAACTTGCAAAAATTTTAACGTAAACTGCTGATTCGATTAAAATTAATTCATACAATGAACCTTACCTTCAGTTATGATTGTGACAAAATTTATGACTTCATTTTTCGCTTTTGTGGGGCCAATTAGGAAGGCTAAACCGCTCGCCAATCACCAGTTTACAGCAAACAGCTAGCTGTCCAAATGCGAATCAAACTTTGAATAAAAATCTAAAACTCTAGTTGATATTTAAAAAGACAAAAGAGAGAGAAATGTAATTATGATAAATAATATGATGTGATAAAAAAAATTTAATAAATAAAAATTATTAGATTTTATTTAAATAATAAAATTAAAAAAATAAATATTTTAACATGGTAATTTAATCAATAAGTATCTCTTAATTTTTTGAGTCCATATATAATTATATCATGAGAAAATAGGTTATGTACTGACAGTGTAAATCAGTTTTATATTATTATATAATCACAAATTATTATATATGGTAAGTTTATTGACTTTTATGATAACTACCTTAAAAGTCATATCAACAGTAATCTGTGATTAATTGACAGTATAAAACTTTTTACATTAACAATGCATAACCATTAAACTCTTATATTATATAGATTTTTTGTTTTCAATAGAATTGTTGACATTATATACACTATTGAAGAGCATCTGTTGGAAGAAGTCAACCCTTTAAATAAATCTTCATATCTCAAAAGATTAGTCTTTGATTCTTAGCTATGAATACCCTGGCCAACATTTATATATATATATGGGTCAGGATCCGTTGACACCAGGTATTAAAGTTAGTCAAATTACATATTCAATAACTTATTGTATAATATAAATTTAACTAATACAATTTCAAAATTATTTAATAGTTCATCACATTATTTTATTTTAATGTATAATATGATATTAAAATACATATAAATATTCAATATTAGATAGTATATCTAGCCAAATCCAAATGATATGAAATTTGATATACATATTTATGAAGATAATATCACATAATTCAACGGTTAGATTGATTAAATTTACATTCTACAAAAAATTATTAAAAATATAATTTAACTAACTTTGACACTTAGTGTCAAACGAATCTTTTTATATATATATATACCCACATACGATTGTATAACAAATAATCTGCCCCAATGAAGAGCATCTCTACCTGAGAGTGATACGGACCCAATTCCCCCCTAAGTTTTACTCTTTAATAAATATGAACTTTAATCCCCAGATGCGTTCTACCCTTCTTTTTTTCTGTGTACTCTACTCCTCTTCCCGTAAAATGGTCATCTCTCTCTAGAGACTCCCGAATAACTTAAACTATAGCCAGTTAGGAACTTACTAGTAGAGAGGCAAAATCCCACATCGTGGGCCGCTTGCACTCTTAGCATCCCTGCATTCATGTTCTTATTTGCCGCCCCTGTCCCCTCTTCTTTCACACTTGCACCAACCTGCTCAATCCTCCTATTCCACGCGTTTGCTGCTTCCAGGCAAGTTTTCTTGTGTTCCCTCCCTTTTTATTTTCATTATTAGCAGATGAGAAATGACCTTTTGCTAATTATCTTCAATTTCAGATGGGATCAAATGAGGGAGAGGAAAATGGAGGCAACAAGAAGAATAGGTGGATGATAACAAAGCCATGTTTGTTTATTTTATTCTTGTCCTTGTTGATAAGCATAGCGGGAGGTTTCGTGCTTGGATGGTGGCTACATAAATATCATCCAGCAAATAGGCAACTCTGGATGGTGCCCTTTGGCTTCGTTCTCTTCCTTACCCCACTCGTTATCTGCCTCTCCGTAATCGCTCCTGACCTGTTGTGCGTTGCCAGAACCAGAATCGACCAAGAGGAAGCTTTTAAGAGCCATCAACGTGCTACTGATCCAGTGAATGACTCACTTTCTGTAGTATAATTATAACCTGCTCTTTTATTAGTATTACTTCTCTGGTTTCATTCTCCTGCATTTTAAGAGGAGCGTACCTCCATGTTTTCTGATTAATTTTCACTTGTGCAATACTGGAAACAAGTCTGTATAAAACGGTTCAAATCCACACTTGATAGTGTACACTACATACACCTCTCTTCACTTATTCATTAAAATGAATTTCAGTAATCTTTTGTTAGTTTGTTTCTATGGATTAATTGAAGGACAACACAACACCATCATTTTGCGGAATTTGTTTACTTTATTCCATTTCTGGTTTTCAACGAAAGTATCAGATATCTTAGAACTTGACAGGGGGAGTAGATATCTGGGACCAAGTTTTCCAGTATTATTATTGTGACATCTTTTATGATTAAAAAACGAAAGGCTGCAGGCAATATCTAGGTCATTTATGTAATTTGGAAGCGGCATGGGAAAGCAGTGTGCAGGGGTAGGCTAGTCACAGATGTTCCCTTCCCCAGATTCTACAATCCAATTGGAATTGACTAGGCCACGTATGGTGAGTCTTGTAGGCTAACGGTCGCTTTCAAGAAAAAGCATTTTTTCCAACCCCTTTTAGTTTCCAAGAGGTGACGTTGCTTTCCAATAACACAATTTAGAAAAGCAAATATCTAAGACTTCCAAGCAACCAAGAGTCACCACAATTCATCAAATTTTTATAAAAAGGCTATTCCAATACAAATTTCAAGAGAATTCTTAAAAAAAAATAAAATCTGTACAAAAGGTTATTATTAGTTGAAAATTTATTCATCTCCAGACATAAAAATTATATTGAATTTTACCTCTTTTAACAGAGTATTTCTCAAGTCATTCCATAAAAAATTGACATGTTTCATAACTAATTGAATTCTGCAAATGACCTAAATTTTCATTAATTAAATTTTATTCCACTTAGTCCGCCGTTATCTCCACGATGCATTGAGTTTCCATTTTCATCTAACAAGAAGCGCCAAAGACACGGTAAAGTGGACAATATGGACATTCACAATCTAGCGTGCATGGTAATAGAATTGGAAATCTTTTTTCCGAAAAAAGAAGGGAATATATATAATTTTGTGGTTGATGTGAAATTTAAAACGTGACTGAACAACAATTATTTACCTTTAAACAGAAAAACAGTAATTGTAGAAATTATTTTTCCTTTACTTTTGTCGCCATTAACGGCAATTTGCTTTACGCCTTATATTTTATTCAAGAGCAATGGTACATTTTTCCAAGTTCTACTAGAAGCACATTCTCATTTACTTAGGGTATAAGTATTAAATAAAAGGAACATTTAATGTCTAGGAACCTAAAAATTATTTACTAACTCCTTGCTCATATTGTTGTGGAACTGTGTACCCAACTTATGCTAGCATGAGTGAAGGTAACCCTTCTCTGCATATTAACTTTATTTTCACTAATTCATTGTATATTTTAAGATGGATTCATTTGAATCACTTGTACAATTTCCCAAGTTACAGTAAGAAAAGTGTGTTAATGGCTTGCATGAAATTCTCTAATGAATATTACAAGAGTTTTTCTTTTCCCACGTATGCACACATTATAAGAAATTAATAATAAAAAAATTATTAGAAAAAAGAAATTGATTGTATTAAAAGCATAAAAGTTATTTAATACTTACTTTTTGACAAGCACTTTAAAATATTTAATACAGTTATTTAATGTTTTTATATCATATACTCATAATTACATAATAAAACCCAAATATCAAAAAATAGAAAGTTTTTATTAAAAAATATAACAGTACACTTTTCCATGATTTTCAATGCAACATTTTTAATAAAAATTTTCTATTTATTAATTTCTTAACCAGTGCCCTAAAGGCACTAGTTAGCAAGACCCAATTTTAAAAACTATCCTTGAGAGATGAATAATTATTATATTTTAATTTATTTTAATATGTAAGAATCTCTTAACAATAATAAATATGTATAAACTAACCTCTCAAGTACATTCTTCCTTTTTTTCTACAACAACTAATTATCAATATCGTATTATTAATTTAAGAGTTTGAAGATGAAGTATTGTTTTAACCACCTATGCTATTGACTGAGTCATTACCCAAAATCTTTATATCATCTTCTAAAATCTCAAATAATAAGGGTTTCAAAACTAACTCTTGTTAATGCTGAGAATCATAGCAAAAACAAAATATATTTAATAAATTCATTTCCGTTAAAATGAACTAAAATATAACACAATTGATTTTCAGGAGAGGAAACTACATTCTATTAAAATTAGCAAGGAAGTGAAGATAACTTAATGCATCTTTCAGAGGAAATAAGTGTGATTTACTTAATCTAATATCCTAGTTCTGCCCCTGCTCTGAGATGATTACATGAAACATGCCTTCGAATATCAGAGAAATCCGAGACTAGTGCCAAAAAACATACATGCACGAATCAGGTACCCTGAACATCACCAGTTTCGGCATTTTTTAACACTGTAAAGCTGATCTTACCGGCATGGCTTCTGTTTTAAGAACTTCACTGCTTGAAATTCAACATGTTTCGGTAAGTATATTATTTCTTCAGACGAAAAGCAAGAGTTTCCCATTCGTGAAATCTTTACGAATTACCAAAAAAAAAAAAAAAAGCTCTTTTCCATATTGTGTTTCGGACAAATTTTGGACTCCGTAATACCTTCACAAGTCTAAATATCAATGAGTACAACAAAGAAATCAGATTAGTAATGCATTAACAGATAAAAGTAGAAGTTCCACTTCGATCAAACAAACCTGCAACAGCATTTCGCCAAAACAGTGCAATAATTGACAGGTCAAACACTTGGAATGGATTTTGTCCTTCGAAAGCAAATCTACATTTTGTCCCCTTCAAATGATAGGTTCTTAAACTGATTATACGAATAGTCAATACAAACAGAATCGAAGGTTACATATATACATCTACTGGACAATTCTTTAATTTCAAACATCTGCAATCAAGCACAAAGTAATATTTTCATGCCCTACGCCACCGTCATGAAGTAAGCATAAAATGGCATGATTACTGGAAAAAAGGTCCAAACCTATAAACTACCCCAGCCTTCATACATCAATATCTGAATGAGTCGGGAACTCAATGCCCCTTAGTGCAGGTATGTTGTCTAAATCCTCTTTTGAAAACAATGGGAACAACCACAGGGCCTTCTTAGTGCCAAAAACCTTTAAAAGTAAGAGGTAAAATAGATAAAAAATCAGATAAGAGTGAATATGATATTCGCAAGTAATTAGTTTAATCAGAGATCATGCAACTACTATTACAGGACTTTTTTTATTTATTTTGATAAAAACTATTACATGGTTTATTCCTCAGTAGAGGACTTCATTTCATGTTAAATTACAACAAAACCATGACATTATTTAAGATTATATTTTGGCCTATCAAGAGAGGTTATAATCTGTTAGTTTAATTACAGATCATGAGACTATTATTGCAGAATTCTTTATTTTTTTTTTTATCAAAGCAATTCCTCAGCAGAAAACTTTATTTCATGTTAAATTACATTAAACCATCACACCATTAAAACTAGGCTTTGGGCACTTTGGGGGGCAGGGGGGGTTATGAAAAGTCCTTACACCGTCCTGGAGTAAGAATTTTCCTACTCCAATAGGCATCTTTAGATTCTTCACTATCCATTTTTACTCCACTTGTCTCTTTCTAATCTTTTAAAAGCAATGGTTAGAGATCCCTCCTGGAGTAGAATTTTCTTAAGCCACGGGGACGTAAAATTGTTTTTTGTTGGGGGAGAGGACTGAACTGAAAGGTGTAAGGAAGAAACATTTTATAATTGGACATATTCTCACACTCTCTTTCTCCTCTTTTTTCTTGATTATTAACTCATGAATCATATATGTAATATTTACATCCTAAATTTTTTACTATCATTTTGTAATCTTTTGCTACTTGATATTAGATATTACCTGCTCAAAATTCTTCTTCCAGCCCAGGTCGTACCTCCACCTAACTCCTTTTTTCTTTTCATGAACCTAAAACATCATATTTCCAAATAATCTTTTTAGATAAAAGAAGGCACAATGCTGCATGAAGATAAAAGAACAAAAAATGCCAAATTATTTTCAAATTTGTTTGCTAGTTAGCGTTCCAGGTTTGTGCCTAGTTGAATCAACAACTCATTGAAACAAAAATATCCCCCAAGTACATAACCATCTTAACAGAATCAATGATGGCCTAATGAATCTCATGATTCTGTTGTCTATAGATAAAATAAAGGACAAAACTTAGATACAATACATAAGGTACTATTGGTGCTGTTTTCCAATCAGAATTGGACATTCACTTTGGTAATCCACGTAATAAAAGCATGTATTAAAGGATTTCTTAGATTACCAAGGTGAATCTCCAATTTTGATTGGAGAACACCACCAACACCACCTAAGATACTGTATCTAAGTTTTGTCCTAAAATAAAACTGTCCAGAGCACTGCCACAAGTCAAGCTGTTATGAATCTTTTTCTCCCGCACAAAGGTGTTTTTGTAATTTTTCTCAAAAATAAGAAGATTTTATTTGGAGCAGATTTTAGGATTCTTCCATGCGAATGCATGGGTTGCCATTCTAGTAATAGCTTAAAAATTGTTAGCCTTGCATAATTCCTACATTAAGAGAACAGGAATATGCTGGTCCTCCGACACAAGGTAACAATAATCTCAAGCATGTCTGACAATAGCATTACCATATACCAGTTCGAACAGGGAAAAAAGAGAAAATAACAATGTATTGATTACCTCTACTGAAGTTGTGTTGCTTAACAGAAGAGATACATGCGTAACAACGAAACAGAGAAGACTCAGCGCAAAGGCTAAATTAAGAACTGCATCAAGGCACACAATCTGTAAGAAGCATTAACAGTTATGAGAACGCAATAAAAGCTAGCCACAGTAACTTAATTTTATACAAGCAGAACCCATATACTTACTAGAAGCCAAAAAGATGATTGCGAAGCCCCCTGGGGACAATGAATGATTCTTGGATCCACCAAAGAATCTGATAAAACTAGGAACCAGAGCTAAGCAATCCAGCGCTGTCTCGAGGAATGTATACAGCTATGAACGGCGGCGAAGAGAAACAAAAGTTAGGCAAAACGAATAGTAGAAGTAGCATGTGTATTAGGTATTAGGCGTTAGGCGAAAGAAGAGAAATGTATTTATTTACCAAGAAGAGGAGAAAATACTTGTAGTTACGTGCCCCAACACAATTCACGACCCAAACGCAATGATGATCCATCTTCAGAACACACCTTTGGCCTACAGAAATAATGAGAAAATGCTAATGGCGATGCTGAATATAAAAAGACGTAAAAAAGAAAAGAGGTTGGACTTGGGAAGTGAGTTACAAATAGAGCAGTGGTGGCAACGCGGTGGCTTGCCATTTTGGCATCGAGAACAATACAAGCCATCTTGTTGCTCTGCTCCCCAATTATGAGGAACCGAGCCGGGATCGTTGACTACGACCATGAGGTAGGACCAGGCTAATAGTACGAGGAGAATGTGAAAGAGGAGGAGAATAAAGAAGGAGGAGAGACGATGAGGAGAGCGAAAGAGGAGAGGGCCCCAGGTGATTAAAACGACGGCGTAGTAAGTGAGGGCAACGATGGAACCGAACAAGAGGATCATGAAGTAGCCCAGGACTCTGAGGCCGGAGCAGAGCTTAAAGAGGTTTATATTGCTTCCCATTCTTATTCTTATTCCTATGTTTGGGAACGGGACTGACAACGACCTGCTTCTTCGTGCAGCCGGGAATAGGCGTTTCAAGATATCCGAAGCCAGGATGGGTGGAATTCGAATAACTCCTCCTTCTCCTCTGGGGTTCGCAGATGCGCCGAAGAGTGAATTCAGAGCCGTCTGTCTCACAGATCCAACTTTACTTCCATTCCACGGACAAATCGGGTCGCTCCGGATGTGAATAAACCACCAAAAATGAATACTCCTTCTTTTCAAAAATCTAATTAAGAGAAAGGAAAAAATAAATGAAAATATATTTATCCCTGTTTAAATTAAGATATTTTCTAAAACTAACTAACTTTATTAATAAATTTCAGCATTGTTTGTAGATACCTAGGTTTTTTAAACATATTAATTAAGATTTGGTTCCTAATTATTATATATTATATATATGAAGAAATTTTTATTCAAGAAGGTAATACTTACTCTGGTATTTTTTTAATTTTGCTAAGATATTAATTTCCAACTAAGGGATACTTATTTATGGTATACACAAAGAAAAAGAAAAAGAAAAACCTTAATTTTAAGCAACTATAAGTGGAGGATTTTTATTGGATAATATATTTTTTTTAACAAACAAAACTTCTGTTTACAATTGTTTAATAGTTGTCCTAAGAATTTATGTTAACAAAATTATTAAATTAATATCAAATCAATTTTTTAACTATTTTAAATGTTTTACATTACTTTTAATAAAAACAAGATTTTGTCCTAATAATTAACATAATAAAAATCAATATTAAAAAATAATATTAATTATCAAAGTAAAATACTAATTTTAATAAAAAATAATGCCAAAAATATTTAAAATATTATACCTAAATTTTAAAGATAAAAAGTCAATAAAATATAAGAAGCTAGAAGTTAGAAGAAAACATTTTAAAAAATACTATTTGAAGTAAGGTCTCGAAAAATACTACAAGTTACTAAAATAAGTTTGTTTACCAAACACAGTTATTAATAATGTGAAATAAAATTTTCAACTAGTATTTATGAACTAACTATTCCAAGAAAAATGTCCACATATATACATACTAATATTTGATATATGTCATATTCATATGTATATTTGAGCAAACATTTTATGATCTTTTTCTTTCCGAAAGTTATGACATATTTCTATTGAAAAATAGTCAAAGAATTGAAAATGAAGAATGAGCTTGACTTTAATAACATAAATTAAAGAGTTAAAAGTAAAAAATTAAAGGAAAATATGTATATAAGTCGAGTCTTGTAGTGTACGGAATAACCTAAATAAAAATTGATACGCAATTACTAATTCATACATTATTTTGTTTAGAAGTGTAAAATAAATTGGGTCAAATCAAGCATGACTTATAAGACAAAATAGTGCTCAACTTTAGTTAATTTTTTTAAACAAGATAGATTTAAAGTTTGAGATTAACTAGTTAGAAAAACATGAAATCTAGACTTGGTTATGTTTAGTGTAGTTTCTTTTTCTTAAAAATTACTTTAAAGTTAAAACTCAAAATAAGAGTTTTAAAAATAAAGTAGAAGTTGTTTGGTAATTTTCATTTTTTAAAATTCTAAAGTTCTCTTTAAATTAAAAGTTCTTTAATAAAAAAATTTAAAAATTTAAAAATTATTTAAAACTAATTTTCTCACTCAATGAAAAAATATATTAATAAAAATAAAAAATACTCTGTAAAATTTATTTAATTAACATAAATTTATTTTAACAATAACAAAAATACATAAAAATATTAAAATATATATTTTTTAATTTTTTAATTTAAAAAAGTCAAAAATTATTCTAATTAATACAAATTAATTCTAAAGATGATTTATAAAATATTTTATTATATATAATGTTAATTAAATAAATTTAAGTATTAATTAAAAAGATAAAACATTATAAAACTTCTATATTATTGCTCAACAATATTTTTATAAGATAAAAAATCATTTATCTAAAAAGAATTCAATAATGTGAATATATATTAAAAATTATTTAATAAATAATTCAAAAGTATTTAACAAATATATTGTTGTAATTAAGACTTAAAAACCTTAACCACAAAATAAATATTTTAAAATATCAAATTCTTATTTAGCTATATTATTTACTCATTTCTATAATGTTTTATTTCATGTAATGAAAATTTAAAAAATAAAAAATAAAAATGTTTTTCAATTTTCTAAAATAAATAGTTTTAACATAAATTAAGACCTCACAATAAATAAACATAATTTAATATAAATTAAATTTTGTGTGAATTATTTATTAGAAATTCGATAAAGCACTCAAATTAGGAAATGAGTGGAAAATTATAAAAAATAATAATATTTTAGGTCGAGTTAAGATTTGTTAAGGGGACTACGTGAATAAGTTTCATATGAGTTGTAAAAAAGCTCCTTTACTAACTTAAATAAAAGCTACTTTTTCAAATTTTGTTCTATGAAAATAAGTTGCTTATTTTTTAAAAAAAGTTTTATAAAAAGTGTTAGGCACAGTTTCTCCTTTTATAGAGAAAATAACCTCAAAAAAAGCTAAGTCAAATACACTCTTGCTTTATAAATTGATCGTTTTTTTATTTTAGTCCTTGTAATTTTTTTCTTGAAAAATGCTAGCAACATACTCTCTAACACACTATTTATTATCGACTAAAATTTGTAACTACAACTTGTCCATTGACGAAAGAAAGAAGCAAGGAAAGGTGACACTATGGCTCACTCGTTTTCACGCGGGTCTCGGCTTCCTCTTGCAATTGTTTCCTTATGATGTTTGTTTGCAATTTCCATTGCGAAAGAGGAGGCAATCAAGTTAAGGACAATCATTGGGATAGACCTTGGAACAACGTATTTGTGTGTTGGTGTTTACAAGAACAGACATGTTGAAATCATAGCCAATGACTAAGGTAACCGTATGACCCCTTCATAGGTTGCTTTCACCGATAGCGAGAGACTAATTGGGGAGGCTGCCAAGAATTAGGCAACTGTCAACCTAGAAAGGACCATCTTTGATGTCAAGAGACTTATTGGAAGAAAGTTTGAAGATAAGGAAGTTCAAAGAAACCTGAAGCTTGTTCCTTATAAGATTGTCAACAAGGATGGAAAACCTTGCAAACAAGTGAAAATAAAGGATGGTGAGATCAAGGTGTTCAGCCTGAGGAAATCAGTGCCATGGTTTTGACTAAGATGAAGGAAACTATGAAAGCATTCCTCGAGAAGAAAATTCATGTTGTTGTGGTCACTATCCCCGCTTACTTCAATGATGCTCATGTTGGTTTTAATCTATAATCGTCCATGTAAGTTAAAGTGCTGATTTATATAAAAGATACTTAATGTAATGATTGTTAATTATTGAAGGATAATTAAATCAGTGGGGTTAATTTTAAAGTTATTAAAAGTATCCCTCTCCTCTCCCTTTATGAAAAGTGGTTATGAGTAGTTAAAAGAGTCAGTTTTTATTTAAAATAAAAATTGAGTGTAAATGTTATAGATAAGTAGTTTTTTCATTCAGAATAATTTAAAAAAACAATAATATTTTGGCAGAAAAAAATCAATATGGCACTATCATGTGGCATTTGCATACATGACAAAACCTTTTTATATAATAATGATGATGATGATGATGATGATAATAATAATAATAATATTATTATTATTATTATTTTATCATATTTAAAATTTAGATACTCTAGATCACAAATAAATTTTTCTAGGTTGTCTGTAATATACTTTTCTCGTACCTAATTATTACCAAGTGATTTTTTTGGTATTATTTTAATATAATTTATTGACAAAATTTGTAACACTATACAAATATTTTAAAATTCAAAATATATATAAAGAAAATTTTAAAATAATATATATTGATCATAATTATTCTAATTTAAAATAATATATATTGGTCAAAATTAGGGTGAATATAAGTAAAAAAATTATTGATTAAGTATATAAATTTTAAAAATAAAAAATACTCATTAGCTTATCCTTAATTTTGAAAAAATTAAGAAAAGGCTTAAATATGTTTTAAGTCCCTACAAATATGGTTTTGTCTTATTTTAGTCCTTACAAAAAAAATTATTATTTTTAGATCCCTAACATTTTTTTAGTGTTCTTTTTTAGTCCTTACAATTAACTATGGTTAATTTAAAACTGACATGGCTAACATAATAAATAATATTAATTAAGATAATTAAGGTAATGAAGAATATTTTAAATTAAGATAATTAGATTATTTTAGGTGTGTAATTCAATTAAGTAATGTATTTATTATTTTATATAAATAAGGTAAGTACATGTAATTTAATTTTATAATTTATTTTTAATTTTTAATATATTATAAATAGTAATTTTTATTACTTTTAATATTGTTCTTACTTTTCAATTTACTAATTTATTTTTAACATTGTAATTTTTTTAAAAAAATTATAATTTACTTAAACACTTATAATTTACTTTTAATATATTACTTTGATGTTATTTTTACATTTCAATTCATTTTGACTGATTGTAATATAATTTTTTAAATATATCACAAGTAGTAATTTTGTCTCTAAAGATAAAAGTAATATATTAAAAATAAATTATAAGCGTCTAAGTAAATTATATATTTTTTAGAAAAATACAATGTAAAAGGTAAATTAGTGAATTAAAAAGTAAAAATAACATTAAAATCAATAATAAAAAACTCTTTACAATATATTAAAAATTAAAATAGATTATAAAAATAAATTATATGTAACTACCTTATTTATATAAAATAATAAATACATTACTTAATTGAATTACACATTTAAAAATAATCTAATTATTTTAATTTAAAATATTTTTCATTACCTTAATTATCTTAATTAGTATTCTTTATTTTATTAGCCATGTCAACACTAGATTAAAGAAAGTTAAAGGTAAGGACTAAAAAAGAGTATTAAAAAAATGTCAAGGATCTAAAATTAATAAAAAAATTTGCAAGGACTAAAATTAAACAGAGCCATATTTGCAGAGACTTAAAATATATTTGAACCTTAAGAAAATTATATATACTATTCTCGTTAGTTATTAACAAATAATTAAGTTAAATGCCCAATAGAATTTTTAATTATAATTAAGGAAATTATTTAAAAGGTAGGTATTTAATAGAATTTTTCAAATTCAAAATTAAAATATAGCTATTTAAAACTCATTAATGTAATAATTATAATGATTATAATTATGGTCTGTAACTGAAGTAAATATTTTTGAAACATCATATAGCGACCCATGTTATTCAAATTGACACGAGTAATCCAAATCTTGAAAGTTACTCTTGATTTGTCATTTGTAATCCGAACTTATGAATTGATTCTCAAATTTATTTATACCGATGACATTTGTTGCAACAAACTTTTTTATATTAATATAATAATAAATATTTTTGATATAATTAATAATTGATTCTCCCACAATTTATAAAAGGTTGCACATTTTGCTGACTCTCACTGTCTTACGGTCATTGTCTCTTTTATAAATAGGCGTAAAGAAATATAAGGAAAATGGTTTTTGAGGGGTACTATTACGCTGCTTGAGTGAAGAGCAGAGATTTCTTTCTCCCTTACGTCTAGAATCCAAGTTGCATTACAGTGGTATGTATATCATCTACTCTCCCATGCTCTTTGTTATCTTCATATAATGCTGTACTCTTTTCTTTCTGCTGTCTGCTTCAGTGCTTGCTGGTTATTGTACAAGTTTTGCATATATCCTTGTGCTGTTTGCTTCATGTGAGGTGCTGCTTATATTTCTGGTTGTTTCTTTTATTCTGGTTCATTGATGTTTATCTTCTCTGTTTCTGTTGGTTTCCATTGAAAAAAAAAATCTAAATAACCTTAATGAGATCAAAATAAAGCCTTAAAATCATTGTCTCTGTTCTTTTTCTGTCTTTTTTCTTCATCTCCGTTCGCACTCCCATGAGCGCGGTGGTGCCTCCCCCGATGGTGGATCCCTCGTCTCTGCGCCACCGCAAGTCCACGTCTCCAGACTATGATTCGACGTTTCCTTTCTTTTCGTTTTTTTTAGGTTTATTTCTTTTCCTTTTTTTTTCGAAAAAAAAAGAAGCTGGGCACGTACCCAATGGGCCAATAAAGCTTCACTTAATCTCTTAGAATATGTTTGGATTGATGGCAAAAAATGAAATAAAATGAATTGGAACATAACAGGATGAAATAGATTAAAATAAAATGAAATAAAAATATTATTTCATTATTTGGGTATTTTATAATAAAATGAAATAAAAATTTTATTTTATTGTTTGAAAAAAAAAAAGGAATAAATTATAACTTTTTAATTTTTATATTATTCTTAGTTTAAAAACACTTTATATTTAATTTATTTTATATTCTTACTTTGAAATTCTGAATTAAATTTAAATGACAAATATATTAATTACATTTAATATTTTAAAATTAATTTTATAAAAATTAATTTTTTAACTATAAACCTATAAAAATCACAAAATACTAACGTGTTGGCAATGTCATAAGTTGTTACTCAAACATGACTAGTAGCACAAACAAGGTACAAACATGCAACAAATATTAGCAGAATTAAAGACCATTGATAGTTGACAGTGCTTACTTGCTTAGTAGTATTTTAATTTGTCAAGTTCTCTCACACTTTAAATTCAATTCCACTTTGTCTTGCAACACAGCTTATCTCACCAAATGTTGCCATCGTCAACTATGAATACACCAGTTGTTGAAAACAGAAGAACATGAACCACGGAAGTTCCTCTTCAATAATCAAAATATCATCATCAGCACTTTTTCACAAATCCGGAGTTTGTCGACGGAACTTTCACCGGTGATTAGGAAGGATAAAATAGTTATTTTATAATCGAATAGTTTTGATTCCATAAAGTGCACTTCAAATTGGGGGGAAGGGAGAAGAAAAATGAGATTAAGTAAGGGAATGAAATGGATCATGAGCTATCCTTTTCCATCATGCTTCATCCTTATTTTTACATGCCAAACAGTGGAATAGTTTCCCATCCCACTCTATCTTCCTCCATTCCATCCTTTACCACTAATCCAAACATAACCTTAAGCCCTGCTATTCCCACCCATCAATTTTTTCAAAAAAAGAGAAAAGTCTATTTTATTTTTATTTTCTTTTTGTTCTCTACTCTTCTCACTCCACCCCTCCTTTATTAACGAAAATACATTTTTGCTGTATATCTCAACAAAATTTTGTTGAGATACACAACAGAAATACGCTTTCGTTGTATATCTTTACAATATCTTGTCGAAATACATAACGGAAACGTATTTTCGTTGTATGTCTCGACAAGACCTTGTTGAAATACACAAGACAAAATCTTATTAAGATACACAATGAAAACGTATTTCTGTTGTGTATCTTTATAAAATCTTATTAAGATGCACAATGAAAAAATTTTGTTGCGAATCTCAATGATCTTGTCAAGATTTACAATAGAAATGTATTTTCATTGTGTATCTTGACAGGCCTCTTAACATAATGAAAATGCGTTTTCGTTGTATATTTTGTACAATAGAAATGTGTTCCCATCAAAAATATTTTCGTAAAAAAATAAACAAAGTATGTGGTGAAATTAGCAAAAATTGGGGTGAAATAGCAACACCCAATCTCTTATTTTGACCTTGCCCTCTTGACCCATTTCACTAAGGCTACCTTTGTGTTTTCCATAGATGGGCTTTCACTTTGCTTTCATAAAAGGGACTTAAATGAGATGTGATATATACAACAATTCATACAATAATTTGTACAATAACACTTTTTGTGTTTATTTCTCTTCTTCATTATGAGATATAATAAATGAAGTATAAGAGATAAATACAAAAAAGTGTTGTTGTACAAATTATTATATGAGTTGTTATACAAATAACATTTCTCATTTTGAATTAGGATTTTTTTTAGGTTAATTAAGAAAAAAATAAATTATGCACTAACATTTTTCATTGATAAAAGGTTTAATTCACTTTCTTCCCTAATATTAAAAAGATATTAAAAAAATTATTAGATAATAGGATTGAATGATTAATATATTCAAACTACATATGCATGAAGACACAGCTTCATACAAACTTTTTTCTATTATTTCATTTGAATTTTTAATAATTCATTAAAAGAAACAAAATCATTTTTATTTAAGATGAACTCACTTATTTGTTGAAAACTAAATGAAGATGGTCTTTGACATTCTTGCTTCTTGAAATTTCATTCTACTTGCAATTGTCAACAGTCAAACCAAATCTTTAAAAGAAAAAAAAATAGAACTAAATTTACATGAAAAATTTTGACACCACAAACAAATTTAAAATGAAAAAGGTAGACCAACTTATAAGTAATAAAGTGAATTAATGCTTTATTTTTTTTTTATTTTTGTTCTCACTTTTCTTTTTTATTTTAAATGCATACATAGCAAGTGAAGTGACAAGAGATTAACCATTAATGTCTTTAATTATTTTTTTGAGAAATAATGTCCGTAATTATTTTAAATGCTTTCACACAATAACTCATTGCGGTCGACCTAGTAATGAGAGATTGGGTAATATGCATAAGGTCTTTAGTTTTAGTCTTACTATATGGAACTACCTTAGCCTAAACCACACCAAATGTAGGAAGTTTTATTTTGAGTAAATTATACTCACACCTTTTGAGATGTTTTGAGATTGTACAAAATTTTTATGTTTTTTTAATGTTTATAACAACTTTTCTTTTCTTATAGTCTAGACATTGTAATATTTTTTAAACAAAGAAAGATTAATGTAATATATAAGGAGTCTAATATTTTTTAAATAATAAAAAAAATGTAGAAATAAAAAAAAAAAAAAAAAAAAGAGGAGTATCAAGAAAATTTTAATGAAATTTCAAGAAATGTAAGTGTAATTTACACTTTATTTTTGAATCCTAACTTCGAAGAATCAAAATACCTTAAAATATTTCTTGTTTCTATGTTTAGGTTTTTAACTTTGTCTTGAATTCCAGAAACCTTGTGGACACAACATTTGAAACATCTTGACAAGAGATTCCCATTCCTTGACTCACCTCACCTACTCCCAAACCCAGGTTCTCTTTCTCTTGAAGTTCTTGTCTTTTCCCTGAAGGGGTTTTTGTAAAATGCTTGCATTTGGGTTTGGGGTTTGTTAACCGCAGATTGTTGCTTATTCTTGTTTTGGAGGAACTAATTAGGGTTTGTGCTCTTTATTCATTTTAGTGAACATAACGAGCCGAATAAGATGCATCAGCCACCATATATGCGGGCGCCCAGAAAAATAACCACCGAGGAGGTTCAATTGGTATGCCTATGTTTTAATCACGTCTGTAGTTGTGCCTTTAAACTACATATATGAAATGTTATTGGCATTTGGCAATTTGTCTTCTGCCTTTTTAATTAGTTGCTCATCATTTTTTAAGAATTCTTAGGTTCTTGATATGATTTTTATATGTCAATTTCTTGGAATATCTTGTATACGCTGTGTGGGGGCAACATGATCAATAAAGACGGCCTTACCATTAAAACGCCCATGGGCATTTCATGGATTTAAATTACTTGTTAGTTGGAAAGTGAATGAAAACAGTTTTTGGGAATTTTCCATCTTTTTAGCTTGTAGTTTGTTGGCTGCAAATAATTATGAGTTTTGCATGCCTGTTGACTTGGCATAACGGATAAAAAAATTTATGCTAAATAAACGACTGGAAACGAGAGAACTATTGGCTGGGTTATAACATTTTGTGTGCACAAATCTTTTTTTAACCTTTTATAGAGAAAGTAGATTGATTTTTCATAGTCAAACAAATTATTATTGCATAAGCAATCCAGAGTCTGAAATCACTGGAATCCTCTATTGTACAGAATTCTTGCAATACTGAAATGTGTGAGACTGAGTACATGAACACTAATGGTGCTAACGTGCTTGGAATTTTTCTATAGTATTCTGGATTCAACAAGAAAATATGTTATGAAATTGTTCATTTGGCTTTTATGTATTAGGCCTATTTTGAACAATCACCTAAAATTTTTCCCCATCATGGCAACATCCAAATCTTCTTTTCTCTACTTCTTGTAATGATTGTTACTTCCCATGATCTACATGTTAGATATCCACATAGGCATTAAGAATCAAGATTCTCATGTTTAATTTAAATGGCCTATTATGGCCCATGATGCAGTACCTTGATGAGAACAAGAAGCTGATTCTGGCAATAATGAAAAATAAAAATCTCAGAAAACTTGATGAATGTGCCAAGTAAGTGACCTCTCAGTTGTATCTGCATATTTTATTTGTGTTGACTTTTGGTCTGAATTTAATTAGTGGTATGTGAATAGTAGGCAGATTATACCATTCTCCCCCAAGCCCTGACAGTTTGCATATCTTTATAAGTCACAGATTCTACAAACATAATCTGATATGAGTTCTAATTCGGCATCCTATCATTTTTTTCATATGTGGAGTTTATGGCTTTGTGTAAATAAAAATGATACTTTATAAGTTTAAGGTATAGTTGCTTTTCATCCTTTTGATCATCACAGAGGAGTCATACTTGTAGTATTTAAAAGCACTCACTTTAGTTGTTGGCAATTGAAGTATTACTGGCTGACAGAGACACTATTCATCCTATAATTTTTATTGTTTGTTGGATTTTAACCTTTTTTGTGTGTTGATTCAAGTGTCTTTTGGTTGACATTTTAATCTTGTTAAGGAGTTCAGTGATATATATGAAAGAAGGATAATTTATACTGAAATTGGGAATTCTTGTTTATAAATAGCATTTGACAATGTTTCTCTGTCCTCTACCAAGCCTGTCTTAAAATCTTTTTGCAAGGCCGGTAGTTATCACATTCTTGCTTTTGTGTTTTATTGAGTATCTTCCACAGGTTTTATGTAATGGTTGTAGTTGTGGAATGCTTTGATGTCTTAGGTACCAAGAGCTGCTTCAACAGAATTTAATGTATTTAGCTGCAATTGCTGATTGGCAGCAGCCACGAACACCAGACATGCCTCCACAGATGACCCCACCCCTAGGGATGCAACCAGAATACTGTATGCAACCAGAAAACTATATGCAACATCCTCAGGCTGTAGCAATGGCTCAGCAACAAGGAATTTGCCCCCCAAATATGCCATTGCAATTTGGTAATCCACAGCAGCAGCTACACCAGCAGGCCATCCAAGGGCAAATGGCACTGAGACCTGAATGGATAAATAATGACATGTATCCAATGCATAGTGAGGCTGCTCTTGGAGTTGGCAGCTGTGGTGGCCCACCTTCAACTGCAGGTCCACATGATGCACTTGGTAGAAGCATGCAAGGTGCTTCCGAGGGTGGAGATGGCCATGGCAACTCGGCTGCTGTGCATAACCTTAGCAATATTGTATCATCTTATCTGAAGGACTAAGTGACATGCTTTCACAAATAGCTTTCATAAGATACATGTAACTGTTCATAGTAAGCTTCTCCTAAAAAGTAGGACTAGTGTGATCTGATGCCATTTGATAGGTCAAGCAAAGAACAAAGAGCTTTCTCATTTTTTGTGTAGATCACTAAATGAAATTTTGTAGTTAGGGTCTTGGCATACAGCCAGTTTTGTATCAATTGAGTGCTGGTGCCACAACATAATGAAATGATACGGGGAAGAGATGAAATTGTCTTGTTAGCGTCGTGGCCTTAATTGTATGCTGGTTTTCCACAATTTTGCTTCGTTGCATCGCTATAAATAAGAATGTTTGCATTTGGGGGCAAATGTATCTGATACTGGCCATCAAAGGTGATTCAGGAATTGCAACCGAAGGTCTGAATTCTGTTCAGGACATTAATTTTACACTTGCCCTGGAACTTAACAATTTGATGCCAATGCGTTGTTACGATCAATTTCAGATTTTCAGTTAACTATATTATAAATCCCCTGCTTTTCATTACCCATAATACAGCAGCTGGATATCCAACCCTCTGGATTTTTTCAATTTAAGTTAAAATTGATGGAAGGCAGAGGCTAGCAGGTGGAATGGAAGGATACATGAATTAATGTAAGGCATTAAGAGAGTAGATTTTGCGAATAATGTGTTACCGGTTCTTTGTACGTTGGGTTTATGTTTGTATAGGTCAGTGTGGTCCATATAGCATAAATGGACCATCAAGTTGGCAATGATAATTATTATAGAGAATGAGAGTTGGAATCATTGTTGGATAATGGGACTAGCTGGTAACAGAGGGGACTCACGGGGGATATGTTCTTGTACATATTTAACAGAATGTCGTTGGGACATATTGTTCATATATACGTCCCCATAATTAATAACATTTATAGCTTTTTTTTAAAAAAAAAAAAGAAGAAAGAAATTCAATGAATAAGAAATCAAAATATGGGAAAAGGTTATTTCATTTCTTAAATATAAAAATGAAAAACTTGGGATTTATATGGTTTGAGAAAATACGTTTTGTTTTCATTTTTATTTTTATAAATAATTGTAAAAATGTCACATTATTATTATTTTTAAAGATTTGTGTAGGAAGTAATAATTAAATATTGTTACCGGACGTGATCCATTAATCATGTGTCTATTTTCTCTCCCGTTAAACAGTATGACTGTAAGAGAGTGTGACAATAAGAAAAAGTTGTACTCGGACTAATGTGTAGTCGTAAATACTAAAAAGAAGATCCAACAAAATTCTTTATAGGAGTAATCATTGGTACGAGACTTTGTAAACTCCTTGAAACATGTCAACGAACTTGTATTCTCTACCAAGAGACAAAGCAGCAATTACAACTAAAGCTATGCTACATACAATTTCAAGCAAACATCTATACATCTCAATCATAGAAGCCATAAAACCAAAGCATGCATGCAGTAGTTGATTTAAGCCCAAGCCTCTCCACCTCCTTCCCTAGTATTTACAATACCAAGACTTGCACGCTTCTTAGGGGGCTTGCTCAATTGAAATACAGGGTGTCTGCATAGCCTGCGCACTCCTTTTCTCAATCTCACCCAATGTTCACTGTCATGTATACCTCTACACCTATTCTCTAATGGACCATTATTCTCATATCTAGAAGGTGAGCTACCACCCGAAACAGATTCAAATTCCCCACCTCCGTTTCCTTTTTCCTCCGATCTCCAAAGTTTCTCTTCAATACACCATTCTATTCTTCCCAAGGTAGAAGTCCTCGAGAACTTGCTTTTCACAGGTAGCTTTGTGGTACAAGTATCCTCACTTTGCTCACAATCCCTGTTATTAACTTCCAAAGGAGGGGAATCACCTTTGCAGGAGGGAGAATCTAAGAGTGATGAAAGTTGTCTTGTCTTGGCAACTGATTCATCTCTTTCTCGGAGGGTCGTCAGGATCAATGTCTTAAGGAAGTTCATCACTTGCACTGCATGAATCAATGCAGTCAAAGGGTCCGCCATCTGCATAGCACAATGAAACAAGCATTTCAATATCCTCTAGCATAAATAAGATGCACATACAAAGAGTCCGCTGGTTATTGTTCATCATTACGCCATATCACTTCAGTTGAGTTTGCGTGCAGAAATGGTTCAAACATAACGAACCGATGAATATATTGAATATATGAAATTGAGTTGCTCAACTAAATAATGAGTCTAATTAAACTGTGTTTGAGAAAAACCAAGAAGAAACAACAGAAGGAACAGAACCATACGTCCTTTGCTAATAAGTAATAATGTTAGATAACCTGTGTCATGTTGGGTGCAAAAACCATGGCAATATTGCGAGCGTTCATTTTGTTGAACTGTTCGTGCTCAACAACGTCGGCCATCAAATTGATTGCCCAGTCAAGCAGTGCGGCCTCAGTCGAAGGAAGCAACTTCATAAGATTGGTGCAATCCTCTTCTGTGTTGCAATGCATCACCTGTTCGGGAGTGAGGGAATCAAGTACCCCCGTTGGAAGCTCTCTAAACCATGCCTGCAAGACAAATTAAAATTTTAAAAAATGGGCAGAAGACCTCGTCAACAGGCTAGGAAAATTGTTGACATTAGTAACACTAAACATTTCATCGATGCTGTCACTTTGTTCTTTATAAAGAAAGAATCCCTTAATAATACACACACACTAATCGATAAAATGCGGTATGAAAACTAATCAATTTTGCAAATCACATGCAGAGACCAAATCTATGGCTGAGCTTCCTTTCCAAACATTATACAAGTTAAACTCACAAGAGCTGTAATTTTCAAAGGTTTTCCAGATGCTCGAAGGAACAATAAGAAATCCAGTATTAATTTAGGCATAATAACTATTACGCGAAATCAAAGTAGATTTCGATTAACCCTAATATATAGTAATTTAAGCATAATAGAAAAGTTAAATTAAGAATTAAGAATTTAGTATATACCTTTATTAAACCAGATAAACAATGAACGTCGATTCCAAGTGGCACCAGACCTCTGTTTAGCTGATCACGCACATACTCTTCTTGGCTGTTATCAGCATTAATTCGGAATATTCCTTCCGCCTTCAGGCACAGAAAGCATGAAATTAGGCCTCAAAATTATGTGAAAGGAAAGGGGATTTATCCGATACTCGAGTTAGGTTGCCAAACAAATTTTATTAATGGTCGATTGTATTTAATGAATTATTAAACATTTATGCTACACCAAACAACCATTAAAGGTTTGATAATTCAGCCGGCATATGGCCAAAGAGCAATTACGGAAAGTAAAACCAATTAAAAGGTTATTCTACTCAAACAGAACATACTTTAAGGCCTCCCTCTGAATATAATCGCTTTTGCATCATCAGCAGAATCGTTGGGACACTGTTCCCCCTTTCATCATAAGAGCACTGCATTGACTTTGCAGAGACTCCAAATACCTTGGCACTGCATGGTCATATGAACTCAGTCAAAGATGGATTTAAGAAGAAAAGAGAGGAAGACGGTGGTACATATATGAAATTGAAAGGTAAACCAATCAACTCCCAGCATAGTTACTTTTTCTCTCTCTTGCCTCTCACAGTAATTGAATTCCCTCCTCACTGATCAGGGAAGAAGCAATGAATATATTACAACACCCCACAACCACAAGATCAATCAAAGGACCTTTCTAAGTTCTAATGAGTTTACAACAATAAATACAGACCCAACTGCTTAATTTCTTTTCATTTTATCAAAAACATAAATGTGACTATGTTTTTCTCGCATTCAGCCTAACCAACACCGGAATTTGAAACCTGTGATGGCCATTAAAGACGAATGAAACAGTGGTTGATTCACAGTAATCAAGCAACTTATTTCAATTGAAAATGCATTCAATAATAGAACTTTGAACAGACACCAACCAAGGGACAAAGCCATAATCTTTCGTACTGGGAAGGCTCATACAATTTCCAGGGCATCTCAACTTTAGAAACCAAAGTTACCAAGAATTTGCAGCTTCAACACGAAACCCAATATCTTCTCCGTTTCAGTGGATGCAAAATTACAAACATTTCTGCATCAACCAACACACAAAGATACGGTCCTAATTGAGGCCGTAAGGCTGTCTTGTTGGTTACAAAGGTTTTAAATTAGATAAACTTTTTTATAAGCATCAACTCATGTACTTAACTTTTATAGAAGTTTACTCGCCTAATTTATGTAGAAACTGAAATACGTAAGTTGATTTTAAAGAGAAAAATTTAGTTCATTTTACTTACTTATTAAGGAGAAATTTATTCAAAGAGACCCAAATTTACAAACTTATTCATGAACTGAAAACAAACGCATTTAATCCTAAGCAACTTGTAAATCAACACCCTGTGATCTGAACAGAAAAAAATCTCAACAAAGTTGAATTGTTACAGTTTAATTAATACAAAAGATTGGTTAAGAAGAAGAAAGGACGAAAAGAAGAGATAGTTGAAAGTTCACCTGGCACTAGGGACCCTCTTAGGAATCTCAGGCTCGAGCTCAGAGGGCAAACCGAGAAAGCCATTAAACCTATCAAAGGTAACATGCGAGACATGGCGCACCTCTGTTGGCCAGCTAATATCCAACGAAGAAACATCCTCTCTCTCCACACTGCAAGTCACCAGCGACTTCTTCAACGCAGCCACCAAAATATCCAATATCGCAAACTGGTTCGATTGGCAACCATCATGGCCCCCACGCCAACCTTCGTTATCCACACCACCACTCACTTTTGACCCCGGATTAATGAATGGCGTTGACACCGGGTTGCTCGAAACATCTTCATCATCATCACTGTCCAATTCTTCTTCTTCTTCTTCTTCTTCTAAGTTATCTTCGTCTTCATTTTTCACATCATAGAAAAGTGGACTCGGCGGAGCAGCGTTGAACTCGACCAATCCGCAAGATTTGGATCGAAATAGCCGAGTCATTGCCGTAATTAACTAGCAGGCAATAATGGGGCGGTGTTAAAAGGATCCGAAGGTGTGTGAGAGACAAAAGAGTATTAAAATATTTGCGGTAAAACTAAAACTAAAAGGGAATACTTTTAAAGGCAATTTGAGAAATGAGATGGGTTTGGTTAAGTAGTGAAAAGGAGAGACCGAGAGAGGAAGGAAGGAAGGATGAATCTACAATCGGATTGGGATGGAATGCTGGTGAGGTTGATGGAGACAAGTTGCTTTTCTTTTTGTTTGTTAGTATTATGTTGGTGGTCCTTTTTTTTAAAAAAAAAAGAATTTTTGGGGCTATTATGTTGGTGGTACTTGATTGAGAGAAACAGAGAAAAAAAAAAAGGCGGGTTAGTGAGAAAAACGCCATGAGAGTGAAAGTGAACAAAATGATCAAGTCGATGTGAGAGACTGAAATGGAAGATTTGACGGTAGTTAATGCAGTTTTGACATTGAGCATCTCCTTCTTGGCAAGAAATTTTTTTAGTAAATTGGCACAAAAGTAAAGTTCTGTCAAATTTTATAATATTTGTTTCAGATTTTTATGTTTCTTTCTTTGTTTAGATAAGATCTTATTAGTTCATCCTTAATTTTTTTCAGACATTTAGATGGGGTATAGATTTGTTCCAGAAAAAAAAGTATCTTTCACCTCACATCACGAAAGATACTAAACCTTGGAACAGGGGCAAAACAGGATGTCAATAAAAAGCTGAACAGAGCAGCAACTTTCGAAATTCAGACGAACTAATTACGCCGTTTTTCCGTGCTTAACTTAATGGGTTAGATAATTGAGAATCAAAAAAGGGAAAATTTCTCAACGCTACTAAGTTTCACATAATGGATTCTCTACAGCTAGAAAGTAGTGCTCGTGTTTTGGGTGTTTTTGGATTTTGCTTCCGATCTCCCGCACTGAAGTCACATGGGTACATGTTCCTTCCTTGTTCGAAGGTGCAAAACTTTCATCGCCACGATTAAAAAAAGAATTTTACATAAGTGAAATGGGAAGTGTATTATGTCATTTTTCGGGGTGGCCCGACCCGTAGGGCATGGGATGGGGTAATGACTACATAAATATACATGGTAGAAAAATGGTGGGGGCACGAGAACATGCCCATGCACACATCATGCAAATGCACCTACCTGTCCTGTCATTACTATGCCACCTCCGCGTGATGTTATCTACCCGTGGGGTTTTCTACGGTCCCCACACCATGCGTCACGTGCATTGTTTGCTAGCCTGTATCATATTACAACTTACAATTAGGTATAGGCATAGGTATAAAACCATATTCTTTGTTAGCTAAAAAAAAAGAAAAACCATATTCTTGTATTTTATTTTTATTTTCTAATACCAATGGAGTCCTAGGTTTCAGGGCTGATTAACTATTTTGAGGTTTTTTTACAAACATATTACCAAAATAGGGTTATTGTGAAACATATTACTGACATAGGATTGTTTTAACCTTTGACCAATCAAACTCGTTAGTTTGACTAGCAAGTTTCTATCCACATAAGCAATTTTAATTTATTTTTTTTAAATTACACATTAGCGTTTTTTAGGGAGGCTGATGTGGCAACAAAAAATGCAATTGACAGTAGTGAATTATAGGATCATGACACGTGGCACCATTCTGAAATTTCAACAAGTACCATTAGCAAAAATAAGCTTGAATGGCCACGTAGCATCATTGTATAATTTTTGCTAGTAGAACTAGTGGAAATGGCAGGGATGAGACACGTGGTATCACATTGTGATTTCAACTAGAAACAATACCAGAAATGCAAGGAGCTGCCACATGGCGATGTCTTGCATTTTTGTACTCAGAGTAGCATTTTTAGCATGACTACACACAGTTCCAATAGGATGCTGCCACGTGTTGCACTGTCATTAATTCCACTAGTTTGACTAGCTATTTACGCTATTTTGAATCAAAGCTACAACTGCAAACACCATGTTTGCTGTTTTGAATTCAGCTAAGAAAACTACAACGAGGATGTTTCTGGAGAGCAAGCGCAACATAGTGGCCGAGTTAGTGGACTCACTTCCACAACAAGCTCTTAGAGCAGGCTCTATTGGACATGCCGGAGGACCTGCCAGACCGGTGGGAGAAGATCACCGAGCAGGTTCCTAGTAAGTCAGTGGCAGAGTTCAAGGAACACTACGAGGCGTTGGTTCACAACGTCTTTAAGATCGACTCAAGCCGAGTCAAGGTCCCCGAGTTACGTTAATGACTCGGTGGCGGCGCCCAGTGGTGGTGGCAAGTTGTCCACGTGGGACTCCGCTAATTAGATCTCGTTCGGGTCTAAGCCTAGGCAAGGTAAGAATGAAAGGAAGAAAGGGACACCTTGGACTGAAGAGGAACACAGGTGTGTCAACAATTTTGCTTCACGTAAATAGCTAGTCAAACTAGCGAAATTAATGACAGTGCAACACATGGCAGCGTCCTATTGGAGGAGCATGCGGTCATGCTAAAAATGCTACTCTGAGTAGTGAAAATGCAAGACATCGCCACATGGCAGTTCCCTGCATTTCCGCTATTGTTACTAGCTGAAATCACAGTATGATGCCACGTGTCTCGTCCCTGCCATTTTTGCTAATTCTACTAGCGAAAATTATACAGTGATGCCATGTGGCCATTCAAGCTTATTTTCGCTTATGGTACTTGCTGAAATTTCAGAATGGCGCCATGTGTCATGATCTTTTAATTTCGCTATTGCCAATTACATTTTTTGCTACCACATCAACACATGGACAAAAACTCGCTAGTCAAGGGTCAAAACAACCTCATGCCAGTAATATATTTCATAATGACCCTATTTTGGTAATATGTTTGTAAAAGAACCCCAAAATGGTTAATCAGCCTATGTTTCTGTTGTGATCTTTTTTAATAAAAAATAGCTTTGGGGGTTTTCTTGTGAACTTTTTGATCCTAACATCGAGAGTTGAATTACCCCAAAGTGTACGTGTACTGAGTTTAACTAGTTATATAATCGCAATATTATGTAGCCTTGGGGAAACAAGGTTGGAACTTCTATGTACCACTTAAGAGTTAGGGACTTTGTATTTGTTTGGATCACAGAGTTACTATTAGAGTATTTTTATCAATGTTCTAAGAGCAGACATGAGTGTCTTTTTGCTTTTGGACAGACAAAAAGTATTAGATGTTAGATCTTCTACTAATTACTTACTATTGCGATGTCATCTAGATTTTAGTTACGCTCGAAGTTTAATTCAAACTGGAGAAATAAATATGCAACCATTTGAGTTAATTATCACAATTTAAAATATTTTATAAAGTTAATCTATGTTATTTTGTTTTAAAGAAGATCTGTAAATATTTGGGTAATTAGAGAAATGTAAATACTATCAACATATTTTCTAAAGAGTCCAGCACTCAATTTGGGAGGTAAAAAAAGAGAGGGGGGACGTCAGAAGGGGGCTTTCAACTTACAAGCTGCACAAACCAAGAACCATTTGAACCATGAAAATGCTGCATTAGTTGGCATATTAAATGAGTCAGTACTATGTAGGCAACCTCACTTTCCTAGGAAGATGAATTCCGTTCCGAATTACTGAATTTGTGGAACTTGTTTGCAGTGAAAGCGTTACTTCGGTCAAAATTGATGTGTCATAACCTAAGTCCAGTCTTGTACTTTTTACTTACAAGACAGCGAAGTGTTTATACGCTTTTAGAGGATTGTTATTCAAGTAAAACTATTTATCTAAATTATGGTGTGTTGAGCATTTTAATATGTAACTTTTTTTTTTTGGTGTCGCCGTATAACACAGTAATTAATTTTTATCTGTAAAAAAATTGTCACCTTAAATATTTGGAAAATTTTTACATATATTCAATTTTTCTTCCATCTCACTTCTATATCATTTTTTTTTATCTTTATCTTTTTTTTTATCACATCATTTATCATATTTATTACTTTTTCTTCTACTTTTTTTTTTTGTCTATTCTTCCTATCTCTCTCCTATTCCCCCCTCAATCCACCCCAAATTTTAACTTTGGCACATAACTTGGATTCACAATTATCATCAGCCAAGATTACAGCTACTAAATACCAATCATGCCACAAAATGAGGGATAAATAGTTAGACACAGGACTAAATTTTTGTTAGTGACATCCTCATTTACAGACTCAACTATAACGAAAAAGAGACAGAACACAACTCTCAATCAAACATTATCGAGCTTTAGGTCAACAATAAAACACTTATGTTCCACCACAAAACTAATTTTTCTTTTCTTGCCTTGAGCGTGGCTTTAGAAGTTGAACTTGATAGGAAAAACAAATCAACTCCTATTTAAGCAAGGATCATGCAGACATTAAAGAGCCTATTTTATATACATGCACAAGCAATCCTAAAGGAATTTTATCTTTTGAGAAAGTATTATACTTGAATATGCAGAGTTTGCTATATATGGGACCTAAATTCAAGACCTTGACAATAGTTTGACCACCAAATAATATGGTGCATTCTGTCTTGTAATTGACATAAACAATACGATAGAAATAGCAAAACAACAAAATTTTAGATGAGATAAGCTATTCTCTAACTCAGTACTTTGGCCTAATCATTGATCTTTATTTTAGATGTTATTATACATTTCTTTACACATGACTAATTTCTGTAAAATATTCCCATTTCTCCTCTCTTTTTTTTATGACTATAACCCCAATAGTCTTGCTCATATATATTCTTTGAATAACACAGAAATTTGTCAAATTGAAATTTGAAATTAAAATTTATTCCCAAAAATATATACTCTATTAGTGATATTTTTGCTATCTTTTATTGAAAATAAAATAGTTATTTCTATTATTTGTGAAAATATATAAAAAAATAAATAAACAAAAGAAGAACATATGAAAAGCACTAATTAACACTATAGTAGTTTTACCCAATTCAAGAAATATAGTCTCTCATTGAGAATACCTGTGGTTCATACTAAAAATATTATGCACTTGTTTTGATATTTAAATTGATTGATCTTTATGATTATTTTAAACTTACTATTTTAAAAAAAAATCGTAATAGTGATAAAAGTAAATGATAAGCAGAAGAGTTGAAAATAAAGTATTAACAATAAATTTTTAGCTAAATTAACGTGTGGCATATTATAGCTGTTTACCAACCGTGACATAATTCTTGAATTAGCCAAATTATAATTAGTGTAAATTATAATTATACTTGAGTACATGTTTTATTATGTGCTTTTGACAAAAAAAAAATTATAACCATGTTAAAGGTACGAAGTATTTACCGGCTTGCCAATGACTAATTTTTACTGGAAAATTTGACTAATCACATTTAGTGAGATCTCTCCTAACCCCTCTCAATCATTTTGTTTTCATTCACATGATTCGAACCCGAAATCTTACTTAAAGAATCCAAATCCAATGCTACATTGGACCAACAAAATATTAATTTTGACAATGCTTTTGATTTCCTTTTACATTATAGTTTTTATTTTGTTAATAATCTATTAGTCAATAGATTTGGGCAATTAATTCTCTTGTCCATATTGAATGATAATAATTAACAATTATTATTATAATTAATAATAATTCAATTGTCTTAATAACAATAATAATATACTATCAATTTCTTTGTATAATTGATTGGTTACTGTTTATAAGCTTTTTAAAAAAAATAATAATAATATTAACAATTCAATTGCCTTAATACGGTCACAGTTTGTTGCCTTAATGCCTTACTTGATTTATTATGCTAATGCTTTTTGGTAGAGATCATAGGTATTTATGTTAATGCTTAAATTTTTGCTTTAATATTTTTCTAATGTTTTATTATTTTATTAATACTTTATTTTGTAATATTTTTTCTTTATATTTCTGTTATTCTATCATCTAAATTAGTAGGTTTAATTCTATTTTTGGTCTTCTTATAGTATTTACCATAACTACCATCTTTTAATTACTAACGGTACCTACTAAATTGTCACCTATCAGTGTTTCTTTCTTTCCCTTCATAAACTTTTAATTTGATTTGAAATATTCTTTGTGCTTATTATTTTGACTATAAAGGATATAAATAACACCCAACACGGCGATTAAGGAAAGCCCAAGGAGAAGAGAATTTGACATAATAAAATAAACTCTGAGTCGACTTCCATAGAATGTCAACGAGCAGCTCCTTACGAAGGTCCTCCCAACAAATAAACTCTAGGTTGAATTTCATGGATCACTGATGGGGTTGCTCCTTGCGAAGGTCCTCTCAACAAATAAACTCTTAGTCGACTTTTCTGAAACTCCGACGAGGCGACTCCTTGTGTAAACATTGGACCGATTTCTTTGTAATGCTAATGAGTATATCCTTGCAAAGGTCAACCCAAAAAGATAATTGACAATATCGGTAGAAACTCGAGCAATAGATCAGGACCAAACACATGACACTATTAATTTAATCTAAGCTTAGCAGAGATTACAAGAAAAACAACATTAAACTACTACTTTGAAACGTACATCAATGAGTGGACCATCACGAAGACCATGGAAAACCTAGGTTGGCTTCCCTAGAATGGCGACAAGTGGATCGTTGAGAAGTCTGAACCCAAAAAGATGAAGTCGGCTAATTGTAAAAAGCAATTAAAACACTTGGGATAAAATTAGATAGAACAGTAGTAAGGAAATTTTGCGCATAGACCTGGCAAAAGCAACAGTGAGCAAAAGTAAGCAAAAGTGAACAAAAGTAACACTTAAGTGAAAAAAGATTAGACACTTAACCTGAGTTCATGTCTAGAAACCGACTTGAAGACAAACAACCAAACTCTTTCTACTTTTTAGACTCGAGACTAAGGGTTGTGTACCCTCTTGGATTCTAGGTTGGGTACTTAACTTGGATTCAACATTACCATGGGCTAAGCTGATGGCAACCACCTAAAATCAATCACGCCATAAATCAAGGGGTAAACAACCAGATATTGAGCCAAAATTCCTGTCGATTGACCTTAATATAACGCAATGAATTAATGACATCCTCCTGTATATAGATTCGCCCACAACAGGAAAAAGGCGTGCATAGCATAACTCTGAGTTATATAGAAGGTCCTCCCACCAAATAAACATTGGACCGATTTCCTTGGAATGCCAATGAGTGGCTCCTTGTGAAGGTCAGCCCATGAAGACAATGGAAAACATTTGCAGAAACTCGAGACCACACAACATTATCGATTCAAGCTAAGCTTGACATAGATTCCAAGAGAAACAACATTAAACTACTACTTTGAAACCTACATCGATGGATTGACCATCATGAAGACCATGGCAACCTAGGTTGACTTCCCTTGAACATCGATGAATGGATCGTTTAGAAGTTCAAACCCAAAAGGACAAAGTCGACTCCTTGAAAAAAAATGTAAAAGTAATTAAAACACTTGGGATAAAATTAGATAGAACATAAGCATGAAAATTTTGCGCAATAGACTTGATAGAAGAAAAAGTGAGCAGAACTAAGCAGAAACAAACAAAAGTAACACTTAAACAAAAAAAGGTCATACACTTAACCTAAGTCCACGAAAATGACCTGAAGATAAACAACCAATCTCCTTTTACCTTTCAAGCTCAAGCCTAGGGGTTGTGTAGCCTCTTGGATTTTAGGTCAAGTGCTTAACCCAAATTCAAAATTACCATAAATGAAGCTCACAACCACCAAAACCAATCATGCCACAAAATGGGGATAAATAGCTAGACATAGAGCCAAAATTCTTGTCGATTAATCCTTAATATAACTCACTAAATTAATGACATCCTTATATCTATAGATTCAGCCAAACTTTGAGTAATTTACTCATATATTATTAATTAGAATACATAATTAGGAGAGAGACTTTCTTTCTCCACATTCTTTCAATTAGACATTCTCAATATTTTCTTTTTTTTACCCTTTTTAGATATGCATTTCACACAATATTCTTACAACTAGTTAAAACAATTCCCTCTCAACCATCTCAAACTACTCTTCTTTTATCTTTATTTGTATATTTGATCTTCCCAACCATTTATTTCTTTTAATCTATCATCTTTTATCTCCATCTCTAAATTTAATTTCAATTTTTAAAAAAAAAATTGTCAATAATTAAAAATAATCTTACATTGTAATTTAAATTATTCCTGATAAATCTAAAATATAATTTATATATTTAAAAATATTTATTTATTATAAGTTTTAAGTACAATATAATTTATATATTAAAAATATTTATTTATTAAAATTTTTAATTATATACAAATAAATATTTTCTTGTGCAATATACAAACTAAAATATTAATTATTATAAAATTTAACAATTTTATTATATATAATAATAAATGATTAGAAGACAGTATAAACTGTGAGCATATTTTAATTAAATTTTCATTATTTATATCTGTGTTAATTCACATGTTCATGAGAAATATCATAGTTTTTAACTCTTCATTGACACTATGCATCTACAGGGCGACGCGTCGGGACGGTCGTGCTGAGCGAGGGAAGATAGCCCTCAGATTTTTAAATCTTTAACACTCACATAATAAAAAATAAAAATAATAAAAATTGAACATGGACCTTAAACCATGTGATTTTTTGGTCTAGTTATACGTATTTATAAGTCTAATTCCGGATACACTCTTGCAATTTGTAAATGTTGAAAGAAAGAACGATGAGTACAAATGGAAAGAAATAAACCAAATTAGCCACTCATTCATAGAAGACAGACGACACAATTAGCAATCGTTTTTTAACACCTTCGTTAAAAGGTGGAAAATCCTAACCAGTTATATGTGAAAAATGTTCAAGTCAAACAAACATTTTATCACGAAATTAAAGATTATTACTAAAAATCCAGTCAAACAATTTTTTAGTTAGTTAAAACTGAAACATGTATAACATAATTTACCACTTGCTATGATCGAGAACATCATAATAGATTAAAAGGACTTTTAAATTTTTAAACAGGCATACATTAATTAAGAGCTCCTTTTTTTGAACTTAAAAAGTAATTTTGAGATACAATTATTTAAAATTTTTCGTAATTTGTTATTTTTAATTTAAAAATTGTCAAACAATTTTTTTGAAAAATTTATTATTTTTTAAAAACCTTACATAATTATTATGTATGATTATTAAAAATATTTTTAATTAAAAACATTTAAAAAACACAAATAAACCAGCCCTAATTAAATCACTATTTAGAAATGTTTATCTAATTTGCCTTAATTCCTACAGAAGTTTCAACAAATTATGAAAATAGGAAGAATGTTATTTATTTTGAAAAAAATATTGTATGAACAACTTCCATGGTAGATAGTGTACGGGATTATATAAATTTAAGTATAAAGAGAAATGTTATTTGTATATCAACTCATACAATAATATTTTTTGTATCTATCTCTTTTTTGCACATCATTTATTACATCTCATAATGATAGAGAGAGATAGACACAAAATATATTATTGTACAAATTGTTAAATAAACTGTTGTACATGTAAAATATTTCAATTATAAATTCACACATTGGAGTGTTGCACACCATACTTAAACACGGCATTGATACAACTATATCTCATTGGAAGTGATAAATGTCCACCCCATTTTGGGGTGGAAGGAAGAGAAATAGAGAAAAAAAAAAAAGAGAGAGAGAGAGAGAGAGAAAGTGATAGAAGTAACATATGATGTGATAAGAAATGTAGAAAGATAAGAAAAAAAATGAACTGAAAGTGAATTGTTAGAAAATGAAATATATGTTAATAAGAAGTCTTTTACTTTGGGAAATCAATATATAATTTTTGTGGGGCAACATAAAAATGTAATCAGATTCAAAGGGTACTATCCGCTATCTCTCTGTATAAACTTTGGAGCCTACTCATGACCGTAAATGGGGGCCTGCTTCAATAAAGCTCTCCTTTCTATTACTAGTTACATATTGAGGAAATCAGTTTTGGAAAGTTGCTTTTCTGCAGACATTCCTTTATATGATTGGTGTTTGAATATATCTCAACGATGATTAATTGTGTCATCCATTCCTAAAACACCCACCATCATTTAAAACTGTTCGAGTCATTATCATGTGGTTGCCTTTGAAGCATTGAAGAACATGCACTACCAATTCCATGCATATATTCTATACTAGTCTTGATTTGGTAAGGATTTACTTTTAAGCTACTCCATTACGAGCTTCGGAGTTCAAAGCCACTCCACAAAGGGCGTTTTCTTTGGGGGATGAGAATGAAGAAATTAGGTGAAGGTGTGAGTGTGTAACAGTTTAACTAAACCCCACCAACTAGAATAAAACTTGTTAACGAACAAAAAGTGTGAGCTCTAAGGTATTGAATGCTCAAACAATAATTGGGTATATATTGGTCGGTATATCGAAGTGAAGATAGTAGTTAATTTTATTTTTTTTTATTTTTTGGAAATGTCAACGTTATTACTTATTTGTACTCTTGTAACCTTTTAAGCACCTTTTTTGACACGTAGCTTTGTATAATATATATTCAAACAGAATTTAACCAAATTTTATGGAAGTTGACTTAACCGAGAAGTCTTAGGTATGTTTATTTCTGTTTTTAGTTTTTAATTACAAAATTATCACATTATTTTTAATATGTTTCCTGTTTTTAAATATTTGTACAAGAAACAGTAATATAAAAATAAGATTTGAAAACAGTAATATAAAATGAATATATATATATATATATATATATATATATATATATTCATCTTTTCTTTTTTTATACAAATATTTGAAAACAAGAAACAGATTAAAAATAATATAACAGTTTTGTAATTGAAAAGTGAAAACAAGAAATGAAAATAAAAATAAATAGGACCTTATCTTTTTGGTTCTATTGATCTCTAATATTTTTTATGTCAGATAGTTAATCAATTAAAATCTCACTTTATTACAAATAACTTGCTTTCATTAAACTTGCTTTCGCTTCTCATTAAAGACAAATATACATGGTCATGATATTTTAATATTTCGTTCATCGCCACAAGCATACGGATGATACTTTATACTGTACAAGTTCGTTAGAATTTTTGACATAATAAATTCATTTACATCTTGGATATTTTCTTTAACTTCACTCAAAAATTTAGTATCTCAAATTAATTATGAGTATCAATGTATCGTCACTTATATTGAAATGCAATAATTTTCTTTAACAACCTACGAAGGTTGAAAACTGAAGCTTATTATATGGGTGATCCGCTTTAGCTTCATCTTCTTTTGCGACATAAACTCTTGCGTTAAGCTTCATCTCGTTTTGAATCGTGGATGACTTGTATAATTATATAAAGGCTTAAATATGTATTTAAGCTCTTATAAAATAAGCAAGTTTTGATTTTGATTTCTATAAAAAATTTCTTTGTTTTTTATCCCTCTAAATTTGAAATTACTATTTTTTGTCCCAATAAAATAAGCAAATTTTGGTTTTGGTCCCTATAAAATATCTTTCTTTGATTTTCATCCCTCCAAAATTTGAAACCACTATTTTTAGTCCCTAAAATTCATTTTAAGGTAGACAAATAACATTTATTTTAAGAATCTAAAAAAAAATTTAGAAGTATCACATGCTTACATTGTATCATAGACACTAATGAGTGTCAGCTAGGATAGTCACTTAAACTTCTATTAAACACATAAGTAGTTAAGAGTGTCACATAATAGTAGGAACTAAAACAATGATTTTAGCCTTTTAAGGGATGAAAACCAAAAAAAAAAAATTATAAGGACTAAAATTAAAACTTGCTCATTTTATAGGGACTAAAAACATATTAAAGCCTTATATAAATTTATCTACAATCAAACAATATATATTCCAGCTTAAATTTTAACTCTCATCATTTTATTCAATAATTTATAAATTAAGTGTTTTGGACCCTTTTTAGCAAATTTAGGCCTAGTCCAGTAAATTAAGCCAATGTGTTGGTCTAATGACTAAAACCCGGCAACCATGTCTCAAAAGGCATGTATCGAGAACCTTCTAGCGAGGGACAAACCTCAAAACAAATGTAAAACAATGGATCATAGCTAAGAATTTGTTAAAGGTAGCAATTCATGTAAGAATTGTCCAATGAGGCATTTCCTACATCACCTCAAGTAAAAAATGTCATGATAACCAAATCAAGAATGATATAAATAGACTGAATAGGATTTGAGGTACTCTCTCTAACTTTAATCTTTCATTTATATCCTGTATACACTAACCTAAGCGTTGAAGTCCTTACAGGTACACCACTAGAGTTTGGCTCATAAGAACATGTGGAGATTTTGTTCAAATATTCCTTTTTCAAGGATTGGTGTTGAACATTTGGCACTATTTATAAGAACAATTCACTACAAATTGTTCAATTCTAGTATCGATTCCACATTTTCTTGTACTTCCAATCACCATGGAAGAAAACACTGCAACAAATTCCCCTATTATGGAGAGCATTCATGACCATTCCATCGCCAATATCGTCACATAGCCCAACCTAAGTCACCTTCCTCCTCCATCAATGGAGGAACTACCACCTAAAATTACTCAAGACAATAATGAAATGTTCGAGAAAAAGGATCTCCTCAAGCTCATTTGAGAGAAAGTTTTGTTGATTCTAGCTTAGAGTTAAAGAATTTAGCGTCTCAAAAAACAACATGAGAAACTTATTAAAAACTGATGAAGTCAAAAGACAGACACATGAAAGAACCATCAGTGATGCATTTGACCAATTATCACTAAGCCTGCATATTAGATAAATATCTAACACAAAGACCACCAAGTCTAGGTTCTAGTAGTCAGTGGTGACCAAACTAGTATAGGTCGCAGTTTGACGTGCGAATAACACAACATTGAAATAAACAAAAGAACACACAATAAGAGGAGATAAATTGTGTGTTGTGTGTTGTCGAAATTTTTTTCGCAAAACGGGTTTTTGTAAGCACTATAAAAGAATGTGCAATAAAAATGATGTGCAAAACAAACAATAGGGAAAGAAGATAGCACACGTAGAGATTTTATACTAGTTCACTCTTAACTAAGAGCTACATCTAGTCTCATCAAACTGAAGGTGTTGAACTAAGCAAACTACTTATACAAAAAGTATTCTCCAAGCCTCTTCATGCTTTACAACGAAATAATCTTCACCCAAGATTATTTCAATCCAATTATTCTTTAACACCAAGCCTCTCCAGGCTTTCATAAAGATCGTACTTTGAAAAGATAACTCACAGTGGTAAGCTTTACAAGTTTAAACGTAGATACAAGATAACTTTGTATGTAAAAAGAATATGAAAGTTTAAGTTCAAAGAAATCATCCAAAGAGTGATAGAGTTTTTACACAAGTTATTAGCTTCATTACTGCGTTCTTCACTCTTGTGTCTTCTTATAAAAGATTGGGAAAATATTCATTGTGAGATAGAGCTTCTTCCCATTCTAAGTGCATTTAATGCATGAGATAGTGTATCACGTAAAGTTGAAGAGAAAGATTCTGATGCCAGTTGTAGTAGTGGCAGTTTATACCAAAAAGAAGTTTCTTTTTCCTAACATGCGTAAAGTGCATCTAACCTTTATCTCTTTGTTAAACTACTTTGGTACTTCTTTTGATAAATTGACTTGTTTTTCCACTTTAGCTTATACTAAGTATCAAAGCTATTTGTCTGATTTGAAACCTATTTCACAACATTCGAAAAGGCAAAGCCTATGTATATTCATTGAAAACACTTAGTCGATTTTCGAGGAAGCATGTTAAGGTTTTTTCTTCATATGATAACTTCGTCCAAATATGTAAGCAATATAACATATAAGCTCCTTTATAAAGAAAATTTATGGTAGAACAAATTTTTGAACTGCATTCTTCACTCTTATGTATTCTTATAGAAGCTTGGAAAAATATTCATTGTGAGATAAAGCTTCTTCCTATTCTAAGTGCATTTAATGCACGAGATAATGTATCACGTAAAGTTGAAGAGAAAGATTCTGATGCCAATTGTAATAGGGCAATTTATACCAAAAAGAAGTTTCTCTTTCCTGACACGCATAAGGTGCTTCTAACTTTTATCTCTTTGTTGAACTACTTTGGTACTTTTTTTGATAAGTTGACTTGCTTTCCACTTTAGCTTATACCAAATATCAAAGCTTTTTGTCTAATTTGAAACCTGTTTCACAACATTCGAAAAGACAAAGCATGTGTATATTCATTGAAAACACTTAGTCAATTTTCGAGGAAGCATGTTAAGGTTTCTTCTTCATATAATAACTTTGTCCAAATATATAAGTGATATAACATATAAGCTCCTTTATAAGCATATTTATGGTAGAATAAATTTTTGAATGCTTTTAAAAGATCATGTAAGGACGCTTCAATTATTATGGACGCTTATCTAAAAAAAAAATATTGGATGGCTTGATTAACAGATATATGGACACTCGTAAAACTAAAGCAAATAAAACTAAGTTAACACATAACAATAATGTAGTCTTTTATATGGACGCTTATGGTCTCAAAACACTTAAGTTCTGCAAAACAAAAATTGTTAGACTATTATAAATTTTAATTGCCTTTGTTATCATCAAAACATTTTAGGGTTTAGATGCTTCATAAGTTTTTAGTTCCAACAAACATTGTGTGTGGTGGAGGCTCGATGTATAGGAAAGATAGGGTAACAAGATGAGGTCAAAGTAAGGGTGCTCATGACCTATCACATCCCACTAACCTAATCAAACCCAAAGTCAATTTTGTCAAGTTTGGGTTTAAGAAATAAGACCTAATGTATTTTAAGAACGAGTTAAGATTATACTTTGAGTTGTCCCAACCCAGTTAAATGTCTTATATTCTTTTAAAAAGTAGTTTTTAAAACAATTATGTATTAAGAAATAATACATAATTATTTAAAAAATTAGACCTTCGTTGAGAATGGATTGAGATGATATACCTTGGTTGTCTTGCCTTCTTCCTCTTAGAATTTTATCATTCCACATCTCTTTATTTCTTTTTAAAGACAAAAGTACAGTCATCCTCCTCCCCTCCTTTTAAGCTTTACCAATTTATAGGCAAAAGGATGCATGTCTACGATCCTATTTTCTTTGCTTTTTGCTTACTTTTCTTAAAAATAAAAGAACTTGTGCAATTTGCTTACTTCTAGCATTGTCCATATCTACTTTTCTTTGCTATTGACTTTCCATTACTATAAAAAAATCATAAAAAAACAATGTTATGTTAAAAATTCACTGTCGACAGCTACTTCAATGCTAGCGATGCAACACCCACGCAGTCATTGCTAATGAAGTCAACCTTAATGAAATTGTGAAGGCCAAAGAAAGTCAACATCTAATAGCGACAGCCAAGCCGTCGCATAAGCCGACGACAAAGTGCATGACTAGAACAGAAAAAATATATATATTGTCATCAACGATGTGTTTCAACTCCATTGTCCAAAATGCCAATCCCAAGCACCCGAAATGCCTAGAATGCCAAACCCTAAAGTACCCTATTGCCTAAAACGCTAAACCCAAGCATCCAATGGCAACTACCGCCTCCATCCATCAAACAAAGCTGGCAACCAGTGCCAAATGGAAAAAATCAAAACAATAACAAATATAAACAAAACAAACAAAATAAAACTCATAGCCACGAATTTGCGTGAGGTTGTAGCTCCTACAAGCTCGACTTCGTTGTTGTCACCACTTCATCATTGTTGCCACTGAACTTGTAGTAGTAAAGGAAGAGAAGGAAGGGGAGAAGGGGCAAAGTGAAGGGAAGGGAAGAGGGGAGAAGGAGAGGAAGAGACTGAAAGTGAGAGAAAGAAGGAAAGTTAGGTATAAAAAGTGCAACAAGCGATGACCATTGCTTACTAGATTAGTGCCTAAATTTAAATTTTCAATCTAACGCGATAGAAAGAGGCAGGAGAAAGCAAGAGAGATTTTAATTTGGTGCTTAAGTTAAAAATGAGTGACAACCTAGCCATTGCTATGTAGTGACGACCTAGCTATCACTATATAGCAATGACTTAGCTGTCGCTTACAAAAAGTCATCATGTCCATTGCTAAGTCTTTACCGCTGTTTCGGTTATATCTTGTAGTGCATTAATGTAATTGTTTTGTTAAAGTTCTTCTTTCTTCTATTTTTCCTAATTTTTTTATGTTGCTTTTTTTTCCATCCTATTGATTAATTTTGTTTTATTCTCTCTCAATGAGTTTGTTACTACAAACTTTGCTTCTTGTTCTCAATCAAGCTTGTTGTATCCTGGTCTAATGATATATGTTTTGCTCATTATCCTTAATTAAATTTATTCTTTTTTTCTTCATAAAGTTGTTACAACCATCCAGGCATGCTTGGGGCCATTTTTTGTATCTTTATTTTATATTTTATGCATTTTTTTTATTATTTTTGGGTTTTCTATTTTTCTGACTTGTATTTTTCTATTTTATTTATTTCATTCATTTTTGTAACTTTTTATTATTTTATTTTTTGAGTACTTGTTTATGGATTGTACCTAAATTTTTTATTTTCAAATTCATCTTCATTATTATTTGAATTGGTGGTATGAAAGAAAAAAAGGACGGATGAAGAAATAGATAAATATATTAATAGGGGAGCACAAATTATATTAGGAAAAAAACTTAGATACAATTTCTTAGGTGTTGTTTGTGTTGTTCTTCAATCAAAAATAAAGTTTCACCTCAATAATTCTCATAATCTTTTAATGCAAATTTTATTGTGCAAATTATTGAGGTAAAACTCTATTTTTAATTAAAGGACAACACAAACAGTGCTTAAGAAACTGTATCTAAGTTTTCTCCATGCATTATTCATAGTTGTTCCTCTTTATTTATTTTTTATAAGAGTTTAATGGTCAATTGGTCATATACTGACAGTGTAAAATAATTTTACAGTGTCATTTAATTAGAAATCACCATTAATATGACTTTTAAAGTATTTATTATAAAAGTCAACAAATTTACAATAAATTGTGGATTGTGATTGGATGACAATGTAAAACTACTTTACACTATCAGTACATGACCATTAAATTCTTTTTATAAATTAACATGAATAAACAATATTTTTATATTACTAATGCAAAAATAAGAAGAAAAAAATGAACCATAAGTTGTCTAACAATCAAACGTAAACCATGAAATAATTAAAAAAAAAAAAAAACAAATTTACCATATGATAAATGAATCTGCACTATGCTAACTAAAAAGGTAAAGGTGCAGGGAGTTTTTGATTTTGACTAGAAAAGTAAATATGCAAGTTGATTATTAGCTTTGACTAAAAATAAAATGCTTAAATATTAAGGTCTGGGGTGAATTTTCAACTTTGACAGGAAAATAAAAAATTGAAATATAAAGGTGTGCGGCTAATTCTCTAGTTTATGGGTGACAAAGTTATGGGTGTTAAAGTTATTCTGACATTTAACACAATTATATACTTAAAATTCGAACCCAATACTACATATTAAATTAAAACAAGCTCATGTTAGTTGATACATTTGTTCAATAGTAGAGTTAATACATGTTACGTAGACAATTATAAAATACATGCTCTTTAATATATAAATTATTTAAATTGTTACCTCACACGTGATAAAAAAAATTATATTAAAATATATTAATTTTAAGTTACAAAAGTAAATATTTAAGACATTATATGTGGATGAAAAATTCAAAAAAAAACATTAATCTTTAAATCTTAACTAAATAAATTCATCAAGTAAATGAAAATTGTATATAAAAATATATTAATATTCAAAGTACATAAATAAAATTTATATTATAAAAAAATGATAGCTTTGCATGAAAATATATGGAAATATTTAATTCACTGAAGAATAAAAATTATATATAAAATTGTATCAATATTTAGTTGACACAAATAAACATTTGTATTATACATTGAGTTTAATACGCATGCATTTAGGTTGTCATTCAATTATTTTTAATATGATTTTTAAGGAAATTAATAAAATAGTTAAGAAATTTATCATACATTATAAATTATAATTAGATGTAGTGTAAAGACTTTTGTACTGCCAGTGTATGTTTTATTTATTCTTATACAATTTATTTTAGATGAGAGATGGCAATTTTACATATAAACGTATTAATATCTAAATCATGAAAAAAAAATTATACGTGAATAGAAATTTTGTATGAAAATTTATTAATATTTAATTATGCGAATAAATAATTTTAATTGCATTAAAATAAAGTTACATAAAAGTGTTAAAATTTAAATTATAGAAATAGTATTTATACTGTATATTATATTTCATTATATTTACTTATAATCAGTTAGTTACGTAAAAAAAAGAAAAAGAAAAGGAGCAACTAATCCGTGGAATGCACCGGCGTGCACACCGGCTAAGCTATGAACTGTATCTTGAATTTGGAAGTCTATAAATTTCATTGATTGTGGTAGCAGAAATCGGAGGGCCCGGCTTGGATACAACTAATAGATATGGATCGTAAACTGTTAAATTGGGCAGAGGTAGCCTATGACCCCAGAATGCGCTAAGGATTTTGCTATTTATACTCCTCCTATTTTTTAAGTACATTCCCCCTTTCCCTTTTTTTTAATTTTATTATCATAAATATTTTTTATACCCAAAATACCCTTTTATATAAAAAAGATATAAACCCTATTTTCTATACTCCATTTTTATTGTTCTCTAAATTCTTCTCATTTATTTTCTCCCCTTTTTCTCTTGTCTATTAAAGGTATTAGAATTTTACCTTAATTTTATTTCATTACGCTCCTATATTAAATATTATCATACAAGAAAAATATTTTAATCTCGATATTGTGCACAACTTATATTCAATTTCATCATACAAGCAACGATTGCAAAATACGTACGTTGCATAATTGTGGACAACTAGGTATGTAGAGATTTTCTTTTTCAATTCCAAAATGTACGTTGTGGAACTCAATATAATAACTATTTTGAAAAGTATTTTTTGAAATATTATTTTGCTTTTTAACATTCCGAAAAGTATTTTTTGAATGTTAAAAAACAAAATAGTAACATTTCAAAAAGTACTTTCCAGAATGTTAAAAAAACAAAACAATATTATGAAAAAGTACTGCATGCAAGAAAAGGGAGGAGGATTGTTTTGAAAAAAAAGGGAAAAATAAGATTAACTAAATAAATTCAAATAAATAAATTAAAAGGGAGAGTGTACTTAAAATATAGGGAGTGTAAATAGCAAAGCCATGAGCTAAATGCTAAATTATACGTAGCCTGCAAGACATGGACTGCAGAAAATTTTATCCAGAGTTTTTCATACTATTCTTTTAAAACTTGCCTCTTAGTGGACTAATTGACTGTATTAACTTGCAGCATTGAAATATGTTTTTCTCAACAAAAAAAAAAAATTGGTAATAACTCTATTTTCAGTCTTCTAATATTTGTTCTTGAGAAATGTTATTAGTAAAATAACTTATACAACAGTTTCTATAACAATATTTTTTTGTGTCTATTTCTTTTCTGTATGTCATTTATTATATCTCATACTGATGAAGAGAGACAAACACAAAAAGTATTATTGTACAAATTATTGTATATGTATCATATCTTTGTTCTTTTCGCCTCCTTGTCCTTGCTTCAATTGCAATGAATGTATATAAACAAGTTTTTGTTATTTACACCACTCTCATTTGTTAAATACACTCTTCTTTTTTGTATATATTTTTTAAATTACTTAAATAACTTTTTTCTCTTTTTCAAATATAACTCCTCCTTGGTCCCATTTCATGACACCTTCTCCTTTATGCTATGTTTGAAAGCGTAGAAACAAGCAAGACATAGAAGAGAGAGGTGAGAAATGGATGAGAAATAAAAAAAGTTGGTATGTTTGGTAGAAGAAAAATATTAAAGAGAGAAATAAAAAGGTGATGGATCCCACCAAAAATTATTTTCACGTAAAACCAATGAGAAACGGCAAAAAAATATGAACTGAAGCATTGATAGTCCACTATCTAATTTTGATAGTCAACTATCAAGGCTTCTTGAACTCCAATATGTGAATCTGATGAGTCAACTATCAGATTTTCTTAATTAATTACTTAATTTAAAAAACAAATTTAATTTAATTTAATTTTTTTATTTTTCACTTATTTTTCTTAAACCAAATTCTTTTATTTCTACCTTATTTCTCATCTATTTCTCTCTTCTCTATTTTCATCCGTTTTATTTTTCACCTATTTCTTTCTTTCTTACTAAACACACCCCGGTTTCACACTCCCGCTTAGGCCGTTTTCACCACACTCCTCCTTAATATAACACATTCCGAAAGTGTCAAATTTTAACACTTTTAAAATAGAGGTGTAAATTTTTTTTGACATTATTGTGGCAATTTTACTGCTGCAATCGAACTCCCCCACATACCACGCAATGCAGACCACGATTCCTCATAAGGACAGGGAGGAAATGCGAAATTCTTATTGGAACAAATCAGAATTTCAAAGTGATAGATTGCATTCTTGATATTATTGTAATCGAAATAATTATCTTGGCTATGAGATGGAGATGGGACACACTATTTATGTAAGTTGAACTGGATTAACTTGTTGTAATATCAACATATCTATAACAATCTACAATAGAAATGCTAGCAACACATTTTCTAACATATTTTTTTTAGCACACTTTTTCTTATTAGCTCAAATTTCTCAGAAATTACAAAAAATTGTGGGTCTCATATTTTATTTAATGACTCTCTCTTATAACTTTGTAGTTTTTAATAAATTTTAACTAATAATAAAACGTATGTTAGGAAGAATGTGTTGCTAACACTCCTCTACATTGAAACTTGACGCTGTCAAAGCCATAAAATTTGACACTTCTAGAATGTGTTATACCAAGGGAGAGTGTGGTGAAAACGGCCAAAGGGGAGATTGTGAAACCAGAAAAGAGAGTGTCGTGAAACACATTTAGGGAGGAGTAGCGTTTGAAAAAAAAGAAAAAAAAAGGTTATTTAAGTAATTTAAATAAATATATTAAAAAAGGGTGTATTTAGTAAATGGGGTGAGTGTAAATAGCAAAAACCTATAAACAAATGCTAAGAAAGCTAAAATGGAAAATATTGAGTCAATTTTATGTTAAAACTCCTTCCTCTTGACCTATATTTTTCATATGAATTGTTATTTATTAATATTCCTTTACTTCAAACACCTTATTAATATTTATCATTTTTCTCTATCACTCTTTTTCTATCATATCATATCATCTATTATACTTACATTTCTCTTTTTTCTATCTCTTTCTCTTACATACATATTCAGTACTTTATGAGTGCCAAAAAGGACTACAAAGTAAAAATTAAGAAATTTGTATCAATATGGTTTTTATCGTCATTGTCTAAATTTGAATTTTTCTACAATTTGATTTAATGATGTATCTGAGATTATATTACTGTAAAAATTATCCTAGTTAATCAATTCGTTTTCATATGCCATATTGTGATTATATATATATATATATATATATATATATATAGAGATATATATATATAGATATATATATATAATGAGATACAGTATTTAGAGATATTTGTTCGAGCTAAATAAGTTCAGTATAAGTGATAATTTTTTTTCTCTGAATATTTAATACAATTGCTTGCCCAAAACTCAAACTCAACACTACTGATTAAATTGAAACAACATGATACGAGTTACTCCACACGTTTGGTAATCTTGTGATTATAATTATAAATATGCGTAATCAAATAATTAGAAAAAATGAAGACTGAAAGGACATGACGTAGTTCTGAGTTGTATTTTTCAGCCTTTTACACTTTAGTTCACCAAGAGACTAGGTAATAAAATAGCTCATGAATTAGCTTGTTTAACTTTCAAATTCCATGAGGGCCATGAGAAGTACTTGATTGAAGCATCTTATCATCAAGTGGAACATCTTCTCATTGTTGATGTACATGTTTCTGATTCTCAATTGGAGTAAATTCCAGTTTTCGCCTCCAAAATAGAAATAAAGAAAGAAAGAAAAGATAGGACGCAAATAAGGCTTCTTCATCTTTGATGAATATGACCAAGCTATTTTATTCTATTTTTATCACATTTTAAAAATATTATACATGATATATGAAAAGTAAGTTGTAATAATTTTGGAAAATGCTGAACTAAATAAAGATTTTAAAAAGTAAAATAAAAGAATAGTAAATAGTGTAAATGAATATATTAGAATTTATTTAATTGGACAAAAAAAATATTTTTGTTCTATTTGAGTGGAATCAACTTATTTTAAAAATAATTCTTGATAGAGTTATTTCATTCAAAAATTCTTTATATATATCTATCTCTTTGTGTGTGTGGAATCAACTTATTTTAAGAGTAATTTTGACAAAATTATTTCATTCATGTGTGTGTGTGTTAAATATTTTGATATTATATTAATGATCATGTATAATAATTTTTAGATAAATCGAACATTTATAATTATGTAATCTTATAATTAATGTTTATTTATATTTCAAAAAATATTATATGTTAAATTAAATATATCTAGAATTTTATAAAAAATTATAAACTTAATTTATTTAATAAGAATTTTTAATTTAAGGATCAAATTATTAAAATAGCATACTATTCATTAAAATAAAATAGTGTAATGAAATATTAATTAGTTTTTTTATTTTCATAAAATTTTATTAACTTAAAACACACACATATATATATATATTAGTTTAATGCATTTTTATTGGCCCAAATTTGGACCTCCAGACATGGGCATTAAATTTTTTGTCATAGTGTCTGCTGAAACATTCTGACACTTCACGTGATGTGTGGATTTACGGGGACAACCCTGTCAACTGTGTTGGGCGGCGGAGTCCCTGTAGTTGTTCATTTGAAGTGCACCTTGTGAAGATATATTTGTTTATTAGGGTGTGTTTCATAGAGAGAAAAAAAATAAAAAAAAAATGTAAAAAATAGAATAAAAGTTAAAATTATTTAGTTGAAGAGAAGTAAAAAAAAAGTTAATTTTTTGAAATTATTTTTTATTTTTTATTTTTTATTTTATTTTATTTTTATTATTATTTATTTTTAGTCTTAATATTATTTTTATATTTTATTATTATTTAATAATAACAACAATATTATTATTACTATTATAAAGCAAGGAAATATATTTGCAGAGCCATGTAAATCGATTTACTTGCTCTCGAAAAAGAAAAGCGGACGAAGAGCAATAGGCATTCTAGTTCCATTTTTGTGCAATTTTTGCTAATTTGCAAAGAAATTTTTCATGGTGGTCCCACATATGTTTTTTAAAAAAAATTCACACTTCTACTCTATCAAACAACCCACTTCTTCTCACTTCCACTCTCTTCTTTCCTCTCTCCCTCTATTTCTTCTCTACCAAACAATGCCTTAGTAATAGGATTTAACCAAGTACATAAGATACTCTAGATTGGTTAGAATTTTCAATTTATTCTCAAATTGGTTCAATTTAATTTAATTTATTTTGTTTGCTTTGTTTTGTTAAGGAGGAGTTAGGTTTGGTTAATTTATTGGTTCTTTAATTTTTTATATTTATTGTAACTTACCAAAATTTATTCGTGGTTACGTATTTATTGGTGTTATTGAATTAAAGAATTAATATTTTTAGATGTTTTAAGTAATTTGATGTTTTAATGAACTAATTAATCGTTATTATGATTATATTTGGATAGCTAATTTTTTTTTTTGTTGGTGGGTTAACTTATGGATTACTCTTTTTATAATTTATTATTTAAAATTAATGAGTCAATCCAACTCAATTTGTAACCCAATTAGGGTTGAAATTTCCAACTCACTCTTAAAATGGATTCAATCCAAACTAATTAGTTTTTTAACGATTAAAGGTGGATTGAGTGGAATTGATCCATTCTTGTTATCTAAACTTAGTAATATTTGTCAATAGTCATAAAATAAAAATATCTAAAAATTAATAGATAGGAAGAGAGAGAGATCATACAAAGAGAGAACCCTTCAGTATTGTTAAGAATGAGGACATTTAATTATAAAAATTAGATTAAAATTAAAGTTTAAAATGGATATTTAATTATAAATCTTACGTAATCTTTGATTAAAAAATTATCCTTTTATTATTCATTTTTGTTTACTTTTTTTAAAAAAATTGGTGAGTCAATCCAACTTTATCTGTAACTCACCTAAGTTCAATTAGGTTGTGATTTCTAACCCACTATTAAAATAGGTTCAACCCAATCCAAACCAATAAGAGAGCTAACTACACACTTTCTAACATACTCTTTTAAACACACTCTCTTCCATTTGTTGAAATTTATTAAAATCACAAAAGCAAGAGAGGGATTCATTAAATAATATGTGAGACCCACAAAATTTTGTGATTTTCAATAAAATTCAATCAATAGGAAAGAGTGTGTGTAAAAGAATGTGTGAGATAGTGTAAAATCTATTAAGTTTTGAAAATCGTTTCGAACCATGTTTTAAAAATCACTAAATATTAACAATTGAGAAATGTTTTCCATTTTTTTTCTCTATTTTCAAGTACTTAAGAAACAAAAACTTTAAGAAAATAGAAATAAATTCCAACTTGGATCCTCTACAGCAAAATTTCTCTGCAGCAACCATGCTGCAAAGTCTAAACCATTGATTAATTATTATAATATAGTTAATAGAAAGAGAAAATGCAATCAACAGTCGAGATTTTTGCTGTAGAGAAATCCCTGCTGCAGAGGCAATAGAGGATCTGAGTTCAATAGATTCATGAAACAAATACTTTCAAATATACTACAAAGACAAACATATTTTAAAAAACATAAAATTGTTTTTAAAAGTAGTAAACAAGGCCCTAAATTTTTGTTTTTCTAATTTAGCATGGAAGAACACAAGAAAACTGATTTAATGTAAATGGGAGAACAATGGGATTATTGTTCATTCTATTTTACCTAGAATTCTTAATTTTAATTTTGTTTCTCCCTTTTGCCTACCAAATTTTATAATTTATCTAAATTTTAATTCTTTTGACAATTAAACTTTTATCCTAATTAACAATTCTAATTTCTTACGTGAAATTAAATAGGAATAAGCATTAAGATTAGAACTTTCTAACAATAGTGAGCATTCAATGACTATTCCTAACCATGACTATTCCTAACCTAAAGGATTGCTAGGTTTGTATGTGAGAGTACGTTTATAGAGCAAATTATCATTCACTAAATAGATCAAAATTCTTCCTAAAGATGATCAAGTTTCAAGAAGCATTAAGAAAAGAAAATACAAACACAAAGATAGGAAAAACATTTTTCATTAAAATTTCCAAATCAAAGATCCATAAGTTACATAAAAATTTACCTAACTCTAAGAAAAAAGTCAACAAACTTGTCACATATGATAATTTGTTATTGGATAATAATATAAAAAAATTTACATGATCAGCATATTCTAATTGAATTCTAAACATAATTAAAAAAGATAACGTTGTTAAATGATTATTAAAAAATTATACATATAAAAGTTAATATAATAAATAACATAATACTAAACTTAGATCATTTAAATAAAAAAAATATTTGTGAAATAAAAAATAATATTCCAACAAGAATCTCACAGACATAATAACCCACAATATTGTTATTAAATTAATAAAAATAATAAGTAGAAGTAAATAACAAAAAATACATATAATAATTTTATGAAAAGTAGTTTAGAATTTCATTTAAAGAATTTTATTCAAAGAGAATTTCGTTAAAATAATCACATTAAATTATAATATAATGTATAATTTTAATTAAAATACAAAGTAGTTATATGCATTAATAATGAAATAATACCAACAAATATACTATTATAAAAATAATATTCTAAATATAAATTATTAAATAAAATTTACATATAATTAAAATTAATAATTATTGATATGTTTGATAAAAAAAAGATAAACAATGAAATTATTGAATTCATGTTACAAAATTATTATATAATTAGTATAAAATAATTGAAACATTACTGTAATTGTAAAAATAATATCAGAAAAATGTTGCAAATTTTATTTTTTTCTGAAAATAATATTATAAAAATAATGACATACTATTAACATAAAATATATTCATATAATAAAAGTCCTATAAAGGTAACAAAATATAAAGTTATTAAATAAATCAATAGAATATCATGAAAATAGGTTGAAAATAATATTTAAACAATATCAATAATATAAAGAAACTCATATATATAAATTAATATTATTGTATTCAAATATAAAGTAAAATTTCAAGTAAAATATTAAAAAAAAAAATAAAGAACTTTGAAATAATATTAACAGATATATTAGTAACAAATACCTAAAACGTTTCTTATATATTGTGAATATTAAAAAAGTAAAATAAAGAACTTTGAAATAATATTATACACTGTCGTTCAATCACAATTACCGTGTATAGTAAGTTTGTTGACCTTTACAACAACTACATTAAAAGTCATACCAACTATGATTTCTAATCGGTTGACAGTATAAAACTTTTTATACTGACAGTACATAGTCATTAAACTCTTTGGTATTTAAAGATAAACATTAATATTTCAGATTTAATCAACAATAAAACTAATATAATATTTTTGTTAAAAGTTAAAATAAAATTTTAATTAATATAATAAAGAAATAAAATAAATATAAAATAGTGTCTCAATGCTACTACTATTAAAATAAAACTATTAAATAATATTTCCACGGAAATAAATTTAAAAAAAGACTTAGTTTTGACTGTAATAAAATGTTATAAAAAATAATAAAACTAAAAGTTTTTTTTTTAAAATTTGAACGTCAAGCTTTTTGGATATTTATTTATGGCGCAATAAATTAAAATTATCAAGGTTTTAAAAATTGGATCAATAATTAAATAAGTGAAAACAGTGATTCAAGATTCAACTGTCTAACTATGGTTAAATTGTAGTTGAATCGATAATGATTTAATAATATTATTTCAATCTTTAATATGATGTATTAAGCAATATTAAACAAAAAAAAAAATCATAACTTCATAATATTAAAATTTAAATTTTTCTTATAAATGTCATAACTCATATCATATTTTTTTGGTTGTACCATAACTCATATCATATGATATTCAAAATAAACATGAAACTAAATCAAATATGTCATAAAATTTTAAGTTTAATAATATACACAATAATATCTATTGTCTATTATCAACTACAATTAGAAACTAAATAAATATCATTGATATAATTGTCTATCATCATAATATTGGGTTAGAAATTATATCAACCATCATAATATTGAGTTTTTAATTAAAAAAATAAAAAATGAAGCAAATCGCTTCAAAACATTTTTTGGCTAGCTTACCTGATTTTGAACCGGTTCAACTGAATTTTTACTAATTTTTTATAGGACAGAACTTAGATGCAGTTCTTTAGGTATTTTTGATATTGTTCTCTAATCAAAATTTGACTTTTACCTTGGTAATCTACATAATAAATGTTTGCAATTTTGCATTAAAAATTAATACAAGTTATTGAGGTAAAATTCTAATTTTGATTGGAGAACAACACTAACAGCACTCAAAAAATTGCACCTAAGTTTTGTCTTTTTTTATAAGACCATTTTTCAAGCTTAAATAAACCAGTTAAGTGATTGATATTGATTCAACTAACCAACTAGTTCAATATGGTTCTAACAACACTAAAAATTACATCACATCATTTTTTAATATTATTTCCTTAATTTTATGACATGAAGTGAAATTTTAATTCCATGTCATACCATACAAATTAGGTGAAAAAACAGGGTATTTAATGAAATAAAATAAAAAACAGTTTATTGGATTTCATTTCATTATTTCTTATTTAAAATGTTTTGAATAATAAGAATGAATGTGCTAACTTTCATTTTATGTTTCTTTTCATCAAATCCAACATAATCTTAATATTTTCATTCTATTTCTTGAGATGTTTCATTCTCTCAAGTTTCTTATAAATATTTAATTTTTTATTCTTAATATATTTTAGGCTTAAATATGTTTTTTATCCTTGTAAAATGAGTAAATTTTGATTTTAGTCTCTATAAAAATTTTCTTTCATTTTCATCCTAAAAAAACTAAATCATTGTTTTTTGTCCCTACTATTATAAGACACTTGTTAATTGCTTATATGTTTAATGGATGGTTAAGTAACCATTTTAAGTGATAGCCACTAGTGTCTGTATACCATTTTAGCATGTAATACCTCTAAAACTTTTTTTAGCTCCCTAGAATAATTATTATTTATCTACATTAAAATGAACGTTAGGGACCAAATTAGTTGTTTCAAATTTTAAAAAGGATAAAAATCAAAGAAACTTTTTTATAGGAACCAAAACTAAAATTTGCTCATTCATAGGGACAAACAATTGTGATTTTAATTTTTTTAGGGATAAAAAATAAAGGAAAAATTTTACGGGAACTAAAATCAAAACTCGCTTATTTTATAGAAACTAAATACATATTTAAGCCTATATTTTATTATTTATTTTGATAGATTTATATAATAATTAATGCAAATGTATGATAATTAATTTTTATATCCTGATATTTTATATAATAATTAATGCTAATATATAATAATATATAATGCATTTACAAAGATAGACCAATATTTAAGTCGGTGTGTGTTTAAGAGATCAGAATGAATGTATGTCTTAGATAATTCAATCCAAGGTGTATATAATCTAACTACAAATAACTAGGATTAGCCTAGTGATAGGAGTTATGAGTAATATACACAAGGTTTTAGATTCTAATTTTTTGATTTTTTTTTATGTATAATGGTGGTACTAAAGTTAGAACCTATAGTCTCATATATATTATTTCAACCTCTCACTACACTGGTCCTAGTGGGTTTTTTTTTTTTTTTTGCTATCATTATTATATACTAAAAAAAGAATAATTTAAGTACAGTTATAAATACAATTATAATTTGTTCAATTGTTTTTGCGATGCTGGGTAAACCTGATATTGTTCACTTATTTTTTGCTTAAATAAGTGATTTCTTATAATATCGTCACGGTTGCAAATTGCAATCCACCAAATCTTTCAACCAATTGACTTGACGTGTATGATATACAGCAATTTGTCACTTTGTTGCGGGTAACTACTTGAGGAGGAACATTCTATGTCAAGCAGCTTTGGTACGGCAACGATAATAAAACAAAGCCTCCTCGTATATATAAACAAAAAAGCACAAGTAAAACAATTGCCTGGATTAAGTCATTAAAAGAATCTTAAAATTAAAGTATAAAAAAATCTTAAATAATAGCTCAAAACAATATTTTTCATTAGAAAATTTGAAAATAAAGCAATTTAATTCAAACAACAATCAAGTTTTTCGACAGAGATTAGTCATCAGTAAAGCCAATTGATATTTCGTACCTATAACATAGTTATCCAACAAATTTAATTCAAACAAACAAGAAATATCTGTTTCAAAAGCATATATTAAATGTTAAATAATGGTTTAGGCACTAATAATAAGATTTTTTAATTCAATGGATAATATTTTACATATTTATATAAATATTATTTGTTTTGAAATATATACTATAAAATATACTCTAATTTTAGCTTTATATTTCTATAATTCTATGATTTATATATACATAATGTTAAAATTAATATGAAAAAATAGGCTATGCACTAACATTATAAAGTAGTTTTACATTATCATTCAATTACAAATTACCATATGTGGTAAGTTTGTTGACTTTAACAATAATTATCTTAAAAGTCATATAAACGATAATTTTTGATTAGTTGACAATACAATTTTTTTTACACTAATAGTGCATAGTCATTAAACTCAATTAATATATTGTGTTAACAAATTAGATTGATACAATCTTGCTCCATATATTGCTGATTTATTTTTTTACTAAAATATATTTTTCGTCTCTTATTTTCTTATTAAAATTTATTTTGGTTATTTATCTTTTAAAAGAATCATTTTGGTCCTTTAACTCTCAAATTTGAGTTAATGTTATCCTTTTGAAACAATGATCGTTTTCAATTTCAAAGCATGATTTTGAACCCTTTTTGACTGATTCAAGACGTGAAACTTGTTTCATTAGATTCATCTACATGAAACTATGAAATGCAACTAAAGTTTGAACCAAAAATGGTCATAACCATGGTGAAAATTATATGAAAAGTGAGTTCCACAAGCAACCAAAAAAATGAAAAAACTAATATATAATTCTTTTTTTATTGTTCGTGGGACTCACTTTTCATGTGTTATAGCCCTTTTTAGTTCGAACATTAGTTAGGTTCCATAGTTTTTATATAAGTAAATCTAATAGGACAAATTTCACGTCTTGAATCAATTAAAAAATGATTCAAAATCTTGCACCAAAATCAAAAACAATCATTGTTGAATGACAACATGAACTTAAATTTGAAAGTTAAAGGACCAAAATAAATCTTTTAAAAGATAAAATACCAAAATAAATTTTAGTAAAAAGATAAGGACCAAAAATATATTTTATCCTAAAAATCTCTCTTTCTTATCCCTCTCATCTATAGTGCAATGACAATTCAAAGTCAACTAGCTATTTTATGAAATAAGTGTGAATTGATTAATTTTGAGTTTTAAAAATATTTATAGTAATTGAGTAAGTAGTAATTGACTAATTTCTAACATTAAAAAATTCAAATCAAACTAGTAGGTTCAAGTAGTAATTTGGTGACCCAGACCGATTAAGGTTCAACTAGATATGCATACATGATTAGGCTGTATCATGTATGTTAATTTTTATTATTATTATTATAATATTACAATTTTTTAAAAATATAAATTATTGTTATCTTGAGAATGTTGTTATTTTTAAATTTAAATTTAATTATATTAATTATTATTACGATGATGAATATGCTATTCATCTTCTATTGAAATTAAATCCTATTTTATTTTAAGTTTTAACAAATTTCATTCTCTTTAAAATATTGTGGTCATAATTATATAATAAATTTAATTTAAATATACTAACACTATAAATTTTTTACACAATCATTCAATCATAGATTTGTCATGTATGACCTAATTGTTAACTTTTGTTATAACTCTTTTAAAAGTTATATCTATGATGATTTCTAATTAGTTGATGGTATGCAAATCTTTATAGAGACATTATATGAAAATTGATTTCTTATACTATTTTCTTCAAATTTAAATCAAATTGAATAATATTATATATTAATATGATCTGATGAAAAAAAATATAATAAAGTGATTTGAACATTGATTCATCACAATATGAGGGACTAACTCCTTTTATTAGACTCATTATTTTGAAAATCATACTGAACTAGATAGTTGGATTGGAAAACCGTTAAACTAATCAAGTGTTCGATTCAAATAAATCACTATATTGTCCTATAAAAAAAACAATCAAAGAATTGAAAAATTGGTCAAAAGTGAGAAAATCAGTCAAAATCAATCAAAATTCAACAAAAAAGGCAGTTCACGAAAAGTAAATAAAAATTGCTTACGTCAATGTTATTTTGAAAAATCAAGCTAAAGTTTTTATCATTTTTTTATTTTAAATGTAAACTTGTGATTGTTAATGAGCATTGTAATGTATTATTGAAGCATTGACTTAAGTATTGTGATATATTTGATTTGAACTTTTCTATATACTTTAAATGTGAAGAACTTATAATATTATATTATATTTTTAGTTTTTAATGTATAAAGTTATAATACCATTTTTTAATATTATTTTATCTATTATTATTATTAATACCAATTCGACTACAGTTTAGCCAATATTTTAATTGGTTCAATGATTGGTTCGTTTTAGAAACATTAATTAGACCCAACTCCCAATAATTTCTAGATAGTAAACTTTATAGCATTCTATTTATTTCTTTAAAAGATAAATTTTTTTATCATTTAATACATCCATTAAATAAAATAAAAATATTTACAAAGTGATAGTATTTTTTTTTTATTTTGATAACAGACAAAGTGATAGTATTTTAGATATTTTAATAAGGATATGTTCGTATAAAATTCTCTTAATAATCCTTCCATGTTGAATAGAACAATTAAATTAAATTTATACATATTTAATGAGCATTTTTATCAGTTCGTATTTGTTCGACCCATGATTGGTTAGAACTTAATTAGAACCTCAATTTTTGTGGGTCCTGAAACAGGCTTTTAGAGTTTTACACAAAAATTATGTACTTGTAGCATTGGACCCTGAATGTTCCATAATATATTTAAAATATAAAAAATATTTAATTGATTTACTTATTAATTAAAAAATCAGGATTTTTAGAAAGATTTATCAGGGTCCTTAAAATATATATAGAGGTCATATAAAATAATAACTATAAAACGATAATTATAATTCTGATTATTTTATAATTATTCATAAACAGTCAAAATTAAAATTTATTTAATCGACTTACAAAGTTATAAATATTTATCTTTTAATTTTGATCATTTAAATCTAATTTAATAATCTAAATCTATAATTTTTATTTTTCAAAATAAAAAAATTCTCACTTAATAATATATATATATAAGTGTATCAAGTAAAAATTTCAACGTAACATGATAATTTATAATTGAATAGAAATAAAAAAAATCTTTATACTAAATAGAAATGTAACACTTATTGTATAAATTATTTACTCTACAAAAGAGTACCCATGTGATTTTTTCCTTTTAAATTAAACCGGAAATCAAACTTCTTTGGTGGTAGCACCCGAAGAAGGTAAAATCAAATTGTTTTCCTACTCCTACTACCTTTCATTCCAAAGAAATCTTAAGATTCAGCCGCATCAGATTTCAGAGCCGGAAATGGTCCACACCCTAGCCTATGCCTGTAATCTTTCTCCATGCAGACCCCATTTTCAGTTTACCATGTATTAGGCACTTATATGAGGGAGAATAACCATACAATTATATATTGATTACCATTAAAAAATCAGAGAAAAAGAAAAAAGAGGAAAGAATCCAGGCTAATGACAAATTTCTCAGAATAACTGAACATGGGGAAGAAAGTAAAAGAAACAACAATTGTGCCGTTTGCACTGTAACTATATAGAGAGATTCTTGCTGCAGAGAATCTGAGTTCGTAATTTGTTCTCTCGAGTAATAATCACTACGTACGGTAAATTGATTCAGTAACTCAAGAAAGAACCCGTTGAATTTGGCCTACACGCGGTCAATTAATTCATTCTTTCCACTGTCATTAAATGGCGACAAATCCTTCTAGAAAGGAAAATTAAAAGGAAAAGCATCTCTTTTCCATTACGATTCCTAACAAAAGTACAACAAGGTAATTAACTACAATTGGAAGATGTAACATTCTGTCGTCGTCATCACCACTCAACAAACAAAAGAGGCTAAAAAGTGAAAACTAAGTAAGAATTTACAAGACGGAATCATGAGCACCTTCAAGTAATTAACCCGTGATTATAATTTTGGGTGAAGAAGTTTTTCTTTTTTTAATTTCCTTGATCAGAAGCCAAAGCAGCCAATATGATGGTGGTGATGGAGGGACTTTTCCCTATCAATCATGCCTCGAACGTTCCTAAACTCCTCGACATGACAAGGGATGGTAATGGTTCCTTTTTGATCGAAGCCGTACTCTTCCTCCGCCTCCTTGAGGAGCTGCATGAAGAGTGGGTGATTGAAGTACATCACCGGCACCACAAACCTTTGTTGCTCTTCTCCTTGACCCACCTTGATTGCCAAACACCCTTTTGGCACTCCTCGCTTCTTCCCTGTTGGTGAGGCCGATGCAAGTGAAAGCCCTTCACACTCTTCTCCCCACTACCCATCACTGCAAACCCGAGAAAAAAAAATTAAAATGGCCTAGTTCTAGTTTGTTTGTATGTGTGTGTGTGTGTGTGTGTGTGTGTTTCTCGATAAAACCTCAAAAGAAAACAAGGAAAAACAGCCTAGGATCTGAGGCTGTGATTGCGTTTTCGAAGCGGGTAAGACACGAATATCTCAGGGCCCTCGAAGCGTTAGACATGGTCGACACACTATACAACACATGAGAAAGAAACGCACTCCAAACGCAAAGACTTGACGGATATATACGACAGAGCGAGGAGAGAGAGAGAGAGAGTGTGTGTCACTTGGTTTTCCACTCAGTTGGACTCTGCACCGTTCGATCTCGGTGACTATCGTGATCGACGGATCTTTTCTGGGCCTACAGAAAGTAGAAAAAGTGGGTTAGAATCAGATGCAACGTTTACCTTTCCTATGTCACTTTACTCCCGTACGATCAAGGACAGTTGTGCTCATCAGGCCTGCACAGGAATTCTTAAACTGAAAACAAGCAGCTGTGGCCAGTATCTTACGATTAATTAATGGCTAGGATCTTACAATTAATTAAGCAGTTTAATTTTATTTAACGTGATAAATCTGTACCGTTATTTTATTGCGTTATTATTTAAGGCTTTTGAAAATAATAGTAATTATTTAAATGGTCAATTTGTTATAGTTAGGTAATAGTGAAAAATTTTAAATTTAATTTTGATAATTTTTACTGTTTTAGTCTAAAGAAAATTCCCATTATATTTTTATAATATGTTATTGCATTATTTATTAGTGTTGATAATACAAAATATGTCCAAATTCTTTGAATATAAAACAATATTTTGCTAGATAACAAATAACTTTTTTTTTTACATTAACAGAGTATTCAAAATCTTATATATCAACATTAATTTTATAAATTTAGATTCAATTTCAATTTAGTGCCATTATAATTATGATAGGTTATATTCAATAGGTCAAATTAGTTTAAATGCTGTCTTTCAATGTAAAATCATTTAAAAAGTGTATAAAAAAATTAAAATTCTATAAAATTTATTGACTTGAGTCACATAAAGTATTGTTTTCCAATCAAAATTTGAGTTTTACTTTGATAATTTGTATAATAAAAGTTTGCATTAAAAATCAGTGTAGATTACCGAGATGAATCTCTAATTTTGATTAGAGAACAATGCCAAAAGTATCTAAGGAACTACACCTAAGTTTTGTCTTTAAATTTATTTTTTTAAATGCATGTAAAAATTAAAATATATTTTAAAACATAAAATATCAAATTTAGATTACACATATGTTTCTATTATTTATTTTTAAATTATTCATAAAAATAAAAAGAAAATAAGAAAGAAAATAGAGGTATTTGAACTGGGTTGAGTTTCACATATTTGAGCGAGCGACCAATTTATGATCGAGGAGCAGTTTTTCAATTAAGTTATTCGAACCAATTAACCTTTTTTTTTTTTTGGCAAAATTGTATTTTTGGTCTCCTTGTTTTTTTAATTCGCAATTTTAGTCTCCTTATTTTTAAAAATTCATAATTTTGGTCCCTTCATCAAATCTCTTGCATTGACGTTAGTAATTTAACGTTGATTCTAACGTATTAATACTTAAATGACATTTTAAAGTTAGAGTCAACATTGACACATCAGAGTCAATGTTAAACCACTAACGATAAATGCAAACAATTTGATGGAAGGACCAAAATTGCAAATTTTTAAAAATAGGGAGACTAAATATCTCTAAACAAAAGTAAGGGGACCAAAATTGCATATTTTTAAAATAGGAGGACTAAATGTTTCTAAAAAAAGTAAGAGGACAAAAATTGCGGATTGAGAAAAATAAAGGGACTAAAAATATAATTTAGCCTTTTTTTATAATTTGGATCTGGGTGAGTTAACATGACTAGGAGTGCTAGCAACACATTCTTTAACACACTTTTTTGAATACATTATCTTTTATTAGTTAAAATTTATTGAAAATCACAAAATCAAGAGAGATAATAATTAAATAAGATGTGGGATCCACATAATTTTGCAATTTTCAATAAACTTCAACAAACAAACAAAAGTGTATTCAAAAGAGTATGTTAAAAAGTGTGTTGCTAGCATTAATGCTTTTAAAACCGGACTAGTCATTGAACTGGTTAGGGCATTGATTTAAGGTTCAATGGTTTAACCGGGTTTAAACCATAAACCATAGTCGAACTAGTATTAATAAAATAATAATAATAATTAAATAATATTAAATAAATATATATCATACCTTTATAAAACTAAAAATTAAAATAAAACATCATTTTATATCTATATATAATCTTTATTAAATATGTGTTTTTATTTATTTTAAAAATATTTTAGACTAAATTTAAAAATGAAAAAAATAAAAAAATATTGGAAACCACTGATTCTCACCAATTTTGAAATAGTCCAATTTTTTGGTGCTAACGAACCGATTTCCAATTAGACCAGTCAAACCGACCAATCTAGTCTGGTTTCTAAAACTATGGCTAGCATTTCCCTAACATGATTCATGCATCAAGTTAGACCTGATATCACCCTACTATATATGTGCGAGGAGATATTGTTTTTTATATTAAATATTTGAACGTTAACAAAGGAAAAAAACAAATTATTATAAGTAGGGGTGTAGAGAGATTGGTTTGATTCAAATTTAGAATAAAATAAAGTTTCAAATTGACCACATTTAATTAGGTTGATTTAGTTTAATTTTAAAAAAATTAAACCAAATTAAATCAAACAAATTGAATAAAAATTAAACTGATTTACTTTAGGAAACTAAATTAAATTAAAAGATAAATTATATATATATATATATATATATATATAGAGAGAGAGAGAGAGAGAGAGAGAGAGAGAGAGAGAGGGAGGGATGAACTTACTCAAGGAGTAAATTTTTTTAATTTTACTCTTTTAATAAGTTTTTATAAAATGTAAAATTTACAAATTCAACCATTGAATCATGTAATATCATTTTGATGAACATGCTAATAGGTATATAATTTTATAGTTTATATTTATTTATATTTTGAAAAGTATATTATACGTTAAAATAAAGTAGATGAATGAAATATCAAATGATTTAAATTATATAATTTTTTTACTTGAACTATGGTAAAAAATTGATAATTAGCATAACCATCGGCATTTAATAATATTTGATGAGAATGTCACAATGAAAAAAAAAAAAAAACAGAATAAAAGCAAAGATGAGATCTACTTACTAAAATCTAAAATGTATAAATTTAAAAGTTTAAAAATAAAATAAGATTGAATAATTAGTTTAGTTTAAATTCAAAAATAAATATAAAAACTAAAATATTTGTAATTTGTTTAATTCTAATTTAGAATAAGAATGAGTCAATTAAACAATCTAATTATAACTAATTTAGTTTGAATTATTAACTCGATCTGGTCAATTCCATGAATAAATAAATGGGCATTCTTTTATTACAAATTAATAAGCATATTGTACAACAACAACAACAAAAATTAATAAGCAAATTTAAATTTATACAAAGTTTAAAGAAAATATTTGAAATAAAAATAAAATTTATAAAATATGCAGAATTTATTAATATAAAATAAAAGCATAAATTAAAAATTTAGAAATATAAAGAGTATACGTAGTTATTTTGAAATTTTATGTTTAAAATTCTAAAAAAAATGTGTTAAAAAAGATATTATCATTCATTATAAAGCAATATACTATAAAATTAAATTACATTCAAAATAATGTATTTTAATTTATTATATAAAAATAAACTTCCGAATGACCGAAGGAACTTATTATGAACAATTTATCATGAAATAATTTAATAAGTTTAACTTCTAATATATGATTTTATTATGTTAAATAACGTAACCTTATTTGTTCTATTTATCATTTTCTTAGGTGAAAGAATTTTTAAATTAAAAAAGAACATAAAGATGGAAATTAATTAAGCTAATTATACTAATAATATAAATAGTTTAATGGTCATGCACTGTCAGTGTAAAAAGTTTTACACTATCATTCAATCATAAATCAGCATTAATATGACTTTTAAAGTATTTATTATAAAAGTCAACAAACTTACAATAAATGATGGTTTGTGATTGGATGACAGTGTAAAACTACTTTACACTGTCAGTGCATGACCATTAAACTCTAATATAAATTAGTAAGTATTTCCTATATTGTATAAGTATTTTTAATTTAAGTAAATTTTAAAAATATAAATTAAAATAAAATATTTAAATTTAGAAAAATGTGCATAATTAATTTAAATGAATAAGGAAAAATATAAATAATTTACATTTAATATAAAATGAGTAAATTTAGAAAAAATAAAAAAATAATTTAAGAATATAAATAATTAATATTGGAGACAAACAAAAGTATTTTAATAATAATAAATTCACAAATGTTATGATTTGAAAAACATTAACATAAAATAAAATTTTAATAATAATTAATAATTTATTTTTGAAAATATGAAATAAGTGTTAAATCATGATAAAATCACGTAACATAAAAAAAAATATAATAAAACATATCCTAGCATTTAAGAATGGAAATTTAGATATATAATACAAAAAAGAATCATTAACTCAATTATATTAATATTCCACAATCAAAAATAGGATCTATATAGTTTTACCAAAAAAAAAATGAGGCAGAATCTCGTTAATTAATAATTCTGTATTTAATCACAAATGATGCATGCTATAAAAAAAATTGATGCTCTCTCTTTTTCAATTTTTTTATTAGGAAAATTATCCTGTGCTTTTTCGTAATTTTAAAATCGAATGTAGTCGCTCTCTCTCCCTCTCTCTTTCCCCCTGATCAATTAATTAATGTACCGTCCGTATGCCATCTTTCTTCAACAATTTTGTATCCAACCAATCATCATTGTTCCTGATTTGAAGTTTCGAAAGAGGCTGAAATAAATAAGAGAAAATACGCCATACATTAACATACAAATCACTACATATTAAGTTTATTAATTTTTATTATAATAATCTTAAAAGTCTTATCAATAGTAATTTTTAATTGATTGACAGTGTAAAGTTTTTTACACTGAACAATACATTGTCATTAAATTTAATAAGTAATTATCTAACTTTTATTTTATGAGAAAATAAATTAAATACTGACAATATAAAATAATTTTACACTGTTATTCAATCACAATTCATTATCTATGATAAATTTGTTGACTATTACAATAATTATTTTAAAAGTCATAATAATAATAATTTTTAATTAATTGACAATATAAAACTTTTTACACTGAATATATATATCTATTACAATCTTATTTTATTTATATTTCAACGTTGGACAAGAATCCTAAGCTTGTTTTTTATTTTAATATAATATAATATTTCTTTTAAGATAAAGCAATTTGAGTGCTTGGACGACTGTTTCTAAGTTTGCCACTTGTTATGTGTAGGTGCAACAAGTAAGTCAGACGGATATTTCCTTTCCACCAATATTTTTAAAAGAGAAATATTAATAATACGTTTTTTAATACACTTTTTAAATACATTTTTTATTATTGACTAAAGTTTATTAAAAATACAATTTTGTGAAACCCATATTTTATTTAATGAATCTCATTCATGATTTTATAATTTTAATAAATTTTAACTAATAATAAAAAATATATTACAGAAATGTATCAAAAAGTATATTATTAACTCTCCTCTTTTTGAAATTAGAGTAGTCATTCAGCCGATGGAAATGTTACTTTATGATTTATTGATTCAACTCTAATTAAATTAACAATAACAATTAAATAAATGTATATTTAATATTATATAGTATTATATAATATATTAAATAATAAATTAACATAAAATTATAAAAAATTAACTTAAGTAAAATTTTAAATTAACATAAAAAATTATATTGTATATTTAATAAGATAAAAAATTTGTTGTCCTAAATATACAACTGTGTTAAAGACTCAGAGAAAGAGCTTTATTGTCTGTAGTAGTCCTATTCAACTCAAACATGATTGGCTCCTGTAAAAGATACCTATGGTCTAGACGACAAAAAAAAAAACTTCAAGTTTTAGTTTGCTTTATTCATTGTGTCCATCAAGAGTTGTTGCCTTGAGGTAAACCTATTTACCTCTTCTACCCTATGTTTAATTTATGTTTTACTATTTTTATTGTTGTTGTTATTATTATTTTCATAATTGAAAAACAAAATATTTTATTCTCAAATAAAATCCAAGCAACAATCTATAGCGCTGATATATAGTTTGCATTATTTTCATTTGTTATAAGAATTGAAAAAGTACACATATAGTCACATGTTATCTTGTACCTTGTATAATTTTGATAATAAGTGTTTTTGTAAACTTCATACAACGATTTATAACGCTAACATGTAGTCTACACAAATTTCATTTAAGAATCTTCTATATATATATATATATACACACACACACATATACACACACACACATATATATATATGGGATTTGTTAATGTGCACACATTTATTTTTTAGTTGAAGTATGTTAGCAAAGTATAACTATAATGTATCTTAAAATACACCTACGATGTAGCTTGCCAACATATTCCAACTAAAAAATAAGTGTGTGTACGTTAGCAGGTGCTTGTGAGGTTTGCTAACGTACACACACTGTTTTTTTAGTTGAAGTACGTTAACAAAATATAACTACAATATATCTTAAAATACACCTGTGTTGTAGCTTGCTAACGTACTCCAACTAAATAATAAGTGTGTGTACGTTAGCAAATCCCTATATATATATATATATAAAATAAAGGAGACTTGAACTTTTGTAAGTTGTTGATGGAAAATAAAACTTTATAATAGTCGTTGGATCTAATAAAATTTAATAGAATTAATTTAATTTAATGATGAATTAAATTGTTCACATTAATGTTATTTATTACATAGGTATTAATTTAACACTTAATGTTTTAATGTAGTATTGTTATAAATATATAAATAATATTTTATTTAAATAGTATTAGACATTGTATTTATTAAATATAATATATTATTAAATTTAATGATTAAAAACATAAATTTATTAAATGTATGACTTTTTATCAGAATCTATATACATATATAATATATATATAGATATAGAGATATATAGAGATAATATTAGTAAATAAAAAGTAATTAGAATAACATTTAATACCGATATATATATATATATATATATTAAAAACCAAAAGATGATAGAAAAGTGAAATATATAAATAAGTTAATAACAATATTAAATATTATAAAAAGTTAGATATATTTCAAAACTAATGATTTTATAATATGTAATTAAATTTTAAAATGATTCATAATATTTTATTTTAATTAATAATTAAGTATAATAAATTCAAAAATGAATTATTATTCTATGTACATAAGTTTAGATTTTATAGATAAAATTTATATATATATATATAAAATAATAATAAGGTCATTAGGTTTGAAAAATATTTAAATTATATATATATATATATATATATATATATATATATCCTTGTATTTTTTTAATTTAGTTATTAAAATATATTTCACAAACAATAATAATTAAAATAATTATTTTATAAATATATAGGTAAATTTTAAATAATTATATATCTATGAAAAATAGACTTGAGCTAATATAAGCTGTTGGCGGATAGTCGTTGATTGGATCTAATTATATTTAAATGACCTAATTATATTTAATAAATTTAATTATATAAAATTAGTATTCAATGATATTAAAATAAATAATGAAACTGTTTTTACATTCAATACTATTTATAGCTATTAATTAAAATTAACATTATATTACCGTTGTTGACTTTTGGCAATTAAACTGATAGATTGCATTCTTTATATAAGCTCAAGCAAAAATGCTACAAGAGTAAGCATTTTAATCCCTCTTATTTTGATTTTAGTGATTTTTAATTTATTTTTCCATTTCAATGATTTACTTTTCGCTATCTCTTTAGTTAAGCCTAACTAGTAAGCATTTTTAGTTATATCATTGCACAACTTTATTCCATTGATCAACCCTCTTTTCTTTTTTTAACAATTTAAAGTGATTTTCTTTGTATTGATTCTTCAGTTTTTTGTTCAATATATTTTTTTATGCTAATTTTTTATATTGTTTGTTTGAGAGCAATTATATGTATGTTATTATAATATTGCACATAAGTTCAAGACAAGTTCGTAAGAAGGAAAAGTATACATGATTAAGAATTTTGTGATGTTAAAGGATAACAACAAATTTAGGTAAAATTTATATAACAAATTCTAATACTCTTTGAGACTGTAAATATGAAATGTAACTTTTGTTTTTATTACATTTTTTTTCAGGTTGCAATAGAATGAAGAAGAATCATGAAATAATGAACAAAATGACTATTTGAATTCTAGATTTATAAGAAAAAAGATTATTTTTATACCAACTTTTTTTAGTGTTTGTACAATTAATTGTTAGTGATAATCATGTTTATGTTTGTGCAACCAAATACATTGTCCAATTAGTAATTTGTTTTTACATAATCAAACTCAACTCAATTTGTGCGAATTTTATTTTATTTTACATACTATTTTTTGCATTGTTAACACTAATCATAAATTTAATTTGAAAAAAAATATTGAATCAATTTTATATGTCAATTAAAAAAATAAAGAATTTTTTTTAGTAATAGCATCAATGATAATTGGTATACGACTTACCAATTTTGACTTTTGCAATACCTGAATTTGATAAAATGTTAATTTTTTTTGCAAAATTTTTCATTAAATATGAAGTTGAATTTTTCAATATGAGACTTTTTAAAATTGTATTAAATTGAATTAATAATTATATTAAATATGCATTAAATATGAAATTGAATTTTGATGTTAATCTATACAAGACTTCATAAAAATTATTTTAAAATTTAGCGGTTAAATAAAAATATCAAAACATATAAATTAATTAAAAATTTTAAATATTTATCAATAAATTAAAATAATAAAAAAATAAAAAAATAAATATTACATAAAAATGAATTAATATTTACGGATAAGGAAATCATAAGTACTATTTACAAAGCAAATAACAATCAATCAATCAATATTAAAATACATAAATAATGAAATATATCTTTAGTTGTCATTGTTCATAAAACATATATTAAAGTAATAAAATTAAATTAGTACAATAAGCTTAAGAAAAAAATAATGTAGTTTTTAATGTTATTAATATAGTATTTTTGTAAATATATATAAATAAATAATTTTCTCTCTTTATTATTAATTATTGTTTGTATTTATTAAGTATAATACATAATTAATTTTATGTTTTATTTTTGAATAAAAATTATATTTCTATTATAAGAATAAAAATATTATATTATTGTATGTATCACTATCCATTTGTATATTATTTTATATGTATTTTTTATGTTATCTGTTATTTTTACTATAAATATAGTTAAAAAAATTAATTATAAAAATAAAAAAATATATGTTAATATAATATATAATAAAAACTAAATTTTATATATTCTTGATGTTTACTTTTAATAAATAATTAATTTTATTACTTTAATGATAATTATTACACAATTATGGTGATGCAAAGTTAATATTAATATAATAATAATAAATAATAATCATAAATAGAGTCCTTTAAAATTTATAACGGTCAATAATATTGTCATTTTTTATTCTTATAAATTCTAACCTTAATAATAATAGTAATAGTAGTGTAGTATATTGATCAATTAAATAGTACATAATCTACAACATTAAATTTATATAAAAATAATTTACAAATAAAACAACAATAACAACAACAATAATAATAGAGTTTTTTCTTAACGGTCAATTATAAGACATAATAATTTTTAATTCTTATAAATCTAGACATTAAAAAATAATAAATACCCATTACATATCATAAATATAAAACAATTGTAGAGTATGCAATAATAGTGTAGTTATTATTATTAATAACGTTGTCTTTTTGAATTCACTAAGAATGAGAAATAAAAATAGTAACATATAAAAAATAGCATGTTATAATATTAAAAAAATTAGTATCACATGTAAATAATAATTATTATAGATAAATAATGCTTATAATAATTAAATTATCATATATAAAGTATGAAATATATAATAATCCTTAAAGATAAATAACTTTAAAAAGTACATGAAATTAAAATTAAAGAACAAATAGTGGTAGTAGTAGTAGTAGTAGTAGTAATAGTAATAATAATAATAATAATAATGACAGAAAAATCTCATTTTACTAATCAGGAGCGTTCAAATTTTGTTGCAATGTTGTTAACCAACTCAACTTTGATCAACAATATCACATAAATGTAATTAATATCTTTAAAATGATTAAAAATATAATTTTAAAATAATTAAAAACTATATCTATTTAATAAAAATCACACCATTTCAACAAATTAAAAAAAAATTACTTTTTACAACATTTAAAAATTATTACTTATAAACACATAAAAATCAAGTACATGTTAATATAATATCCACAATAACAAAAATGAACACTCAAATTCAAATAATTATATATTATACATTCATATTTATTATATTTACATTCTTTTTGAATTTATATATTTCATATAAGTATTGTATCACTATTATTACTTTGAGAAAGAATAAATCATAATAAATTTCAATAGACTTAATATTTTTGAAGAAAAGATTTGCTGAATTAAAAATATAATTAATCATCTTCCTCATTTATAATGTAATTATATTTAATATAATTCTAAATACTTTAACAAAACGATATTTTTATTTATGTACATATATTTACAAAAATACTAAATACAATTTTAAAAATTATATAATTTAAACAAACCAGTACAAGGCATGGGTTTAAAATGTAGTATATATATAAAGGAGACTTGAAGTTTGTATAGCCGGAGGATGAAGTCCTAAACTTTAGATAGCCATTGATTGGACCTAATCAAAATTAACGTACCTAATTGTATCTAATAACGAACTAAATTGATGGCATTAATGATATTTATTATGCAATTTTATAATTATAATTAAGTTAATAATATATATTTTTATATCATATTCATTCATATTCGTTGACTTAGCCATATTTTACCAACCTATTTATATTTAATGGTGAATTAAATTGCTCACATTAATGATATTAAAAACTAGAACAAACCTTTCATTATCTAAAAGTGAAACATATCTTTAATTATCCTATTATGGTCCATTCATATTTAATAAAATATTGTCCTATTTAAATTTAAAAATAATTTATATTTAATAATAATAATATGATCTGTTAATTTTTTTCCTATGACGAGGTCCTATTTATATTAATAATATGGTTCAATAATAATATGGTTCCTATTTATATTAAATATTTAATAATATTAAAACTAATTTTTTTAATCATTATATAAACCACATTATTCTACATTCATATTTAAGAAAATTTAATTAGAATTATAGGACGTTTCATTATCCTACGTTCATATTTAAAAAAATATTTTCCTATTTATATTTAATGATATAAACTGCATTTTATTATTGTTTGTAACGTTAAACATATTTAATCAATTTTCATTAATATTTTATTAAAAACATAACCTTTATAAGTATCACAAACCCTAAGATTTACCTTCTTACACCTTTTCAATACTATTCACACATTTTGACACATCTATCAGTAACATCCTTTGTTAGTCAGCAAATAATGACTACCTGTAATGATGTTCAACAAACAATGGCTACTTCCTATGAAGAAGTAAGTAATTTATTTCTATTATTAAAAAGAAATTTCTATACAAAATTAACGTATTTTTTTTACTGTTTTAACAAATATAGTATGTTCAATAATCTATTTTCTACAACTAATGAAAGCATTGTAAAGGTGTGAGTTTCGCGAATGTGGAACACTCTTAATATTTATTAGAAGAAAAATTTAATTAGCACATATATGAAATTAATTGATGAAGAGGTCTCAATTTTCATATTACTATTTAGTTATACTACAATCATGAAATATATTTTCTATGCTAAATTTTTATAGTTTTTTATTGTATGTTCTAGAGCAATTATATGCATCCTACTATAGGAAGAAATGTTTCACATAAGTTCAAGAAAATCTTGTAAGACGGAAAAATATACACAAATAAGAATTTTGTGGTCTCAAAGAATAGAGAGAAATTTCCTGTGGTTGAAAAAAGCCCTTCAATGCTATAATTCTATGCTACAACAATTGTGGAAGAATTATATGATGATAACATAATTCCTCACATGTTTTTGAATTTCTGAATTTTGAACATTTGCAGGTTATTAATAGTTATTATAGTGTCTAATATTATTAAACACATTATGAACTAATTTCTTTTTTTTTTTACATAATTATAACTTTATTTTTTTTATGAGATGTGAATGGAGTTATCAATAATATGGATTCAATTAAAGAGAAGACAACTCTTCATGGTAGTGTTGATATGCTCACACTTCAACTCAAAGACATAAGGTACCACATACATTTAAAAATTAAAATAATTAAGTATTTACAAATATGTACTATTTGATGCTAACATATTTTTAAAATGAGCTTAATGACTAATGTAAAAAGTTTTACACTGTCAACCAATTAGAAATCACCGTTGATATGACTTTTAAGTTAGTTATTGTAAAAGTCAACAAACGTACCATATACGGTGATTTGTGATTGAATGACAGTGAAAATTGCTTTACATTGTCGATACATAACCTATTTTCTCTTTTGAAAATTAAAATATTGATAGCAGAAACACATTGAAAGTTGCAATATAAGATGAATATGTGAAAATATTTGAGCAAACATTAAAAGCTAAAATGTTTAGTGCTCCTAAACCAACTATTGCAATTTTCATGTTAACAAAAATTTCGAGGTAAGATACCATATTATCTTTTGTCAACTAAAATGTTTATTAAGGTAAATATAAGACACGTTTATTTTTTAAACAATTATATATAATTGTATTATATGTGAGTTGTATATTTCAACTTCAAGATTAAAAAAGATTTATGTCAACATAGACACATCAGGTGTTAATGACTTCATCGAAGCATTCAAGTAAGTAATTTTAAAAAATTACATATAATGATGTTATTTTAGTTTTATATTTATAATGAAAAATTGAATTACATTTTATTATGTTATACAGGGACTCAAATGATGCACATACAATTGATAATGTTAATATCGCTAAGTCTCCACCTTATCCTAAAATGGATAAAATGAAGTTTATGTCTGAAATTTTGGCTATGGCAACATAAAAAAAAATGGAAAACAAAATAATTTGAAAATTCTCTCTTTTTAATTTATTATTGAATGAAAACACTTATTTTTTAAAAATAAATAAATGTAGGATGCTCTATATTGTTGTGTTACAATAGTCAATGAAATTTTGCTTATAGTAGTATTAAGTTCACTTAATTGTATTTCATAATTTCTCCCCTACATATATATAAAATGAGTTTAATGGTCATGCACTGACAGTATAAAGTAGTTTTACACTGTCATCTAATTACAAACTACCATTTATTGTAAGTATGTTGACTTTTATAATAAGTACTTTAAAAGTCATATTAATGCCAATTTCTGATTAAATGACAGTGTAAAAATTTTTACACTGATAGTGCATGACCATTAAACTCATAACATTTTGAAAAATGACAATTGAATTGATGCAAAAGCCTCACATGTATTTTTCTAGGTAAATTATGTTAAATAGTATATTAAATGGATCAATTAAATAGTACATAATTTACAACATTGATTAAATTTAATATATGATTAATATACAAATAAGACAATAATAATAATAATTAAATATAATAATAGAGTTATTTTATAACGGTCAATTATAAGATATTATGATTTTTTATTCTAATACATTCAGGCATTAAAGAATAATAAATACTCATTATATATCATAAATATGAGTAGTTATTATTTTAATAATATTGTCTTTCTGAATTCCTTTAGAATGAGGAAAAAAAGTAACATGAAAAGTAATATGTAATAATATTAAAAAAATTAGTAACACACATAAATAATAATTCTTACAAATAAATAATCCTTATAATAATTAAATTATAAGATATAAAGTTTGAAATATATAATAATCCTTATAGATAAATAATTTTAAAAAGTAGCAAGTAATAAAATTAAAATTAAATAACAAATAACAACAACAATAATAATAGACAAATCTCATTGCAATGATCGAGAATGTTCAATTTATGTCGCATTTAGGTTAACCAATTCAAAACTTTAACAATATCACATAATTAAATTTAATATCTTGTAAGTAATTAAAAATATCATTTTAAAATAGTTAACAACTATATATATTTCACTTAAAAAAGCTATATATATTTAATAAAAATCATACCATTTCAAAAATTTAAAATAAATTTTAATTTGTACAATAAATACATTTAAAATTATTAATTTTAAATGCACAAAAATAAAGTACATATTAACATAATATCCATAATTAAAAAAATGAACCTTTAAATTTAAATACTTATATATACATATTTATTATACTTAGTATCATTTTTAATGTATTTATTTCATATAAGTATTACTCGAAGAAAAAACAAATCATACTAAATTTCAATAGGCTTAATATTTTTTAACACAACATTTGCTCAATTAAAAATATAATTAATTATTTTTCTTAATTTTAGTGTAATTATACTTAATTTACTATTACATATTTTAAAAATTAATAATTTTTATGTACATATATTTTAAAAATAATAATAAATACAAATATAAAAAATATATGATTTAAACAAATCCGTACAATGTACGGGTTTAAAATCCTGTAAGAATCGTAAAGGTACATGTATAGTAGCACATGCTATCTTGTACCTTGTGCAATTTTAATAATAAAATAATTTTACTAAAATTCATGTAGTGATATATAACGTAGACGTGTAGTTTACAATAACTTAATTTGTTGCAAGGATCATAAAGGCACACACATATAGCTGCAAGCATAATCTTGTATCCTGTGCAATTTTAACGATAAAATATTTTTCTTAAAATTTATGCAACGATTTATAATGCTGATGTATAAAAATAGTAGAGGTATCCATATAGTCACTCATTATCTTATACCTTGTGCAATCTTAATAACAATATATATCTCCTAAAATTTATGCAATGCTCTACAACATCAATGTATAATCTACATTGTCTTTGGATTGTATGAATAGTTTTGGTATATGTATAATTCTTTGCTTTATATTATATTTTGTGCAGTGTGAATAATATCAAAACAACAAAGTTCTTTTGAAATATTTTCAACAACAACAATAATAATAAATCAATCAATGTACAAATATTTTTTAAAGAACTACCAGACTATGAGCTCTTCATTACTAAACGTGGGTATACACGCCTATACGAGTTAGCTTGATCTATTTAGCTCGATTTGTTTTGTCTTGCATTTAAATGAATTGATCCACTTATTAAATAGACCACTTTTTATTTGGTCTGTGTCCAACCCGCTTAACTTGTGGGGTTAATGGACTAGTCTACAGGCCCAATAATAAAAAATATAAAATTTTCAAAAATTTTCAAAAAAATGAAAACTGATTGAAAACTTGTAAACTTATTTAAAAAATTGATAAGAACTATAAAAAAGTCTAATATAAGATAAGATTAACGAAAAGTAAAAGAAAATATGCATGGATTAATAAAATAGTAAGATCTAAAAGAAAACATTTACATCACTCAAACATGATATAAGGTATAAAAAACTCAATATCTCTAACTTTTTACATCATGAAATTGTAAAAAAAGAGGTCAACATACATAAATCAAACACCAAGCAATAATTATCTAAATATACCAACAAAATTATAAAAATAAATAATTTAAAAAAAAAACAATTGGTCCTCAATTTAATCCACTAACCCATAAACCAAACCCGTTTAATGCACAAGTTAAATGGATTGGGCCAAATAAGCTTTAGTTTAAATGGACTAACATTTTAACTAGTTCTAACCCACTTTGTCCTCAAGTTAAATAGATTGTTCACAAACCTAAACCCATATACCCATCTTTACTCATTACACTAGAAGATATACAAGAACATGAATCAAACCCTCGAGCCAAAAGTAATTGTCATAATTTATTTTTCATTCTAATTATATGATGTCCATTCACTTAAATTTAATTTATTAATTTATTTTTTATTTGTTTTAAAAGAGTTAAATATTTTTTTTTTAAATTTCCATCAATTTGCACATTTAATTAGATATATTGATCTTTATGACAAATGTTGTAAGTATTAATACTTCCAAGCAAGTCTTGGGTGGACACACCCAACACGTCGATCACTTTTGGATTTCATACACATAATTGATTCTCAAACCTAAAATTTAGTTTCGAACATTATTTGATTTTAAAGGATTTTCTCACTATTTATTCAAAATAGACCTTAGCGACAATTTCATATTTTTCGTTAATATATATATATTTTTTCGCTTCGTGGTCTTATCACAATGCCAGTTGTGACGGTACCCTTAAAACATCAATAATATAAAGTTTTTATTAAAAATCAATTGGGGATGCTAATAATATTTTTTAATAAAAATTTTTGCTTTAAGTTTTTTAAAGAGTATCCTTAAGACATGAGTTAACATTTCCCTAAAAATAAATAAATAATGCGCTGTTGATAATATTAAGCCTCAAAATGATACTCCGTAAGCAAGAAAAAAGTTAAAATTACAAAATTAAAAAATTATTAGTTACAAATAATTAAAGTATAATATATTTAAAATAAAAATAATGGACTTTATTAAAAATGGTCAGCCAGGTTTTTTAATAAAAATTAGTAATCGACAAAGCTAACAAATACTTCACACCAATAAGGAAATGACAAAAAAAAAGAGAGAATAATATTGAAACAGTAAAGTTATAACATATGTCATTTAGTTTACTTTCTCAACAATAAAATAAAAACTTTATTTCGTTTCATCACAAAATATTTTAACAATGAAATAATATTTTTATTTCATTTATCTTCATTTTATTTTATTATATTCCATTACATTTTGCTTTATTTCATTTAGAGATATGTTATTCATACAATAATTTATATAACATTATTTTTTGTGTTTATCTTTCTTTATTCTTTATTACATCTTACACTTCTCTCTCTTCATTGTAAAATTTGTTGTACAAATTATTATACAAATAGCATTTCTCTTTCATTTATCATTTGATGTTCAAATAAAGCCTTAATTTGAACAATTTAAAAATTTATTCATCTTTTATTTATTTTTTCCTTCTTTCTTACTTTACTTCTTACCTCTTTTCCCTTACTTCTACAGTGTATATACACTTGATCAGTACCATTTCCACTTTCCAGTCACAGATGCAAATTACCGGGGCATCAGGCCGCGTTTAGCGCCTTATGTTGAGGCCGGAAGAAGAGTAGCGTGCAAATGGGGCAAATTTGAGGCATGTGTAAAACTGAGAAAGAGCATCGTTTTCAAGTCACATAGGTATTTAAATGTGAGATGATTTATGCATGACACATAATCATCACATCGACATATCATGTCAATACACTTGAAGTTCAAATAATGTTAATTCCCAGAGATTAATTAGTTACAGAATTCTAGAATTATAATTTTTTACCAAAAAATAATAATTATAGTGACTTTATTTAAAATTCAATAAACTGTAAGGACTCCCAAAAAATTATTACTAAAAATCATTAAATCAATTGTTACATATTTAAAAATGACGAGAATTTTTTTTATTGACATTGCAGCTAAAGTCTAAAGCAGAGATGATAAGCAGTAGTTAGGCAAAATATTAATGTAGGCAGGTAGCGAAGTCTTTCTCACTATAAAGTCATGATAAATTATTATTTGAGAAAATAGTACATGCACTAATAGTGTAAATGATTTTTATACTATTTAATCACAACTTGTTATATATTGTAAATTTGTTAACTTTTATAATAATTACTTTGAGAGTCATGTAAATTATAATTTTTGATTGATTAATAATATAAAATATTTTACACTAGCAATGTACAAAAATTAGCCTCTGAATTATTTTGCCGTACACATGGTGGTTAATTGGTTGGATATAAATTAATTTATCTAATATAAATTGAGTTTAATGGTCATGCACTGTTAGTGTAAAAAGTTTTACACTGTCAATCAATCAGAAATCACTGTTGATATAACTTTTAAAGTATTTATTATAAAAGTCAACAAATCCTATAATAAATGGTGGTTTGTGATTGGATGACAGTATAAAATTACTTTATACTGTCAATGCATGACTATTAAACTCATATAAATTGCATTAATTGTTATCTTATCTTTCTGCATTGCATTGGTTTTATATTAATATTTTCATTTTTTTCTTCTAATTATCTTGTACTCTTGTCATTTTTCAACGGTCCAGGTAAGTTAAACTCCATAGCTAAGGAGTCGATTTATTATTTGATTTTTAAATTTAAATTTTTTGTAATATTGTTATGATTTATTAAATTACTTCTATTTTCATTATTTATTAAATTTATTAAAATAAATCCGATTGCTTATTGAGTTGAGTTTAAGTTAGAACTTTCAGCCCAATCTGTATCTTAATACTTACTCTCCCTGTTGATATTTGCATTTCACTATAACTAGAAAAATGTGATAGAAATATTTTGATGAAGGAAATAGTCAAATCTTTCATAAGTCAAAATATTATACTTTTTACTGTTTGTTTGTTTGAAGTGAAAAAGGAAACATAAAAATAGAAAAAAGAAAGGGAGAAAGAAAAGAAGTTTCACAGGTTCCACACGGTTAGAGTTTTCTCCAATGCTTTATTTTAATTAAGAGTGAAATAGAAAAGAAAAAAAAAATAGAAACAGACAAAAATAGAGTAAAAAAGATGTTATTTAAATTGATAAAAATAAAAAGAAAAGAAGTAGAAGAATTTCTCTTCATTTGTTTGGATGAGTAGAAAAAAGGGTGAAATTAAATAAATAAATTATATAATCTTTTTATAATAAAATTTCTTTTATATTATTTATTATTTTAAAAATTATTAGAAAAAAATTAAAAAAATTAAACAAAAAAATAAAAAAAAGATCATTTCACTCCTATTTAATTCCAATTTGGAGGAAAAGTATTTTCTGGTAAATCCCACAAAAATTTAGTATTTCTATCGTATCTGTCTTATTTTTATTTTCTTCCACTTTATAATTTATTTCTACTCAAACATATGAGTAAAATAAGTTTTTTTTATACCTAAAATAAGTTATTTTACACTGATACCTTCTATTTACATTCCTGTAATACTTTGTCAACATTAAAAATGATCCGTCATTTTCAAATCTTGGATGCATGCGTGTAAGTTAGTTTACAGATATAACACCTTTTTTTTGTCACCATGTTATTAGTGCGAAATATCTATTAGTTTTGTTGATAACTAATCTTTGTTGAAAAATATGATTAATCACCTTTAGTGAGATCTCCTCTCAATTACATTTTTTTCATTCACAATACTCGAATCAAAAACCTTACTTAAGAGATTTAAGTCCAATTTCACTCAAACCAACGACATGTTGGTTCTTGTTTTAGTCTTCTAAATGTCCAAGTATGGAACTTTTCATATTAAAAAACTTAGGCCTTGTTTGGAGTGGTTGTGAGTTGCAAGTTTTTGGTTTTAAAATTTAAATTTGAAAACAAAACCTGTTTGGATAAACAAGGGTTGAAATGGTTTTTAAACCAATTTTAAAACCAATTTAACTCAGTTTTAGAAACAACAAAACAAGGTTTCTTACTTTTGGTTTTAAGTTTTTAACCTCTTTCAACATCCTTCCAGTTCCACCCTTAACATTTCACGCATGAATCGATTATGTCTGCCAAGCCTTTCGATGGTGCTCCTCCGTCGGACAATGATGCTCTCGTCAAAGAATTTGTTGGGATTCAATGGCCAACCCTCACTGGGATTCAATCTTCGCTACTCCCTTCCCTTCCTACCACGTCTTTGATGATCGCAAATCCAATTGCTAACCTTCGTTAGGATTCAATCTTTGGTGACCCTGCTTAGTGACTCCAAGTCTATTCTAATCTTGATTCCATCAAGTACGCTTAGTGGTGCTTTGATGTTGGCACGTCTGTAGGGCACAAGGGATGAGGACGAGACGTATGGTTGTTTGAAAAGGATTGGTATTGCCATAGTTTGATGTTGGTTTTGGGTGTGTTTGTAGGGATGGGTCTTGTTCATGGAATGTTATGGTTCAGTTGTGGTGAAGCAATGATGGTTTGTCTTACGCAAAAGTTGTAGAGATTCATGGGTGTTGGAGGCGTGAGGAAACGGTTTGTGTTGGTGCATCAGTGCCTCACTGGTGCGGCGAGCTTGGACCAAGGTTGATGCAAGGTGGTGCTGACGTGCTGTGGTTCGAAGCATGGTGTTGGTGTGGGATGATGTGTAGCAGCAAGGTGTTCTGTTTTCCTTTTCCATTATTTTATTATTTTTTAATTTTTTATGTTGTTTTCTAGAACAAAAACTACTATGAGATCAATGAAGATACAATGGTTGCCTTGCAAAAGCGATATTAATCTTGGTTCACCATTGTTGATATATCACTACTAGCTATAGTTAAAATGCTATTGGTGATGAAACTGTAAAAGAGAATTATAAGATTGATAACATTTTTTTAAAACTATAAACAAAAAAATAAAAAAAATAAAAATTGGAAACTGAAAACTGGTTTTAGTTTTTAAAAATTTAAAAACTTAAAACTAAAAATCACCCCAAACGGGGCCTTAGTGAGTTGGTTCTTAAATTTATTGTGTTATTTGATTACACAATATGTAGTTATTATTCAATGATAGAGAAAGCTTTTATTAGTATCATGTTATAAGGGTAAAAAAGTCTTTTTATTAACTTTCATGATTTCTTTTTCTTCATACTTCCATTCAATCAAATAAATGAAAAGAAACTGTTTTCTTCCTTTTCCTCTTAATTCTACCAATCCAAACAATATAATTTTTTACTTAAAATTTACTCCTATTTTCATACTTTCTATTTCTTTATCCTATATGTTTTTTCCTTCTCATTTTCTTCCCTAACCAAACAATGCAAGCGATAAGCAAACATTTTGCACAAGAGATACAAAGTTATATAAAAAAATTAGGATAATAACGTCATGAAACAGAAAAAGATAATTTTTGTCACTTATATTTAGCTCATATATTTATGATTTGAATTTAATTTTGATACATTATTATTGTAAAAAATTTAAAATTATTAACTAATTATAAATTATTATAAATATAATTTTTAAAGTAATTATTACAAAATTTAATAATTTTATCATACACAATAATTTATAATTGAATAATAATATAAAAAACTTTATACTGTTAGTAAATTTTAATAAGTTTTTATAATTTTTATCACATGCGAAAGATTCGAGGATTTATTTTGATTATCATATGTAAAAACTTTTATACACTTAGATTCAATTAATCTTAATAATAATATCTCGTCTAATAAGTTTAACCATGCTTTCAATTAATCTTTTTTTTCTAAAACAAAAAAGTATGCTTGCAATCATATAAGATATCAAATTTATTTTAAAAAAAGTGAAAATATATCATCATTAAATATAAGTATATAATTTTTTTTTCTACCGATACAAAATGAAGATTAAATTTTATTAACATTAGTAGGGTTAAATATGTTTTAAATTCTTGCAAATATAATAATATTTATTTTTAGTTCCTAAAAAATAATTTATCTTCTTTTGATATTTCATTTGTGAGAATGTATCAGATATGGTCCTTGTCCTCCACAAAAAAAAAAAAGTCTCCTTTTAATTTTTTATTTATGAAAATTAGCATTATATATGACATGTTTTCATAAATAAAAGACTAAAAATAGTCAATTTATTTTTTAGGGACTAAAAGTGAATATTGCCTAATTTAGAGAGATAAAAAACATATTTAACTCACATTAGTAATATATTGCCTCATTAAAAAATGACAATAATTAGAAAATCAATTAGTTGAAAAATAAAATTATGTGTAAGCATATAATTAAATGATAGTATTGAAATTTTAATTAAATCGATAATTATAAATTAAAATTAAATTCATGATTTATCGACAAATCCTTAATTACTTTTGTGATAGTTATTCCTCCCACATGATATATATGAATTGAAAAGGAAATTCTGGATAGTTATAACCCATTAGAATATCGTAACATTTTTGGAATAAAATATAATGAATGATTAATATTAGTTCATTAAGAATCTATCTAATGATGAGTCATAGAGATTGGTCAAAGGAACGAGGGTTCCCCCTCCCTCTACCTATCTTTTTATAAAAAATATTCGTGAACTGAGGCTCACTCTTGAGCGAAAACCCATCGTGATTGATGGATTACTAATTAAAAGTAAACACTCAGAAGTCTCCCGTGTAGAATACTTCCGAGGATATCTTTATTTCCTGGACTTATTATTCTCATTTGAATTTCCAAATGAAAATTTCATTTTATGTTTTTTATTGTCAACTCTTGACAGGTGCTAGGTTTTTGGCGTTTAATTAATTAAATAAGCAAAATAATCACGCAACTCGAGTCGAGGCTGTATCTAATTCCCACTAGCTGGGCCATTAAATTTACGAATTGCCTTTCCTTTTCCCCTATATTAAATTTTTGTGTGTGTGTGTGTGTGTGTGTGTGTGAAGGAGGCCCATGGCCCAAAAAAGATTACTTTATACTTTACTCCTTGATTGATTCTGATGATTGCGACGATTATTGATTATGAATCCTTGCGTTTGCGTATAGCAGACACAAGAAAAAGGCGAGGAATGAGGACAGATGCAAAGTCGAGAAAGTGGGGAATGAAAAAGTGAAATACCGTCCAATATGGAGGGAGGGAGACCATACGCAAAACTAAAGTTGTACATAGATGGTTTTTGACAAGTTATATTCTATTCTATATTTAGAGATGGTTCATCAACTAACGCATTTTGATTTCAACCTAGTGGTGGGAATTAAAAAATTTGAGAGGGGATTGATAGATACTATATAGTTTGTAATTAATGTAATAGAAATGGTTAACTAATATACTTTTTTTTTCTTCTAGATTCAACAAAAAAATATTGTTTTTTAGACATTTTTTTTTTCAAATTCATTATTAGAGGAGCGCTACATTCTTTATAATACTCTCTTTCTTATTGAATAAGATTTATTAAAAAAAAATTGGTAGGTTTTACTTTGCATTAGAGGTGGTAAAACATATTCAACCTGCCTAACCCACTACTTTTGGCGGGGTGGATAAGCTTATAAAACCCTGCCAACCCACCCCACCTCGTCCCACTGAACCTGCGTAGGCCAACCCGCCAACCTAAGGGTCAATCCGTGACCCTTCACTTAGTTTTTTTTTTTTTTTGAATTGTTTGCCCTTCTTTAGTTATTGTATGAGAGACATTAATAAAAAAAAGAAAGTCAAAGACGCTCTGCACGCACTGTTCCGCATTCACAATGTTATACTAAAAAATATAATTACAACAATGATACATGCGTATGGAGTTAGTTCTATTTGTAATTAAATACAATTCAATGTTATACTAAAAAATATAATTCTTCACACTTTTGAATGAAAAGTGTTATTTATTTTCAAGTGTCATGATAAGTGTTATTTATTTTCAAGTAAATTATTTTTATAACTTTTGAATGAAAAAATATAATTTCTCTTTCATATATTTAATGTGTATTAAAATAATAATAAAATTATATGTCAAATAATCAAAGATTCAAAGTTATATAATGTGTATTAAAATAAAAATTATTTAATCCAGTTCAATTAAATGATAACAAAAAATATTCAAATTCAATTGAGTTTTTCTATTTTAAAAAAAAGTTTGGTGGGTTGAAAGTGGGGCGGGTCAACTCGCTAACCCGCTTATTTTTTTGTGGCGGGCCAACCCGCCAACCTACTGCTAAGCGAGGAGGGTTGAATACTCCAACCTACTTCTTGTTGGCGGGTTAACCCGCCTCGCCCCTAGCTTTTGGTAGGTTGATGACGGGTCGAGGCGGGTTGGCCCGCTTTGCCACCCCTACTTTTCATTTAATGAGAATATATGCTACATGTACAATAATTTATACAATAACACTTTTTGTGTCTATCTCTTTCCACCATTATGAGATGTAATAAATGATGTGCAGAAGAAAAACAAACACAAAAAAGTGTTGTTGTATAAATTGTTGTACAAATAATATTTCTCTTTAATGAGTTTCTCTCCTGATTTAGAAGTGTGGCTTACTAAAATTTGTAATTTTCGATAAATTCTAGCCAATAATAAAAAGTGTTAAAAGAAAATGTTAGAAAAATTGTTACTAGCACTATTCTTCATTATTATTCTTTTAATCTAATACACATATAAATAAATTTAATGTATACCTTAAAGTCTTAAAAAAGGTTGAAGCATATATATATATATTTGCTCATGTAATCCCACTTGATTTTTAGTTAGAGTATGTTAGTAAGTTATAACTAAGGATTACCGTAAAATACATCTACAGTGTAGCTTGTTAATGTATTTCAATTAAAAAGCAAGTAAGTGTACGTTAACAAATGCTTGTAAGGTTTGCTAACATACACATATTTTTTAGTCAGAGTACAAGATTATCTTAAAATACACCAATGATATTACACCTTCAATAATTTTTTGTATAATGCAAATTTAACAAATTCAACTGTTGAATTATGTGATACTATATTAATGATCATGAATATCAAATTTCACATCATTTGGACTTTTCTAGATATGTTATTTAATATTGAATATTTACATATATTTTAAAATTATATTATACGTTAAAATAAAGTGATATGATGAACTATTAAATAATTTTGACATTGTGTGAAATTTGTTATACTTAATCTAGTTAATAAGAACATCAAATTCAACGGTTGGATTTGTTAAATTTGCATTATACAAAAAGTTATTAAAGGTTGTGAACACTCAATTTTATCTAGGTAATTAGAAAAATAACAAAAGTAAATATAGAAGGAAAACATATAAAATAATAATAATAATAATAATGGGTCATTCTATTTTAAGCCCATAAATGAAAATGAGAAGAAAAAATAAATTAATAAGAATAAAGTTTGGACTAGATATTATGGCCCAATAATAAGATAAAAGAAGAAATTCTAAATAAAAGGGTTTGGGCTGATAGGCCTTGGCTCAATTTTGTAAAAGAAAAAGAAAGAGAGAAAAACATAAACAATATAAATTTTTAAAAAACTTCTAAAGCAAGCTATAGTAGCTTGCAGAGCAAGTTTAAAAGACCAGAATGCTTATAAATAGAGTATTAGGAAATTTTTTGACATTACACATTTTTCTTTGAAACATTTTCTCACAAATTCTCTCTAGAAATCACACTAAAAAAACGAAGAAGGAAAAGGGGATAATGAGAATTCATTCAAGAGGTATATTCATCAACTTACTGTTTCTACTAGCTTGGAACGCACACCCGTCACGATATCATGTACTCCTTTTAGCTTTCTTTGTTATTTTCTTTCTTTCTTTTTCTCTTTTGTTGGTTCTTATGCCATGTGATGAATCTGGATTCAGCCCTGTTTTCAGTAAAACGCAATCAGTATTACATCTCTATCCATAGCTTTCTCATGAGTATGAATTAGCTTAATTAAATAATTCCATTCTGATAGTTTCATTCATCCACTCATTGCATACATTCACACACAACTTGCACTAACACTGAATGACATTCTCCCTTAACTATCATAAGCACCCATTCAAACGTTCTCATATTTGTACGTTCTCATCCTGTGAAATCACCATCAAGCACACGCACCACAAACAAGTTCTATTTCATACTCAGACACTAACAGACCCATCACGTCATCATTTGTTCAATATCATATTAAAATACTGAAATAGCAATAGACACACAAGTAGGAGGGGGTTGAATTGTGCGTTTAAAAACTTTTTCAATATAAAAACAAGTTCGAAAACGTTTTTAAGCTAAAGGATAGAGAAGAAAAACATATAGAGAATTTTATATTGGTTCACTCAACCTTGAGCTATGTCCAGTCTCTTTATCCAGAAGGTATTCACTAACTAACCTTGGTTACAAGTATTATTCACGGCCTCTTTAGGCTGTACAACGCAATCACTCCAGATTGCTTAACCCAAGTATTCTTTCTCACTGAGCCTCTCCAGGCGTTCACAACAAAACAATTGTTTACAAATAGATTCAACTCATACAGTGAGGATATAGAAGATTAAGCACAATTACAAAATTGTTTCAGAGAATACAAAGATCGTCCAGAGGATGCAAGAAAGCAATATGAATGTTTTCTCTTGTTGTGTCACTTGATTTCTTCATGTTCATCATTCTTTCTTCTTTTTTTCTTGATGAATATATAGTCTTCAACGAAAAAGAGCTGTTGAAGATGACTTAGCTTCAGTCTTCAAGAAAGAGGTGCTCGTATCGAGCTTCTAGACAGGTTAGAAAGGACAGCTTTTGAACTTGCACTAAAACGGAAAGAGCAGCTCTGTGTTGGAGGTCTACTTTTCTAAACATTCTTCATTCGTTTTGGTAGCTTGAAAAGTTGACTTGCTTTTTCTGCCTTGTTGCGTTTTTGCACTAGAATGATTTTGTCTACTATTTAATGCTTGAAATATTTGAACATTATATATCTCAAAAAGGTAAGGTATTAGTCTTGAGATATGTATGAAAGACGTATAGCTTGGACGAATAAAAAAAAACTTAGCCATTTTAAAGTTTTCGTTTGGACGCGTCTAATATAAATGTCTAATACTTAAGACACATAGTCCACGAATGAGACTTTTACTTTTGGACTGGTCATCATGTATACGTTTTGGACGTTCGATAAGATTAGCGTGTTGGACGCCATGAGTTTGGACGCTGTAAAACTCGTTAATTTAAAAATAGAGACTTAAACTTTAATAAGTTAGTTATCTTTAAGATTTGAGGGTCTAGACGCTTCAACGTCTTTGGTTCCAACAATCTTCCCCTTTTTTATGATGAAAAACCTTATTAATTTTTAAGTTTTGTAAATATATAAGACAAGGAAAGTGCATATATAACAGGTTTTGATAGACTTACTATGCTCCTCCTGAGTCTGAAATATCATAATTTGCATACTTGAAATGTCCAAAATATTAATCCAGATAAATATCCAAGTATCAGAGTATAGAATGTTTATGCATGAATGTTATATAATACAACAAGTATCAACGCTAATGATAATCAGAGTAGTCAAATATTAACTTATCAGAGTAATCAAATAGAGTAACTAAAGGGAAGACTTAAGAACAAAATCATACAAAAAAAAATTTTATTATAGAAAAAAAACTTTATTATAAACACCTTAGGATTATACATAAAGCTTATAAAAATTATGCATTATTTTCTCCCCCTTTGTCATTATCAAAAAAAAGGAAAAGAAAAAAGAAAGGAGACGTCATCATTGTCACTTAGGCACTGGTAAAGGAGGAGGCAAAGAAGGCTTGTGGTGTGCGGAGGAGTTCTTGCTGGTTTTGGAGAATTTGTAGGAGTGAGAAGATGGGTTGGAGTTGGTTGGTGACATACTGTTGGAAGGTGGGGTCAACAGTTGAAATAGGTGGAGGGGCAGTAGTGGAAATGGGAAGGCTTGTGGATGCTTGAGAACCGGGAGTAGGCGACAGTGGAGTTGTTGGTGCGAGTGATTAAGAGGGGGTTGGTGGGTGAATTTTAGTGGGTGGAAGGGGTGCTTCTAGGAAGAGAAGGTTGGGGATTTGGAGTTGGTATGGACACGGTGTTTCCCAGGGATAAGGTGATTTGAAAGAGTTGGGATATGTGAGTGTAACAATCAAAGTGTAGAGAATGGAGGTTTATGTACCAATTATTGGATGCGCATCAACTGGGCGAACAAAGGCAGTAGAAGTGTCTGAGAAGTGAAAGACACGAGCTGGATGCTGCGTGTACTTACAGTTCTTTGCTGTTGGAATGTTGGCCTTGTCGTCTTGCGAGACTCCGCTATTGGATGCTTCTTGTTCACAAGTGAACATATGTTGATGCCAAAAATGTTCAGCGTCATCCTCGTCCATGTCTTGTGAAAGACGGTGAACAATGTCCAATTTCGGAGTAATGGTTGGATGATATTGAAGTTCAGCTCTGGACGGTAGCAGCAAAGAAGGCGTCTTGGTTAGAATCTTCTCCTTCTTACTGTTAACATCCAAGGTTGGAAGCCTTGGGCATATGCGGTCAGGTTGGATGTGGATGGTTTGATGTGTTGAGAGGGAGGGATGTAAATTTGATACTTAAAAAATGTAGAGCTCTTTACAGAGTTGCAAAACATATGGTCGAAAGGTGAGGGGAAGAATCCAGCTTCTTCCGGGTTCAATGGCCTAAACTTCAAATCAGCTGGCCTTAAATGGACTGTTCGCTCAGACTCTCGATCTCTGCTTTGTTGCAAAGCCTGTTGTGTTTCTTCCACTAAAGGTACTCGATGTTGAAGTACTCCAGGAGGATGGGCAGTTAAGCGCTAGGCTCGCACAGTCTTGGATATCTCTGTCTGATAAAACGTTTTAGCTGCAGATGTTCAATGGATCCAAGAGGTAGAGCCAAGTAGGCTTTAGATGGTTGATGGACGTAGTCGTCCATATATTTGTCGAGAGAGAGAGAGACGAATAGTCAAAACCAAAGTCCAGCTCAGGAAGAGGTTTTGGACGTAGGATAATGGTGTTGTCGTCCACTTGGTTTTGTTAGTTGCCATCCATAAACAGTAAAGGCCCTGTTGTTTGGTTCTTGTCAAGGTTTCTTGTTGGGTGGATGATGTGGCTATGATGGAAGATGAAGAAGGTTGTTTTGAAGGTTTGATGGAAAGGTGCAGTTTAGGGAGTCCAGGTGTGGGTATGGTAGTAGGTATAACCTTCATCACCAAGCAGTAGCATGTCTGGTTCAGGTACGGCTTCTGTTTTGGTTTATGTTTGAGCTTGTGTTTGGAAGGAGGGTTGTTCAGAGGGTTCAACAATTAGAGATTCAACAAACACATCATCTGATTTAGTAACAATAGGAGTAGATAACTTACTTTTCTTTTGTTGTACTGTTGTTGGTTTTGATTTTGCCGGTCGTTTGGATGGTTGTGAGGGTTGGACGGCTAGTGGTTGTGGTTGAACAACGACAACAGCAGTCTTTTGTTTCTTAAGAAGAAATTCGATGGGCTCATCGTCCTCATCGTCTAATCTCACTATCATTTGGAGTCTTCTTTTGGTAGGTGTCGGTGTAGGTGCAGCAGTAGCAGGTAGAGCTTGAGGCTGTTGAGACTTAGACTTCATTACTTTGGATGTCCTAGCCTTGGACGACTTCCTCTGTCTAACAGCTACAGGATTTACAAACAAAACTTCATCGTCCATTGGCTTAGCATGTTGGACGATTTGTTCTTCTGCTGGCTGAGGTATCTGCTCAACAGGTTCTTCCTTAACGTCCATTTGTTTGGATGTTGTCTCTAGAGTCTTCAACACAAAACCAACCTTCATTTGGGCAATGTTGCTGCATCCAAATGGTAACTGTGTGAACCTGTGGCCACCACCTAGTGTTCGGATTTGCATCTGCTCACCAATTGATAGAGCAAAGAAGGCATAGTATACCTTCTGTTGCCCGAAAATCTTGTTCACCAGAGCGGCATAGGTTATCTGATTAAGCTCTCCTCATCCTCTCATGGTGCGGAATATGTTGCTCAGGATGAGGTGAGGCAGATTGAACTGCTAACCAGTTATCATGTGGAACAACAGTAAATCTGTGCAGGAAGGTGACGTTGTCCTTTGACCAAGCTTTAGTGTAGTGTACCCTTATTTAGAAATTGCTAGTATACTTTTCCTTCTTTAGTCAGCTTGCTGTACTCAATGGGACCTTCGCCTTCTAGTCCCATCAAGGTAGCGTCGACGGTGTCATGGCCTCTAAAGCTTTTCTCCTAGTTGTTTTTGATGCAGGAGCCAGCCCGTTCACAGCCAATAACTTGTGCAATTGTACCAAGATCCAATGTGACCTTCACACCCTGAACAGTGTCAACAATGTCTGTCTTTGAGAACTCCTGCAGAATTCCAAAATTTTCTGATGAGTTCTGGATATACGATCTCGTTTAGGTGGAAATAGTTGAGGATTCCACATCTCGTTAGGTTGTCTTTAACCTTCACACACATGTCGTCAACAGCTTGTATATCAAAGCAGCTCTTAATCAGGACGATAGCCTTGTCCAGGCTTTCCACACGAGCCATAGCCTTCATGGCGGCATTGATTTTCTCCATCACCATTGTTAAAAGATTGAGGGTTTAGGGTTTGAGAGGTTTCAGGAGAAAGTGTGTGTGTGTGTGTGTGTTTTAGAGAAAGTAAGAGTTGGGTGAGTGTGTTTGGTCGTGGGTGCTTGAGTGTATAGGAAGTAAACTGATGGGTTTCTCTTTTGGTGGTTCGTTGAAATTTGAAAAGAGATAATGCTCATATAATGCAGGTCAAGCGCTCATGTTTTACGATGGCGGTTATACGGCACTTAAGTGACTCAGACAGGAGTAAAACATTTATTTCAAATCATTTTCAGTGAAAACATGATTAAGTATGGATAAAGATTTTTATGCACATAAATATGAGTCGTTATGAAATGCGAATAGTTATGCTCATGGACGCATGCATAAGTGTACTGGATGCTATAGAACATTGGATGCTATATTTCATTGGACGGTCAAGGCACATAAAAAGAAAACTATTCCTTTATAATTTCCATGCCAAGACGATCTCATATATGGATGAGTTTATCTTCAGGAAGTGGTTTGGTAAATAAATTTGCTAATTGATTTTCAGTGTTAATGAATTGAATATCAACAACCCATTTTTGAACATAATCTCTCATAAAGTGATGTTTTATTTCAATGTGCTTTGCTCTTGAATGCAATATAGGATTTTTAGATAAGTTTATGGCAGTAGTATTATCACAGAGGATAGGAATGTTACTATCATAAATACTGTAGTCTTCTAGCTGATGCTTGATCCATAGGATTTGTGAGCAACAAAATGCTGTTGAAATGTATTCTGCTTTTGCTGTAGACAAAGCAATCGTCCTTTGTCTTTTGCTCGTCCAGGAGACCAAATTTCCACCAATGAGGTGACATCCTCCACTGGTACTTTTTCGTTCTATTCTGTCTCCAGCATAATCAGCATCACAGAATCCAACTAACCTGTATTCCTTCTTTGACTTAAAGCATAGACCAAGGTTAGTAGCTCTTTTCAAGTATCTAAAAATTCTTTTTACTGCCATGATATGTGTTTCTTTAGGATCAGACTGAAAACGTGCACATAAACATATACTAAATATAATATTAAATCTGGACGCTGTAAGATAAAGTAGTGATCCAATCATACCTCGGTATGTAGTTTGCTCTACCTTTTTGGATGTGTCCTCCAGCCTAAGTACTGAAGATGGATGCATAGGTGTGCTCATTTCTTTGGCATCGTCCATCTTATATTTCTTGAGAAGTTCTTTTGCGTACTTCGTTTAGTGTATGAATATGCTGTTGTTGGTCTATTTTACTTGTAATCCCAGGAAGAATTTAAGTTCTCCCATCATACTCATCTCAAACTCAGCTGTCATGAGCTTAGAAAAATCCTTGCACAAATCGTCATTAGTAGCATCAAATATTATATCGTCCATATAAATTTGTGCAATAATAAAATGTGATTGGACGTTTTTGCGAAAAAGAGTGATGTTTACTTTTCCTCTTGTAAAACCATTTTATAAAAGAAAAGAATTTAACTTTTCGTACCAAGCTCTTAGAGCTTGCTTAAGTCCATATAGGGCCTTTTTGAGTTTGAAAACATATTTAAGATAAGTATCACACTTAAAACTAAGAGGTTGTTTCATATACACTTCCTCATTTATTATACCATTTAGAAATGCACTTTTTACATCCATTTGATAAAGCTTCATATTACTATGAGCAATAAATGAAAGTAAAATGCAAATGGCTTCTAGTCTAGCTACTAGTGCAAAAGTTTCAGTAAAGTCTATACCTTCTTATTGAGAGTAGCCTTAAGCCACAAGTCTGGCTTTGTTTCTTACCACTTTACCTGTTTCGTCTAGCTTGTTACGAAGCATCCATTTTGTTCCTATGACAGATTTATCTTTAGGTGCAAGAACTAGCTGCCACACGTCATTTCATTCAAACTGACTCAGTTCTTCCTTCATGGCATTGATCCAGCCTTCGTCTAGGAAAGCTTCGTCCACTGTCTTTGGTTCCGTCCGGGAAATCAAGGCAGTTTAAGCTTGCTCCTTAAAGGTTGATCTTGTCCTTACATGATCGCGTACATTTCTAAGAATTTGGTTCTCTGGATGATATGTTTTGATTTGCCATTGTCGTCTAGTTGGTTCCTTTTCTTCTATCTTTGTGTTGTCCAACTGGGTTCTGAACGTTGGTTGGTTGGTATCGTCCAACTTCATATCTACGAATGAATTGTCTAGCTCTGATAGTTCTCTATTAGGCTTATTCTTATTAAATTTTACATGAATGGCTTCTTCAACCATTAAGGTTCTAGAGTTGTAAACTCTATAGGCCTTGGACGTTTTAGAGTAGTCTAACAAAATTCCATTATCATACTTAGAATCAAACTTTCCAAGATTGTCCTTAGTGTTTAAAATGAAACATTGACATCCAAAAGGATGAAGATTGATATGTTGGGTTTTCTTCCTTTCCACAATTCATAGGGAGTTTTTTTCAAAATAGGTCTAATATATATTCTATTTTGTAAATAACATGTTGTGTTTACAGCTTCAGCCCATAAGTGCTTAGGAGTGGAATGATCATTTAGCATGGTTCTATCCATTTCTTGCAATGACCTATTATTTTTCTCTACCACACCATTTTGTTGAGGTGTACGTGGCATAGAGAAGTTGTAGAGAATTTCATTCTCTTCACAGAACCCTTAAAAACTTTCATTTTCAAAATCTCCTCCATGATCACTTCTGATTGAGGCTATACATACACCTTTTTCATTTTGAATTCTTTTGCAAAATATATAAAATACTTTGTAAGGCTTATCCTTGTGTTTTAGGAACATGACCTATGTCTATCTAGTATAGTCGTCTACTACAACTAACCCATATCATTTACCACTAAGAGAGGCTGTTCTAATAGGTCCAAACAAATCAATGTGTAATAGCTCAAGTGGTCTAGTAGTGGAAACAATATTTTTTGAATCAAAAGAGCTTTTTACTTGTTTCCCATTTTGGAACGCATCATAGAGAACATCAAATTTGTATACAAGATTTGGAAGTACTCTTACGAGGTTATGGTTGTTTAGTTTTAAGATTAATCTTAAGCTTGCATGTCCAAGTTTTTTGTGCCAATTCCATTGATTCTTGTTGATGGATACTAGACAAGACACATTTTGATTTGTGATATCATTTAAGTCAATCTTATAAAGATTGCTTTGCCTCTTAGTAGAAAATAATATAGATCCGTATAGGTTTCTAACTGTACATGCATCTTTGCCAAAGGAGACATTGTGTCCACTGTCACATAATTGACTTATGCTCAGTAAATTGTGTCTAAGTCCTTCAACATATAAAACATTTTCAATAGAAAGGAAGGGATGTTTTCCTATCTTTCTATACATGTAATCTTACACTTCTGATTTCCTCAAAAAGTGACCTATCCACCGTTCTTTGGTTGGAGGCTTTGGAATATACACCTTTCGCCTGTCATGTGTTGTGAGCAACCACTGTCCAGGTACCTAATTAGTGTTTCCTTTATGTTGTCAAGTAGATCTGCAACAGGAGTTATCATGGATTTAGGTACCCAAATAGACTTGGGTCTTTTTTTGTTAGTTTTGAAGGCATTGGATGCCTTCTTAACTGGACGATGAAAGCATCGAGATGGTTCATGCCCACTTTTTCCAGACATTTTACAAAAAGTAACATTTTTATTTGTTTTACAGGCTTCTTCCTTAGTAAAGCCAAGCCCAAATTTGTCATTAGGACTTCGTCTATAAGACAAAATTTTATTTAGATTTTCAGTCCCATTGACGAACTTGGATAGGCTTTCTTTTAGATGAGTAATTTCCTTTTAAAGTTCTAACCCTTCATGAGGAGGTTTGTCTTCTGGAGTAACCTTTGTTTTTAAAACTCATTTTCTTTTAAAACATTTTCATAATTTTCTTTAAGCGAATTAAATTCTTTTGTCATTTTGGAAAATTTCTTTTTCAGTTCTTTATATCCTACTGAAAGAGTTGAGGAGTTAGCAAGCAAAATATTATAAGCTTCTTGAAGAGAAATTAGATCATTAAAGTTTACCTCTTCATCTTGCTCATCTTTCGAGCTTTCAGAACTGGTCTCCATCATGAGACACAAGTTTGCTTCTTCCTTTCTTTCTTCATTGGATGAGGATAGGTCTATGTCCTCCCAAGTGGCCATGAGTCATTTCTTCTTCTTTTAAAGAAGGTTTTCTTCTTATCCTTTTGCAAGCTTGGACATACAGCTTTGAAGTGTCCAGGCTTTTTACATTCAAAGCAGACTGAGGGACTCTTCTCCTTGGGTTCCTTGTTTTTAGCTCTGGACCTTCCTTTCTTCTGCCACATGGCTTGTATCTTTCTTGATATGAAAGATATCTTGTCCTCATTAGAGTCGTCTTCTTTGGATGCTTCATCAGAAGACTCTTCCATGTTAAGGGCTTTGGACGATGACCTTTTTGTTGGACGCTGGACGCTTAAGGCGATGAACTTTATCTTTTGTCCTTCGTCTTGCTTTAGCTCCAGCTCGTAGACTTTGAGAGTTCTAAGTAACTCTTCCATGGAGAACGCTGTTAGGTCTTTGGATGCTCTTAGAGCCGTAACTTGTGGTCTCCATAGTTTAGGCAAACTTCTTAAGATTTTGTTAATATGATCATAATTATCATAAGTTTTGCCTAAGGATCTCAGGTTATTAATTATAGTTTGAAATCTACCAAACATGAGTTCGATAGTTTCATTTTCTTCATAGTAAAGAGTTCATATTGTCTTACAAGTAAGCTTAATTTAAATCTCTTTACCTGTGAGGTACCCTCATAAGCAAGCGTGAGAGTATCCCACATCTTTTTAGCACTTCTTAAACTATGCGCCTTTTCATATTCAGTTTTGGATAAACCGCACATCATAACATTTCTAGCTTTTGAGTTAAGAAGGTGCCTTTGTTTGTGGGCTTCTGTCCATTGACCTCTAGGTAACTCAGTTCCAGCATGGTCTAGGGGCAAATAGTCACTAGTTTTTACTATGTCCCACATGTCGATATGACATGCATCAAAGAATGCTATCATCCTTTGTTTTCAGTAGTCGTAGTTTTGACCTTTGAAGAGTGGAGGTCTGTTTACAGCTTGTCTTTCGTTTTCCATGTATGCTCAAGATCTTTTACCCCTGCAGTGTTAGATGCTCAACCCCAAGAGGCTGAGCTCTGATACTAATTAGAATAGCAAGAGACGCACAAGAAGGGGGTTGAATTGTGCGTTTAAAAACTTTTTCAATATAAAAACAAGTTCGAAAACGTTTTTAAGCTAAATGATAGAGAAGAAAAGCACATAGAGAATTTTATATTGGTTCACTCAACCTTGAGCTACGTCCAGTCCCTTTATCCAGAAGGTATTCACTAACCAACCTTGGTTACAAGTATTCTTCACGGCCTCTTCAAGCTGTATAACGCAATCACTCCAAATTGCTTAACCTAAGTATTCTTTTTCACGGAGCCTCTCCAGGCGTTCACAACAAAACAGTTGTTTACAAATAGATTCAACTCATACAGTGAGGATATAGAAGATTAAGCACAATTACAAAATTGTTTCAGAGAATACAAAGATCGTTCAAAGGACACAAGAAAGCAATATGAATGTTTTCTCTTGTTGTGTCACTTGATTTCTTCGTGTTTGTCATTTTTCTTCTTTTTTTCTTGATGAATATATAATCTTCAGCGAAAAAGAGCCGTTGAAGATAACTTAGCTTCAGTCTTCAAGAAAGAGGTGTGTGTATCAAGCTTCTAGACAGGTAAGAAAGGACAGCTTTTGAACTTGCACTAAAACGGAAAGATCAGCTCTGTGCTGGAGGTCTACTTTTCTAAACATTTTTCATTCGTCTTGGCAGCTTGAAAATTTGACTTGCTTTTTCTGCCTCGCTACGCTTTTGTACTAGAATGATTTTGTCTACTATTTAATGCTTAAAATATTTGAACGTTATATATCTCAAAAAAATAAGGCATTAGTCTCGAGATATGTATGAAAGACGTATAGCTTGGACGAATAAAAAAAAACTTAGCCGTTTTAGAGCTTTCGTTTGGGCGTCTAGTATAAGTGTCTAATACTTAAGACACATAATCCACAAATGAGACTTTTACTCTTGGACGGTCATCATGTATATACTTTGGACGTTCGATGAGATTAGCGCGTTGGGTGCCATGAGTTTGAACGTTGTAAAACTCATTAATTTAAAAACAGAGACTTAAACTTTAATAAATTTGTTTTTTTCAAAATTCGAAGGTCTAGATGCTTCAACGTCTTTGGTTCCAACACATACATATGAATTCCAACGTCTTTGCCAGCTTTACCTAGAGACATAAATCACGAGATAGGAATTACAGTGAATTAAGCTCTCGTTAATGATAAAGAGTGTATTAAAAATATATATTAATAACGTTACAAGACTTACTCCATTTTACTATTATTTTTGTTAGTATATTAAAAGCAATTACGTCATCTGTATTAAAAATTAACTGACAATCATCTTGTTTCTTAAATATTTTTTATACAATAATGATTTTAACACTAAAATAATAATATAATAATTTGAATGATGATCAATTACCCAGTTTGCAGTTTGTTTGGAACTGTAGAGGATCTTTGTCCATTTTACATTTTCTTCATGAATGTAATAGTACATAGAGAATACAATTGGTCAACCTTCGGTAAAAAGACAAATTCAACTTGCAAGGTTAAGCTCGTTTTTTCGCAACTCATAATCTGACCATGGTTTTATAGCACATCACATTACCTCGGTATCAAAATTTCATTCAAGACGATAGTTTTCGATTGAAATGATAAATTTATATTTTGGAGACCTCACCTTGTCATTTTAAAACAAAACAAAGCACCGCCATGCCAATTAACGATGTTTATTCAAGGAAAAAACCTTCTAGGTATTAAAACCAATTTTGTCATATTTTTAGAGGACTAAAAACATATTTAACTCTTTTTTAATTTTAAATTTGTTTTCCCCCTTTTGGGCTTTTAATTTTTTTTTTGATATTTTTATTTTATTTTCTTATTCTTTGAATTTATTGTTATGAATTAATATGTTATTAGGTTTTTTGTATTTATATTTTTATATTTTTCTTGTATTTTTAATTCTTATATTTTAAATTAGGGTGAGCCAGTTCATGAACCAACCCATCCAATTCATCAACCCGTTGTGGGTTGAGCCAGATTTTTGTATTTTTTGTCACACAAAAAAGTGAATCGGGTTGAATTGGCTCACATTTTAAGCAACATATAATGAGCCAATCCAAATGAGTCGAGTTGACTTACTTTGACACCTATAAAAAAAGTGAGTTTGACTTTATTGGTTAAAATTGATTTAGTTGAAACTCAAGCATATAATACAAATAAAATCAACTTAATTATTTTGGTTTGATTATTTATACTTATTTAAATTATTCCAAATAAAAAATACTCTTAATTCAATACTATTGCATCATTGACCATTCCAACCTATAAAAGAATGTCATTTACTAATGATTAGGAAATGTTATTAATTTCCTTAGTATAAATTTTGTTTAATAAAAATTAATTTATTGGTATAAATATATGTGAGTTTATATTAACAAAATTATACTAGAGGAAAGTTTCATTATTGATAATGATCGTACTTAGTTCGAGCAAGATTATTTCTCGTAAAAAATACTTGTGATTTCTTACTTAAAAAATAATAACGATATTATATATCATATAATCATTTGACGTATTAGGAATAGATATCAATTTCTATACTAATAAAGTTATTTGTTTACATATATAATTAATGATATTATTAATATAGACCTATTATTAGCATAGACCTATAATGTTTATAGAACAATATAATTTTGTTAAATAAAAATTATATCAATGAGTTTTAATGAATGAGAGAAAAATTTTAGAAACAAAATCTATTCATAATATAAAAATGACTTTATTAATAAATCATTAAAATTAAAAAAAAGTTATTATAAATATGACATATAACCATTGTTTTAATTGATAATTAAATTGATTATACTGATTCATAATTTATTGATTTAACTATGATAAATTATGGTTGAATTGATAATAATAAATATATTTTTAATTTATATATGTATATTAATAAATAAAATAATTATTTGTAATTAAATAATATATCTTGATAAAAATAAATAATCCACAAAACAAAAATAGCATTTTTCAAATAAGAAAAAGTCAATTGTAAATAATGATCCTTTTAATTATGATCACTTTGTTAGAAGTTATTTAAATATGAATAGTAGAAATTGTAAGTGAGTGATGAAATATGAAGCAAGCTTGAAAGGTGTATTGATAAAAAAATTAACGGTCAATATTTAAACACATTTATGATTTGTTATACTTATAAATATATATGAAATAATAATTGTTAATTTTCTTATTAATAATTAAAATAACTTACTTTTTTATGTTAAAATTTGGGTTAGAATCTAACTTAATATCTCAAAATTGGCTTGTGAGGTGAGTGTTGTCCTTTATTTATATATATATATATATATATATATATATATATATTACTTTGGCCACATTATTAGGCGATGTGGGATCTCCAACATACCCATCTCATGCCAAGGACTAGACATTTTAAGCATTAAGTTTGTAGGACTAGATATCTGTAGGTGGTCTAATAACGACTTGATAGTGGGTCGCCTGATAGGCCTAACAACCAATCACTAAAATAAGCTCTGATATCATCTTAAAATTTGGGTTTAAGGCCTAACTCAACCTCACAAAATCTACTTGTGAGGTGAGGGTTGCTCCCCATTTATATATACTACTTTAGTTATATCTTTAGTTAATGTGTGATGTCCGACACTAATGTTAGTTGCTCACTTTAAAAGGAGTTAGAATTCATTCACTAAATCATCATTTGAAGGATTTTGTTTTATGGTCAAGATTTGAAGGATGTGCTTGCTTATTGACCAAAAACAATACCTAGCCCAATTGAAGAGTTTTTTTTCCTCTCTCTCTCACTTTCTTCTAATTTTTGGACCCAATGCAACGCTAAATGATGGCCCAAAGCCCATAAACATCAGGTTTTCATCCCCATTAGATTTTCATTCCTTATACATCTATTGGACGTTTCATCCTTTCTTCCTACACCATGACGAGGATGCGTTAGTTCATGGATATTGATAGATGGGGGTTGTGCTACATGCAAAAACCCAGTCAAAAGTCAAAACCACACTGAACCACCAATTTATATAGATATTATCAATTTTTGACCAGTTCAGCCGACTCTTTGTCGATATATTAAGGATAAAGTTTTGAAGGTCTTCGAGATGCAACCTTGATCCATCACTTGCCTAATTCCTAATTCAACTAGCGAATCCAGTTGAAACAATGCATATAACTCAAGTATGTGTAATGTTAAAGCTTAGGGGTTTCAAATATGCAAAAAACACTTATAAAGAAGGGAATGCATAAACACCACAAGTCTAAAAAATTAACAATTTTTCTTTCTTGCAATAATACGATAGTACTTCATATAAAACTTTGATAATAAAGTAAATTTAAATTTTCATTTTTGAATTGGAATGTTTCTAGAAACTATTTCATCTTTAGACTAAACTTCTTTTCTATTAAATATTTTATTTTAATTTAATATTTACAAATTATTTTAATTTTTTTGAATATTATTTTTCAAAATAAATTTGATTTAAATTTTAAGTATTGATATATTATATCAAATAGAAAATATCTTTTTTATAAAAAAATTAAATTTTAGTGTTATTATAATGTTAATCTATCACAATTTAACTTTAAATTTTAAAATTCGAAAATTGATATGTTATTTGTATTTATAACTATAATAAAAACAATATATCTATTTGGTTTACACATTTTTCTTAAAACTTTTTTACTCCTCAACTCAAATTTCACTTCCCTTTCAATAAATAAATTATGTATTTTTATATTGTTATAAAAAATCACTTAGTATATTGGAGCTGTTTTGAATATTTTGTATATATACAATCAATTAATGTCTTACTTAAAAAAATAGAAAATGCAAATAAACAAGCTTTTCACTAAACATATGTAAAGTTAATGCAAACTTTTTTGGTGTACATATATTTTTTTTACCATTTTTCCCCTTTCAACTACAAAAACCACCCATTTTAGTAATTTTTTCCTTTGTTGATTGCCTTTTTTTTTATTTTTATATTAACATATGAATAAATAATATATGTACTGATCACGTAAAATATTTTTTATGTTGTTATTGAATCATAAACCATTATGTATGATAAATTATTAACTTTTACAATAATTATTTTAAAAGACATTTCAACGATGATTTTTGATTGATTAATGGTATAAAACTTCTTAAACTTACATTATGTAGAAATTAAACTCTTAGCATATTGTATTAAGGTTAACCTTTCTGTGCATTTTTTTTTCTAAACACAAATATATTCTCAAATCAACCTAAGAATTATTTAAAAGGTTAAAAAGAGAAAAAAGGGCTAAAATACCTTTTTGGTCCTTTATGTTTTTATAGTGAAACTCATTTTGGTCCTTTATCTTTTTAAAGTTTCAATTTCATCCTTTATGTTGCAAATGTTACCCAAATTGGTCCTTTCTGTCATCAACGTTAAATATGGAAACGAAAAAGTCTGATGTGGCTGTGATGTGTCATCTAATGCGGCACATTTAGTGATACTATGTCGTTTTGAAGTGTCATTGCTGGGTGGTTTCTACCATTCCTTGCAAATTAATAAAGTTAATGGGTTAGGAAAGTCTTCAGTCAAAACGTCAAGGGGAAAAAGGGAGGGAAAAACCATACGAAGAACAAGTAGCTTGTGGAGGAGTTGTTGATTCTAGAATCATGACAAAGATAGGGTTTGTGGCTTTGTTTTGGCAAGCATTGAAAGTATGTTAGTGAGTTGTGTGTTTGGTATACCCATTTGCATTTTATGTTGTTACAGTTGTGCTCTATAATAGGGTAGGGTTATTTGATTATAGTTGTTGCAGGTTGTATGTTCATTTGTGATGAAAGTTAATTTTTTTAAAATTTATTTGTGATTGTGTGGTCCCTTAAATTTTCGGGGCAGGGTGGGGGCAGGGGGAGGTTGGGGTAACGGAAGTTAGGGCATTATGTCATTTTTCCTGTATTGTGTGATTTTGGGGTCCTGTATAATGTGTCAACTTACGATTTATATGTTGTTGTAGTTTTGTGTTGGTTGAAGAGTGGAAGGTTACTTTTAAGTTTTAGTGCACCATTGGGGTAAATTTACTAGAGGTAATAAGTTGGAGTATGTGGAGACTGATAGTAAATGGAGTTACATGGTGGATAGGTGGTCCTATTTTGAGGTGTTGGGCATCCTGAAAGAGATGGGGTATCCTATTGTAGCGACATTGTGGTACAAGATTGGAGGAAGTAAGTTGAATGTTGTGAGAAGTCTCCTTGCCTAGGAAGAATAGGTTGATGATGAAATAAGAAAAAGCGCACAAGAAGGGGGGTTGAATTGTGCGTTTAAAAACTTTTTCAAAACAAGTAAATCAGTATGAAAAACGTTTTCAAGTGTAGGGATAGAGAGAAGAAGAACACAGAAAGTTTTATACTGGTTCACTCAACCTGAGCTACGTCCAGTCCCTTCACCTAGAAGGTATTCACTAACCAACCTTAGGTTACAAGTATTGTTTGTGGCCTTTTTAGGCTTTACAACGCAATCACCCTAGATTGCTTAACCCAAGTAGGGATGGCAAAAATACCCATGCCCGCGGATATCTGAGGATAAAATCGGCCACGAGTAGAAAATGGGTACTTTAAATGGATACCCACAGATATTCTAAACGGGTATACCCGCTACCCGTTTATTAACGAGGCGGGTACGGATATCATGGTACCCGTACCTGCGAATACCCCGCAATTATATATTTACTTAAATACCCTTACATATTAATATAGATAAAATTACATAACTTTATTCAAAATTTTCAAAAAGATTGTTCATTACGAGAGAAATCTTATACAATTATATTACAAGAGAAAAAGAACATAAATTTGTGAGCATTTAAACTATATTCTTTTTAGAAAAATTGTTAGAATAATTAAAATTTATGTTTAAAGTGATTATTTTAAATTATAACTCTTTAATTTATAAATTTAAATTTATAAATTCAAAGTGATATTTGTAACACTTTATAATTGTCCACAATACATAAAATAAATTTGTTTTTTTTTCAAATACCCGTGGATATCCACGGATACCCACAAATATTAAAAATATCCGTGGGTATCCGCTTAACGGATACCTACGCAGGTAATGGGGCGGGTACGGGTATAAATTTTATCGGGCAGGGCGGGTAGTGGGTAGCTACTACCCGTACCCGTCCCGCCCCGTTGACATCCCTAAACTCAAGTATTCTTTTACACTAAGCCTCTCTAGGCTTTCACAACACAACAAGTGTTTATACAACAGATATTAACTCACGTAGTGAGAATTTGAAAGACTAGGCTCAAGAATGCTTTGAAAATCTTTACAAGATTTTTGCTATCGTCCACTAGACGCTTCTATCATAATGTTACTAATGTCTTTTTGTTCTTGTTCTTTTTCTACGTCTTCTATTTTGCTTCTTCGTTGGTGCATGTATATATAATCTTTAGGGAAAAGATCTGTTGTAGAAGACTTTGACTTCGTTATGCAATGAGAAGCGTGCAAACTATCCTTTTAGAGAGGTCAGGTGCGACAGCTTTTAGACTTGCAGTAAAATGGAAGGTGTAGGACTGCGCTGGCGGTCTGCTTTTTTGAACATTCTTCATTTGTCTCGGTAGCTTAATAAGTTGACTTGCTTTATCTATTCTGCTGCGCTTTTGCACTGGAATGATGTTGATGCTATTTAATGCTTCAAAAAATTGATCGTTAGATCATAGAAGTAGTAATATGTCAATTTCGAGGAAGACTAGCATAAATCAAATTGACGTTCAAAATAAAAACTTAGCCGTTTGAATATATGATCTTGGAGGCTTGTATGAGTTTATTCATCGGATGGTTGCCTTCAGTTTGTTCAACTAGACGGTCCCTTTTAGCGAGTCTTCTGGATGGTCTTTAACACGTCTACTGGACGGTCCTCTTTGGCGAGTCTTCTGGACAGTCTTCTTTAACATGTCTACTGGACGGTCTTCTTAGTTGTGACAGGGTTAGTCTTTAAGCACAAACTTGAATATTAATAAGCTTGTTATCTTCAAAACATTGAGGGTTTAGACGCTTCTACATCTTTGGTTCCAACAGATAATCAACCTGCACATGAAGAACTTGTTCAAGAACATCCTGCACAGGAAGACTAGGTTGATGGACAATCTCCAAGTGAATAAGAACCTGTTGTTGAACAAGGTTGTGATAAACAATTCGTTGGTGCTCAAGCTACTGATCAACAATCGGTTAAAGAACTTGAAGAACCTGATCAACAATTCATCCATTAACTTTTTAAATAACTCACATTTCAATCCTTTATGTTTTTTCAAATGGTTTCATTTTGGTCCCTTAACTTTTTTAATAAGTCTTAGTTTGGTCCTCCATGTTTTTATAAGTCATGTATCTAGATTGGGATCCTGACAAATAATGGCTCTGTTTCTCCTTCATTTTGTAAAGCCTTTTGTGCGGGCTCTATTTGCAATGTATTTATGCACTTTTTGGTTAATCCTTCATGCAAATGACATTTATGTTTTGGTATAATGAATTATGCTTCCAGTTCAACATTTTTAGACATCATCTTGTAATTCCTTCTTTATTTAACCTTCTTCATTTACCACCATAATCAACAACAACAACTAAGTCAAACAAAAATGAGCCATAAACAAAAAATAAGCTAATTGATTCTCATTAGTTAATAACCAAAATACATTCACATTACCAACAACAAAAGCTACTCATTCAACCTTATACAACATAAGTCATATCCCAAATCCACATCAAATACATGTCAACTGAATACTACTTCAAATATATGTGAATTGATGAGCCTTCTGCCATTGGTAACTTTAACAACATAAACACAAGGATTGCATTTATCCCTCACATCACAACCGTAGAACCTCAGCCATAGGTTGCTTTCTGATCCAATAGTTCACAAAACGACATTTACTCTATAGTGGCAGACAAGAGCCCTCATGGTTGGCACATTCGTGGAATATTCTTGAGAATTTATCATCCTCAATGAATTCTCCTTGCACCTACAACTAGACGCACATGATTCCCTACTTCGAGCTTCAATTGACCCTTCAATAGAGGAACCCTAATCTTTAATTTGGGGTTGAATGATCCCTTTTATTTTGGGAGGAACACAAACATGCCCCAATGGTAAAAAAAGGCAACATTGTGAAAATAAAATAAAATAAATAATATCCACATAGGTTGCATTATTGGATTACAAACAGGCCACCGTGGACAAATTAATGGACACGTCAGCTCCTTCTAATGTTTATTAAACCCAACTAACGGGAAGGACCAATTTGGGCCATGTTTGTAACATAAAGTGCAAAAATGAAACTTTTAAAAGATAAAGAACCAAAATGGGTTTTACTAAAAACATAAAGAACCAAAAAGATATTTTAGCCAAGAAAAAAACTTTGGAGTAGCAAAGGATTTTACTAAAACATCACTTGTTTAAAGTGTCCAGCTAGGAAAGCATGCTAGGCAACCATTGGTGACCAAAAGTATCCATCTCATCTCTCTTACACATTACAGTTACGTGTGACTCACTTTTTATTTTTATATAAAGAAAATTTAAAATTAAAACTCAAAATAAAAGTTTAAAAAATAAAGAATAAGTTGTTTATTAGTTAAAACAAAAAAGATTTTTAAAATTAAAAATTTTATTTTATTGTCTTATATCAATTAGTTTAAGATGAGAAGAAAAGAGAGACTAGATTATGCAGTTTGATATTAAAAGATATTTCAATTAACATTTTTTTAAAAGCTATTTTTCTCTGTAAATATTAAACTCTATAATTTTTTAAGTAATTCTCAAGATGTATCTATTAATATTTATAAAATTGTTGTTAGAGAGAGAAAAATTTTCCCACTCAAAGTAAAGGCAATTCTGACAAACCTTTTCAACAATATTGTGTTAACTCTATTATGACGCTATTAAAACAATTTACTTTAAAAAAAAGAAACCATGTAGGTGTATCAAGAGTGATACGTCGATTATTGGAATCGAAAATGTCAAAAAATATTCTATATATATATTGGGGGGGGGGGGTGTTTTGTGTTTCCATAACTTTTCTTTTTCCCTACCCTTTTGCAGTGTGTTCAATGTCCTAACATAGGTTGTGTTTTATATATTTTTTAATTGTAATTCTTACTTCTTCGTTTTCTTGTTCTTAATTTTTTTTTCTTAATTATTAATCTGCAATTCTTTGACTCTGTTTTTATTTCTTTTTCTTTACGTGTTATTCAATCGTTGGGTAAAAATATATTACCATCTATTGCCTAAATCATTGGAATGCACATCATCTAATAAAAATGGAATTTTTCATATTGGTGTACAAATTAATTGGCAAATTAATCTTATTTTTCATATTAATATACTAATAAATTAAAATCATTACAAATTTATCTTATACTGAATATTCAATTGTTTCCAAAAATTAAGAGATTTTAACAATATTGATTGTAAGGAAGAAGTCAAAAATTATTTAGCTAATAAAAAATCAAGGCCAAATTATTTAATAGGTTAACCTTACAACTAAAGTAGGATATACAAGTATTTTATTACAACTAAATTTGCGCATTACCAAATTATATCAAGACCAAATTATTTAATAGGTCCAATATTCTGATTCCAATAATTGAAATATATTTATTTAATAGCTTGGCCAACTAGGGAATCAATGATATTAATATACTAATAAATTTAAATTATTAGTATATATTTTATTTTATATCAAAATTCAATTGTTTTCAAAAATTTTTAAAATATTATAGTAGTATATAAATTAGTTGGCGGTATTAATTAGATTTGGAAATATTTTAACAATATTCAATTGTTTCTGAAAATAAATTGGTGTACAAATTAATTAAAGATATTTATAATTGGCTAATTTTAATCAATCAATCATTCAATTTGAATGAATTTGTAACAAATAATAAATTAGTTTTTGAAAATAAATCAGTGTACAAATAACAAATTTGTATGAATTTGTAACAAATAATAAATCAGTGTACAAATTTATTGGTGATGTTCATAATTGGTTGATTTTAATTAATCAATCAATCAATCAATTTGTATGAATTTGTAATAAATAATAAATTAGTTTCCAAAAACAAATTAGTGTACAAATTTATTTTATATCGAAGATTCAATTATTTCCAAAAATTAAAAAATAAATAAATATTGGTAACATTTTAAATATATTCTAATTAAAGTAATATTAGGTTAGATAAATATTTTTTTTAAGAGAACCAAAATCATTAGATAAAATATTAGCAACATTTTACATATATTTTAATTAATGTAACTAAAGTAATATTAGATTAGGTAAAATAATTTTTTTTCTTTTGCAAAGCAAAGAAAATATACTAAGAGAACCTATACTATACTTTGCAAAGCAAAGTAAGATTAGATTAGATAAAATATTAGTAATTTAAGTAATCTTAAAATATAAAATATAAATATTCTAATTATATTTGTATTTATTATTATAAAAAAATTATTTATCAATTAAAATAATTTTTTATAATTTTTTTATAGATAATGACGTGTAATATTATAAATGGCAATAGTATCATTATAATGTACTATTTATGTACTACTAATGGCAAATAATAAATTAGTTTTTTAATATAATATATAATAATATAAGATAGGCCACTTATATCTTATATATCTCCTCTTATTCAAACCCCCTCTTTCTTAAAAAAAAGGACTTGCATATGTTCCTTTGTCCTGTTGTTTCCATTTTTAGTATCTAACTTATCAATTATCAATACGATAATGATGATTAAATTAATTTCAATTTCTCCCTTTAATTTAATCTTATCATTTTTTGAATACAAACCTACATTATAGACTTTGGTGATCATTCTAAGGGCATGTACTCCACTTCCATACCTTCTCTTCATACGGTCATGGCTTAAAAAGTCCATTTTTTGTCATTTTTTCTAAATGTCTATAAAACAATTGATTAATATATTAATAAATTATAATGAGTATAAATTTATCTTTTACCGAATATTCAATTGTTTCCAAAAATTAAGAAATTTTAACAATATTGATTGTAAGGAAGAAGGAAAAATTTGTTTAGCCAATGAAAAAACAAGACCAAATTATTTAATAGGTTAACCTTACAACAAAAGTAAGATACACAAGTATTCTATTACAACTAAAGTTGTGCATTACCAAATTAATAGATTAACTACTGATGATGCTTTGTTGATGGATTAGTTTTGGTGCTTATATGGTTACCTATTTGAAAAATAATTATTGTCAAATTTGTCTCGCTTGAGAATCATGTAATCACTTTCTGATAGATGTAATTGGACATGTTGTCGAAAAGGATACCGTTAGGAAGATTGGCAAGAATGGGAAAAAAAATACGCTTATTGATATTGTGCTTGAAGATTTAGAGTAAGATACAATCAACATTGTGTTTTTTTTTCCTAATTTATACTTCATTTAGTTTTATGTCTACTCTTTCTATCATTAATGTATGGTATTGTTTGATAAAGGAGTACTAGAATTGGTTGTACTCTGTAGGGAGATTTTGCAGCTAAGATGGATGAGTTTTTAAGCACTAATGATTTCGGTTCGCCAATTGTGGTGATTCTGTAGTTGTGCAAATTAAAACAATTTAATGGTATTGTTACATCTTTTTACTTTATCCTCAAATTATAATTTTAATTATCAATGTAACTTGTGAAATTTTATGTTAATTTTTTATATTTATTAGCTGTAGGAAAAAATGGCATATCTAATGCTTTTAATGGAACCAAATTCTTGATAAATCCAGGTTTACAAGAGGATGTTGATTATAAAAAAAGGTTTATAACATCTTTCTATATGTTCTATATAGTATAAATAAAATAATGATATATATTAATATATATTTTTTATTCTTTAATATTAATATATTTTTATTCTTTAATATTAATGTGTTTATATTTAAATTTATTTTTATTCTTAGGTTTATTATCTTATTTATATTACAGATTGCTTAATGAAGGTCAATCTCTTACTTAAGTCATTAGCCAAATGACCAGTAAGTAGTTCAGTTTCATTTGTTGATGACATTCTTCAAACTAATAGAATGTCTATCTCAAATGTTATTCAAACAACACAAGTATATGAAATTCTAGTCTCCTTTAAATATTTTTTACATGATGAAAAAAATGTTCTTATTATAATATAATATTATTTATTTAATGATAGACTAGGTTTGCATCTGTTCTTGCTAATTGAAATTGATACTGATAAAGGCTTGGTCATATCAATCATGTAATAAGTGTAACCTATTGGTGTTAAGTTCTATTGCAAAAATTGTGAAAAAATGATTATTGCAGTTCCAAAGTCCTTTAGAAATTAAATGTGGTTAAATTCATTTATAATGAGTTTTTTTTTTTTTTTGCATTCACATCTTCTACGAATGTGTAATTACAGGTACAAATTGAATTTTAAAGTAATTGATAATACAGGCTCTACATGTTTTATATTGTTTGATTGTATTATTGCTCAATTTTTATGAAAATATGCTTCTGATGTAATAGAGAGAATGGAAAAGATATTTATCTGTAAACTCTATGCAAAAATCTTTTGAGATAACATTTGATGTGGTCATAATACTGTAAGTTGTTGATTATATCATGGTTAATTTCAATAGGACGAGAAAATTGTCAATCATCCAACTGAATTTGATGCATTTTTGAACCAAATTTGTAAAGTTACTCTAAATATCCCCAACATTCGCCCGTGTATTGCATGGGTATGCGTTCTAGTTTGACCTAATTTCTCATTGTAAAGAAACAAAAAATAAAAAAAGTTGAGTCAAACATTTCTTATATATTAATTTATAGGAGTGGCAAAGCAGGTTTAACCCTTCTAACCTGCCAAAAATGGTAGGGTGGTTAGGTGGTTCAACCCACTAACTCACCCTGCCCAACCTGCCAACTCGACGGGTTAAATGTGGGGCGAGGTGGGTTGACCCACCTAACCCACTCCCTAACCTATCAATGTTTAAGATGTATAAAAATAAATTTATATTTTTATATAATTAAAAAAAATAGATAATATGTATATTTATATATAATAAAATGAGTGATGTGTTAAAAAAATGAATTAATATTTTTTAAAATATTTTTCTATTTTTTTCCTATTTTTTTGAATTTTTTGTGGCGGGGCAACCCGCCAACCCGCTTCTAAACAGGGTGAGGTGTATTTTTCAACTCACCTTCCACTGGTGGGTCAACCTGTCCTGCCTCGCTTTAGGCGGGTTGGTGGTGGGTTGGGTGAGTAGGCCTACTTTGCCACCCGCCCACCCCTATTAATTTATGTAGACACTATAACACTCTTAAAAAAGGTTTTAAAAACTCTTTAGAAATGTCACATAAAAAAAATTAAGTTTAAATAATAAATAGGTTAATTGCATATCTTTTTTTAAGTGATTAAATTATTTTGATAAATGATATTGATCTGTATTTAATGGTAAAATAAATGAGTAGTTAATTCCGCTGGACAAATAATATTTGTTATCTAACACTACGCCAAAATTGACCTTATATAATATAATGCAAACTACTTTTCTAATAATATTTGTTATCTAACACTACGCCAAGTAGTATTTAGTAGTAGTTCTTTTTGAAATTGCAAAAAAAGTGAACACAAAAGTCTTTGTTAGTACTTTTCTGTGAAATCATTAATAAAGGACAGATATTTTATTAGCGATTTCAAGATAAATTGTTAAGAAACGATTTTTTTTAAAAATTTAAAACCCGTTATTAAGGATTTTAAAGGAAACTATTAAGAAAGTTTATTTTCATGACTATGCAAGTGATTCCCTTTGGAATCCTTAATAAAGTCAAAGAGTCAACAATTTGCCTCCGTTTAAATAATAGACTACTAGATTATATATTAATCCTTGTCAAATGAAACTAGGACCATTGAATTTTAATCTAATGGTCCTAGTTTCATTTGTCAAGGATTAATATATAATCTAGTAGTCTATTCTTTTTGTTTTTGATGAACTAGTGGTCTATTCTTAGAATTGCTAATAAAGATCTAATCTTTTTTTTTTTTTTTTAAATGCAACACCTGTGATTAAAAATAAAATGGCTAAGATAAATGTTTCATCCTTTCTTAACGATCACATATTTAACCCACTAGAGGTGACCTAGTGGTGAGAGGTTGAAGTAATATGCATGCATGAAGTGATAGGTTCTAATCTCAGTATGACTATTGTAAACAAAAAAATAATAACATATTTAACTGTTACTATCATTAATACATGTCTATTTTAATTGTCAAAAACCTTTTTTTTTTTTTTCAAAACAATGCAATCCATTTAGAAGTATGTCAATAGAGCCCTTAATTTAATAACTCATCTTATCATATTCCTTTCTTTCACATTCCATTTACACCAATTTCTCTTTTCCTACTATATTATCCATTATATTTTGTACTTTCACTTATTTATTTATGAGTTTAATGGTCATGTACTGACAGTGTAAAGTAGTTTTACATTGTCATTCAATCACAAATCATAATTTATTGTAAATTTGTTGACTTTAATAATAAATACTTTAAAAGTCATATTAATGGTGATTTGTGATTAGATGACAGTGTAAATTTTTTACACTGACAGTACATGACCATTAAACTCTTTATTTATTTATTTATTTTTCTGTTTCATCTCTCTTCCCCACATCCATCTCATACATCATAAAAGAGTGTGAAAATATACTTATTCTAATGTAGTGCCTCCATTTCTATCCGTCTAGCTCCTTTTTTACTTTTACTACATGATCCATCGTCAGGGCAAAAAGCTTAAACCGTCTATTTATGTTTCCTTTTACATCAAGCAAATTTAAAAATTTCGTAATGCATAAAAGAATCATCTAAATCTAATCTTTAATAAATCCGTAACAGGAGTGGTTTACAATATTACATCACTGTGTATTCAGTTTATACAAAGAAAAAGATATTTTTGCATTCGTGGGCCAGTGATATTTCTATCAACCTGAAAATAACTGCTTGTCCTTTTGCCGCAAGTTGATCTTGTATATTCATTCATTTCCCTCTCACAATAAACAATGACGTTCCCATTAAATTCATCCTCAAGAAGGGAAAGAAAAAGCAAGCGAACAGAAAAATCAAAGACAAAAAAGAACGGATTTATTTAGGACTTGTTTGATTCCCTTCTCACTTTTCATTAATCAATTTCTCATTCAAAATCAAATTAAAATTTAAAAATTGTTTATAAAGCAAGTGTTTTAAAAAACAAAAAATAGATACAACTGAGAGATAGTTTTCTTATTTTTTTTTTCCTTTTCTTTTCATCTTGTTCATCATTTCCTTCAATTTCACATCTATTACGTGACTTGCACCTCCTTGACCAACTAACTGAACAACCTTATTTAGTTGTATTTTAAAAACTATTAACAGTTTTCAAGAATAGAAATCAAACATATCCTTATTTTTTCCTGTCCATTCCAGCTGCTAATTAACGTAGAATTATTGGGGGAAACAAACACAATCGCACGCAAGAAACTTTCTATTCAATTTTTTCTAGCTCATATACATGAATTGTACAGCAGTTCGATCACCATAGGACCTATCCGTGAAGAGAGAAACATACAATAATTAATTTACACAGCCTAAAGATCCGGAAGATATATAACCTAGAGACTTTAAAGTCGTAATAGAGCTAGCTATATATATACTCGCAAGAAAACGTTGTTGAGATATCAAGCCCTGAAGCAGCCAACGAGGTGGTGGTGGTGGTGGTGGTGGTGGTGGGACCTCTCCCTATCAATCAAGTGTTGAACGTACTTAAACTCCGCCACTTGGACAAGGGATAGTTATGGTTCCCTTCTGTGCAAAACCATACTCTTCTTCAGCCTCCTTCAGAAGCTGAACAAAGAGTGGGTGCTTCAGGTAATTCACGGGTACCGTTATTTTCTGTTGCTCTTCGCCTTGACCCACCTTGATTTTCAAGCACCCTTTTGGTATATCTTTGTTCACCACTTGCCTTCCGTCATGGTGACCGTCCTGATGTATGTGCGGAACTTGTTTAAAACTTATGCCCAACATATATCGGAAGCAAAGACCCTAAATTTGGGTAATAAGATTCTATATCAGAATGGTTTAGGGGAGAAACAAAGGAAGGAAACCCAAGAAGCTGAAGCAATGGGTACTAGCTGGAGAAGGTATTGACGAATGAATGGATATGAGGAGGGCTTTTATTGAACAAATGGATAAGAATCATCTCGGAGCGAACCAATGAAGAAAAGGTAATTGAAAAGGGCGAAGAGCGTACTAAATGGGAAAAGGAGTCAATTGGGGTAAGGTGGACTTGGTCACTTGGAACTAATCCATTGAAAAATTAAAACTAGCTAGGTTGACCATTTAATTCTATGCAGTGTGACTTGGAAACACAGCTTCAATTCGTTTAAAAGTGGGTCTGTGATCTAAGGAGCCAAAGGTGAAAAGTCGTGTGGGGAGCAGATTGTATAACTTTGTCGCGCGAACGTTACGGTGCAGTTATTTAGCTTTTAACTGTTAGATTAATATAGTGTATAGGATTTTGACATGTGTCCCGTGAGTTTTGTGCTGACATTCAACTTGCGAAACCTGTGGCATCTATGCTTGACGGTAGGTTGCAGCAAAGAAGGTCATCCTCTTGGAGAAAAAACTCTGCAAAAGAGTCTTGGCCAATTTAATGGAGGGACTAGTCTGGCCAAAGTGCGTCGTCAAAATCTTCGACACGATCATGGCCGTTTTCTTTTGCTTTGGAGAAGGCATCGCGAGAAGCAGTAAATAGCCTCAATCTCATCAACGGGATTCGACAGTTAGAGAGACTCATCGTTGATGCATTTTATCATGGCTACATGTTCTTGATGTGATCGATATTGGGTTACCTTTCTGGGGTCCCTTACTTTTTCGTTTTGAAACAACACCACCAACCTTAATCTTCCAAGGTTCCAAAACGTAAATTAACAGTAGCTGAGGAACTTGCAGAGGAGATGAACGTAGAACGGAACGCCAGCAAGTCAACATCACATCCACTTTTTCTGCTCCAATTGACAAAGAGCTTAAAAGGGTTGGTTCTAAGTTCCCACATTTGTATCATCCTTGAATTTCAATTTAAGTCAAATTTTAAGGATGCCCAATCCTTTCTGACGAAGCTGACATTTGGAGATTAATGAAAATGTGGTCCATTTGGATGTTCAGTAAGTTTTTACCTGCCAATTTCGTTTTGAATTCAAAGTTGTATCAAAGATCAAGTGCTTGCTATTCTGCAGGAAGTCTGAAAATTTTCAGAATCTTCTAAAGATGATGTATTTCTGAGAATTAATGTTTTGTATTATCAGTAGTTTGTCCATACTAGTTGTTTTCATGTCCTAATTGCTACAATTCATTATATATGTGCAGCAATTCCTTCTTGCAGTTTTGGCTTCAGAGGACAGATTAGGTAACCCAAACTTGGTTGTTAATTGCCATCAAGGCTTGTTGGCTCTTCACTTTCTCATGGATCTCAATTATATAAGACACACAGCAATGAGATGAGACATTCCTTGGAGAGTCATGATAACATCACTCTTCAGACCACTTTGAAGAGCCAAAAACAATTCTTTTATTGTTCTGATTTGCAAAACAAGGCAAAAAATATTCAAAAATTTGGTCTGTTGCACTGCACAATTCTTTTATTGAAGTGTCATTAGATAGTTTGACATCACAATTGACAATGATAAGCTAAGTCTTAGTATGTTGATGGTTTCTACTAGATTAGTAGATTCCAAAAAATTATGGATTTACCCTTATTTTCAAGAGAAAGAACTCGTCAATATTTAAACTCAAAATACAAAGCCAATGTCAAACAAGTGAGCAAGCAGTATGCGAAACACATTTCAGTTTTGATGAAAAATCTCAAACTTGAATCTTATCAGATAAAATTTGAAGCAAGATATATTCTAAGAAATGAGGGCCTCACATACCAAACAACCCCTTAAAGGTAATTGACTCATTTTGTTATATTGTTGCTTAAGAAGGAATAGAAGTTGTTATCAACAAAAGTGTAAGAGATAGGTTATAGGCTATAGTTGAAAGTACGTGCGGACCAGCATCCATAGAAGTATGAGAGATAGGTAAAGTATGAAGAGTGAAACAGTACAAGGCTTACACCGTAGAGCATTGTTTTGTCATGGTAGTTGCAGCCACGATGTGCACTTTTATTCAATAAAAGAATTGAAATTTCCAAATGTTTTCAAGAACGTCCCAAAGATGAAATATAATGCAGCCATGATACATATATTTTGTATCACTCAGATTTTCGATGGGTGTAACGTACTTTCTCAACTGAACAAAAATTGATGATGAGTTTGACGATAATAACGTATTTTTCCAAGGCTCTTTACTGCTTCTAGCAACGCCTTCTCCGAAGAAAAAGAAAACTGCCATCGATGCCGCAGGTTTCGCGAGTTGGAGGAAATAGAAATTCAACAACACATACACGGTTAAAATAAAGAATAAATCTTATAAGACATGTGTCAAAATTCTATACACCAAATTAATCTAATGGTTTAAAATTAAATAACTGCACGCTAACTTTGGCGCCACAAAGTTACCCAATCTGCTCCCGTGAAAAGTATATATTTGATTCATCTAAATTAACAAGAGTTTAATGTTCATACAGTAAAAAGTCAACCAATAAGATATTATCATTGATATAATTTTTAAATTATTTATTATAAATGTTAACAAACTTACAATAAATAGTAATTTGTGATTAGATGATAATGTAAAACTACTTTACACTGTCAGTGTATGACCTGTTTTCTCAATTAACAATTATTTGGGACACAATTATATTCTCGCTAAAATAAGGTTATTATTGTCTAAATGATTAAGGTTATTCTTATTTCATATTTTTACAATAATTTCTATAATAAAAAGAGAGGTGGAATGAGAAGAGAGGAAAATGTGAGATAAAATAAATGATATAATAGAGAGAAAAATATTATGAAAAAGTACTATGAGAATGTGAAGTAAATGAAATAGATGATAGAACAGAAAGATAAATTAAAGAAAAAAAATTGTTGCCAAAAAGTATTGTGAGAATATGAAGTTGAAATAGTAATTATTTTACTCAAATTAACATAAAATGCTTCAAATCTACCTCACTATGTAGACAAAGCAGCAAAGGATGATGCCTAAGACTAATTAAGGGGTTTCTTGAGTGCAGAAATACCAGTTCGATAAGCAGCTTCAACTCAGAATTAATATAGAAAGTGTCTTTTTGGATTGGTTTTTAGTACAATTTATCTAAAACTTCTTATCATAAATTTTAAAAGTTGAAAAGGGTGTTAACATTCTAGATTAGTTGTACGAATAATTAATATAGAAAGTATTTTCTATGTCAATTCTTTATACAACAAATCTAGAAAGTTTTGTTAATATTTTTTAAAATTGAAAAAACACATTCACATTCGAGATTAATTGTCTTAGAATTAATCTACAAAGTATTTTCTAGATATGTTCTAAGATACACAATGTAGAATATTGATATAAATATTACAAAAATGTTATTGTCTCACATTTTACATTGTTTTTCAAGAAATCAATGTAGAATGACGAATGTGAAAAATATTTTTTGTACTAATGTTATCTTTATAATTAACATATGTCACAAGCTTAAATGTTAATAAAGACTTAAAAATAGTATTTAAATTAAAGGATTTGCCTCCTCTAAATTGAGCATGTGTAAAGTAAGTAATTTTTATTGTTGATGAGAAAAGTAACAGATAATATTTCAACATATCCATAATTTGTTAGACATATGCATGTATATTAATTGTTAATTTTTTCATCAATAATTAAGATTACTTATTTTACCTTTTAAAATAATTTGATCACTTTAGAAGAGTCAAATCCTAAATTAAAAAAAACTTACTAATAAGCAATGATAAAATCAAAGCCTGTGTCAACTTGGTGATCTTAACCATTGACACTAGCCCTAATTAATTGGTTGTTGTAATTTTTTCCGTCAAGAAGAAAGTGGTTACAGTTTTCTACCTTTTATATTTTTGTTTTAATTTTTGTTTTAATTAGTATTAGATTTTGTTTGGTTACAAAAATGGCAAAGGAATTAACAAAGTGTTGGAAGTAGGGATTGAAAAGTATAAACGCATTTAATTGAAGTGATAACAAGCTTAATTGTTTTTAAATAAAGTCTTGAGATTAAGTCTTATTGTTAAAAAAAAGCAGGTGTAAAAGAAGTTTTACCTTCTTAATAAATTCACGACTTAAACTCGAATAAATTGGATCTCATTGTAGTCTCCAGATACCAAGAGATTTGAAAGAAGAAAAAACTAATTGTAAAGTATTTTATAAAGAGTAATGATATATTTTTTACAATATTCTTCTAATAAATATTTTATAAGGAAAATATTAAATAAAAAGTAAATAATTTAATATGTTAAAAATATAAAGAAACATTAATAATTTTTTTTTAGTAATTAAGAGAATTGTTAAGTTAAAATTATTAAAAGATTTAGAATTATTAGAATCGATTGCAATACAAAATTATTATTATATGATCAGGAGTGAATTCCATTAAATGCTTCGTGAATTAGGTGACGCAATTATAGACTTCGACCCTTTATTGTCTTGAATTTTATTTTTTTTCACCCAATAAAAAATTACATTTATAGATTAGATTTATAATATTTTAAGAAAATTTATACATTTCTGATAGAAAATTAATATTTTGATTAGTGTACAACATTTACCAAATAAAATATATATACATAATTTTACTTTTCGTTATGTCTGTCATTCATTGTAATGTCGGTGTTGGGTCCTAATTGGTTTACTGGTATAGTCCGGTTGTTGAATGATAATGGGCCCAAATTGTTTTTTGCTTTGACGTAGCATGGCCTGTAAAAAAAGGGTTTTGTCGTTTTGATTTCAGTAGCTCCTTACATATAATTTTAAGTTCATTTGTTTATTTAGAAGTTAATTTGTCGACCTATTTAAAAGACATTATTTTAGAAATAGACTTTTTTTGGTAAAAAGGAGGGCCTAGAGGCCCAAAGAAAAAACCCTAAAACATTACACTACAGGGCACTGAGATGCCCATGTAATCTTGAGCAAAAAGAAATGAAACAGAAGGTAGAACATGGTCCAATATATTTATGTCTAGAGGGAGATCATGAGCGCCATTTGCCAAAGTACCTGCTAACATATTAGCTTCTCTGTAAATATGATCAAATTTCAGGTTCCAAGGTTTGCGCTGGAAATTACTAATTTTCTCAACTAGAGTCCTGCTTAGGTGGTTTTTGTGGCACCCCTGCATAGTAAGTTGGATAGCTGTTTTGGAGTCACATTCAACTATAAGGTTTCTGATCCCCATATCCCAAGCAACTTCCAAAGATGTAAGGATCCCCCATAATTCTGTCATAAGTACTGATGTGCCGCCAATTTTTCTCTGGAAACCCTTTAGCCAATTACCACAATGATCTCTAAAAGTGCTTGCACAAGCTGAGGAAGACTTTGAAGTATGCACTGAGCCGTCAGAATTACACTTGACCCAACCTATTGTGGGAGCCATCCATCTAGTTAAGATAGTGACATGATTATGGAGATGAAAATTGTTCCCTATGATGCGAATCTTTGACTCATTTAACCCCAAAGCCAGCCTGTTAACTCTCTGGAGAAAAGAAGAAACATCAAAGCTGATTTTGTTATGAATGGACAGATTACGCATATGCCAAACCTCATACAGAATAAGAGCAAACATAGTGGGCCACGGAATACCATTCACCACGTAGTCTTGCAGTAAAGTGTTGTTTAAAACCCAATCAACAACCTCCACATGAAAGAAATTCTGGGGGAGGATGAAAGACTTCCAAACTGTTGAGACTTTACTACAATCTCTTAGAGCATGGATCAAGGACTCATTATAACATTGACAAACTGGGCACACTGTGTCATTGGTAATATTTTTTTGGGCCAGAGAAATTTTCGTTGGTAATCCATCATGTGCAACTCGCCAAAGGAGATCTTATGGCGATGGTGAATTTTAATTTTCCAAAAAGCTTTCCAGTGAACAGTTAATTGTTGAATATACTCCTCAGAATTAACTAGATGATAAGCATACTTGGTAGTGAAGTTGCCATCGTGAGAATGATTCCAAATGAACTTGTCTGGACCAAGTTCAACATTGGGCGGGGCCACAGCATTAGTCTCCATGATAATCCATGCAGGAAGAAAAGAGGATATGGAAGACAACTCCCAGAGCCCATTTAAGTCAACAAACTCTGACTTTCATACTAAGCCAATGAGGGGGAGGCTTTTTAAGCACTTTGTCAATAATGATTGTTCCAGAGGGCAACCATTTATCCACCCAAAATCTCGTTTCTTCACCATTCGAAATATTCCAACGGCCTCCTCTTAAAATCCATTTCCAAGTGCTTTGGATGGCTTTCCAAACTTCTGAGCAATTGCTTTTCTTAGTAACGATGGGCAAAGTATTATTTCCACAGCTATACTTGTTTCTTATAACTTCAACCCAAAGAGCATTCGGGTTATTGATGAGACCCCACCCAAGCTTTAGGATCATAGCTTTGTTAAAGTTATGTAAATCTCTAAGGTCCAAACCACCCTCAAGCTTGGGTTTGCAAATCTTTGACCAAGCTATAGTATGGCATTTCCTATTACCTCCCATATCACCCCAAAGAAAATTCCTGTTCATTTGTTCTAATTTACTGCAAACCCCTTTGGGAAGGAGGACTGTTTGCATAGTATAAGTGGGAAGGGCAGCCACAACCGCTTGAGCAAGAGTGGATCTACCCGCAAAGGAAAGAGAGTTTTAAAAAGATCAAACTATACCTTAAAAAAAGTATTTATGAGATAAATAGATTAGATTTGAAAAATATGTTCATTCTGTCTTGATAAAGTATAACCTAACTCATTGTCACTCCTATCTACAATTTATGTCTGACTGGTCTTCCTACTAGGATTTTAGACTGATATTAAAATTTTTTAATCTAACTCCATTTCATCAAAATAAAAATAAAAAATCCTCAACCTTTGAATTCAAGTTTCAAAAATTTGTTGGTGGAAGTCTTTAATTTCTTATTTATTGTCAAACTCAACAATTGGTGTTTGGATGAAGTTAATTATTAGACACGTTCAAGAGCCCTACCACCGGCAAAATTAGCAGAATAAACTGATAATCAGATGGTCAGTAAAGGCGGAGGGACCAGATGAGATGGTCAGTAATGGCGGAGGACCGGATGTGATATTATAGCTAGATGGTGATCGGTAACGTGATGCAAAGTAATAGGCAATGTTTAAGATGAAAAAAAAAAACTACTATTATTTTTTATAACTATATTATAAATGTAAAATATTCACCGACTAAACTACTATTATTTTACAAACTTATATATAAGCAAAAAAACGTCACGAGTACATATTTGAGTGTACATGTATAGGAAAGTGAAATGATAAACTCAGTGTTTAACAATTAATGGGGAACATTTTTGTAAGATTAATGATATTTTAACTACATATTCTTATCACATATCTTACAACAAGAATAAAAATAGAAATAGAAGAAAGAAACATGTGCAATGAGTAATGTAACAGGAAAAAAAAAAAGAGTTATAAAGTGTCAGAAATTTAAGAATAACATTAGTAAAACATCAAATTAAAATCTAATTTTTCCTACAGCAAGGAAAAGAAAAGGTCCACTCCCACCCCCATGAAATCAATTCTTAAACGTCACACTTGTGGTTTATTTCTTTCGTCATTTTTATTGAAAATCCAATATATTTTGTGGAATATGAAGTCTGTATAGGGAGAAAGTAAGCATTTGGTTGATAATTGGACTAAAAGAAATAGCTCATTTCAGTCCAAGTCCAAGAATATCGTCTCGTTTTGTAAGTGCCACACCCTCTATCAAGTTGTCTTTACAGTAGTTTGGCTCTATTTGTTTTGTTAAACCTCGTGGTTTTTACGGAGGTCTCTGCCTTTCTTGAAAAAATTGTGGTAGTGGAGTTCCATGGCTACCTGCAGCAAAAATATTATGCATCCTAACCAGTGTGAGAAGAAAAATATGAAGTAAAGATAGTGGATTGGAACAGACAAATGCAAGTGAATTGCCAATAGCTAACATTCTAGAGGACATCAACCTTCAAAGCAGAACTTTGTTGATTGTGGTCCTGTTTGGGTTAAAAGAGAAGAGAACCGGGTGTCCCAACTAGGAAACTTTGATGCCAGCCTCTAGGATCTTGTCTTTGTCACCGTCAGTGTTTGGTTGCTTCTGATGTAGTCCCCTGTTTAGTTTTCTTTTCCTTTGTTTATTTCCGTCCCAAACGATCATGCCATTTGTGTCTCTCAACAACTAGTCTCAATCTGTCCTATATGCTCATAAAATCGAAGGCTTCAATTCCTTAGATACTATCAGGTTACTGTGCCTCTAAATTTTTCATAAAACCAATTTATGGAAAGTTAGCTAGAAACATTTTAAATACAAGATCAAACGGATAAAAGGCATGCGATTACCTCAAATTTCACATTGCTAACTATATTATAACTGATTACTTATATTGCGAAAATCATGTAGTATATACAGACTACCAGAGCTTCGCAACACTCTAAAGATTGAGAAAGGTTGTTGAAAATATTTCTAAATATATTTAGTTTGAAAATGAATAATTTAGCTTGAAGAATTTGTTAATTATGTTTCAAATCTTTAAGATATTATTTAGATAAAGATAAAAATATCATTTTTAAATCAACCATAAGATGATATAATATTTGTGAAAAGATTTGCAAAAAATTTAACTGAAACACAATTCAACTCTCTTCTTGTATTTCCCTGTATTTTGCAATTAGGGTGTTATTAATATTTGAAATTTCTGGTACATTTTAACTCTATAATAAAGGTGGCAAAGTGGGTTAAACATGTTGGGTCAACTTACCTAACCCATAAAAAAAGGCGGGGTGGGTTAGGTGACTCAACCTACCAATCCGACAAGTTGAAGGTAGGTCGTGGCAGGACTAACTTACCTTGCTTAACCCATCAATATTTAAGGTTTGTCCAAATAAATTTATTATATAATTAAAAAGAGATAATATATATGTGCATACAAAATAAAATAAGTGATAGATTAAAAAGAAATGAGTTGGTAGTTTTTTAAATCTCTCTCTCTCTCTCTCTCTTTTGTATTTTTGAGCGGATTTTAAGCCTACCAACCCACCATTCTATTTTTTGGTGAGTCAACTCGCAAACCCACTTCTAAATAGAATGTGTTATATTTTCCAACCCATTTTCACTGATAAGTCAACCTGCCCACCTCACTTAAGCTAGGTCGCAATGAATTGAAGCGGGTTAACTCACTTTGTCATCCCTAAATTATAGAACCTAAGAATGAAAGTTTAAGTGCTCTTCTACATAACATATCTTCTCTTCTTTTAAAATTATTTTTCTACAAAAGACCAACAAATTAGTATCAGAGCTATCTTCTTGCAAACTTGTAAAAGTGAAAGTTGAAGCAAGCTTTTCACAAGTTTTCCTATCTTTGATGGAGGAAGCTATGATGTTTGGACATTGAGAATTGAGTCCTAACTAGAGGCTTTATATCTCTAGGAAATTGTGAAAGAGGATTACAATGTTCTTTTGCTACACACAATCCTACGATGATCTAGATAAAAATTCACAAAGAAAAAAAAAACCCAATAAAAAGGCAACACTTAAAACAATAAAAGCAATTTGGGATTACCTAAATAAAGAATATACAAAAGATGAAAGGATATAAAGCATGCAAATGATGAATTTAGTGAGAGAATTTGATTTATAAAGAATGAAGGAGTCTGAGATAATAAAAAAAACACTCAGACAAATTGCTTGGCATTGTTAATAAGGTACAATTACTGGCATTGAATTTCCTAATTCTAGAATTTTAGAAAAAAAAAATCTTGCAACAATACTCGAAAGACATGAAGCTTCTATAGTAGCCTTGGAGAACATAAAAGATCTATGTAAGATCACTTTAACAAAAGTGTTACATGCATTGCTGACACTAGAACAAAGAAGGCTTATGTGGCAAGAAGAAAATATGGAGGTATTTTTCAAGCCAAATTGCAAAACAACAATAGTGGAAAAAACAAGAAAAAAGGAGCAACTCGAAGATTTTGGAAATAGCAACCAAAGCAATAACATCCACCATGTCCTTATTGCTAAAAATACTAATCATTCATGAAAAGATATTGGTGGAGGTCTAATGCAAGATGTTGCCAGTGTGGTCAATTAGGACACATGGAAAAAAAATGCAAGTCTCACAAACCAGGAAAGGTCAAGGTGTTAAGGATCAACTAGAAAAGGAACAACTATGTTCAATGCATGTTTTACAATTAACAAATCCACAAAAACTTGGCTTATTAATAGTGGTTGTACAAATCATATGACTTATGATAAAAGCTCTTCAAAAAAACTCGACAAAACTATTATTTCCAAAGTCAAAATTGGAAATGGAGCACACATTGCAATAAAAGGGAAAGAAACAATTGTAATTAAAAGCCACTCATGTTTGAAATTAATCTATGATATTTTATATGCTTTTGAAATTAATCAAAATCTTTAAAGTGTTGCTCAGTTGTTAGAGAAAAGGCTATAAGGTGTTGTTCAAACATAAAAGTTGTGCGATTAAAGATACAAGCGACACACAAGTGTTTAGAGTTCAATAAAAGGAAAGAGCTTTGCTTAAGATTTAATGAGGAAGGAACATATTACAGATGAAGAAGACAAAGAAGAAGGATCAGAATCAAAATAACATGACATGGGAATGAATAACATAGGTATATGAAAAGCGGCGTATTTATATTCTATTTAAATTTATGTTAATCCAATCATAAAGACCTGCTCAAAAAAGTGCAAAGAAACACTTAGTAGGTTGATTTAAGCAACATGCTAACTCATTGAAAAAATTACATAACAATTAAGATTGAATTCAAATTTGAATTTAAAATCAAGATTAAGGACACATGGTGGCCCATTAAAAAAATTACCTAACAATCAAGATTTTAAAATCACTAGGGAATAATGTAGCACTCATCACTCTCCTCTAGAGGTGAGCAAGGAACGGATTGATACGAGTTTATCTTTGCTTTTACTTGACTTGAAATTTTGATCGAGTCAAACTAAAAATATATAAGACAAGATTGTGTCAACTTGATTTTTTAAAGTAAACATAATATATAATCTTAAATATATAGTTAAATCGTAGAATAAAAGAAGTGTAAAACTTAAATTAAAGTATATTTTACAATATATATTTTAAAACCAATAATATCATTGTAAATATAATATCATGTTATACAAAATATTATCTATTAAAGAAAAATTTTATTATTAATACACAATTGTTAAAAAAACTTATATTTTTTAAGAAAATATAAGATACTAAACTAGGTTGAAACAATCTAAAGCATAACATAAATTCGTCCTTAGAATACATTAGGTCTAATTTCAAAAACTTGAACTTGTCAAAATCAACTTTGGGCCAAGTTAGGTTAATGAGACGGGTTAGGTCATACTTACTCCTACTCTCCTCTTCTTTCATTAAAATCTATACCCTATATTTATTTTTAAAATTGTAAAGAAGTTAATAATCTTAAACAAATAATATTTCATATTGACAAGATTTTTATACATTATATCGTTTTCTTTTTTAATTTGTGAAATTTTCTAAAATTATAAATAAAAATATAAAATATGTATAAATAAATTTTAGAATATATACTTTTAAAATTAATATTATAAAATAAAAATTAACCTAAAAATATCATATATAATTTATTTTAAAAAATAGACTATAATGTTAAATTATTTTAGAAAAGTATAATTTAATATAGTATATTAAAATAAATAAATAACTTTCTGAGGCTAAAAATTATGTGCCACGAATTCAGTGCAGTCTAAATCGGATGGACACTTGTACCGAAATGCTTGTCCCAAAAGTAATAAAATATTAGACTCTGAATAAGGGACGACACTATAGTAATGCCACGTGTTGCCGAAATTTTTATCGTGCTTTGTACGTACGACCACGCAGTTCCTTCCAGGCCATGAGAGAGAAACTCATAACTCAAGGAGAAAAAGACGACGTAACGGCGTACCATGTTTTGACCTCCGTTATGTGGGTGCATACCATTCGTTTACTACTTTGGTAAAAAGAGAAATAGGATAGTTAGAAACAAAAAGTGGGTGTGTTTGATAAAAGAAAAGTAAAAAAGCAGTGAAATAAAAAAGTATAAGGCACACCAATTATTTATTTTATTTTTCATCTAATTCTATTTATTTATTGTTCTTATCAGAGAGTTGCTCCTCTATAGGCTCCACCTCTTCGGCGGCCATGTTCTCTCTTTTTGCTGTATGAACTAGCCTCCCGTGCGAGGGTGGGGGGAACCTATAAAGACACTCCAACGCTCAAGTCAGGGGAGGCGCAAGGATATGTAGGGCTTAGGGTTTTGGATCGAGATTAGGTCTTTAAAAATGTGCACCTGCCTCCTTTTTAATGTCAAATATTTGTTACCTCTCATTATGAAACATCTTCATCTTTATTCCTTGATTTGTTGCCTAGTTTCCTTTATTAAATCAACTTCCTACTTCTTGCTTTATGTTGGCCCGGGGTGAGATCGATCGGTCATCTGAAGGTTGTTCGACTCACTCGATCGGATCCGGATAGTACACCAACCCCCCAAACTTCAACACGCATGGAGAAGTTGACATCATCGTGTGGAACTCGGTTTGTTCAGATGGACTATCGGGCAACTTGTTGCTCAGGTGGCTATTTGGTCTGCCACGGCCTTTGGTCAGCTTACGCATGGCCCATGCCACGTCAGGCTGTCTAGCCGTTTCAATTGCTAGGGGATTGAAGTGTCGAGACTTTAAAGAGTCACATCTTTCCTTGGGAATCGCCGTGCACGTTTTCGAGTGCATTTAATGCCTGGCTGCTAGGAACATTCTAGGCTAATGATGGCCTGCGCCCCCAACCGTCGGCTCATTTGAGCCGTAGGCTCGCGGGTGGCAGTACGAAATTGGATGGCAGGGAAGCCTTGGGCCTTTGGGCTACGTAACTTCCCAACCCTATAAGAGGGAATGTAGGCGACGCCCTTCGTGTGCTTTTTCCCCTTTTTGTCACCATTTGGCTGTCCTTCTTCGATGCCTGCCTTACCTATCTCCGTCGTGCTAGCGCGTTCTCCATGGTTATCGTCGTCATCCCCTCCTTTCCTTTCTCCGAACCTTGTAGGTACACTCCCAGCCCTTCCTTTTACTTCTAATTTGCTTCCCCTTCAATGGCTTCAAGTTGTGAATCCGGTGGTTCTCCAAACACTAAGCCTGGGGTCATGTTATCGCCGGAGGTCAAGCCTATTGGCTGTTCTCAAATGTCTGGCCAATTAGTGCATTCTTTCTACCTGGAAAAGTCTCACAACGATCCCTACGTTCCGCAATCGTTCGCCAGGGGTGTGGTCCGGTAGGATGTTTCTGGGGCAGAACGATCTATCAGGGCTCTTGTGGCCGAGTACTTTTCTGAAGGGATGCCTGAACAGCCGTTGGTGACAGGCCGGAGGAAGAGAGTCAGGGAAGTCTTTCCCCCAGTTACCCGCCTTGCGTACGATTAGGTTTTTGGCGAGGTTGGTGTTTACCATTCCAAATTTCAATCGGCTTCTACTGTCACCGAACTATTGAAATCCATCACCTTCTATGATTCGGACCACGAGGGAGAAGTCATCGCGGAGCCATGCGGGCTGGACAAGCACGTATATCTTTCGGCCGTAGCAGGGCAACCGGACTTCACTTATGTGTATGAAACGTTTTTCCGACACCTCAGAATTTCAATGCCTTTGGATGGATTCGAGGTCGAGGTTCTGATTGCCTTGAATGTGGCTCCTACACAGCTTCACCCTAACGGCTAGGCAGCCATGACCACTTTCCGAGTTCTTTGCAACACGCTGTTCATGGTGCCGACCACTCCCAAATTTCTGCACCACTACGCGGTGAAAGAGAGAAGAAGAGGCAGTTGGGTGTCACTATCGGGTGTCAGCGGCATCTCTCTTTTCACTGCCTTCACCACCACCTACAAAGATTTTAAAGGGGGATTCTTTCGGGCTAGGCCGAGTCCGGCACGTAGTGGTAACTTTTTTGACAGCCGCGATCGCCCTTGGTTCCCCTTTTACTGGACTAAGAACCCTGACAAGAGCACTGTCTGGCGAGTGCAAGATATGTCGGCATCCGACCAGGATGACATGACCGACTTGCACAAGCTTCCCCGACTGCTCCCCTACTAGGCCATCCTAGGGCTCATCAAGTCGAAAAAACCATTGAGGGACATGAAACGTGATTGCTCTTTTATTTCTTTCTAATAATCCCTTGTTGTTTCTTACATCTGTTCACTCCTTTGGCAAGGATAATGGGGCACTTCAATTTCGCCAAGCTCCACATTGAGAAAGCCAAGAGGGCAGAGGCAGGTACTGCTTTGGCCGTACCCCTTAGCACTTCACCCGTCCCTCATATCCTCCTAGTGGCTCAAATTTCCAATCACGTGCCAGCTCCTGTTTCACTTCTGGAAGTTCTGATCGTGGAATTGCACTCAAACAGCCCTCCGTCCAAGAGTTAGAGGCCCACTACTGCTCCTGCTCCGCCCGAGGGGTCTTTAATTGCTAGTGACCACCAGACCTTCTATGTTGCGGTCGAAGGTCTCCACTCCATATGGGGCCGGGATTTCGATCCCAGCAGAGTGTTGGGTCCCGACTCGTTGGCCAGAGTGGATCGCCACGCTCTGAAGGAGGTCGGTCCAAAAGCGGACCTAGAGGCGCTGTCTGTCTTCCAAGCTCGCTCTTGGGCGATCGCCTAGTTTTGGGTGATGGAGCTAGAAGGTGCCCATGCTGCATCTCAACTCTTGGCGTCAAGAGAAGTGGAGATCGAGAAGTTAAAGGCCGCAGTTGATGAGGCGTAGGTCGGACTGGCGGCGGCTTTGAGTGCCAACAAGACCCTACTCCTTGAGGCCTCTGAGGCGAGGAAGGCGGCCGAGGCTTTGGGGGCCGAGCTAAGGGACACTAAGGCTTGTGGATAGGCTTTGATAGGTCGAGCGGCCCGAGCTAAGGAGTCTATGATTGCCTTGGAAGCGGAGGTGGAGCTCCTTAAAGCCAGGCTTTTTAAGGCAGAATCGAGTCAAGTGGAGGCGGTTGGCCGTACGGAGTGTCTCGAGGTCGATCTAGAAGAGGCGAAGGGTCGATCATGGAGGAGCACGTCAGGGGCTTTCAAAAAGCGCTTCGTCAGTTGTCGCATTTCTACCCCGGTGTCAACACTTTTGTTTTTTATGTAGAGAAGGACGTTAAGGTGGGGGTGTTGGTCGACGTGGTCGATTTATCCGATCGTGAAGAAGAGGAGGTCTAGGGGGTGGGGGCATTGAGCGAGTTGCTAATAACATTGATGCCGCTTGAGCTCTGTACCTATTTCTACGTTTAGTATTACTTTTCCTTTTTAATGTTAGGTCATTTTGTAAACTTTAGGATATCTTGTAAAATTCGTTGACGTGAATGAAAAAGGACGTGTTCAGTCTCAGTATTCGGTGCTATTTTTACTTCCTTGAACGTATGACATATTTCGTACTTGTTTTTAATTGCGGCTATTAGTGTTAGCAGTTTGGCTAAGTCGAGTTCCTGTGGGTTGGAACCTGTTAGATTCTTTGAGCTTGGTGGCTCGGTTTGGTTTCAGTGGGTCGAAACCTGTAGTCTTTCGAGCTCAGTGGCTCAGTTTAGTTTCAGTGGGTCGAAACTTGTCGTCCTTTGAGCTCGGTGGCCCGATTTCAAATGGAATCAATAATTCAATAATTTTATTGCTTTCTACTCGATGTGCCTCGTTAAAACCTCCCCGGCAAAAACCCTTTCTAGGACAAAAAATATGGGTTAGGAAAAAGAGTACATGGTCATTACATTCATCAACTGTAGTACTTTTTCAACTGAGTGGCATTCCATGTACGTGGGATCTCCTTTCCCGCTAGCTGCTGTAGTCGGTAGGCCCCGTTTCCTAATCATTTAGCTACTCGCAGCGATCCTTCCCAACTGGCAGCTAGCTTTCCTCTTCCGCCTTCTTTTCGCGCTTCCCCCCATTTTCTCCAAACAAGGTTGCCGGGCTCAAAGTTTTTTGGCCTTGCCTTTTTATTATATCTGCGAGCAACCCTTCGCTTGCCAGCTTCTTCCAGTATTCTCGCCTTCTCCCTTGCCTCCTCCGCCCAATCGAGCTCTATCTTCAGTGCTGTAGTGTTCCTTGTGTGATCAAACACAGTGCGGTGGAGGGATGGTTCGCCCAGCTCGACTGGAATCATTGCGTCTGTCCTGTACACTAACCTAAACGATGCCTCGCGAGTTGTCGATTGGGGTGTGTAGTGATATGCCCAAAGAATTTTAGGTAGTTCTTTGGGCCAGCTTCCCCTCTCCTTTCTAACTCGCTTCTTCAATTCCCCCAAAATTACCTTGTTTGCAGCCTTGGCTTGCCCATTGGTTTGTGGATGTTCTACCGAGGTAGTCTGATGTCGAATCCCAAGCCCCTTATAGAATTCTGCGAGTGACCCATATATAAATTGTCGTTCGTTGTCTGTCACAAGGGAGTGGGGCATTCCATATCGGCAGACGATGTTTTTCCACACACATTTTCATACATTCGACGTTGTTATCCGGGCCAAAGGTTCGGCCTTTGGTGAAGTATTCGACTCCTACTAACAGGAACTTCACTTGGCCTTTGGCCGTGGGGATGGGTTCTAGTATATCCAATCCCCACGTTGCGAAGGGCCAAGGTGATAGAATCGAATGGAGCTCTTCCAAGGCTACATGAGACACATTTCTGAATTGTTGGCATTCTTGGAACTTCTTCGAGTATTTGGCGCAATCGGTTCGGATGGTTGGCTAGTAGTATCCGGCCCGTATGACGCGGGCTACCATGGTTAATCCCCCAGTGTGCATGTCGTATATTCCTTAGTGGATTTTGTCCATGACGTACTCGGCCTGGTCAGCGCCCAAGCACTTGAGTAGTGGGGTGTGAAATCCCCTTTTGTACAAGTCCTCTCCCTTCATGACATAAAAACTGGACTTCCGCCTGATGCTTTTTGCTACGTTTTTATTTGCTGGTAGCCCACCGGTCGTGAGGTACTTCTGGATAGGGGTCATCCATCCCCCTTCATTCTTGTGGACGCTCAGTATCTCCTCGATGCTTGGTTTCTTTAGAGTGTCCTATATCACAGTCCGGTGCTGCCCCGACTTCTTTGTGCTCGCTAGTTTGGACAATAGATCGGCTCTTCTGTTCTCCTCCTTTGAAATATGCTCTATTCTGAATTCTTCCAATTCAGCTATCAACTGGGTAACCCTGTGGTAGTATTTTAAAAGTTGGGCGTCCTTGATGTGAAAGGCACTAGATACCTACCCAGTCACCAGCTGAGAGTCACTTTTGTAGATGACATTGTTGGTACCAATCTCGCCCGCCAATCTGAGTCTTGTGATGAGCGCTTTATACTCGGTCTGATTGTTAGAGGCCAAAAAGTTGAATTTCAGAGACTGCTCCAGCACAACTCTCGCAGGTCCCTCTAAGATGACACCAGCTCCCCCCCATGTTGGTTCAAAGATCCATCCACGTATAGCATCCATTGTGAAGAGATTGACTTTGCTGGAGTCGAGAGTTCAGCCACGAAATCGGCAAGGCATTGCGCCTTGATCGGGCTCCTCGCCTTGTATTCCAAGCCAAATTCGGACAATTCTACCGACCATGCTATCATTCTCCCTGCTAGCTCCGGCTTTTTCAGCACCTACCGAATGGGGTGGTTAGTCTTGACCACCATTTGGTGGCTTTGGAAGTATAGCTTGAGTCTTCGGGCGGCCATTACCAGCGCCAAGGCCAGCTTCTCAATGAGTTGATATTGAGTTTTCGCTCCTTGCAACACGCGACTAGTGAAGTATACCGGGACCTGTTGACCTTCCACTTCTTGGACTATGACCGAACTAACTGCTTGATCAGATATAGCTAGGTAAATCAACAAGTTTTGTCCCGCCACAAGTCGGGTTAAGATAAGAGGGGTTGCCAAGAACATCTTGAATTCTTTAAATGCTGACTCGAATTCTTCGTCCCAATGAAACACTTTTGGCTTTTTTAAAAGGTTGAAGAAGGGGCGTGCTTTCTCGACTGCCCGCAAGAGGAAGCGGGAGAGGGATGCTAGTTTTCCCGTTAGCCTTTGAACATCCTTAACGTTTTGGGGACTCCTCATTTCAATGAAGGCCTGGCATTTGTCGGGATTGGCCTCAATTCCTCTGTGGGTCAACATAAAACCCAGGAACTTGCCTCTTCGTACTCCGAATACACACTTTTTTGGGTTCAGCCTCATGTTGTGCCTCTTGACTTGGTCAAGCATTTCCTCCAAGTCTTTGGCATGTTGGCTTGTATCCTCGGATTTTATAAACATGTCGTCCACGTACACTTCTAGCTTCTGACCTATTTGTGCCACGAAAACCTTGTCCATCAACCGCTGGTAGGTAGCTCCTGCATTTTTCAGGCCAAAGGGCATTACTGTGTGGCAATAGTTCGACCCTACCATCATGAAGGCCGTTTTCTCTTCATCTAGCGAAAACATGGGTATTTGGTTGTACCCGATGTATGCATCCAGAAAACTCAGGAGCTTGTATCTTGAGGCGCCGTCGACTAGTCGATCAATACTTGGCAACAGGTAGGCATCTTTAGGGCAGGCTTTGTTGAGATCGGTGTAGTCCGTGCACATCTGCCATTTTCCATTCGCCTTCTTTACCAATATTACGTTGGCCAACCATGTCGGATATTCCACCTCCCAGACGAACCCTGCTTCTATTAACTTGGTCATTTCCCTTTCTACCACCTGTCTCCTTTCTTCACCCATTCTCCTTTTTTGCTGGGCGACCGGGTGCACCTCTAGATACGTAGTGAGTTTGTGGTAATGGAAACTCAAATCAATCCCAGGCATATCAGCTGCTGTCCATGCAAATAGGTTGGCATTTCTGTTGAGGACGTCAGTAATTTTGACTAATATTTCCTCTGGCACGTCATGGCCGAGCCGCGTGTAGTGATCGAGGTGTGCGCCCAATTGGAGTTTTTGTACATCCCCGCTAGGTTCCGCCCTCTGCTCCTCTACCTGGGGGTCAAGTTCGACCGACTCGTGCGGCGCCTTGGGGTGCAACGAACAGATGGGCCGGACCCGTGACCCAGACCATCGCTTCCCCACCTTCAGATTCTCTGCGTAGCATTCTCAGGCCGTCTTCTGGTCCGCTCTGACCGTTACTATCTGCCCAGTTACGGTGGGGAACTTCATCGCCAGATGAAGCGTGGAAACAATGGCTCTGAGTTGGTTTAGGGCTGGCCGTTCGATCAGGATGTTGTAGGAGGTATCCGCATTCACCAACAAGTATCTGATCATTATAGTCCGGGAAGCGTGCTTGTCTCTGAACGTGGTGAGCAGGTCGATGTACCCACGGGTGTCTACCTGCTATCTTGCGAATCTCGCTAGCTGCTCGGGGTAGGGCCGAATCAAGTGCTCCGGGATTTCCAATTTTTTAAAGGTGTCCACGTAGAGAATGTCGGCTGAACTTCCTTGGTCAATTAGGGTTTTTCGCACTGCGAAGTTGGCAACCTTTACCGTAATAACGACCTAGTCGTCCTGATTGGGATCTACACCCTTAAAATCGGCGTCTGTGAATGTTATTGGGGGATGTGTCTTCAATGGTTTTTCCACTGCATTTACCGATCGCACTACCCGCAAGTGACATTTCCTGGCGGAGCTTCTAGACCCTCCCCAGGCGAATCCTCTGGCTATAGTATTGATGACGCCTTTCAAACGGGTGCTTGCCCTCTCTTGGAGGGATGGGTTTTGTCGTTTGTCCTCCCCAGCGAGCTACACTTCTGTTTGTTCATCCCTACGACCCTTGTGTCTATTCCGCCATCCATCTCGACCCTCTTGAGTTGTCGCTCTTTGGACATGGTTTTGCAAATGTCCAGCCTGGATAAGTTCCTCGATCTTATGACGGAAGGTCCAGCATTCCTCCGTTGAGTGTCTGTAATTTTTGTGATACCAGTAGTGTTTCGTTCAGTCCGCCCTTTCGGGCGAGCGACTTTTCGGCAGTAACCCCAATAATTCCGTAGTACAAGCTTCTTCCATGATACGAGCCCTACTGTTGGTGAGTGGGATGTAGTGGCTGCATTTAGGGGCCGAGGTGTTTTTCTCGACCCTAGCCCTCTTCTCCCGTCCTGATGTCAGCTTTTCTCGGTCGCTGCTCTTCCTCGGCATTCCAGCTCAGACCTGGCCACTGAATTTTGCCATTTCTTCCATTTGTATATACCTTGCTGCTCTGGCTCGAAGTTCATCCATATCTGCTGGGGGTTTCTTGTAGAGGCTGTTAGAGAAGGGCCCCGGCTTCAGGGCCATGATCATCGAGTGCAACACTACCTCCGGATTTAAATCCCTAATCTTCACTGAAACTGTTGCGAATCGCTCTATGAATGCCCGCAAGGGCTCATCATCCTCTTATCTAAGGTTTACCAAGACGACCAATGTGAGGTGGTGTAGTCTACTTTTGGCATATTGTGCCCCAAACCTTGCAACAAGTGTAATGAAGGAGTCAATCGAGTTCGGCGGCAGCCTAGTATACCAGCTCAAAGCCGCCCCTTTGAGAGAGGTGGGAAAGACTCGACACAGTATAGCATCATCATTTGTAAACAGGTTTACCTGAGTGGTGTAAGCGTCAATGTGCTTGTCGAGGTCAGTCGTCCCATCGTAGCGGTCCAAGTTTAGGTTTTTTCATCCTGGAGGCAAGGGAGTCTCCATGATGCCATTCATGAACGGGTGTCTTTGAACCGTTGCGCTTGCTGCATGGAGGCACGACTTTGTTAGGGTCCTTGGCTGCGAATATACAGGTTGACGACTGGTCTCCACTTGAGATCGCTGGGCAGGGTGCTGGGACTCCTCCATCTGTTCGTGAAGGGTCGGCGCTTGTTGGCTCTCTCTCTCTAACTGTTGGCATATTTCCTCATTTTCTCTTCGCAACTTGTCCACCTCTTCCTCGTTGCGTTTTCGCATGTCTGCGATCTCTTAGTGCAGGGCCTATATCAAGGGGTGGTTATCCAGGGATGGCCCTACGCCATCGTCGTAGTCCCCAGCCAGCACGCTCCTAGTTCGTACCATCTTTTGTCACTAGTGGTTGAGGGATAATTTTTACCTCGCCCCACGGTGGGGCCAAATGTTCTTACCAGAGAGTTGTTCCTTCGTAGGCTCCACCTCTTTGGCGGCCACGTTCTTCCTTTCTGCTTTATGAACCAGCCTCTCGTGTGATGGTGGGGGGTACCTGCAAAGACACTCCAACGCTTAAGTCAGGGGAGGCGCAAGGATATGCAGGGCTTAGGGTTTTGGATCGAGATTAGGTCTTTAAAAAGGTGCATTTGCCTCCTTTTTAATGTCAAATATTCATTACCTCTCATTATGGGACATCTTCATCTTTATTCCCTGATTTGTTGCCTAGTTTCTTTTATTAAATTGCCTTCTTACTTTCTTGCTTTATGTTGGCCCAGGGTGAGATCGGTTGGTCATCTGAAGGTTGTTCGACTCACTCAATCGAATTCGGATAGTACATTTATTTATTTTTATTTTTCTTAAACTAAACATTTTTATTTTTATTCTATTTTTTTTATTTAACGGACCAAAGGAACTTTCAACTTTGAGCAATGATGATGAATTGGAAAATTTCAATATTCATGTGAATAATGAAAGATGAGCAGGTTGTTTCGGAGGTTATGATTGACTGATTGTAGGTGACGATGAAGTGGCCTAGCCATCGGCTAATAATTAAGCTAAAAGCTTAGAGCTCAATTTGGTTAATTTCAGAGCTGTTCACAAGGATTTGGCTACACTAAAATTAGAAGTTTATTTTAAAAGATAATATATTAATCGGGAGTATTTAATAATTTTATGATTTATTATATACATGTATATGTGTATTTTATCACAAACTATTTTTACCAGTTTTTAAAAAATAATTATAATTCTGTATCTTTTTTATTTTAACAATAAATCCATAAATGAGATAGTGTTGTTAATCGGGTGATTGACCAAAGTGGTACACTTTTAATAACTATTTACCAGTTTGGGGTTATTTTGAAACATATTACCAAAGTAGGTTGGTCAACGGTGGAAAACGGTAGTCAGACTAGCGTTTTCCATTCCACGTCAGCATTTTATATTTTCTTTTTTAATTTAAACGTGGAAAATGCCAGCTAGGATGATACATAGGACACGTTAATAGTACAAGTGTTTTCAAAAAACGCTAATCATACTAGCGTATCCCACCTGGTGCACAATGTGGCAAAAAAGTGAAGAAAGTCGGGGAACACGTGTACAAAACGCTATTCCTAATAGCGTTTTCAATTTAATATTTTTTTTAAAATGGCAAAAAAAAGTTTTTAAAATTTTAAATAATAAAAAATTGAAAACGCTATTAGAAATAGTGTTTTCAATTTTTTTTTTTTAAAAGCTGAAAATAACTAAATTTTTGACCAAAAAAAAATTTCATATGGAAAACGCTGATAGTGATAGCGTTTTCCAAGTAATTAATTAAAATAAATAATAAAAATGTTGAAACCATTTAAAAAAAAAAATAAGAGCCGAAAATATTTTTTTAAAAAATTGATCAAATTTTATAATCCTTTAAAACAATTTTAAACACAAAAATTGGTTATTTTAAAATATTAATATATAAAAACGCTAATAGTGATAGCGTTTTCGAAAAAAAATTAATATAAATATGGAAACCATTTTTTAAAAAATAAAATCTGAAAATATTTTTAAAAAAAATTGATCAAATTTTATAATCTTTTAAAACAATTTTAAACACGAAAATTGGTTTTTTTAAAATATTAATATTAATATTTGTTTTTTTTTTTTAAAGGGACTGGAAAACGCAAGACGCAGTAGCGTTTTCTACACTGTACACTGGTGAGTCCTGTTGCTGGCACTGTGGACGACGAGATAGCCCCTGGTCGGATGTGACCAATGCATGCACCCCTCTATGTGGGAAAACGCAAGAAGCAGTGCAGTTTTCCACATGTTAAAAAAAAAATTATTCTTCCTATATATACTCTGGTCCCCACGCGAAGAGTGCAAGCTGAAAGTGAAGTTTGAAACGAAAATTTTGCTAGTAGTTGCGGTGCATGCGATTTTTTTGTAGGATTGAAGAAGAACAACAATACAGACAGTACAGTGTAAGTAAAAAAAAATTATAATGTATTGTTTTTTTAATTAGTGGTATAGAGTAATATTTACCTTTGTTGTCTGGTCTCATTAACGATCTGTATATTGCAGTTTTCTAACATTGTGGGCTTAAGTTGAAGCAATAACGTATTGTAAGAATTATACTGTATTAGCTCTATTTTTTTTACTGCTTATATCTATATAAACTTTTTCTTTTGGTCCTTATTTATGGTTTTTATGTTACAGTTTTTCAATATTGTGGAACTTGAAGTAAAATAATAATGTAATATAAGGATGATATTGTATTATTTTTGTCTATACTTGTTATATATACACATTTTGTGTCCCCATTCATAGTGTTTGTACTATACTTTTGCCTTTTGTAACATTGTGGTGTTTGAGCCAAAGTAATTATGTGTTATTAGGATTATAAGTTAGTCTTTACATTTTAATCAATATTAATTTATTAAACCTAATAAATATTGAAATTGTACAAACTTTATATATATTTAAAATGTAAAGTGATTTTTTGTTAAATAAAAGTTATATAAGATAAATTCATTTTACATTCAAAAAAATATAAACTTTGTACAATGTTTAATATAACGTAAAAGAGAATTAAATAAAAGTTTCTTATATAATTTATTTAATTAATGAAAAAGAGAATATATATATATATATATATATATATATATATATATATATATATATATATATATATATAAAGAAGCAATTAAAATAAAAAATGTAACTATTAATTGTAAATAGTAATGGTCCATGATTATACCATATAACATGACTAACATTATTTTTTGATAAATAACAGTTATTAATAATTGAATAATATAATGATATTAAATAAGGAGTAGGACAATATATGATATTTGTTATTTATAATTAACAATATAGATAATAATGAAAAAAAAGGTCATTATTAATGTATTTGTTGTTCTCCAAACTCTCCAAAAGTCTACAAGTTATTCTAAATTTATTGTTTGAAATAAAATAAAATTACGAATACATTAAAATCTATTAGTGATATGTATTGAAAAAAATCAGTGAGAATATAAACTAACTAAAGATACATTTTTATTAATTACATGTTTAAAATATGAAATATTGTGTATACATTTTAGAAATAGAAAGTATTCTATTTATATTTAAGAAATGTAAAATAAAAAATACGTTAGAATCATGTTATTACATTAAATATTTTTAATCATTTTTAACTATTAGTAATAGTTGAATGTAATTAATTATTAATTGTAAATATTTTTAATAGATCTAAAATAGTGACAATAACATAATATTGAAATAGTCCTTTTATATTATTCTTTTTCTTATATTTTATTCCTTTATCATATTTTTATTTTTCTAAAAATATTTATTATCATATAAAGTTAAAAATATTGTCTTTTTTCTAATATCATTCTCATGTACAAATATGTGTATTTTTTATTAATAAAATATATATTATTTTGAATATTCTTTCTATTTTGTTAGATAATACATTAATATTCTTAATGCACTTTGTCTTGGATATTAATTTCATGACATGTAACACATGGTACGACATTTCATTTGTACAAGCTTACATTTAATTTGTAAAAGCTTTATAAGTAGAATTACTATTTTTATTAATTTGAGTCAAATATTATAATTATTTCGATTTTAATATTTTGTTATTTATTTTATTTGGTAATTATGAATTTAATTTGGAATTTAATTATGTATTTATTTTTCATTTTTATATTTGTAAACCAATAAATTTACCGTAATTCATGCAGTGTCATTTGGCGATATTACTATAAATGGCGTCCTTATCTTCTTTTGGCTCAAGTGGCATACTTTCTAGACCAGCAGAACCCGATTTGTTTTGGATGTAGAACATGCATGTGTCCCAACATATTTGGATTGGTGAGGAAGATCGTAAGCTATTGGTCAGACAAGCATATCCAACTCACAATGGTATCCAAGAAGTTTCGAATCAAATTGTCCCATACTTAGAAGAAGCAGGTTTTGAATGGGTTGCTAAAATGAGCTTCATAAAAATTAATACCAGATTGATTAGCGCTTTGGTTGAAAGATGGAGACCCGAGACTCACATGTTCCACATGCGATTTGGAGAGTGCACAATCACTCTTCAAGATGTTGCTATATTATTGGGTTTACCCGTGGATGGTGTAGCGCTTATGGGCGTCACAACATGTGATTGGGGTGCTTTATGCGAAGAACTGCTTGGTATTAGGCCCGTACAATTAAATGCAAGTGTCATTAAATTGAGTTGGCTAGCAGAAAATTTTAACAATGTTCAAGACCATATACATGATGAAGTGCAGTTGACACGGTACGCTAGGGCCTGGATGTTAAGATTTATTGGTGGTGTCTTGTTTGGTGATAGGACCAGCAATAAAGTGTCCCTGAGGTATTTGCAATTTTTAAGGGATTTTCGTGTGACGAGGGGGTATGCATGGGGTGCTGCTATCCTTGGCTTCCTATATCGACAGTTGTGCTACGCTACCAGTTATAGCTGTACATCGATTAGGGGTATGTGCTTGCTACTACAATTATGGGCATGGGAGAGGTTCAAAACTATTGCTCCTCCTTCGATGCCACCACTACAAGGCAATTCACCAATTGGAATGCGGTAAGACATTCATTATAAATGTTTGTTAACAATTTCAGAGAATGAATTATATTCTTAATCATTAAGTCATTTGCAGCTGGCTGCGATGTGGACATGGAAACATAGGACGTGATGATTTGTGTTATCATTGTACGAAGTTTGATCAAATGAAGCGGCAATATGTAAGTTTAATACAAATTTTTGGCTTGAAAGGCAAATACATGAATGTTATATAATAATATTATCGAATTTATGTCTGCAGATTGCATGGGAACCTTATCCAAAAGCGGTGGTACAAGACTTGCCAGCTATTTGCATCGAGGTGAGGCGTGTGTGGACATGTGTCGTGCCATTACTATGTTTCAATGTTTGTGAATGGCATCAACCTGATAGGGTTATGCGATAATTTGGCTTTCAACAACCAATTCTACAACCTCCCCTTCAGCCACCTCAATTACATGGGTTGACACTAAGAGGCAAAGAGACTGAAAATTGGACTTAGTTATTACAACCAGCTTTACAAATATGGGAAAATAGAGAAAATTTTCAATTTGAACCGACTGCACCACAAGTTGGATTGTTTAGTCCGAACTCCGAGTATATGAGGTGGTATAAACTGAAGTCCAAGCTTTTCGTGGACCCAAAAAATGCAACCCATGCAATTCTGGTGAGAAAATATATTTTATTAAATAGCCAATTGCCAATGTGTATTAAATGTTGTTCTTCACAATGAATTTTTTTAATTGTAGAGTTATGTGAGAGAAATGCTGTCTTTTATGGTGTCTGAAGAAGGCAGGAATACGTTTACGTTTGACGATATGAAAGAGCACGTGAATAAAATCCTCACCATTGTCGAGGAGGACGAGCGTTTAACTGAGTGTGTGACTTCAACACCACCTTCGCCGCAACAGGTTCATGTACCTGCATTTGACATTCCTACATATCGTGTTGAGAGCCGTGGCCTTACACGTCGAAGGAGCACTGTTGAGCCAGAGACATATAACATTCCTGCAATGCCTTCACAACAACCAAGGATGTATTACGAGCCCTCCCAGCAATCTTATTATCCATCGCAGTAGCAAGGCACCTATTGGTTCCCACCACAGAACCCATTTGATGTAGGCACATGTTCACCCTTCGCTGGTCATCAATCACATTCATCACAGCACCCACCAACATCAACACCATTCCATGCTCAAGATGTGCATTTTTCACCAGGCCTTCATGATGCAGGCACATCCACAACATATGTATTGCATTAATTTTTTGGAACTCCAGGTTTAACTCCATCACCATCATCATATACAGATGTGCCTTACACTACTGCACCTCTCGCAACTCCAGGTCCACCTCTGTATAATATTTCGAGTTCGCCTTATTTCAACCCAGAATACATGGAAGGGGTAGATCTCCGTGCTAACTTCTCCTTGCAAGCCGATAATGTGACAGTGTTACCAGACGATGCAGAACAGCTAAGAAGAAATCCTAGGAGGGCAACTAGAAATCGACCAAGTACTTGTGTTTTGACACCGCAAGAGAGACGACATGTTGAAGATGACAGTGATGATTGAGTTCCTGTTGCTTTTTGGGTTGTTGTAATATGTGATTATGTCATGAGTCCATATTGTATTCAGTTATTGTATTGTCACTAACATTGCTAATGTTTTAATTAACTTTATGTTTAATCTTATGACGTGTTCAACACCATTTCATTTGAGTAATGCAATTAGTATGTAGTCGAAAAAATATATACGAAACGCAAACTTGCAGATGACTCACATTTTCATTACATTACTTGGAACCAAATTTTACAAACTACAAATTAACCTCATCATTCTGCTCAGAAGATCCCAAATCTAATTGTAACGGACAGTTACGCCTGTTATGACCTTCCCTCCTACACCTACCACATCTTTGTTTTGGTTGTGAATCGATCCAATCCATTTCATTTCTAATTCTTGTGGATTTAGGTCTTCCTTTACCACGCATGGTTGTTGGGTCCGGAACAAGTATCTAGTTGTCATCATTTGCTGGAGTGACGTCCTCATTGCCAATCGACCACCATTGTCCTGAATATGCATTCATGATGTACTCATTTGTGTACATTGCATCCACATACTAGTAGTAATTTATGCTGACGACACCACATGCGGCAATGACATGAGAACATGGATAATGAAATGCTGCAAATCGTCCACATTGACAATAGTGGTCGTTTAAGTTCACTATCCACGATTTACCACCTTGTTGCGTTACTGGATTATATGCTTCCTCCACCTCAAACCTTGTAGAATTGAGGTCGTACCTACGGACATGATGTGAACTTGCTTCCTCTTACTGTTTGCTCAATGCCTCAACTAACTTTTGGCAATATATTTGACCACCTATCAACTCTGTCCTCGCTTGAGCACCTCATTGAACAAAGTACTCAACACATCTGCCATATGTTGATTTTACCAAGGCAGTAATTGGTATATTTATGCAATCCTTCAGTACTTTGTTAATGCATTTTGATAAATTTGTAGTCATGTGACCAAATCTATGACCGTGGACATCATATGCCATGCTTCATTTCTCTTTTGAAATTCCATCGACCCACCGAGTAATATCTAGACTCGATTCACAAAATTTTTTCAAATTCCTGTCAAATATGTGCTTACACAGAGTGTAGCCTACATTCAACACGAACAATAGTTAGAATGAATATTGGTAATTAAGAATAGCAGATATTACCTTAAATGTAATAAATGGAAATCATACCTAACTTGACCAACATTTGTTTTTGCTTTCCATTTTTGAACGGTGATTAAAGTTGCTGGCAATGTGTCTGATACAATACATGTGATATGCTTGGGGAGGCTGTCAACCAATTGTTTCATTTTCCACAGTAGACTTTATGCTACGATGTCGATCAGAAATAAGACATATTCCCTGTTTATCTGTCACATGCTCACGCAAATGTGACAAGAACCATGTCCAGGCAAGTAGTGTTTCACCTTCAACAACTGCAAATGCTAGAGGAAGAATATTGTTGTTCCTATCTTGCGTGGTGGCTATTAACAATGTACCAGGATACTTTCCATATAAATGTGTGCCATCCACTTGAATCACTGGCTTACAATAATGAAAAGCATCACAACATGGCTTGAATGTCCAAAACAGACGATGAAATTGACGAAATACACGATTGATGTGGTTACCCACAACAAAATCATCGTGACACGGTAATAACTGCCTAGCGCACAATCTTGCATATATTTTAACCATCTTGGTAGTGTGGTATATGACTCTTCCCAATCACCAAAAACATTAATTATTGCCTTTTGCTTCGCCTTCCACGCCTTTCGACAACTTATTTTGAAGCCTGTCATAACTGTTATTCTTTCTTGAATCAAACTTATCTTCACAAATGATTCTTTCGATACCATTCCTAAACACAAATAACATAGATGAAAATTTTTAACGGAGTTCCATATTTATTATAGAAATTTAACAACCAAGTAGATAAGAAGATATACCATGTATAAATGTGGAGATTAAATCGGAATCTAACTTGTTATGGTCTTGTGACAATGACATGTTCAAACACGTATGTCGTCGACCCCATTGAGTCACTTTCCAGGTATTAGATTTTTTTGACAAAATTGCCCGCATGTACCATGGACAACCTTCTTGGGTATTTGGGCATTTCACAGTGAATACATTTTTTTTTGGATTCAATAACATAATAACTTTGATGCATTTTCATTACATACTGTTTAAGTGCATTTTGCACCGCATGTTTGCTTTCAAACTCTAAACCCACATGTAATTCTTGTCCGACACTCCAAGAATCATGGACATCTATCCCTGCAACTTCTTCTTCATCAGGATAAGTCCAATTAATGTTAGTATAATGCGATAAATCATTCCAAAATGGACGCTGACTTCCACCTGAAATAAATTAAAAAATAAATAAAGATTCATAATATCATGATAACAATTTGACAAAGTTAATATTAATAAAGAGATAATACAAATGAAAACAAACACTGCACAATAACATAACTTCCGTTGTTAGACAAACATACCTTCCTCAGACAAACATACTGAAAGTGGTTGGATGATATGACTTGGTTTATCATCTGTGTCAGAGGTCGAACCATCAACTATTACATTCTCATATGATTCTTCATCACTTTGATATGACAATGACAGATGATAATCTTCATCATCATCATCTGAATTTACAGCTCCCTGTATAACTGACGGTGCTTCTAATTCATTGCAATTGAAATCATCGTGACCCAACAATGGAGAAGTAATTCTCAAATGTTGTAGGGGGATCACAGAGTTCCCAACAACATCTACCTCAACATACAACTCAAGTATTGGCATATCATTTTGATTAAGAAATGCTTCTATTATGCATTCTACGTCTTCATCATCGCCAATTTCTAGTTCGATGTATTTATTACCATTACTTGTTAAAACTGAAAACCTATATGTTATTGCAGATATGACTTGGTCTGATTGGAGCTTTAATTTACTGTGAATCCTTCTCTTCAAGTCATTTAAACTTACACCACGTTTAACGTACGTTGCTTTCTTAAGCCCTTCAAAAATAACACCATTAGGACCTTCGTATTTTCTATCATTTGCATAAATAAATGCTACAATTTGACTCATGATTCTTGATCCTTTTCAACGCACCTGCTTGGTATAAATAAAAATAAAATTAAATAACTATAAATACTTTTATAATTACAAATATATTATATATAAATATATCAAAAACAAAGAGAAAAATCAATAAAGGAAGTGACACTATGAAACATACAAATAATTATTAAAAAACAAAGAGAGCATTGAACGTTTTTGTAGGCAAGCGAACACTTAGTTAACATTACTTGTGATAACGTTTTAGATCTATTGAAAACATTTACAATTAATAACTAATTACATTGAACTATTACTAATAGTTTAAAATGATTAAAAATATTTAATATAATAACATAATTCTTACGTAATTTAAAAAATGATTACAATTATATTGTTTAAAATATAACATAATTAGAGTAAAGGATAACTATTTATTTTTTTATTCTACATTTCTTAAATATAACTAAAATTATTTCTATTTGTAAATTGTATACAAAATATTTCATATTTTAAACATGTAATTAATAAAAATGTATGGTAAGTTAGTTTTCTTTTTTAGTATTTTTTAAATACATATTTATTACTAATAGATTTTAATGTATAATTTAATTTGAAATAATAAATTTTGAATATATTGTAGACTTTTGGAGAGTTTGGAGAACAATAAGTGCATTAATAATGACAATTTTTTCTTTATTATTTGTATTATTAATTATAAACAACACATATCAAACATTGTCCTACGCTAAATGTTCATTAGTTTTAATAAATTAATATTGATTAAAGTAAAAAGATTAACAACTTATAATCCTTATAACACGTAATTACTTTACCTCAAGCTTTACAATGTTAGAAAACTGCAAAGGTACAGTACAAATACCGTGACTAGGGAAAAAAAGTGTGCAAATATAATAAGTACGGAAAAAAAAAATATTATCATCCTTATACTGTATTATTATTTCACCTCAAGTCCACAATGTTGAAAAATTGCAACATAAAAACCATAAGTAAGGATCAAAAGAAAATTGTAATATACAGATTGTTAGTAAGACTAGATGACAAAAATATATATTACTATATAACCAGTAATTAAAAAAAAAGGATACATTATAATTTTTTTTGACTTACAATATACTGCTATTCTTCTCCAACCCAACAAAAATATTGCATGCACCCACCGCAACGACCAACGACCAACACGAGAGAAATTTTTGTTTTCAATGGAATGAAGAAGTTCGCGTGGGGACCAAAATATATGAGAATAAAAGAATTTTTTAATCAGTGCAAAACTGCACCTTTACCAGCATTTTCAAAGGGTCCCATACGCTGCATGCATCAGTCACATTCAAACAATTAGGTGTCTCATCGTTACAGTAACTCGTAAAACGCTATTAGCAGTTCAGTTTCTCATAACACTGTTCCGCACAGTGTGGGACTGTTGAAAACGCTACTAGCAGTAGCGTTTTCCAATATTATATTAACAAAATTATTTTAAAAATATATTAATATTAATTTTAAAACTTTTTATAGAATATAATTATTACTGCTTTTCTATTTATTAAAAAAATATAAATATGAATATAATAAATATATTTTTTTTTTGAAAAAATAAACAGCAAAATAAATATAAATACAGTTAACGCTATTAAGAGTAGCGTTTTCCATAAAGCTGCTCCGCGTGCACGAGGGAACAGTGCTGAATTGGAAAACGCTATTGCATCTTGCGTTTTCCAGTTCCTTTTTTTAAAACAAAAACAAATATTAATATTAATTTTAAAAATGAAAAAAATATTATTATTTTTGTTTTCCTTTTTTTTAAAAAATATAGATATAAATATAATATCTATGTTTATTATATTTATTATTGTTTCACGAAAGTACAGTGTAGGCAGGAAAACGCTACTACTAGTAGCGTTTTCCAGTCCCTTCTTTTTAAAAAATTTATACTCGTGAACCCGGAGTATATATAGGAATAATAATTTTTTTTTTCAACATGTGGAAAACTGCACTGGAAATAGTGTTTTCCAGTGTGGAAAACTGCACTGCGTCTTGCGTTTTCCCACACAGAGGGGCGCATGCATTGGTCAAGTCTGACTAAGGGTTGTCTCTTCGTCCATAGTGCTAGCAGTAGGCCTCACGAGTGTACAGTGCGGGCTGGAAAACGCTACTAGTAGTAGCGTTTTCCAGTCCTTTTTTTAAAAAAAAAAACAAATATTAATATTAATTTTAAAAATGAAAAAAAATATTATTATTTCTGTTTTCTTTTTTAAAAAAATATAGATATAAATATAATATCTATGTTTATTATATTTATTATTGTTTCACGAAAATACAGTGCGGGCTAGAAAACGCTACTATTAGTAGTGTTTTCCAGTCCCTTTTTTTAAAAAATCAAATATTAATATTAATTTTAAAATGAATAAATAATATTATTATTTTTGTTTTCCTTTTTTAAAAAAATATAGATATAAATATAATAAATATAAAATTTTTAAGAATAGCGTTTTCCAAAATATTTTTTAAAATAATTGTTAATATTAGCATTTTAAATTTTTTTAGAAATTACAAACATAAAATATAAATTTTTTTAAAAAAATATTAAACAGAAAACACTTGTTATGAATAGCGTTTTCCAAAATATTATTCAAAAATATTTTTTTTAAAAAAGCGAAGAAAGTTTATTAATTTTAATTAAATAAAAATTGGAAAGCCTATTAGTATTTGATTTTAAAAAAAAATTATTTCAGTTTAAAATTTTTTAAAACGTCTTTAATTTTTAATTAATTAGATACAGAAAACGCTATTTGTAATAGTGTTTTCAGTTTTTTAAAAATTTTATTTCAGTTAAATTTTTTTAAAAAAGTATTTATACTTTTTTCAGATTAGTATTATTTAAAAATAAAAAAAAATTGATTTTTAATTAATAACAGTTTTCATGTTTAAATTTTTTTAAAAGATTATAAAATTTGGTCAATTTTTTTTAAAAATATTTTCTGATTTTATTTTTTTAAAATGGTTTCCATATTTATATTTTTTTTTTCCGAAAACGCTATCACTATCAGCGTTTTTAGATATCAATATTTTAAAAAAACCATTTTTCGTGTTTAAAATTGTTTAAAAAGATTATAAAATTTGATCAATTTTTTTTAAAAATATTTTCGGATTTTTTTTCCATATATTATATATTTTTTTTGAAAACGCTATCACTATTAGCGTTTTTATATATTAATATTTAAAAAAAAAACCAATTTTCGTGTTTAAAATTGTTTAAAAAGATTATAAAATTTGATCAATTTTTTTAAAAAAATGTTTTCGGTTGTTTTTTTTTTTAAATGGTTTCAACATTTTTATTATTTATTTTAATTAATTACCTGGAAAACGCTATTACTATCAGCATCTTGCATATGAATTTTTTTATTTTTTTTGTCAAAAATTTAGTTATTTTCAGCTTTTAAAAAAAATAAAAAATTGAAAACGCTATTTCTAATAGCGTTTTCAATTTTTTATTATTTAAAATTTTTTAAAAAATAAATTTCCGTTTTAAAACAAATATATTAAATTGAAAACGCTATTAGGAATAGCGTTTTGTACACGTGTTCTCCAACTCTCTTCACTTTTTTGCCACACTGTGCGCCAGGTGGGATACGCTAGTATAACTAGCGTTTTTTGAAAATACTTATACTATTAGCGTGTCTTACATGTCATCCTAGCTAGCATTTTCCGCATTTAAATTAAAAAAGAAAATATAAAATGCTGATGTGGAATGGAAAACGCTAGTGTGACTAGCGTTTTTCACCGTTGACCAACCCATTTTAGTAATATGTTTCAAAACAATCCCAAACTGGTAAATAGTTTTTAAAAGTGCACCACTTTGGTCAATCACCCGTTGTTAATCAAAACCGGGTGAGAAATTAGTCAATAGTTAAACACAAACGACAAGGAAAAGAAAAGCACGACACGATGATGAGAAATTGACTCAACAAAGTTAGAGAAAAGCCGTTGTGAATACTTGTTCATATAATGTAAGGCTTGTATAGAAACAACCTAATTATCCAAAAAAAAAGAAACAACCTGAATTAGTCGTTAGCTATGCAACTTTCATTTACCCAAACTGTACTATATACACATTCTTACCTCGCTTGGGCATTCATTTAAAAAAAAAAAAAAAAAAAACCCGAGACACATGTAATGCTAAATGAAGAGGCTTCAAATAAAAAATTGTACAATCACCTTACCAGTTTTGTATAAACAACATTAACCCATTACCTAATAAATAAGTTGTAACTATTATCAAACTAGGAAACTGAATATTAATTACATGTTACATCCCTACTCACATAAATCATTTAAAATGTAATTGAATAAGAGAAATAGTCTACTCATGAGCATGGTACTTAAAAATACTCTATTCCTTTAAGTAATTAATATTTTTGTTTATGTTAAAATTTATTTATAATTTTAATATATTTTTATTTTTTCATTTTTTGCTCTAACATTTCATATACGGTTTTTTTTTTTTTTTATAAGAGTATAATTGACAAAATACTAATTAAGTTTTTTTTTTAAATTTAAAATGGCATATAAATAGAAACAAAAGTTTTTTTTTTACTTTAATAAAGAATAGGAGCTTAATTAATTAAAATACAAATTATTTATTAAAATAATAATAATAATAAAGCTAACACATTTTTTTAAATATTATTTTGAATTTTTTCATATCTAAAAATTATCTATCTAGGTGTGTTTTAAAAATGTAAAAACAATAAATTTGGGTTATACATTTATACATGAATATGTTTGTCATATCTAATAAGAATAATTTTCATTTTAAAATTATAAAAATTACAAATTTAGATTATACAACTATACATAAATAATTAGATAGCCAAATTAATTAAAGGTAACATGATTACTTAAAAAATTCATATACATTTATCTTTTAATAATAATCATTCAAATATAATCTAATAATTTATATTTATTATTTTTATTCACAATAATAATGAAGAGTTTTCACTTAACCGATAAGGCAAGCCACTCAATCCAAGCCAACAGAAAAAATACGACACGGGTGTATTGTAGCCATACAATCCAAAGAATTAAGGGTGACTCGGGGGGAAGGGGAACATAAATCCTCTCTAGCCAAATTTTCCTCCTAGCAACGTCTCCACTCTTGATTGGTTATTGCACAACAAATAAGAAAGAGACAATGTAATGGATGGTGTTGATTTCAATTGGAGAGAAAATAGTGCTGGAGAAATAAGAGAGGATCTGCATTCGGGGAGGGGGCTAACATTCACAAGGCACAACCACATAGGTGAAAGAGCATTAACTTGTTAAACCAGGCTCATTGAGTATCAAATATAAAGCAACAATGGGGAAGTTCACTCATAATAGGAACTCCCATAACTTGAAAAGCCAATAAATTATAAATACATGCACATTAGGCATGCATTCCCAAGAAATTTCGACATCACCTTATTCACCTATCCATCAATCCCCCCAAGATGTTAGATCATATGGAATATTCTCATTCATCAGAAGCAACAAAGGCAGCTTTGAGAAAGAAGAAGAGTAAAACAAAAGAAGGTTCAACGATGAACAAATCAAATCATTGGAATCCAAGTTTGAGACAGACTCAAGACTCGACCCCACAAAGAAATTGTAGTTTGCAAGAGAGCTTAGGCTGCAACCAAGATAGGTCGCCATATGGTTGTAGAACACAAGAGCTCGACGAAAGTCAAAGCAGCTTGAGCAAGACTACCCCAAGCATTAAGCCAATTATAACACTTTGGCTTCACAGTTTGATGCACTTAACAAGGAGCACCAAGCATTGTTAATACAGGTGAGGTACTTGAAATACACAATTGTTCTTCAGTTTGTAGGTTGGACATATATAATTATGGGATAATATATGTTTTTGTTTCCTTAATATCTCAGGTTTTAGTACTATAAAAATATATGTTACATTTGTGAAAAGTGATATGATTTTAGTCCCTCACTAAAACTAAAAACATGTTTTTTTTATAAGATATATGAACTAAAAATGTATCAAATTTTTATAAGAACCAAAATGGAATTTTGAAATATTTTAAGGACCAAAAACACATTTTGTCTGTAACTATATGTACATTTATACAAACATTTCGTATATATTATTAATTTTAATTTCAACAGTTGCAAGAGCTAAATGATCAAATACAAAACTCACTAGAACAAGCTCAAAGTTATACTATAAGATAAAAAGCAGCAAACAACGTGGAGAGTGAATCAGAAAATGGAGACACCATCAAAAGTGAAAAAGAGGTAGAGCAATCAAGCCCCTCAACAGAAAGATTAGAACACATTGTTGGTGATGTTCTCTCGGACGGTGACAGCAGCATAAAGGAAGAACAACACTTTGGCGTGGAAGATGAACCTGCCCCTTCTGAACTTTGTTGAGCATGCTAATGGTTCTTTGACATCATTAGAAGATTGGTGTATGTTTGAATCTAATGATATCTTAGGCCAATCAACCAGCTGTGATTGTCAATTGTGGGACTTCTGGTCCTAAATGAAATAGAACAACCAAATAATTAGGTGCATGTGTGTGACTATGCAATATCAGAAATTCAATAATTCTCCATGGAAAACCAAATAATTTACTCGATTTGAAAAAGAAAAAAAAAATAATTTTCCCAACACTGAAAAGAAAAACTTAAACAACCTGCCAATATACAAAGACAATCAGCTGAATTATAATGACAAAATTTGATTGAAAAAAAGACAAACAGTTATATATATAATACACACATATCTAAAGAGAACCTGAAGAAATTTTGCAGAAGCAATCCCCGGTGCTAATAATTTATGAAGCTATATGTTCGTTTTTTAATGACCATTAATTTGTAAAATAGATTGAAATATCACGACTATCCAGCTGCTAGGGCAGGACGTACCTCACCTTATATTATATATTGAATGGACAAAGACTGTAAAAATAATATTTAAATGTTTTAACTAGTTAAAAAATAATTATTAAATAATTTATATATGTTTTATAGTTCAATATTTTCTATTTTAAGTTCTTTACTTTCATTATAGTAATGGGTGTGTGAAGAGTTTGGACAAATTGTATGGGGTTATTAGTCAAGTCTCATTGGTATTGTACAAAAAATTATAATAGTATTTGGCCCAATTATTTTGGACCTCTTTTTCCTTTAATGCTTTATTTAGATATTAAAAAAAATTAAGAAAAGAAAAATAATAGATAAATATAATAAAAATCATGTATTATTTACATAGATAAAAATGAAAATAAATTAATAAAAAGTAAAAAGAATGTATATAAAGACATTTTAACCTTTATGTAAGAAAAAAATGAGAGAAATGAAAAATAAAAAAGAGAAGAAATTTTTTTGTTAGTTCCACACTTGAAAGGAGGGGAAAAATTTTAGTTCATGAATGTAAAAAGGAATATAAAAAATAATGTAAAATAGTCAAGTTTGTGAAACTCAACTATTCAAAAGGTTAATTATCAAGTCCTATGTTTAAACTTGGTTTAATACATGAGTAGGTCCCTCAACTTTTTAGGAATTTTTAATTAGGTTTCTAAATTAAAAAAATTTCTAATTAGGTCATTGATCTTCTATAATTTTTGCAATTTGGTCTCTGAAGTTAATTTATGGTGGCTTTAAATAGTTAGAAAAATAACAATTTGTAACAGTTTTATTAGGGACCTAATTAAAAACTTTCAAAAAGTTTATAAACCTATTGATGTATTAAACCTTTAAACTTCACCTATAAAACTTTGCATTAACAATTTAAGAACAATTTAATTTATTTTTCAATATTTTTTAGGAACGTTTGGTATATATAACTATTTTTATTTATGGGAATTATATTTCCTGCACATTGTGATTTTTTTAAAATATTATAAATATACTTAGTATACTTAAAAGATTTCTAGGAATATTATCATGAATATGGTTACAAATTGCTACCTTTATGTTAAAAAAGATGGAAGGGATTATTTTCTCCACACAAAAAAGTGAGACAGTCACCATTGGAGAAACCACCAGATACTAGAGGTATAGATAACAAGATTTCCTTTTGTGATATAGTTCTTAGTAACAAGCAAAGTCCACTAACCAGAGAGAGTGGATTTTATTGCATAAAATTTGGTCCACAAAGAACATGAAGGAGGCAACATGGTAATGCCAAAGGTGTACCTAGATTACTGTGTCATTCAAGAGCTGTGTAGTTCATGACAAGATGCTATAGCATTTAAATTGCTAGAAAAAAAATATATTGGTTACAATATTATGAAAGACAAGTTGATGGAACTATGGTGTTTTCAAGGGTGTTTGACATTATGGATGTGGACAATGGCTTCTATATATGGCCAAGTTCAACATGACAAAAGATAAGGAGAAGGTGATGAATAAGGACCCTAAATGATATTTGACCACTACCTAGTAGTCACACAATGGACTCCAAATTTTGTCTTTCCAATAGCGAAGATAGAGTGTACCCTAATTTGGATTTGATCTCTCAGTCTCAATTTATATAGTATGATGAAAGTTTTTTACTAGCCATGACACCAATAGTTGGCAAGCCTATAAAGGTGGATTCTGATACTCTAAGAGTGGAGAGAGGAAGATTTGCTTGAGTTTGTGTTGAAACAGAATTGTAATCAAAGTGTGAATGACAAAGTACCTTTAAAAGCTTCAGGAGCTAGACCAATTTAGTTAGGGTGGCCAAATGCATAAATTACCATTAAAAAAGATACCTATTCTATTTTTTTTATTATTGTAAAATTTTACATATTGGACAATAATTCACTTTATAAATTCATAATTTCTATAATAATTTAATACGTGGGTGTAAGATTAGTTAAAAGAAAAACTAAATCAAACTTCAAAATTTTGTAGACACTTACACAAGTTTCATAGATTGGAGCACATTTGTTTAATTTAAAAGAGTAATTTTGATTGTATTGATATCAACACAACTAGAAAATGTCATCAAGCCACACTACAATACATGTATATGTAAAAAAATTACCAGCTCATAAGGCAAGAAATTTAAGCATAAAATTACTATTTGGAAGTTATGAATTATAGTAATTATTAGTTATGTTTTCTTCTTGATATAAATTTTTTTATACTATTATTGTAGATTTTTTCCTATAAAAGAGATAACCTATACATGGTAAAAAAAATTATCAAATTAGATTGTAAATTTCAGTGAATTTTGATAAAATCCTTTCATAAATTTTGATAAAACCATTTATCTCACATAAAAAAAAATTCATATAAAATAATAATTAAAAAATTTGGGGGGGAGGGGTAAAAGGGGAGGCATGGCCCTTTTCCAGTAATGTAACTCTGCCCCTGACCATACACCACTACAAAGTGCTATACCTCTGTCTAGTTTCCTGAAAATTAAGTAGTTTTCTTTGCAGTTTCTATGCCACATAAATCTCTCACCCACAATAGGTAAGTCCACTAGATCACAATGATCCATGACTCTCCAAAGAGCAACAAACCTTGCTTGAGAAAAGTGCCTTATTTTTTATTGCCTAAATTTATTAAAATCGCTAATAAGAACCCCGAGGAGAAGGGAAAGATGAGCTTAGAGTATTCATGTAGCTCAAAAACTGACCACGAAGGGAAGGTATTGGGTTGGCATATAGTTCTGTACATATCAATTGCTACTTTTCCAATAAAACACTAAAAGTAATTAAGTGAGATCCTATATCAACAACAGAAAGTGCAAATTATTCTCTTTTTCCACTAGCACCCAAATGCCCCTGCATGCCAATATGCCTCCACAATAACAACTGGACTACAACTTGGTTGGTTCCAAAATGCAGTCATTCTGCCATATGGAATACACATTCCATGGTTAGTAAGATAATAGTTTTCAATTTGTGAATTACTTCCAACTAATGTCTATTTGCTTTAGCATTATTTGCCCGTTTCAAGAAAGCATGAATTTATCTATAAAAGCTTTCATAAAAAACTATCATTACTTCTTCCATGTTGGGTTCTTTTCCAAGTTCAGGGGCTAAGACCATTCCATTTTAAAGATGCTTGAATAACACATTATGATTATCAAAATGTAATGGAAAAGGCATAGAAGGAAGAAAGGGTACAACCATTCCCTAGAGAAAGTTAAACAGGACTCTATTATATTTAATTAAGATATCTTTGGTACATATTCAAGTGAAAAAGAAATGACCAATGTTCAACTCATGAAGGTTTATTAAACCAATTTATGGAATTAAATATAAAAAATAATGACAAATCTAAAAAAAAAACCATAAAAATTAGATGGTTTATAAATATTAAGTTTTTTATATAGAAATTACGTTTATTATACATACTTATCAATTTTCATGGATAATTGTGAGAAAATAAGAATTTTTCTCCTTTATCGCCCCGCGACAGAAGCAACACCACACAATGGACCACAACTTGCACAAAACTATCTACAACCATCGCAATTGTCATAACCATTTTCAATTACGAGGATGTGTAGTGATCCATTCCATGCTAGACAATGGCATCCAGTTGCATCATCCTGTGATGACTTAATATCGCAAGGTGATAGCTCGAAACCTACAACTTCTAAATAGCCTTTTTCTTCCACTTTTAAGTGATTTTTGTTGGATTTCCAGATTTAAAGCAAATTGTCTCAATTCCTCAAAGCTTTTGCAACTTGTGCAAAATTTTCACCAAATCAATTAAGTCTTTTATAAGCTTACTGAGAGATTGAGCTTGAGTTTGGAGATTCTTCAAGGAAGATTCACTTTGGAGTTTTAATGGAGTGTATCCATTACTAGTTCTTTGTCTTTTTTCTTATGCTAAGTATTTGTTTTCATTCTGTTTGTGTTTGTAACAATCGTGACATTGTTTTGAACTTTTATCTTGTTTAGTTGAATCTTAATTACATGTTTTTTATATCAATTTCATGTTTTATATGCTTAAAGTCTTTGGTAAGGTGGAAACCATCCAATTAAAGTTAACTTGGGGTTAGCTTAGGAGAGGGATTATGAGTTAGAGATATGAGAATTGAGAGAATGTACATAAGCTGTAGGATTAGAGGTATGTACATTGTGTGCATTAAGTAATGCACAAGTGCTTAGTGAGTGCTCATAAAGAATTAGGATACTTGTTTTGACAATTGGGACACATTGCCAAGGAATTGAGACAAGGTTCTAAGGAAAGTCGAATGTTGAATGATTGTGTGTAGTTAAGGTTTTGGACAGTATTTAGGAGGTAGGAGTAATGAAGCATGAGTTACTAGTCATTTGTGTAAGTGTAGTTTATTTTGAGTGTTTATGTTGATTTTTTGGAATTTAAAGTTTAACCTAAGTCCAAACTAACCCTCAACTAATCACTATGACAACCTAACTTCGTTTTGCTTGGCTAATGTCAACTACAAGTGTGTTATGCTCATTCTAGCCTTCATGAAACGATATTTGTACTTATTACTTTATTACTTGTCGACCAGTACACTTGCCGAAATAATGTTGTGATAATCTGCTTTACACATATTTTCATAAGTGTCATACCATCCACTACACGTTCTTTCATTTTCACAACTTGACTTTGCTAAGCAGACAAATCGATTATTATTATTATTATTTGATGCATGCATTTTATAACTCATTTAGTATAGTTATTTTTATTAGATTGCATGCTTTTTATTACAGTTTAGGATTAGTTAGGTGTCTAATTGCATGATTTTCCTCTCTTGTATCATGTTACGCCTTTTTCTTTACTTGCCTTTGGTTTTAGGAAAACCTTGTAGGTTGCTTGGACTTGGAAAGCAAAAGATTTACAATTGGGAGTCCTCTAGATGATTTGAAAACCTTTGAGCACTTAAAAGCCTATTTGGAAAGCAATGGAGTCACCCTAAAACATTTGAAAAGCAAAATTTTAAAGAAAAAGCTTTGGAGACCTCGCCACCATCTAGTAGTAATCGCCACCACCTGGTGGCACCTCCGCTAATGACCAAATTCGCACCTACGTGTCCACCACCACCAACTAGGGGCGCACCCCCTGGAGCAAATTTTCACACCTGTGTGTCTACCACCAGATGGTGGTGCCTATCACTAGGTGGTGGGAAGAGCTACCTGAAGGATTTTACAAGTTTTTAATTTTATTTTGAGGATTAACTTAGGACCAATTGTAATTCAGATATAAATAGACTTTCTTAGGAATTTTATTTGGGGTATCTTTTGAAAGCACAGAGAATTGGGGATTTCTCTCTTGGTCTTCAATTATCTCCAGTTTTGTCTTATGTTCTTTCTTTTCTATCTTTGGTGTTTTCTCATGACTATGTGGGAGTAGAATCTTATCTTTCTAGGATTGGGCATAGCCGTATGATTGTCTTAATGAATTGATTTCCATTTATCTATGTGTGATCTTGTTTCTCTTTTGATTTCTCTCCTATTGCTTAATCTATGAGAAACGAATTGGCCAGCGTTTTTCATAATCTTAAGGATTTGGGGAGGTACTGAAAGGTGAACCCAAACACTAAACTATAGGAAAGGAACTTAGGTTTAAACCACGAAAGTAGGTTAAAGCCTTCGATGAATAATTGAATTAATAAAGAACTCAATGGGTCTAATTGAACACAGCCATCACGACAGTAGGTGGTAAATTTGGTTTAATACCCCTTCGTATCTTGAAAGAGAATGAATGGTACCTTAGGTTAATTCACCTTCAATGAGAACAGGCAAAACACATAGGTAGCGAAATTAAGATATTAAGCGTTATAGTGTAAAACCCCAATCCTGAAAGTCTTCCTTATTGAACTACATCCAATTTTAATTACAGCTTTATTTAATTTCTAAATTGCATTTTCTCCCAATTGCTCTACCCTAAATTTTCCTAATCAAAATTCTTTTTGTTTAATTTTTATTTGTTTAGTGATAATCACTGAACACATAGTCCATGTGGAGACGATCTTTTAATTATTACTTGACGACAACCATGCACTTGCGATTTTTGCACATCATCATCATCATCATCATTATTAATAAGATTTGAGGATCCAAGTCCTCTCTGCCAACATTCCTCTTTATGCCTCTCTATCTCTCTCTTGCTTTTCTTTTCTTTTCTTTTTTTATTCCAATTTTAAGCTCTCTCTCTTATATTCTTTCTCCTCTCCTCTCTATGTTTTTCCTATTGTAGAGACAGGAGGCTGGAGAGGATCCAAAATGTAAATTTGATAGATCGAGTGTCGATAAGAAAGTCGTTTTATATATAATACATTTATTTTTATTGATTTACTCATTTAAATAAGTAAAAGAAAAACTTATTTATTTTGCTTACTTATTTTTATTTCATCCAAAAGATATATCTATGTTACTATAATTTTTTTTCCTTTTTCTCTTATATTTTTTTCTTTCTACATGTTTCTAGAGTGAAACAAAGTGTTAGCGAATATCCTTTAATTAAAACTGGAAGGGACATATTTAGCTGGTTGCCTTATAAAAGACTACATTTCAATTTCAATGGTCTTGTCTTGTCCTGCATGTCTTGTTCCTTCTTCTCTTTCTATATATATATTTTTTCTCTCAAACTTTATTTTAAAACTTGAGATCCCGAACTTCCCATTGACTACTCTTCTTCCCTTTTAAATTTTGATTTTGTTGAAGTTTTTCAAAGATACCTATCATGACCAATCAAATTGTAACTAAGCAAAATATCGACAAATATTCCATGTTATTTAAATTAATGAATCTTTCTATTCACACATACATTACCGAGCAGCTCACATGAAATACGCAGGAAAGCTCACCGAAAAAAAAAAAATCTCAATTTTATCTACATTAACCAATTAAGTCAACAAATAAAAAAATTTATTTATATATAGATGTAGAATTTTTTTTATCCTCATCTAGTACCAAAAAGAAACTAGTTAAAAAAAATCAATTCTCAAAAATTTATTTACAGATTTTAAACAATTAAGTCAACAAATAAAAAACTTTATTTATATATAGATATAGAGAACTTTTTTATCCTCATCTAGTACCAAAAAGAAACTAGTTAAAAAAAAAATACGGGAGTATATAACCAAGTAGCTTAAAAAAAAAATAGTTAGCTCTTTAATCTTCATTGAGTGGTTACACATTGAAACCACGATGCGATTCCCGTCTAACCAATAAACAACTTGCTAATTAATCCACATAAATTGTTCCTTTCATCCGTAGCAATATCCATAAGCTAGTTAGTGTACTCTGCTTTACAATATACTAATTAACTCTAACTGATATGGTTGTATACATAAATCTTGCATTATAAAAAACTACTACAGGATATTTGCGCGCGGGCTTATAAGTTAAGAAAAAAAAAAAAAAGACAATAAATTACCAAAGTTGTTGATTAGATCACACACCATACTAACATGCGGATGTAACCTTTGCGGTGTTTAGGAAGATTATATATTTATATATATATTTAATAACTGGGACAGGGCTGCTGAAACCAACCAATTAAAATAACTGCAGGAATAAATATAAATGATAAAGAAACATCTATAATAGGATCATGTGTGAATTGATGGTGAATATTAAGCAAGCAAGTTGCATGAAGTGTAATTTAATGATTTAAAATATACGTTTAACATTTTGCATCTCGAATCAAATCTTTGGAAAGGAAACAAGAGAATATTATGAGCTATAGATAATGCTTCTGTTTTTTATGCAGTTGATTGCACTTTGGTTATGCGCCATGCTTAAAGTAATCAGATACAAAGGTGGTTCTCCCCTGGAGTAAGCACCCCTTTTTTTATTTGGTTTTTAGTGGGGGAAGCGGCTTGCTCTTATGACAAAATTTCAATTTGTCAACAGTTAATTTATTCCAATTAGTGAAGTTAAATGTAGCTTAATTTGCATGTTATTCATAAAAGGATGTTATAGTATTCTATGTACCTAAATTAAATATACTGATGGGATATATCTGGCTAGGCTGACAGGAACATAAAAATGATATTTAATGTTCCTAACACTATGACTATTTCAGAAGTAATGATATAACATTACTTCCTAACTTTTTCAAAGGCATACGTTAAAATGATTCAAATCTTTTAGAAGTAATGATATTTCAGAAGAATAAGAGCATGGAGATCTATAAGCGTAGGACCCAATTTCACATCTCGGAAATATTGCCTCCTGCGACTTATGCTTTCCATATATTATGCCTAGTTTTTTATTTATCTAGTCAAAAAGAAAGTGTCATGCACAGGAGGTGTGCTCTATCATCAATCCATTAGTGCAAGCCTTAAAAACCCTTGAAAAAACAAAGGACCACGGATCCCAGTTGTTAAACATATTCTTCACTAAAAGATCCATTTCTGATGAAAGTATATGGAGAAAAAGAAAAGATATGACTCAAAGGAGATTTTTTTTTTTTTTTTTTCACACCATGTACCGTTAATTTCTTGCATCTTTTATTGTAGGGAGGGGAGGGGAAGGAAAGAAAATACATTAAAATGTAAAATTCTCCTATTTTATTATCTACAAAATCATATAAAATGATGTAAAAAAATAACGAGGGCAAGCAATTTGTTGGTCAAAGAATGTCTAGCCGCCTGTCACAAACCACAAAAGTCAGTCAGAACTAAGAGCATGGCATCGAATCCAATTAACCATCATGTAAAATGAGAGTTGTTTAAAGCCTAGTGGGTTAGGTCCCTTGCAAAGCAAGCTCAATAAATTATGAATTTGTATTGATTGAACATTAACTTTCTAAGATTGAGGATATATATAACTGGAAGGTTATGAGTTGTTAGTGTTTTTCTTTTAAAATGTAAATTTTATAATGAATATTGATTAAAATGGAGTTGAATTGGTTTTTAATTTAATTTTGAAATATTTTTACTTCAATTTTAAAAATTGAAAGATGTGGTTTTGGTTTTAGATTTTAGTTGCATAAACAATTTATTTAAGTCTTTCATCTATCTTGAAAGATACACTACCATTGTTATTGTTGTTGTCGTTTTCATCACCATTTTTGTTATCACAAGTTTATTGTCATTATCACCGTCATGTCACCTCCCCCTCTCTTGTTTCTTACCCCCACTATTATCCTTTTATTTTGGTTTTTCATATGTATTCTCCTTTAGAGATAATCCTGTTTGATGTACGGTCAAATATTAAATGTGAGTACATCTCTAGTAGGCAGTTGAACCTTGATCTACCACGTTGTAGAGGACTAGTCTCTTCTGTTAAATTCAATGCTCATTGATCCCCCACTATCATCCTTATTACCAAATATAAGCTTGAATTAAATAGAAAGTACTATGTGTGGTTTAGATTTCCTCTTCTCTCTTTCCTTGTAACAAGGGATTGGTTATGTTGCATTTTACTATTTGATATATACCATAATTAAATAGCACAAGTCACGAGCTTGGTTTGATTCTCAAGAACAGGATAAATTTTACTTTCTTTAAAAATATTTAGGTACTTAAAGAATGTAATACTTTTAACTGATTATAATTTATTTAAATTTAATTATATAATATATTAAATTCAATCCTTAGGTATATATTTTCATGCCCTATATCATATGTTATATTTTTATTAATAACTTAATATATTGCTTCATAAATTACATATTAGTTTCTCCTCTTTGCTGAGTCAAAAAGGATTTATAACGCATTCAATAATGTTTAAAAATGCTATATTTTCTAGCATTATTATATAAGAAACTCAAGGATGACGCTTTGAAAGAACTATATCTTAAAAAAATATAAGATAACACTTCTTTAAAGAAGTATGGTCTTAGATACTCCTTAGACATCGATTCTTTGAACTAGTGCTAGTTGATTTCTACTTAATGCAATACAACTTGTTTACATTTTGATCTTCGATTAATACATATTTTTAAAAAATAGATTATTATAATTTACTTTAAAAAAAGAAATACAAAATTACTTATTTAGTGCATTAAAAATTTATTTAATATAAATTAGCTATTAAAATGTTTGCGATTTTAAATAACTTTTTTAAATAATATCAAAATGTTCATTCTATCAAATTATTACAAATCAAAATAAAGATTATTTTAATACCTTTCAGCTTATAAAAAAAGGTTTTAACATAAAAAATATTTGAAAGATTAAATGACAATGGTTAGCTGCTAATAATTGTAAGTTAGAAAGAAAAACTTTTGAACAAGTTACAATACAGGGTTTGTAAACACCAGGAATGTTTTAACAGAAACCTTGGACGTAGAGTTAATCAATTAAAAGTGGTTTCGCAAAGAATTAAAACTAAGTAGTAAAATGAAAATGAAAAACAAAGGAATAAATTGGAGGGGGGGGGGTGTTGGTTAATTGTTTCAATAAGAAATAAAATTGTAAAGGTGATTTGATAGTAAGAAGCATTAATATTTAATTGCAATACTTACTTCTCTAAGGTTAATTATGTTTTTGGTCTCTCATTTTTTGTCGATTTTTGTTTTTAGTACTTCAAAAATATTTTGACCGGTCATAGTCCCTCATAAATTTTCTGTCTGTATTTTTAGTCCCTACCGTTAACTTGGACCGTTAAGTGATAACATGACATCCACATTGGCAGCCACATGACTTGCCACATGTACTACTAGTCTGACGTGGCAGCTACATGACAAAAAATTATTTTTTAAAATTGATATAATTTGTTTGGCGGTTTCACAACTGCTAGAAAAATGTAAATTATGAAGATGGTCCTTCATTTTATCATGATTTACGTGTTTAGTCCAAAAAAAAAAGTTTGACCAATTTTAGTCCCTCAAATTTTTTTCATTTGTGTTTTTAGTCTCTCCCGTTAACTTAGACAATTAAAATTTAATAATTAATTAATTATTATTTTCACATAATTTATATTATTATTTTATACTCATACAAGTATTTTCCTCAAAATTTATTTTAACTAATAATTTATTAATTAATTATAACTAAAAAGATTATCACAGTACTTCTCTTACCTTTTCATTGCTATGCTTCGATAATTCAAGGTATTCATAATCTCTTATGAAAAGACTAGCAATCTAACCTCTTTGATTATCCTTTGCATGTAATCTTTTTTTTTTTTCATTTTTGTATTTTTGCTGTGAAATAATGTGTAAAATAATAATATAAATTATGTGAAAATAATAATTAATTAATTAATTATTAAAGTTTAACGGTCTAAGTTAATAAGAGGGACTAAAAACATGAATGAAATTTTTTGAGGGACTAAAACCGGTCAACCTTTTTTAAAGAGACTAAAAACATAAATCGTGATAAAATTAGGGACCATTTTCATAATTTACATTTTCTGGCAGTTGTGAAACCGCCAGAAAAATTATATCAATTTTAAAAAAATAATTTTTTGTCACGTGAATGCCACATTAGACTAGTAGTCCACGAGGCAAGCCACATGGATGCCACATAATCACTTAATGATAGGGATTAAATACATGGACGGAAAATTTATGAGGAACTATGACCAATTAAAATATTTTTGAGAATTGACAAAAAATGAGGGACCAAAAACATAATTAACCATATTTCTTCACTACAAAATATTGTTAGTTCCTTTAACTGATTAAGTATGTGGTTTGGACTCAAGTAGGTAAGTTGTAGTTCTACATCTTAGCTTTTCATTTTGGTTTTACTCTATTTGTACACTTACAGTTCAAGATATGTTCATTGGACGAAACATTGCCCAAACATTAAATGATACTTCATCTCCTTTATCGTATGCAATTTTCACAAGTTAAATGTTGGATTAGTCTTGATTTCTTCATGAAAGTAGTAAATCTTACTCTTAACTTTCCAACTAGACCAAGATCACTTCATTTTGATAAAGATAGTTTAAGTTATGGACTACATACTGAGTAAGGATTAGAATAAGACAAAAAACGAGACTTATCACGTTTTTGCTCAAAATTCAAATAAAGCCTATTATCATAAACCCCAATTCAATTGAATGTTTTTGGCCATGATAATTATGCTATGAAGCTAAGTTTAACACTTCGAAGACTTGAAAATAATTGATTTATCACTAAATTTTTAGTGAATTTGTGAAAGATTAAATTAGTAATTTAATAAAAAATGTTAACTTATTAAAGTCAAATTTATAAAAATTATCACATATTATATTTTTTTTATATTATGGTTTGTACTGTAGAAAAAATATTAATCATGTGAATGTAAATTTTTTGTGGTACGCGTGTAAAAAAGAAACAAAAGAAAGAAACCAAGCTATATGCAAGGAAATTGAAGTCTCATATCATAAGTTAGATGCCTAGAGTAGATTAAGATTAAGATTAAGGAGATCATGATTATGGTGTCTAGAAAATCAGCACAGAATTTCTCTTTCAAGGAATATGGTGAAGAGGCGCAACCCGATTAAGATTGAGGAGAGATGGAGATATGATTTCTCGGCAATAACTGCATACTTGTAAAAAATATCAGTGTCGTTAGGAATGAGAATTGTATCCAGATCCTATGAGTATCTACAAAAAAATACTTTTAATGTGGAGGGTAAAAACTCGTACAATGGGAATGGGGGCAAGGTGGGGATTTATGCACAAAATTCAATGAAGATGGATGCGGGTAGGGGTTTATAGTACCCACCTCGCTCCAGACCCACATTTTTATATGTATAATTATTTAAATAAAATATTTTATTTGTGTGTAATTATATATATTATAAATTATTAATTTAATTGATAAAGTTATAAATCTCAATCACTTTAATTTTAATTTTACATTTTTTCTCTAATTATATAAAAACCATATATTTTTATCTATCTTATTTTTTTATCTACTATAATTTTTCGTTAAATAATTAAATGAATCACATTTTATAAAAGTTAAGAATTGAAACATCAAATGCCTATAATTTCAAGCATCAGGAGAACTCGCACATCCTTCTTTGCCATGCTAAATCACTTGGTACAAACTATAAACCAATTACAATGGATGATTTTAATGTTATGTTTAGTTGATTTAATGTTATGTGTTAGATTATTTAAAAGTGAATTTTTAATTTAGTTGTAACAATTTTTTAATTATTTTTTTATTGATTTATTGACCTCATACATAAGAAAAGTGCGGATATAAGTATATAGGTATCCAACAAGTATGAAGATGAAAATTAAAGTTGTTATCTGTATGGATATGAAAGCAGGTACAAGTATTTTTTTCAAATGCGGGTATCAAAATGGGGTACTATAGTACCTAACCCATTACCATCCCTAGGTATCATTGACAAGAAAAATAACGATGGAGTCAAAGTAGGCAATAATCCTTGTGTAACTCAGGCTCCACATGGATCATATTAATGTGAAATGATATACTTGTCTAACATTAATTTGATAGTGAAATTTAAAGAATCTAATTAAAATAGCTATATAATAGTAAAAACTAATTTAAAACTTGTATAAAAGCTGCACATTAGTGTATAACAGTGAATTTTAATAATAATATACATTAATATTCAAAATTAGAAAGCCATTAATAAATGGTTTCGTTACTATATTTTTTGTATTAAAAAATGGTATAGTTTAAATAATGTATGATTTGATTTCCCAAATTTTTAACACAAATCAAGTCTCTCTATTTTTAAAATTAAACAAATTCAGTCTTCTTATTAACTTTTTTCTATATAATAAAACCTTAAAATCTTACTTTCTATTCAAATAGTTAGAAATTTATGATAAAATTGAGATTCATATAAAATAAGTTTAAAATTTTAAAATATGAATTTTAGTGAAATTTTGGTAAAATTCGAAGGATTTAATAGAATATAAAATTAGGATTTGAAGAAAACAGGAAAAATTGAGATTTTTTTTATGAAATTTAACAATTTGGTTTACGTGAGTTTTTTAAAATATTAAAATAATTTAATCAATTCAATCTTTGAATGTTTTAAATATAAAATAAGAATTGAGAATTTAAAGTAAAAAATAAGGTTTAATTATGTTTTTAGTCTTCCAAATTTGATAAATATATATTTTAGTTCCCTAAATTAAAAATTAATCTTTTTAGTCCTTCAAATTTTAAAAATTCCTGTTTTGGTCCTTTTTTCCAAACGCAATTAGTGAATCTACCACACAAAACCCACTCAATAATGTCCTTGTCAATGAAAACATCACATTGAACTCAATTGATGTTGCATAGCTGACTTAATTTGGCCTATAAATGATATTGTAAGTAGTCCAAAAGGACTAAAACGATATTTTTTAAAATTTGAGGGACTAAAAAGATTAATTTTTAATTTGGAAGACTAAAAAAATACATTTTTTAAATTTGGAGGACTAAAAACATAATTAAGCCAAAAAATAATAAAGAAACTTAATTAAATAATTAAACAAATTAGAAGGTTAAATTTACACAATAAAGCTTTCGAAAATTAAAATTATACACCAACTATAATAAAAAAAATAAAAATACAATTAAACTTGATTAGAATCAGTTCATAACTACACCCACAAATTCCAATATATAAGGATTTGACTCCATATCCCACATACTATACAATCCATAATATATATATATATATATATATAGGGATCCAGTTACTCTAAGAATAACTCTTAGTAGAGTTACTCTACTCAATAACTTTTGATATATATTGAATATCAATAATCTAATCGTTGAATATTTTGATATTATGTCAATGATCATGCATATCAAATTTTAGATGAATTGGAAATTTGTAGCTAGTTAATCTTATAATCGACATTGACTTATAATTTAGAAAAGTATATTATACGTTAATTTGAATTTATTAAATGAAGTGTTAAATAGTTTTCAAGCTTTATAAAAATTTGTAGACTTAATCTATTCAATAAAATCTTTTAATTCAATGATTTGATCATTGAATTAAATTTGGAGTTACACTTGGTAGAGCTACTCCACTAAATAATTCTTGATAAATATTAATTTTAACAATCCAACCGTTAAATATTTTGATATTATGTCAACAACTATGCACACCAAATTTTAGGTAAATCGAAGATTTGTAAATAGTTACTCTTATAATCGATATTTATTTATAATTTAGAAAAGTACATTATATGTTAATTTTAATTTATTGAATGAAGTATCAAATAGTTTTCAAATTTTATAAAAATTTGTATACTTGATCTATTCAATAAAATCTTTTAATTTAATGGTTGAATCATTAAAATTTAATATATATTAAAAGTTATTGAGTGAAGCAACTCTACCAAGAGCTACTTTTAGGGGGTGTTTGGTATAAAAGAAGTTTTTAGTTTTCCAGGAATATGAAATTGGAAATGTTTGGCTTTCATGTTTAGTTTATTATTTAAAAAATAACATTTTCAAGAAACATTGTTTTCCAAAAATATTTTTTACCTATGTTTCTCAAGAAATTATTCCCATTGGGAGATGTGGGAATTTAACTTTCTTGAGTTAAGAGAAAAGTTTTATTGCAAGTAAAAATATTACGTAATCTTTATTAACTCATATAACATGATAAATAATTAAAATTTATAGGAAAGTTCTATTAAAACTAAACGTAAAATCTTTAATCTCAAGTAACAAATATAAATATTTTCAAGAATATTTATGACCAACTAAATAGATTTTAGTCATTCCTAGAAATCATGATTTCTGAAATTCTCTTCTACCAAACACACCCTTAAAGTAACTTGATCCTCGTCCTTGTATATATATATATATATATATATATATATATATATATATATATATATATATATATATATATATATATATCCTTAAAAGCATACACACGCGATTAAATCATAAGGTCTTTGCCTAAAATTATGCACGCGCCATTAAATTATAAGGTCCTTGCCTATTTGTCAATCAAAATTTGAATAACCTAAGGTTGTTGGCACAAGTGATTCGGCACTTGTGTTCCTTAACCAAAGATTGGGGTTTGATCCTCAACTTAGGAATGGAGTCACGACTGGAGGTACTACTTTACCTCTAAAATGGGCTAATCCAGTGGGAAAAGAATTAATTGGATGTCAAATAGAAGCTATGGATACCTCCTGGTTAGACCAAAAGAAAAAAAATTGAAATTTGAATATTAATCGAAATTAATTAAAGATCGTAAAAATCTCCACTTTATTAAATAACTGGTTTAAGAGAGTAATAGTTCTCTACATATATATAAAGGTCAGATTGTGGATAGAGAGTGTATTAACCGAAAAGGCAAAATATTTTCTGTCATATGGAAACTCATAATTCATAAAGGGGTTAAAGAAGAAAAGACAATTTAAGCAAGAAAACATGACAAAAATGAAAAAAATATATATGTAAATATAGTAGAAAGAGAAATGTTAGTAACACTCTCTCAAACACTCTTTTTCTAACACTTTCTCTATTATTGATTGAAATTTATTGAAAATTACAAATTTTGGTAAGTCTCACTTCTCATTTAATGACTTTCTATCTTGATTTAGAAGTGAGATCCACCAAAATTTGTGATTTCCAATAAATTCTAGTCCATAATAGAGAGAATGTTAGAAAGAGAGTATTGTTAGCATTCCTGATAATAGAAAAAGGCAAAAAAGGTGCATAAAGACATTATTTTATCACAAGAGATAAAGACTTAAATTCATTATATAAATGTAAATTTTTAAAAAATGTTTTTATATGACTTTCTTTTTTTATAGACCACAAATATTCTTCGTTGGAAACAATTTTGCTCGAGTTGATTAAAAGCATTATGGATGATAAAACTCTCTCCCAAATATTTAACGCACTTGGATTCTTAAAACTCAAACTTAAGATTCTTAAAACTCTCTCACAAATTGATGGTTTATTCTAGTTTCATACCAAAAACAAAAACTGCAATGTGATAGCAATGAATTTAAATGGAGAAAAAAAAATGCAATTCACTAATGTCATCATACAAAAATATTTACCACCAAATATGTGGATAATACAAAATTGTTTCAACTTAACTAAGAATCTTAAGTTTGAGTTTTAAGAATGTAACTACGTAAAATATTTGGGGCCTTTACGAGAAATAATTCTACTTGAACTAGATAGAACTACTATGACAACAAAGTCCCCCCCCCCCCCCTGAATATTCAATGCAACTATATATTCAGAACTTATACTCTAAACCACTAATTAAACTAGAATAATTCTATTCCATTTGATCTTCGTTGTCGGTGGTATATTACAGTCTGTAATGTAGGAATCTTAATTAATTGGTATGTTTCGACACTGAGTGTTATTATTAATGGACGTTCATTTACATGGTAAGAAATGTACTTGTTTGTGATAATGTCTCAAGTTTAATATCTTTTTGGTCTTATTATTATTTCAAATAGGTTTAAATATGATTTTCATCCATGTACTTTAGCGTTTTTTTATTTTTTATTCTTGTAATTTTTTTTAAAATCATCCTTGTATTTTAGCACTTTTTATTTTTAGTTCCTATCGTCCAACTTCTTTAAAAAAAGTTAAATTGCTAATGTCATCATGTGACACATCAGTAAATGACATCATGGTGATGTCATCATGTGACACATTAGCATAAATAACATGTCATCACTACCACATCAGCAAACAATGCCACATCAGCAAATAGTGTCACATCATCGTTACTGTAGATGGACTAAAAATGAAAAAAAAAAAAAAGAACTTACAAGGACGAAAATTGAAAAAAATTTACATTGACTAAAAAAAGAAAAAAGGGCATATTTGTAGGCACGAAAAAATTAAGCATTAAATATAATGTATAATGTATAATTTATATTTAATATAAAATAAAAATCTTAATGACAAAAACACTACAGCCAAAGAGTTAGGTATTCCAAGATAAAAGCACTACCATATAATCAAAATTGCTTGGCCAATCCTACGCTTATGTGCCAACTTAATCCAATGATATAACAAACATAACTATAGCATTGTCTTACTATCATCATCAATCCAAACATCTAATTGAATAGGGAAATAATACATATATATGAAATGTGGGTGGCTGGACTCGTTATGATTGGCATAATTATCTAAATAGCTTGACAGTAGATGATGACTAAAGTATATCAAGTGCACTTTTCTGTTGTTGTGTATTACTACTTGTGTTTTGTATAGAGGGCTACCTCTATTTTAAAGAATTTGGTCTCATCCACACACTCTTTTATAGTAAATTTTAGTTCTTATTATTATTTTTATAATTTTTTTATTTGTAGACTGAGGATGTTGTTGTGCTCATATTAGACTGACACAAATAGCTAATTTTGGTTTGACAGTTCTTTATATCTCTTTCAAGTTTTCTATTTATCTTAATCAATCTGGTTACTGTTAATTGTATTCATTTGATTCATGACTTTTGTATACTTGTTAGTAGTACATATTAATTGAGTTTTGTCTTTCCTTTGAAGTTTGAATGCCATAAATAATTGTTATGTGTTTTTTTTTTTAATAAAACATGGGTTGTGGTTATTATGAAACATAAGTGCTCTTTTTGGCAGCCTTAGGTATAGGAAAGGAAAGCAATGTATGGATTTTTTTTTTTGTCTATTTTTGAAGTATGATTCTCAACACAAGGGAGCTTGCTTTAATTGATAATCATGTGCTTGTTTGCTAGTTTCGTTGATGAGTTATGCCATGTAGTATATTGTGTGAAGGTTGCCAAAGTAAATGAAAATAGACAATAAATGAAACCATAGGATTGGTTAATTTATAACAAAGGATTGTGAAAATAATCAAAAATATTTGGAAGATGTAGCAAAAGATTGATTAATTCTTTTAATGCTTGCAAATATGGTATTTTTTCTTCTTTTAGTCAATATAATTTTTTTATTTTTCGTCCCTGTAAATTCTTTTTTGTATTTTTAGTCCCTGTAAATGTTTTTCTTTATTTTTAGTCCGTCTACAGTAACAATAACATGACACTGTTGCTAATGTGGCACTATTTGCTAACGTGACAATTATGACATGTCATTTGAGCTTATGTGTCACACAATAACGTCATTTGCTAACGTGTCATGTGCTGTCATCAGTATGATTTTTGCAATTTAACAATTTTTTGCAACGAGTTGAACGACAAGGATTAAAAATAAAAAGTGTTAAAGTACAGGAACAATTTGAAAAAAATTGTAGAGATGAAAAATAAAGAAGTACTAAAATACATAGATGAAAATCATGTTTAAACCTTTTAAATAATATCAAAATACATCTTTCCTATGAAAAATAAAACACATCGGACAAAATAGATACTATATTTTACCAATTAGTTTTCGTACAAAAGAGATGAATAAGGGATTTTCGTCAAATCTCATATTATATTTTCTAAGAGTTTAATTATTATGTACTGTCAATATAAAAACTTTTACACCATTAATCACAATCGAAAATCAGTTTTAATGTGACTTTTAGGACAATTATTATAAAAATTAACTAACTTATCATACATAGCTTATTTTTTCTTTTTCTAATTATTAATTAATATTTTAAAAATGACATCATTTCACGTTTGCTTTTCATGCCTTCGACTTTCGTACTAAACACCATCACTCTAAGAAATAATATATTTGCCGCGGGTCTTGCTCACTCCCCTGTCGCAACGCCACTAAATTTACAGAAATGATTTTTTTATTAAAAAAAGTTACATATTGACCACGAAAATAGTCATGACTATTTTTCCACGCATGAACTATGTAAATTATAATATAGATCTGTGGGCAATTCTTACAAAGCTTTTGTTCGGATTTTGAATTTGGATTTGGATCAAAATGAAAAGAATAAAAGAAGAGTAATACAAAGAAGAGCAAATAAAAAAATAAATTTGTTTTTTAATGTTGAAAAAGTAAAAAAAATGAAAAATATTTTTTTGTTTGATTAAAAAATTAAGAAAGTATAATTATATTAAATAATTTTAATTAATTTTTTATTAAACAAGTGAGTAGATGAATAAATTTATTATTTTAATAAAAATTTTATTTTTCCTTCACCGAAAGAGAAAAAAAAAATCAAACGATAACAAATATATATTTTTTATTCATATCATTTGTTTTCCACTTGTTTTTACTTTTACTGCTAAGGAACATAGCTCAAGGGTTGGTTTGGTTACAGTTGCACCGTTGCAGAGATAAGTAAGAGAATCAAGGGACAGGGATTGGTGATGGTGGAGTTGAGTCATCATGGGCCGTTCAGCAGGTGCAAACATGGGGCAAAGCACCAGGCGAGGCAGGTGGGTCCCTGATTATTTAAAGGCCTGATTTACAACTTACACAGAATCCTGCGACCGTAGCAGCACATCATTCGGCCCATGTGTGATGGTCCGGGCTCGGGAAGACCGTTCTGTCCTTTGCCATTTGAAAAGGGCAACACGTGGCGAAAGAGAGCAGTATATGGTATTGGTAGTACTATATTGAGGGAGAGGCCATACTTATGCTGATCAGAATAGATGAGATCGGTGACAACAGATCACTGAGTCAGTAGTAGTGGTAGTAGTACACTACTCACTCTTCAGTAATCACTCATTGTAAGAATCATAATTGCATCATCAGACAATGTCGTGCCATACGTATCGGTCAACCCAACCTGAAATTTACGACCCACGTTAGTATGTCGTTGAATCAAATAAGCTCAGCGCGGTGCACCTGTTGGAGAAAACAAACCCCTCTTTATTTACAATTAATGTTTTTAAAACTGCACTGATTTAAAGTTTAATAATTTATTCGTAGTTGAATTGTACTTAAACTGATATTAATAAAATAATAATAATAATTAAAAAATATATAAAATAATATTTAAGAAATATAATATCATAATTTTATAATATTAAAAACTAAAAATATAATATAATTTTATAAATTCTTAACGTGTACAATACTTAGAAAAATTTAAATTAAATATGTTATAACACTGAAATTTAAATTTTAATAATACACATTAACATTTATTAATAAAAACAAGTTTACATGTAGAATAAAAAAGAAAATGACAAATATTTTAGGTTGATTTTTATTTTTTTTAAGAAAAAACATCAAAATAATATTTTGTTAGACATTTTTAATTGAACTGCTATGAACCGGTTTTTTACCAGTTTTTGGCTGGTTCACTAGTTCGTAGACCGGTTCTTTAACTAACATGTTTTCTGGTTCAATTGGATCAGACACAAGACCGGTTCACCAATTTTCTGGTTAAACCAAGCGGTCCGATTTTTAAAATATAGCTTACAATTGAGTAAATTATATTACTATCTTTAAAAAATTTTAGATTGTATACAATATTTTTTTATTTTTACACTAATCTTTTTAATTATTTGAAAAATATTATATTGACACTCTTTATATATTACACTAATTTCTCTTAATTGTTTAAAAAATATTACGTCGTATACTCCTGTAAGAGAGGTCGTTGTAAACGTTAAAAAGATATGAAAATTATGTGCAATCTAAAAAATCTTAAAGGGTTTCCATATAATGGGTTTCCATATAATTTACTCTAGAATTAAAAGATATAGAACACATAAAGGATATATTACAAAATAGAAATAGCGAAAGACACAATTTAATGTGATTTAACACTTCTTATTTATGTTTATAGAAATATCTCAATACCCTTTTGTTCACTTAAATAACATATCCCATTATAAGTTTTTTGAATAAACTTGTGAAATCCTTCCTTCACATTACTCCCTTCTCCAGGCCAATACATACCAAAAAATAAAGCCTTTCACCCCATTTTTTGCACTATAAAAAACAATTACTAATCACAATAGGTTGTGTTGATTAAGGTTAATATAAAACAAAGCTGAAATCAAACATAATCATTCACATAGTATTGTGCATAAGATAACTTGAATTGATGTAATCCAAAATATATAACATAAAATGATAATATTAGTCATAAATAGAAGTCCTAAATAGCGAAATAAAAATGCCAAACATAAACAATTAGGGTAGAGTCATAAGTCCTAAACAAAAGAAAGGAATACACAACAAAACAACTAAAGACAAGTCTAAACAAATCTAATCGCATGGCTCAGGAAGACGATTCTCCAGTGTTTCCACGTGAGCCTCGAGAGCATCAAGACGAAAATCCATATGTTGTCGAAAAGTGAGAGGTCTGAACGAAAATGCATCAATTGAGAGCATTTGTTGCATGGTTTAGGGTTCTAAAGAGGCAGCAAATTGATCAACATCCATTTCAGTAGTCTGGTCTTCACTTCAGCTCCAAGTGCACCTTCATTACATGCATTACTGAAGACCCAATGATCATGGACTTGTTGGGGATAAATATGTATACCCAAGACTCAATCTATCATGTGGTCAATTCTTAGTTTTAATGAAGTATTGTCCTTTATTTCTTTATCATGTTTATTGTTTGATTAAACGGTTAATTTGACAAGGTCCTTGATTAAAATTTGAGACTTGTTATCATGATAGAGATTATGATAATGAGAAACAAGTCTTTTTATAATTTTAATCTAAATTGTTCTTGATCATAGGATTATTATGAATAGTACATCAAGAATCTAGATAGATCAATATATATGTGATGGTCTTTATTGGATAAAGATTAATAAATCTCATTTATTCAGTTACATATATAGATGATGCACATGTGGATGTGATTATTGAACTGATTCAATTGAGAATTCTTAATGGTTAACACTACCTTAAACAGCCAATAGACAATTCTCAAGAAAAAACGTAATAGTTTCATTTGACCTAAGATTATCATAGTAATTAACATGATATTTATTATATTTTAATCCCAAAAACCTAATGCCTTAGGGTACTAGTTGAATGGACATTGGATATAATTAAATACTTATAAAATTAATGGTTAATCAAGAAGGAATCCATCAACTCTTGGTAATGAGTTTGAGCTCCATGATAAATTAAGACATTGACCAGGGCAATTGAATGAATGAAGAAAAGAGTTTTTTAAGTCATTCATTGAATAAACATATGGCTTAATTTATTAGAGTTTGACATTAATACTATGCTCTAGAGTTAACCCAAAGCTATAAATGATGGAAGGAAATATCATGTCATTCTTCTATTAGTTCTTGAAATTAAAAAAAAAATTACTTCATACTATCCGAACGTTAAGGAGTGTTGCCAAACACCTATCTTGATTAGTAAATTAATTTGATTAATTTATTACCGGCTTAGTATTGAACCTACAGGGTCACACACAAATGAGTGTGCTAATATTTGCTAAAGAAATTATTTTATTTGATGAATTAAATTAGAGATTTTAATTTTAAATCAAATAAATAAAGTTTTCTGGGTGGAATATTATTATACTCTTTGAAAGCACCAAGAATATAATATATATACATATATAAAAGGTACCCATTCATGAACATGGATGTGGTTAGTTACTGTAATTAGTCATATGATTAGTTACTATCATTACTACATATTTGAGACCATTATGTGATTAGTTACTGTAATTAATCATATGAATAGTTACTGTAATTACTACGTGTCTAATATTATTATATGTTTAGTTACTGTAATTACCATAATATTTTTGAGCGAGCTTTACGAAAATTAAAAGGAGAAAATTTTGACTTATAACAAAATCAAATCTATTTGATTTTAGAGTTTAATAGTCATGCATTGTCAGTGTAAAATGTTTTACACTATCATCTAATCAGAAATCACCACTAATATGACTTTTAAAATATGTATTATAAAAGCCAACAAACTTACGATAAATAGTAGTTTGTGATTGGATGACAGTGTAAAACTACTTTACACTATCAGTGCATGACCATTAAACTCTTGATTTTATTAGACAAAATCAAAAAATGTATCTTTAATAGCTAGTCATAAAATAACATCTTGATACAATGTCAGAACCATCGATTTTCCTCCTTCTTCTCTTTGCTCACAAGCACTAAAATATTATAGAAGGATAGCTTTGTTTTATGTGGTTCCACTAATCAAAAAGTCGATAGCAGATATTGATCTCGGTGTGGATATGCATGGAATCTTCACACAATTGAAGACAATTTTGATAATTCAAGAACTACTATCTGGGTACACAATTTTAAATCTCCCTATATATTATTGTTGTAGTGTATTTTGAACATAAAATAGATCCTTTTATTAGTTGTGTATGTTATGAACACCTCTTTTTTCCTTCATGACTTTCTTAAGTCGTATTTGATTTAAGATATTCTCATTGAACTGATTTCTATAAAATAGTACATACTTATTTTTAGCAAAAAAATCCATATGAAAGTGACCAATAAAGTGAGAAATCAAAATAACATAGGGTAAGGCTCTTTTGTGCTTCCTTTTGGCTTTTGTTATCCTTTCAGTCATGAGTTAAGGCCAATTAATTTTCAGTTTGTTCTTGAATAACTACATTAGAAAAATGTCATCCTCAATTATATTGGCATGGTTACCAAACCTAACATCAACAATCCTTCAAATAACGTAATGTAATAACCAATCTTCCAAAAATAATATACCAATTGCTAGTATCTTATCAGTTAGAAATATAGTGGGATTTCTTAGTACACTTCACAGGGCATCATGGCTCTAAAATTTAGGCCAATTAGAAACCTTAATCAAATTTAGGTTCCTACCACCATGCACAATCCACTAACAACCACACCTTGGGTACAATAATCAATTTCATTTTCAATATCTCAAATTCCATAAAAACATTCTCATTATACATAAATTTGAATAAAAGACTTTTACAACATTAGATAGTAAAGATTATTGAGAGTAACAAACCTTTATGTCCTTAAAATTGAAAACCTTTATTCTTGAAAATTGAGCAATCCATCTACCTTGGTTCAATGATGGCCCTAGCAACGAAAATTGTGGGAAAACTTTCTATGTATTCATTAGTACTAAATAGCCTAGATTTGTTGATTTTCTAAGCGAATTTCATATTGCACAAGAGGAGCTTGGTGATTAGCATGACTTTTCATTCGTTTTCTAGAGGAAGAGACCATGGATTTTGAAGGAAGTGGGAGAAAGAAGAGGGTGAAGGGGCATAGTTGATGTGAAATTAGGGATTTAAAAGAGGAAATTCAAGATTGATTCAAGAAAGTGGTGATTTAATAGTAGAAAAGCCTTTTAATCAATCTAAAAAAATACTCAAAAGTGGTTTTGAAGGGAGTGGGTGACGATGCAAGATAGGGAGGACGAAAGAAAAGAAAGAGAAAAAAGGTGAGGGTTGTGGGTGATTTGACAAGAATGAGGAGTTCAAGAAATAAAATACTATGAAATAATCAATTAGCATGGGAGATAATCAATTATTTTTTGCTTGGCAACAAGTTAGGCTTATCAATGACATTAATGATCGATTATGAGGCCTATAATTGATTATCTTGTTCCTAGACAATCAATCAAGCAGGAATGACGCTTATAATTAATTAAAAGTTGTGTGTAATAGACTTGATTTGTATTTGTATTAGTTTTAGGAAAAATTGTAGACTTGAATTTTTGTATTAGTACTATATGTACTTGTTTATATATTATATATTTTGTTTAATGAAATTGGTTGTCTGATTTGTCTGTAAATTATCTTGTTAGACAAGTTTTGTTATAAGTTTGAATAGTATGAATGTAAGAGAATTTTAAAAAAAAATCATCAAATAACACTTGTTCAAGAAAGTGCTACCTAAATGTAAATAAGATAACGTTTATTCAAGAATCGTTATTTGAATGTAACTTAAATAGCACTTGTTTAGAAAAGCATTATCTAAATCTTATTCAAGATAATGTTTACTCAATTAATTGATATTTAGTTTATTAATTTAGATAGCGCTTCCTTGAAAACATGTTATCTAAATTATAAAATTAAATAGCGTTTTCTAAACAAATACTATCTAAGCAACTTACTAGATAACACTTTCTCAAGCGCTATCTATTTCAGATAACACTTGATTATATAACATTTAAAAGTGCTATCTTATTAAAAAAAATCGTTATTTGAATGCATTTTCATAACGATAAATTTTATTTTTTTTATATGTCTATTTTAAAAATAATACAAAGATTAAAAGTATAATTAATCTTAATATTTGCATTAAATTTATTTTTAATTTATTAATATGACTTATTATTATTATTATTATTATTATTATTATTTCTCTCTCATTTATAACAAGTGTGCTATTTATAATTGAAAATAAAATTAATATTGTCTTACATTTTCAAATGAATAAAAAAATAAAAATGCTTAATCACTTTTTGCCCCCATACTTTCATGATTTTGCAAATTTTGCCCCTAATTTTTTTTTCGCACATTTTGTCCCCATATTTTCAAATTTTCACGAATTTTGTCCTTCCATTAATTGATCATCCATTTCGATAGTTGATCAATGAAGTGGCAGCATTGACTACTGACGGGGTACTCTGATGATGATGTGGCAATACATGTGGCACTAACATGAATTGATGAGTCGATATTGACATGATAATGTGTGATTGGGAGGCAAAATATGCAATATTTTTAAAGTATGGAGGTAAAATGTACAATATTTTGAAAATATGGGGGCAAAATGTGAGAAAAGTAATAAATGGTAAAAATGATAAAAAAATGTTGGTATTTGTTGTCTTTAAACCTCTTTGAACCATTCTAACCTACAAACACTACCTTATCGCAAACCAAATCATGTCATTATTAATTGCAAACCACCATGTGACTCCCTTTAACCCAACTCTACCACCCAAAGCCATGAATACATACTCATTTATTATGCATAAAACCTAACCCTCTAGAAAGCTTTGGGTGTGCAAACTGTGATTAGCTTTGTATTTATTGATAATCTTCCTTTGATCTACTCTGCATAAATATGATGCACAAAATTGCACATACTTGTAGGTTCTTTAACAGCTTCTTCGTTGTATAACAAGCTCTCCATCTTTTGTAGCTTTTGACCATAGAAGACAGTACCTTTCTCTTAATCTTTTATTATTATTTATAAATTAGGTATAAAAGTCTTTTTCTATTTAAACTTCATAATTTTTTTCCAACAACTAGCAAATCTTGCAAAATAGAATTTCTTAAACCCAAATTTTTTTTGATGGTGTATACAAAATCGTGGAGCATAAAATGGGTTAGTTTGAAGAAAGTATCCCATTTTTATTCTTTTCAAAGAGAAAAACCATGACGGTTATATTTCAAATTCATTTCTTTGAAGATTAACTTGTATGATGATATTCAAAATTTCAATAAGAAGCCTTTTGACAATTATATAGTAGCATTTCATGGCTTTGGGTGGTAGGGTTGGTTAAAGGGGGTCAAATGGTGGTTTACAATTGACAATTACATGGTTTGGTCTGAGAGAAGGTAGTGTTTGTAGGTTAGACTGGTTCAGAAGGTCTAAAGACAACAAATACCAATATTTTTATTATTTTTTGAATTTATTATTTTTCTCACAATTTGCCCCTATACTTTCAAAATATTGCACATTTTGCCTCATAATCACACGTTATCATGTCAATGCCACATTATCAATTCATGTCAATGCCACATGTACTGCTACATCATCGTCAAAGTGTCACGTCAGCAGTCAACTAACGAAATGAATGGTCAACTAACGGAAGGGCAAAATTTACGAAAATTTAAAAATATGGGAGAAAATACGCTAAATTAGGGGGCAAAATTTGTGATATCATGAAACTATAGGGGTAAAAAGTGTAATTAAGTCTAAATAAAATTATTTTTTTATAAAAGAGAATAGTCAAAAAGAAATAAAAGAATAACTATAATCAATAATGTGTTATGAATTATGACATTCACGACCTTCAATTAAGGTAATATTTGATACCTTTAACATACTTGAAAGAAAATGTATGCTGACACAGTGACACGTACCGAAAGACAAATATTTACATTATATTTTTATATTAATATACTATGTAAAATTACAATGTAGATATATAATTTTTAGGGTTAAATATGTTTTTAGTCCTCTAAAAATTGATCCATTTTGGTTTTAGTCCTCAATTTTTTTTCCTTGAATAAAGTCTTTCAAATATTAAAAATATCATAATTAGATCCCTGTACTAAACTCTGCTTAACTTTGCTGTTAAATAATTGCCACATCAGCTTCCAAGTAAAATATTTTATTACTTGAAGTGTCCAGTGATAATTTTTAATAAAAAATCATGTAATTACTTTTGCTTTAAGGTTAAAAAAATCTGTGGTTTAAGATTAAACATGTAATAATTTTATTTAAAAAATATGTTACTAATCTGACCTGGACATAACAGTTGACATAGACGATCATATCAACAAATTAATGGTGACCGTGATGCTGATGTGGCCATCATTTAACAAAAAAGTTAAAAAGAGTTTAGCACATGAATCTAATTAAGATATTTTTAATATTTAAGGGACTTTATTCAAGGAAATTTTTTTTTTTCTGAGGATTAAAATCAAAACAGGTCAATTTTTAGAAGACCAAACATATATTTAACCTTATTTTTTATGTGGCACGTGTATTTTATAAGAAGGCTTCATATATGAGATAATGTTAGTTATAGCGTGTTTATATAATTTTTATATTAATATACTATGCAAAATTACAATGTAGCTATATAATTTTTATGTGGCACGTGTATTCATATTATGAGAAGGCTTCATGTACGAGATGATGTAAGTTATAGCGTGTTTATATAATATTAATCATTCCTGTTATCATAAAAAAATCCATCCATTAAAGTAGCAAAGTATATCCTTCCGCTAAAATTTTTATTATATAAAACGAAAAAAAACTTTATTCCAAATAAAACAAACCCAAGAAAAATGTTAAAAAAGTTGGGGGATGAAGAGGTGTACGACTCTCCGCACACCAAAGCGGGTAGGGAAGCCCGTGGCCACATCATGACCCCAAATGTTGGAGCTTATTAGTTATTACTCATTCTCAGATTTCGTCACGCACTCGTGGCGAGGCTGCCGGCGCAGCTCTTTTAAATTTGTTCCATGAACCGCTTTTATTTTCAATATTGGTGCTAACCGCTGGTGTGAGATACCGGTTGGATTTGGATGGATTTAAGCTGCGTTTGGTGGAGTGGACATAGAGGAAAAAAAGAAGAAGGTAGAAATAAGGAATGTTGGTTGTTTAGTAAGGTGAAAATACATGGAAATATTTAAAAAATAGGTGAAATTCACAGGAAAAAAATTCTGTGCAAACGAGCGAAAAAAATATACAAAAATATTGTGTGAAGTGCAACATAATCGATTATGTTGCTCATTATATAAGTTATATAACATCCACCCCCTAATTGATTATGTTGCCCCCCCGCCCCCCCCAATAATTGATTAGGTAGGCTCCTTCCTTTCCTTATATAATAATAATAATAATAATAATAATAATAAAATAGTAATATCTCAAAAAGTTAACTTTTCACTTTATTTCTCTTCAATTAAACACTTTTACTCTATTTCTTACCTATTTCTCTTCTCATCTACCTACTTCCTCTCCCTCTATTGCCTTACTCTCTACCAAACACATTTTTAGGTTGAAAAATTCAGTTGAAAATTGTGCTTCTTTAAATTTGGCTTAATATCATTCAATTGTGTGTATTCTCTTTAGTATTAGAGAGTTTTAGTAAAGAGATACATGCACACATAAAAAAATAAGTATGTTAATTTTTATCGTTTAATTTCTTTATGTGTGTTTTTTTTTACGTGAACTTTCCAATATTGGAAAGGATCTACACCTTATCTAATTAAAAATTTGGAATAATTTGGTGTTGGGTTTTAGATTTGACAAGTATTACAAATGAGTTATTTCATATTTGAGCCAGCATTGAGTTAGATCCTTTTTCCCAAATTAATAATTTTAACAATTCTTTTATTCTATTCAATTTTTTAAACACAAAGCACAAAGATAGGTCTTTATTTTTACATTGGGCCATTCAAATTTTAAATTACAGCAGGTCCAAAATACTAAATTTCAATGAAAATTTGTTTATAGTCAAATCTTTAAGCTAAATGCACAACATGTCTTTATTCTCGCATTGACCATTTCAAAACTTAATTGTGTTCCAACCAAAGAATCATAAAAAAAAACCAAAGAATCACCCTAATAGCTATCTAGCTAAAGCAATTGTTATTTTGCTTAGGACTAGCTCGAGGGCTTTTATTCCTTGGCTAGGTTGCCCTAATCGAGAAATACATGGAATCAACTCTTGTGGAATCCAGTCAGGATTAAGGGGAAACAAAATCTGGACCACCATTAATGTTGATAACATGACTATTTCTCGACTGCTTCATCCAATCACTCAGTTAGGCCCAAGGGCTCGAGTTCTCATACGAAGATTAGGCTTGGACTGTGATTCGAGTATGAGGTATTGGGGATGAGGTGTATACTAGATACTTAACCTTGATCCAAGAGGGTCCACAACCCATTAAGTCTTAAGCCACAAACGTGGGGACTTTAAGTTGAGGTAGTTGGGTTGTGGTATGGACTAGGTACCTAGCCTTGGTCCAAGAGGGTCCACAGTCCCTCAAGTACCAAGCTATATAAAAGAGCAAGAATCACACAAGAAGGGAGGTTGAATTGTGCGTTAAAAACTTTTCCACTTAAAAGCAAGTTCATAAATGTTTTAAGCAAAGGATAAGGAAGACCAAGAACATAGAAAATTAATACTGATTCACTCAACCTTGAGCTACGTCCAGTCCCTTTATCCAGAAGGTATTCACTAACCAACCTTAGGTTACACAAATATTCTTCGCAGCCTCTTCAAGCCTTTACAACGTAATCACCCCAGATTGCTTAACAACCCAAGTATTCTTTCTTACTAAGCCTCTACAGGCTTTCATAACAAGTACAGTTGTTTACAATGAAATTCAACTCACAAAGTGAGGATATAGAAGATTAAGCACAATTACAAAATTGTTTCAAAGAATACAAAGATCGTCTAGTGGACACAAGAAGGCAATATGATTGTTTTTGAGTTTTTCTTGTTGTGTCACTTGGTTTCTTCGTGCCTCTCTTCTTCTTTCTTGATGAATATATAGTCTTTAGCAAAAAAGATCCGTTAAGATAATGTAGCTTCAGTCTTCAAGAAAGAGACACACGTATCAAGCTTTCAAAGAGGTCTAAGAAGCGATTTTTGATCTTGCACCTGAAATGGAAAGTGCAGGACTAAGATGACAATTTGCTTTTCTGAACATTCTTTATTTGGCTAGGCAGTTCGATAAGTTAACTTCCTTTTTTTGTATTGCTGTGCCTTTGTATTAGAATGTTTCTATCTACCATTCAATGTTTGAAATATTTGAACGTTAGATCTCAAAATGGTAAGGCAATAGTTTCGAAGTTTGCATACATAAAAGATGTATAGACTGGACGAGTATTTAAGAACTTAGTCATTTAAACAACTTACGTATGGACGAGTCTAATACTAGCGTTTAAGCTTAAAACACAGTCCATGAAAAGAGACTTACTCTTGGATAGTCATCATATATGAATGTTGGACGCTCGTTGAGACTAGCGCGTTGGACGCCATGCTGTAAATTCATTATTATAAAACAGAGACTTAAACTTTAATATGTTTGTTATCTTCAAAACTTTAAGGGACTAGACGCTTCAACGTCTTTGGTTCCAACACTATGGGCATGGGAACTTTGAATTGAGGTTATGGACTAGGTACCCGACCTTACTTCAAGATAGGGTAGTAAAGCGGGTTGAACTCGCCGGGTCAACTGGCCAAAAATGGTAGGACGAGTTAGGTGCCTCTACTCATCAACCAGCCAAATTAACCTGCCTAACCCACCAATATTTAAGGTGTATAAAAATAATTTATATTTTTATATAATTAAAAAATAGATAATGTATATTTATATATAATAAAATGAGTGATGTGCTAAAAAGAAATGAATTAATATTTTTTAAAATATTTTTCCTATTTTTTCCTTTTATTTTGAATTTTTTGGTGGGTCAACCCACCAACCGACTTCTAAACTAGGCGGGATGTATTTTTCAACCCACCTTCCACCAGTAGGTGAATCTGCCCCGCTTGCTTTAGGTGAGTTGGTGGCGGGGCGAGGCAAGGCCGATTGGCCCCTTTTGCCACCCCTAGTTCAAGAGGGCACACAGTCCCTAAAGTCCCAAGCCATAGGTGTGGGGACATTAAGCCAAGGTAATTGGGGTCGTGATACAGACCATGAATTCAACCTTGATCCAAGGTAGTCCACACTCCACAGCTCCTCAAATCCTAAGCCATAGGCATGGGAGCTTTAAACCGAGGTTGTTTGGCCCATGGTGTAGATCAGGTACCTGACGTTGGCCTGAGAGGGTACAAATTATAATAGGTTAATAAACCAAAAATAATACATTTTAAAACAATTTCAATACAATTGTGACTAGAAAACTAACATTATCATCATCTAGATGAAAAAAATGGCACTATGGTAATAGTCGATTACAATAATTTACAATGACTATTTATTTATCCTCTTTGCCCTTTGTATGATAACTATCAATAAAAACGACAATGTAACTTAATAAAAGATATCAAGTAAAGCCAATTGCATAAAATCATAAATTAATAACAAATGGAAAATTGATTGCAACTTGCTGTACTTGAGCCAATAGACATTTTACAGAACCAATTACATAAAGCCATAAATTAATAATAGAAATCAAAATTTAAACGCAATCTGCTATACTTGAGGCAATAAGTATTAACACCAAAACAAATGAACCTTTAAATAAATAAGCTTAAGGTGCAAATAATTAACACCTCTAACAAAAAAAGCAACAAAACTATTGAGCTACAAACCTGTAAAAATGAACAAAACTAACAAAATCAATGTTCGTCAAATAAATTTGAATTGAGCTTATTATAGCTAAAAAAATCTGATAACTGACCCATAAAAGTTCCCAAGTGATCATGACACGTAGATTGAGTCAACTAACATAAATGACTCCCAAAAGTGCTCCCAACAAATTACACTCAAAATAAAACATTTAAAATAAACAAGTAAATTAATAGATTGCAAATCAACATATTTGATTAATCACTAGATTACAATCATGATGAACCTATTAGGATCGACTTAATAGTAGGAAATTTAAGTAATTTATACAAAGTCTTAAGTTCAAATTTTGTTGTTGAAATTGTAGACACACACTCACAAAAATTATGATCAAATCATATAAAATAAATTGATAAACGGACATATTACAAATCAACAGATTAAATTAATTAACATATTACAATAATGATCAAATCATCTAAAATAAATAAGTAAATCAATTATCAACCTGCAAAACATTATTTCACCATTCATAAAAATAAATAAGAGGGAAACCTTTGATAATAAATGTGTATTATATGAAATAAACAAAGCAGATTCGTGGCCACGAAAGAGGGTAGCCCGTCACGCACTCGTGGCGGGTTGACAGTGATATGAAAAATGTTAGCAATACTCATTCTAACATTTTTTTTAACACTCTCTCTATTATTGATTGAAATTTATTTGAAATCACAAATTATGATAGGTCTCACTTCTAAATCAGGAAAGAGACTCATTAAATGAGAAGTAAGACCCACCAAATTTGTGATTTTCAATAAGTTTTAATCAATAGTAGAGATAATGTGTGAAAGATAGTATTAGAGAGAGCGTTGTAAGTATTCCTCTTTTAATATTCGTGTTAATGTAATGACAAAGGAATTAACAAATAAATGACTAATTAATTTAAAATGAACCCAATTAAAATGATTGCTCAAAAAATATTAATTAAAAATATTTAATATATCATATTATTAATATTTTCATCTATTTAAAAAAAATAAGTAAATAAATTTTAGATTTTAATATAATAAATACCTTTTATCATCTTAAATATTTTCAAATTTTGATATTTTTTATTTTTATTTTCATGACAAATGCTGTGAAGATACAAACATTTTTAATTACTATCAATACATTATATATTATTTTTCGTAGTTAACAATATTATTTATAGTGATCAATTCAGGTTACAAATAATAAAGTATATATTTAATCATGTTAATTAAGATTTAGTTCTTAATTGTACGTATTAAAAAAATGTTATTGAAGGCGACAAAGTTTATTTCAAAAAATTTTATGCACTGAAAGAAATCAATCTTGTGTTTTTCGTGAGTACACTAAAAGCAGCCTTAACGATTGTTTGTTACCGTCAAGAAACATTTTCTTAGCACAGAAAATAGTAAACTAGTAGAGAGGGAGTGTGAAAGAAAGTTGCTTGTATAAATAATTTTATTTTATTAGAAATGCAAGACCTACAGTCTTGTATAAAAATTATAAATGAGGGAAAATTACGCAATTTAGAAGAATTTAAAAAAAAAGTTCTAAAAAATATTATTTTTATTCATATTTTTACATAACTTTTTTTAATTCATTTTTTATATCTTTTAATTACAGCAGTTATTTTATATTTTATTCTTTTTTAATTGTAAAACAGTTATAAACAATATGCGTTGAAGTAGAATTAAAAAAAAAAAATTATGCATTTTCATGTATTTTCTATCAATTAGAAATGATGGTAACTTTAACTTTTAAGATAGTTATTGTAAAAGAGTTAACCAATTTACCATACATACTAATTTATGAATAGATTTTTACATTTTTAGTACATACCCTATTTATTCTTAAAAATTATGATTTTTTTTTTTGTGAATATGATATTATTGATAGGTGAGAGTAACATTTTTGTTCTTGATAATGATGGTTGTACATTGATGTCAGGTGTATTTAAGGAGATTAAACGAGACAATGGAAAAATTAAAAATATATAAAAGTAAATTACACTAACATCTCTTTAAATTTTTTGAGATTGTAAATGATACTCTGTCTTTTAAACATTTACAACAACCCATCTTATGGAAGTGTACAGTATTATGTGTTTTTTGAGTGACAGAGTGTCAATGTAATGTATGAAAAATATTAGTGTGATGTTTTTCAAGATAATTTAAAGGAGTTAGTATAAGAATAATAATAAAAAAAAGGGATATTAGAGAAAATTTGTGGAAACTTTAAAAAGTATTAGATATAATAAGACCTCTGTTGTTGCTTAAAGAACACTATAGATCTTTTTAAGCACAAAAAATTAGTATGCATTGTTTGAGGTTAAATTAATCCGTAGATCTTTATAGTATCATCAATTGTTTAATTAAGTCTTTATAGTTTAAAAACATGTAATTAAGTGCTTCTATTTTTAAAACTTTGTGATTAAATCCTTGAAAGCTATCACCGTTATGTTTTTGTTAGGTATTTCTGCTGAAGTGGAGGTCTCAATTTTCTTTCTTTTTTTTATTCCCATGTTTTTCTTCACAAAAGTCTGTTTCTTCAATGTTAGTTTTTGTTTCCAAATCAGTAGGTCCTTATTTGTGTGATTCAATGGTGTAACTTCAAGTGAGTGGGTATTTTTATTGTGCCTTTTCTACAACATACAAGTTCATGTGCCTATAAAAAAAAATAAAAAATACAAGTTCAAGTACACTAATTTCCCCCCTCCCTCCCTGTTATTCTTTGTTTTAGTTGAGATCTAAACACTATTGTTGTATGGACTGTTTCGATGATTTTGCGTTTCTCTCATGTATTTTTTTAACGAAACTGGTCAAAACTTTTATTAAGAAATCTCTTATTCATTAGTATTTCAGCACCAGATGTTTTAATTTGGATTCGAGGATGTATAGTCCACGGGTAAAGAACCAGTAGGAGTTAAATTATTAGACATAGACAAACTATGATTTCCAAGCACAATAAGATGAAATATATGACACTGATTTATGAGCTTTTCAGAAAACTAAGGCGGTGCAGTGGTGATAAGTTTCTAATAGAAAATCAACTATTTATGTCAACAAATGAAGATAGATGCCATGTAAGGATACCTGTCAGGATTACATAACAGAAGGCTAACAGAATTAGTAACTAGGGTTTTGATTATAAAAATTTTATAATTATAAAGACTTTTTTAAAAGATTATAAATTATAAGGTCTTAAACTCACTAAAGTTGACCTAGTGTGGGAAATTTGAATAATATGCATAAAGTCATACGTTCTAACCATTATACACTAAAAAAATTATAAAGACTTAATTAAAAATGAGTTAAAACTATATGAATCTACCAATTAATTTAACCACTATTTGATGATCTCACTCTATTGATCCCTAATATATATTTTATGGACCCTCTTAATAATACCTGATACTCAGAAATGAAAGGTTACTTACTGTCCTTAATGAATAATAATGGGTAATTATTGCTTATTTAAGATAATTTAAGGAGTTATAAAAAAATTAATAAGAGTATACTCCTTTTGAGATCTCGACTATAAGATAAAAAATTCCTTCTGTCTTGGTTTTAAATATAAATAAATTTTAATAAATTTCACCTTATTTAATGAAATTATTTTTAAATTACCTTCTATATAATTGAAATTCTATTTCCAATCATCTTTTTTTTTTATTTTGAATATCAAATTTTAATAAAGAGCAGTTTAAGAATTTTTTATTTTTTTAATGAAATTAGGTTTTGTTTTTTTTTTTTGCTTACGTTGAAGACAGGAGGGAGTACTAGAATTTTTGTTTGCTTTTATTTTGTTATGTAGTGTATGTTGAGTGCGAAACAAATGCGCACGACTAATTGACTAATTTGGGGTCTTTTTACAAACATTTTATAAAAATGGGATCCTTTTGAAACAAATTACTGGTATGGGATTGTTTTGACCGATGACTAACTAAACCCGCTAGTCTAACTAATGAAATACGTGCCATGTCAATATTTTTTAATTAATTGATTTTTTAATGCTCCAAATAAACTCGTTACTCAAACTACCAAAATATTAAAGAGTTGGTCAGGCTAGCGAGTATATGTGGCATTCCACGTGGACGTTCAGTTGGATTAAAAAATTACACATATTTTATTAAAATTGCCACTCTCACTAGTGATTTTATAAGAGCACATCAAGTGTCACATCTAAGTTTATTTTGCTAATCTTACTAGCTAGTTTATGAGAGGACACTACGTGTCACATTTGGACGTATTGTGCCACTCTTACTAGTTAGTTTATAAGAGTGCGCCATGTGTCGCATAAAAGCGTATTGTGTTACTCTCAATAACTAGTTTTTGAGAGTGTGCCATGTGACACCTGACAAAAGGATATTTATTTAGTTCATCTTAATAATAGGTTAAAATAAAATTTGAATCAAATAAAATAATAAATATAAATAAAATTATAATTAAATAAAATAATAAATGTAAATAAAATCAAAAGTTTAAAAATAGATTTAAATAAGATTTTAATTTAACATATTAAATAAATTTAAAAAACAATTTAAAAATAAGAATTATATGAATAGATAAATTTATCGTTAAATTAAAAATAAATAAAAAAGGTATTTATTCACTTTAAGTTACCAGTAAATAAATTAACAATGAATAATAAATAAGTTGATATAAATTTTTAATTTAATAAAATAATAAACATTAATAGAAGTAAAATATTAAAATAATAGAATTAATTAAAATATTAACTTTAAAAAAGTAAAGTAAAATAAAATAAATAAAATATTAATACAATTAGCTATGTACCTTTTTTCTAAAACTTGCAACTCCAAGTGGCTAAAATATAGCAGACCCAATTTGACCCCATAGCTTTAGTGTGTCACATGTCACATTCACATAAATTAGCAACTCCTATTAGTAGATAATGAGGAAATCTGCCATGTGTCTCTCGCAGATTAAGATAACAAACACATTCTGTCACGTGTCACATGCACATAAATTAGTTATTCTTACTGGCTAGATTAACTAAAAAATGTCACATGTGATTAACTCGTTACTGCAAGTAGCTAAGATAACAAAGTTACTCTGTCATATGTCACATCTACATAAATTAGTTATTCCTACTAACTAAATTAATTGGAAAATCTGTCACATGTCACACTTACATAAATTTATTACTGCGAATACCATGTTTAGTTCACATCAAATGTCACTTAAATTCATTACTTTGACCAACGTTTTAAGTACGTTACTGGTTTGATTAGAAATTTATCATGACATGCTATGTGTAAATTTTAATAAAAAATAATTAAAAAAACTAATATATATTATTTTTTACTAGTCAGATTAGCAAGTTTAACTAAACAACAGTCAAAAATAACTCAACGCCAAGTAGTTTGTTTTAAAAAAATTCCAATTTGATAAAATATTTGTAAAAGTAGCGGAGATATAACTGTAATGGCTTTTGGTCACCACTCCTCCTCACTTCTTCTATATATACCCTAACCAACCTCTGCAATATTCGCCTATCACTCAACCACACTCCACAACAAAACAACCCCTTCTCAAACACTCGCTATGACGACCCACATTGACGATAACCTCTGGCTCGTCGCTCTGGCCTCCCAAGGAAACCTTGCATGGGCCCTCTTGATCATGGCCTCCCTCTGGTTGGCCATGACTTTCTTTCACTGGTCACACCCCGGTGGTCCTGCCTGGGGCAAGTACTTCTACTCCACCTGGAGAAAAACCCAAACCTCACCAAACCCAATGATTCCGGGGCCCAAAGGCTGGCCCCTGATTGGGAGCATGGGCCTCATGACTTCCCTGGCCCATCACGGTATTGCGGCCGCCGCCACCGCATGCAGAGCCGAGCGCCTCATGGCCCTCAGCCTCGGCTACACACGTGTCATCGTCACGTGCCACCCCGACGTCGCCAAGGAGATTCTCAACAGCTCCGTCTTCGCCGATCGCCCCGTCAAGGAATCCGCATACAGTCTCATGTTCAACCGCGCAATCGGCTTCGCCTCTTACGGAGTTTACTGGCGAACCCTCAGGAGAATCGCCGCCAACCACTTCTTCTGCCCCAGGCAAATCAAAGCCTCCGAACTCCAACGCTCTGAAATCGCCACGCAAATGGTTGGCATGCTCAGAAACAACCGCCAACAGACTTTACGTGTTCGCCAGGTGCTGAAAAAGGCGTCGCTCAGTAACATGATGTGCTCCGTGTTTGGACAGGAGTATAAGCTGCACGAGCCAAACAGCGGAATGGAAGACCTTGGACGATTACTGGACGAGGGGTATGACTTGTTGGGCCTGTTCAATTGGGCCGACCACCTTCCTTTCCTTGCACATTTCGACCCCCAAAAAATCCGCTTCAGGTGTTCCAACCTGGTCCCCATGGTGAACCGCTTCGTCAGCAGAATCATCGCTGAACACCGAGCTCGTAAAACCCAAACCAACTGGGACTTCGTTGACGTCTTGCTCTCTCTCCCCGGACCCGATCAATTATCACACTCCGATATGATTGCCGTGCTTTGGGTAATTATAATCCATTTTTTCATAACCATGTTTTTGAATGGAAATTTGCTACCCTAGTGTCACAGGCTTAATTTGAGTGAACAAAATTAATTCAACTTTTTTTTTGTTTTTATCGAGAATAATTTCATTGGTCCCAAGTGTGGTAGTGAAAATGTTAATGAGAATAATTGAGAATGCGGAAGTGGTAAGTGGAGGTGGCACTAAAATGTTTTGTCATTTGTGTGATTTTAATTTATTTATTTTTTGGGCAGGAAATGATATTTAGGGGAACGGACACGGTGGCGGTTTTGATCGAGTGGATACTAGCAAGGATGGTGCTTCATCCTGATGTGCAGTCCAAAGTTCACGAGGAGCTGGATGCGGTGGTTGGAAGGTCACGCGCCGTCGTGGAGGATGACGTGGCAGCGATGACATACCTGTCAGCGGTGGTGAAGGAAGTGCTGAGGCTCCACCCGCCGGGCCCACTTCTGTCTTGGGCCCGCTTGTCCATCAAGGATACGACCATTGATGGGTATCACGTGCCTGCGGGGACCACTGCTATGGTGAACATGTGGGCTATTTGCAGAGACCCACATGTGTGGAGGGACCCACTCGAATTTATGCCCGAGAGGTTCGTCACGGCGGGGGGAGATACGGAGTTCTCCATCCTCGGGTCGGATCTAAGGTTGGCCCCGTTCGGGTCGGGTAGGAGGGTGTGCCCCGGGAAGGCGCTGGGGTTGGCTACGGTGAACTTTTGGGTGGCGTCGCTCTTGCATGAATTTGAATGGGAACCGTCTGATGAGAAGGGGGTTGATCTGACGGAGGTGCTGAGGCTCTCTTGCGAAATGGCTAACCCTCTTACCGTGAAGGTGCGCCCCAGGCGTGGATGAGCGAGCGAAATTGAGAGTTGAAACTTTTTATTATAAAGGGCACAAGAAAAAACAAAAGAAAAATGAGAGGAGGAAAAAATAAATAGAAATAAAACGGACAAGAAAGTAAAGCTCACTCACGTGGCAGGTAGTTTAATGGCAGATATGCAGTCACAAAATGGTAGATGTATGTTGAAACTGAAAGGATGGGTTTTCGGGAGCTCTCTTTTTATTTTTACGTCAAATGTTAAGTGTCAACTTGTCTTTTTAATAATAATAATAAAAAAAAACAAACAAATCTATTGCCATTTGCCAGTGTAAATACTGATAAACGTAATACGTTTCTGATGTATTCGGAGTTCGGATTTCGAAAATTAGTTTACTCTTCAATGTTTGAATCAGTTTCATGTTATTAAAAAATTAATTAATTAACGAGATAGTTTAATACGTGAATAATCACATAATTATAATCATGTTAATTATTTAGAATCATTTTAATCAAGATATGTGTTGGCCATCCTAGAAATAACTTGATCATAATTCCCTCCTCTACAAAATAAAATAAAAGAATATAATCAGCGAAAATAAATAAATAAATAAATAATGTGCAACTAACCTCCAAAACTGAAAGAATTGAACGCTCATCAACATCGTAAAGCTAAGAATATAGTCCATACCCTTTATTCAGCCAAGACATATGCATACATAACTCTCAATAAAATACCTAGATGCTAAATCCTTTGATGTCCCAGTTAGAAAATGGAATAGATTGAAATGACGCCAAATGTTATCAGTTACGAATCTGGGCCCTTCATTGAGGGAAAATGTTCAATGTCCAGCCGTGGAATAGATAGGTGCAGGTGCTACAAAACAAAACAAAACAAAAAAGGAGATAGAAACAAAAAGAAATAGAAAAGAGAACAAGTGTAAAATGTGATAAGTAATATAATAAAAAAGATAGAGAAAAAAAATAGAATTATAAATATAACTACCCTTAAGCACACACATATGTAAGTATGCATAAGGATATATAAGGAAAGTGATTCATACACACGTGACATAGAAAGAAAAATAAGAAGTGAAAGATGTCATTACAATCCATCGGCATTTCTCATTTTTCTTTATTTTTCTCTTTTTATTACATTATACTACTTTCAGTCCTTTATATAAACAATAAATAAGGATATTTTTTTATTCTAATTATAAGAAACATAAGATATATTAATTGCTATATTTTTTTATATCCTTAATTTATTACAAAGTCTATTAATGAGATACTTATTCTTTCTTCATGCAACTAGATGTATTCATTGACATATTAACAATATAAATTACATTTATTGGTGGAAAAAATTATTTCTTGAATTATGAGTAGTATCATTAAATATAACCATCACTTTAAACTATTTAATTTTGTGGATATTTTTAGAATAAAATATAAATTTATGACACTATTAATTAGAATTAACTAACTTAATTATTTTTATTAGTTTTGATGAATTGGTTATTTATTACTTATATAAAAGACCGATGGAGTATCATGTATTATATTTATATATTTTTTCTTTTATTTTTTTTATGTCTCTAAGGGTGTCATGAAACATTTTTCTCAATCCAATTCCTCGAAGACGACGTTTGGTTGAGCTGGTCCTGTATCTATTATGTAGGACCAGTCTATCATATTGGTAATCTGGCACTACGCAGTCACAGACAAATTAAAACCTTGGCCGGATCTGCTCTTCCGCACAGTACATGGTTCCCTCGGCTTTCTAGTTCGTAGGCACTCTTACACACAATGACATCTCCATTACACTGGGTGGGGTGGGGTGGGGTTAATTCTTGTCCTCCTTCCAACTATGACGGTCTATATTATAAGCTCTTTCCTTTTCACAAATTGGACCACCATCATCTCTATTCTTTCTTTCTTTCTTTCTTTTTTCATTCAAGAAAATGGTAAACTTGCAAGTACAGATTAGTCTGCTAGTGTTAATCTGAGCATCGATGACATGTTTGGAATAAATTCCTTTAACCACTTGACCTGACTTGGGGTTGATTGTATGTAAACTTTTCAAATAAACGATATGGTATATTTGTATTGACTTTAAACTATCTTGGTAATTAACAGCTGAGAGGTACAATCTTGCACAAATTTAGCACCTACCGAATGGAATGCTCTATAATTATTATCATACTTCTTCTGAATTTGTTTTTCTGTTTGGACAATATGATATCAATTTTATGTAAAGTGGCTTTGCCCCCATTTTAATGAAAATTGTTACTATCATCATGGTATGATAGGTAAAAGGGTATATAAATGATGACCACCAAGGACATTTTCAGCTAATTTTGCATTCATTGGCTATAACCATGGAAGACTGGAAATCAATCCCATTATGTTGACCAAGGTCAACAATTATCGCAGTCTAGTCATGGCAACCAAGACTTCTTTCCTACTTTCTTTTTCTTAGTCATCTGAAAATCGCATTCATTTTGCAATTACAATAAAAAAAAAATTCAGTTCAAATATCATATTTATTATGCTGAATTTCTCTTTCTTATTTTTCCTTTGATCATCTGAATAAAGAGAGGTAATTTTCTTTATTCTTTAAACTTTTTTCTTCATCATAGCAGTTAGATTGGAAGCGAAATCTGTACAATAGTAATAAGAATTCTTTTTGTTGTTGAACAAATTAAGTGTCACATTCTGCTCCCAATTGACACCTAGAAGCGTGCATTTTCTTGCTGGAATTGTGGAAGAATATTTCAACGATTGAATCCTTTATCCGAAGCATCCAATTCACAGGAGAGTTAAAACGCATGAGACATGGTTACAATTCTCATGCCTGTGACAGGAGAAATTAGTGAATGGTTTGGAATTATCATGTGTCCATAAACCTAATTAGACCAATCTCTACATGACATGTTACATTTTTTAATTTACACAAAAAGGTTAATAAAATTCAATTATATATCACATAAAATTGGCCAAAACTATTTCTTTTGGTATAGACTACAAGTATTTTTTACATGAGATAATCTTGCTTGAACCGTGTGAGATCACTATGGACACCAAAACTCTCCTTCTGAGTATTTAACGCTGAAACCATATAATAATTGTTTGGGACCATATAATAATTTCATGTCACACACCCTCGCCCGTATCCTATAAATATGAATGACGCTCATAATCAACCCAATTATATGTGCTTTCCTTTCTTGCTATTATTACTTTATTGGAATAAATTCTGACTTCAGAATTGAAGTACATGTATCTACCCCTACACACTGCCGTTTTGAGCCACTGGAAGAACAGCAGCAGCACCATTCGTGAAGAAATCCGACTCACTAGAAGAGTCTAACACGACCAGAAAAGGGTTTACTGTTATATATATGTTAATTCCTTAATTACTAGCAGTCAATCCTAAAGATAAAAAATAAAAAATCTATCTAGTTTATCAAAACAAACACGATTATGCTTAACTGGGCCCGGTCGTTGGCTTGCCTTGCTAAGAATTCAAATCATTAAATACTATGTCTTAACTTTTTCGGAAACAATGTGAATATATTGCAATGGGCAGCGCCAATTCTGTGGAGGACATAGAAAAAGACCCTGATGTTTTTGTTGTGTCTGGCTTAGTTTTTCCCTCACGTTTTTCCCTTTTTTATTGATAAAAATATTCCCCGTTTACTCACCCCCGGCATACCATGAATCGGGAATGTAATGAATTTTGATGTTTGGTTGACAAGAATCTCAAACTTTGAATTCTCTCAGTAGAATTGGTTTATAAAGAAAGCTCGATCAAAGGCGGTAGAACACTTATCACTATCATTTACTTTATGGTTTATGCATACAGTATGCACTCTTTATACTCATGTACTTGAAATAACAAAGATACTATTTCGTATGGAGCCATTAGTACAAAAAAGGTCACGATTTGCTAGTTTAACCGATTAGGGTGGGTTGGCCTGGCCATATATACATGGATGAGTTGGAACAAATATCAGTTATACATAAAATTATATTATAACTACTCAATTTGTACTATTTCGTGAAGTTGGTTGGTTTTCTCCTACTTTTTATCGTTTTCCTTCGAAATAATACACACAGACACACATGCATGCACTTTTCTACAGTAACACAAGCAGACACTTGAGACGAACATAAATATTTGCATATAATTGATGCGTTGTCACATCATCTTTCATTTAGACCATGATTAAGCTTTTGCAACAACTAGATCAGCAGCTGAAAAAGAGTGCGGTTAGCAAGCGTCATCAGTTGGATAACAATTAATTATGTTCTAAAAATGTATTATGTAAGAAGTAGTCCTTTTTCATTCTCAGCTGCTTCTTATTTCTGCTTCGAATAGTTGAAGATATCATGTTTTGTTCTGCCAGCACCAGTCTACCCTGCCCATTGTTTTCATTACTGGTTTTGAGCAAGAAATATAATCAAAACCGTCTTACTGTATTCAGAAGGCTGCTTACTTATCAGACCAAATAAAATGTAGCTGCCTTAAATGCATGCATAATATTATGTGCAAAACTAATGGCTAACTAGACATATATAATACCCATAGCCAATTGTTTTTAATTGATCATACCTTGGCGAATCTGGTTCACTTCAGAGTTTTTCAAAATGAGGAATCCTAACACACATGAAAGTGATGTAGAATCCATTAAATTGTATAGGTCTCACTTTGAGACTCACGAGAAATTCATCTAATAATATAGTGTGCTGAAAAAAAAAAGGTATGAAATAATGTATTAGAAGTATTTTTTATTTTTTTTTTGAAATTTGAGTAAACCGTGACATCAAAATTTACGTGTACCGTGCTTATATTGTTTTGCCCATTCGAATCATGTTATGAAGACGGTTGAAAGGAACACATGGAGCCCATGACAATGATCTAACAGACAATTAGAGCTTTCCTCGTTTTGAATTTGAAAAAGACTTCCCAACAATTCATTAAGGTAAATACATCAATTAAAAAACCTTAAGATGACCCTCAATCTCCATTAGTTAAGGCTTGCCCAATATTTCACCATAGACAGAGACACTGACCCGAAAGCAAATCCAAGCACAAGGAACAAAATGGTGACTTCCCTTGTTTGGATAAGGAGAAGGAAAAGCAACTTAAACTAACTTGGGTTTGGATATCCCATTGATTTCAAGTCTATTTCAATCTGATTACTCCTCTGGAAAGATGCTCAGTGCTTGTTTGCATACACTAGCTGGTTTGATAACTATATGTGTGGTAGCTGTTCTGTTTTAATTTAATGACACTAGCTTAGTCAGAAAATAAATAAAATGAATAAAGTTTGTGTCTAACCGAGGCGTCGAAAGATCAGATTAAGTTCTTTCTTTGGGGTTGTGACATTGAATTGAAACATTACAAATATTTCATTTGGATCAACTATCAAGTCCTTTGGATGATTATCCAAATACAAACAAGTAGAGGCGAGTATATTATGATCACAAAGGAATTTAAATACATGTCGAGAAGATGAACAACTTTTCCTTTGCAATTTAACAATAAGACTACGTACAGTTATACACTAATGTAATGACGTGATTTCCTGATAAAACTAGGCATTCTGGAGGTTCACCATTAATACAGGGTTTCATTTGTGCACTTTGCTGTTGCATAATGAACAGAGAGATATTTTATTAATCAGAAAGATAAACTATAGTCAAGATGGACCGTACCAAAGTTCCATTTGCCGATTTTGGCATAACCGTCCCACGCCAATTTTACTACTTTCCTAGTGTGTCTGTTCGGTGAACTTTATTATTCGTGGCATCTAATCTGACTAACCCTCCAACCAATTAATGTGGCATATCCCCAGAATCTCGCAGATTTGAGACACAATTAATGAAAACAAATCGACCAATTAAGTTCTTAGCAACGCCCTTTCGTGCAATAATTTGGGTCCAGTTGATTCAAGAAGGTCCACTTCTGCTTGAAGTTGTTTTTTCACACGCAAGAGTAACCTAGCACAATCCGACCAAGCAGAGAGACTAACTGTCTTTTCCATGCTTTAGGATTATATTTACATTGATGAGCAGAATTATTGATATTCACTAATAATAACTGAAAATGGGCGTGCCATTGAACTTTCCAAAGTATTTCTATTATTTTTGACACAGCCGTACAAAACCATGCAAATGCAGCAACACAAAATTAGGTTTACATTCAACCGATAGGTTAATCGTCTCCGTAATTATGACATTTTAGAAAACATGCAAGAAGTATATCCAGTAAATCTAATTGTGGGATATATTCTCAGCCAGAAATAAGATGACTTGATTAGAATTATTGGCATTCACTAATCAAAGAAATCATGTGTGCGTTTGAACTTCCCATAAAACCTCAGTTCTAAAATATATAGCATCCAAAAACCAGACTACAATATATATTAGTCTATCTCTGAATATGTATGATGGTCCAGCACCAAACAAACCAGATTTATATTTCAAATAAATCTAATTGTTTGAATGTTTGATATTCCGGGAAACAAATAAAAAATGTACATAACAAGAAAATAGATTTTTGTTATATATTGAAATTCTCTAACTAAAGTTACTAAAGAGTCTCATTTCTGGTGGTTTTCTTCCTTGTCATTTTATATTTGCAGAGAAGAGTCTACTGACTATTTAAAGAATAATTATGTAAACCTCTATCCGTGAACACTTCTTACAAATAATGAATACTGAAGATAAAAAGACTGGTGAAGACAAACACATGGTTGAGATAATGAGATATACCTGTGAGATATTTATTTCTTTCAATGATTTAAAATTAACATCATAGCTTGTCGAGGTTAAGTAGTGGACTGATAGATCATGCTTTTCTATTACTTTTAAAGAGTGTCTTCCCTTCTCTTTCAATCTCATTTCATGTATCATCTTCCTTGCTCATGTGTGTTTGAAGAAAAGTCTATGGATTATTTAAAGAATAATTATGTAAATCACTATCCATAAACACTTTTTGCATACAATGAATGTTAATGAAATATAGACACAAAAGTATAACATCAATCGTATATATGGTTGAGATACATTTATGATATAAAAATTACTTAAATAAGTTTTTAGTCCCTATATTTTTTTTTCTTGGTTCTCTTAAAATTATTTTTTCTATTTGTGTTCTTTTATTTTATTTTATTTTTTTTAATCCTTCATGTCAGGATTTCTTATTAAGTAATGTGGTGGCTAATAGAAATTGGACAATAGACTTAATATTTCTTAAATAATAAGGACTAAAATGAAAATATTTCAATATAAGAGGGACTTATATAAAGGATTTACAATTTTATAGGGACTATAAAGGCAAGGACTAAAATAAAATAAAAAATTAATAGGACCAAAATGAACATTTTTTTTTTCAAAGGACCAAAACAAAAAAGCACATAATTTATAAAAATTAGAAACTTATTTAAACCAAAATCAAATAAAAAAGTCAGATATAGTTTACACTTTACAATATACGGATAAAATGAAAAAGAGTTTACTTTTTTGGTAAAGAACACAGGTATTCTCTACTATAGGCAATCCTGCTCAAGCCAAAATAGGACTACTATAGGTAGCAAATTTCTCTCCCCGAGTATTTAATGCAGCTGTATACTTAGAACTTGAACTTAAAGCCACTGATTAAGATTAAGTTAGAACAATTTCCCGTCAGTTGATCTACGCACTCGGTGGTAAAAAGAGTTCACTTTTAATGTATAATTAGTGTAAATTTATATTATTATATAATAATTTCATATTAACACTGTATCTAATAAATATGATTATCTTAAAACTACGTGAGATGTTAAATTTATCAAATAATATGATAATGTATCATTAAATCTTTTCGCAAAGGTTATCCTTTTCCTGTCCCAAGAAAAATATATTCACCCCATTTCTCGTTTATCCTGTATATATATATATATATATATATATATATATATATATATATATATTAAAAAAACATTTAAATTTAAAAGTACTCAATGACAAAAATGAAAATTGTGAGGTTGTATTACAATGCGTAGACCTACAATTATTTCAAGTATATAAAGTGGAGACAATAACGGGACCACAAACTTTTAATTAATTAAATACAAAACCAAAGGAACAAATTCATTCGTGGGTTGCGAGTTGCAACTGTTTATCAACTCATATATTTGGGCCGAATGGAATTTCAGTCGGGTTAAAATTGTCCTCTAGCTCCAAAAGAAAGAGGGGTCCAACGATGTTAGCACCTAAATGGGACATATTCTCATGGATATGCATAAAGCGGGGACCAAATCTTAAATTAAGCTTTGACATGTATTCTTGCATCTATATCTAAAGTTGGGGCCAAACCACTGGATTTCTATCAGAAACTTGAGATAAGAATTATGTAGTCCTATTCCTAATTTAAAAATGTCACTTGACAAATGACAATGGAAACTAAAACCATCCTTTTCACTAGTGTGGTTTTACTAGGACAGTTCGAGAAAGAAATCTTTCAGGATCTTCAGGTGATCAAAGCCATTCGCTTTGGGAAGGAAGAGCTTGTTTGGCTCCATGTAAGGTGAAGTCCTTTGTTTCTATTTGATTAAGCTTGCTTCGCACGTGTACAAAGCATTGGGTGTGAGAGGCACCGCATTGTATTCATCAAAGCAATTTATATAGCAAATATTATGCATACAATAGAAATAATAGAAAAAAATCTTAAAGTTCCACAGACCCACCATTATTTGTATAAACTTTGCCACTTGCTAACACGAAAGGATTTAAATCTAAACATAAAAATGCAATCAATTAACAAAATTGATATATTGTGTTTCTTTTTTTTTTTTCAGTTAAAGAAAGATGTTTTTTTTTGTTTGTTTACTATTTGTTCAAGATGAATGTGATAGTGAATTCGAAGTGAACCGATGATTTATCCAAAATCAACTGGTGACTCATTCAAAGTGGATTGTTGACTCGTTCGAATTCTCCTTAAGTTGATCAAGACTCCAAAGCAACTGAGACACCATGAAAAAATGGGGGTACTTGCAAAACTCACTCTAACACTCAAGTTAGTAATAATTCCACCAAGATGACAAAATATATTAAATGCATATATGATATAATGACGTTTGTATTTATAGGAGTTGTAGGTGGGCTGGATTTCTAACTAAGGGTCCATAGTCTTCTTAAGAGAAATAATACTCTATATCAATGTATCATCAACACAATTTTACTCTAAGCCAAAGTGTTATATGCTGCAAACAGTCTACCTTAAGCTCTATGTGTCTGGATGTTGACTTCAATCAATATTTGTATCTTGAGAAATGCTAACAACATACTCTTCTGAACACTTTCTACTATTAGTAGAGATTTATTGAAAATTGTAAATTTTTGTGGGTTTCGCATCTTATTTAATAAGTCTCTCTTTTTTTTTCAATAAATTTTAACCAATAATAAAGTGTGTTGCTAACATTTTTCTTGTATCTTTGTAGTAAGTTGCTTTGGATTGATAAGGCCTAGAATATGGATTGGGCTATGAACCTAATCCATAACAATTTATGACTTGGTTAGTGCCATTAGCATAGTTTCAACTCTCTCCCTCTTTTTGATTTTTTTTTTTCCTGATAATGCAAGTATATATATCCAGTTTTATGAGCACCAAACAGGATGTCGTAGCCATGGCTACATACTTGCATTATAAAAAAAAATAAAAATTAAAGAGGGTGAGAGATTGAAGCTGTGTTAAGAGTGAATATATATAAACACACTTCAAATCTGTAACAGCATTAGTTTTCGGGACGATATGCAGCTAGGGATGTCAATGGAGCAAGGTGGGCATGGCTAGTAGCTACCCGCTACCCACCTCGTGCTCACCCCATTACCCACACGTGTACCCATTAATATCCACAAGTATATGTGGATATCCACAAATACTTTCTAAAAAATTAAAAAAATATATAAAATATAAAAAACTAACAAATTTGTTTTTTCTGTTGTGGACAACCATAAAATGCTGCAAATATCACTTTGAATTTATAAAGTAAAGAGTTGTTTAAAATAATCATTTTAAACATAGATTTTAATTATTCTAACAATTTTTCTAAAAAAAATAATTTAAAGGTTCACAAATTTATGTTTCTTTTCTGCCATAATATAATTTTATAAGATTTCTCCTATAATGAACAATTTTTAAAAAATTTAGGACAAATTTTCTGTAATTTTATCTATATTAATATATAAGAGTATTTAAGTAAATATACAATAGCAGGTAGTAGGTATCTACAGGTATAAGTACCATGATATCCATGCTTGTCCCATTAATAAACGGGTAGCAGATATATCAATTTAAACTATCTGCGGGTATCCATTTAAACTATCCATTTTTTATCCGTGACAAATTTTATGCACAAGCGTGGATTTTTTTGCCATCCTATATGCAGCAAAAGCATCTATACTTCAAAATGGACTAATGGTTGTAGTATTAGTATTTGGGACAATACATTGCTCATACTTTTTAAATTCTCTAAGGTCATATCTTTCAACTATTTCTAACTAACACAAGTTCAGTTCCAAAATGATTAAATAAAATGATACTAATTAATTGAATCCAAATAACTTCAATTAACTTGTAACATATTAATGTTTTTATTCTAATCTAAGTTTTATGTTCTTTTACCAATGCTATATTCGCATATGTTGTACCTTAACTTTGAAGAATCATATTTTTTAACATTTATCATATCCACATGTAAACACCGTGTCATACTCATATCCATGTTCCTATGTATACCCTTGCGTCCTAAGTAAAAACTTCATTAATTAAGCATGGTATACAACTGACAAATTTATAGGCGTGACTTTGAAGCTGGCCCATTTGAATGTATTTTTAAGGGGCTAGACTCAGCATTCCAAGTCCCGTACTTTTGACAGCATAGCCCAGCAAAAAGACATGGCCTACCAAATGGACCACCTTTTAACGGAGCAAGCTCGTTAGGCCTGCCAATTTCTCAGGTAGTGCCAATTTTCTCCAATCTCATTTTTTTCTAGGGCTGACTTCACCCAGACCGACAAAACAACAAGTCCTCAAAGAGCAGGCCCAGCTCGTTTAGCATAATCAGTATATCATGAACAGGCCCAGTTAGCTCGGGGTGAGAGAGAGCTAACAGAACATTAAACTCCATGAGAAGTGTTCGACCCTGCTGTCCTAAAAATCCTACAATCCCCCACCCCCCACGACCTCAAAAAAATCAAAAAAAAATCACTAGATCATTGACCAAAAAACATAGGGATCAATCAATTGATTTAATAAAATCCATTTCAAAATATTCAAACATGAGAGACGAAATCAAAAATCAATTGTCCAAAATGAACAGGTAGCATGACTGAGCAAAGACACCACAGTGCATCAAGGGCCCTGCATGGTGTTGGGTGGGGTAACGAATTTAAATGATGCAAAGACACAACATTGACTAAAGTCTATTACCGCTTTGATACTGCATTGATATAGGCAATGAATTAAGCTCTAGCTCAAGTTCAGCTTTCATGAGGTGCTAGCATGCTTCTTTTTGCCATAGTACTGCAGAGCAAAGGCAAGGCCCAAAATCAACAATGGCAACAGGAATTGCAAGATCTTTACAACAAATCCAGAAGATTGATTGCCAACGCCATGCGCTTGGGTAGGTGGCGGCAGACTATGGTTAACTTTGGCTGGAAGAGTGGAAGTGTCAACCTTCCCAATGAAGTATTTTTCCATCATTTCTATGGCGGAATCACTGTGGCCCACATCTTCAAAATCAACGGTTGCATCCTTCTCTGTAAAAAAGACAAGGTTGAAATGCTTAGTCCACTCCTCTCCAGTATTCTTACCTCCGCTGGGGGGGCCATTGAAGAAAGTTTTTTATTTGTAGACCACTAATATGAACCAGCCAACAAGGAGAAATTTATTACCTGTTGCCGTCAGCAAAACTTCATCACCTCCTGGATGATCATCCAAAAATGGGGTGATATCATATACCTGTCACAGTGGAATGCATAATATACAATTAAGTATAATAATTTGATGGACATATCAGTCATAAAAGTTAAAGTTTTAAATACCAATTGTAAAGGGAACATAGGATATAGAATACTGTTAGTGCTAAAATTAATTTGAATCTATGGCAGTTGGCTCATATTTATTTGACATCTACAAACGAAGGTAAGGATAAGTATCCCATTCCCTTTTTTAAGTTTTTTTTTTTTTTTTATCTCTCTTCTTCAGTGCAAAGCACTAAAACATGACATTTTTATGCATTGCATTTACTAATATCATAGACTTACAAATTTTTAATTGATCCATCCTATTTTCTGTAGAGTGTTTAACAGGGAAGAGTAAAAAACACCACTCTTTTATCGGCTAGTCAATTCACAATCAGAAATTTCTTTCTCCAATGCGCCCTGTGATTGCATGTAAACAACCGTATATGCTTAGTAACATTAGCAGCCCCTGAAGTTACTAGACTAACCATTGATGAGTTCATATTTCTCTCTTAGAATAAAGTTGATGTAAAATTTACAGGAAATATGACCATTCATGACTCATTAATTATACACAACATCATCAGATAAGATGACATTATTCAAAATTATTCAGATGAATGTGACGAGTAATCAGATTCCAACTTCAATCCTTTAGCAGATACGGGACCAATTACAGACTAAGTTTGAACAAAAAATTGTTAAACCAGGGGTCCTGGGGATGTCGCTATTAAAAAGGGCGTCAGCTTTCAGGGAGATTCTTATAGAAGAGGACACTGAGGGTAGCATAGATATTAGCTTAGGTATCCAGGATACTGGACAGGACGTGATTAACCACGTATCAAGAGCTGCTTGTGAGGATGTTGATTTCAGAGATGGGATTCTTCCACGTCCAGATTTTGTAACGTTTTAAAGAATGAATAAATCACTTCGCCATCAGGTTGAAAACTGTGACTGTGTTGTTACAATACATTATAAGTACTAAAGTGCTCATGATGTTACAGGTCTCACTCACTATACACTGCACAATTCAGTAATCAGTAATCACCGCTTTATGTTATTCCACTTCAGGAAAAAAATTAAGGAAAATTTCAATTACTATGTAACAATATGTGATTCTAGGTTAAACATGTCTGAATTTCAATAATTTTTGTCTACTAGTCATTAGCTACCAATCCATTGAGCTGAGTGATAAGAATGAGGAGGAACCAAATGCGATGAGAACATCAACACAGCTAGGGACATGCACAAGGAAGCCTCCATATCTCAAGGACTATTATTGTCGTGTAGCAATAAAGAACCCATCATGCATAACACTGGGACCTTCGTTTATGGTCGTTTTTTCACCAAGCCTGCTATAAGGCCTTTCTTGTGGCCATCACATCCCATGATGAGTAATGATTACTATTAACACATTAATTACCCACACAATTGTCCTATTAATGATTGTGTAGGTTATAATTAAGTGATGTTGGCACCAACTTTAATTATTGGGTTGAATTGGGCTTTGAAATAAATTTTCAACATTTGATCCATATTGACCTTGTTTCAGTATTTTGGTCATAACTAGAGCTGTAGATCTTTGATTCTTATGTTCTTTATATGCTAGGAAAGTTAAGAAAAAGATCTACATGTTTCTTGAAATGCTAAATTGGCCAATTCAGACGATTAAGGGGTCAAATTCAGTCTTGAAGTGGGACCAGAGGTGTTATTATGGATACCCAGACCTACCTCCACTTAATTGGGCATATCTCACTCATTTTAAGCCAAACTAAGGCATGTGCACACTCCTTGGAAAGCTTATTTTGTGGGGCATTTGTTGGGCCAAGGCCTAAAGGTAGATTAGGAATTCTAAAGGAACTGATGGTTATAAATAAGTTAATTCAAAGTGTGATTTTTAACACTTTTGCATTTGTATAATTTTGACTTTTTGGATCAAAAGGAGTTCTCTTCTCCCCTCCTTTTCCCTCTACTTTTTCTACATTCACCTTGAAATTTCTTCAATGGTGATGATCGTGTTAAGGCTAAAAATGTTGTCAATCCAAGGGATTCAAGGAGTGTAGTTTGAATTTTGTGTTCTTTTCAGCTTAATTATTGTTTTGTGTGCATGTTCTCCTCTCTTATCTCTTCAATTATGAATCTCTATGCAAATCAAGATTGTGTTTTGACCTAATTTCAATTGGATTAGATTTTGTTCTCATAATTGAAGTGATTGAAAGTAAAATTGATTAATTTGAAATCAATTGAAGCTAGGTCAATCGATTGGTAATCTAGGTTAATTGAATTGATTTGAAATCGGCACTAATTTTGAATTATAATTGTGATTCAATTTTTGTTGATTGAATTCTAAGTAACTGACTACCTAGCTTATTTCAAATTAACAAAGGTCTATGCAAGCATAATTAATTCAGTTTTGAACAAGGATAGATTATCACACAAATTGAATGTCTTGGATTGATGAATCATTAATTGAAATTTTCTACAACACTTAATTCTGATTTTGGATTCAATTGATGAACAAAACATTCCCTCGTCCCTAGTGCCTTCTAATTAGGTTAAAAATATTAATTTGTATCCTTGGAAGAATGACATAGGATGTGTCTTATACTACATTCATTTGGAGAAACTAATTGTATTTTGACTTGATTGAGACGCTCGTGTCAATGAGCCCAAACACATAATTCCAGGAAGTTCAACACAAATATTGGCAAGATGCCATGACACGAGACTAAAGCTCTGGAAGCAAACAACACTTGGAGGTTGGAACCACTACCTAAAGGAAAGAAATTAGTGTGATGCAAGAGGGTTTATAAGAAAAAGTACAAGCAAATGGGGAGATTGATAAATATAAAGCACACTTGGTTGCAAAGGGGTACACATAGGTGGAAGGAGAAGATTTCAGAGACATTTGCATCCATGGCCAAGATGACAACTATTCAATGTTCGTTGACAGTAGCAACACTTAAAGGATTGAAATTGCACCAAATGGATGTTAGTAATGCTTTTCTTCATGGAAAATTTAATTAAGAAGAGTACATGATAGTCGCACCAGGTTACATTGTCCCCAATGTGAGACTCGTATGTCATTTACAAGAGGCCATATATGGGCTTTGCCAGACCTCAAGAAATTGGTATACAAAAGTTTCTCAAGCATTAACTAATTATGGCTTCACCCATTACAGTGCAAATCATAGTCTATTCACTTGTTCTTTTGGATCCATTTTCTTAGCCATTCTGATCTACGTTCGTAAGCTAGTGATTGCTGGTAATGACCTGAATGCATGCCCAAGGCCATGCAACTACTGAGATAATTTGGATGGGAGGTTTATTGACTTCTCTACAAGTGCCTTGGGAGACTCTACACCACTATTTTGTCACAATCAATCAGCATTTCATATAACAGTGAATCCCGTTTTCCATGAGCGTCTTCAGTCAGGCCCCATGGCTACTGATTATGTTCCCACCAAGCAGCAACCAGCTGATGAATTTACTAAGGCTTTGGGCTCAAGCAATTGCGCAATTCTTCATAATAGGGATAGTTGTTTTGTTAAGGTTGTTGTATATTCAAATTCAAACTTAGGATACTCTGTTTTTAGGATAACTCTTGTTATCAACAGGCTGTTACTAACCGAGCATATATTTTTTGTCATCATGTAACTACGTGAAAAATATAACAGTCAATTCTCCATAAATTTTATTATCATGTCACTTTCAGAATAGGCATTCAAACCTGGATCGCAGGATAAGGTAATTGTTATTGAGTCCGGTTTCCAAATTCTAATCTATTGGTTTCCTATACAAACGTTGTCTTTGTAATGCAGAGTTGAATTTCTTGTTCTACATTTTGATTATTATTATTCTTAACAAATCAAGCAATTCTCTTAATAAGTCGTTGACGTTAAGTTAGATGATTTACCATGCTCCTTAATATTACTCTCAATAAAACTTGATCTATTGGAGACTAACAAGTTCTCAGCCCTCTTCACGTGCAATTGAGCAAGCATTTAGCACGCATCATGTTCATCCCAGAAACTGAAACAGATCAACTAAGAAAAAGAGATGGAAAGAAAGACAAAAAGAAACAGACCTTTCCATGGACAATAATCCAGCAATCCTTTTTGTGGTTGTGCTTAGCCACCTCCTCAAAAGTCAAAGTTTTGGAATTTGAAGCCATTGCTGCTTCTGCCACAGCCACACAAAGTCAAAGCACACCCACTCCCAGATATTCAGAAAAAGAAAGTTGAATACACAAAAGGAATACTCCCAGATTAAAGCTGAGCACAAAGGGAAAATATAAATTAAAAAAAGCACAAAAATGGAAAATGTTGAAGAAAATTTCTTACATAGGAGATGCGCACAGCACAACCTTTTTTGTCCGTGAACCCTAATTATTTATACATTGCATCTGAATTACATCGTTCTTGCTCTGATTAATCCTATCATAAAATATTATATATGAGAAAATAAGTTACAGTATCATTCAATTATAAATTATTATATGTATGATAAATTTATTAATTTTTAAAATAATTATTTTAAAAATCATATTAAAAATAATTTTAAATTAGTTTTTTTACACCAATAGTGCTGTAGTGCATAGTCATTAAAAACACACACTCTCTCTCTATATATATAGTAAAAGTTTTTTTTATAACTTTCTTAATTTCTTCTTTCTTTCAATGTAGTGTGTGTGATTTCTTTTTTCAATTTTATATTTAAATTATTTTATATATATTTTATTTGTAATTTAATTTTTTATTTGTAACATATAGATTTTACGTAAATTAATTATATGTTTTTATAAATATTTTTAAATCTTATCGTACTTCAAAATATTAATTTAATATATGAATATTTACTATTAATGTAAATAAAAAATAATTTTAATGTACAATGAAAAGTAAGAAACTGCTTCTTTATTTATTTTATTATTGTATCGTCTATTTTGTTTTCTAATAATTGGTATTCATAAACATATATTTAAGCATTGTTTTGTGCACCATGCCGAATTTCAGTGACTAGTTATTTTAATTACTTTTATTATTTGCCTATTACTTTATTCATCTTCGTTAACTAATATTTTCTTTTCGCATCCACATAAATTGAACTATTATATTCAGGGCCATGCGCTCCGCGCGTTGGGTTTCTAGTAATATATGGGATGCATCGGTTTGCGCGTGTTAATAAAATGGATCTATGTAGAGATGTTTTGTGTATTAGATTTTGGGGTATTTGTAGGATAGGTTTTAACGGATTTATTTTAATTTGGGTTAAATATGTTTTTATCCTCTAAAAATATGACAGAATTGGTTTTAATTTTTAAATAATTTTTTTTTGAATAAAGTTTCACAAATATTAAAAATATTCTAATTAGATCTCTATGTTAAATTTTGTTTAACTTTTCTGTTAAATGATGGTCACATCAATATCACAATTATTATTAATTTGCTATTGTGGTCATCCATATCAACTATTATATCCAGGTCGTATTAGTAATATACTTTTTAAATAAAATTATTACATGTTTAACTGTAAATCACACTTTTTTTAACTTTGAAACAAAAGTAATTACATGATTTTTTATTAAAAATTATCACTGGACATTTCAAGTAATAAAATACTTTACTTGGAAGCTAATGTAACCATCATTTAATAGAAAAGTTAGATAGAATTTAGCACATAGATCTAATTAGGGTATTTTTAATATTTGGGAAGCTTTATTTAAGGAAAAAATTTCCTGAGGATTAAAACCAATTCTGTCTTATTTTTTTAAGACCAAAAACATATTTAACCCTTTTAATTTTTATTTGATTTCAAATTTTAATAATATCATTTATGGTTAAATATGTTTTAGGTTTTTGAAAAAATCATTGAATTTAGTTTTAGTTTTTAAACTTTTTTTTTATTGATTTAAGTTCTCAATTTTTTGAAAATAGGTGGAATTAGTCTATCACCCTAATTCTAATAAGGGTTACATATGTTTTTAGTCCTCTAAAAATATGACAAAATTGGTTTTAGTCCTCAAAAAAAAATTTCCTTGAATAAAGTTCCTCAAATATTAAAAATACCCTAATTAGATCCTTGTGTTAAACTCTGTTTAACTTTTCTGTTAAATGATGGTTACATCAGCATCACAATCACCATTAATTTGTTGATGTTATCGTCCATGTCAACTATTATGTCTAGGTTAGATTAGTAATATACTTTTTAAATACAATTAGTACATGTTTAATCCTGAACCACAAATTTTTTTAATTGCAAAGCAAAAATAATTACACGATTTTTAATTAAAAATTAACACTAGGCATTTCAAGTAATAAAATGCTTTACTTGAAAACTAATGTGACCATCATTTAACAAAAAAGTTAAACAGAGTTTAGCCCAAAGATCTAATTAGGATATTTTTAATATTTGAGGAATTTTATTCAAGAAAAAAAAATTCTAAGGACTAAAACCAATTTTGTTATATTTTTGGAAGACCAAAAACATATTTAACCCTTCTATTAATATTTTTGCTGATGTGGCATTAAGGACCAAAATCATGATTTTTAAAAAATCAAGGACTAAGACCAATTTTAGCCAAATCTTTAGGGACCAAAACTATGATTTTAAAAATAGAGGGATTAAGGCCAATTTTGATCAAATTTCAAGACCAAAAACACATTTTATCGTAATAATAATGATTTATTGACATACTTGTCAAATTTTTTTTAATATTGAGAAAATCTTTAGGAAGTAAAAACACCTTGATATGATTTTCATGATAAATTCCTTCAATTTTTATAGAAAAATAAAGCAAAATATTTGCAAATGAGTGCAATGTCGAAGTGATGAAATGGTGTCCGACGCTCTATTGAGAGAAGCATAATTTTTTCACAAGAGACCCACCAAGGCATGCTAATCCCGAGCTCCTATGCAAGATCCAAGGCTAGAAATTATTGATTTCCATTGGAAGGTCTACGTTAGAGATGCCAGAAAAGAATCCAAGCCGGATGCAACGCCAGGTCACAAGATTTTTACTGGGTACTCAATTTTTGAGACACTATACTGGCATCTAATTTTGAGGTCTTCCTATATATTTTTAGTCCAGTGTCTAACACGCCTGGACAGTGTTGGATGCTGGCAACTAAAATATTTGTGTGTTGTAACTGATTCTATCACGCGTTTGGACCCATTCTAACTACTATAAAAGCTATTTTGTAAGCCCATTACTCAAAATGTGTTGGGAGACAACTTCTAACTACACTCATCTAATTTTCTCTTTGAGATTACTCCATTTTCATCATTAAGGAAGCAACCCTTGAAAGAGGGACTTGAAGAATCAATGGAATCACCATCATCCATCATCATTTCTAACTCTTTATAATTATTAGATATGTAAGTTAATTATTATAATAGTTAAATAATAATAATAATAATATAGGGAAAATGTGTTTTTGTTCCTTAAAGATTTGGTTAAACTTGGTCTTAATACTTATATTTTTTTAAAATTATGGTTTTGGTCCTTAAATTTTTGAAAATCGGTGAAATTGGTCCCTGATGCTATGTGGCATCCACATGCCTACCATGTGGATGACAACGTGGATGCCAATGCCATGTGACAGTCATTAGCCATGTTAGCAAAAATGTTAGTAGAATTAAGGTGAGGGACCAATTCCACCTATTTTCAAAAATTCAAGGACTTAAATCAATAAAAACAAAAAGTTTAAGGACTAAAACTAAATTTGGGGAATTTTCTAAGGACCAAAAACATATTTAATCCTATCATTTATTTAGATTTAATTTTGATGGGATCAAAATATGATAATATATGAAATCAAGTTGGATTACTTGAATTGTATATATAATGTACTAATATTAGAGTTTAATAGGCATGTGAGTATAATAGTTTGAGTTTAATTTTTATATAGTCCCAGTGTAAAAAAAAAAAATCACTGTCAACATAAAAAAAAATTATTGATATAACTTTTAAGGTAGTTATTATAAAAATTAACAAACTTAACGAATATTTTTAAAATTGGACTAGTTATTAAACTAGTCAAGGTACTATTCAAGGTTCAATTGTTGAACTATAGTTGAACAGGTATAATAAAATAATAATAATTAAATAACACATAAAAATATTAAATAAATATAATATCACAATTTTGTAACCCTAAAAATAAAATAAAATGTCATTTTGTAGGTTCTTAACATTCAAAGTACAAATAAAAGTCCAAATCAAATATGTCATAAAATTTAGGTTTAAATTTTAATAAAATACAACAATGTCCATTAATAGAAAATGAAAAATTAATATAATATAAAATTATAAGAAATCAAGATATAAAAAATTGTAAATTAATATAAATGGCTAAATTATATGTTTTATAAGAAAAAATAATAATAATTGATAAAATAATTTATACCTATTTGTAATCCTTATTGAATATTTGTTTTTATTTATCTTAAAAATATTTTAGATTGAATTTAAAAAATTAAAAATTAAAAACTTCAAAAATACTAGTTCAAACCAGTTTTTTCTACACCAATTTTTTTTAATGGTTTGATCGGTTCTTGACAAGTTTTGAAATTATTCAATTTTTTAGAGTTAACAAACTGGTCACTAGATCGATTCATGGCCAGATCAGTCGAACCATCGATCTGGTCTGATTTGGAAAATGTTGAATTTAACATACATGGCAGCTTCTAAGAGAATGACAATGTAAAAACTCTTTACACTATCAATGCATAGACTATTTACCCATTTTTTACACTGTCAGACAATCAAAAATAATTTTTTGTATGACTTTTAAGGTAATTATTATAAAAGTTAACAAATTTATTATACAATAAAAGTGAGAAACACTTGCGACTTGGGTTGATACAACGTTTTGTGTCAAGATAGCCCATTATACAGATTGAGAAGAACAAATATGTTAATGAAGGAATATAATATTACTAGAACATGACATGGAAGTGATAGTTTATTATATGCATGTTAATTATAATATTGTTAAAAAAGGAATTGTAAAGGAAAATAATAAGGTATATAATCAGGTCAAGTGTTTGGGTAATCGAGTTGTTAAACATAAACCTGTACCTAAACTAATGGATGTCAAATCTTATTGGATTGCTTCAGGTCAAATTCAAATAAAGAAAAAATCAAACCAACTTAATTAATTTGGATCAGATGGTTAGGTTCGTCGAGTTGAATTGAACCAATAAACACCCTCACATTTATGGTTGGATTGTAGCAAATGATATGCCAATGAAGGAGTATAATAATATTACTAGAACACGAAATGGAAGTGATACTTCTATAAAAATATTATATGAATATTAATTATTATATTATTAATGTGATTCAAAGTAATTTTTGTATAAAGGAAATAGTAAGCCTATTCACTAGTACTATGCAGCTTGCAAGGGATTGAACTAGCAAATTATTAGGCAATGAAATACTGGCAATTTCATTACCTAATAATTTACTAAATTCAACTCTAAAATAAATAGATAGTCAGGGCCGAAAAAGAAACCTCTTCTATCTTTTATAGTCAAGTTATTATATTCTTTTCAAATGCTTTACTATCGGTTTTCCATAGCGAGAGATTGCAAAATTTAGAAAAGATAAGGAAATAATATACCCAGAACGAATGACAACAATGGGAGTGCTATATTTGAGTTAAATACATCAAGGTTGAACACAACACAATTTTTACCCAAACAAATGTTTTAACACAACATTATTGGCGATACAAATTTATTGGAAAACAGCAGTGTCTCAATGAACAAATAACAAAGGATCATCAACGATACATTTCCCTTCTAACAGGCTGGTTCAGAATCTCTTCGATACAAAAACTAACCAAGTGTTCGGATAAAGCCATAATTATTAGCCATACATTTATTTCCCACCAAAGGCAGTGGAGAATCTTCAACTTTGCTCCCCAAAACAAGCGAAGCATAAGAATTAGAATCCATGCCCCAAGTTGGCCACTCAACCTTTTTTATTTTCTCCAATATATACCATACCATACCATATTACCATACTGTAAGCCAGTAACACAAAAGAACTAACTCCAACTCAAAGACTATATATCTTTGAAATCAAGTGTGGTGGCCTTCAACGTGTTCCTTGAGATGGAAACCTTCACCGAATGGTTTCTTTGAAAGAGAAAGGCGCACTCCCGGGTCGTGGTGGGAGCAAGAAGTGTGGTACAGGAGGGAGTTGTTGACACACTGCACGTTGCTGTTCATGTACGCAGCCATAGGAAACGAAGACGCCGTTCTACCTTTGTGATTCTTATCCTTCTTGCTCACCTTCCCTTCCTCGGCACTCGAACTCTCCGATTCAACCCCGTCCACGTTGATGTTTGTGTTTCCCTTCTTGTGAAGATGCTTGGGTTCCTGTTTCTTCGGGGATTGGGTTAGCTCCATGTAAGCTCCTCTGTTTTCTCCGGCAATGGTTATGACTCTCATGCCAGAGTCCTCAGAGTCCGAAAGCTTTCTGTGAACGCCTTTCTCCTTGGACTCGCTCTCTTTGCCAGGGACGTGTTTGGCATTACCGTGGTTTTTATGGGATTCATTAGCGCCATTGTGCCTGGGCTTGGGCCTGTCGATGGTTTTCTGGACTAGGACGGTTTTGGGCTCCGCCTGTTCGGGTATCTTGGGCTCGGTCTTCAACTGGGGAGGTGGGAGGGTGAGAGGAGAGGGTAGAGGAGCCGTGGGTTTGTTGTTGTTTGGTGACTGCATTGGGCTGCGACCGGTTTGTTTTATTGTTTTTGGAGAGTGGGTGGGGCTTGGCACGGGCACAGGCACACGTGCACTCTTCTCTGGGGGGGAACGAGCAGGGGAAGATGTTGTAACTGTACCCTTGTGGACCGGAGAGGTTGGGAGTGAAGAAGAAGAAAATTTGTTAGGTTGAGATGAAGGTTCTTGAGGAGGTTGAGTTGGGTGAGTCTGTGGTGATGATGGTGCTGAAGCAGTTCTAAATGCGGGCAGACCCAAAGTAGTGCGTGGCTCTTGGGCAGGGGCTGGGGCAGGGGCAGGGGCAGCGGTAGAGCGAATGGAGGCTAAGCGGAACCATGGACGAACTTGGGGTGGGTTAGCCATGGCGATTAGTTTAGGAACTGCTCAAACCGTGAACGGTGAAGAAAATCAGGAGGATAATATTAATAATGAGCACACAACTATATGGGGGACGCGATGTTATTTATAGATCCCTTTCATGCGGCTGTGGACCCAAAAGGAAATGTGAAAAAAATACTACAACTTGTCCCAAGTCCCACGTTGATAGAAACAAAAAGTAATTCTGATTACGCCGCGCGAGACATGACTCGGAACAGCAAAGAACATAAAAAGAAAAAAGGGTAAAGCATCTGATTCAATTGGCTTCCAGCTAACACAAGCTCACAAAGTAAGGTTGGTATCCGCTGGAGTCATTTGGAATTTAAATAGTTTCGGTCTTTAGGAGCCCACGGTGTGTGTGATTTTACTTGAGAATCGAACTTAATTACGTTGGTCACCTTAAAATTCAGTGGGCACACTGGTTATAGTTGTAATGCAATAATTACGACTAAGATTACACCTTTTCTCTAGTACTATTATGTATATTATGTATGTGTGAAAATCAAATTAAAGGCGGCAATATTGGTATATCCCACATTACACCTTCATTTACTGTCTTGTTGTTGACTTTGCTTGCAGGGGCAGTGAGGGAGCGATGCTCTCTAGCTTCTGCCTTTGCTTTACCTCCTTTTCGTTCTTTTCAAGATGCTTCGTGGGGCTTCCTTTAACGTACGTAACAAAGGGGCCAACGGTGGAAACTACCCTATTTCAGCGATCCAGAAGAAAAGAACCTAATAACCTATATATATCTGTATAAACCAGGCGTGGGTCCTTCATAAGTCTCTTTGAAGTCAATCTGATTTCTTTATTGGTTAGTGTCCATGGAAGGTTCGATGGTTGATGGCTTCTATTTCTTTAATTAACCTTCATTGAGAATGCTTTAAGGCCTCAAATGAGTACGTACTATTATTCTTTAGAATAATTATTATTATTCTTCCCATTTTTGGTTTAGAAAATGGAAGAATGATAGAGATAAAAAGGAAAAAAAAAAAAAAAACATGAGACATATAACGAGTGATGTAATTTACAAGAAGAAAAGAAGAAAATGTGAAGAAATGAAAATTATCTGGAGTGCACAACGAATATCAATCTCGTAGTCTTTTATTCTCGCCTTAACAGAAACGTTCAAATCAAGCTCACTATTTCCAATTTAAAACTTTTGCGATGCCCCATCTTAATATTTAATTATAAAAACACGGTTTTTATTTGTTCTAGTGAAGCTTAGCAAATACAACTATTATATTCGTGAAACATATGAAAGTCACCCGATGAGTGGTGGAGGTTTAAATTTCTTAAATTGGGACAGAAGGACCAAGAATTTGTTCATATATTATGCTTGCATATATACTTCTATACATTTTTAGTTTTTTATGCCGTTTTAAAACTCAAGAAATAAATGTTTTCGTAAATATAGACAATACTAATATTATACTTTATCTTAGATAGAAACCAATAAAAATAGAAATAATAACAACATTCGACTCTTTCCAAGTTGCCCAACGTCTATGTTTACCTCGATCTTCTGTTTTATGTATTGCTCTAACGTCTCAATATTCTTTTTATTTAAAAATTGTATATTCATATTGCTTTATATACGATTCTTAAAAAAAAAGAAGGTAAGGAAGTAAGCGTGCGGTGCAATTAATCTCATAAAAAAAGTTAGTGTAAAAATCCCACAAAGTAGGCCATATAAAAAGTCCCTTCTCCATTAAAAGAAATGAAATTACAAAGCGTGTGTTAATCAAGAAGTATGATGTTGAGTATTAGAGCTAAAAAATAAAATGAGTAGAAATAGCTCGTAAATCAACTCAGAATTCAGTTAATTTATTGATAATTTAATAAGTTAGAATTTTTTTTACCTATTTGTTAAAGGAGTCAAATTTGAACTTTTACATAATAGCTCATGAGTCGACTCAATAAATAAATACTTTATGAAAAAAATAATAATGTTTTAATTTTGTGTGTGTGTTAGCATTTGATTATATTTTGTTTGATTAAAGTTTTTAACTAAATAAATGAAAAAACATTGAGTTATAAATTTGAACCTAATTTAATTATTAAGCTTAAAATTGATTTATTAAACTCTAACTATTCACAAAGTCAAACTAAGTTCAAATTAATATGTAAAAAAAAAAGTTGAAATTAAATAAAACATTAATTATATCCATACACCTTATTTTTTCTTCCATCTTCTTCCATCCTGTTTTTTGGTTATCTCTTTTATCTCTTCTCATCCCCTCACTTATCATATCCGTCACTATTTCCCTTTTTTTATCTTTTTATTTCTCTCTTCTTTCTATCTCATACACCATATTTTGAGATGTACGTTTATTAGTACCTTAAATAAAAAATCCGAGATTCTAATTAAATCAAATAGACCACAAAATATGTAAATCATATGACGGTATTGTTTTAATTTAATTAAGAATCTTTAGTTTGTGTTTATATGTATGTAGCTATGATAAAAATTTTGGGGAAAGACTTTGTTACTTGCAATAATCTATTCTAATGGACTCAACTCAACTGTGTTGAAAAAACCAGTGATCCTGAAAAGAACCCTAAGGCATAACTTTATTCAACTTGCTCATTTTCAGTGTCATTAGTCACTATTCTTTTCTTGGGATTGTTGCCATAACCAAAACAAGGGGATGTAATATTTTTATATGCTCTTTTTTTTTTTTTACGAATATGATCATCTTGGTTTTAGGTAAAATATGTTTTTAGTTCTTTAAAATATCTTGAAATTTATTTTTAGTTTTTATAAAAATTTAATGTTTTTAGTCCTTATGTTACAATAGTGTTAAGAACTCAAAGTATTGAAAGAACAGAATACTACACGCAAGATTGCTTTGATAAAATTGATATGACAAACTGATATGGCTACATATACAGCCTTACAAGAGAAAACAGGAAAAAAAAAAAAAAACTTTAGCTCACATTCTACAAACCTACTAACGTGGAGATAAACTAGGAAGCAATTATCTAAATCCTAAAAAACAAGGATTTATTCAAATCATCACTAACTAACTGATAAAGACTAATTCAAATTGATTCTAACCTTATCAATTAACATCCTCCCTTAAACTGAATATCAATTTATTCAATTTATATTTGGATCAGCATATACTCCAAATAGACCCCTAAGTTTTACATATAAATCAAGTTTTAATGGCTTGGTCATTATATCTGCAACTTGCTCCCGAGTATGACAGTGGACCAGCTTTAGAACTCCATCCCTTGTGAGCTCATGAAGAAAGTGAAATCTAACATTCATGTGCTTGTTACGACCATGAAAAATAGGATTCTTTGATAGCTTAATGGTTGAACTACTATCATAGAAAATAGTTATGCCGTCACTTTGAGCATGATTAAAATTATTCAAAACCCTCCTTATCCAAATGATTTGACAGGCATAAGAAACTGCAGCAACAATCTTTGTTTTAGTAGAAAGAGTGACTATTGGCTGTTTCTTTAAGGACAAAAAACAACACCTGAGCGTAATAGACAAATATAACCTGAAGTGCTCGTCCTATCATCCAAATCTCTAGGTAATCACTGTCTATATAAGCAACCAGCTCCTCATCTTCTCCTTTCTGTAGGATATCCCAAATTTAGAGGTTCTTTTTACATATCTTAATACTCCCTTGGCAGCTTGGAAGTGCAACTCTTTGGGACACTCCATCTATCTACTTAAAAGACTAACAAGAAACATAATATCAGGTCGGGTGGCAATTAAATACATCAAGCTACCACTTAGTAGCTTGTACTGAGTGTTGCCACTCTAATTCCATTCTCATCCCTCATGAGTTTGCAGCCTGGAACAATTAGATTATGAACTAGATTACATTTACCCATATTAAGCCTTTCTAACACCTACTGGCTATATTTCTTTTGGCAAATAAAAATACCTTCTTGACTTTGCAAAATTTCTATGCCAAGAAAATATCTCATTTGTCCAAGATTTGTCATATCAAACTCATGGATCATAGAATTTTTAAATTCTCCAAATATATGCTCATCATTGCCTGTAAAAATAAGATCAACAACATAGAGACACACAATTAAAATTTCACCTCCATCTCTTACTTTAACAAACAAGGTGTGCTCATAAGGACAGCGTTTGAAACCTTCCTTAGCAAAGTAAGACTCTATTCGACTATACCAAGCTTGTGGTGCTTGTTTTAGTCTATATAAAGCCTTCTTTAACTTGCAAACTTTCTATTCAACACCTTTTCATTGATAACCAGGTGGTTGCTTAATGAAAACCTCTTCTCTAAGTTCTCTATGTAGGAAGGCAGACTTGACATCTAGTTGAAAGATTCCCCATCCTTTTTAATCTACAAGTGAAATCACCATGCGAATTGTTTCCATACGTGCCACAAGTGCAAAAACTTCAACGTAATCTATACCATATTTTAAGGTATAACCTTTTGCAACCAAGTGTGCTTTGTACTTCTCCACATCACCATTTTCATTTAATTTTGTCTTGTATACCCATTTTACAGTAACCTTCTTTGCTCCTACAGGTAACTCTATTAATTCCTAAGTATCATTTTTCTCTATAGCTTCAATCTTTGCATCCATTGTTGCTCTCCATTTTCCATCATTTCAAGCTTCTTCAAAACAAGTTAGATCATTTGTTGTAAAAATGTCAGAATTTGTTGAATCTTCTTCCTCGGATAAATCATCTCCACTTATATAATCTTTCATCTAAGTTGGTTGTCTTCCTATCCTATGTTCATGTGGTTGCTCTTCACTCAAGGTGGATGTATTCCCTTTATTTGAGCCATTTTTTGCTTATTCTTCACTATTGTTTTTATTGGTTTCAACTCCATCTCTATTTGTTCCAGGTACTACATTTGCTTCTTTCCCATCATTGTCCCAATCCAAGTCAGCCAAAATAGCCTCCTCATGATTTTTACTCCAGTCCCAACTACTGTCTTCTTCAAACCTCCACATCTTTGCTTATTATGATCCTTTGAGAAATAGGATCATACAACCTACATGCCTTTGATTCCTCACTGGCCCCAAGAAAAACACATCTTTTACTTCTATCATTAAGCTTTGTTCTTTTACATTTCAAAATATGGACATGAGATACACATCCAAACACTTTGAAGTAGGCCACTGATGGTTTGAATCCACTCCAAGCCTCTTCTGGGGTTTTGTTCTTCACTGTAAGTGTTGGACTCCTGTTAAGAATGTGAACTATCCAATTGATAGATTCGAGCCAAAATGTTTTTGGCATTTTTTGTCCTAAAAGCATGCTCTAAACCATATTCATGATTGTTCAATTCTTCCATTCTGCTACATTGTTCTATTGAGGAGTGTATAGGGTTGTCAGCTGCCTTCAAATACCATTCTCACTACAAAAATTAATGAATTCAAGTGATGTGAACTCACCCCCACGATTTGTACAAAGACCCTATATGGCTAAACTAGTCTCTTTCTCAACTTGATTTTTATAATTTTTGAAAGTTAGAAGAGCTTTTGCTTTTTCAACCAAAAAATAAACCCTTATTTTTCTACTAAAATCATCAAGAAAACTAATCATGTACCTTTTGTTGTTGTTGGATATCGAACTGATTGGTCCACAAATATTAGCATGCAACAATTCAAGAATCTGTGAGGCTCACCATGTGGTTGCACGTGGAAATGGATTTCTCTGTTGCTTTCCTGTGAGACACTTTGTATATACTTTTGATGAAGTGTCAAGACAAGGAAAACCTCGCACCATTCCTTTTTTGTTGAAGTACATTCAAACCTGTGAAGCTTAAATGATAATATCTGCAGTGCCAAAGTCGGGCTGGATTTTTCATAAAAGTGTTGAACAAGCTTCCTCCTTTAGTTGTGTTACTGCAGACATCTCAAACATTCAATTTGAGGACATTACTATCTCCAAAATCAATCCTTTTCTAGGATGATAAATTTTGCATGCTTTTTGTTGTGTGATAATTTCAAGCCCCTTCTCTGCCAGCTGACCAATGCTTAATAAGTTGTTGCTTAATCTAGGAATATAAAATACACCAGTGAGGATATGTGTAGTACCATTTATCAACATCTGAACAGTACCTTTCTCGATCACATTCATGCTTGAGTTGCCTCCCAATGTCACTATTGTTCTGAAACTTTCATCTAGATCAACAAAAAACTCACGCTTGCCACACATATGATTGCTGCATCTAGAGTCTAGGAACCACAATTCCTCTTTGCTGACTTCTTCCTTTATGTATGCCATCAACAACATTTCTTCGCCACTTGCAACATAATTTGCTGAATTTGATTCTTTGGTTGGACATTCATATTGAAAATGTCCAAGTTTATGGCAGTGATAACATTCAATAGTAGTGTGAACACCTAATTTTGTCCGGGTAAACAAAATAAAAATGTCAAAAAATGAAAAAACTAAAGAAAAAGAAATGATAAAAAATTCCCTTTTATTCATGTCTGCAAGATTTAAAAGGTCTTTGCTTTTATTTATCACGTTTTCAAACAAACAAAAAAGAAAGAAAAAAAAGAAAAATGTTTAAAAAAATGAATGAAAATACACTAAAAAAAACATATAAATACAAAAAATACAAAATAATTAAAAAAGAAACATTAAACAAGTTAAATAAAAATGTTGAGTGATGCGGAGTAGTTTGTTTTCGTGTGTGTTGGGAACTAACAAAGGTTTGGTAGAATGCAACAAAGCCTAATTTGTTGGTCAAACCATGTGGCATCTATGTGACCAATGTTCAAGTACTGTACTATAAGAACAAAACAAAATGGGTGAACAAAAAGCAGATATCAAGATGCAATGCTTACCTCTGAAACTTGATGCACGCCATAACAAAACAAAAACCAATTAATAAAAAAGGAAACAAGGCAATACGTGACTTCTCTTTTAAGATAAGAAGCAGGAGTCATTTTATTGTTATTCTTTGACAATAACACTCTTTCATGCAAGCAATCCTTGCACAACTGCGATGCAGTGCGATCCTGCATCGCATCTGTCACAAAGGCAGGGGTCTCTTTTCTTTTTGTTCACGCAAAAAAATCAAGAAAGGGACCCCGTTCTCTCTTCAAAAAAAAAAACACAATGTTCATTTCGAGGACAAATGGACTCATCCTCTGAGGGGATAGACACTCATGACTCTCAGAGTTTTATTCTTCCAAGCCGGAGGAAACCAGGAGAAGACGCTCTCCATTTTTGAACCTCCACAAACATCATTCTCGCTCCATCACTTTGGCGATGGCCAAAACTATGAGTTAGCCTGCACTAAAGAATGTATTCATCACCAAGAACAAAGCCTTGACAACCTCCTTCAATCCTCCATGAACCACACTTCTTCACCACCTCTAAAGACACTTCCGTTTTATTCGCTCCCTCTCTCACGCACAAACAAGAGGGACACACACTCACACAAAACACCCTCACGCATAAACCTATACACACCCTAAGGTTCTTCCATTCTCTCCAACAAAAATCATGAGCCTCTGTTTCGTTCCTCCATCAAACCTATGTTACTACAGCCTGTACCACGAACTACCTAGTCCAACAAGTACTGCCCTGCAAAGCCATTTTGAACCCTCCATGAGCAACACCGAAATCCACCCTGCAAATCTCCACTAAACCCTCCATCCACATGCGTGAACAAGCTGCTGCATTCTCGTCCCAAACGCCAACAAAACAGTGTCACGCATTTCACCACAAACCACACTCTTGCATCTCTTTCATTCACACTGATTTTCTTCATGTAATACACTCTCATTCCTAGGACACACACATTCACTCACACACAGACCTTTCTTTTGTTTTTATAAACAACTTGTTGCACCCTCAGTTCTGGACACTCTCACACACAACACATGCACGGGTTTTTCTTTCTCTCACCTGTAGTCACCATTCACATTGAGGCCCACCTCCCTGTTATGTAGTACCTTAACCGTCTAGACAGCCCTAAAGCCAACTCCATTCACGTGCGCACTGAAGCCAAAGCCAGCTGCTACACCAAAGCAACCTTTCCTTTTTCATGTTTGTTGCATCGTGTGCTTTCTGGACCCCACCACATTGCTGCAACTGAACCCAACTGCAACAGATTTAACAAGTTGAACCACATTCCTCACAGCACACCGCCTGAACCACGACGTGAGATCATCACTAGCATCAACCCCCCTTGCTCATGTGTTGTATGTGCAATAAGGTTTTCCCTCCTTCTCATGTACGAGGTGCAATCTTTTCATGATCTTTTGTCACACTTTTCTTTTAACTAGTAAATATTATTAGTTTATTATTTACTTCTTTTCTTATTTCCATTTGAAAACTGTAGCCTGTGTTACATATATGTTAATCCATGACTTTTCTGTCTCTTATATGTATACATTTATACGCTCAAATTTTCTGTGTCTCATGTGAACCCAATGTGTTGTTAATATTGTTTTCATTAAATTGAATCTATTGTCATGTTATTAATATCATTATGTCTTCGTGCGTAAAACAACTAGAAAAAGTTAGTTAAAGTAAAAAATGGATTAGCATAAGAAGAATAAAATTTCAAAATGTCTTAAATCTGTACACGCCTACTAATAAGTGCTCAATTTGTTACAAATTCAAAATAAGGATAATAAAATAATAATGAAACAACTTTACGCTTGTAATAAAATAATTGAAATAAAGTTTCATAACTTAATCAAAAACAAAAATAAAAATAAGATTTTTAAGTATGGAAAAGGAGTTGATTGGATGTGACATCTTTTTAACTCTTAAGGTTCTTAAGACACAAGTTGTGACAACTTAGTAGTCTTATAACTCTTTTAGATAAAATATTCCACAAACTATAGGCTCTAACTAAAATTAAATTTCATAATTTATCAAATAAAAAAACAATACATATAACCCATTTTTTAGGTCGAGAAATAGGTTGATTGAATGTGATATCTTCTTAACACTTAAGTTCGTAGAACACCAGTTATGACAGCTTGATAATTCTAATACTTTTAAAAATAAAATATTTTATAACTATTAAAATCAAATTTTATGATTTAATCAAACATAAAAATGACAATAATCCATAATTATAAACACCAACATTTATAAGTTTTATAATAGAAAATGATAAAATCTTTAATAGAGAAATATTTATTTGGATGCGACATTGTTTTAATCCTAAGGCTTACGGACACAAGTTGTGACAACTTGTTGTCTTATAATTATTCTCTAAATTAAAAATGTAAAATTTCTATTTATAATAAGAAAAAGGGAAATACAACCAAAAGTTTTATAATTTAGCTCAAATTATGTTAATAATAAGATCTCCTATAGAGAAAAGATTAATTGGGGTGACATCTTCTTAATCTTGAGATTTTAAGGCATAAACTGTACAGCTTAATGTCTTAAAACTCATCTCTAAAAATAAAAAAAATAAAAAAATGTTAAATTAAAATTGACTTGTTAAATATTGAATCAAAATTAAAATAATAGATTAACTTGGGTGTACACCTCTGTCAATTTTATATTTTAGGACGTATGAGCCGTGTTGACTCAAAAATCTCAAAATTAAAATTAAAATAATAAGAATTAAAATATTTCAACACACAAATATTTTCTACCAAAAAACTACGTGAGTCTGATTCTCCATTGCACCGAGAGATACGTAGGGGCAGGGACCCACTCCTGTCGATCTCAAAAACAATAAAATTTAAGATAAAATAAAAATCTTTTTTATAATAAATAAAATTCTGTTTTGCAATTATTCCTAGGATGAGACAAATATTTTAAAAGTCATTAACAATTTGCTTAATTAATTAGAGGTAACTGTCTTTATGACGGACATTATAGGATGCTAATACCCTCCTTACACGTAATTGACTTCCGAACCCAAAATCTAATTTCGTAGACCATTTCTTTTTAGGTTTTTCCAATGTTTTTCCTTAATAAATATTGGTGGTGACTCACTGTTTTTAAAACTCTTTTTTGTTGTCCCGCTGCGACCCTGGTTGCGACAAGTAGCTTTATCAAAACTATGCCTGCCTCCACCTCTTCCTCGTCGTCACATTCCTCCACGCCCTCGTCCTCTTCCTTTTGAAGATTCACCAAGGGAAACCTTTAAGACCTGCTCTTCTACCACATAGGGTTTCATGCGTTGCTCATGTACTAGAAAACTACTTTGTAATTCGTCAATTGTAAGAGTATCCAAATCATTGGATTCCTCAATAGAACACACCACATAATTGAACCTAGGTGCCATGGATCTCAATATTTTCTCAACAACATCCACATTATCTATCTTTCCCTTATTGACCTATAGCTTGTTGACGATGGCAAGACTACGTGGAAAATGGTCATTGACAGACTCTCCTTCTTCATGCTTAGCATCTCAAACTCCTTCTGTGCTCGCTGCACTCTCACTATCCCCTAATACTTTTTCTTCAAGGAGCCCCAGATGTTTTTAGTTGTATCTTTGTTCAAAATGGTCCCCAAAATTGATTTATCAATGGCTTAAAAGAGATAATTTTTCACCATCATATTTTTCAACCTTGCATCATCAATGACTTTCTTTTGTGCTTCACTCAATTGACCTCCCTCTACTTCTAAAGGTACTCCATCTTTAATCACACTCCAATATTCTTTTGATCGCAAGAGATTCTCCATGAGCATACTATAGTGATCGTAATGTTATCCATCAAACTTTGGAGTTGCCGATTGCACAATTCCACTCTCAGTCGCCATATTCTCTCTAACAATCTATGTAGAATCAAGCCCCTTGTTAAGAACTTAAAGTATTGAAAGAACAAAATGCTACACGCAAGACTGCTTTGATGAAACTGATATGGCTATATATAACCTTACAAAAAAGAACAGAAAAAACTATAGCCCACATTCTACAAACCTACTGACGTGGAGATAAACTAGGAAGCAACTATCTAAATCCTAAAAAACAGGGAATTATTCAAATCATCACTAACTAACAAATAAAGACTAATTCAAACTGATTCTAACCTTATCAGTTAACAAACAAAAACATATATTTTTAATTGCTCATAAAAGACTAGAATCACATCACTTTTAGTAAATATATGGACTAAAAATATATTAATTTTTATAGGAATTAAAACTGAATTTTGAAATATTTTAAGGAATCAAAAACTTATTTTACCTGCTAATTTTTAATCAATATACAAAAGAATCTCAACATATGTATTGAGTAAAATAATCAGACTTGTACATCACTAACTTCGTCAGTCGTCCCCCTAGTGGCCCGTATGGGTATTTCTTGGTGATATAACACAACAGAAAATTCGAAACTTAGGTATATGGAAGCACAAACCAGGGGGACGATCTTAGCAGTTTATAGAGGGTTGCAAGATTCAGGTGGAAGTCACTCGTGGATGTGAAACGGCCCTAACATATATAAACAGAAGTAAAATTCTTGTTCTTTAAAAAATTAATGTTATTACATTCAAAAACACAAAACAGTTATCAAATTTAGAATTTTGTGTCATTATTTTAGTCTATAATAAAAAGAAATGAATAATATTTTAAATTTTTAAAGGACTAAAAATTTAATAACAAAAATGTAATGATATTGCCACACTAATCTTTAAAAGATTAAATTAAAAAATCCTTTACAAATAAAGAAACTTATGCAATAAAAGAAAAACTAACATATTAACATCAAATTAGAAAGGTCACGAAGAAATTCTTATGTCTTCTTTAAATATGAGAAATATCTTATTCTGTGTAGCTAGATGGGTATCATCACAATAATATCACATTAGATGGCGCATAAAAAGAGACATAATTTTTCTCTCCATTAATTTCATTTTTCCTTTATGTTTTCGACTTTTGGTATTGTTTACTCGACAGGATTGTCAAAGATTGTAAAAGAAGGCCATAATCCCACCATTAATAACATAAATAATAGCAATAATTTTATCTTACTATTAGTAGGTAAGTTTAGTACATGGATTATAGATGTTATTGGGTTCAGTAAAAAAAATAAATTTTTGGAGATATTATTTATGATGAAATTCTTTTTAACAACTTCAAATATCTTTCTTAAATTTTTCAGTAAAAAAATAAATTCTTGGAGATATTATTTATCATGAATCTTTTTTAACAATTTTTTGAATATCTTTCTTAAATGCTCATTACCTTTTTTCACATGCTTTTCTTTGTATATGTCCAAATCATCTTAATCAATTTTCAATCTCTTTTTTTTTCAATAATTGCCATATTAATAACTCCTCATACATAATTTTTTTGTATCTTTTCTTGTGTGACCATACATTCGTATTAGCATCCTTGTTTCTACTACTCTTACTTTTATCTCATGTTGTTCTTTTAAAGGCCAACATTCACTATCATAGAGTACAACTAATCAAATAATTGTGCAATAAAACTTTCTGAGCTCAATAGGTACTTAAATATGACATATCTAATTTTTCTACCAAATCATTTTTCTCTTGTTTCTTGCTAAAATTGCAATGCCTATACTCTAACTTATTCTTACTCAAATGAAAACTTTTTTATTTCAAAGTTTATCTACAAAGCTCAAGTTTGACCTTTACCATCGATTCATCAACCAAAATTATATCATCTTTGAATGCATGCATTTAGGGACAATCTTTTGTATATTCCTGGTAAGCATATCCACTAGATTAAACAAGTAAAGATTAATGTTGTAAGCCTATCCTTATAAAAAGTCCTTAGTCTTACTTTTAGAACTTCTCATACTAGTAGTTAAGCAATCATTCATGTCTCGTATAAACCAGATATTAGTCATATGGACACATTTATTTTACAAAGCCTTCCACAACTTGTTCATATACTTTTTTCAAGTCAATATATAATTCTTAAAACTATGTCATCATCTTAGAAGTGTTCATTTAGAATAAAAAAATAGTGAAGAAATTAGTTTTTTTTTTCAATATTTAAAAAACGTCTTCATTTGAGAATTTCATTTAAATATTCTATGTGACATATAAATTCATTTATTTTAATACACTTCCAAAAAGTAAAATAATACAAAATATCTTTTTCGAAAAACTAAATTATATTAATATTGAATCTGTTTGTACTGAACAAATTTTCTTATATGTGCTAACCATATTATCCCGTATCTTAAATATGACAAATGGTAAAAATATATTTGATATATTTCATTAAATTTAGTTTTAATTGTTAAATATAATAATCTTAAAATATTTAAAAGTTGATGCACATTGATAAGAAGATTCTTTTAGGGAAATGAGAGTACATAAAATATGTTTTTAATATTTATAAATGTAGTTTAATTTAATTATAAATTCTGATAAAAATTAATTATAAATTTTTAAAACATTTTTGGTTCTATAGTCAAAGTTTTTGCCCACTTTTTGGCCTAATGTAGTGGATAGTTATAATTTCCATGGTCATGCTTGCATCCTTTCTGATAACACTGTTGAACAAGAAGCAATTTTTTATTTTTTACCTTTCTTAATATGAAAAATCAATTCCTATTTAATTTGTTTATTGCATAGCATTATTTTGTGAAGTTTCTTGAAAGTTTGTTGTGTTTGATGTAAGATGGACTTCTATCATCATTCCTCTGCTGCACTGCGTTTTAAACTCTAATCTTTGGTAATCATACACCACTTCCCCTTCTCCATCTCCTCTGCTCTACGTTGCCTTTTCACTTCTGTCACCACTCCCTAAAAACCTGAGTTCTCATCTGAGTCAGGGTTAGAAGGAAGTCACACACAACCTGCAACTCTAAGAGGAGACGTTATCCAAAGAAGGTCCATTATACACTCACATGCTACCGTCATTGCTCAGCACGGGAATAAATATAAAACGCAAGATGGCCACAAATATTACAGCTATTGATGTATATTGCTATAATAGCTAGTCATTTGGTTGCAAAACGATATATCCGTTGATATACGTATTGCTATCCGATTCACTAATCTTATTAGGTGTAAGCAAAAGAAACATCGCTGCCATGCATGATTAGATTTTTTATTTTTTTTTATTGTTTCCACGTTTAAGTCACATCGAACAGAAAAGGAAATTAAAGATATATATAGAGTTATAGACAAACGAACGAGGACTACATATTCGTGATGGCTACATATCGTCACCTGCAATGATTAGCGGTAAGCAAGAAATATACGATTTATACCATATATGTTCTCTACTTATTACTACATCAATTAAGAGCATGTTGTATATATGTTGATAATTTCTAAGAGTCCATGAATAGGTTGTACTCTGCCAAATTAACCACAGAAATGTGGTCAAACTCTTAGGTTGTTGTGTAGAGACAGAAATGCCATTGTTGGTATATGAATTTGTGAATAATGGCGCACCCTCTTTGACCACATTCACAAGAAAACAGGGCACGAGACACCTCGCTTCCCTGGGAAACACGTCTAAGAAATAAGAATAACAGAAATAGGTGGTGTGCTGGCATACTTACATTCTGCTGCCTCCATACCAATCATCCATAGGGACTTCAAGTCAACTAACATACTCTTAGATGACAAATATACACCTAAAGTTTCCAGCTTTGGGACGTCAAGATTGATTCCGCGTGATCAATGTCAGTTGACAACATTGGTTCACGGAACTCTTGGGTGCCTTGAACCTTAATACTTTCAGACCAGCCAACAAACTGAGAAGGGCACTTTCTTTTGACACGCCAAAACTACAGCCACAACTTGATGCAATAGTTAAATGTCCAGGCGGGGGATAATTGTTTCGTGGGATTGCTCCTCCAGGCCAAGGATTTGACTTCTACAGTCAATTCTTCTGCCCCAAATTTGAAGTCAAAGACGTAAGTGGGGGAGAATTTTGTCAATGATGTTCCTCCAATTGCCTTGGCAATGTCTCCTTAATTATGCAATAAATGAAGGCAGAAAGTCTAAGCAATGTGTGGTTCAGTTTTTTTATTTTGAATTCATTAATGTTGATGCAATTTTGGAACTGCATAATCCCTTAAAAAAATGCTACTTCTCTTCTTTCCTTTTGTTCTACCCTACAATCTACAGGTCTGCTAGCAGATCTAAAGTCATACAGCAAGCAGTTTACCATTTTAAATTATATTAGAAAAAAAAAAACTTTAACTGAAGGCACGTAATTTTATTATTACTACCTTATTTTACAAGGTCCATTGGTGGATCATTTAGAACAATGCTTCAGATAATATGGAGAGCAAGTCCAATCTTCCATTTCACCTCAATATATGAAAGTAGAATTAGTGAGATAATGTTAAATAACTCATTTCCTTTCAGAATCCTGTTTGTGGGAGTGCACATTGTGCATTGGCATCCCACAGCAGCAAGAAGCTGAGGAAGTGTGATTTGAATGCTTATCAGGAACTCTCCTTCTCCTCATTGGGATTTAGGATTATCTCTCACTGTCATACTTATTTACTAACATGTATATTACATTTGTGCAGGCATCACCTAGAGGGGAGTTCTCAATATTCATCTTGATGAGCAGATCCGAAGAGTGCTTTTGAATGGGAAGGCTATTATGGTGATGGAAGGGTGTGTTCTGGTTTAATCCTGTTCTTAGCATTGTAGAGTATGTAATTGCACCAAAGTATGTTTCAGAATTCAGATGACAAGAATAGTAATTGAAGTACTGAACTATTACTATACTTTATTTTTATCACATAAAATAAACCTCTGAGCAATGTGTTAGATATAACAAAACAAACGTGTGCAGAGTATAACACCCACATTTATTTGTATCAGTTTCGCATCCAGTAAACTAGACTCCAAATTCAAGACTTAAAGAATGAATCACATACTCTTGACGGATTCCAACCGATCCAGATAAGAAGTTCAATGATAAACACAAACTGCACCAGCTCCCAAACCGGCTTGCACCATACAAACCCAGCCAAATCAGCATCCTTGCCACCCATCGTCACCACCCCAAAACTGGCATCCTTGCTGTGATGCCACCCCCACCCCCATTGTGCCACCACCGAGAGAGATTGAAACTGCCCCACAAACAACTCCGTCGCATCACCACCCTTTCTCCATTGGCACAGACCCTTGCCTCCCTTCAACTGGGAGCCACGATCCCTACTTCCCTTATCCAATCCTTCACATGACTAGACTTTTAACTTTTTGGGAGAGGTTATGTGAAGTGATGGATTCGCCCAACTGCAGGGAATCTGAATCCCTGAGTTAAAACTTAAAAGGAGTTTTCCATGAATACCACGGAGACAGAACTAGTCACCTTAGCCCTCTATTCCTCCAGGCTGTAGAAAAATCAAGAACTAATAGGCGGCACAGGATATAAACCCCAATCCATTATTCCAAAATACAATGACAAGGCAAATATAACATAAGCATTGTATTAATGTATTAAATATTCACACGATGACGCGAACAGGAAGGGCATAATAGAAACCCCTCAAAGCAAAGTCAAGTCCACACAACAATATCTCTTACTTACTCCTAGAGCCAACCAACCAACCAACCGAACCGAATTGAGTTAAATATACAGAAGCATGTGTAACATAATAGCATAATACTGCATGAGCAATCTGCATTGAGAAAGCATGGTATTAATTGATTAATTAACCTCTAGCCTTGAGTTCGGCAAGGCGGCGAGACAAGTCATCCTCGTCGACCTTGTCGGCCTCCTTGACTGGAACGGCGTGCGCGGCGGGCTGGGGGAGGCCGACGGAGACCTCGAGGCCGTAGTCGTCGGCGACCTGCTGCATGAGGCTGTTGACCTCTCCCTCTGGGGTGGAGAGGGAGGTGGATCCGGCCATGGCGCTCTCCATGAACTCGGCCTGGACCTCCATGTTCACGAACTGCTTCTCGAACTGGTCCATGGTCTCCGACATCTTCTGGAGGTTCCCGGTGGCGAGGGAGGACTCGAGCGATTTCACGATGTTCCCCATGGACTTGCTGATCGTGGTCATCTTCGCCTGCGTGTCGAGTCGCGCCACCACCGCGTCCAGCCGGGAGGCCAGGCGGAGGTAGTTCATCTGCTCCGTGCGCTTACGGATCGCGTTCTCCGCGTAGATCCGGGCGCCGTCCATGTTGCCTTTCTCGATCGCCTTCTTCACCTTCAGCTTCTCCGATTTCTCTTCCTTCTCGCACTTGCGCGATTGACGCTGCAGCGACTTCGACGTGAATTTCAATTCCATGATCTGGTTCATCAGCTTTTCCGTGTTCCCCATCGTCACCGCTTACCTTAGGTTAGGGTTTTCGATTTCGAATTTCACTCACAAATACCAAAAGAGAGAGAGAGAAAAGGATATGGATTAATGGAATGAGATGAGACCCTTTTAACGTTACGTTCCCTTATTTTTATTTGTCAACTCATTGGGTTGGGCTCCTTCCAGGAAAGTGGAAACATCATTACTAGTTTCTCTCTCCGCGTCCTCCCCACACGGCCCAAACTCTGTGATTCTTATTTATAGAATCCATTGTAATAAACCAGTTTATTGCACGAGACCTTTCTTTTTTTTAAAAAAAAAAGACTTTTTTTTAATTCAATTAAAATGAATAACTTAAAACACTATTATTATTTTAATATATATATATATTCAAAAATATTTATTTTAATATTGTCTTAAAGATATTTGCTAATAATATGATAAATGTAGTTTAATTACTTTTAAGATGTTATCATGCATTATGTTATTTATTTCTCTCTAAATAAGAGGTCTAATACGATAATGTTAGAATACTTTTGCTAACATGTTAAAACTCTGACTAAATGATTAAATCTAATATAAATATACACTTGGCACTTTTAATTTATTTTGAGCTTTCGTTCAATTTATTATACTAATAAAATTTAATTAATTTTTTTTATAAAAAGAATGAAAAGATTTTGAAAAAAAAATACTTAGTTAAGAAATTTTTATAAAAGATATTACCAGAAATTATTGTTTTTCTTGTTATAAATAGACTACATATTTTACTATAATTTTAAAATCATAATTTAAGTGATGAAGAAGCATTTTTCGAATTTATAAAAATATATCATATTAAAAACTAATTAAAACATAATGTGCTAAAGAAAGTAAATCAGTGATGGAAGAACAAGTTATTAAGATAAATTAATTCACCAAATTCTTTTATTGCATGTCAAAATTTTTTTTTTTATATAAGTAAAAGCTTAGGTGAGTGGGTTTCAAGAGTTTATCAACGTCAGGATAGACCTCAAGACTAAAAAAATATTTACAAAAGTACTTATAAATTATTCACCAACAAAATCTTCATACCAACATTAGGTTAATTATTTTTTTCACCCACTTCAATGACCATGCAGGAATTTGCAATGCTAATTATTAGTTTGGCATATAAAAAGTTGGCAATTTCTACGATGAACATATGAAGCATGTGGTTCACCAGTGAACCAATAAAAAAAAAAAATATATATATATATATATATATATATATATATATATATATATAATTTTTTAAATATTTTTTTAATTTTTTAAAAAATATATTTTTTAAAACGTATTTTTGGTTTTATTTTTTAATTTTTATATTTTTTGAAAAAAAAAATTAATTTTTTTTAAAAAAATATTTTTATTTTTAAAATATTTATTTAAATAAAAAATCAATTCATCTACATTGTTTATTATTTTAATTTTATATCTAATGGTTCATAATATTAGACTATTGATGAACCATTTAATATGCTTCTCCATTATAGAAACTGCCATAAAAAGCTACTTGATAACCATAAAGACATACTATATAATATGCTTCACTAATTCAGGATCATTGCTTTTAATTGAGTTTGATTGTAATATATCTATATTTAAATATCTTACGAATATTAAAAACAGAATTCTAAATGACAAGTTGATATATGGTGGATGTTAATTCATACAACACGTGATTCCCTCCTGAATTTTGAACTCACAAAAGTCATACCACATGGAATTATTGGTAACTCAATTTCTTACAAGTACAAGGTACAAATTTATAAAATATGTAATATCTTATTCTTATTAATTATTTACAATTTATTAATAATCATATTAAATATATTTTTTATTTATATTAATGTATACTTAAACCAATAGATTATTATAACTTCATAAAAAATACTAAATTGATTGATTAATATCTTAAAAAATCATTTAATATCAATTTAAATATTAAAAATTTAGAATGTCAAGTCCATTAAATGACATCAAAAAATCATTTTAACTCACTTTTGAAAAAAAAAAAAAAAAAACTGTTTTCTAATTCTAGTTTAGAGATTTTAGAAGTTGTTTCATCTTTTTAAATGCTTTCATCCACCCTCCTCTACTTTTTGTCGAGTCTTCTTTTCTTTTAGTTTAGTCTTTGCTAGAAGTGGCAATTGGGGGATAAAATGTAAGACTTTTTAGTAGGCTTAGCCCAGAAAAGTCCACACAAATCAGGTTTTCACTAGCTTGTGCCACATTTTATAAGCCCTAAGTTGTATTTGAACTTTTTATCTCAAGTTGCTAGCCCGCAACCTGCATCTAACCCGTGACTGGCCTAACCCAAACCTGTCATGACCTTTAGAATATTAAAGTATAATTCATAAAACTTATTTATATATAATATAATTTTTCCTTTTTTTTGGTTACCTTGTTATGGGTATAAAGTATTTACTAGCTTTGTTGATGACTAATATCCACCAAGAAACTTGATTGGGCACCTCTAGTGAGGTCTCCCTTTTAAACACCTTTTTTTTCATCTACAAGACTTGAACCCAAGACCTTGTTTGAGGACCAAAACCAAATTTTATTTTTTTTTCATATGATGGTAATTAATATATATATATATATATATATATATATATATATATATATATATATTGATTGATTGATTAGCAAAAAAATTACACTTACCCTCATGAAAGGGTTGATTCATATTAATGTTTAATAAAAAAACAATAATGGGTTAAATACTTTTTTCTCCCTATAAAATGAGTAAATTTTAGTTTTAAGTAGTTTTTAAAATATTTTTTATTTAATTTTTATTCTTTTAAACTTTACATTCTTTGTTTTTAGTCTTTGTAAAATGAACAAGCTTTGATTTGGTCTTTGTAAAAAAAATTTCATTTGTCCGAATTTTAAAATCAATATTTTTAATCCCTAACATTCATTTTAGGATAAATAAATAACATTTAGTTTACTACTCACATTTTCTTTTAGGCGGAATCATGTGTTGGCATAATATCACATATACCTATTAAAAAGTTTAAGGCAATAATGTTAGAATACTTTTGTAACATGTTAAAATTCTAATTAAGTATCTAAAGCTAATACAAATGTACACTAATTTGTTTAAAAAGATAAATAAATTTCTGAACCAAAAAATTTAAATAAATTCTCTAATAAAATGAATAAAACGATTTTGACAAAAATAAACTTATTTAAGAATTTTTTATAAAAAAATTACCAGAACTGTTTGTTTTTCTTATTATAAATGGACTACATATTTTGCTATAATTTTAGAATGATCATTTGCGTGAGAAAGAAGCGTTTTCCAAAAGTATAAATATATCATATTAAAAACTAATTAATGCATAATGTGGTAAACAAAGTAAATCAGTGATAGAAGAACAAGTTCTTGAGGAAAATTCATTCAGCAATTTTTTTTTATTGCAGCCTGCAGCAGGTCATAAATTTTATTCTTTTTCCACCCAATTCAATGGCCAGACAGAAATTCGCAATGTTAATTATTATTTTGGCATTAAAAAAAGCTACTTGAAAACGATAAAGACATACTATATAATATGCTCCACTAACGTAGGACCTTTGTTTTTAATTGAGTTTGATTGTGAAAATTGACTCTAGAATCATGGAACACCACAAATTGAAGTAAATAAATATTAGGAGAAAATGGTCTATATATCAATAATGTAAAAGGATTTTACATTATTATTTAATTACGAATTATATGTAAGGTAAGTTTGTTCACTTTAACAATAATTATCTTAAAAATTGTATTTAGCATAATTTTTTATTGGTTGACTATATAAAAAAAATTATATTGACAATGCATAAAAATTAAACTCAAATATTTTTTTTGTTATCAAGATCTATGAGGATAAATTTATAGTTAAGTAAAAATAGTACTAAAAGAATATTATATTAAAATATTTTTAATTTCTCTGTAAATTATTTTATTTCATCTAAAAATTAAAAAATAACTATAAAGATGTAAAAATAAATATAAAATATAGAAGAGGTTAAAAATATCTAGATAAAATTAATAAAAATTAAATGAAATAAAAAATTAAGAGAATTTAAAAATAAAATTTTAAAAATGTCATGTAATAATTTTAATGAAAAAACTTTAATATTATATATAAATTATAAATTTTCAGTGAATGCAATGTGAATGTTGTCATTCTCATCGAACCTTTCTTTCTTAACTTGTAAACTTATTTTTTATTCAACATTCTATTTCGTTTTACGAAATGGAGAAGAAAAAAAAAAACCTCTGTTACGAGAAAAAGGACTGACGCCAGGCCACGATGGCCCAAGTGCGATGCCGTCATTCTTGTCGAGCCTTTCTTTGCTGTAAACTTGTAATTTGCAAAGTTCCATTTTATTTTCAGAAAAAGAAAAAGAAAAAAATTGTATCATGAGAATAAAATAAAAAATTGTGGATCACGAGGGCGTAAGCCCCGTTTTGTTAGTCAGGAAGACCTTGTGAATGACTGTGTGTCGGCCAATTCCTTCGGCAGGACTTGCAAAGGCTCCACACGCGTCTCAGCCCCTCGCTCAAAGAGCGAAACAAATCCCAACTCGAAGTAACTCGTTTCCGAGCCTGCATTTCTGCAGTCGTGGCCCGGGGACTTTCCTGAGCCTAGCAGGTTGCATAAACCCAATCACAACGCCTCATGATCCCATGTGCTAATGAGTTTGAATTTCCTGTAATATAAAGGTCTTCAAATCATCTCTGTTTATCGATGTGGGACTTTTGCTCACCACTTTGAAACTAAGGTATGTCAAAGTATGGGTCCAAGAAGTCATTAGGATTTGAATATAACTCTATCTATCGACAGTGGTGCAATGCTACTGTACAATAGGCTGCCGCGAATAACAGATTCTGTGTAGCTTGGGTCCAAGTCATAGGATTTGAATATAACTATCGACAGTGGTGTAATGCTACTGTACAATATGCAATACGATGGCTAGTGCCACCAATGTCGTCCATAGGAATGTAGCTTACCTATCAATATTTGATGTGTTCCTTTCCATATGAAGTCAACCGTGTGATGTATGAAGAATATACAGAACAAAAATAGATAAATTTGATTAAGAAGTTTTGTGAAAGAAAGGTTTAAGTAAAAAACTGATGCAATAACATACTAGTATTGTTACACATTTTCAGCACATACAATCAGTGAAAGAAGCAAGTTGTAATCGTGACTCGTGATAAATCCTTATTCAGCATATGCTTTGACATATTTCATTAGAAATATCTATCTAGAATCCGTATCCCTGCACCTCGGAAATTTGAAAATTTGAAATTTTTGTTAATTACTTCCAACATTATTTCTAAAATGTTTCCTACCGAATAAGCAAGGTGCGGCGAGACTGCAAGCACTACTCACTCCATTACATAATAATGCGAATGTAAGAAGTTCTTTCTATGCCAATTTACACTAAAGAATGGTGCAATGCAATTATACAATACTTGTCTGGAAATCAATCATGGTACATGGATAATGGAAAATGGAAAATGCCAAGATTATGTTGCCAGAAAGATACTTGAAAGAAAATACCAGGGAACTTAAACATTAGAATCTTACACTCATGGCCATGTTGTGAACTCAAACACCTTGAATACAATGTCAATTCCAGTGGGAATCTGCCACACAAAGAGCAGAACGTTTAATGTATTCAGCGCGATGTGAAGATTTCTGGCTGTTTCATTTCCTTTTTGCATTGATGGTACTAGGGCTGCTGCCAGTGCCCATAAAACGGTAATCGCTGGAGGGCAAAAATTAAACAACTATTTTATCATTTTTTTACCACCAATATATACAAGAATAAATAATATATGCACTGATTTATATTGTCATTCAATCACAATCTGTCATGTATAGCAAATTTGTTAATTTGTTAATTTTTATAATATTTATTTTAAAAGTTATACTAACGATAATTTTTGATTAATTAATACTTCATAAAAAAAAAATTGTTATACTCAAAGTATATAGAAATTAAACTCCTATAATAATCCTCCAACCTATATTATTGTTCAACCTGTTTCAGAAAGCTACAACTATTACCAAATTCCTGACATTGAATATTGTTTTATCTTTACCCTCTTTATTTTTGCTTCATCAAATGCAAATTTAATCTTTACCTGTTCCTGCAAATAAATGTGGACCGGGAAACAGCTTTCCTGTCCTAAACCATGTGTTCACTCCTCCACCAATTGACTCAAGCACCCCAAATCCTAAAAGAATGGATCCTGCATTGAAGTGTCTATCTTTATAAGAACCTTTGATCAGCTCTTTCCTTTCCTGAATATGAATATCCAATTGATTAGGTGCTCATCAGATTCAGAATTCAGCATTCCATGAGTAGCTCCATGGCTACCATAATGAAACTAATGAAACAACCACAGAGCAGACCGTCTAAATTGCTCATGTGACGATATAAATCAGGGTCCGTTTCACATTATCACATTCTTTCAATACAGAGAAAGGGTATTTATGTAGAGACATAGATTGTTTCAATACACATACACTTTGTGTACCTACCTCAGTGAGTTGCTGTATTTGGAGTTCAACAGGTGAGGGTGAAGTTTCCACTGGTTTCCCATCTGGGGTGACTGGGGTAGGTTTGACTTGTTTCTTGAGTTCATTAATCTCATTCTGGATAGTCCTAACCCGCCTCCATTGCCACCCCAAATACCCTGCCCACAAGGTATAGAAGAAAAAAGAACCCATCACAATGGGGTGTATGAGTGCAAAAGATCTTCCTTCCAATATCCCAAACTCTCCACCAACAGCAAGTGCATCCTGTGCCAATAACAGCTTTATGAGAAAGGAACAACACCCATCATCACCATCACAAAATAAACGGGAGTTAGATGCTTGCTTGCCTTAGGTTCTAATAAGAATGGAAATGTGATTGCTGTGAGGGAAAGAAAAGCAGGCTTGAGAGCATCGATGTTTTGATCTAAGAAGGGGAACTTTTGTGGGTTAGGAGAAATGGAAACTTTTGGGATATCTAACTTTGAATAGAAGGAAGGAAGTGGAACGAGTTTTGAGGTTGATGGGCGTGGCAGTAGTAGTGGCTTGTTAGGAAGAATTGGAAGCTTTAGAAGAGTGAGTGTGGCGGCCATGTGAGTTTTGAGGGAGACAGCAGCACTCAGCAGAGTGAAGGAGAAGAAATTGAGTAGCAGTGCAAGACAGGGTTGAGGTGGGTTGAAGATCCTACCCAGTAAAAGATAAGGAACTTGTGCCTAAGATGTTACTCTCCGTTCACTCACCTTTCTTTGGTGTTTGCATTGAATGTGTCATTTTCTTCTAACCACTTTTTTATAAAAGAAAAAGAAAAAAGTTTAACCATTTAAATGATTTATGTTCCAAAATGCTGCCGATTATGTGGACACTTTTAGAACTAGTCTGGTTGTGTCTTTGCACAACTCAAATGAGTATTGTAAGTAAACAAGAGTTCAGGTCTGAAAATCCTATTTGAATGGAAGTAAAAAAATTGATGCTTCTGTGGTGTACTGAGTTAATTACTCTTCTTTATAAGTCAAAATCACTTTTTAGAGATAGGTACCAAAATATAAATTACTTTAATTTTCTTTTAGCCATTTGCCAATAACATTAGTTAAAGAAAAAAATATTTTAAATAAAAAGAATGTATTTAGTGTGTTTTATTTGTTTTATATTTGGATAAGTTACTTTCTTTTCAAAAAAATTGTCAGTAAAATATATTACGAGTTATTTTAAATATAAAATGAATTAATATAAATATATATTTAGAGAGCATTTTAAAAATAATTTTAATTAAAAGATATGTTTAAAAAGTATTATAAAAATTACATTTTTTTTTAAATAAAAATTTTTAAAATATATCAATATTCTTATCATAAGTAAAAATACTAATTTCTTAAAAAAAATTAAGAAATTATATCATAATTGAAATTACATTTTTTTAAAAATTTAAACAAGTAGATCATTAATACATGAAGATAATTCTGTCTCTAGCGTGTCAGGATTAAGCCCTTTGATTAGATAATGCTCCTTTTCGATATAAATGCTACTAAGAAGTAATTAATATTCCACTATAAATACATTGTAAAAATCAAAGTTATTAATTTATCCTCATAATTACCCTACTATATATAAGGATATAATTAAATAAAATGCACAATTACATCTTAAAATTATAAAACAATCAAACTTTTGAAACAAAAACAAAGTGCTAAAATAATCAAAGTAAAGGGTGTAGTTAAGAAGATTATTTTATAAACAGAGCAATACTTCACATTATGAACAATAATCATTTACCACTTACACATTGTGTGCTTTTTTTGGGGTAACATTTGATACTTCACATTATTAATGTAAAAGCATTATTCTATATAATTAGAGGTAGGAAAAATGCTAATAATACTCTTTAATATACTCTTCATTGTTGAATGAAATTTATTGAAAATTATAAAATTTTGTAGGACCTACGTTTTATTTAATGAGCTTCACTTATGATTTTATAAATTTCAATAAATTTTAACCAAAAATAAAAAATATATTAGAATGAATGTGTTAGAAAATATGTTCTTAACACTCCCTTTACAATTATATTGAGGTGTATTTGATTGAATAAAAAGAATTTGAATTCTTCAAGCATATCATTCTTTAATTCAATCTTAAAATTTATGTATATAAAAAATTATTAAAAGGAATCTGTGTTTTATTATTTATTATTTCACCACATCACATAGATTAATCTTTTGCTTATTGAGAGGATATTGTGAACATCAAGAGAAAGGGATAGGGGTGCTCAAAATAACCATTTATACTAAAATTAACCATAACCATATTTAACAGTTTTATAATAATTGGTTAATTAAATTTAGTTATAAAATTTAACCACTTTATTTTTTAAGTTAAAATTTGGTTAGTTATTTTTTTTAAAATGGTTGGTTATGGTTAGATATCTATTTCATAACTGGTTATAGGCACTTAAAACTCTTTATCATTTCTTATTTCTCTTCGGTCAGAATATCTTTAGCTCAGTTTCAGCCAAAGCATCTTCAACTCAACCTCAACCTTGGCCAAAGCATCTACACCTCGGCTTAAGCATCTTCACCTTATCCTCAGCCAGAGCATCTTTTACTTAACCTTAGCCAAAGCATGTTCACCTCGATCTTGGCCAAAGCATCTTTGACTCGACCTCGACTAGGGCATCTTCCTCTTGGCCTTAGTTAGGGCATCTTCCACTCAAGCACTAGCAAGCATCTTTGGCTCGGTCACAACTAGGGCATCTTCTACTTGGCCACAGCCAGGGCATCTTTGGCCCGACCTCGGGCATCTTCATCTCATCTACGGCGAGAGCATCTTCAGCTTGGCCACGGCCAGGGCATATTTGGCTCGACCACAACTAGGGCATATCTTCGGCTCGGCCCCAACCATGGCATCTTCGACTCAGCCTCAGTTAAGGCATCTTCGATTCGCCCATAGTTAAGGCATCTTTGACTCAGTCACGGCCAAAGCATCTTTAGCTTGACCTCGGGTTAAATTAAAAAAAAAAAATTCAAAACTAGTTTTAGACTATAACTAGATATATAACTAGTTTTGGCTATAACTAGTTATATAACTAGTTATATAACTAGTTTTTTAAAAATAAAAACTAGTTTTACCAAAACAAAACCAGTTATGAAAAATAAGTTATAGTTATGGTTATAAAATTTACCTACCATATGGTTATTATATGTTTAGGGTTAGATTATTTAAATAACCTAACCATGAACACCCTAGATAGGGGGTGGGGGTATACGTGGCATGCTCATCCAAACAAACACTGCCTGAGAAAATCTATCTAAAGTGAAAGACAAAAAATTAATTGACTTATTGGGCATCAAACAACAAATAAGTGCTGGGCGGCTTTTGAAAACAGCCCAAGTCACTTTTGCAGGCTCGGCCCATCATATGCACTTGTCAGCTCTCCCGATTACAATGGTTTGCATTTGTCTGATTTTACTGCTGATTTCATGATTGATTTGCAGAATCATACGTGTCAACGAAAACAATATTCCATGGACCCCTGAAAAAAAAAATATTAAAAGAGCAATTTAACCTCAACTGTTGTGCGGACAGTAAGTCAGAAACATTAGGTACAATCCAAGTTGTATTTTTCTGCTTTTCTGAAACTGCTTAGGACATAAGCACAAGGCAGAAGCAGCTCAAAAACTGACAAAAGCATATGGCATGATGCCTCTCCGCAATTTGTACGAGTCCAATCAAATCGCCCGTAGTTTCAATCTTACAAATGCTGGTAAAACAAAAAGCATGGGTGCGTGTGGTCACATACTTAAACACGTTTATGCAGAAAATTAACTATGGTCTCCATTTAAGTTTTGACCACTAGTTTTTTCGATTGAATTTTTTTTTTATATTCTTCAGTTGAGATATTTTTTATTTCGTCGGTTTACTCGGAAGCGAACTAACGAGTAGAAAAGGAGTATTACAGCACTATTACATAATAAGCCTTTCAAGTTGTAATTAACAAGCCGCAAAGTACTTAGAAATTAAACAAACCCCACTAACATTAAAATCCAGGCTATTACATCCACAAATTGTTGGGTCACTTTAACGTAGGAATTGAATAGGAAAAGACGTGGCAAATTTTTAAATAAAAAGTAAAGTATAATCAGGAACCGTCCTAATTTGTTAGGAATTAACTTTCTTAAGTTTGATTTGAGACAAGTTCTTTAGCAGGATGTACTTATAGAACTTCTTTCACAACTCTGTATCCCAAAATTCTTGGGAAGACAAAAGTAGATGTATATTGTTGGGGCAGAACAAATGAACAATACTAAGCGCCCTCATATTCTCAACAACTGCTATCTATGACTAGTAAAGTACTTGTTCTTTCTTTATGTTTCTCTTATTTTTCTTTTCACTGCATTGGTATTCAGGTCATATATAAAGAAGAAGAATACCAGAATTTTAAAAGATTATTCTTTGATACTATTTTAAGGTAGATGAGTGTTTTTTACAAACTAAAAGAAATGTGAGTGTGATTTAAAAAGATATATGAGAAAGTTAGTGTAATTTTTAATTGGATAAATATATTACTATATTTAATTTTGTTATTAGCATTCGATTAATACGTGACTCAGTCAACCTATACGAGGCTAGGAAGGAAGGATAAGCTAAAGGCATTATGCCAAACTACGCGAGTCAAGCCCAATTAGCACCTTTGCGTCATGCATGAAAGAGCTATGTCGGTTTTCACTTCTCACTACCCCAAACCGACGCTATCTCCCAATCCCAAATCCTACTATGAAAGTTGCCAATCTGTGTGGAAAGTGAAAATCAGATTGACGCTCTCGGATTTTATATTACAGTTTATAATATTCGTGTGCTGCTTTAAATTGCCAAAGGAATAAAGGAGTTCAAAATTAGGACATAAGCCGAGAAGATGCCATCAAATCCTACATTAAAGTAGAACATAAATCCTTTTGACAAGATATATCCCAATTTTCATCTTTAATAATGACTTTTGAAAGAACTGTTCTAGGTGGCGTTGGTTGACTAAAAATCAATATAATTAAGGAGTCAGGGACACATCCAAGACATTTGTTATAAGTGGCATATATATATATATATATATATATATGAGTTTAGTAAGAATGTACTGTCAGTTTTACTGTCAACCAATTAGAAAACTTTTTTTATAGGATTTTTAAGATAATTATTATTAAAGTAGCAATCTTTATATAACATACATATGGTAGTTGTGCATTATATGATGTGTATATCCTATTATCTCTCTCTCTCTCTCTATATATAGATAGATAGATGTATGTATTTATGGATGTATGTGTGTGTGTTTAATTAACAATGCTCCGAAACTAGATCTTTAATTGCACTCGTAAATAATTTGGGTAAATAATTTAAATAAGCATTTATTGAATAAATTCTTATACTATAAACATTTATGTATAAGTTATTTCGATAATCAAAGAAAAACTAAGGTTAAACTATTTCCATATAAACTATAAGTTGTTCAGGATAAACTATCCTTAATAACTTCACGAAATAAGCTTAAAACAACTTATGTACATAAGTGCTTATGTCATAAAATAAGCTCAACTAAATTGTAAATAAATTTTTTTGAAATGGAAACTAAATAAATTACCAAACTCACATCTTTTTGAAAAAAAAAAAAAAAAACTAGACCTTAGTCTGTTTTCATGTGTATTTGGATCGGTTATAAAAAAATTATGTGAATAATTAATTATATTTATATTTGATTATTATTATAGTTTATTATATAAAATAAATTTTATGTTAACATATATTAGGTGAAATGGTTTTAAAATAACTCAATTTATTTAAATTATATAAAAATAAATTTTTATAGTAAAATTAAAAAATGGTATGAAATTACTGATAATATGTAATTAGTTTTATATTCAAAATAATTAATTGTTGGGGACAAAATAGAAACATAAAAGTTAACTAAAACATAAATTTTTAACTTTTAATTATAAATTTCAAGATTTTGCTTATTATGAAAAAGCTTTTTTATAAAAAAAAATTATCTCAAATATGTTAAGTAATTAATTAGAATATACTGATAATATAATTTTTTTTATACTATTATCTAATCATAAATCATTATATGATATTATTAGCTTTTATAATTATTAACTTTTATAACAATTATTTTAAAAGTCATATTTTTGAAAATTTATAATCGACTGCGGACAGTGTAATAACTATTTCAATTTTCAACCCAGGAAATGATAGATATGTAAAAATAAATCCTTAACAGCTGCTCTGCCATAATCCCAAATCCCCAATCGAAGGATTTTATTTCATTAATGACAAATGTGTATATTATGGCTAAAAGGGATAGTTCTGCTTAACAATAATTTTCCCAGTATATATAAATAAAAAGATACCAACAATGTACAGGTTGTTTCTAATCAAAGTTTTGGTTATCAGCACTTAGGCTTAGATTTTACCGGTTAAAACACAACGTAAATGAAACAACGTCGCTTCAGAATTTATACTTAACTTCTAAGATAAAAAAAGAATATGCATCACACTATCAACTATTTTCCTTTTTTTCATGTTCATGCCTTTTAACAATTAATGTCTTTCGGACTTTTGAAAATGACTAATTAAAATTAAAAAAAAAAGATACATTCTTTAAATCAACAAGCAAAAGCAGAGAAAGTGAAATTAAAAGGAGAAGCAGTAGTAGATTAAGAAAAAAAAAAAAAAAAGCACCGATTGAGAGCTATTAATATGGAATTTGGAGTCATCACTAGGAAAAACAAATAAATTAAAGGGAGAACTAAAACGTCATCGTTACAAAGGCGAAAGGAGACCAAAGAGATGGAAAGTTCACGATCTGAACAAGCAAACAACAGGCCGTCTTAATCACAAAAGTTAATCAGTAGTATCTTAACTAAGAATAGCTGTAATAAATTAAAAGAGAAATTTTTATTAAAAATATTAGTATACCTCATTATAATTTTTATCACATCTTTAATGTGATTTTTAATAATTTTCTTTTATATTAATTCTCCACTAGTATCCCTTAGAAGTTAAAACAATGATCATTAATACTCTTAAGAAAATTTGAAGAAGTGTTGGTTTCTTGTTCAACTCTACGAGTTCAAACTTTGAACCAAAGTAATTTTCAAATGGAACTCCAACTTGTAATGGAAAGTCCATGCATGACACACGAACTAAAAAAAGAAGGAAGCGTCGGGCATTTCCATTGCGCATGCCAGTTAATTAGTTAGCAAGCATACACGCAACTTTGATTATAACTTAAGAGTAGTTGATTAGGCGACATTATGTTGCCCGGCAGGGTCCGACAAATATTTATATATATAGTCTTCAAATAAATTTTAAAATAAAGTACTTTAAATTAATAAAAAAATGTTAAATTATCATAAATTTATTTAAAATCAATTTTTTAAAAATTCTTGAAATTTGAAAATTTAAATTAAAAAATAGTGCAAAGAATAATTAAAAAAAGCAATTAACGACATTCATAGAATACAAACTAACTAAATAAAAATATAGAAATAATTTAATAGATTTTTGTTGTAACTCTATAAAATGACGATTGTCATTTTGTTGGACTTTCTTTCATTAAAAAATTTGAAAATATTAGACATCGTAAAATTTAGTTTATTTATTGTAAAAATGGTAATTAGTTTGTGAAAAGAGCAAGGTTGATATAAAGTGATTTTTTTTTCAAATTTCTTTCCTTAATGGATATTAAAGGCAATTTTGATTCTTATAATTTACTATTTTTCTCAATCCTAAATAGTAAGGTGTAATTTTTTTTACCAGTTATAAAAAATTACTTCAAAAAGAAAAGAAATAAAACGTGTAGTGATGAGACAAGTAGAAGGGTGAAAATAATGGAAAGAATGGCCTTAATTAATAATTAGTATTTAATATGTAAATAATATTTATGAGAAGGGATAAAACATTGTAGTTACTTTTTTAATAAATTAATATTATTTATCAAGTAATTAATATTTTAAAAAAATATTGTTTATAATTATAGTTAATGCCAAAAAACAATAACAATAAAAGGCATATTTGGACATTGAAACTGTCTCGAATGAGAGAATTAAAGAAGAAAGAAAAGAAAATACAAAGGAGCTATTTAATTTGAAGAAAAAAAAGTTTTGTTTTCATTTTTATCTTAACTGTGTATAGGAGAATTAAGAATAGAAAATAAAAACAAAAAAAAAAAATCAATATTTTTATATATATTTTTTTAAATAAAAATAAAATAAAACAAGATGATATTTTTTAATTACAAAAGTAATTAAAAAAATAAAAATGGAAGACATTTTCTTAAACCAAATACCGCTTTACAAAAACAAAAATAAAAATTATATTTAAATTATTTGCTAAGGTATAGTTTGATTCCTTTGCTGTAAAATTGTTAAGAATTTAATATGATAAATAATCAATTAGTCTTTACAAACAAATAATCATACAACATATCATATTAGATTTGACTAAATATGCTATATTTACTATTTAGTGAGCTAAGATGAATTTCAAAATAAAGATAAATTTCATGTGATAAAATATATGATTATTTATTTATATAAATCAACAAATAATTTACAACACTTGTCAAAGTAATACAAAAGGAACAAAAACCAAAAGATGAAAATTACAGTGAATTAAACTTGGTCCCATAATTAGGTTGTACCAGTGCAGTATATCAATATTCTTTGATTTATTTCATCTGGAAAAAAAAATCATTAAAGAATAAATAAAAAAATTAAGTGATTATTACATAAGTATAATTTTATAGGCATAATTTATTTTTATATTATAAATATGAGTTTTCACTTTTAAATAAGAACATTTTCAAAAAAAAAATCTTATTAAGTCACGTAATTTTTTTATTTTCTCCTATGTTAAATTTATTGTTTTTTTAAGACGCAATTCTTGTTTCTTTCAAAAAATCATTTTAAATGTTTAATTTAATTTTTATTTCCAACTTAATTTTTAATTCTTTGATGTACTGTATTTAAATTCGATTCAATGTATAAAGGTATTTTTTAAATAAAGTAAATAGAATAAATTATACTGACACTTCTTGATGTTTCGTCAAATTTCTCTCAATACCCCTCATTTTTCTATTCTTATATTAACCTTGTTAATGGTTTAAAAATATTACACTGACACGCCTTATATATTATACTAACCTCCTTAATTATTTAAAAAACATTACACCGTGTTTTCCTGTAAGAGACGTTGTTATAATCATTAAAAAAACAAAGAATTATGTGCAATCTCATGAAATCTCAGGGAGTATTAGTATAATTTACTCAAGTAAATATTTACATATCTTCCAAACCCCTGAATGAAAACATTTAGCAGTTATTTTCTTCCTTATTAAGTTATATTAGTTTTGAGTTTGATAAACATGCATTGTCATTGTAAAAAAATAAAAAATCATTGCCAATCAATTAGAAATTAATTTTGGCAAAATTTTTAAAGTAGTTATTATAAAAATTAACAAATTTTCATACATGGCATTTTGTAATTTGATGCTAGGGCATATATTATTTATTTATTTAGTTTCTTTTTTTAGATAAATAAAAATTTAATATTATTGGAATTTCATATTAATTTAAATTTATTTTTCAAAATTTAAATATTTACACACTATATCTGTAAAGATAACATTTCTTGATTCATATAACTAATTTTCCTCTAAATTTTAAAACACTTGTATCATTAATATATTTCTTTCTAATAAATTAAAATATCAACTATTAATAATAAAAATAATTATTATTCTATTTAATTTATTTTTATTTATACATTTTATTTAATTTTAAAATACATCTAAAATATACAAAAAGCTTATTAGCTAATAAAAAAAATTCAAGATACATTAAATTAGTTAATAAGAAATTCAAAATACATTAAATTAAATTAATAACAAAGCAAAAATCCTTTAATAAGTTATTTTAATATGAATTTATTTAAAGTATACTGATAGTATAAAAATTTCCTTACTATCATTCAATCACGGTATGATTGTTGACTTTTGTAATAATGACTTTAAAAATCATACCTAAAGTGATTTTTAATTTATTAATAGTGTAAAAATGTTTACATTATTAGTATATAAAAATTAAACTCTTTTAATATTATATATGAAGATTTTGATTCATTATTGATTAATAATATATAAATTTTTATTAATTATATATTGAAATTTTTATTAATTATATCTATAAGTATTATGTTCATACAACAATTATTAATAACAAATTATTCTGTAATGATTAAGAAATTGTTTAAATTAATTTCTTAAAATTTCCAATAAATAATTACAACTCCTCTCACTTTTTTCTTTAAAGTGAATCCATCAATTTTAAAAAGGAAAGCTTTTTGACTTAAATCACAAAATTATTGACATCTATGCATTCATTTTCTATATCATAGTCTTATTTTACTTTGTGAATATATATTTTTTTGGTAAGTGGAGAAAATAAAGCAGAAAAAGGAAACAAACAAAACACCTACATTATGTTTGGATAGGAATTGAAATGGGGAGAAAAGAAATAAAGAGGATAGAGATTGAGATGATTTTAAAATAAAGTTTAAAGATGTTTGGATTGATAAAATTAAGAAGGAATGAAATGAAATATTTCTTTTATATTTGTTTGGTTTGATTGAAAAGTGAAAGAAAAGAAATAAGAAAAGATATAAAAAGACAATTTCACTCGCTAATTAATATTATTCATATCTAGTTTCAATAAATTCAATAAATTATTATGTTAGGTAATTTTAATTATTATATTAATTCTTTAATAATAATATGCTAAAGTTTATATTAATTTTAAATACTTAAATATTAAAAGACAAAAAATTGTTTCATTTCACGCAAAGGTTTCTAATAATCCAAAATGTGATGGGTATACATAGAAATGTTGCTTTGGAAGAATAAATCCACTTTATTTCACGACATAACAAGAAGGAAATCTCTCTTTGTGGGTCCCACATAAATTTAAACAATATCTCTTCCTATTTTACTCCTTCCAAAAAAAGAAGAAGAAGATAATTCATCTCTTCCCCATTTCACTTCCTTTCATTTCCTTTCTTCCTAAATCATTGCATCTAAACAAACTGCTAAGGTCTAAAAAACGCAACACCAGCACAAAGCAAAACCAACAGACCAAAAGGGGGTTAAGAAGAACTTGGAAACCCACTTGTAACTGATGACTAGTTTTAGCTAAGAAATTTGCATCGCTTTGTGAATATTAAATAGTAGGAATTAGATTTTCTGTTGCCTCTACAACCCACAAATCAAAACAAAAAATACATAGAAAATGAAGAGAGAAAATCAAATGATGAAAAAATGAACAGAAAAATAGAGAGAGATAAAGAGTTTGTAGGGAGCTGTAGAGAGCATTTGCTATAGAGGATCCAAATCCTAAATAGTAACAGAAAATATATTAATCATATATTTATTTATTTTATTAATTTTAAAAATGATAACATAAAATGCTATTCAACATTAAAGGTATAAATATCATCACTCAAAATGCAACTAGAGAAATTATTGCTTTTCTTATGAGCGTGTATTTCACTTGATAGACATTCTTCTTTGTAATTTATTTATTTATTTTGAGAGTATTTCAAAAGGTTTTAATCTCTTATGTTTAATTTTGGGTATTTTCAAGTCTTTATATATCAACATGTTTTTAAGAGCTTTTAAACAAATAAGTAAAAACATAAGCTCGTGTGTATGAGATCGAGCTAAGTGGGTCTGGTATAGTGCAAAACTGCAAATTCTCTTATTTGCCCTTCCTGTATGTGATAATTGGGCCTCTTGAACTTTTTATTTGATTTAATTATTTTCATAAATTAAATTAAATTTTGAATTTGAGCTTATATGATAATCTAGTTTTTTAAGTGAGAATTTTTTACTTGATCAACTATCCAAAAATGTTTCTGACTCCCACTAACATTCACATTTTATCCAGTAAGTTAACTTTTATTTGAAAAATCAACCTGTTTTTCGAAACCCTTCTTTTCCTCTTTTCCTTCTCTGCAAATACTGAGAACTTGGGTTACTAAATTACAAAAGCTTGTCAGTTTTTATATTCTAAAAAATTGAGAAAAACCTATTATATCTTAAAAATATTTACTCGTAGATAAATCTTTAAAGAGAATGTGACAATGACAGGTTTCAAACTTTAATTCGAGTCAACAGTTACAAAAACTTCAACCATCTAAGAATTAATTGAGTAACTTCAATTACATAAAATTACTTAGAGTTTAAATCTGTGTAATTGTTCTCTAAATTAAGTTTTACTAGTCTTGCAATATGCCATTGTTGGCCTATTTTCTAGGACTGGAGTGTCATTATCTTCTTATCATTTGAAGAAAAACAAATGCAACCGTAACTACTCCGTTGAACCGTCATCAGTCCCACTCCACGTTGTTACAGGATTACATCCCACGTCATATCTATTTTTTCTCTACATACAGTTTGAGTCATTCTCACACAAGTCATCACACAAATTGAGGAATCTAAAAACACATTGTTTGCAAAGTGCAAGTCCAAACAAACACCTGGCAAGTAGTAAAGTGGTGATGACAACTAATTTTTGTAACGATTAAATACCGGAGAGTTCCTAGATAATGGCCACTTGGATGGATTAAATTATTTATTTACATGATATAGATTATGAATTATCTCAATAGATTCTGTTAAACGAGATAATTCTCCGCACCCTCATCCTAAACCTCTTCACGCGTAATTTTTAAAGCAAAAGATATAGCATTGACAAAAAACAATAATAGAGAGAGAGAGAGAGAGAGAAAACGAGTAAAACAAATAAATAAAATCTGAAATAAATAAATAAATAAAATCCAAAATAGGTTTACTGAGGCGTGGAGGAGCGAGAAGCGTAACAAAAACAATCAAGTCAATAACATAGTAGAAGTCTAGAAGAGAAGCGGTAAACAAACTTCCTATGTAGCTAGCTGCAAACATTTGAGACGAGGAATGAGTTGAGTAGCTGCAATAGAAGAGGGTTACCCCTTCCCCCTTCTCCTTCTCCTTCTCCTTCTCCTTCTCCTCCCTCTCGCAACAGCCCCCATCAAAATCAACAGATTCGATTTTCAGAACCCATTCCCAGAAATCCAAACATGGTATTTTGAGGTTTTGGTCCCCGATGAGCACCATTGCCATGATTGTTTCTAACCCGATATTTCTCTTAATCCTCGGCGCCGCCATCGTTTTATTCGCGACGCTGTTCCAAAGGGGGTGGGCGAAGAAGCTATGGAGAACCATCGAAGATTGGTTCCACGTGTACCAGTTCCTGAAAGTCCCAGAATTGAACGAAACGACGCAGCACAACCACCTCTACAGGAAGGTCTCCCTCTACTTACATTCCCTACCCTCCATCGAAGACGCGGACTTCGCCAACCTCGTCACGGGCAAGAAGCAAAACGACATCGTCCTCTGCCTCGGCCCCAACCAAACCATCCAGGACTACTTTCTCGGAGCCACACTCTTCTGGTTCGTCCAAACCGGTGATCCGAACCGAACCGGAACCTTCGTTCTGAAGATCAGAAAAGTGGACAAGCGGCGAATCCTCCGTCCTTACCTGCAGCACATTCACGCCGTCGCCGACGAAATCGAGCAGCAAGGGAAGCGCGACTTGCGCCTCTTCATGAACAGCGCCGACAATTTCGGACGGTGCTGGAGATCCGTTCCGTTCACGCACCCGTCCACGTTCGACACCGTCGCCATGGAACCGGATCTCAAGAACCGAGTCAAATCCGATCTCGAATCGTTCCTCAGAGCGAAGCAGTACTACCACCGCCTCGGCCGCGTCTGGAAACGGAGCTTCCTCCTGTACGGTGCCTCCGGCACCGGAAAATCGAGCTTCATCGCCGCCATGGCCAATTTCCTCTGCTACGACGTCTACGACATCGACCTCTGCAAAATCCCTAGCGATTCGGATCTGAAATCGCTCCTCCTGCAAACGACGCCGAAGTCGGTGGTGGTGATCGAGGACCTGGACCGGTTCCTCGCGGACAAATCGACGCGCTCAATACTCAACTTCATGGACGGGCTTCTCACCTCGTGTTGCGCCGAAGAGAGGGTGATGGTGTTCACGATGAACACGAAGGAGCACGCGGACCCGAACCTGCTTCGCCCGGGTCGGGTCGACGTGCACATTCATTTTCCGCTTTGTGATTTTTCAGCGTTTAAGACGCTGGCGAGTAGTTACCTTGGGGTGAAGGACCATAAGTTGTTCCCTCAGGTACAGGAGATTTTTCAAAACGGTGCGAGTTTGAGCCCCGCTGAAATCGGTGAGTTGATGATCGCGAACCGGAACTCCCCGAGTCGGGCCATTAAATCGGTTATCACCGCCTTGCAAACGGACGGTGATGGCAGGGGGTGCGGCTTGATCGGACGGCAGACGGAGGATGACGAGTTGGATGAACCTGATGGAGTGATGTGCGCTGAGGGTCTCCATACGGTTAAGGATTTGAGGAGACTGTACGGTTTTTTCAGGTTCAGGGTTACTAGAAGATCTTCGTCGTCCAATGCTTCCTTGCCCGCGAGCCCATTGCGATTGTGTGAGTGAATAATCACTGCATTGGAAAAGAGTGTGCAATTTTCTCGATTGCATTGCACAACATTTATTCATTGGATGCAACGCTGGAACTCTTGGAAAGTGTTGGTAATTGTCTTTTTTGGAGCGATTTGCATGGGACTGTAAATCCTTAGATTGATAAATTGCATATAGGAAAAGAATTTGCATAGGCAAAAGAAAGTTATACTGTAGAGTTCGTTTCCCCATTTTGGGGAATTGTCAATCCACTTTCTCATGTATAAAATTTTTTTAGGAAAAAAAAATAAAAATCCTTCATGCACAGTTGAAATGTTTCTCCCCCCACCCCACTGGTTATTCTGTCTTTCCCTTTTCATTATTTAGTTGAAGAAATATAGAGTTTTGTTTTTCTGTTTTAAAAAATTGATTCTCATGATAATAATAATGTGTTAATCCATTTTGTTCTTGCAAAAATTGGGTCTTCCTCTTTTTCGATTCAAGCTTGAATTGTAGACACGAGTGCTTGTCTTTTTCTTTTTGATCACGCTCTTTTTCGCACAATGTTGATCACACTAATGGGGTACCTACAAAGACACTTTGATGCTCAAGTCAGCGGGGAGATCAGGGCTATGCAGGGTTTTTTGAAATAATGAACCATTAGGGTTAGAAAGTATGTACTTGGGTCACATATATGGAGAGATATGTCTTATCAAGTTGTTAAATATTCTTGTCTTTATCACAGGGATACGATGCATAGTTTTTCTCATTACACGCAAGTTTCCTAGTTACTTGATTTACATTAGGCCGAGCTCTATTCGGCAGACTACCTCAGTCGGAAGCCGAGGGGGTATTCGGTCTAATATTGAAGTGCCGAATCTGGACGATACACATTTTGTTTTAGAAATTTGGAAACCATCTTGATCGTATTTGGGTTACATCAAGTCCTTAAAGGGTGTTTTGGTTTTGTTACAAAGAGCCTATTTGGATTAACTTCTTTATAAGTACTTATAAGAAAAAAAAATAAGAAGAATAAATAAAATAAACTTTTCCATAAGCTAAAATTAGCTTATGTATAAGTTAAAAATTAAATTTTGAAAAAATTAATATGAAAAAATTTCTACAAATTAACTTATACATAAATTAATTTTAGTTTATAAAAAATTAATTTCACTTTTTGTTTTTATTTTTTTTTTCTCATAAATACTTATAGAAAAATTTTATCTAAACATGTCCAAAGTTAGAAATAATTACATTTCTTTTTACTAACGTTATTAGAAAACTTCGAAAGAGAATATGATTATTTCTTGAATAATTGATTTTTAAACAAGTACATAATTTGAAAGCATTGGTCTCACTCCCATGTTTCATTTGCATATATGACCGTGATCAACAGGTCATAAAGCGATTGATTACTATTTTCACAAGAATACCTCGCGACAATTTTTATTTTTTGATTTTTTCTGTGTATATCACAACAGTTTTTGTAATCTTTGATATTGTTGTCAGTAAAGGTGGTATGCAAGTTGAAAGGAAAAAACAAAGTCATCAGCACTTCAGCAGTCAATTTAATGCACATCTATTTCAACGTACAATTACTGGGTTTCACTATCATGAAGTAAACAGAACCCCTTTTTTTTTTTGATATAAGTAAACAGAACCTTTACTCCTTGGATATTTAAGACAGTGAAAATCTTTTTATAAAGTACTCAACTTTTTTACTGCACGGGAACCTTGAAATGTATCAGGAAATTTAAATATAGTTTATGGAAGTGAAAAATAAATTAAAAAGCAAATGTACTTTAGTCTGCCGTGGAGGTGGAGGTGGAGTGATGGAAACACACCGTTATAATGCATTCTTTTCAATATATTCTTCATTATTAGTAATTTATTAAAATCTACAAAATTATAGGTGAAATTTATTAAATGAAAAACAAGACAAATAAATTTTGTAAATTTTAATAAATTTTAGTTAATAATAAAAAATGTGTTTAAAAAAATAAATCAAAAAATATATTACTATCATTTCTCTCATAAATATATATACTCTGGCGGTCCAAGCAAGTTGTTAGAGACCAAAATATGCCACAAATTCTCATACTCTAATTTTAATTTTAACTTTAGAAAACGTTGCCTGCCTATAATTTGGTGCAACGACTTGTTTTCTGTCAGAGTGTGACCAAACTCGTCCATTTTTATTTTCTCCCAACTTGGTGATAAGTCCATATTCGGCCTTTTCTGTTGAAGTCCATCTCTGTTATCTATAGGTACAGAAACAGCCAACTAATCGCCAAGAAATATCATTCACCAGACTAATTTTACATGACTAAATTAGTGAACTAGGCTTTTACTTTTCCATAAGGGCATCTTACGTAGTTAATTATCTGACAATAACCATCAGAAAATCTCAGTAGTTGTTCTTTCCGGAGCCTATTAGCAACTTAAACTAATTCATGACATGCAGTCATATAATTATGATTCTTTGTTCCATCTTCCCTTTTTATATTCTAAGCATTGGTCCTCTACCAAGCATCTTTGGTGAAGACAGCAAATTAATTACTAGCCTTGTATATAGTATATAATTTCCAGTCTTTTTTATTTATATGATTTGGTTGCGCATTCTTTATTTCCCCGCCAAACTCAATGATTGTAGTTTTGTGATGGAATATAGAGAGATGTGTGTGTCCGCGCGTATAATAGCATATTCTACTACTAACAATTTTAATTTTTCTAAATTTTAGTTTCAAGTTCTTTTTATCCATATATTTTATAAATTTTAAAGATGTATTTTTTTTTATTTAATTTCTAGGATTTTGCTTGTTACTTGAATATAAAAATAATCTAATAATTCACAAAATACTTACTAATTTAAATTAATATAGAGATAATAAGCCAAGAGACTATAATTTAATCGACGAAGCTCTAACAAAAGTTTTAAATAAGTTGAATTTGCTAGTATACATGTTAAAATTTGTAGATCAGCAAATAACTAATGAACACCCGAAGGGGGCAATAGCTCACCTACACAAGAGAAAGTGTAACAAGTGTAATCAATTTTCACTTTTCAGCCTTCACTCTTCAGTGCCTCTGGACTCCGGGCGTGGGTAGACGGTAATCAATACTTTCCTTCTAAGTGTAAGCAGCCCTCCAATCTAATAATGCAAAATGACAGTAAGTAATGGAAGAGTCTTTCAGCTCTTTAATCTTGATCAAGGCATTTACGGCCATTTTGCTCTTTCTGCAGTGATTAAGCCACAGTATTTATTTCAATCTCCAAAAGCAATAATGGATTGGAAGCAATTTTCAACGTCAGGCCAGCTGGAGTTGTTGTTGCAAATTGATTAAAAAAAATCATCAGCCTTGGGTGTGTGCATCGATTAGTTTTGTATAAGAAAAAATGCATTGCAATGTAAAGTAGTTTTATACTGTCATCTAATTATAAATTACTATTTATTGTAAGTTTATTGACTTTTATAATAAATACATTAAAAGTCATATCAATGGTGATTTCTAATTAGTTGACAATGTAAAACTTTTTACACTGACAGTGTATGATCATTAAATTCTTTGTATAAAACCAAACTAAATTAAATTTAAAATTAAATATGTAGATTAAATTTGAAAATGAAACTATTTTATTTTCTTCAAAATTAGTTTTTTTTTATTAAAGTAATTTTTAAATTAATTTATGGACAAAATTGAATTTGACTCAAAACCAGTTTTTAATTTAAAACTGGTTTCAAAATTGGTTTTTAACTAAACCATTTTTTAAAGTTAAAAATTATTTTTAAAATGGCCCAAAACTAGTTTAAAACTAATTTTGAAATTGAATTTTGTTAAAAAAAACAAATTGGGTTTAAAACCGATTTTCGTCAAAAACTAGTTTTAAAACCAAAATTAACTTTTAATTAAAATCGATTTTTAAAATAAACGAATTAAACCAATTTAATTTACATTATTTAAATATGTGATTTGGTTTAAAATGTGATTTGATTTAATTTAAACTAGACTTAGTAACTTAGCTATGCACGGGTTTAAATATTTTTATTGTAATATTTTAAAATTTTCTATTTTTATAATATTATTTTTTATTTTTTAGTATTATAATAATAATTTATTATCATATGTAATTTTTTATTATTTTTATTTTTATTTTTATAATATTTTTTTACTATTTTTAGATTTTAGACTATTATACTATTATTGTAGTAACTTTTTATTTTTCTTAAGATTATAATGTTAGCTTATTATTATTTTTTATTTTTATATTTTATTAGTATTGTCTCTATTCATTAATAGTATTATTTTTATTTATTTTACATTTAATTAAAGATATATATATATATATATATATATATATAATTTTTATATTATAAAAATTAATCAACTTTTTATTATTATTTTAAATATGTTTATAACATTTTAAATATTTAATTGCGAAAAGGGCAAGGTTGGGTGCTACATGAGATACCCCAGTAGCAGTAGCGTTTTCTTTTTCAGAAAGAAAACGTTACTGCCACTAGGGTATCTTGCGTGACACCCAACCTAACACACAACTGACGGTGCTGGTGGACACATGTGCAAAACAGCTATTACTACTAGTGTTTTCCCTTTTAATTTTATTTTTTAAAACGGAGAAAAATGCAACTATTTTAATTTTAAATTTTAAAATTTGGATTTCCAATGTATTTTAATTTCTAATTATTAAAATATGGAAAATGTTAGTACTACTAACATTTTCCAATTTGAATTTTTTTTTAAAACAAAGAACCTAAATAAAAAACAGCCTTATGGAAAAAGCTAATAAGAATAGCGTTTTCTAGTTACTCTGCAGCAATTTCTGCAATCTCATAAAAGTCCTTGCATAAATTGTCATACCTTTGCATTTGTGGCTTTAAACTACTCCTAGTATATGAATGTCTTCGTTTTATATTTTTGCTCCATCTTGGCAAAATATACTTTGACGGCACTTGTTTCTACGTCTCATAAATTGACTCCTGTATCTTTCATAATATATAATAATAATTTGATATTGATAACCAGCTCTTAGAGTTAAAGAATCGATTAAGGAGAAAATATAGAATATTTTTATCAAATTGGAAAACGTTAGTAGTACTAGCGTTTTTCATATTTTAATAATTAAAAATTAAAATACATTGGAAAATGCTAGTACTACTAGTGTGTTCCAAATTTTAAAATTAAAAATTTAAATACTTGCGTTTTTCTCTATTTTAAAAAATAAATTTAAAAGGGAAAATGCTAGTAGTAATAACGTTTTGTACATGTGCCCACCAACATCGTCAGCTGTGTGCCAGGTTGGGTGCTACGTGGGATACCTTAGTGGCAGTAGCGTTTTCAGAAAACGCTACTGCCACTAAGATATCCCACGTGGCAACTGACCTAGCCCTTTCAGCAATTAAATTAAAATAAAAATAAAAATGCTGATGTGAAATGGAAAACGCTAGCTTGACTAGCGTTTTCCATCGTTGACTATCTCATTTTGGTAATATGTTTCAAAACAACCCAATATTGGTAAAAAGTTAGTAAAAGTGTCCTACTTTAGTCAATGAGCCTAAACTACACTATTGTTATGTTTTAACTACATAACCACCCCACTAACTATATATAAAGTCCTATTTCAAAATAATTGTACATCTTATTTCTTATTTAACCTTTTCAAAAAATTGTGTATAGAGAAGCATGGAGTGCCTCTTTTCCCCTAGTTATTATAATAATAATTTATTATTATGTGTATTTTTTATTATGTTTGTTTTCCTTTTTATATATTATTTTTTTACTATTTTATATTTTAGACTATTATATTATTACTATAGTAATATTTTTTTATTTTTATTGTGTTTATAGTATTAGTTCACTATTGTTTTTTATTTTTTATTTTATTAGTATTATGTATATTATCTTTATTATTATTTTAAGCTTATAATAATTATTTATTATTTATAATAATAATTATTTTGATTATGTATAATAATTATAGTGTTAGTGTACTATTATTTTTATTTTTTATTTTATTACTATTGTTTATATTGTCTTTATTACTATTTTTTTATCCTTATAATGTTTATAATTATTAAATAGTTATACATGTGTTAACACTATATAGTATTTGTATGTATAATAATATATATAGTATTTATATATGTGTTAATACTGTATATTTATTATTTATAATAGTAATATAACATTTTTATTAATATATATATCAATAATATAAATGGTGTAGTTTTTTAACTGTAGTTTGATGTGATCAAACGCTACAGTACAAAATGCACCAGATTTAATATAAGTATAAAAGATGATTTTATTTTTTTTCGCACGACACGACCATACTTCTAGTTCTATGGGATTTGTGAAGTGAATGGACACCAACTGGAATCAAACCAGGTTCTGTTCTGTTCTGTTCTGGCCACCAATTGAAGACAAGGCCATCCATGATCAGTGCTCCCCAACCCCCGAGGGTACAGGACCTGGCAGGTAACATTATAAGCTGTAATTGTTCTAATAGAATGTTAACAAAATAAATTAATTTATAAGATAAACCAGGGATTCATTAACCAATAGAAAAATGCAAACTTTTTTTGGGCGAGGAAGCATTTACTTAAGTGCATAAAATTAAAATAGAGCTCCATTATTTAAATAATTTTAAATAGTATGACTTCTTAATATATCAAAAAACAAAATAAAATAATATGAATATATTTTAAAATGATTAATGATAGATTTTTTAGGTTTTCTCATTAGTAAAAGTCGATACTACATTCAATTTTAAAGTCAACCAAGCATCAACGTCATGGTCAACACCAATTTGGTAGAAGATACGTCTTGACTTTGGCGAGATTGACACAAAAGTGAAAGTTAAAGGCTGACACTAATTTTGTCTATGTGGAATTAGATTTTATCTGACTAACGCTAGTATAGTTTTTTTAATTATTTTTTTGTTTATTGTTGTTATATTACAAAACCTAGACATATAAATTAAAATTATAAAAAACATAACAAAGACATAATATGACTAATAATATGAAAATAAACAAAAAATTATTGTCATAATGGTACACTCATCTTCATCCAAGTAATGATCATCAAGTAGCCTATGTATGCAAGTGTTAAAGTATACAAGAAAAATATATATAAAAAAAATGTCATCGTTTGGTCAAGTTTCATCTTTATCCAAGAAATAATTGTCAAGATCATTATCATAATGCTGATGTACATGTGTGTTACTCTCAATATGGGAGCTTGACTAGTACTATAGAGTGGTCATGGGCACCATGATAAAGCAAACATATTGTTGTTCCAAGGAAGCATAGGTGACATTAACAATAGCAACCTTCTCCTAAGCTTTGTTGGCCTTCTTCTCAATAGTTGCAACTCCCTACTTAGCTTTAACGACCTTCTCCTCAAACACACCACTACTTGATGAAGGAGTTAGAGACTCTTATGTGAGCAATGTCACACCACAAAGGAAGTTCGCAAACAAATCTGCAGTGTCATAAACATAGCCCTAGCTCTTGTTGCCAAAAACATCCTGCCAAATAACAAGCTTGGCCAACCGTCATCAACCTGCTACATCCCAAGTTTCTTAGCCCCCCAAACAAATTTCTCATAACCAATCATCCAATAACTAATTTCTTATACATTTCTTGGCTTACCTCCCCGTTTACGATTTTGGTCTCCAAGTTACTAAAGTTTTGTTAGTTGCTTTATTCTTTTTCTTCTAAGTATCACAATTCTAGTTGTACTTGCAAGGGCTTGGTCTTATAATTAATTAATTCTCTATTTCTTCTTTGACTTCTCTTACAAATAATTACCTTTCAATTACTAATCCCGACAACTTATGGGGTTCCTAACTAAGTGCATATCACCCTCCTTCTATTAAGGTCAAATTAAGTATCACCCTCTTGACTATTTTAAACTATTAACTTGGTATTTCACCTTTTGAATTGTCTATGCCTAATAACTCACCCCCAATACATACTAAATTCTGTAAATTTTCTAAAAGGTTAGTTGAACAACTTTATTATACCAATGTTCTTCATGGTCAAGAAATGAAAATTTTGATTTAATGATACTTTGTTAGTTTTAGTTAACAATTTATACAATAGACCTTATCGTAAAACTTTCTAATTACCCACTAGTTCAAATTTGGTATTTTCAAATTACATCTAAGTGATCTCAATTATTAGTTCTAAATAATTTTTATTAATCATAATTTTAGTCAATTAAATTTTTTACAAGAGTCCAAGCAATACCAAACTTCATATAAATGAATCAAGGATCAAATACAACAATCCAATATTACATATGCATATCTATGTGCTCAATTCACAACTAGAAGAACAAACTCACATATAACTAGCAATAGCAATTAGTAAATATTTGTGTGTTTGCGACAATGCTATTGGTGATTCTCCATGCATTCACAATGGCGACAACTACTAAGGAGAGACAAAGAGATAGATAGATATATATAGAGAGAGAAAGAAAATTGTAAGAGGTATGTAGGACTAATGACATTGCAGCGATGTTGGTTGACGATAGAGAGCAAAAGAGAGAATGAGAGTAAGGGATTTAGGAAAAGGAGGAAAAGTAAAGGAATAGGGTGATGATGGTGTATAAGTTTCAGATCTAGTGTCCATCTAACTAACACCAAGGTTAGAGCTACATTCAACATTTACTATGTTGTTGAAGTTAGTATTGACCAAAATGACACTTAATTAAATATCATGCATAACATCAGCCTAAGTCAATGCTAAATTTAAAATGTGATATTGACCAAGCTTACACTAACTATTTTTCACATTTTTTTTTTTAAATGAGATTAAAAAAGTTACATTGACGTAGTAGAACTGTAGCCAACACTGAAAATTTCAACCCTATTTCACGCCTTTTTTATGGTGTCTTGAACTTAGTCTCCAATTCCTTAAATTCACATCAATTGAAAATCAAATATTGTATAGTATCTAAATCATAACGAGTGGTTGATATTCTTATCTTATATGAATTGGAGTTACCGTATTGAGATCGTAAAATTTTGCACAAACAAAAAATAAAGGTAGATTTTCTCATTCATCTGGTTGTTTGTGAATTGTGAATATCGTTTCTTAAGATTAATTATGTCTGTCTTATTCGTCCCATTTCAAGTAACTTTAGAAGTTAATATCTAAATTATTGTTGAACACGCAATTCTTTGGGATGAAAAAGACTAGTAACTTTTTAATTGCTCTATCTATCTATTCTAAATTTTGATAAATTTGGACAACTAAAATATCACATAGAAATAAGATAAGTTTTTAATTAAGTAAGCCTTCATTGAACTTGAAGGTAACAATGCAAGTTACGCAAGTAACGTTGATTACAATCTATAGAAGGTTATATATACTGATGCAGCCGTGGCTTTGAACAACAAAGGTCAAGCACACGCATAGATACGAAGAAAATTATATACTATTTCCGTTAAATTTGTTTGGTTCTTTTTTTATAGAACTTCTTCAAATTATTTTTTGCACTAATTATTTTTTTACTAGAATATTCTTAATTATTTTACAATTTTTTTATAGTCAATAAATAATAAATGTTGTAAATTAATAAAATAAACTTTTTCTCTGGATTAGGAGAGATGACTAACTAGAGTTGCAATAATTTTAATAATATAAATTCTTTTTATCTTTTAAGAAAGAGAAACATTAATTAACAGAAAGAATGAGATGATGAGTCTCAATAATTTTAAGCAATGTTTTGGAAATTGGACCCAATTGCTAGTCAAATCAAAAAATCAATGAACAAGTCAAGTGTCTAATTCAAATAATCTATAGAATTGGTCTGAAGACAAATTGGTTAAAGAATTGAAAAATCAGTCAAAATTTGAAAAAAAAATCAATTCACAGCGGGTAGATAAAAAATACTTAATACAACATTATTTTTATTTTTTTCTTTAAAAAATGATAAATTAATCTAAAGTATTTGTCATTTTCTATTTTATTTGAAGAAAAAATAGGTTATGCATTGACAGTGTAAAGCCATTTTACACTGTCATCCAATCACAACCTACCATGTATGGTAAGTTTGTTAACTTTTATAATAATTACCTTAAAAGTCATACCAAACAATGATTTCTGATTGGTTGACAGTAGTAAAACTATTTTACATTGACAGTGTATAGTCATTAAACTCTTATTTTAAATGTAAACTTGTTATTGTTAATAAATATTGTTGTGTATTGTTCAAACTTAGACCTAAGCATTATTGATATATTTGATTTAAACTTTTGTGTGTACTTTGAATGTTAGAAACCTATAAAATTATGTTTTATTTTTAATTTTTAATATTATAAAGTTATGATATTATGTTTCTTTAATATTATTTTATGTATTATATAATTATTATTATTTTATTAATATTAGTTCAACCACAGTTCAACTATTAAACCTTGAACTAATGCTTTAATCGGTTCAATGATCAATTCAATTTTACAAAATTAATTTTAAGAATAATTTTAGAAAAATAATACAATTTGTTAATAAATTTAATGTTATTATTAACTAAATTAACTAACTTTTTAATTTTTTTAAATTAATTAAAGGGTTTAATACATCAGTTGATCCCTAAACTTTTGAAGATTTTTTAATCAAGTCTCTAAACTAAAAAAATTTGTAATTAGATCTTGATCTTTTACAATTTTTGTAATTGAGTTCTCAGAATTAGTTTGTAACAGTTTGAAATCACCAAAAAAATTATAATTTGTGGCGATTTTTCTACTTCCAAAGACTTAATTACAAAAATTGTAAAATATTAAAAACCTAATTACAAATTTCTTTAGTTCAGAAACCTAATTAATTTTTTTTCAAAAGTTTAGGATCCAAGATGTATTAAACCTAATTAAAGATGTCTTATATAAAATGAGAGATGTGAAAAATCCTTGTACAAGATCATAACCGGGCACACTCAAGTTGAACGAACTTGCATCATGTTGTCAGGAAATGTGGGAACACAAATGGAAAAACAAATTAATGCAGAAATGACAAATTGTTTTTATTTTTTATTTTTTCATTAGAAATGACAAATTTTCAGGTGTAATTATGATTGAGACCCAAAAAATGGGCCATTGTCAAAACTACTTTGGATGTTTCTTCTCTTCCTTTGGTTTTTTAAGTCGTAATTTGGGTGTTTTAATGTTAAGGCATAAATGAAACTTTTTTGTTTTTTACATGGCGTTAATAAAAATAAAATTTAGGTTCACATACAAACTCTAACTCTAACCACTAAGCCGGCTCTAGTGATTTTGCGAGGCTAAAACTATGAAATATTATCGGAAAGAATTCGTACTCATTATGTTTCAGCTGTTTCCGACTGATTGATATTCTTTAATCTTTTCTAAAGTGTCGCCATTAATTGCGTATACAGTAATACCTAACCCATCATTATAGTAGGCTCTTTTGGCTTAATCTTGAAGGACGAATATAAATATACATTTAAGGTACAGTCTACGGGGGTAAATTTTCAACAAACTCCTTAGTTCGCCAGCAAATAATACGAAAAAGCCAGAAAAATCGCACCAAGCTAACTCAGAGTCATAGTCAAAACAGAGATAATTGACGGCGACGTTCACAGAAAATTTCTTTTGTTTTGTCAAATTCTACACAAACATATATAATTAGAGGTGCAATAAAGTTTTTAAATTTTAGTTTTTTGTGTTTTGGTTCGATTTTAATTTGTCATTTAATATTTAAGTTTTGCTCTCTTTTAAAAGTTTTCAACAGACGAATTAGGTCACTTATTTTCTTTGTATGCTGTTTTTCTTCTCCTTTTATAATTGAAAGAAAAATAATCATTTAAAGAAGGGATTTTTTATTAAGTTGTTGATTTTAAATGACAAGGATAAAACAAGTAATTTGACAGAATGTGTGTGTTAGAATATATGAAAAATATCAAATACTATTTTAATTATATTTTAGTATATCTAAAAATATTTTGAATGTCTTAAAAATTATTTATTAAGATTTTCTTAGTTTTCATATCTTTTAATATCTTATGATTGTATTCCTTAATTAGGATTATAATTAAACAAATAAGGATCAGTACTTTTGACTTTGTGAATAGTATCATCATATTGTAGCACGTCATAACTCAATAAAATATTTTAAAAAATCAAATAGGGTTAAAGTTTGACTGTATCGTTTGGGAAAGGGATATATGCCAGTTCAGAAATTGGTAAGTTGAAAAGAAAATGGATTTGGAATATATGCAAGATGCACACGAAATCAAGTCAAATTAGAACGGCTTGGGTGGGAAGTAAACAACTAGCTTACACTTGATTAGTCCCATTTTCATCAAGGTCGGTTGGCTTGGCAGTCATCAAGTTATGGGTGCCATTGGTGACCCATATTACTTGAATAGTTGAAACTTTCTAATGAATGGTTTGAACAAATTTTATATTCAAACGTAAGTTCATGATTCATGCCAGATGGTTGGTTTCACGGAAATGCCGGTAAGGATAACCAAGTCACTTTATTTTTTTAATGAATTTAATTTATATATATAGGCTACAGAGCCAGCAAAATGAGCCCGGCCCGATGGGCTTGCCCGCTTAGCCTGTAAAATGGGCTGGGCTCAAAAAATGATTGCCTAATAGAAGCGGGCCGATTTAGCTTGGGCTGGACTGGCCCGAAATTATGCCAAAAAATTTAAGTATATTTTATTATAACTACACATATTATATTATTATAATATAATAAATGTCAAAATAAAAATTTTCTTAAAAGAAAAAAGGTGTAACCCATAATCGTAAGTCCGTAACAGAGTGAAGGTGCCAAGCCCTAAAATTGTTCTCTCTTTCTTGCGATATTATGCATAAACACGAGTATCTTTAGTCTAGCAAACTCTTGCCCCAAACACATTCGGGGGCCACCTCCAAATGGAACATATGAAAAGGGTGTAGGCCCTGCCCCTTCAAACCTTGAAGCATCAAAAGTTTTGGGATTTGAGAAGAGTGCTGGATCCTTGTGTGATGAACCAGTGTTCCAATGCAACTGCAAAAAAGGATCATATATGACATGATCAACATGAGACAAGGTTCTCTCCTTTTAGCATAAATGCACTTGTTTTAAATATATAAGTGAAAAAAAATGTAGTTTATGCCTTTTAATTTTAGTCTTTTACTTCTATGGTTAGTTGATAATTACTTAGTATGACAACATAAAAAAAATAATTTAATTTTAAATATTTAAAATATTTTTTTACGAAACGATTAAATACAATAGAAAAATAAAATTAATCGGTTTAAAAAAAAGCAGGCTAAATTGGCTCGATAGCTCAGTGGCTCATAAAGGGCCGGGCCGGGCTCAAAAAAACATGGCACGCAACATGATGGGTTGGCTGGGCCAACTTATTTAAATGGCCCCCACAGGCTGGGCCGGGCTAGACCATTTGACAGCTCTAATAGGCTATAGTCAGTTTATTTATTTATTTTACGCAAACATATAGTAGACACTCACTTTACTATCACAGTTTTTAATGAAAAAATAGGTTATGCACTCTGTCATCCAATCATAAACTATTATGTATAATAAGTTTGTTAACTTTTACAATAATTAATTTAAAATCATAACAATAGTGATTTGTGATTAGTTGACAGTGTAAAAGTTTTTACATTAACAGTGCATAGTCATTAAATTCTTATTTTATTTATTAATATGATGTGTCACGAGGATAAATTCCTATTAGATGTTTGTGTAACAGTGTATATAAGAGTCATAAAAAAAAAGTAACAGTGTATATAAATTAAATGCATTTTTTAAGAGTTTAATGGTCATACACTGACAGTGTAAAGTAGTTTTATACTGTCATCCAATCACTAATCACCATCTATTGCAAATTTGTTGACTTTTATAATAAATACTTTAAAAGTCATATTAATGGTGATTTGTGATTAAATGACAGTGTAAAACTTTTTATATTGTCAGTACATGACCATTAAATTCATAAATTAAATGCTTTTTTTTATTTCTTTTCTTCTCCGTTTTGTTATTTTGTTATTGCCTCCTTTTTTTAAATTGGCAGTGTATAAGCGTGGGCTATGTTTACTAAAGCCCAACCTAGTAGTCATAAATCATCATTTGGGTCAGACTTGGAATCCTCAAGGGTGGGCTCAACCATTTCAATTCAAGACGCTTAGAAAACTACGGACAGAAAGAAAATGGGAAAGACTAAATTAGAAAAAGTCACACTCTAGTAAGAAAAATAATCAAAAATTGGAAAAAAAAAAAAAAAAGAGGAGGTAAGTAAAAATAAGATCTTAATTTATTTTTTTTCCAAAAGAAGGTAAGAATAATACATCAAATTCATTGTTGTTGCTGTAATAGGTCATAAGTGCTCCTCAATTCTGAGCATGCAAGGACCAGATGAAATCAATCATTCTCACCAACCGCATTATCCCTATGGATAGTTAAGCAGATTTTGTATACATATAAAAAAGGAATTACTGCACGTACTTTTCACTCCTCTCTCTCCTTTTACTTAGAATGATATTAACAAGAACATGAAGATAACTTCTTCATCTCACTAATTTCCAATTCAGCACCTGAGATTATATCTATTTTTGACCCTTTAAGAGTGGCAACATTGTTGTCACCATTGGCCTTCCCATTACCACATTCCAATGACCTTTTTGAGATTACCCTGTGGATCTCTTGCAGCAATTTGAAAAAGGCACTCTCCACATTCTCACCACTGAGAGCTGAAGTCTCAGAAAAGAAGAGGCCCTGATCCTCTGCAAACTCCACTGCATCTTCCGCGTGTACCACTCTTTGGTCCACAAGGTCACCTTTGTTCCCAATGAGCATGATCACAATGGAGCTGTCGGCGTGTGCTCGCAGTTCCTCAACCCACCTAGCCACATGATCAAACGATTGTCTTTTAGTTATGTCGTACACCAGCATGGCCCCTAATGCACCTCTGTAGTATGCACTTGTCACGGCCCTGTACCTACATCAGAGCAACAAAGTTTACACATATATAATGTTAAATTTTGATCAATTTTCTCCGCCAAAACGACCTACATTCATCCATGATTTTATCAAAAACTCTTTTTTTTTTTAAGTAAATTTCTCTTGACCGCTAAGGCAGAATTTATATCACATAATCACATATCCTCCCTGCACACAAAAAGATCACATATTACAATTTTCTTAGTTTAATAAAAGATTTTATATTGTCAATTAATTAGAAATCATTTTTGATGTAATTTTTAAGATAGTTATTATCAAAGTTAAACAAACTTACCATATATGGTATTTTGTAATTAGATGACTGTTAAAACTTTACACTTTCAATCTATATACTTTTTTCTCATTTTCTCATTAGTTGTTAGTTTTTTGAAGTTCTTTTTTCAATTAAAGAGATAAGAAAAATGATAGATGATTTAATTCCATTAAAGCAATCAATTCTCAAATATGAATTCATTAGATGGTAACTAAAGTTTTTTACTTTTCCTAGAATAAGAAAACTGAATACTAAATCTTGAATATTATCTAAGTCAGCTTAAACAAGTTTTTATTTGTATAGCTTAATGTACTTTTTTCTTATTTTACATTAAAATCTTATTAATTAGAATGTACTCATGTCATTCAATTGCATATCATTATATATAATAAATTTGATGACTTTGATAATAATTATTTTAGAAATTATAGTTAAAATAATTTCTTGTGAATTGATAATATAAAATTTTCTTTATTATCAATGTATGAAAATTAAATTCTTAACAACTAATGTTTTTCACCAAAAAAGTTTGAGACTTGATTTTTTGAACCCCCCAAAAAAGAAGGGGGGTGGGTTGTTAAATTCCTTTCAATTAAGTGACTCAACCACCTCAGTTATATACTTGCATCTAAGTAGATCTTCGTTTAAAGGAAAACCCAGTTTGGGATTTTAATTTCATTACATTTAGCTAGGTTACCTTTTTAAGGGCTGGGTACAGTCAGTATATCGAATCCAACAAATTAGATGAGCAAACATCAAATTTAAGTAGTATCACATTCTTCCAGAACTGTTAAGAGTCTCCCTTGTAAAATAGTGATGTAATTTTGGGAACGGATCAGGAAAAGGAAAAGGAAAATGAAAAGCCGTACAACTAAAGTCAACAACATGTCATGTGCTTGCTAATATGATAGTAGGATTCGTAAGTCAAATTGGGATCACATTGTTAAATATAACAATATTAAGTTGGTATCATAATGGAAACTCAATGCCCTCCCTTACTTTCAAGGGATGGACAAAATCAAACAAAAGCATGAGACAGAGAGAGAGGAGGTGAACCTTTCTTGGCCAGCAGTATCCCAGATCTGGGCCTTGATGACTTTGCCATTAATTGTGACAGTTCTAGTCTGGAACTCAACTCCAATGGTGGACTTTGAGTCAAAGCAGAATTTATTCTTTGCAAACCTTGAGAGCATTTGAGTCTTACCCACTGCTGAGTCCCCGATCACCACCACCTTAAACACATAATCTATTTTGTCATGCACATTCTCTTTCACTCTCTCAGCTTCAGCCCCATTCATTTCCTGATTCATTTTCTTCCCAAGATCGCAACAACTTAGAAACAATAAGGCACTTTTTTCTTGCCCAAACTAGGCTCTAAAACATTGGTTCAATCTTTCCTATTGGTCGTGGAGGTAAGTAGGGAAAAGTAAAAGAATATGGAAAAGCTTGGAAAAAAAAAAGAAAAAAAGAGAGGAACCGAACAAGAACAGTTGAATCACTGATAGCAAAAGAAGGAAATAGGCAAAGCAATGGCCCGGTCTTTGTCCCCCTTTAATGCTTTACCAAATTAAATGCACTACACCAAATATAACAATATTTATATGACAATATTGTAGGGCATTATTGCCTTCTGCAACAGAGATACCACTGAATGTAGCAGTTAAGCACATCAACGTAAGGTTCAAATCTTTACTAGCCTAACCAAAAAAACAATTGTGGTGGGGGTGGGACAAGGATACAGACAATTAATCAAAATTTTCTGGAAGTTGTGATGCTTTGGGAAAGGGATTGCGAATCATATGTGATTTTTATTGAGTGGTTGAAATGTCTAGTTCGTATTTAGTTGGTCTTAATTTCTGATACAATCATGCACATGCCTTTTTTCTTAAGTTTTTTTAACGACCTTTTTGTTCATTTATATCTATCAAATGACTCTCTAAATTTTAATTATTTTAAGGGCTTCTTAATGAGCTTGTTTGCATCATTGAAGCGAATAATAACTAAATATTTACTAACTTTGGATATAATGTTATCTGAGTTCCCTTAGCTGTTTTTCTGGTATCATGATTAATCCTCAGTGGTGAGATACGGAAGAACGAACAGATTTAAAAGAAAAAAAAAAAATTAACCTCCAGAAATCAAGGTGTAACAAGGCAAACCATATTTATTTTTGTGTAGTTACTTCACTGAAGCATATTTTAAAATGTTTTTTTCTTATGTTAGAAAATATGCCATCTTAGATTGGATCATGTTCTTCAATTAACAAGAATATAGTATGGAAGATTGTTTGAATGATTTTTCAATAAGTATTTATAAGAGAAAATTATAAATTAAAATTAACTTATGCACTTCAATTTTAATAGAAATTTTCGTATTTAACTTATTTAAAAAGATGATTTTAATTTATCCATAAGTTAATTTTAATTTATAAGAGAAATTTAATTTATTTTATCTTCTTATTTTTTCTTTCTATAAGTATTATTCAAATTATTCAAACTGAATTATAGTATTTATGTGTAGCATGAGCATGGCCTACCATTTGTTCCAACCACACATGATCAGATCTGTATTAAACTTCGATTCCTCGTAAAGTCTCTGCACAGTGACACCATATGCTAATGAAAGAAACATTCTATAAACCTATCGTGGGGACATAGCAATCAGTACAGTAACACACAGCTTGGGATTTTCTGCACCGACAGAACTGGTATAGTACAGATAACACCCTCCACAATGATCTCTTCTTGCTTGTAAACGGTAAAAGTAATAAAGTGTTACATGAGCCATGCTGCAATCACAATGATTGTCGGTACCTAGAGTAGCAATTGTTGCATTACTCACAAACTGCATATTACGTATTAGTGGGTAATTTACAAATTTAATTTTGAATAATTTTGATATCATAAAATGATTTCAGTTAAAATTGAATTTAAGAAAATGTATATTATATTTGAAATTTGGCTTAAATATGTTTTTAATCCTTATAAAATGAACAAGTTTTAATTTTAGTTTTTGTAAAATTTTCTTTATTTTTTATCCTTCTAAAATTTAAAATCAATATTTTCTGTCTCTATAAGATAAATGAATTTTAGTTTTGGTCTCTATAAACTATTTTTCTTTGATTTTCATCCTTCAAAATATGAAATCATTATTTTTTATTCCAAATGTTTATTTTAAAGTAAATAAATAATATTTATTTTAGGGAACTAGAAAACATTTTAGAGGTATTACATGCAAACATGATACTACATATGCTGATGGGTGTCACCCAAGATGGACACTTGACCTTTTGTTAAACACATAACAGTTAACGATTGTCACATAATAATAAAGATCAAAAACAATAATTTCAACTTTTTGAGGGATGAAAATCAAAGAAAAAAGATTGCAATGACTAAAATTAAAACTTGTTAATTTTATGGGAACTAAAAACATATTTAAGCATTGAAAGTTTTATTTTAAAACTAAATTTATAATAAAATTTAATGTAAATTTCTCAATACAATGAAAAAGTCATATGTCGTCGCTTTTAGTTAAACTTATTTTTGGAAACAAACTTGATTTTAGTTTTCTATAACTAAACATGTTTTCTTTTTTGATTATTATATTATATATTATATGAGGTTTGTGATATTTATATGTGGATTTTGGGAGTACAAATTTTGCCCCTAAACATGCTATTAATGTCATTTGATCAGATATTTTATAATTAAATGCATGACTAAATTATTCTTTAGAGAATTTAAATGATTAAACCTTCAGTTTTATCCCTAAAGTATTACCCTCTCTCTTAATTGATCCTTAAAGTAATAAATTATATAAGTAGTCTTTCAAGTATTAAAAATCATAATAAATAGTCCTACAAGTATTGAAAAATTCATCAAATTAGTCCCTCAATGTTAGTAGAAAATACTAACTCAAGGATTAAATTAATAGATATTCAATACTTAAAGGACTACTTATATAATTTTATTACTTTAGAGATTATATAAAAGAGAGAGTAATACTTGAGAGACTAAATTAATAGTTTATTCGAACTTAAACTGTTACGGCAATTTATATAGCTAAATTATATTGGGAATTTTTTGTATTTTAAGAAAATTATGTCGTGTGATTTATGATTAACTTATTGGTGTAAAATACGTAGTAATTTTATATATAGAGAGAACGAATTTTTTTAAAGTATTTGATATAAAATTATCAAACTTAAGTTTATATAAAAGAAATCATTATTATTTAAAAATAATTATAAATTACTCGAGAAACCATCCTGCATAATAGTCAAACCTGAGTTTAGAGGAGATATTTGGTTACTTTTGGTCTATAAAGGTATTTAATTATATTTTTTTTTATTTTTACTTATTTGTTTTTATTAATAGTGACAAAATGTTACTTTATTCTGTTGTTATTATCATCTTTAACAAAATTCTAAAAACAAAACCTTGGATGAAAGTAAGAAACTATTTTTACACTACTAAAGAATATATATATATATATATAAATTGAAAATTAAGAGAAAATAACCTTTTTTTGGGGTGAATCTAGGGTATTCCTTTGCTGAAAATTAAGCCTCAAGGTATTGAGATGGGTTTAAAAGGCTGACTTTTCTCAATAGATATTTTTTCATATATACAGACTTAGGAATCTAACTCCTAACCACATGCTTAAGAAATAAGATTATCTGTCAATCATGCTATACTATGTTAGTAGAGAAAACCTAACACACATAAAAACAAATGCTAATTTGTAATAACTTCTTTTTAAGAATTCAGAATTTTTTTAATTGTTTATTTATCGCTTAAAGTAAGCACCAATGTTGTGAAAAAAATTATTTACAAAAAAAGTAATCACATTTTAGTCATATCATTGCAGGATTGAAGAGCGTCGTCATAACTCAAAATTACATTGCTCTCATATCAACTATTAGTAGGGAAAGTATGAGAGAGCAACACTTCTCTTCAACCCTCTGTTTGGCAGCATGAAAAGAAATAGAGTAGAGAGAAATATGTTAGAGAAAAATAGGGAGGTGAGAAATAGGTAAGAAATAGAGTGGAAATATGAGTTGTTTGGTTGTGTAAAAATAGGGATAAAATAGAGTAGAAATAATATTGTATGGTTGTTTGATTTGAGTGAAAAGAAATTAGACTAATGTTACCTTTCCTTTTTTGCCCCTATGTAAATCATGTTAAAATCTAGAACAAACGAGATTCCAATAGTAAACTATCAAAAAACAATAGTAGACTATATGTCGAAATGAGACTGTAAATAGTTTACTATCGCAAGAAAGAACTATTTGCAGGTCTTGATAATCGACTATCACCATGTAATAGTCGACTATCAGTGGTTAGCTAGTAGATATACAATTCTTTTGTGGGCATTTTCATCAATTTCATATACCAACACTTATTTCCACCAATTTTTGCATGGAAATGAACAATAGTGGGTCCTACATATTTTTTCTTCTCTTCTCTTCTTATTTTTACACTACCAAACATACAAACTTATTTCTCACCTCCCTATTTCTTTCCTCTCACCCTAATTTTCACATTGCTTCCATGCTACCAAACAGGGCCTAAGAAATATGATGATGATGATCTCATATATATATATATATATATATATATATATATATATATATATATATATATATATATATATATTGAGTAGTGTTACTTAAGTAATATATTCAACATTTGAAGTTACACATAATTATCGTTGTCATCTATACAAAAGTAAGTATAAAATGCAATACAACAATCACATCCACTTGAAATACTGTTATCCTTTCCTTTAAGTTGTAAAAATAGAAGTCTTGAGACATAAATGGTTCTTGCAAATTTATTTGCACATTAATAATATTTATTACGTGCTTAGATTAATTCAACAAATCATGACAAGTTTTACTGCATTGTTATGTGGTGAGTAAGGGTTGTCTCCAATATGGTTGAGAAATGCAAAATTTCTTTTAACATTAATCTTTTTCTATGTTCTAAATCTTTGTTTAATAAACGCATATCTGACATGGGACAACCACTTGACTTTTACTAAAGAGATAACATGACAAACAATAACTTTTAATAGTTGAAAAATACTATAGCCAAGAAGAAAACATTTTAAATCAAGTAAATTGGAACTGTCTTCGATGTTTCTCTCCATAAAAAATAAATAATTTTCAAGTTGTATTTGATATGGATTCATTTAGATAAGTTCTTTGAATTCCATCTTTTGGATTCACCAGTGTTCTAATATTTGAAGTTTTTTTTTTCTTCAGAATCACATTCTAAAGAATTAACATCATAGTCGTTAGTTATGACTATTTGAATCATGGAAGGTAGCTCCCGTGCTTGAATCTTTGGATGATTAGAATTATGTTTTTGAGGAGGTGAAGATGTTGAAGTTATATTATTTTCATTGTCATTAAGTGTTCTCTTCTTAAAAAAAGCATCTATTCTTGCTTAATAGTTGCACATTTTAAAAATCTCACTTCAAAAATAATTATACAACTCAAAAGACCAAATAACAAGGAAGTATTGAAAAAATTATTTACAAAGTTTTGACTCCATGTAATAAGAAAATAATAAATCATATTTATAAATTTTTATATTAATTCAAAAATATTTGATACTTCATTCATGTACATTAAAATTAACATAATATATACTTTGAAAATATATTCAAATTATTTGATTATCTTCTTATTGTTTTATTTTGACAAAATTTGACATAAACAATCAAGGTAATATATAATTATAATTCAATGGTTATATTGATAAAAATCACATTTTGCACACACACACACACATTATTTAATATAAGAATTTTAAAAAAATAATATTTATAATTTATATATTTAATAAAAAATAAAATATTAATATTTTTATAAGACTAATATTCATTTTAATGTAAGGTAAATATTTTATTAAAATTTTAAATTATCTTTTTTAATCATTTAAATTTGAACTTATTATTATTATTATACAAATAAATAAATGTAATTATTAATGATTAGTGGCAAAGCAAAATATAATCTTAAATAAATTTTAGAATTTTTTTTTGCATTATTTGAACGTGTACATATTTTGATAAAGAAGAAAAGGATAGGAGGAGAGAGAAAAAAAATAATAAGTGTAATAGCTCACATGGTAAAAAAAAAAAAAGGAATAAATTCCTAATTGAATTAAAATGTAATGGCAATGTAATTTTTTATATTATCATCTAATTATAAAATATCAAATTTATTGATTTTTATAATAATTATTTTAAAATTCATACTTAAAATGAGTTCTAATTAATTAGTAGTGTCAAACTTTTTATGTTTGATGATACACGAAAATTAAACTCTAAAATTTAAAAAGTATTTTAAAAAAAGAGTTAAAATAATAATATAATAAATAATGATCCAAAAATTTAAGAAATTTTAATAACAATTAAAATTGTATCAATTATTATCAAATGAGAAAGTCAGAATCCATATGATAAAAAGTTAAAATTCATATAATAAAAATATTAAGTATTTTTTATATATATAATTAATATAGATTCTATCTTTGTGAAAGCTGAAGTTTATAACTCAATTTCATTTTATTTTAGAGTGTAATAGTTATGTATTGTCAATGTAAAAAGTTTTACACTATTAATCAATTAAAATTTACTATTGACATGACTTTTAATATTATTATTGTAAAAATTAACAAATGTATTACACATAATGATTTGTGATTAGATGATAGTGTAAAATTGTTGTACATTGTATGACATTTTTTTCTCTTTATTTTATTCTAAGAGAAAAACGAAGGACTTTGAAATGTGCTGCATCCATTCCATTCATTCAATAAAAGAGGTAACCCCAGCAGTACGAGACCCGGTGGCCAAAACCAATCCTCTCGTTAGTCGTTACCTGGCTTCTTCTGTCTACAAAACAAAAGCAAACAATAAAACCTAAAAACTTGTCCATCTCATACCCACAATTTCCATGGATACTTTTTCAACCTCTGTTTCAACCCTCAATGTCCCCGCACTCCCATCATCAGCCTTAACAAATCGCGAATTCTATCACTTCAAAAGAACCCCCACCCGTCCACAACCCCATCATGTATTCTCCACTTCCGCACCCAATTTTGTCCCCAAAACAAAAACCTTCTCCCACAAATCTCTCCTCCTCTACCATTCACCCCCTCGCCTCTCAAACCCAGACCATCTTCTCAAATATTCCATCCGGATCCCGCTACTGGGTATGCGGCAGCTCTCGTGGACGTGGCCCACAACAGCGATTCCCTTCACTTTGTTCACAACGACGTTCAAAGGCTCTTGAAATTGCTGCAAAATAAGAACTTCCAATCACCCGCGGTTGAGCACGGAAACTTTCACAGGCACGTGGTTGCGTTGCTCAAGATGCTGCTGAAGAAGAACAAGGCGGGGACTGTGAAGCGGGTGCTGCAAGAGTTCGAGAGGATTTACGACGAGCTTTGTGGGACTCAAACGGTCTTGGTTTCGTCAAAGACAAAGATGGGGGAAGATCAACTCTTCGGGATTGCCAAGAGCGTGCACCAATGGAGTGGGGCGGTGAGGGTTAAGGTTAAGAATCTGGTTCAGGAGAGTTTGCCCTCTTTTGCTGTGTGAAGTCAAAACCACAGATTCCTCATTTGATCAATCAAAGATAGAATTCATCGTAGCTCTTGCTTTCTTTTATTTCATGTACGCATGGGGACTTTATTTTGTTGCGAAATTTCACTGGAATTTCTGTTGCCTCTTTACATATTAATTACAGTACATGCCAACGCAACTATTGGAAAATATTGCTCATAGTCTGTCTAGATGCTTCTGCCAAATGCAACTTTAATACTTTGTAATTCACTGGAGGTTACAATTCATCATAGCTCTTGCTTTGTTTGATTTCATGTATTGGATTGTCCGCTACAATCAAATGAGGACTTCATTGACTAGCAAAATTTCCCTAGGATTTATTGTAAAATGCAGCTATAGATGCAATGCAAATTTTAATTTTTTTTTTAAAAAAAAGCAAAAATAAATTCCGTTGCCGGGACTTGAACCCGGGTCTCTCGGGTGAGAGCCGAGTATCCTAACCATCTAGACTACAACGGATTGCCTGGTGGTTATTCAATAATAAATTTATAATAACAGCAAGTCAAATTTTACAGTTTTATACGAAATGTACCCCTAATTGATTTGCTTCTCAACAAATGTCTGTCTCATGGTTTTCTTATATTAATAATTTTAAACAAATTATCATCAATTTGCTGCATTTACTAAAATATCGAAATATATGCTTTTACAAATGATTAAAATGATAACAAAAAATAACAAATTTGGTAACTATTTTATATTGTTAAAAAAAGTATTTGAAAAATTAATATAATGACACACTGTATAAGTACATGTTTTTGGGAAAAAATTAATTTTTTTAGAAACACTCATTTTTTTTAATTATCTCAATAAACTAAAAAAGCAATTATTTTTTCTCAAGCTGTGAAAATTAGATTTTTTCAATAATTGATTACATGTATAGTCGATTATTGTTATAATCAATTATAATTAGAATCAGTTTTTGTTTGGGTAAGTTTGTTAAAAAATGATTTAAAGATAATTAATTTCGTTTGAATATAATAAAAAATAGCTTTTATATAGTAAATTACAAAAATGGTATGTATGAAATCAAAAGGAAAAAAATGTTGGAAAACTTAGGGATAATTTAGAAATAATGTGTTTAAGAAAAAAAAACTGTTAAAAAAAATCACAAGTTATTACTCTATAAATTCAGAATCAGTTTTTGTTTGGGTAATCGATTATACATATAATTGTTTATCGAAATAATTTAATTTTTATAGTTATTCTAAACACGCTCTTAGATAAATGATTTAACAGTATACTTCTTTACATTAAATTATTTTTCAAACAATCTTATAATATTTTTAATGTGGATAAAGCTTAATAGTATGAATTCGTAGAGTATGAAAACGTTAAAGCCATACACAAACATTATGATTTCACTAAAATCATGAATCTTTTATCTTTTAACTTACTAATTAACCAATCAAATATTAACACGTTTTTCGTCAAATTTTCGTAGCATATCTTTTCGTACTGTTTAGCAATGTTCTTTTTAATTTGTATCTGACTTTTAACGTATTATTCCATTAAGTGTTGCTATTGCTGAAAGTAAAATTATAATTATTCAAATTTTGTTTGAGATCAATTATATTAAAAGATAGATAAAATAAATTTGTCATTTTATATATTGAGAGAAAAATATTAAAAATATTTAATTATAAAATTTTGATTAATAATTTTATAATTAATAAAAAAATAAAATGACAATTGATTAATTATATTAAATTAAACTATGAATATAAATTTTCTCAAGGTGTAAGAATTTTTAGATAGAATCGTGAGCTTTACTCCTAGAATCACACAGTTTTGTAGCTAATCACAAATTATTATTTATAATAAACTAGTGTTTTAACATGTACATTATATAAAATAAATATTTATTTTATATAAATTAAGTTTATAATAATTAAATACTTCTAAATATAAAAATTATATTATAATTAAAATTTATAATAAATAAATATTTTTAAACATATAAATTATATTTTAAATTTATAATAAACAATTATTGTAATACAATGTTAATTTTTAATTATTGATAATTTCTTTTTAAAAATATTAAAATTCAATTTAGAACTAAATTTTTTGAAAATGATAGATTAAAAGAAATAAAAAGTTAAAAAAAAATAAAAAATTCTAAAAACACTCTCCTTCAAGAATGATAACTAAAAATATTTTTATTAAAAATAATAACTACAAACATTCTTGTTATATATATAGGATTTATTTATTTTTATAATAATTATCTTAAAAATTATCCTAAAAAGATTTCTGATTGTATCGGTATAAAAAATTTTAGCCATGACAATTAAACTCTAATCTAATCTTTTTTTTTGGTAACAACTCTAATCTAATCTAGTAAGTGTCAAAGCCGAATTTGGATTAAACAATCGAACGGCCAGTATATATATACTTTCTCCCGGTCATTTCAAAATTAGGGTTTTTGTCAGGAGTCTTCTCCGTGTAGAGGGAGTCACACCGCATTGACGTTACTCAATCGCCATTCTCCTTACTCCTTGTCTGTGATTCTACCTTTCCAGAGACCAACAAGTTCAAATCCAAGCTTTTCTTTTGACGTCCGTCGAAACTTGTTATTTTTCGCTTTAGAGGGCAAGAACCCCAAGTTGTTAGGGTTAGGGTTGTTCCTCCAATTTTTGGCTTTGAAGATGAGGCCGGTTTTCGTTGGCAATTTCGAGTACGACACCCGTCAATCAGAGCTCGAACGCTTGTTCGCCAAGTATGGCAGGATTGACCGCGTCGACATGAAATCTGGTAAACTAATATCTCTTCTCTCTCTCTCTCTCTCTCTCTCTCTTTTTAGGGTCATGTTATTTAGGGTTTGTGACAGTTTTTGACTTAGAGATATCAGACATTTATCATCAATTGCGTGAACTAATCTATTTAACTTTTATAATTGATGACTTTGGCAATCAAAGAATAGTGTTGTTTATCTAACAATATAAACAACTTGGATGTGGGCATAATGCGTGCTACTTGTGTGGCTTGAATGCTTGTTCGTAATTCCTATGTCCTGATGGAAAATAAATGGCCGCCAAAAGAATTGCAATGTGTTTGGAGCAATCCTCTGTTTTTTAAGTGTTTGTTTTGACGCAGGAACTTGTACTAATGGAATATATGCTTTGCTGAGGTTCTATCTTTTTGGAAGGATAGCTTCCTGCTTAACACTCACAGTCACAGATAGCATCTACATTTTCTCACCTGATCATCTGTCACTCTCACTCACCTCATCGCCCAACCATTTCCACCAGAATGGTCATAGTGGGATCAATCATCAATCAAATTAATAAGCCTTGCCATGTCTAGCTCCACTCAGAATAGGGGATCAATGAAATTCTGTCATTCCATGCCTTTTATTACTGAATCCTGTCACTCCTGCTGTCTGACTGGAGAAGCATGCTTGGCAATGATATTCACAATCTCAGATCTCAATTTTGGATTAAAACCCTTTAATTGCAATCATCATTTTCTTCCTCATTCAACGCCTCTACAGCTTCATGTGCATCCACCCTCACATTTAATGCAGGTGTTGTATTCTTTTGTTCCTGACAGGGCAAATGATTTCCTGATTTGGATGATGTACACTGCCAGCCAGGGATAACTTGTTGACTTCCATCATCATTTATTATGATTCTAATACTAGTTCTGTTGTTGCAGGTTTTGCTTTTGTCTATTATGAAGACGAGCGAGATGCCGAAGATGCAATTCGTGCACTCGATAACTTTCAGTTCGGATATGAAAAGCGAAGACTGTCTGTGGAATGGGCTAGGGTATGGTAGTGTTTTCATTATAATGTTTTAGGCGTATTATCTTGTATTATTGAGCTTGCCAGTGTAAATAATGTACTATCTGAGTTTTATAAGAAGGTTCAATTTCTTTTTTTGACAGGGTGAACGTGGCCGCCATCGGGATGGCTCAAAGGCAAACCAGAGACCCACAAAAACCCTATTTGTGATTAATTTTGACCCAATTCGTACCAGAGTCCGTGATATAGAAAGACACTTTGAACCTTATGGGAAGGTTCTTAACGTTAGAATTCGTCGGAACTTTTCATTTGTGCAGTTTGAAACACAAGAAGATGCTACTAAAGCTCTTGAGTGCACACATATGAGGTCAGTGATGAGATTTTGATATCTTTTGATAAATTCTCAGGTTTATTATTTTATTCACTCTGTATATATATAATGCATTTCTGGTTTCATTTCACTTGCAGTAAGATACTGGACAGAGTGGTGTCTGTTGAGTATGCTCTGAGGGATGATGATGAAAAGGGTGACAAATATGGTGACAGTCCTAGAAGAGGGGGTTATGGGAGATCCCCCAGTCCAGTTTATAGGAGGCGACCAAGTCCTGACTATGGTCGTCCACGCAGCCCTGCGTATGATAGGTACAATGGACCAGCCTATGACAAGCGCAAGAGCCCTGATTATGGTAGGCCTAGAAGCCCTGAATATGGTAGACATCGCAGGTATTGTATTAATTTGTCATTATACTTCATTATCTGTGCAGTTGCACCTTTTCATTCTTTTATGAAGCTTATCTATTTGTTATTTATGTACAGTCGTTCACCAGTGCGAAGGTCAAGAACTTAGAAGCGTTGCTTGGTTTAGGGATATGAAGCAGGTTGCAATGGCACCGTATTGCTTTTTGGTTCTTCGAATGGTGTACTGTTCACATTTTAATTATTTGTTTCTTCCTAGATGTGTAGCAGTCATGGCGATTATGCTGATAGGACCTGAATTTAATCTGTTTAGAAACAGAATTGTTGATACCTGTTATAGGGACTCCGTGTCTTGCCATGATTAAAATTAATTATTCGAATTGCTAATACTAAAGTGAGGTGATTGAAATTAGAATTGCTTGTGAATTATAACCAGAAGTTTGTAGTTTCCATCAGTGGGGTGGAAGCATGGATGTTCCTGCCAGGAATGGCTAAATATAAATCTACAGAAAGTCACGGTATTCTTGTGTGGTTCAAAACGTTGCTCGGAGAACAAACACTGAACGAGGTATATCTTTGGCTAGTTAAAATAGTCTGTCGAGCCCGCACTTGGTGAAACGTTTAATTGGTTTTACGTGGTCTATTTTTAGATTATAGTCGGTTTAATAATATTGACGAACATGATGCATTATTCAGCTCGAAATCATTCCAAGCTTTCGTGAACTTGCACGAAGGGAGGGTTCTTTTATCCTTTTAAGCGCGCATATGAAGCTTTTGATGTTAGTAGAACATGTTATTTCTATTTTGGTGTTTTCCTCCCTTATCTCTTATCTATATGACCGGTGATGTGAATAATAATTTTCTTCCATCTTGTTGCACTTTTTCAAATTAAAAAAGGATGGCAAATTGGGCACTCGACAATGTGCCCCTTTGTTTGAGTTTATTAGAATTAATTTTGAACTGTTAAATGTGATTGAGATGTGTATTTAAATTAATTTGTCACAAATTTTATATTAAAATGTGTTATGATAAGAAAAATTAGTTCTTGTAGTTTACCAAACGGGCACCAAGCATTGGAACAGTGTATTTCGGGTAAACTCTTGCGTGCTACAGCAGTTGTTTGGAATGGTCTTGCTCGGGTTGCCTTGTCAATAGTGGTCTCTTGTTTCTTGGGCTTCTAAGACATGTAAATTTTTAAAATCATTTTTGACATTTTAGTTCTTGAGATTTTAATTTTTTTTTACTAATTCCTCACTTTACAAAATGTCCATTATTATAGTTTTTTTATGTAAAACATCAGTGAAAAATAAGAACTACCAAAGTTTTTAAAATGTATGAATCTCGAGTAGTAATTTAGGAGTTTACTTCATCACTCACACTGATTCTCTGATCGATTATCAATTAATACTCCCTAGATTGTGTTTCTGATTTGCATAGAGTATACAGTTGATTGGCTTTCGGTGTGGGATAGGACGCAATTGTTTCTGATAGAAGATATTACCAGCGAGCTAGAAGTACAAGAAAAATATCTAATTTAACTTACCTCTTGTATCAAACTAGTCTCTGCTTGAACAAACTCACTGAACAGATTTATTTCATTATACATAAATTCCCTTTAGAAAGCATTCATGGAGTGTCAAACGAGTTTCTTTAACTTGCATGATAAACACACACACACACACGCACATATTGATATATATAACTTACAATTGATTGCAAAAGGGATAAGTTTAAGTTGAGGATTTGGTGAGCTCTTGTTGGAGTACCTTGTGAAGCCAGGCCTCAGCGTCTTCCATCATTCCAGGGCTAAGCCTGACCATAAGGATGCAAAACTCAGTCTCACTGAGCTTGCCATCCCCATCAAGATCGCCCTGTCTAACCATGGCCTCTGCATCCTCCTTGCTCATCCCATCCATACCCAACAGAGCTGAATTCCTCATCAGACTCTCACCAGTGATCAAACCCATTTCTGGGTCAGCCAGAAGCTTGAAACCCCCACACAATTCAGACACAAAGGTCTCCACGTCCAGCTTCTCTGCCATCGCAGGCAGCAAGTCCTCGAACTCTGTTTCCACCGTGCTCTCTTTCGCGGATTGGTTGCTTTCCATTGTTCTTGGAGGACAAAGGAATCTTTTTCTTTTAATTGTAGGAACGTGGAAACAAAGGTGGAAGGAGAAAGTGACTTTGGAAGACTTGTTGTATATAACGATGACCAATTAGTGAGGTATTTGTTGGGATAGATAGATGACTTTTATAGAGATCTAAAAGTTTTTTTTTTCTCCCTTTAAGAAATCTCATGGTAGAGTTTCAAGACTTTATGGTGTCAGATTATTCAGCATTTCAGCCTAGAAAAATTGTATTAGAACAGTAGTGTGTACAAAAGGTGAGAATAAAATGATAAGAGAGGTAAAATAATTGATCTGATGAAAAGAGATAAAAAAAAATAAAATTTAAAAAGTATTGTATAAATAATATAACTTGTTTTCTAAGGAGTTAAATCTTGACAGATCTTATCTATTCTTATGGGAAGAAAGTATTGTTTGCACACTAATTTAATTTGAATGGCTAAGATGGGTTCTTTATGCAGAGAAATTGAGACATTGCAAAATTTATATAATAACAAAGTATTATAGTTAATATTAAATTCAAGATAAAAAAAATTTCAATTTAGAAATACTTTAAATTATAAAAGAGATATATAATTAATTCAAAAAATTAAAATTTAAATATAAAGAAAATAAATTAAGAGTAACATGTATTATTTTTTAACAGACAATAAAAGTGGTGTACAATAGATCATATGTAAAGGCAGTTCACCATAGCCTTAGTCATAAATTGATATATTTAGTTACATTATAGAGAGTAAATTCCAATTTAGTGTATAAGGAACAATAAGACAAGAAGTTTAGTACAAATATGATAGCTTATGGACTTTGCTTCATAATCTGTTTAGGCAGATTGTTGATGAAGTTCACACAAGAAAAAATTAATCCTTTAATATTTTATTTAAAGCTTTAAGTTTACTACGTCTAACTTAAACTATGATTTGTATGAATTTTTTACGAAGACTGAAAAACTCATTAAATACTAAATAGTTTTAACCATAAAAAGTAATTATATTTGAGTGAATTGACATATATTGAATTTTCAGAAAATTATTATTTCATTAATGTCCATTCTTATTTCATTGGAAGAAACTTTAAGAGATATGGATGAAATTTTAAGATATTAAATAATATATATTTTATTTTAAATTGTAAAAATAAAGATTTATTTTTAGAATTAATAAATACCTAAAAGGGAGATAGATTTTGTCCCAAATGATGGCTAAACTTGTGCATATGTAGGATGGGAATGCAGTTTGTTCACAATGTTAAGAATTGACTTAAAGTGTAAGCAAACTATTTTATTAGGAAGTTGAAAAAAAATGATTTGGCATTGAAATGTTTTAATTTAAGTTATGTGCATTTAAAAATAATTTTAATTTACTTAAATTTGAGCAGATTTCAGTTTTAATTTTGAATATATGAACATATTTTTCCTTATATATTTACCACTCTATCTGAATAATTATGAATAAAAAAGTAAAATTACAAAAGAGTGAGATCCATCTAGTAAGACATTAAAAACATAATTAAAAATTTATTTTACATATCGGTTTAAGTTTTTTAGGTGGTTTTAAATATGGTAAATAATTTTAAATAATCAAATCAGTTATATTTTTAGTAATTTCAAATACAACCTTAGTACAATATCGGAGATGGGACATCACTTAATAGATATACATATAAGGACGATATATCAATAGTGTCTGGGTCCGGGCGCGCATATGCATGTGATGATTTCTTGGAACATAGAAGGTGCCTTTGGTGGGGAAGAAGGGATATCCTGGATAAAGCGTGACATATTCCAGTACAGTAGGGCGCGAACTGTGTAAGAGTTTGGCTTCCATGAAGTTTCCACTACTGCTTTCTCACAAATTTTTGATATTTTGCATCATTATGTCTTTTCCTCAACCTATCATATATATCTGCTAAGGGGCCACCATGATTTATCATTTTAATTCCTGGCAAACCAGACAAAGCTGGTTTCCTTTTGCCACGGAGCCTCGTAACTCACCATACATTTCTTTTTATCACGTGTTGAAATAAGGATTTGTGTCTTCTCCGATAATTTTATTAAATATAATTAATGAATTTGATAATTAATTGTGATAAATTTTTATTTGATAAAAGCTAGAATAGATTTTCATTTTAATCACTTAAATTGTTAGTGTGATTTATTTTAATTTGGATAAACAGTTATTTTAGTCTTCAAAAGTGTAAAAGAGAAAAAAGAAGAAGATAAAAGCGAGAGAAGTATAAAATACCATAAATAATATAATAGAGAGAGATAGACATAAAAAGTATTATTGTATGAGTTATTGTATTAATAACATAACTCTTCATTTTATTATTAAAGATAAATATGTTTAAAGGATTGGACAATTAAGATGGTAAAAATTTCCTCATTTGTTACCCTACTAAAGATTCAAATTTTCCAATAGGATACCATGGCCTTTATATACTTGTTGTTATATACCATAATCGATCTACCTTTTCCAGGCAAGCAAAGCCTTAAACAAATCTTAATGTGATAACTATGCATCCCTCTTTCATTTTTTCGGTGCATTAATATTTATTCTTCATTTTCATTCATTTCAATTCATCTATGTTTGGTATTTAGGGATATTGATCGAACATTTGTAAGCCCGAACATGTATTTGTTTCAAGATTGAAAAACAAGTATACAATGACAAATCAATTGATTGGTTTTTGCTTTTCGACTAGTTTGCTAATTCTGTATTATTATACATGTGCAACCCTAAATATCTTTCACAACATTGTTTACTTAGAAGTCGTCAGTAAAAAAATGTTTACTTTGACTTTGTAGTAATTAGTTTTGATTCACTACTAATGTATTTGGATAACATCACAATCAATTCTATCCTACAAAATCATGGTGATACTATGAAAAAGTAAGAGCAACTATTTGTTGCTTCACCTTCACATTATACTTAGCAATTATAGGAAGTTGGTATAGATGTAAGGTTTGATGCAAGTTCATGCAGAGCAAAGTTATAGCAGGTTGAAAATAAAAAGTTAAGTTTATAAATTAGAAAAAAAAAGTCTTTCAACTACAAAGAAAAAGAGATTTTTTTATCCAAAGCACGTAACTACTTCGAGAAGACACATTTTCTTATATAATGCTAATGAAATAATGCCACCAAAGCATTAAAAATAGGTTTAGGGTAAGGATATTGAAAAAGAACCATATCCAATACATAACTCAAATTTAATATCACAAACTATACAATAATGAAACAACTTGGACAAAGGTAAAAAAGTTAGCAGACAAGGTCAAAGTCAATAAGCAATAAGTTTCTCTTTGTTGTAGTTTTTAATGCCTTCAACTTCAATCTTGAAAGTTCTTAATACCAATGCTGATACTGTGACTCAATTGCATCAAGTTCAAACTTTAATTCAAGGTCAATGTCTTTGTGAACTAAAGATAATGCATCAAACTCCAGTTCTTTGAGAACTCATTTATCTCAATTCTTTCTCCAACATTGCAATCTGTAGTATGCAATTTATAGCCTTCAAAATTCATATCCCCAAGCTCTAGTTCAGAGGTGGACCAACTTAATCCTTTAAAGCTCCCATCAACATCAGAATCAAGATAGATTTCATTTTTCATGCAAGTATCTGTAATAGCTATATTAGAAGCTGTGGATTCTTCTGAATATCGATCTTCCAAGCTAGACAAACTAAAAGAAGAATTATGCTTACTCTCAAGAGTAACTTTATCAATATGTAGCCCTTTGCACTTGTTGCAAAACCTTCTCTTTGAGTAGTGTTAAACCCATATGAGTTATCTTGATCCCAAAGTAATTCAGATGGAACACTAGCTAGAACAGGACCCCATGAGCATGAAATTAAGGCTTGACTATCTCCAAGTGTTGGAGAGCCAGCACACTGACATAATCTTCCACTTAAGGAATAATCAAATGAGGGTTTCCACCTAGGTACAAGTTTCATTATTAAGTAATCAATAAGCTCAATTATGAAAGTTACATCATTATTTTCTAGCTCCAAATTTTCAACCATCTGTGAGGTAACAGAGACTGCAGTGTTCATCTTAAGGTAAAAGAGAAAATGTATAATCCTTACTCGACCTATAAGTAATAAAGGCATGTTACTGCCATATAAAAGATGAAGAGTAACATTGGAACATGTTAAAACTAGTTTAGATGTTCACCACTTCCGAGACTCCACCCTTCCCTGTAGAAAAAGGAAATAGAAGAAAAAGGTGAAGGAAGAAGACAAAAAAAATCATATACTCACCACATAAATCAGCAATATGCAAGATCAATGATATTGAGTTATCATCATTTTTGGTCCCTTTCAACCTAAACTCGTTGTTCTTATACACCTTTTGAACTTCATGAACTAGACAATGTGGACTTTCCTGGCTGCTTTCATCAACACAGGCACTCAAAGATGTGTGTTGGTAGTCAGCATTTAAGTCCATGGATAATTGACTAGACTTGGAAAGATCTATAGCTTTCCAAGATTTATTAGGAAGTTGTAAGGGATCATGGATTGACTGCTTTAGATTCTAAACATGCAGAAATGGGTCTTTAAGAAGATCCTTTGCAGACAATCTCTTGGATATTGAAACGAGACACTTCTTAATAAACTCCTTAATTTGGGGATCACTCACCCTTTTAAGGGATGCAGGTTCAATGCCCTGCAATAAAATGAATCAGAATATAGAATAAATACGAGTGTTGTAGTTCATATAACAAATATGCAATAAAAAAGATATATCAATAGTTTGAGTTTAATGACTATGCACTATTAGTGTAAAAAATTTTACACCGTCAACTAATTAGAAATCATTGTTGGTATGACTTTTAAGATACTTATTATAAAAGTCAACAAACTTACTATACATAGTAGTTTGTGATTGAATAATAGTATAAAACTATTTTATACTGTTAGTATATAGCCTATTTTCTCATAGCTTATATACTTACAGAGGTTACTTTCTTAAAAATTTGGGTTGGATTTTTGCATTCACTATACGGGTACTCAAGAGTAACCATCTCCAATATGCACATCCCAAAAGAATAGACATCATCAAGTTCATTGTATTCCTCTTCATATAGTTTTGGAGCCATAAATTTATGAGTCCCTATTATAATAGAAAAATGACAAACAAACCATAGTTTAGTGCTGCATATAGGGTTAGTGTGATGAAAACATAATGTTGAAGGAAAAGAATGTTACCAATAACACTTCGAGCAGTTGGTTGTTGCATGACAATTGCCAAACCAAAGTCTCCTATCTTAACTTCTCCATGGTTTGCATTCACAAAGATGTTGTCACATTTCAAGTCTCTATGAATAATAGGAGGATTGTGACTATGAAGGTATACCAAGCCTTGAAGAATTTGTCTAGCCCAACCTCTTATGGCTTTTATGTCAACATATCTATGCCTTTTACGGTATCTGTTAACCAAAGAAATAAAATAATTTCGTATATATTACAATCAAACAACATAGAAGAAGGGGATGAAAGATTCCAAAAAACATACTGTCTTAAATTTCCAGATGTAAATAGCTCAGTAATAATGCTAATGGTTTTCTTCTTATCATCAATCCAGGAATTAAAGAACTATATGATATTTTCATGTTTCAGAAACTTCAAGAGATTAACTTCGGAATGCAACTTCGCAAGATCATCTATTGATTGTAGGATTTCATCAATCCAAACTTGGTTCCAAGCAACTTCTATTCCGTCAACTTCATCAAAGCCCTTATAACTGTCATACATTGAGACAAAGAAATGGATTAAACAACATGCATTTATAATTATAAAAATCTTTAAATATTATTGCATATAATTTTTTCTTAAAGAAATATTTACTAGAATAAAGCAAGTAAAGTTATGAATAAAACCATATGACTATGAACAAAATATAATGAAATAGAGATGAAGAGGAAGGGAAGGGGAATTTAAATTAAAAAAAGAAAAGAAAAGATTAAGTATTGGAATCATACACAGTTTTGAAAGCACCCTTGCCCAATGTTTCATTGCACTGTGAAAAAAAGGGAAAGAAAGTTAAAATTAAAAAAAAAAAAAAGAATAAGCAAAACATAAAATAGAAGTAAAGAATTTCTTAAGGCCAACGAACATATTTTAACTATTTATAGTTATGCTTCACCGAAAGGAATTTCTCCACATCAAGAATTATTTACATTATTAAATCTTAGGCATGGTATAGAAGTTTTATAATTGCTTATTAAGAATGATGCATGTGGTTCATAAAGAAAAAAGTTGAACACAAATTGTAAATCTATTTTTTAAAATTGTATCAAGATAATTCATAAATGTAGGATAACAAAGATATCAAAAAGGTAGGTTATCAACTAAACTCTAAAACAAAGATATAGACTCTGACATATCACTTTCTACATTCTAAGAATAATTTTACAAAAGGCTATTTAATCCTCTCATTTTATTGTTTTTCTTTCACTTGCTTTCTCACTTATGGATAAGCTTTAACATTGGCCTAAAATGTTAGGGACCATAGGTAATTATTACATTAGAGCCATTTATTTTGCACTATCACCCTTTATATAAGAAATAAATAAGTATATTTTTTTGTTCTAATTATAAAAAAGATAGACCCATTTCTAAATATATTAATTATTAATTTTCTTTTATATCCTTAAGTTTTTGTGGAGTCTACTAACAAGACACTTACTCATTTCTCATATGAGTGGATGTCTTCATTGACATATGAATAATATAAGTGATACTTATTAATCAAACAAAGTATTTCTTAAATTATGAATATCATTAAATATAACCGCTACTTAAATCATTTAATTTCATAGGTATTTTTGAAATAAAATTTAAATTTATAATATTATTAATTAAAATTAATTAATTCAACTATCTTATTAAAAAACGAGAGGTATCATTAATTAATAAAAAAAATGACATGCCAATCTTATACGCGTTGACGTATCAGTATGTACAGGGTCGCTCGAAATTTTGACTTTGTTTTGCCAATAACTCTCGTAACAAACAACATCATAATAACTTTTTATTGAACAAAATTGCAAACAAAAAGGTGTCGTGGTGTAGTTGGTTATCACGTCAGTCTAACACACTGAAGGTCTCCGGTTCGAGTCCGGGCGACGCCATTTTTTCTTTTTTGGTTTAATTATCTTTTTGATTTATAGTTGTGCAGAATTTTATTTTTGATCTTTATAGTTAAAAACAATTTATTTTAATTTTTATATATTTATTTTCGATGGTGGTTTGGTTTCTATTATTTTAAACCGTCATAAATTAAATAAAAAATTTTAAAAAAATCTTATAAATTTTACCTAATTATTAACTATTCATTAAATTAAAATTCATAAAATCAGGTAAAATTTATAAGATTTTAAAAATAAGATGATAAAATCAAAAATAAAAAAAATATGATGACAAAATTCATAAAATAATAAAATTTAGGTAACAAAAATTGCAATTAAGGTTTTTATCTTTTATCGTTTTTCTCTTGATATTACAAGTGCGGTAGTTATTTTCTTGGGAAAATGTAGAAAAAAGGAACCCATTCATTCATTCATCTTGGTCGTCTTTGTATTGTCTTCTCACTCTCACTCGCAGTCGCAGCTCAGTGGTTCCACTTCAGTGACACTGTCTCTGTTCGTTCCCTTCCTACGTTGTTGGAGATGGAGAGGGAGAGGGGTAAGAGGGGGTGGAGGGTGAAACAGAAGGAGGACTTGGCTTCCCTTCTGCGGAAATCATGGTACCATCTGAGGTTGTCGGTGCGAGACCCGTGCAGGGTTCCAACATGGGATGCCATTGTCCTCACCGCCGCTAGCCCCCAACAAGCTCAATTGTACAACTGGCAACTCAACCGGGCCAAGCGCATGGGTCGGATCTCCCCCGCCACCGTCACCCTCGCCGTCCCCGACCCTCTCGGCCAGAGGATCGGATCCGGCGCCGCCACTCTCAATGCCATCCACGCCCTCGCCCTCGCCCACCACTACTGCCCTGAGTCGATGGCCAAAAAGCACATACTGTTGCTCCATGCTGGAGGTGATTCGAAACGGGTGCCGTGGGCAAACCCTATGGGAAAAGTGTTCCTGCCGCTTCCTTATTTAGCTGCCGATGACCCTGATGGCCCCGTTCCCCTCCTCTTCGACCATATACTTGCTATTGCTTCTTGTGCAAGACAAGCTTTTGGAAATCAAGGTTCATATGTTCATTCAGTCAGCATTTCAAAGAGCTTTTCTCCACTTATGCAAATAACTTATGATGTGACTTGTATAACTTCTTTTAAACTTATTTCAGTAAGATTCGTTATTAATGGTATATTTAGTTGGAAAAAAAAAATAAAAAAAAAGAAAATACGAATAACAAAATATTTGCTTTTATTTAATTAGAAAGAAAGTAAAAAAGAAAAGAAAAGAAAATCAATTCAAGTTTTAAACATTTCTCTCTTTTCATATTTTCCTTCCACATTACCAAACAGACCATAAGGGTGGGTGGTTTTAGAAAACAGTTTATTTAGATTTATCTTATCACATAAACATTTTTGTAAATGTTTAGGAGAACTTATGAAAATAGTTTAAGATGTGTCCTATCCATAAGCTGTTTTCAACTTACTTTAATAAACTCTTCAATTATAAAACAACTCATATATAAGCAGTTATTTAATAAGTGCTAAATTAAGCTATTTACCCAAACGGCTCCTAAATTTATGACATACGTGAAGTGAAAGAGCTTGTCAAATAATTCTTTGTATGCGACAAAACATGACCAAAAGTGTTTTGAAATGTTCGAACTGTTACATTTTCCCTGTATTTTCTTCCTTCTAACTAGACATCCAACTTGAGTCAGCAAAGTTTTACTTTTCTCTACTGCTATTGTTTGTCTGCATCCTAATATGCATGCATGTCTAAGGGAATTCTTTATTTATGTATTTTTAATTTTGCAATATGAAATTGGTGATAAAAATTATTTAACCATAAATTCGATAGTTGCTGACCTTTCCTCTGGTGTTTGTCACGGCTGATGTTTGCTTACAGAATTCTTTCAATCTTCCCAGGTGGAATGTTAACCATGACGGGTGATGTACTCCCATGTTTTGATGCATCCCTCATGACTCTTCCTATGGACACTTCCTGCATCATCACTGTTCCAATCACCCTTGATGTTGCTGCAAACCATGGAGTAATTGTTGCGGCTGAAAGTGAGCATTCAACTCAAAATTATGCAGTCAGTTTAGTAGATAATCTCCTGCAGAAGCCTTCCGTAGATGAGCTAGTTAAAAGTAAGGCAGTTCTAGCTGATGGTAGAACACTTCTTGATACTGGAATAATAGCAGTTAGAGGTATGGCGTGGTTGGAGCTTGTTACACTTGCATGTTCCTGTCAGCAAATGATTTCAGAGCTCCTGGAGAGCAAAAAGGAGGTATGCTACATTGTTTGCTATGAACATATTGTTTAGTTTTACAGATGGAAAAGAAAAGTAATGGATAAATGAATTCTTTATTGTACTTTTGTAATAGAAAACAAATTGAGAGATACTGAGCTCCCTTTCATACACACATTTCCATTCTGCCAAACAAATCATAAATTTTTAAATGTTATGAATACACCAAGGACTCTTTCTATATGTTCCAGCGTCAATCATATCTTTGTCTGGTGTGGTGTTTTTTTTTGCAGTCTTGGACTGGGTATTCCTACAAGCATACCTGAGAGACCTATTCCTTGGGCCAGGGTCTTGGTTAGATAAAACTTTCCCCAGAGTGGTGACTCAAGGATCCCAAAAGTTTTGTTTAGTAAAATATCATTGTAAATTATGCAAATGCATTGTTGTCAAGAGCTCTCTATTCATTCCTTTATGTAACAATATTTACTGGTTCTTGGAAATATCGACTCAGGTTGGCAGGTCCTACTGCAGTTACTTTGGTTCAGCTCCATGCATGTAATACTAGATTTTCTTTCCAATTTAACAAATTTTACACATTGATTATTTATTTATTTTGTCCATTTGGATGGTTTGGTTATCCCACTTTTCCTTCTTTCTGGCTTGATTGCTATTTATTTTGTTAATATTTCTTCAAATCAGCAGTACATTACAATTGACAGAACTAATTTTGTGTCACTTAAATGGTTACGAACTCTCTGCATTTGTTCCTACTGAGGCACTTGGTGCTCTTATTCATTTGCGGACAATGGAAGTATTTTATCTAAGAACAAATTATTTGTTGTGTAGATGAGTTTATATGAAGATCTGGTTGCTGCCTGGGTACCTGCAAAGCATGAGTGGCTGAGAAAGCGTCCTTTGGGTGAAGAACTAGTCAATAAATTGGGAAAGCGGAAGATGTTCAGCTACTGTGCCTGTATGTCAAGCCTAATTGCAATCTTATCTGTATCTGCATTTCTCCTCTTATCAATCTGTATTAAAATTTATTCTTCCATATATTTTTCCATTACAGATGATTTGTTGTTCTTGCATTTTGGCACCTCAAATGAAGTTTTAGATCACCTCAGTGGTGTTGGTTCAGAACTGGTTGGTAGAAGACATCTGTGTTCTATTCCAGCAACCACGGCATCAGACATTACAGGATCTGCTATTATTCTTTCTAGTAAAATTGCACCCGGTGTCTCAATTGGAGAAGATTCTCTCATATATGATTCATCCATTTCTGGTGGAATACATATTGGCTCCTTATGTATAGTGGTTGGTGTCAATATCTCTCTAGACAACCTTTTAAGTGTTGATAATTCAATCAAGTTCATGCTTCCAGATCGCCATTGTCTTTGGGAGGTTCCCTTGATTGGAAATAGGGAGCGAGTCCTTGTTTATTGTGGCCTTCATGATAATCCCAAAAGTTCACTTTCTAGAGACGGTACGTTTTGTGGGAAACCTTGGAAGAAAATTTTACATGATTTAGGTATTCAAGAAAGTGACTTATGGGGGTCCTTAGGCCCAGATGAAAAGTATTTATGGAATTCAAAAATATTCCCTATACTTCCTTATGCACAAATGATCAAGGTTGCAATGTGGTTGATGGGCTTAGCCAACGAAAAAAGTGAATCCATGCTTCCTTTGTGGAAATACTCCCGGCGCATCAGTTTGGAGGAACTGCATAGATCAATTGATTTTTCAACAATATGCATAGATTCTAGTAATCATCAAGCTGATCTTGCGGCAGGAATTGCAAAAGCTTGCATCAGCTATGGAATGCTGGGGCGCAATTTGTCACAATTATGTGAAGAAATTCTTCAAAAGGAGGGTTCTGGAGTTGAAATATGTAAGGATTTCCTAGCTATGTGTCCAATAGTTCGGGAGCAAAACTCTAATATACTTCCCAAAAGCCGGGCATACCAGGTGCAAGTTGATCTTCTTCGTGCTTGCAATGATGAAGAGATAGCATGTGAGTTGGAGCACAAAGTTTGGGCTGCTGTGGCTGATGAAACTGCGTCAGCAGTAAGATATGGATTCAAAGGTACAGGCTTTAATCATGCCCCAAGATGCCATACTCATAAAACAAATTTGCAAACAGTTTAGTGCATCTTGCATTCAATCTTTTGGAGGGAGAACAGGGAGGAATCTTGGAACAGCTTGATGGCTTGACTTTTGCTCAAGTTAGTAGAGAAAGTAAACATGGAGAAAGTAAACATAGAGAAAGTAAACATGATTCATTTAATGATTTTTGCTTGAACTTAGGATAAGCTGTCTAGAGAAATGTTTATGAGAATGCACTATTAAATTATATTGAGAGTAAGGATCATATGCTTTCTACAGGTTAGTTTTAACTTTTACGGCATAATGAATTGCACATTTTCTCTTCCATGATATTGTGCTTATTAGCATAATTATTATAAAACTATAAACTACCTATTAGTATCAAAATAATGAATGAAAATCTTAAGTGTGGTGATTATTTTAAAGATATTAATATAAAGGTTAAACTATTGAATACCCAATTTTTCTATGAAGATAAATTAGCGAAATGTTACGAATAGCATCTATGTGCAATTCATGGTGGGTAATATTAATTTCTCAAAGTATTCTCTGTATATTACTTCTCAAAATACAGGAATAGAGAATAATACATGTAAGAATGATTAATACAATTCAGGATCATTTGACACCAAAAGAGTAGTTACAACTTCTTAAGTGAGTTTTTTCATTAATTGTAATATCATATTCTCTATACCTGTATATGAAATTATGAATAATGAGACAATTTCTTCTTAATTCATGCAATAAAGTAGAAAATTGAATTTTCTGAAGCTGAAACTGTCCTTTTCTGTAGAACATTTATCAGAGTCTCCTGGTAGCCTTTCCTGTCAGGAGTTCCAGACTAACCATCACGATGGCTGCATTCATCAGCCTTTCCATCCTAGAAGGGTAAAAGTAGAATTACCAGTTCGTGTAGATTTTGTTGGGGGCTGGAGTGATACCCCTCCATGGAGCATCGAACGTGCTGGATGTGTTTTGAATATGGCAATAAGCTTGCAAGGTTCTCCTCCAATTGGCACCGTCATAGAGACAACTAAAACAGAAGGAATATTAATTACTGATGACGCAGAGAACCAGCTATTTGTTGAAGATTATACATCTATTTGTGTACCATTTGATGGAGATGATCCATTTCGGCTGGTCAAATCTGCATTACTTGTGACTGGAATTATTCATGATAACATTCTTGTTGATATGGGCATGCACATCAAAACATGGGCTAATGTCCCCCGTGGCAGTGGATTGGGTACTTCTAGTATCTTAGCCGCTGCAGTGGTGAAAGGGCTTCTCCAGATAATTGATGGGGATGACAGCACTGAGAATGTTGCTAGACTTGTTTTAATGTTAGAACAGCTTATGGGTACTGGAGGTGGCTGGCAGGACCAAATAGGGGGTTTGTACCCAGGGATTAAATGTACTTCAAGCTTTCCTGGAATTCCATTGCGGCTTCAAGTTGTCCCTCTGTTGGCTTCACCTCAGCTGATTTCGGAGTTGCAGCAACGGCTTCTTGTGGTATTTACCGGTCAAGTAAGTATCAGTTTGTTTATATAAATATACATTTTGTATTCCTACACAGAGAACTCTGCATTAAAGAGACTCTTTTTTAGTGTTATTTGTCTTCTTAAATTACCTAAAAGCTTGTAGTATGTTGATCTTGCAAATAATGATCTTTGGGTAACTTTTTTTCTGTTAGAAAATTATTGTTGATAGCATACAGTATTGTATGTGGGTTTCATCAAATTTACTTCATAGATTAGAGTGGCAAGGTTGTTATCTTGTGACCAAATAGTCAATCGAGTCAGGGAATCAGCTTTTCTGCTCAGAAGTGTAAGGCTGGTATATCTCTATCCCTCCCCAAACCCCACAACAGAGAAAGCATCATACTTAGGTCACCCTTTTATCAAATTTACTTCATAAACACACCAATGTTAATACCCAAATCAACAAACACATTCAACTGCCTTTTCCTGATGCTGGGAACCAGAAAAATGGGTGGATTAAATTTACATGCTCTTTCTGTGTTGTCACTGTTGTGTAGATTTTTTTAACCCTTTGTACGTTATTTTTCCTGACCTACTGGAGCAAAATAGCAAGGACAGTTAACACTAGTTTTCCCGACTAAAACTTCAGGGATATGTTATTTGTTTTATTTTGTTTCTTTTTTACATAATGTACAAATTTTATTTGGTTTTGTAATTTTGTAGCTAGTGCTGCATTTCACTTTATTCAACCACTTTCATAATTAACTATGATTTTATTTGTACATTGAACTGTTTTGTAGGTTCGACTTGCACATAAGGTACTGCAGAAGGTGGTTATTAGATATCTTCGCCGTGATAACCTTCTTGTATCGAGTATCAAGCGCCTTGTTGAACTGGCGAAGATTGGGAGAGAAGCTTTGATGAACTGTGACATAGATGAACTTGGTGAGATCATGCTCGAAGCTTGGAGATTGCATCAGGAACTTGATCCTTACTGCAGCAACGAGTCTGTTGATAGTTTGTTTTCTTTTGCCTCTCCGTACTGCTGTGGTTACAAGCTGGTTGGAGCTGGTGGTGGGGGCTTTGCTCTGTTACTTGCCAAAGATGCACAGCATGCTGAGAAACTGAGACAGGCGCTAGAAGATGCCAAACATTTTGGAGTGAAAATATATGATTGGCAGATATTCCTATAATATGATATGAATACCAATATCTTGTTAGTGTCAGAATTGGAGTTATATTGTTGTTCATCAAATTTATTTTACCATTCTTTGGGTGTATATTCTACCCTATATAATGAATTAGAGTCCATTATCTTAAGAGTGATTATATCTCTTAATGTATTCTCTCACTGAATAAGGCATGTTATTTTTAAGGAATTAATTATGTATATCTTATTTATAATTATAAATGCTTATGATTTTTATATTTTACCTGAATTCTTTAAAATTCTTTTAGTAGACTAAATATTTGTTAGTTAAAATTCGTAGAAATTCCTAGAATATCATTAACTTATGTTTCAGTAATGTGAAACACAAAAATAGATATATGAAGTAATAACGAAGCAACAGAACGAGAAATGGAATGCACAGAAATAGGAATTTGGTTCTTTCTTCTAAAGCAGGAGATACAGATGCCTAAAGAAAATGGATGTATGAATTTATAAGTTATTCCATACTTCACTTTTGCCTGGATCTTGACACCAAATCAGAAATGTTTGGATTAAAGAAAATAGATGTATGAATTTATAAGTTATTCAGCTATGTTTGGATTGATGGAAAGAAGTGGGATGAAAAGGAATGGAATGGAAAAGATTAAAGAACCATTGTTTGGATTGGGAAAAAAGTAAGGAAAGGAATGGAAGGTGATGAAACTCATACCATCGGATTCTATTGTTTTTTATATTTTTGCTTAACCCCGCAAATCGAGGTGCATGGGATGGAACGAATATTTGTTTTCTTGTTTCAATTCTGATATTACAATTTTGTCCCAATATTGTAAGGCTATTTGGCAACGTAACCAACAACATTGAAAAAATAAAAACAACAGATGGACATGAAAATGGAAATAATCAACGTAACCAACAACATTGAAAAAATAAAAACAACAGATGGACATGAAAATGGAAATAATTAAAACAGTAAGATTTGCATACATTAGCGGTGTGTTTTTTGTACAATAATCATCTCTGTTAATGTTAGTTGCAATTATCAACAACACCAAAGCATCATGATTCGTAACGACATATTTTAGAATTTTAAAAGTTCGAACTTACCTTGAGATGGAGATGGAGGTTTAAACCCGGTTATATTGAGGACTCTGTTATCGCCCATAAATATGTGGTCTAGTTGAACCTTATGTAATAAAGGGTGAGTTTATTTTAGACGTTTCATCAGCAGAGAAACTGATCCCTTTATGTAGAGTGATATCCATTGATATATTCAACATCGATAAGCTGAGCTGATAAATTTAACAATTTCAATTTGGGATTTTTGAGTTGCATTTTATAACATTGTATAAGAACAACCATAGAATACAAGCACTGCAGAAAAGAGGGGGGGAGGCGAGAAGAAAGTAAAAGAAAAGGCAAGTGAAATAAAATGAAAAAAATAAAAATAAAAGATAGATATTCAAAAATTACGTATTGAAAAGAAAATAAAATAAAAAATATATTATTTTATTAAAGATAAGTATAACACAAAAAAAATTAAAAATAATATTTTAGTATTTTTAAAATAAGGATAATGTAAGAATAAAAAATAATTATTTGTTCCACTTCATTCATTATCCAAACAATAAAATGAAAATTTTATTCCATTCTATTATAGCATATCCAAACAATGAAATGAAGATTTTATTTCGTTATAATCCATTCATTTTAATCCATTTCATTCCATCCCACTTCTTTCTATCAATCCCAACATAGCCGAAAAAAGGGTGATTAGTATCATGACTTTTCGAAGACATACTCTGTCCTGAATTTTCACATAATAAAAATTTGAAATGTATCCTGTGATTTTTTTAATTGCTCTGTCATGAGATTAGATAGCAAAGCACACATCCAACAATATCAACAACAATAAACTAAATTATGGGCCATATTAAATCAAACAATCTTGTTAGACCTGTTTATCATCTATGGCGCTCTGATGGTTAGAGACTATTGCAACCCATTTTTACATGAAAATCAATGACAACTTTGACAAGCATGCTTGGAAGGATGCAAACTCACAAGAAATTTTGTCTCCTGGGGAGGATAAATTTTTTCTTGCTTGGTCTCTGATGAGATGAATGGTTAATGAAAGGTGAGGTGCCTGTGGTCACTCTGCAAGTGTATCTTAAATTATTATGGAGTCGTAAAAGTAAGAGTTATGATCTCAGATTATTACAGTTTGAAAATCCATGGAAAATCACACTTGAGATAAATTAACCTCTAATAGACATAAGAATTGAGCCCCATTATTTTCGGTACACATGATTGTGCTGCAAGTGAGAGAGAACTTGATTTGTGATAATCATTTTCCATCATTGCCCTTTATTATATTTTAATTCATTACTTCTTTACAAAAGTGATGACGTGAAAAGGAAGGATGCGATGAAGGATAAAAAAGGAGGAGGGGGGGTATCACTTGTTCATGTGGCAAAGAATCCAAAGTCCCATGGGTTGCTTTGCCGCAGAAACTTCGTCGGTTCTTCCTCTCCGCCATATTGCCTCAATACATACACGTAAACTTCGATGGTTTATTACAATATACAAATAATTAATATTAGTTTATGTATAATATTTGAGTTTAATGATCATGTACTATCAGTGTAAAAAATTTTATACTGTCAATCAATCAAAAATCATCATTGATATGACTTTTAAAGTATTAATTATAAAAATCAACAAACTTACAATAAATGGTAATTTGTGATACTGATAATGTAAAACTACTTTACACTATCAATGCATAACCTATTTTCTCATAATATTTATATAAAAGGATTATAAATTTGGTCAAAATATATATTTAAAGCACAAATTAATTATTAAAATAATAATAATTATTTATTTCAATAATATATATATATATATATATATATATATATATATGGTATATAATCAATAAAATTTACATTTTATATAAAATTATGAATAAATTATACTGATACTTCCTTCTATGATTTCTTTAAAATTCACACAATATCTTTGCTTTTATTTTTAATTATTTGAGATATATTACACTAACATTTTTTATTATCTAAAAAATACATTACATCATATACTTTTGTAAGGAAGATTGTTGTAAAGTTGAAAAAAAAAAACAAACATATCGTGTGAATTTTAAACTACAAGAAGAGTATTGATGTAATTTGTTCTAAAGTTATTAATGGTGTAATAGTATAAGTTACATGATGTAATTTGATCTTTGTTTATATATATATATATATATATATAATATCGTTAACATATTAATTAAGTTATCTATCTTTTGGGTAAGATGCAACAAATATTTTTTCATAAAATATTATATAATATTACTAGAGCCAAATAGGACATTCATGGATTATAAAACTCTTACTTCTAATATAACTAAGGTTAAATTATTAAGTAAGTCTTTGAATTATCTGAAAATTTTTAAAATTGGTCCCTAAAATAAAAAAATAGGTCTCTAAAATTATTTTTGATGGCTTGAAACTACTAAAAATAACAATTTATGATAATTTGAAAAACCATAGGAACTCAAATAAAATTGATTTATATAATCAAAGACTCAATTAACAATTTTTTAGTTTAGAAGCCTATTTAAAATGTTCCAAATATTTCAGTGTTTAACCTATAATTAAATTATCTATCTAGCCAAGGATTATGTATATGTGAAGGGTTCTGCTGTACCCATCTTTTTTTTTCCACCTCCAACTTTTACAAAAAAGTGTAAAATATCCATTTTATCCTCACTCTCTTTTCTCTTTTTCTTTCTCTTTTTCCCACCCTTATTTTATCGGAAACACATTTTTGTTGTGTATAATATACAATGAAAACGTGTTTCTGTTGTGTTAATTTTTTTTAAAAAATAATTATAATATTAATTATAATATAATTTACTTTTTTAATATTAATCGAATTAATTATGATATAAATTATCCTTTTTAATTGAAATTAAATTAATTACGATAAATTTACCGTTTTTAATAATAATCGAAATAATTATAATGAAAATTTTCCTTTTTAATAATAATCAAATTAATTATGATATAATTTTAAAAAATATACGATACAAGTTATCATTTTTAATAATAATTGAATTAATTCAATTATTATTAAAAAGGACAATTTACATCATAATTAATTTAATTATTATTAAAAGTGGTAACTTGTATTGTATATTTTTTAAAATTATATCATGATTACTATTAAAAAGAGAAATTTGTATCATAATTATTTTGATTACTATTAAAAATGGTAACTTATTGTAATTAATTCAATTTTAATTAAAAAATTATATTATAATTAATTTGATTATTACTAAAAAAGATAAATTGTATCGTAATTAATTTAATTTTAATTAAAAATGATAATTTATATCATGAATAATTCGATTAATATTAAAAAAGATAAATTATATCATAATTAATATTTCAATTAATTTTTTCAAAAAATTTAACACAATTAAAACGAATTCGATACACAACAAAAATGTGTTTTCATTGTGTATCGGAATTCAATATACAATAAAAACACATTTTTGTTGTGTATTGTGCACAACGAAAATATATTTCTATTGTGTTAGGGAGTGCGACCTTTATATACAACAGAAACAATAAAATACGTAACGAAACTCAGGTATTTTTGGGAAAAAGAAAACCAAATAAAATAAGGTTAAAATTAATGAAAATTCGGGTGAAAATAGCAGCCCCCATACGTTAATAGTTTAATACCAAGACCAAGGCATCATGTCCATCCCGGGTCAACTGTTAGGAGAAGAGTAAAAAAAAAAAAAAAAAAACTAGCAAAAGGGTCATCATAATTAATCACCATCCATCCATTTGTCCATGATGATCATGATCATCGTCGCTATGAATGTGTGCCACAGAAACAAACTTTAACAAAGGTTAGCATTTGGATTGGGTGAAAGTAGTTGATGAGAAGGTTACCATCTATTGCCACGCACATTCCAATTCCACACGCTATTATGTTTGGTTTTCAGTTAATTTTCAGGACAATAATAAAATAATATTTTCGGTGATGAATAATTATGATGTGTGTGGGGCCAAGCCCAATGGAACAAAAGTAATAACACTCTTTCTGGTCTGCTATGCAATGCAACCCCTGCAGCTTGGACTTTGAAGCGGTGTTACGGTGAGAGTGAGAGATGGGTCTGCTTTCTAACAGAGTCGAGAGACACGAGATCAAGCCTGGCGACCACATCTACACCTACAGAGCTGTTTTCACCTATTCTCATCATGGTCTTTCTCTCTCTCTCTCTCTCTCTCTCTTTTTATTCTCAAAATGAAAATTCATTTTTTCTTTTCAATTGTGGATTTTATTTATTTGCAATGTGGCTTCTGTGATCTAGCTTTCAGCAATTGGGTTTTCTGCATCGCCTCCTGCATTCTATATATATATATTTTTTGTTTTCCCTCTTTTCTTGTTTTTTTTGTCTTTAAGAAAAAAAATAATTATGTGATGTGTTTGCAGAATTAAGAAGTGGGTCGATAGTGATGTTGTTGTTCAAGGACACCCGCCACGGGGAAAGCATTTGTTTGTTTTCTTTGTCAATTCAATTTGGGTTTTCGTGATTTGTAAGAAAAATTGTTCTTTTTTGACTTTGGATTGATGGGTGTTGGAGGGGAATTCTCTTCTCTTTTTTCAACGTATGTGTTTTCATGTCATATTTGCTGGGTCCCGTGAAGCTTTTGTTTCTCCTACTCTTCTTGTTGTCCCTGTTGTTTGATTTCGGTTCCTTTACCTGCTAGTGTCTGGATTCGGACTCATTATACATATGAAATGTGAGGTACGCTTTTATGTTTAGGAGGCATTGCAATAATTATGTAATTTTCAACATGGTGTCTAATTGGGATTTTGGAGCAGAATATGTATGGGATTGGGCATATGAAATGTGAGCAAATTTATTATGAATTTATCTTTGTTGGATTAGGAGTTGTCCACGATTCAATTGATAAAACCTTAAGTATTCTCTGTACAAAGTTGTAATTTTCCACAGAAATATTCAGCTGATTATGTTTTTTATCTGTACATTGTAAGCAGAGATAGAATGTAGGGTAATAGAAGAATTTTGTTCTCTTTGTTGAGTGAGGAAGCAAAGCTCTCCCGTAAGCTTTCATGCCACTCGATTTGAATCAGGATTGATTGTTTGAAAGTCAACATAAATGACCTGTGACTATGCATGAAATGATGAAATGATCATTTGCAGATGTTCATATGGACTGATTGATGAGTCTGAAGCAGGTATCATTAAGGTTCCACTTTAATTATTTGAGTTTAGTTCCTTTGAGAGAGAACTTTTGTCATGGGACAAACGCTGTGCCTCTGTCATGAAAGTAACAATAATGCTAATATACAAATCATCCTTACAATTTCTATAAATAGGTGTAGTTCCTGAAAGCCATATAGTGGTTTTGGACAATGGGAGTTCTTTCAGGGGTCATGACTCTGCACCTAGAAGAGTGTTGATTGTCGCATGATGGCATTAGAAGTATTTGTCATTTTAAGTTTTCAAGCTAGATGATGCAGCCAAATAACTAGGGAATTTATTTTGCCATGAAGATGACACAATTATTATTATTTTTTACTAAAGGACCAATCACTATATCATGAGCCATGCCAATTATATCAGGCATCTACTTTTAATGTTAGTACTGTCTGTTCTCCCGTCTCAAATTCCTATGGCTGCTTCTTGTAAACGGTCGTGCATATTATTACTACACAATGAGAGAATGACTCACTGGAAAGGTAGCTGTCCTGTGCTTTTTTACTGGTAACAACTGGTCCCCTTGTGGGTAATTCATCTTTCTGTTTTTGCATCATTTATAACATACTTCTTTTACAATGTCTCAGTTTATGCTGCATGTCAATTATACTTCAGCTTTCCATAGCCTTAATTCCCAGGACCTCCCTGTTGTCATTGCTTGATTTTGTTAGTTTGAAGGAAAATTCCTTCTGTTTGCTCTCCAATTTGTCAGAACCTGATGTAAGATGACATTGTTTTATAGTATCAACCTTTTCTGCAAAGTTTACAACTTATTCAAGTTGACTTGGGCAAGATATAAGACAACTAACTAAATTCACAATGGCTTTAGAATATCCTGTATATTGAATCAAGCTTAAATAAGTTAGATTAAATCTAAAATACCATGCAGGCATTTTTGTTGGTGGAAGCAAGGTTGTACATTTCAGACCTGAAAGAAACTTAAAGGCAATCACTGAGACATCTTCGAACTTGGATGACCCAACATCAAACCCATGTCCAACCGTTCCTGATTGTGGATTCAGACAGCCAAACAGTGGTGTAGTTCTTTCTTGCTTAGACTGCTTCCTACGAAATGGGTTTCTTTACTGTTTTGAGTATGAAGTTTCACCATCTGTTTTCCTCACCAAAATAAGGGGTGGCACATGCACTACTGCATCATCTGACCCACCAGAGACTGTTATCCATCGAGCAATGTATCTCCTTCAAAACGGCTTTGGTAATTATGATGTTTTCAAGAACAATTGTGAGGATTTTGCCTTGTACTGCAAAACTGGTCTTTTGATACAAGACAAGCAAGGGGTTGGAAGAAGTGGTCAAGCTTCTTCTATTATTGGTGCTCCATTAGCTGCAATGATTTCTTCTCCTCTCAAGTTGTTAATGCCAAGTCCTGTTGGTGTTGCTACTGTAACAGCAGGAATGTACTGCATGAGTAGATATGCAACTGACATTGGTGTCAGAAGTGATGTGATCAAGGTGGGAGTGGAAGACTTGGCTGTGAACCTTGGATGGACTTGTCCTGAGGAGGAGGTAGCTGAACATGAAACCTCAGACAGACAGATTACCAGATGATTTAGCTTTCCTCTTCATCCTTATTATGCAGATGAAACTGCTGCATGTGTCACTGTCAGTTGATAGACTAGTTCGTAGCAGATGTGTCCTTCATGTTACATCTTCTGTAAGACTCAATTGGTTTCTTTCTCTTATTCCTTGCCATAATTGGTGTCTAGTTATTCAAGTTGTGCATGGGATGAAATAGCAATAATACTATTTACAGTAGTAACTATAATCTGATGTATTCCTTTGAGACAATTTTTCTTCTGATTGCCAATAATGCAAACATTGTACCTACAATAGTGATTGAACCGTCTTCTTGTGCAACATAGAAAATCACAATGAATTATATCTGTGCTATCCTCTAATCATGCTTCGTCACATTATCGAAAGTGTTTGTCTACAATAAAGATATTAATTATTTTTAATGATATGGTAACACAGTTTTGTGTTGAAAGTTGCTCATGTTTAATCTATAATCCAGTACTTTTAAGTGTTTGATAGGAGGAGGCATTTAATATACACCGCATCACAATTCCAAATTCGTTCATATGTTAGTAAAATGAATGTTGGCAGCTAATGAAATTCAAGTAACATTTTTAACCGGTGATATCTAAATTTCAGATGACATTTGCAAAATATCTCACAATTTCAACGCAGTCTGGCACCGACGCCACTCAATTTTATATGACCAACGAAATTCTCTATTAACATATTATTTTTTCAAGGAACAAAGCTCGTGCAGTTCTTTTTTTTTTTTTTTTTTTTACACTACCTTATTTTTTTCTAAGCTATTTAGGGGTTTGTTTGTTTGAGTTTTAAAAATGTCTTAAAAAATTTATATTAATTTATAATTTTTTAAATTATTTTACTCTCTTGTAATCTTACACTTCAGCTTATTTTCTTATACATTTTTTTGGTATTGCAAACCCCCTTCAGCCCTTCTTTTTTCTTTCTTAATTTAGTTGTAGTTATAGGTTTATTAACTAGAGTTTAATTTACTAACATTACGTTGGTTAGAGTGAAACAAGGTTCGGATCTCTTAAGCAAGGTCTTAGGTTCAAGTCTTATGAATGGAAAAAACTTGGTTGGAACAAGGGATCTCACTGAAGGTGGCCAACCAGGTTTTTTGACAAAAATTAATCATTGACAAAATCAGTGAATACTTTATACCAATGTCCTGGTAACAAAAAAAAGCTAGGGTTTAATTTTAATACACTATTATTTGTGTAAACATTTTTATATTGTTAATCAATTAAAAATTACTGTGCATTCCAATTAAATCCTATTATTTATAGTTTTAACAGTAATTATAACATTTTTCATTTCAGCCTAAATTTTAGCAGAGTTTAATGATATGCAAATAAAATATTAAAAAGGTAAATTAAGAATGTGAAACTACAAAAAGGTAAAATATAATTTATCCTTAATTTTATTTTATTCTCAGTAAGCTTTTTTTTTGGGGGGGTGGGGTGGGTCAAGAATCTACACAAACTAATGGTAACTATTTACAAATAGTGTGTATTTAGCTAGGAAGTCCAAATGCACTTTTGCATTTTTAGATTGCACTGGGGATCCAGAATGCATTTCTAGGCTCAGCCCAAATATGGATGTTAATGTTAGCCTTGGGACGTGAGAAGACTCCTGTCAATTTGAAATGAGTGAAAACTTAAGTTATGCCGAAAAATTAATTTGTGAATTTTTTTTTTTTCTGACAATTTTTAGATAAACCATTACCGATTAAAAGTTGTAAATGTGTTCTTATAACATAAAAACTTTTTTCTAATTGAGTCCCGGTAAGGACCTAACAATAAAATGCTTCACTTAGATTTTAGTAGAATTTATGATTTCAAAGTAACTAATATTAAAAGAATTATTTTTGAAAAGAAATCATATTAAAAAAATAATATGTTTTTAGAAACGATATTTTAAAGTGAGTTTCATATAATTATTATTTTAGATAATAAAGTATAATTACTTTTGAAAGTATGTTTTAAAAATTTTGTAAGTCTCACTTAAAATAAGAGAAAATTCTCAATTTAGTCCTCTAACATTATGTATAAACACATTAATTTTTTAGAAATTATGATGATCAAATTAGTCTCTTAAAGATCTAAATTGTCATTATATTAATTCTTCAAAAAATATTATAACCTAATTAGTCTTTCAAAGATTTAATTTGTCACCAAATTAGTTCTTAAAAAATTTAAAATGTCACTACATTCATTTTCCTAGAGGACTAAAGTGATAGCAAAAAATATCTCGGAGAACAATTGAATGTGTGTTCACATGTTGCAAGTACTAAGATTTGAACATAAAGTTTATAATTTTAAAGAAGAAAATATCCAATCTTTATAGATTGTCCCAATTTTCACTATCCAAATCTTTTCCCAATTTTTTCAACATGTTTTGTTTGACTATTTTTTATTTATACTTTAAGCGTATCTTAACTTTTTAACTTGACTTTTTTTCATTTTCACGCTTGACTACGATAATGATTAGTAACTATGAGTATCCAAACATTTGGATCAAAAAGTAAAAAAAAGGACTTATACTTTGTTTGGTAGAGATGAAGGAAATAGAGGGAGTGGAAGTGAATAGATGAGAAAAGAGGAGAATATAAATAGAGTGAATGTTAACATTGTTTGGTTAAAGAGAAATATAACGGAAATATAGTGAAAATAAAATATGTTTAGTGGGGAGCAAAATTTGTTTAGTGGGGATTTGCGCGCATGATGCAAATTTGTTTAGTAAACAACACAGCCTCCGAACTACTGTGCAGGATTTCCACGCAAATCCTCTCATTTTTTAGTGGGTTTTTTTAGTTGTGGGACCCATATGTTTTTTTTTAATTTTCTTTGCATTTCCACCATACTAAACAAGTCTTATTTTACTACTTACCTTTTCTTCCTTCCTTTCCTCTATTTCTATCTTACCAAACAAAGCATTAAAGGATCACAAAGTATTGAGAAAGCAAAGAATATAAACTACAATAAAAGTAAAGCCAAAACAAAAATGGTTCCAGTACAATAGAACGTACCATACTTAATTTTAGAAGTTTCCTTTTTTTTTTTTATGTGACATATACACCCTAGTGTAACTCTTTCATTTCCTTCATCTTAGTTTGAATTCTTCAAATGCCATCACTTAACTTCTCCTATGACTTAGAGTATCAGCCCACTACATTGTTACCATTTTCAAATATTAAAATTGAAAGTTAATCTTAGATAACTAGCCCATTCCATGGCCTAACTACTAGTACTCTACCATTTGCTTTATTAAACAATGATTATAACCCTTTATTGTATCTCTTTCCTTACTCGATATTTGTTTGCTTCAACTAATTATAGTATAGTAGCTAGAAGTAACATTTGAGTAACATACAGAACATAATGTAATGTACAAACTTGATCCATTAATGACGTAAAACTTAGACTAGACGGATAATTGGCCTAGTCACTATTAGCTTTAGAACCCCTGTGGTTTTAATTTTGACAGACTTTCTAAACCCAATATTAAGCCTCTTGAATAAGTATTACCTATGAATCTCTTCGAGAATGTAATTAGGACAGGTTTCTTGAAAGAGATAAGGACATAACATCACTATGCAAGAATACTACAACATGTATGATGCAAGTTATTGATAAGAAAACAAATATTGCTGCTTAGAAAGCTAAATATATGTTCAGAAAGGATGTTCCTTAATCATAATATTGACAAAAGTATATGTTCAGAAAGTTGAATATACTCTTGCAAAAGTATTTGGGCTCAAAAAGCATCTTCTTGGTCATAATATTTGCACACCCATATGAAAATTCAAGAAGAATTTAAGATTGATTATGATTTGAGAAGAATTGTGCCAAAACATGTTCAACAATTCATTTTGATGTCCTAGAAGTCTACATAACTACACTATTAGAAAAATTCACCTCAATACTCATAAATGCTTTTTGAATAAACTTAATTCTACTCAAGGATTTTCTCATTGTCATAGAAGTTTGTTTTGAATGAAAAGGAACTTGTGAAGGAAAATAACCTTTTTACAAAGCATTAGTTCCAATTAGAAAACATGTTTAGAAAGCTACCTGCACTTTGCATAGAAAGCTCATCAAAATGTTGATATACCTTACTTTTTGAAGATTTTCAACCTTGGTGAATTCACTTTTTGATTGGAGAACTCATACTACTAAGTTTACATGATCCAAAGTTGATCTCAAGGTACAAAAGAAAAATACACAAACTTTAGAAAGCACATACTTTTTGAGTGAATAGTACCTAAAACAAAAATTTTATAGTTGGCTATAAAACACAAAGATAACACAAGAAGGGGGGTTGAACTGTGTTATAGTAAATTTTTGCAAAACCTTTTTCAACTACGTATCATCTGAAGGATTAAACAAAAGAATTTTCAAAAACATTTTGAAAGAAAAACGAATGCTGAAATAGAATCAAAATAAGCACACAAGAATTATACTGGTTCATCTCACCCTAGAGACTACGTCCAGTTCTTGGCAACAACCAAAATCCATTAACCTATCCAAGTTACAAGTACTCTTTCAACAAGCCTTTTCAAGCTCAACCCAAGTAGTCTTTAACTTGCCTCTCCAAGCAAAAACCCAAGTATTCTTTGAATCAAAGCCTCTTCAGGCTTCTACCAATTTCTTAGAGAAAAGGTTGAACGTGAGTTACCTCACTAGGTTTAATGTCCCAACAAACGAATATACAATGAAGTACAAATAAAATTTTTACAATCAGAGTATATGAAAAGATTACAATGTCAGAGCTTTTTCTATAGATAGAGATCTTAAACAGTCAGCCAAGTAACTTATTAAAACTAAGGTCTCTTCTTCTATTCATAGGCTTCTCCCAAAAAAATCCGTTGTGAGTGCTTGTAGGAGACAACCTTCATATGTTGAAAAGAGTTGTTAAAGCATTAAATGCAACATTTAATGCCTTTTACCAACTTGTCACTTTGATAAGATAAAGCAATCTGCTTATCTTTCCCATTCTCATACTTAAACTTGTAGCAATGGATATATCTGCTTTTTTGATTCTAACATCCGCACGCATATTCCTTCTTTTATGCTTAAAGTTAACTTTCCTCAAGAGTAGGTATGTAGACTTTATTTATTTCTAGGTTGTTTACACTTTTTACAACTAACCAGTGTGCAGATTGTTAGAACATCGTCTAAGAACAATTGATTGCACATATAATTATTGCATCATACATAGGAAAAAAAATACCGACCCAAATAGGCTTGATAGTTTTCAGGCCTATGACTACATTTCTTAGGCCCAGCTTGGCCCATTAGGCCCATCAGGCCTAGTCAAATTGGCCTCGATTCTTTTTAGGCCTAAAATTTAAAAGCTCAACCTAACATTATTTGCAGACTGTTTGGGGTGGCCCATCAAGATGGACCCATTTTGCCACCTCTAATATTTAGAACCAGACCTATTTAGCAAGTAATTCTTCTCCTAATCATAAATATTTTCAATGAGTGCTTACTAAATTTGGATCTAATTGTGATCTCTATTTGAAGATTATTAAAAATTTATGTCGTAGTATTTATTTATAAATAAATCAAAGGATTTAAATTTTAAATATAACAATAAATATATAATTTTAGTATTTACAATACTTAATTGACATTTTTCAATGGTATGAAAATTAACATTTTTCATAAACTAAATTTTGTAAATAAATACTCTAAGTCAAGATTATTGTGTGAGAGAGTATAAGTATGCGAAAACGTAGTTACTCTCCCCTAAAAAAATAAATCAACTATTGGTTTTAGGGAATGATAATTGTAACAAATTATATCAGTTTCAAAAATATGTTAATAAGTCCTTTTGAGTTAGTTTAAGTGATTAAATTGTCGGAAATATATTAGTGTGAGGATTTGATCTCCACAATGCATTTTTGTTGTTTTTTCATTCCTTCAATTTTTAAAAATATGTGAATTTAGTCCCTCCTCACTAACTCTGCTACTTAACATGTTGACGTGGCAAATAGTGTTGACATTTGTAATTTCTAGCAATCTAAAATACATTTTTGAGCAATTTAAAACCTCCAAAACTTTGAATTCATAGGTTGTTTAAACTTATCATTTAATGATAGTTTTTAACCACCACAAAGTGAGGAACTAATAGCAATTGAAACACAATCTCAAACACCACCCACTGACTCTATAAACCTTCCCTCTTTGTGACCTGTAACACTCTCACTTTTACTTAATTAATTGTTTTATTTATTTATTTATTCTATATTTAATTCTAAAAAAAATCAGGAAAGGAATATAAAAATTGTAATTCCCACGATTAAACTCAGAATATTAAAAACTATCTAATCGTGATTTTTAATAATTTTTCTAAGTCAAAGCTGGAGAAATTAGAAAATAACGATTTTGTCCTTATATTAAGAGCAAACATGAGAAAAAGATTCAATTGACATTAAAATGTCAATTTGAGTTTAAAATCATGTCATATGTATTAACATATAATTTTGGAAATTTTCTAGGAATTTTTAGAAATTCCTGTGCAAAATGACCAAAATACTTGTAATTGTCAAATAACCAACTCAGTATTGGTTTGACATTCAAAAATAGTGAAAATAAAATTTTTAGTACATTTCTAGATAAAATATATAATTTTAGAATTTCCATAAAAATTTGAGCATTTATTGAATTAAAATGAATTTAATATGAATTTTCTAAGCTTAAAATATACATATATAATTCGAAAAAAAAAATAAAAAAAATTTATTTTTAGAAATTATTTTTGATGAAAAATATTACATTTTTTCATATTTATATTTAAATTAAATATTTTGATATTAAAAGTTAATTTTTTTAAGTTTAGGCAATTTTATCGGTACCGACTAATCCAATAATAGATAAAATTTACACTGCAAACATTTGGGACAGCTGCTATCCCACGTTGCAGCTCTAAAGGGGAGGTGATTCACCACCTAATGGGATATGTGTCCCTAATTTTCAATTAAAAACAAATCAAAATTTGTATTTTTGACATAATGGCTTATGCAATCAATGGACACCTAACCTCCAAATTTTTCCTATAAATAGTCATCAAATTGAATTGATTTCTCATTCCTCTCCTCTTCTCTTCCGTAAGTCTCCATAGAGGGTCTCTCTCTCTATAGAAAAAATTTCTTTTACTTTGTTTTTATGCTAAAATTCTATTAGTTTTCTAATAATTAGTAAAAATCCTCTTTCTAAGAGCTTTGCACCAACAACTTCACCAACTTTTTGAGGTAATGGGAGGAGTGGAGTTTGTTCTAATTTTTAATTACTTTGCATGTTGGTAAGAAAGGTTTTCCCTAAACCTTTTGATGTTTAAGTTTATTAAGTTTTATAAATATTATAATGTTTAGTATTAAATTCAAGCTTTTACTATGTTGTTATGCTGCTCAATTTTAGATCATTAAAATACATTTATTAAGTAGTTATGCTGTTCAAATTTAGACAACTATAATATAATTATTAAGTTGTTATACTGCTCAAATTCAAACAACTATAGTAGAATTACTAAGCTGTTATACTGCTCAAATTTAGAAAAAATATTTTTAGCTATTATAATAGATAATTAAATCATTATATTATCAAATTTTAGTAATACTCAATTAGTTTAGCAAAAATAATAGAAGAAATAAACTATAAATCTCATAATATGAAACTAAATATAGAAGTTATTTTATGAGCTATTTATGAATTTATTTTTAGAAAACTACTATAGAAATTTCAGTTTAAGTTTTTATCATTCAGGTAAGGTCTAGACACACTAATAGACCATCTGTAAAAATTTCATAAATTTTAAAGCTTATTTAGTACTTTTAATTGTGCTCTATAAGTGTTTGTGGACACATTTTTCTTAGAAATACTAAATTTCAAAAATTTCTAAAAATTTCTAAAAATTCATGATAAAATTCTAATTATTTTTCTAAGCTTAAAAATTGTTGTTATGAAATTTTTGACCATTCTATGATTTATTTCTTAATTATCAGTCTTTATTTTAATTTGTATATCTTTATTTTATTAAATTATTGCTTATGTGCTTTACTTTGAATTATGAATTATGTGAATGATATGTATGGATCAAATCTCTGTAATATAAGACAGAGATATTAGTAGAAATTTTACTGGTGCTCAAATTTTTGAGACCAAAGTGAATCTTTAGAAATTAATATATTAGTGAGTAATGTAAAGTAAGGGACATGCAGTGGCATGACACCCTGTTAGAGAAGCTACAGTTTGGTACGCTGAGGAATGAAAGGCAGGGACCCATTTGGGGAGGTCTTGGGGGTAGGCATTGAGTGGTGAAAGTCCTAATAGCCAGGGTAGCGCCTGTGAGCTGGGATATTAACCTAACCAAGCTCGATAATCCCGACAACTGCTCAGTATTCCGAGATTGGTTTGAGAGTATACCTCTATAAATGGACGTCCTAACTGATATTTGTTCCTCATTGATGATGAGGACTGTACCATGTGATGATGTTGATGAGGTATATGTACTCCCAGTCACTTTCCAGGTTCTGTTGAGAACTATTACTCACTGATGGGAAGTATGGATCCATACCAAGTCAAGGGTAGTGTAGTATAACTTAGAATAAATCCTAGGTTCCCTTCATTAATTGTATTTAAATTCCTACCATACATGTGAAAGTGATTTAGAACAAATCACCTCACTCCATTATTTTTGTTATGCATGTTCAATCGTGATTATTGAAGATGACAGCAATGCCTGATGATATTGAGGATGAGCTAAAGGATACTCCTCCAAATTGTAGACCTAGTTTATAACATTTTCTTACGGGATAGGGTAGATAAATACTGCTCTGTATAGGATCTTTTTGATATATATATTGGGTAAGGTAGTATATGTCTTTTGATGTATTTTTGTTTTCTCTTTGACTATTATGTATTACTCAAACCATGATGTACAATTGGATATATATATATATATATATATATATATACATAAGCAGTTTTTATCATTTCACATCTATTTCTAAATTTTGTTTTTCTATTATCAAAAAATAAAAAAATAAAAATTTACTCACATTTTCATCAATTTAAAGTAATAATTAAATTAATATGAATTATATTTAGAATTAAAGGAGTGTAATATGACCAACTCCATTATTTTCCAAATGTCTCCTCTTTTAGAGGCATCCAACCCATCCCCTTCTTTTAAACAATTAAACAACCCTCCCCCAAAAATTCACTCCCAGCCAAAACCAATCCCTAAATCCCAGATTTGGAATGAAATTAATCGTAATCCCAAGTTTACTGTTTCCTATTTCCTTTTGCACCAAAGCAAAGTAGTGCCTCTTCGTACACACTTCTCATCAAAAGCAATGAATGAAATTTCACATTCCCCGTTGCATTCACATCATCGACCATGGTCTACACTGCCATGTAAGCCACGACTTTAGCGTGCTTCACGCGCGACCTTATCTTAAGCTAGGTCGTCAAGAGCATCTCCTTTCATCGTGGGACCATGCCACTGTGCATACAATGTCGACAGTGTATAAGTCATTGTGATCAATGAAGGCAACGAGGAATACGCGTAAAAGAAAATGCAACTGTTTTGAGAGGTGATGGAGGCGATCTCAGTGACTAAGAGGTCCAATAGAGGCAAAAACGGTTGGGTGGGCTCTAAGAATGTGGAGGCACAAATTTCTGTGGGAGATAGAATTAGAAACCATCCACCACTCTTTTTCACTCATCGCACTTCACACTTTGATGACTGTTTTATATGCGTGTGCTTTTTTGGTGTATTGTGAAGGGTGGGTGGGGCTAAGGTGGGAAGGGTTGATGATGAGGAATGTGGAGGGAAAGAAGGGGATGGTTTTTGGTGGTTGAGATTGTGGGTGTAATCTTTCTTGTGCTTTTGTTATGATTGTCGATTTCTGAAGTTGGCTTGTGTGGCTGTGGCTTGGGTGAAGGTGAAGAAGGTTGGGGTCTAAGGTTTGGGAAAAACTTTGTGGTGGTCAAAAATCGCCACTAAATGTTAAGTTTAAACAATCTATCGATGCAAGTTTTGGAGTTTTAAATTGTTAGAATATATATATATATATTGGAATTGAATGGGGCTGAGGCCCAAAGAAAAACAAATTTTAGACCGTCACATATTACAAATGTCAGTATGCTTACTAAAGGAGTTAGTGAGGACAAACTAAATTAACATATTTTTAAAAATTAGATGACTAAATTCATCAATTTAAAAGCACAAGAACCAAGAATAAGGTTGAACGCAAGTACATGCACCAAAAACATTTTCCATTTTTTTTTCTCTTATAAGGTCTATTATAACTTGTTTTTAGGAGGAAACAAAAAAATCTATGAACGATGTGGAAAGAACATTTTGATTTTCAAAGAACATTTTGATTTTCAAAGATATTCGTACACCCCCAAAAGGAGAAATCGGTAAGGAGACTATCGCACAAGAAGAGACATACACGTTTACAAAAGGTGTTTTGTCTGCCAATAGAACTTACTGGAAGTGAAAATCATAACTGATCATGGCGAAAAAATAATAGTTAATTAATCGTCGACAGGTGAAGGCATTGACCTCTGGGTGAATGAAATGATTTCCACCTGACCCAAGGGAATGTTTGAGGGTCCCAGCTACAAAATACCGAAAGAGGCGGGCTCTTCAGAATTTTCTTTATTCTTGCGCATACTAAAAGGAAAATAATTTTAAGACACTTGAGAGAGATATAAAGAGAAATAAAATAAGTAATTGATATAATTGATGATGATATAACAAAATGAGAGAGATGGAAAAAAATAAAAAGTGTTGATGAGATATTGTGGGTGTCCAAATAAAATTGCTCCATACTATAATTAAACGCAGGTAATGGATGACACGAGACATCATCGGTCGTGGAATTGAGGATTTGTCGTCAGTATTCCAACTAAAATAACCAGCTAGTGGGTGTCCATTGTATTAGGTTAATTGGTGTTTAGTTGGGGCAGGTAATCCAGTTTTCAAGATTAATTTGTCTAATTTGTTAGATATACATTGTCCCTTGCGCTGTTCAAATGCATGCGCTGTTCAAATAATTTACAATTCAAGCTTGCATTACAAGTGTGTGTGACGTCCTGATAAGCTAAAATACTCCTTTTGCTTCTCCTTTTCAGCTTTCTTTTGATATTATTCTTCCGAATAATTCCACCAAGTGCTTTCACAGTTGGAAGAATCTCGGATGTGATCATCTAGATATTAAAGCTGACAACCCACTAATCTCAGCAGAGACACATATAGAAATAGCAATAAGAAAGAGCACACAAAGCACTCAACCAATCCAATACATGTTTATGGTTACAAACTTGAATATCTGAGTCTTTCCTTAATCATCAAAAGTCATTTGGACCAAATCTTTGAAAGCATGCATACATCAATAAAGGTAATGTATAACTACTCCTGACAGAAGAATTCATGAATACAGGCTATTGACGAAAGCAGGCCCTATATTCACCGCTTCTTCTATCTCTCTCTCTAAATATAAAAACAACCAAAATGAGTTGTAAATTCCTCACATTGCTCGAATAGAAATGTAGTAATAATGTATACAAAACAGGGTAACCATATGTATCCTATTGTTAGTGATCTGAACAACTTCAAACAGATAGATCCATGTGAGAAAGGATAGATAGAAATAGTGAAGATAAAGAAAACAATTCAGGTTGATGTCTTCCCAATATATTTTTTTTTTTTCCTTACCATGACGACCCTTCACCAATGATACCAGTCCAATAACCAGTTGAATTATTTCCTTGTTCTTTATTGTGTTCCCCTTCAACACCTGCAGAAAGCTGCTTGATGTCTCCAAAAGGGAACAAAAGCCTCCCACCACCATTCTCTTGAACCCCATACGATCTATTTCCAAACCCATCAACTGAAAAGCTAAGGTTTGGTTTAATTTCCTGCATGGGATAGCCAGGTGGGTAAAGGGAATCTGAGCTTGACATAAAGGAATTAGGAACATAAGGATTCAAACCCCTAGAAGCCATGCCAGACCGTAGTAGATCAACAGCTGAAAGAGAAGTTGGAGCAGAAGAAGGGCTATGGTGGTGACTAGTACTGTTACCAATTTCAAGTTTTGGCATCTCAAAATATGGAGACATGCCATGATACTTGTCCATAGCTGCAGGAAAAGCCAAATTAAGGTCATGGACTCCTTGCATTTTAGGGTTTTTGGAAGAAATAGCTGAGACTGATGAGAGGCTTGGTGGATTCAAGTCAGGAACCTTAGATAATGATGGTGATACAGATGAGGTGACCTTCTTGTTCTTCCTAGAGCCACCTCCAACGGGGACGTTTCTGAGAGACCCACCTTCTGTCCAATACCTTCTACAAGTCTTGCAGAAGTATCTGGGCTGTGTGAGGCTGTAGTTGTTGTAATAACAGAACTTTGTGTTGGTGGAACTGCACCTTGGACAATTTAATTGCTCTTGTGGTCTTGCTTTCTTCTCTAACACTGGCCTTGTGCATGAATTGGGACCTATCCCTTCCATGGATCTCACTAGTCCAGCCTCCTAACAAACCCCAAAGAGGCTATAATTACGTATTGTTCATGTGTGACAAGAATCCATACAGACAAAAAATTTCAAGAGTATGACTTGGTAATTTCATTACATAAACAGAATAAGGAGATGATTAGCAAGACAGTCAAAGCAAGGTAGCCAGGCTAGCTTCCTACTCAGACGATTATGTCAAAAAAAAAAAGGCTGTAAAAAAATGGTAGAGGAAGGATTAAACTTAAGGAATCAATAATAATAACAAATTAATAATCCTTTTTTTTTCCTGCTATATATTTGACAATAATTATCACACGAGCAAGAAGGTAAGGAAGAGCAAAAGTTAAAGCAGTCGTAGTGCTTTCTATGTTTAGGACCTGATCATAACTTTTTGGTAGAAAAAGAGTAGATAGGAAACCAATATACGGTGGGCGTTGCAACTATACCATGAACATCATCGCCTTGTTATAGCTAGAAAATTAAAACAAAGATACAAACAACTCTTAAATCTAATGGAACTTCATATTTGTGTCAGCTTTTAAACAAACCAAACCTCAGAATAAACAGCTCGGAATTTGTGCATCAAACAAAGGACAAGAGAAAAAAATCAACCACCGTGTTTGCCCACTGAGCGGTAGCCATGAATATTTCAGGGAAGAAAAGACAGAGCAAATTGAAAAGCAACGGAGACGATATGAGAGAGAGAGAAAATTCACCTTGTTTGTCTGCAGCTGCTCTTTAGTGCAAGAAAGAATGTTTTAGTTCGTTTATGGGCTGGCTTTATCTGCTGGCTTATTACTTTATGAATGATGTAAAGAAAAAATAAAGTTTGAGAAGAAATGTGTGTCAGTTTTGACTATACTTGCAATTCCTCTACATTAATGATGTTTTTGCCTTTAGGACTCGCTCTATTTTTTTAATGTCTACAAATGCCTTTTTAATTCCAATTTGATTTCTATTTGTCTGCTTTTGTTTTATGTGGTGGAATAATGAGTATGTAGTGTGGACACATGTGGTGGATTTTTTCCTTTTTTAACGATATAGACTCTTCACTAATGTTTTAATTGTCAAACCTTCTTTTTCTCTAATCAAGGACCATTCATTAGATGTGATTTTTTAGGTTCATCAAAGAGATTAATGTATTTGAATGCTTTGATTCATGTCTTCCTTTATTTATGAAAGATGCTTTTGCTGCATTTAATAAACTTTCCCCATGTTTTCAGCAGTTACATACTAGGGTTTGCTTACAAAGCAATCAAACAAATTCAATTCTCTTCTATGGTGTGTGTGTGTGTGTCTATATATATATATATATATATATATATGTATATTGTTTGTGGTAGAGAGAACTTTTCAAATGCTTTCATGGTGATTAACTAGACGACTTCTCTAGCCTGACCAAACAGCTAAAATATGCTGAAACAACAGTTGCAAACTTAGATTAACCACCAAGCAATATAGGATGGCCATAAGTCCATAACAACCGAGCTAGATGAGCGAAACACGTGATGTAATTGATCATTTATTAATTATAGATCTACTTTAATTTTGTATTTAACTGCAATTCCCTAATCCCTATGTTTTCCTGGAAAAAATTAAACGAGCAACGAACTGTTTTGTCAAAATGTCGGTTTAGAAAAATAAACAAGCAACTAATATAATATATCCTTAATTATTTATATTCTATTTTTATACTTACTTAATGTATATTTTTTTATCTTTCATTTTTATTACATTTATTATTTTTTCTATTTTTTATTTTCTCTTCTTATGAATGGTGTATACACTCTTTATGCTTTAAAGTAAGAAATTATCATTATTCAACGTAATGTTTAGTCTATAAATGTATAAACTAAAGCTATCGTATCATTCGGGCTGTTGGTGGGGTCCTGACATGGTGGTAAATAAAACAATCTTAGAAATTCTAAGAGTGCTGACTCAAAATACGTATTTTACTTATCTCTTTTTTAATATTTGCTAACTGTCTAAAACAATTCAAAAAATACGCATGTTTCCTTCGAATTTTTTGGGGGGAAAATAATTCTTTTTGTCTACACTCTACACCTTATGATCTCCTGGCTCCCCACATCATGTCTTAGTCTCTTAGATGAGTATCTTTTATAAACAACCCTCCCTCACCTAAAAAGAAAATAAAAATAAATAAATATTTAGAAGACAACCTGTCCCAGTAAATAGGAAAAAAGAAAATAGAAAGAAATGAGATAAAGTAAAAATATTAAATTTTATTATATATTGGAGAGAAGACCCAAGAGTAGAAATTTTTTTTATGAGATTCATAAGAACTTTTCTCCCAAATTAACATGAAATGGGACGAGAAAAGATCTTTCTTTTTATTTTTTTAAATAATAAATAATTTTTTTATGACATAAAAAATTTAAAAATAATAAAATATTAAGAAAAATAATGGAGTAAAAATTTTAATTTTTGGTTAAATTTATTTTTAATTAATATAAAATTATTTTTTATATAACATATTTCTTTATTTTCACTTTTTCTTCCACTCATTCAAACAAGTAAAAAGAAATTTCTCTAATTTTGTTTTAATCTATCCATCTAAATGACAAATGTTTTTTTTACGCACTTAATTTCTCTTTTATATATTTCTATTTTTTTATTTTTAATTTCTTTTTTCTCTCTATTTCACTGCTAATCCAATTAATAAAACACAGGAGGTGCTTGCTTATTTTTCACAAAGTTGGACCATATCTATGACTCGTGTTTATAGAGAAGCGCAAATTCTGTTGCTGATTGGCTTGCTAAGTGTGGTGTGCGTCAGTTGCAACTCCTTTCTATTTGGCAGATCTCTTCTCCTACCCTAGTCACCCTTCTCCTTAAGGATAGTCTTGGGTGATCGATAATTCTTTGTAATTCTTACCTTTGAATAAAAAATAAAAATAAAACACAGGAGTGAAGTGTCAGGTTCTTCACCTAATATAAATGAATAGCCGATATATTTTTAATTATTTTATGTAAAGAATATATTAATAAATTACATTTTAAGAGTATTTTAATTAATAAAATTGTTACAGTTTATTAAAATAATTATTCTAAAATTATTTTAAGATATTTTACTAAGTTACACCTTTAAAATTATTTTAATAACTCTAAAATTCTAACTTTTTAACATATTTCGTATAAAAACAAGTAAGATTGTATTAACAAATTTATCCCACCACACAAACACATATATAAGAGACAAGACACGGATGAAAAAAGAGACAAGACACAGATGACGCTCGTAATATTACTTCAAAATAATGGTAAATCTTAAGTGTAAACATTTTACTGAGAACTATTGATTTTTCTTTCTTTCTTAATTTAAATAACTAGCTTGTGCGGTTAAAAATGAAAATTCAGGACTCATTTGATTAAATATTTTTTTTGTTTTTATTCATAATTATAAACTTTTTTATTATTTTTATAAAATTATTTAAAATAATGACATTTTTATAATTATTAGTTAAAATAAATAATAAAAAACTAAAATTATTTTACTTATTGGAAAAACAAATAAACAACTGTAGCATAAACCAGTGCCTCAGTCGTTGGTCATATTTGCATCCACAGTTGAATATATGCACGTGAGTTCCTACAAAAAAAAATGTACCACCTATCTTTTAGACACTCTCCTGTACCTAAAGACCACAATAAGATTAAGCATAACATCATATTACGTCACATTAAGTTGTCTCATATTAAACAACTGTTAGAATAAAAAAAAAAAAAACAACTGTTAGATATACTACTATTTAATTTAGGACATTTTTAATGCTCTTATATATAATAAGAAAATACATTAAAGATTTAATTCAAAGATTATTACTCAATAATAATTTGACATATTAAAAGGTTGAAGAGTCAAAAAATAGAATTCTTTTACGTAATAAATAATTTTTATTTTTTTAATATAATAAATTGTTTTTTTAAATAAAAGTTTGTTTTTTATTTCTTAATTTATACAATTAATTAATGCATACGTTAGAAAAATTGTTATTATTTTAATACCATTTATTGAAATAAATTTCACTAAGCAATGCCAAGATTTAAATTCATGCACACTAGACGAATTTGATTTGACAAATCTAGAACGTTCAAATTAGAATATATAAATTTTTCGGCACCCTTTTAAGAAGGTACGTTTAGAGGGCATGCATCTACCAAAACCGCGTGAATTTTTCTGTGATGAAGTATTGCCATGTGAATTTGATGAAATTTTAAGTGAAAAGCATTAATAAGAAAAACACGCTGTATATGGAACTTAAAACGTGAGGATATGTGTGATTCTATTTAGAATGTTTTGGAATTAAGCAATGTGCTTGAATAAGAATCTGTCTTATAAGACGGATTACGAATTTGCTCACATTATTCTATAATTATGAAACTGTTCTTCGTATACTCTTTCTGTAAAAACAATAGACCCATACGACGTATGAAGTAAAATCAAAAACCAGAAATTCAATATAATAAATGGCATGTTGCTCGGTTTCATTTAGCAAATTGTGTAATTAGAACACTGCAATAACTAACAAAAATCACCGAATTAATCATACTGATATTTTTCATTCTTCTATGTTGCTATGTGGGTGAATATCACAGATTTATATAGAATCAATAACCAATTTTAGATACTCAAGTTCTACATCATCCAACACTCCTATGTATCTCTTTCATTGCATTTTTTCATAAATGTAATTAGAACGCATTGCCTATTCAATCACAAATTATCAATCTACGATAAGTTTGTTAACATTTATAATAATTATTTTAAAATTATATTTATAATAACTTTTAATTAATTAAGAATAAAAAGTTATTTACACTAACATGCATGTATATTAAAATATGAGTTTAATGATCATATCCTGTTAATATAAAAAGTTTTACACTATCAACTAATTAAAAATCATCATTGGTATGATTTTTAAGATAATTATTATAAAAGTCAACAAACTTATCATAAATACTAGTTTGTGATTGAATAACAATATAAAACTATTTCATTGTCAGTACATAATCTATTTTCTCTTAAACTATTTTTTTATCATATTATTTATCACATTTATATATTACTTCACTCTTTTTTTCGTATCTCACTTTTTCTTAGACACTCAATATAAGGAATGTCTGGAATATATATAGCAAGAGTTTCTTACCTCATTTTTATAAAGAATAATACAGACGTTTACAATTATAAATAACAGTTTTAACACAAAACCGTAAATTTCACCGTATATTTTAATATTGGGATATACAATCGCTCCGGCATTAACGTTGGCCTGGGCGCCTGTACGTTTGCTTTAAATTTTTGTCACCAGAAATGACAGTATTCATCGTTTTGAGACAATTTTTTTTAGAAGTCTAATTTTTTTGTCGAGACATCCTGTAGATAAATTAATATGGAATCATATTTTAATAAAGTTATCCCAAATTTTTAATTAATTACATAATTAGTGAAATCTATCAAATCGTTCCATAATTATGATAAAAGAAATTTTGGTTTAATCTTCATTGTAGTCCTGATATATAATATATCGGTCTTGTAAGTTAGTCATATTATTTATATATTATTAGTTTAAAAATGAATAATTAAAAATATATTAAAAATACGTTAAAAATTATTTAAAATAATAGTAATAATATTTTTAATAATTTTTTATTATAATTTCTTAACTAATCGTAAAATTACTGGTTAATAATTTCTGTAATAATATATTACAAAACCTCGGTGATGTGTTGCTCTTTCTTCACGTTCGTCAAGAAAACTAATAATTTTGCGTCCGAAGATCAGCTACAACTAGAGGTGAGTAAGAGACAAGGTGAAACTGATTTAGCTTTGTCTCTACCTGATCTGAAATTTTAACCAAATTATTTATTTGAACTTGAATTCAATTTAATTAAGACTTGAAATATATGAAATAGATCTAAGTCAATCCAACTTTTTAATTTAATATATTAATCTTACCATTATGTATACCTAAATCATAAAATTTCAATTAATGTATAATTTATAATATATATTTTAAAATAAATATTATCATTATAAATATAATACATGTCATATAAAATATTATCTATTAAATTAAAAAAAATTATTATTAATTCCTAATTTTTAAAAAATATATATTTTAAAAAAAATATAAGACATTAAATTAGATTTAGATTATTCTAAAACATAATTTAAACTCATCCTTAAAATATATCGATTCTAATTTCAAAATCTGAATCTGTAAAAATTATCCTTAAATTGGGTTAGATTAGTAAGACATTTTGGGTCTTGCTCACCCTTATTTACAACGTTACTTTATGTGCCATGATTGTGTTTCTTCCTAATCCACGTCGATGGCATTATTGTGACAGAGATAATACCAAAACAAAAGGCAGAGGGAAGGATGAGAGAAGTTTTCAATAGAAAAAAGTGTAGCCGACTAGAGGTGACAAAAAGAGGCCAAAGTGGGTCCTGAATAATGCGCGACGGGACCCGGGAAAAAAAAAAAGCTTTCAATTATTAATTAAATTAGTAAAAGTTTATTGAATATTTTTATACATTTTAATAACTTTATATAAATTATGATTTTGTAATTTAACTGTTAAATCATAATTATATATTATTTTAATTATTAACATCACATTTTATAAAAATTAAGTAATAAAAATACAATTAAATATACCTAATTATTTCTATTTATTAGAAAATGTATTATATTAATTTTTATGCATATTAATAAAGTATTAAATAATTTAAAATTAATTTAAAATTTAATAAAATAATAATTTATGTGATATAAACTTTAGTTTATAATAAATTTGTATAATAAAAAGTTAATAAAAAGATGTAAAATTGACTTGACTTCTAAATATATTATATTAATATTAATATAACAGATATAATATAATAATTTATACAATATAATTTTTGTGTATATCTTTTTTTATTATCATGAAATATAATAAATAATATATATAAAATATATATATATAAATATTATTATATAAACTATTGTATAAATTATTATAAATATAACATTTTCTTAATATAATATCTCAGTTATGATGGGTGGAAGGTGTGTGTCACTTCACTGTCACTTTCCCGCACCACTTTTAGTTGTGATGGTAACAGCAATTGGTTTAAAATCTTCCGAAAAATACGAAACAACGACCACAGAATCTCAGTCACTATTTTGATTTGGATTAGTGCCTCTTTCTTGACGCTGAAAAATTATTTAATTTCTGGTAGTATTTTACATGTTTTGTTGATGACAATATAAAAAGAAAAAATATAAACGTTGATTCCATTTTAAGTGAATTTGGGTAGAAGAAAAAAAAAATAAGAAGAAAAAAATATATAAATTGAAAAAATGATAAATGTGATTATAAGAAGCATAAAGAACTTGATGCCTCTTCTATCATATCATCTAATTCACAAGTTTTCTTTGCATAAGGCTTATAAAATATAATATATACAGATTTCAAGATGAAAGCTAGTAAGAAAGATTGTACAATGTGTTCTCATTACGGCTTAATGGGACACACGATTGATAAGTGATATAAGTTTTATGGATAGTCACAATTTGTTCAAAGAACAAAACTTAAATATAATTTTTTGAATATTTTTAGTATTGTTCTCTAATTAAAATTAAAATTTTACTTTAATAACTCGTATACAAAGGTTACATTGAAAGTCATTATAAAATACTGAGGTAAAACTCAATTTTCCCTTAGAGAATAACACTAAAAGTCTTTATGAAATTGTATCTAAGTTTTGTCTCATTTCAAAATCAAATCAAAACCTTTAAGACTCGTTTGGTGGCAAAAATATGATATAAAAACATAAGATATTATTTTATCCTATTGTAATTAGTTGTTTGAATGTTTGGTGCACCTGCACCAATAGGATATAATTTCCTTATCCTATTGCTTATCTTATTATGTTAGTGCAGCGAATTTCTTATCTTAAGAGAGAAGCTAGGTTAGAATGCAATGGGATAGAATAGTCTCTTTCTCTCTTTCCCTCCCTCCCTCCACCACCATCATCCCCACCATCATCGTCACCATCACCACCACCACCACCACCACTGTCACCATAATCCTTACTGTCATCGCCATCACCACCACCATTGATATTGTCGTCGTTACCACTATTGTTGCCACCACTGTTATTGTCACTATTATTGCTGCCACTATCGTTATCATTGTCGTTGCCACCATTATCACCATTGCTACCACAGCCACCACTAAGGCTAGCAAAACGAGTAAAACTCGTCAGGTCAACCTGCCTAACCCACCAAAAATGGTCGAGTGGGTTAGGTGGTTCAACCCGCCATGCTTAACCCGCCAACTCGACGGGTTGAAAGGCGGGGTGAAACGAGTTAACCCACCTAGCCTACCCCTTAACCTACCAATATTTAATGTTGTAAAACACAGGAAGAACACAAGAAGTGGGGTTAAATTGTGTTATTAGAAATTTTCGCAAAAACCTTTTCAAGAACGTTAAGTTTGAAGTGTTAAACAAAAAGTTTTTCGAAAGATTTTTAAAGAAAGATCAAGGAAAAACGTAAACCAGAGAGACACAAGGAGTTTATACTGGTTCGTTTCACCTCAGAGATTACGTTTAGTTCTTGGCAAACTACCAAGTCTCACTAATTAAAGCAAGATACAAGTATTCTTTTATCCAAGTTTCTCAAGGCTCAACCTGGGTAGTCTTTAACTTGCCTCTCCAAGCAAAAACTCAAGTATTCTTTGAATTAAAGCCTTTTCAGGCTTCTACCAATTCCTTAGTGAAATGGTTGAGTGCAAGTTGTCACACTTAAGCTATTGTCTTAACAGACGAATGTACACTGAAGCTCAGGGAAGTGTTTACAAGTAAAGAGTTCACAGATTACAGATTGAGAGAAAGTTTTTCAAAAGATCCACACACACACACACACACACACACACACACACACACACACACACACACATATATATATATATATATTGAGATTGAGGTCTTTTCTTCTATTTATAAGATTCTCCCAAAAGTGTCCGTTATGAGTGTTACAAGAAACATCCTTTGTTTAGCATTGTAAAAGTAGAAAAGAGTCATTGAAGCATTAAATACAACATTTAATGCCTTTAACCAACCAATCACTCTAATAAGATAAAGTAGTCTACTTATCTAACCTTTCTCGTACTCAATCTTGTTGTAGTAAGCATATTTGCTTTTCATACTGACATATGCACACAAATTCCTTCTTTTATGCTTAAAGTAAGCTCTTATCGAGGATAGGTACATAGACGTTTTTTCTTTCGAGGTGGTTTTCTCTTTTTCAACAAAAGAACTCAGATCAACAAAGCATCGTCAAAAGCAGTTAGTTATTGAATCTTTTAAGAGAAAGAAAGGAACACATGGATAGACGATAGCGAAAACGTGCAATATTAACGAGTAATCAGACGATTGTTCAATAAGACTGTTTGTGATTGTTTGTTATTATCAAAATCAAGTGAGGGTCATAAAATCATCTTTTGTCTTAACAATCTCCCTCTTTTTGATGATGACAAACATCTTTATATATAAAAATAGTTTTGCGGGATAAGTTTTAACATGCAACATTTTTTAGTAATAACAAAAGTATTTGTCAGGCAGATGTAATTATCAAAATGCATAATTGAGTAAGTATTGAATATTGATTGTAATGTAATTGCAGTTTGAACCAAACATAGAAAATAAAAGATAAGAAATACTCCCCTTACGACTGTGCTCTCCCCTTGTGATGTTTTGTTCTCCCCCTTGTGATCTTTTTCTGTTTTCTCCCCTTTTTGGCATCATCAACCAGAAGATTCAAAGCCTGAAGGTGTGGATAATGAGCCCAGGTCTCCTGTGAAGCGTTTCGCAGGTTTTGTAAGCAAAGCTTTCGCTCCTTTGCGCTTCTTGCTTTCCCTGACAAGTGTAGCTTCAAGACGGTGAACAGTTTGCTTTAGTTCTTTGACTTCTTGTTGAACGTCTGAAGGTTCATCAGCAGGGGCGGAGCTAACATCTTCGTCTTTTGCAGGTTCTTCTACAAAACATAAATTGAAGACATAAGGGACAAGGGGTCCACAGAACCAGAAGTGTCCTATAGGTAGGAAAAGTTCAAAAATATTTCCCGTGGATGAGAAAAACACATAGGTATGTGGACGATTCAGGGTGAGCTGGGTAGTAGGGTGTGGATAAGGCGAAGAAGGAGCTGGAGAGACTTGTACCCAATGACCAACGGGATGTATGGTAGCTTGGTGGCTTAGGGTGGTCTCTTCTTTAGTAGACAAACCCGAAAAATGCTTGAAGGCTTCAACATACTCTTGTAGCCTCTTTCAGTTTGAACTCCAAAAGGTCTCTTTCCCTTTTTATGTAGCCAGCGGTGCAGGGGAAAACACTCTCTTTTTTATCATTAGATGTCTCTTAGGATTTCGTCTGAATTTAGGCTCTTTGCCTTTACCCATAGACAGATTTTGATAGTTGAACTTCTTCTTCTGACAATAAATGTGAAAGGTTATCCATGGCGTTAGCAGAAGTGACATTTGTCTTGCCATGAGTTTAGGCGAACCTAACTTAAGGTCGAGACAACTTTTCTCGCAGATTGCATGTTGAAAGGAGATCAATATCTTCTCCTGAAGAAAATTATACATTACTCTGCTTAGCTCCCAGTCATCATCACCAATCCTCCATTCTTCAAAGTCTAGACTGCCTTCTAGATGGATGGTGAAAGGATAGGTCTTGACCTTTCCATGGCAAAATGGATAGATAATATTCTACTTGTAGTTGTAGGTTCTGTACATGATCAGATATTCAGAGTAATTGCATTTGATCATGAATGGGGAGATGTGGCAGAGGATTTCCCTTTATCTCCATACTTCATATCCAAGAGGGAATCTTGTTCGGGTGGAGGGAGGGTAGACAAAGATGGATGCGTCTGATAGTGTGTTGTACCCTTCCTCCCAGACATATGGTTGAATGTTTGGCTCATAAGAAAGAGTAGGGGTAGCTTCTCCATATCCAACCATCCTTTTTGCATACCCATGGTGCATTAATAATGGCCATTCTTCTGCAACAATTGTTGTCCACATCCTCGGATTGTTAACTTCGCCCAATTCATAGCTGATTAGAGTTTGAAGAGTCTCAGGGTCGAAGGGCTCTAGAGGTTGGTACTCAATGGTCTTGTCGAAGCTTCGAGTTTCATGATGTTCAAATTGGATGGCATATTGGTGAAGGCGTTCAGAAGGAGGAGTCTCTGATTAGTAAATATCAGGTGAAGCTTCGTCTATCATAGGTTCAGCCAAATCCTCCAGACGAAGGGTCTTCAGCTTCCAACAGACGAAAAGTAACAGCTCTAACTGTCTGAACATTGCTTGGTCTGGCCGTGAGATTTGTTGTAAGACTTTGAAAGACTTGTGAAAGAGATACAAATTAAGGCATTTACCATAAGAGCGCTCTTGACAAATTCTATCTGGAGGTGACCATGATGTCTTCTTAAATGAACAGTTCTTCTTCATCAGGCTCCTCGCGGACTATTTGCAATGAGTGCTCAATGACTGATTGAAGCACCACCTCCTCAATCTGCTCCTCTTCTTGAACAGCAAGCTTATCTTTTTCTTCCTTTTTCTTCTTCTCAGCCTTTTTTTATTCAACTTTGGCTCTTCTCAGTTGCTTTACCCCTTATGCTCTTGTTTGGGTTCTTTGATTTTCTTGGGCTTTGAGGACTTTTTGGGTGGTTTGGCAGGGACAGAGGCTTCAATGGTAACAAGAAGTGGTGGTGGTTATTCTAATGATTGTTTAGGGATGGTTGTGTGTGAGGGTGTAAGAAGTTGTTTGATGGGAGGTCATCGTCTAAGTCGGGTTGGGAAATTGGTTTAGGTCTCAAACAAATAGTGAAGGACTTTTTTTTTTTAAGTAAGGAAATGGTTTGGTCATGTGTTTGTGGTTGTGTGTCTTTTTGGGATGGTCTTTTGATGGGTAGTTTAGGTTTATGGGATTTAGTCTGTTTGGGTTACGGTTGGGTTAGTTGAGGTTTCGTCTGTGGTGGAGGTGGTGGAGGTTATTGAATAAAAGTCGTGCCAATAGAAGAATCAACAGACGATCCTACCCATAATGTAGTTTCGACTACTTCATCAACAGGTTCTTCCATGATCATTGCCAGCTCTAAATGCTTGGCAACATAGCCAGGGAAGATATGGGCTATCCTCATCTTTCTTATAATGGACATGTCGATCTCAAAACCTTGTTTCTTTTTTTCCCATCCAGATTCATTTACCCCAACATGTTTAATAATATTAGCAAATAATATGGCATAGGGAATATGGTACCTTTGTTTGCTTCTTGAGCTCTCTGTTGACTTGGTAAGGCATGACCTCTAGTTATCCAAAATGAGAGCAGGAAGATTCACCTTTTGTCTAGTGAGCATCTTGTACAGACAGAACCTATCTTTGGATGATACATTATCCTTTGAGCCTTTGAGAGGTAGGATAATGTGCAGAAGAATGTTGTGAATGAGTCTGTAATCCCTCTTCATGTTTGAAGAATACAGAAATTTCTTCAAAACGTCTTTGTTGTCCGATTGGGGTTTGGGACGCCCATACAGAGCCAGGTCAACGGTTTCTAGGGTGATGGCCCTTTCCCAATCATTAGTAAACACCTAGCCTTCTTCCTTGCAGCCAAACGCTGTTGCAATGGTGTCAGTAAAAATGATGATAGTCTGGTTGTCCACTGTCCTAGTGATAGTTCCACCAACTTCAAATGCAGATGCCCAGAAATATGCATAAGGAGCATGATACCAATAGGTTCTCTTTTGTACGAATGACTCCCATTCGACATTTTTGATGAAGAGACACAAAGGGAAGCCTTTATCTTCTAATTTCTTCAGATCAACCCACTTACTAGGCACGAAGTCGCTTTTGGAAAATCTCTCTGTCACAACCGGGGTCACGACGAGACGGCAAAAAAGATATTAAAAACAGAGGAGTCGCCACCATAATTTATTAAGGGTAAACATGGAAAAACCCTAAAAAATGGTTTTGAACCAAAGATTGGATTCGGGAGTCAATTACGCATAGGGAAGGTGTTAGCACCCTACGACGTCCGTTATAAAAACGGTTACCCTTTTACTCGATGTGTGAAAATATTAACTGTCTTATCCTCTTGCTTATAAAATTATTAATCCTATTATTTTATATATATATTTATTTAAATTATAGATTTATTTTATTTTTAAAAAAATCTTATTATTACTATTTTATTTTTATGGTTTTTGAGATCGACAGGAGTGGACTCCTGCTCCTACATATCTTCCGGTGCAATGAAAAAATCAGACTCACGTAGTTCTTTAAGTGGAAAATCGTTTTGTGGGTTGAATTTTTTTTATTTTTTGTTATTTTTTTATAAGGATTATTAAGACATTAAATCTTAAATATTACTGAGTATTGTCCACAACGATAGGCAGCCTAACAAATGCGAAATACTCTTGGAAAACATAGTTATAACAAATTTTGTAATATTCAAGTAGGTCCCAGACCCAACATGAAATATTACTAAGTCTACATTTTTTTTTTTCTACTAAAAAGATAACTTAACAAATAGCAATTTATTATCAATTTTGAACTCTAGATAAGATTTTTGTGATATTCAAGTAGATTCTAGACTTAACATAAAAAAAATCATTAAACATTATTTTTATTCTTTATTTTTACTAAAAAAAAAATTATTATTAATTAATCCTAAATTCTAGGTAGGATTTTTTTTATATTCAAGTGGGTCCTAGACCCAACATGAAAAATTATTAATTCTATACTTTTTATTTTTACTAAATCAGAATTATCAAATTATACCACTCAAATGTATCAAATTTATTGAATGATCAAGTAGAAAGTACTTCCAAAGTGGTCATTATTTAAATCTTATGATTATTTATTATATTTTATTATTACATTATTATTATTATTGTTATCGTAAAAAAAAAGTACTTTAATTTTAAAAACATTGGTCTATACCTTATTCAAAATTATTGTTATTGCTACGCTGGACTTCATGTTTAATTCTAAGGCAATCATCAAATAAACTATACCTTAAATTGAATTTGACGGAAGGGATTTTGACTATTATTGTTTTTTTATTTATTTTATTTATTATCCATACTTTATTATCCCATTTTATCATTATGTTTGGAGTTTGGATACAGGGGGGTTTTCTGAAAAGGATCCAATATTCATATATGTTAGCTATAGGGAAGATATTCAAAGCCTATTGATATTGGGCCAAGCCCAATTTCATACTTTCACAAACCCTCGGGAAAGGAAAGGGTCAAATCGAAGATGCAAATTGCCAAACCAAAATCGCACGCAAGTTCCTAGAGGCGCCGCTCCTCCATTGTTCTCACGAGATGCACCGCTCCCCTGTAGATCGAGACGGTGATGAATGGTTGAAGCGTGACGAATCATGCCACAATAGCACGACGCCGTCACGGTGGCTGATGATGTGGTGAAGACTCGCAGAAACGTGGCGGTGCCGGAAAGTGACGCAGAGGGGAACACCGATGCTACTCTATGTCGCAACGGAGACTCGCAGGAGACCACATCAATTTGCTTACAGTAAAGACGGAGGAGTGAATGAACATCTATGCAGTGACGCCGTCGTGGATCCGGGTTGGGGCAGCGGTGAGCACGACGGCTCTGTTCTTTATCTTCATTTTTTATTAATTTCATTTATTTGTTAATTCTTGATCGTTTTGCTGCCAGTGAACTGTGATTGTTTATTTATTTATTTATTATCTGTGATGAATATATATGGTTATTTTGGATTTGAGTGTGTGTGAATTTGAAAATAATGTGTATGTGCAATTTATGCGTGTGTGAACGTGGTGTATGAATGACTACCGTGTGGAATGATCTGAAGAGTGAAAACCAAAAGTGCAGGTGTAGTGTTGTTGTGAGAAAGGCGGATAAAAGGGAAGTAAGGCTACAAAATAACTAAAGATTAATCTAATTTGGAACAGAGAATGGATCAGATGAATAAGAAGCAGGGAATGGTTTCATTGCATGATGCCAAGATAGAAATATACATGGTGACAGCAGAGAAAGGGAAAGAATAAGACCTCTGAGATTTCTAACAGGATGAAGATGATCCAACTAATTCTCTGTGTGATACCCCATGCTTCCCTTCTTTTCTTCTTTTTTTTTGTTTGCTCCTCCTCTTCTTTCGTCTGTCCCCTTCTTCTTCCTTCAATTCAGTAAAGTAACAGTCTCATTTTTTTTCTTTACTCCACCCACATTCTATAATTCCCCTCTCTCAACGTGACCTCCCCTCCTCAATTTAGCAACCTAGCGTTGCTCTACTTCTTTCTCCTCCCTGCTTCCCCTCAATTCCCTAACAGTATTTCTTCATTCTCCTTTAATTTGGCAGCCTCTCTGTCTCCCTCTTTCCGTTTTGTTTCCATTTTTTTTGCTTTCTTTTTTTCTTTTTCCGTCCCCTCCTTCTCTTCTCTCTCCCCTGTATCTCTATTTATAAGCCAATATCCAATACAAATCCTAGCGGTTTTTTTTCAACTCTTTATTTTCTTTTCTCTATTTATGACCCCATTTTTAATATGAGTTTTGTAATCGCTTTATTATTAATATTCTTTCCTAACTCTTCTCTTTCTTTGTTATTATTATTCTTTATTTTGTATTTATTTTCTATAATGATGATGAACTCTTAAAGTATCATTATGAATAAATATGTATGGACATGGTTTTAAAACTTTTAATTCAACAAGAAATTTAATATATTTTTAGTCAGTTACCATGATACTTCTAGCCTAACAAGAATAAAAGATAAACATATTTAACCCAATTATTATTATTATTATTATTATTATTATTTTATTTACTTATTTATTTATTTATTTAAAACTACAAATTACCCGGATAAAATTGGGTGTTCACACTCTCCATAGGGACAAGCTGTCTCAGAGCAGCCATGAGTACAAGTTCTTAAAAGGTTGGATAACTCAAGAGTGAAAAAGAAAAAGGTTGAGAGCAGAGAATGTGAAGAGTATTTTTGAAAGGGTAAAGAGAGTAGGCGGTTATTTTTGAATATTTAAGGGGTTTGATAGTACTGAAGGGACGCGCATTTAATGTGATTTGATGTGGCAAGGAAAAGCGACGCACGTTTCTTGGGTGGTTGATGCGCTAAAAATACGCTCAAGGGCAAGCGTACCCTTATCGCAGTAGCAACAAAAGGACGTGAGTCCAGATATCGAACCTAAAGGACTAAATGGTGATTACCAGTTTCCAGAGATTCTATATTGTTTAGGTAAAATTAAATAGGTACTGGGTTGGTTCAATAGTGATAAACGTAAAATAGGAATTGTAAAACAAACAATGGCAAGTAGAGAAAAATAGGCTTAGGGTTGTAGTTTCCTTCGTGCTCTTAAGTTCCTTTACATCCAATTCTAATTGAACCTCTTACTATTTGTCAATCACCAATATCCCCCTACGAATTTTATTGTCAATTGTTGGTCATAAATTACAATAGTCCTTTCTAAGTTAATTTCCCAGTTGATTATGTGAGATATTAAAACCCTAAGAAGGCATGAGGAAATAAAGGGGGGATTAAATTAATTATTTAATCCAATTGAAAATTAGGAATGAAGGTTGATCATACGACAAAACCTAATTTGATTACCCTACACGTCTACTAATTAATTGCGGTACGGCCGCCGTTCAATTAATCGATTCGAAACATACAAGGGATGATCAATTCCAAGTAAGAAAATAAAAACAGTAGAGCAATCTAATTGACTGAATAGAAACAAAAATTCAATTAAAATTAAACATTTAGGGGTTCCAAACACTAAGTACACCACAACCCTAACAAGAAATTTAGCTACTCATGGCAAGAAGAGAAATCATAATTTTAAAGATATACATCAAAGGAAAGAGAAGAAGAAATCTTTTACAGAAAAAGGTTTTTCTCCAGTCTCTGACTCTGAGTATCCTATTGCCCTTCAAGAATCTTTCTCCAAAAGCCAAAGACAAAAAGAAGAATTGGGAAGAAAATAGAGATCAGATAGCGATTCCCTTTTTGCTTTCCTCCTTGTTATTTGTAATATAATTTCAGAATTTTGAAGTAGAAGACTTAACCCCGGTCCATTCTACCCAATCTAGGTCCATTAAAAATTCAAATAAAATTAAAACTTGGACCTCAGACCCGCCCAGCGAGGTTGGAAACCCGCTGGGCGGTTTTTCGGAATTTGCTTCGCTTTGACGCCGGGCGGGTTATTTAACCCGCCGGCGGAATACCTCCAGGGCAAGTCCCGCTGGGCGGATGCAACTTTGTACACTCCATTTTGTACTTCAAGTATTCTTTTTGGCCCGTTCTCGTGCTTATAGGCTTCTTTTAAGCCTACTTGATAAGTATATTACTCCTCTATACCTATGGACTGAATTTCTTTTCTTTGCTCAACTAACTTCCTACATAAAATTCAACAAAATTAAGACAATTCATGTAATTTTAAATAAAAAGCTTAGAAACACACATCACATGAAATCCTTCATTAATGGTATATTTTCTCAAAAATTTCCAATGAGTTAATGCAAAAATCATGTGAACTTGCTCTATAAATCTACATAAATATAGATTTATCAGTGGTTATCGATGAATAATGATGTAAGGGAAGTTAGACAATGGGGGCAGATAAACAAACTTTTCACATTCTAAAAGCACACATGTTAGTAAGACAAAGTAAAATAAATTATAAGACGATGATGCACAAGACGATAATCAGAAGAGTCTGTAAGACGACGCATGCAAGACGTTTTATTCATGCAAAAATATCACATGCAAATTTTCTAATATAAAATTAAAACGTTCTTCGGGTAAAGCCTTTGTAAATATATAAACCCATTGATGGTTTGTATCAATGATTTCAATATCAAAAACACCTTTTTAAACATAATCACGTATAAAATGGTGTCTTATTTCTATATGTTTTGCCTTAGAATGCTAAATAGGATTTTTTAGATAGATTAATTGCACTAGTATTGTCACACAACACTGGAATGTTATGCTCTAAGCTAGAGTAATCTTCAAGTTGATATTTTACCCATAAAAGTTGTGAGCAATAACTTGCAGCTGATACATATTCTGCTTCGGTAGTAGAAAGAGCAATTGAGTTTTGTTTCTTGCTGGTCCAAGATATAAGGCATGGTTTGATGAAGTGACATCCACCACTTGTACTTTTTTTTCAATTCTGTCACTAACATAGTTTGCATCATAGTATCCTACTAACATGAAATCTTTATTTTTCTCATAAAGTAGGCTTAAGTTAGAGGTACCAATAAGATATCTAAATATCCTTTTCACGGCTTTTAAGTGGGATTCTCTCAGATCAGACTGAAATCTAGCACATAGACAGACGCTATGCATAATATTTGGTCTACTGGCAGTTAAATAGAGAAGTGAGCCAATCATACCTCTGTAAACAGTTTGGTCTACAGACTTACCCAATTCGTCCTTTGTCATGGCAACAAACGGATGCATAAGTGTGCTTATAAGTTTTGATTCATTCATCTTATACTTTTTGAGTAGTTCTATGGTATATTTTTGTTGATGAATGTATATGTTTTCTTTCTCTTGTTTAACTTGCAGACCAAAAAAGAACTTTAATTCACCCATCATGCTTATTTCGAACTCGTTCTGCATCAAGTTTGAGAAGTCCTTACATAAAACTTCATTAGTAGTTCCAAAAATTATGTCATCTGCATAAATTTGAACTATTATGAAATCTTTATTAGATTCCTTTCTAAAAAGAGTTGTGTCTGTAACGTCTTGTTTTCTTAAATGCGTGATTAAGTGTTTTAATAATTAAAAAGTGGAAACTAAATATGTAATCTAGGTGATTAAAAGAAATAAATGAATTGTTGGTATATGGTTTGTTGTATGTGATGATAGTTGTGTGTTGTATGTATGAAATTCGGATTTGAATTTAAGGAACTTGGGATATGTGCTTGAGCTATTGTGGGTGTGTTAAGGGTAAGATTTTGGGTTTTGAGATAAAAACAGTTGAGTTATACCAGTTTCGAGATATGAGGAGTGGTTTGGATCTCAGTTGGCCAAAAGTCCGTGTGAGAGTGCCGGGGGAGTCAAGTAAATAAGGATAAGGAGGGGGTTCCTTTCTTATTTTTTCCTTTCTCTTTCTCTCTCTACGCTCATTTTCTCTCTACCTCTCTCTAGATTTTATCGAGTGTGTGAGGCTATAAAAGAGTTGTGAGCTTAGTTCAGCACTTGTGGTGAGAGGAGAAACAAATTTGTGGAAGATTTGGCTCAAGACAGAAGATTCTCAAAGAACTTAGATTTAAATTTGGAGACTTTTAGAGATAAGGGAAGCTTACTCATGGTTGATTTGGTGTTTGTGTATGTTGACATGTTGATTAAATGCTTTGGAATCGATTGAATTTTGATGAAATTGGTCATGTAGTTGGTTTTTTGAAAAATGGGTTTTGAAAAGGGAATTTGAGATTTGTAGATAATTTGTGGATAAAATTGTTATATAATCGGTTAGAAAGGTATTAGAAGTGATTAAAATTGTTTTGTGACATTTGTTGTTGATTGATTTGGTCAAAAATAGGTGTTGGTGAGTTATTTGAGAAGAAAAAGATCGAAAATCGCAATCCAGCGATTGAGCTCTCGCTCAGTGACGGAAATTCTTACTCAGCGACGGATATTTCAGTCGCTGGAAGTTGAACTCTCACTTAGTGACAGAAATGTTCGCTTAGTGACAAATTTTGAGGTCGCTGGAAGTCCACTCACTTAGCGACGGTCGCTTAGTGGCAGATTATTCGCTCAGCGACAGAAGCTAATGCTCTCTGTTAAGTCATTCGCTTAGCGACAAAAATGTTCGCTTAGCTATGGATTTTGCGATGGATTTCTCGCTCAATGACGGAAACGCTTGCTGAGCGAGAGAAAGCATAGTTTTTTCTTTTTTCTTATTATTTTTGTTGGTTGTTGATGACTTTATTGATTTTCATGAATGTCAAATGTATATTTTAAGTTAAGTGGGTGTTTAAATGGTTTTCTAAACTAGTTTTTAGGTTTTTCTTTATCATTATTGTTGAGGAATTATGTGATAAGTTGTAAGTGTCTCGCTGGGTGAAACATGTGTTCGCTAAGTGAGAATTCTTCCTGAGACTTGATTCCTCTCTAGAATTGATCTCGCTGAGTGAGACTTATACTCGCTGAGCGAGGACCTTTGAAGAGAGAATATGCTCTCTATATGAAAGGTACTCGCTGAGCGAGCATATGGATCGTTGAGCGAGCATGTAATTCTATTTTGTTGTGTGAGAATTTTCAAAGGTATGTGTTGCTTGGACATTGTCTTACCTGTTGACCATGCAAGAGACCAGTTTGGGCGTGCATAGGGTTGATTTGTGGTTGATGGTGACTGTTGGACCACAGGTGGTGCTGCGTAAGCCACGTGGTGATATGTTGATACATATGTACATGATATGATGACTGTTGTGGTTGAGTTGATGGTTGTGAAGATATGTTGACACATATATGTATGATATGATGATTGTTGTGGTTGAGTTGATTGTTGTGATGACTCATGCATTTGCATGCATATGTTGTTGGCTGAGGTTGTGTGGCCTCATGCCATGTGCGATTAGGCATAGAAGTTGGAAAGTTGACAGGAGCTGCGACTCAGACAGGCCTCCAACCTAGTACCTGGATAAGAAGTAGGGTCTAAAAACTAGGACCTAGGGGATAAATGGATGGGTAATCCAGCAGGGGGCCAAGGCAGTGCAGGTCTTGTGTCGAGGTATACCACCACTCACATACACTTATCTTGACAACCATAAGTTTATCCAACGGATCAAAGTTTTGGCAATTCTTGAATGGTGCTAGATGGCCATGGTAAGGGATAAGACATGGCTGATCGCTTGGAATGTTAAAAATCTCTCGAGAGTCGTGTCATTCATACATTGACATATGAGGTTGACACAATAGTGTGTGATGTTGTATGTGATATACTGTAATGTGTGTAAACCCATTTGTGGACAAATTTGGTTTCCATATTGGTGTGATTAATGATTTTGATTATGTTGGATTAAACATTATATGTTGGTTTTTGTTTCATAAGCTTACCCTTGCCTTGTTTTGTTATTGATTGAATGTCTTGTTACTATTGTTGTGTTACTGTGACTGTGATGATCACATCATTTTGGCGTGGGAGCAGAGGGAGAGGCGTCTGCAGATCCAGCTTCTCAGAGCTGATGGAGAAGGTCTCAGATGGAGACTTTTGGAAGCCTTTTTTGGGTGGAGCTTTTCTGGAAGCTTTTTTTGTTTCCTTTTGGATTTGATGTCTCTATTGTATAGTTGACTAACTATAGGGAGTTTGTTGTTGTATATAACCTTATTTGTATATTATATCATTGGATTTGTATATATTTTATACTTATGAATGGTGATATAATCATGATTATCTTAATGACTAAACATATGGGTAATGTACGAGGAATGTGAGTAGTACTATAGCGACAGAGGGTTGTTACAGTGTCAACTTTGCCTCTCATAAAACCATTTGCAATAAGAAAACTGCTCAGTATGTCATACCAAGCACAAGGTGCTTGCTTAAGACCATACAAAGCCTTTTTATGTTTGAACACGTGGTTTGAAAGGATTGGATCTTCAAAACTAGGAGATTGTCTAACATAGACTTCTTCCTCAATGAATCCATTTAAAAAGACACTTTTAACATCCATTTGAAAAAACTTAATGTTTTTATGAGCAGCAAAGGCAAGCATAATTCTAATAACTTCTAATCTAGCTGCAAGAGTAAAAGTTTCACTGAAGTCAATAACTTCTTGTTGATTATACCCTTGTGCTACTAACCTTGCTTTATTTCTTATTACCTTTCTATTTTCATCAAACTTATTGCAAAAACCCATTTTGTTCCAATGATGCTTTTATGTTTTGGTCTAGGAACAAGAACCCATACATCATTTCTTATAAATTAATGCAATTCTTTTTCCATGGCTATAATTCAGTCATCATCTGTGAATGCTTCTTTAATAGTTTTTGGCTCGATTTTTTAGACTAGAATGTATAATGCTTGGTTTCTCAATGATGACCTTGTCTTGACTCCTTCAATCCGTTCTCCAATGATCTGATCTTGTGGATAATAGGTTACAAATTTTCAATCTTTGTGAGTTTGTTTCATCTGATCATCAGTCTGCTGTTGTTGTGGGTTGTCTTCTGATTACCTCACTTCGTCTGTCCTATGAGATAAAACGATCCTATCTGCAAATCTGCAAGATCGTCTTCCAAATCTAATAGTCTCCTATCAAGGGTCAGTGTATCATTGAATTTAACATGAATGGATTCTTCTACAATAAAAGTTCTAGAGTTAAATACTTTATATGCTTTTGATGTATCAGAATATCCTAGAAAGACACCTTTATCAACCTTAGAGTCAAAATTTTCCAATTGATCCCTAGTGTTGAGAATGTAACACTCACATCCAAAAGGATGAAAGTATAAAATGTTGGGTCTTCTACCTCTTCACAATTCATAAGGAGTCTTTTTTATCAACGGTCTAATCAATATTCTATTTTGAACATAACAAGCTATATTTATAGCTTCTGCCCAGAAGTACTTAAGAATTGAATTCTTACAGAGTGTGGTTCTAGCCATCTTTTGTAGAGTTTTACTTTTCCTTTCAACTAACCCATTTTGTTGTGCCTCAATATTATATAGATTGTTAAGCATCTTAGCAGTAAAAAGAATAGATTTATCATTTCTTGTAACTGTGCATGATTCCTTGTTGAAAGAGACAATGAACCCACTATCACATAATTGACTTATGCTAAGTAGGTTATACTTCAGTCCTTCAACACATAGCACATTATCTATAGAAGGAAAAGGTGGCTTACCAACTTTACTTATACCAATGATTTTGCCTTTTCCATTTCCTCCAAACAAAATAGTTCCTTCATGTGGTTGGAGGTCTAGGAACATAAACCTTTCTCCCGTCATGTGACATGAGCATCCATTGTCCAGGTACCAAAATGAATCCCTCCTTTTTCTTATTAAGGATATCTCAAGTATTACTTCTTCAGTATTCGCCACGAGATAGATGTTAGCCTTTTCCTTGTGTGAACTGCTACTACTACTATCCATATCTTCCCAGATTGCTAGAAGATTCTTCTTTTTGTTCCTTTTCTTTGTGTTTCATACCCTTTTTAATTTAGGGCACTCAGTCTTCATATGTCCAGGCTTTTTTCACTCAAAGCATATAATTTCATTATTTTCTACTTAAGGAGGCTTCTTGAATCTGTTATCTTTTCTTCTGGAAGATTGCTTGAATCTTCCTTTCTTTTTAAGCATCTTTTTGAACTTTTTAGTCATAAGAGAAATCTCATCATCTGTGGAACCACCTGAGCTTTCGTCTGATCCTTCGATTCATCAAACTGAACCTTCAAGGCTTTGTTCCTAGATTTTGTCTCTGTTCTTTTGTCTACTTTTCGACTGGTTTCTCCAATCTTTAAAGCCATAGAGTCATTGCTCTTAATCTTATCCCTTTTAAAGAGATGAACCTCATGGACTCTTAAGGCTCCCAACAACTCATCAAGAGTTAAAGTCTTCATATCTCTACTTCAGCTATGGCTATAGCTTTAGGTTCCCATACTTTTGGAAGACTGTCCAAAATTTTAAGGTTGTTTTGAGCTTTAGAAAACTCAACACCAAGACTCTTGAGTCCATTGAGAATTGTTTGAAATCTTCCAAACATCTCATCAATGGTTTCTGTCTCCTTCATGGTGAACATCTCATAGTGTCTTTGAAAAGTTGCTGCTCTTTTCAAACGAACATCTTCAGTACGTTCATGTGTTATGTGTATAACATCTCACGTCTCCTTTGCTGATTTACAGCTACAAAATGTTATATTTAGTTTTAGATAAGGCACAAGTTATAATATACATAGCCTTTGCATTCTGTTGAAACATGTTGAAGTCATCTTGATTGTATTCATTTTCTGGGCTTTGCTATAATGAGATCTCCGTGAGTTATGATTCTCCAGATGCTGTAATGAATGGACTTGATGTACATTTCCATTCCATCTCTCTAGTAAGCATAATCTTCTCCATTGAAGGTTGGAGGCCTTGTCAATGATGCTCCTTTAGGAATAAACTATCTTTTAAGGTTTGCCATAAGGATCTTTTCTTCTATCACTTGTTAAGGTGCTCAACCTTTAGAGGCTGAGCTCTAATACCAAACTGTAAAAAACAAAGAGAACACAAGAATAGGGGTTGAATTGTGTTATTAAAAAATTTCGCAAAAACCTTTTCAAGAACATTAAGTCTAAAGTGTTAAACAATAAGTTTTTCAAAAGATTTTTAAAGAAAGATTAAGGAAAAACATAAACCAGAGAGACACAAGGAGTTTATATTGGTTCGTCTCACCCTAGAGACTACGTTCAGTTCTTGGCAAACTACCAAGTCCCACTAAGTAAAACAAGATACAAGTATTCTTTTATCCAAGCCTCTTCAGGCTCAACCCAAGTAGTCTTTAACTTGCCTCTCCAAGCAAAAACCCAAGTATTCTTTAAATCAAAGCCTCTTCAGGCTTCTACCAATTCTTTAGTGAAATGGTTGAGTGCAAGTTGTCACACTTAAGCTATCATTTTGACATACGAATGTGCATTGAAGCTCAAGGAAGTGTTTACAAGCAAAGAATTCAGAGATTACCGATTGAAAGAAAGTTTTTCAAAAGATCCACACACACACACTATATATATATATATATATATATATATATATATATATATATATATAAGATTGAGGTCTCTTCTTCTATTTATAGGATTCTCCCAAAAGTGTCTGTTGTAAGTGCTACAGGAGACATCTTTTGTTTAGCGTTGTAAAAGTAGAAAAGAGTTATTAAAGCATTAAATGCAGCATTTAATGCCTTTCACCAACCAGTTACTTTAATAAGATGAAGTAGTTTGCTTATCTAGCCTTTTGTCATACTCAATCTTGTTACAACGGGCATTTTTTGTACTGACATTTGCACACATATTCCTTCATTTACGCGTAAGGTAAGCTTTTATTGAGGATAGGTACGTAAACATCTTTTCTTTCGAGGTAGTTTTCTTTTTTTCAACAAAAGAACTCAGATCAACAAAGCATCGTTTGAAAGAGTTAGTTATTGAATCTTTTAAGAGAAAGAAAGGAACGCGTGGACAGACGATAGCGAAAATGTGCAATATTAATGAGTAATCAGACAATTGTTCAATAAGACTGTTTGTTATTATTAAAACAAAGTAAGGGTCATAAAATCGTCCTCGGTCTTAACAAATATGTATAAAAAATTATATTTTATATAATTAAAAAATAGATAATATGTATATTTATATCTAATAAAATGAGTGATGCGTTAAAAAGAAATGAATTAATATTTTTTAAAATATTTTTCCGATTTTTTCTTTTTCTTTTGATTTTTTTTGTTGGGATAACTTGCCAACTTGTCATTGCATAACTCACCAACCCGCCTTTTATCTTTTAGCGGGTCAATCCGTTAACCCACTTCTAAACAAAACAGGTGTATTTTTTAACCCACTTTCCAGCAGTGGGTTAACCCGCCGACAGGATGGGTTGATCCGCTTTGCCACCCCTAATCACCACCACTGCTATCATTGCCATCGTCATCGCTTCCACCACCCTACATGGTGGTGTTGGTGATCTTAACAACAATGGCGACAACGACAATAGTGGTAATGGTGGTGGTGATAGCAATAGTGGTGGTGATGTTAGCGACATCGATGATGGCGAGGGTGGTAGCAGTGACAAGGTGGCAATAAATTTGAGATTTTATATATTTTTTTAATTTTTGATAATTTGTAAACATTAAAAAATTAAATTAAAAGTTACTTTTTAAAAAATTATATGTAATATGTAATTTTAACAAAAGAGTATTTTTGTCATTTAAACACAATTTATATCTCATCCTATCATTATCTAGTCCTTGTCAAATACAAGACAGATAACACAATAATGTTATTTAGTTTGTTATTTATTGTGTACAAAACATTAGATAGAATTAAAGTTTGTATTGCTCTTATCATATTCTATTCTTGTCATGTTCTTATATCCTATCTTATCATATTATATCCTAACAATCAAACAGACTTGTAATCTTTAATGTTTCCATTAATCAAGTTTTTCGTACTCTCATTGGTATTAATAGTGAATAAATTTTACCATTAACCAATAATGATTTATGCAGGAAGTTATTTCTATTGACATCACAATTGTCATTTGCTTTTATGCCATCAATTAATTGCAACTCTTTAATATCCTAACCATATACCATTAACCAATAAGGACTATTGTGAATGGCCAAACTCTCTCTCCGAACATTTAACGTAGTTGCATATCCAAGACTCAAACTCGAGACTACTTATTAAGTTGAAATAACTCTGCACCAATTGATCCACGTGCGCGGTAATTTATTTATTATTATTTTTTTGAGAACTTCTTTATGCTACTTCTTATATTCATCCTTTTATTATTTCTTTTAAATATTAATGCTAACGCAACTTATCATATAGCTTATACACTTGACAATTTCATAAACTATACAAATGTCATACATTCCTTTGTCACTTTAATTGCTACTAGATAAATCTTATGTTCATGTAATATTTATTGGTTTTGTTTCACTTAACTCATTTTATACTTTATAATGTTTTATACATTCCCACCTTTCATGTAAATCTTCTTTCTATTAATGCCTTACTTTCTCAATGAAATTAGTTAGTTGAAAAGTTAGTCAAAAGTTAGAAAGTTAGTTGAAAATTGAAAAGTTAACAAGTAGTTGAAAGCTAAAAATTGTTAAACTTGTTTATTGAATTAAAATTGTTTGGAAAAATTATTTGTTGAAATAGTTGATACATGTAAAATGACAAAAATGAACATGTTTATATGATATTTTTATATAACTTTTAATTTCATTTTATTGATAAAATATATTTTAGGATTTTTTATTTCTTGAAATATTTTATTACATATCAATTATTTTAATTACTTTTTTTAGTTTCAATTATTATATTTTTTTCATATTATGTATTTTAATATTAATATTATATTATATCTTAAAATATTTCTAACAAGTTTAAAATAACATAAATTAACATACACTTAAGTAGATGTCATATTTACATTATGTTGATTAGTGTAATAATTAAAATATTTTAAAATATAATGTTAAAATAATATAATAAATAATATAAACAGTTTAATGGTTAAAATAAACATTATACTATTAAAAATATCCAAAAATAATAACAGACATAAAATAAAACTAGCATAATAACTCGTGCCTAGAACGAATATTAAGTTTACACTTTATAATATGCTACTTTTTTATATTATTATGAGTATTTAAATATATTTATCAATTTTTTATTGAATATATATACATATATATATATATATATATATATTTAAATAATTTTACATTTATACATGTCTTATATCATTTTAATTTATATAAACACATTTTTAGAAAATATTATATTTACAAATATATTCGCATTTGTGTATAACTTAGATATATACATAATTTTAATAAGAAATGTTAATCATAAAATGATGCTTACATAATATTTCTTTTTTAGTGATTTCGAGTTAGTTTAATTCATTTCTAGTTCTATTTTCATGTAATATTTTCATCCTTATGTATGGAAAATAATTAGGTCCTTTAAGATGTTAGTTATGATTCAAATCCCGATGTCATGCATGAATATATGTATTTTTAATACATATGTTGTCTTAATTGGATAAATTCTATATTGAATATATATATATATATATATATATATATATATATATATATATATACGTATATCTTAATTGATTGGATAAAGTAATTAGATGCTAATTGACTCATTAATTGAATATATATGTGTCTCTTAATTGGATAAATTATTTACAATTTTAAATAATTTTTTAAATGGATTGATTGAATTCAATGTTCAATTTGTGAAAATCAATAATTGGAATCATTACAATACTTGAATCTTCAAAACGATTACTCAATTGATTATATAAAAAATAGATATAATTACTTTCATTAACTTGATTATGCATTTTTATTAATTGAAAATACATTTTTTAAAAAGATCTTTATATATATATATAGGGACTGTATCAAGTGAAAGGGCCTTTTTCATGTGAGAGTGAGAAAAATAGATATTAACCATTAGATCTTATCATAAATGGTCAAGATTAAAACATACAAAGTCATGTGAACTTTTTAAAAAATCACATGACTTTTTAAGAGGTCACATGACATTAAATCTTGACCCTTCATGTATGGTTGTATGATCAAGATTAACTCCTCTCACTCTCATATAAAAATGACCCTCTCACTAGATATGTCCCCTATATATATATATATATATATATATATATATATCCTAAATAGTTTTGCAAAACACACTATTATTTGACAACTAACTTTTTTTCAATAAGCTTGTATTAGGATGACTTTGTTTGTTAATTTAAATCTTCATTATCCTCTAAAGAAGAATAGAAAACAAATTAGCTTTTTGATCAATCAAGAGATAAAAGAATTAAGCTAAGTTTTGTGGGTACTTATAGATTAAGTATCATTTTTAAGTTTAATTTAATATAACTTTGTATTTATTATCTTAGTACAATATTTATTATGAATTACAATATAACATGGTTCATAATAATAACAATAATAATGCATAAATGTCAAAATTTGATTTGATGATTGTAAAATATTGAAGATTAAAATAATGAAAAATAATAAAAATAAATAAATTATTCAACATAGAAAAAAAAATCGTATTGAGATATGACATAATTTGCATTGGTAGATTTATATTTAATAAAAATTAATTGTGTGTGTATGTATGTATGTATGGATGTATGTATAATGCTATCACATTATACATTTGTGTGATTTAGTCGTAATTTAATTTAATATCAATGTTCCTTTAAAAAAAATTGTACGAATTAGATTAAAATTGATAAATATCAATTTAAAATTTTAGATGATTTACTTAGAATTTATTTATTATTTTTAATTTATTAATTATTACTTTATTTGTATAATAATCTTTGTAATTAAATTGTGATATTTTGAGTATGAATTATTCTAATTAGAATTTGATTTAATTGAAATCAAAACATTATTTATTTATAGATTTAGTTTTCTAATAATCAAATTGACATAAAATAATTTTAAGAAGGAAAAATTCTTTTGGCAAAATAGAATTATTTTAATTATGATGCACAAGATAAAAAAATAAAAAGCATGTTAAAAATAATATAAAAAGATATAAGTCTATCTTAGAGAAAGAAGAAGAAAAATAATATTAATGCAAATTGAAAAATATCAAAATTTGGTGTGATATTTATAAAATTCTAAACTTTAAATTAATGAAAAACATATTTAAAAATAAGTTTGAGTTAAAAAGGAATGGATTTCGTATTCATATATGACATTATTCACACTCAAAAATAGTACCAAAAGCATCCAGGATTCAGGAATCAATATTTAAGTCTTTCTTACAACAACAACAACCATTGTTATTATTGTTGTTGTTATTATTATTATTATTGTTTATCAAAATATTATTATTATTCTTATCATTAATAGAATGATTGAGTGATATTGTAGGTATAATTTATTTTGATTATATTTAATTCAACTAATTTTTAATAATATAACTAATAATTTATAAATTGATTCAAATCGATATTTGATTTAATATATTTATTGACTTTATTAAAATGATGTTGTTAAAAAAATAAAAAAGTATAAAACAGTTTAGAAAGAAAAATGAAGAAATTTAGTGTTTGTCACGTGCTATTAGCTTATTACTATAATAAATAAATTTTAGAGAAAAGAAACTGAACATGACGATAACAATTGGTTTTTGACTCAAGAAATTAAGATTGCTTTTTCTAATATAGTAAAATTCTTCTTCTTTTAAAAAAATATTTTTAAGCCTTTTTTTGTCATATGAAAATGTATAAATATATTTTAAAATTTTGTATTATTCAAGTCAATTTGGATTTAGATTTGAAATTAAATTAGATTAAATTTGACAAATATTAATTTCAAAATTTGAATAATCTATATAAAATTATTTGTTATTTTTCATTTATTAATTTAATACTTTATGAGGAGGGATCGAGTTACTCCCAAAGTAATTATAAAGAAGTTACTTCCTATTCTTACCCTTCATTTTCTTTTAATATAACGGCCAAAGACGAATCATTTGATAAAACCATTAGATTAGAAGAAAATTAAGGATTGAGATGGGTAGCAACTATGTTAGAATTAGTTTGTTGACTTTTATAATAATTATCCTAAAAGTCATAGTAACAATGATTTTTTATTGATAACCATGTAAAAGTTTTTACATTGACAGTGCATGGCCATTAAACTCTTTCTTTCTCTCTCTCTTTATATATATATATATATATATATATATATATATATATATATATATATATATATGGGTGAGAATCAAGTTACTTTAAGAGTAACTTTTGGTAGAGTTACTTCATTCAAGAACTCTTTATATATATTAAGCTTCAACGATCCAGCTGTTGAATATTTTAATATTATGTCAATGATCATGCACACCAAATTTTAGATAAATCAAACATTTGTAGCTAGTTAATCTTATAGTCGATATTTACTTATAGTTTAAAAAAATATATTATACGTTAATTTGAATTTATTTAATGAAGTATTAAATAGTTTTCAAAGTTTATAAAAATTTGTAGGTTTGATCTATTCAATAAAATCTTTTAATTTAACGGTTAAATATATTTCAAGAGTTATATTGGAAGGAGTAATTTTACCAAGAGTTACTCTTGGAGTAACTTGATCCTCACTATACACACACACACACACACACACACACACACACACATATATATATATATATGGGAGGAGTCAAATGATACCGGTGTAACTTACACCAATTATTACACCATTCAATAACTTGATATAGAATGTAATTTTTATCGATCCAACCGTTGAATTATAATTTCATATTACCAAGATTGTGTGTCAAATTTTGTCAAAATTGAATAAGAACAAAAAGGTAATCAAATGACTCATGTTTTACTATATTTTGAAAAGTATATATTACGTCTATTTTGATTTATATGAATAATGTATCAAATAATTTTGGATTAATATAAAATTTTGTACATATGATCTATGTTCAAGGAACTTTCAATCCAACGGTGGGTTTTGGGATAAAATTATCCAATTAAAAATTATTGAATGGTGTAATAGTTAGTGTAAGTTACACCGTTGTCATTTGATCCCTATATATATATAAGATCAGGATCCATTGATACCAGGTGTCAAAGTTAGTCAAATTACACCTTCAATAACTTTTTGTAGAACAAAAATTTAACTAATCCAACCGTTGATTTGTGTGATATTATCTTCATGACCATGTATATCAAATTTCATATCATTTGGACCTTTTTAGACATATTATCTAATATTGAATATTTACATGTATTTTAATATCATATTATACTTTAAAATAAAGTGATGTGATGAACTATTAAATAATTTTAAAACTGTATGAAATTTTGTATACTTAATCTCATTAATAAGAACATCAAATTTAACTGTTGGATTGGTTAAATTTTTATTCTACAAAAAGTTATTGAATGTGTAATTTGATTAACTTTGACACCTAGTTTTAACAAATCTTGACCCATATATATATAGGTCAGGATCCGTTGACATCAGGTATCAAAGTTAGTCAAATTACACCTTCAATAACTTTTTGTAAAATGCAAATTTAACCAATCTAACCGTTGAATTATGTGATATTATCTTCATAATCATGTATATGAAATTTCATACCATTTGGACTTTTTTAGATATATTATCTAACATTGAATATTTACATATATTTTAATATCATATTGCACGTTAAAATAAAGTGATTTGATGAACTATTAAATAATTTTGGAATTGTATAAATTTTTGTATGCTTGATCTAATTAATAAGAACATCAAATTCAATAGTTGGATTGGTTAAATTTGCATTCTACAAACAGCTATTAGAGGTGTAATTTGACTAACTTTGACACCTAGTGTCAACGAATCCTAACCCTATATATATATATATAAGGGGTGTTTCAAATGAGAAATTTCTTAAAATGAGAAATGAGAACTATTAATAGTAGTCATTAAATTACAATTAAAAATAATTAAATGCTAAGATTAAAACTTAATTAAACACCTTTGATGAGACACCATAGTTTCCACCTTCACCACCACCGCCACTACCACCATTGTCGCCATCACCATTGCCACTACCACTAGCACCAATCACACGCTTTCTGGGAAACTTTCCAAGTGGTCACCCATCCCAAAATTACTCCAAGTCAAGCACGCGTAACTATGGAGTTCTTAAGTGATAGGCTACCGAAAAATAGATGCATTTTGTTGGTATAGGTAGCATTTATTAATTCCTTCAAGCTATTTTCAACTATATAGTCCCATACCTGCACAGCCTCTGGATCCCTCTCATTCCGGTGTGTATTCAATTCATTCATGTGTCCCTTCCGCTGAAAGCCTGCCAAGAGCTGCTCCTTGTCCGTGTCTTATCTCTTTTGCACCGACGATCACTCCTTGCCCTCGTCAGCACTCGGAATGTTACAACAGCAACGACGACAATGGCGGTGGTAATAGTGGTGGAGGTGGTGATAATGATGTTCTTATTATAGGTGATTAATTGGATTTTTTTTAATTATGATCTAAGGGCTATCATTAAAAGTTCTTATTTTCTCATTTGAAATGTTTCCTATATATATGGGGGGGATTTGCTAACGTACATATACTTATTTTTTAGTTAGAGTACATTAGCAAGCTACAACGTAGGTGTATTTTAAGTTACATTATAATTATAGCTTAAGAACATACTCCAACTAAAAACCAAGAGTGTGTACATTAGCAAACTCCACAAGCATTTGTTAACCTAAACACACTTGTTTTTAGTTGGAATATGTTAACAAGTTATAACTATGATGGCTTCTACGGTGGACCACGTACTAATATGGTCTATGGTGGACCAAAGTTTGTAATCAGATACAAAAGGTTGCAACTGTTTTTTTTTTTTTTATGCCTTATTAGCTATATTTTAAAAAATAGCATAATGGATTTTAGGAGTATTTGAGTCCACCAAAACCCTCCTCACCCTTCCTCCCTACACCACGCTACCGCAGTGGCCAGACACCCCTCCTCCCTGCACCAAGCTGTCACAGCGGCGACACCCAACCCCACTGCCCGCGTGTGGTGCAAAATCAGCATCATCAGGGACATATCAAAAATAACTTTGACGAGGTGGCCATTAACGACCACAACAGCAAGCGAAGGGTTGCGGATCTTGTGAAGTTGTTGTGCGGGTGGAGGTTTTGTGAAGCTTGACGATATAGGTGTAGAATGTGGCGGAGACGTGATGACGGTGTAGGTACTTCACCTGCGCAAGATTCTCGTTTGGGACATCGATTTTACACTTTGCTGTCACAAAGGATGCATGTTTGGGGGTAAGATTCCTGTCCGGGAGGTGTGCGAAATTGCAGCCCCACCAACCTGCGAACTCTGCATGTTTGGGGGTAAAAACTCTTCTTCTTAGGATCACCTGCATCAATGTCAACAAGTTGATTCTCAGCTTCCATCAATGTTCCACAAGCTTCTTGTGTGAAAACCAACAAATAGGTTGATTCTCAGCATCCATCAATGTTCTGCAAGCTTCCTGTGTGAAAACCAACAATACAGAAAACTACGAGAAGAATAGAGGGAGGATAATGGGGGGTGTGGATATGGAGGCTAGGGATTAGAGGCACCAGTTTGAGAAAGGATGACAATTATGGAAGAAGAATTAATTAGCAATAATAATTTTAATTAACAATAGTAATTTTAATAAGTAAAAACTGACAAAAAGGGATACTAGTAAGTTATCTCAACCATTCATTATTAAATTATTAAATCAAATGGTCAGGACGTATTTGTCCACCATAAACCATATGAGGCACTGGTCCACCTTAGCCTCAGTCTATAACTATAATGTATCTTAAAATATACCATAGTATAACTTACTAACGTACTCCAACTAAAAAATAATTGTGTGTGCCAGTGTTCATATATTATTGTTGATATTTTTTTTACCTTTTCATTGCATGTTACTTATCTCTTTTTTTCTTCCCTCACCCCCTCTTGATGTCCTCTTTAGTCCCCTCCTTTCCCCTTTTTATCTTCGATCCTCTTGTTCTTGTTTTTGCCAACTTCACCCTCCTATTTATCCTTTATTATTGTTTTTTCCACTTAGATCTTCCTTTTATTAATTTTTTTCTCTTTTAATATAACCATCATTTTTCTGAATATAAATTTTAATTATTTAAGTTTCATTTATAATAAATCATTAAAGAACACAGAAAAAGTTCTGAGATTTTTAAAAAAATTAAAAAGAATAAAGGTAAAATATTTTTTTAGTTTCTGAAAATATTTTAAAATGTTGATTGTAATTCCTACAAAAATTTTATACGCTTTTAGTCTTTATATTTATAAAAAATGATGTGATTTTACACCTGTTTCTATTAAAATGTAGAAACTGAAAATGTATAAAAATTTTATAAGAATTAAAATTAACATTTCACAATATTTTGAGGGAAAATAAAGATATTTTGTCTAAAAAATAATTATTTCAATTTTAGTTTAAAAACAAAAAAATAATAAATATGAAATATGTAAGTAATACCAATGCCACCATAAAAGCCTGCAAGCCAACAACCGGGCCTGCCAAAGCAACTCCCATCCACATGACCTGATGCCTGATTAATGAATATGGGTGTTTGACAAAAATTTTAGGTCTTGAAAATAATGGCGAAATAAACAATTTTTTTACTACTTCCTATACAAATATTTGAAATAAGAAAGAAAATGAAAATAAGATAATGTTTCTGCATTTTTTTAAATAAAGAATAAAACATTTTTTTAACTTAATAAATCATAAATTCTATAGTGAGTTTAATTAACTTTAAAACTGAAAATTTTTAAATTTTACATTTATAAAATCTGATTTTAAGTATTGAACTTATAAAATTTTTAAATCATATCTATATTAATATTCAAAAATAATTTCTTATATCATCCAAAATTAGCATTTAATCTTATAATTATTTTTTTATTTTTTCATTTTTACTCTCCATGTTTTAATAAAACTTATCATTTGACATTTTTAAATTATATTATTTATTTTAATTTTTAATAAAACGATAAGAGCTCAAACTTAACTTAAAAAACTTAAAATTATAATTATCTAAAAATATATTTTTGTTTATAAAATAAAAATACATAAAAAATTGCATAAACATGTCTTTTTACGTTATTTATATTTTTAGTTAATTTAATAACTAATGTTATTAAGTACCCCAATTCAATAAGTTAACTTAATCACTTTTAACTTTTAATTAAAAAGTATTTTTTTAACTTTTGACTAACTTTTCAACTCTTACGGAGCTTATTACTACTTTTATTAAATAAAGCCTTTCAAGAAACAATACACTGTGACAAACCCAAAGTCACACACGGACTATCGAATAGAAAAAAATTATATTTATCCTAAATAAATAAATATAGATAAAAAAAATCCCAAATAAATATAAATAAAGCAAACTACTAGCTGATTAAAAAAGAAGAAGAAGCAAACTACTGGACTATTAGGAAAAATTCGCCCATATCTTTGCATAAAGGTATAATTATTTCTCCTATCCATTTTTATATATTATTTACAGTATCTTATCTCGAGCATTTAATGTCTAATAAAATATATGATTTAGGGAGTTTATCTTGAAAACTAGCTAGCTAGTGTTTTTCAGATTCTCATAATCGTAGTTCTAAGTTTTAATTTCTTTATATTTGGAGAATTTTGTAACGGACACCGAATGGTGCATCAGTACCCCCCAGACCGTAAACCGTTAACTGTAGTAGTTTTGTTATTTTAGTTCTGTGCTCTGTTTTTTTCATTTAAATCATTCACATAAGTTTTGATCAATTATTCATCTTATCAACCCTTAACTCTTGTTGTTTGCATTTTAACTCGTGAATTCGATTTCCTCTTGATAACTTCCAACTATGATGTGTTAAGAAACATTTTTGCAGAGCTTCGGTTTATGGGCACCATGACACCACCAGGCCTTGGTCCTTGGTCTCTTTCACAAATACTACGTTGGAAGCTACTGCAACTTTTTTCCAAAATCTACAGATTCTTTCCTCACTAACCACGCCTAGGTTCTCCTACATGCATCACTTCCAAATTTTATTCTCTCATAAAGTCTTCATTTTAATGGGATTTTGCTATTCTCAAATGAGTTAAGAAATATTGCGTATTGAATTGCCGTTGAGAAATTTTTGGTGTTGATTGATTATTCGTGGCCCCAGAAAGCTTGGGCTTTTCCTTGCGTTGGTTTTGATTGTTTTAATGTTTTGGTCTACTAGTCCATTAAACAAAACAACTAAACCGACATGCACTGGGCCCAACAGAAATACCCAGAAGAGGAAAGTGTAAAAGATTCACTTTCAGCAGAAAAAAACTTAAATTCAAAATGCTCTTAATCGGTCGAAGTTCCATTCAAATGAATCTGAATTATAAATGTAGACAAAGATACTAACATTTTTGAATCTTAATTCAAACATCGTGCTTTTAAATGATGTTAAAATATGTTCAAAAAGAATGTTAGAAAGTGTGTTATTAGATTTGTCTTTTATGTAATTTCCACTTCCTAATACACAAAATTCTCCTCTTATATAACGTTAACTTTCAACGGAAATAAACTTAAATTGAAAACATTCTCTTAGTCAATCCATGCAAATGAATCTCAATTATAAATGTAGACACAGATACTACAATTTCTAGATCTCAGTCCAAGTTCGCACGGCAGATTGAACTAGACAACTGTTGAGAGGCAACCAGACTCTTGCATAACAAATACAGCTATTTTCATGTCAGCTCAAATAACTCACCGCCTATTTGTTTTGCAGTGCAATTGGCGTTTCGTAAATGAAAGAAATTTAACTTCAAACAAGTGTTTCGGGACGCGAAAGAAAACCTGTTTGTGGCAATGAAAAACATAGGATGCGCTTGATACACACTAAGGTATAATATAAGGAGAACAACACAGAACAAACATTTAAATTACAGAATAATTTTTTATTTTGTACATTATTTGATCAACAATGGATAACACAAGTAAAAAATGTGAAATTTACTATAATACATTTTTTAATATTAATTATCTTATAAAATTCATATAATATAATTCATATTAATTATCTTAATACAATGACAGTGGCGACGGTAGCAGTGGCAGTAGTGGTGGCAATAGTGACGACGATCATGGTGGTGGCGGCACAAAGATGGTGGTGGCGACGGCAGCAACGGAGAGTGGTAATCGTGGCAACGACAATGGTAGTGGTGGTGGAGGTGACGATTGTAGCGGTGCCAATTACAATAGTGGTGACAATGGTGGTGTGGGAGAGACAAAAGAGAGAAAATATAATTGTTAAATGAGAAATAAAAATAAGTATTTTTTACTTGAGACAAAAAATTGTCTCAGAGTGAACTTTTATCATGTCCTTTATCATTTGATTTGTGTTATCCCTTGACCTTTTTTAATTCAAACAGGGAACATTTATTTTTGTATTGTCTAATACCATTTTTTTAACAAATCAAACGGACCCATAAACAAAGAAGAGTTGTTAAGTGTCAATTGGTAAAATCAAATAGTATCAACATCAAGTTTTGAAATCTTAGCCAAATAAAATTTAGAGTTTGATTTTTACTAGCATTCATTAACTGGTTAGTTTTATTTAAATTAATTGGAATATAATGAGACAATTTTTTTCTACACTTCGGTTAGAAACAAACAAGCAAAAAGGCCTAAGCATATGCAACATGGTGAATTAATGGGAGAGCTCAAGGATGAATTTAAATAATGGCCACTAACAACTTTGGAGTTTATTGCCTTGCAAAGTTTAAAAAAGAAAAGAAAAACCAATGCTATGATGGGATTCGAATTGTGACAAAAAAAATAGAGGGGAGAAATTTATCGTGGGCCATACATTGTTTAGTGCCAGTAGGCATGCCGAAAATGAAATGGCTCACCATCGTGCATACGCCAGTCAACCTGCCATTCCTATATCTAACTGCCTTTCTTTCTTTCTTTCTTTTATAGACTACATGTATCTTTTTCGAACTTGAGATCATCAGTTAAGCTAAAATAACTTCCCATCAGTTGATCTATACGTTCAATGATTATCTAACTGCCTTTGTCCCCATTATTTTGAGAACTCTGAATTATATATAACTAGTGTAATAATCCGTGCCTTACAGGGGTGTTGAGATTATAATTTATAATTTTTTTAAATTATTATAATTGTAATTTAATTTTCAATAATTATTATTTTATACAAATACATATTAGTAGTTATGTATATAAATATTTTAGAAAAGATATAAAATAAGAGATATTAATAATGAAAAATATTAATGTGTATTAACACATGGTTATATCATTTTAATTTATATAAATGTGTGTTTTAAAAGATATTATTTTATAAATATATTTGCATGTTTATATAACTTAGATATATACATAATTTAATAAGAGATATTAATAATAAAAAATATTTTAAATTATATTTTGTAATTATTAATTTTTTCTTTCAGAAATGAAAAAAATGATTAACATTAATCGTGGAAAAAATAGATTTGTGAGTATTTACACACACACACATATAGTTATGAACATTGATATATTTAAATAATTTTATATTTACAAATGTCTTGTATCATTTTAATTTAGATAAATGTATCTTTTAAAAATAAATCTGCACATATATATATATATATATATATATATATATATATATATGTATATATATAAAGTTTTAATAATAGATATTAATGATTAAAAATATTTAAATATCATTTTTAATAATTGATTTTCCTTGCAATTTTTTTTTTATCCTAGAAGAAGTGAATAACATTAATTAAAGAAAAGAAAAGAAATTTATGAATGTTGGCAAATAACTATGTCCCTTAAGCATATGGTTTGGAGTTTGATCCTAGATTCGTGCGTATAGAATAACATCTGTTGGGAGAGGTTAGCCCCTTAAATGGATTTCTATACCTCGAATGATTAGTCTTTGGCTCTTAGCTAGAGGATACCCTAGGCAACCAAAAGAAAAAAGAAAATTAATGATGAATAAAAAGATAAGATGATGTTTAAATAATGATTTTGCTACTTTTATTTTATTTCGTCTAATAATAATTGATTGACCTCTAAATTTTTCTCTAATAAATAACCTATGTCGTAAGTTTTAAATAAATAAGCTTCAAATATTTTATAATATTATATTTTTTGAAAATTTGTTTTTTATAAATTTTTTCACTCTACAAATTTTTCTATTAGTAAGTGCAAATTTTAACACATAATTAAATACTTATATAAATTAATGTCTTGTACTATTTTAAGTCTTTAGAAATGTTTTTATACATTATTAATTTTGTAAAAATGTGAAAATATAGAGTAGATTTATACACATACATATATTAACATCATTTTAATATTGATATGAATTAAAAATATATGTGATCATATTTTGCAATTATTGATTTTATGATTTAAAATTTAATTTTGATTTAATAGTAATAATAAAAGAAAAAGAGAACATCAGTCAAACAAAAGATATATTAAATTTATGAGTATTTTAACTTACTTTAAGTTATATGCTAAAATTTTTTTTTAAAAAAGTTGATGTTTTCTAACCTTCTTCTAGGTTTTCTTATGTCAGTTAATAATTTTCTTTCTCGTATTCTTTTGGGTTTTTTACTTTTCTTATGTGAGAGATTAAAAAATTTAGCCTTGCTCAATTTTTTACAATATAACTCGATGTAGGTCTTAGTTTAGGAGTGACTCAGTTGTGCTTCTATCTTTTTGCTAATGGAAAATTTCCCAATATCTAATTTTTTGGGGTTGATTTAACTATACTTCAACTTATGCCAATTTATTGGCATGTCAGCTTGAACATTATTTGGTATTATAGTTATTTTATTATTGCATATTTAAACAGTTGTAGTAAGTCCTAATGTAATGATTATTCATCAAGTATAACTAACTAATGAATTCATTAAAAAATTTTAAAATTTGAAAGCATATTATACTATAGGTAAAATATTCAAATTTTATTAATGACTTATTTTTATATAAAAAATTATCAATATTGAAATTATTTTATTATAATATTAGTTATCTAAATGATTAAAGAAGTTTTTTAGATTTAATGTACTAAATTAATTATGCTCAAATAAGTATAAATTGAAAATATAATTTTGAATAAATTATTTCATTATTATTGTTGTTTAAGTATGATTTGTTCATTTTTTTTCTTATATTTATAGTAAGTATTTATTATGGAGATATCATTTCAAAAATTTAGACCAAATGAAAGTTTTGATTGCATCATGTAACATCTTGTTGTGAATATAATCTTTAATGATGTGTAAATATTTAATTTATTAAAATACTCATTTAAAACTATCAAAAAGATAGTAAAACAAAAAATATTTTTAGAGAAAAAAATAAATATGATAGTGGTACGTAATATAAAACTTGGAAAATAAATCTTTATAACAAATTATTATTATTGTTGTTGTTGTTATTGTTAATATTTAATTTGAATTTGATTAAATGTAATGGGACATTCACCTATGATTTAAATATTTCTTAATTTTACTTTTTTCCATAAGTATTCTAGTTTGATTGTGATATTTTATATATGCATCAATTTAATTTTCAATATAATTTTGAAAATATTTTACACTAAATCATATGAGAGTATATATCATTTATAATTTAGTAGTGCTATACTTTATGAAAGAAAGTGACACATTGCAAGAAATGACAATGTGTACCAATGACCTTTTTTAAAATAAATCTTAATTAAAAATTAAAAATAAGATTTGATGAAATACAAAAAGGTTTATGTAGATATACGAAAAGTGTTTCGTACTAATTAATATTTCCTTTTTATAATTTAATGTAATTAGTACCACATAATAAGGTGATTTATATCTTATATATACTAAAAAAAATTATATATATATATATCATAATATATTATCAAATTATATACTTATATGAATTAGTTCTAATTTAATACTAATTTTTTATATTTTGTATTATTTAAGTTAATTTAAATTTAAATATTATTATAATTAATAAATATTGAATATTTTCATGTATTTTTTTCTAAAATTATTTGGTATTTTGAATTTATGAATTGATATTTTTACCTTATTTATATGAAATTTAATTGATTTTTCTAATTTATTTATAAAAATTTTATAATTTATTTGTGATATTTTAAGCATAAAATAATACGATTAGAATTTAATTTAAATTAAAATATCATTTATTGATTTGTTGTCATGAATTAATTATGTTAGATAAACATTTATTATTAATTATATGGGAAATAATAGTACGATAACAATATAATTTATTAATGCTCAAAATATACTGTGATTATGAAAGAATATTGAAATTTCACATAATGGGACAAATAATAAAAAATAAATTATTCTACATGGAAAAGTTTCTATTATTATTTATCATAATTTAAAATAATCATAATTTGAATCTAATATAAATTTGAATCAATATATATATAAAAGTTATCTGTTGATTTAAATCAAAATAATAAATATTGGTCATAATTATAATAATTAATTAAAATCAAAATATATATTAGTCATAGTTACTTTAATTAGTATAATTACATATTTTTATGAATTAAAAATTAATAAAAAAATTAGCTGCATATCTAGAAGATAAATTAGAATGTATACTGATTTTATTTGTCTTAATTAATATAATTTTGTATTTTTATTTAAAAAATAAATTTAAATATACTTTTGACCACTATAAAATTTAAAAATATTTTATCAATAATATTTTAATACCATTGTTCATTTTTAAAGAATCATTATTTTTTTAGCTATTTTTAAAAAATTATTATAACTTAAAAGTAAATAAAATAAGTAAAAATATTATAATCAAGATAAATTTATATTAAAAATATTTAACTAAATTGTAATTTCTGTAATAATAATTTAGATATTAAGGTATTTTTACATAAATATTTAAATGTTGCCTATATATTTTAAAATTGTATTAATAAATGATTTTTGTTAAATATAGATATCTTTTGAATTTATCAAGAATGATTTTAAAAAAAACATTAACTTGTATTATTAGAAACCATTATAAATATTTAAATTTACTTTGTTTGAGATGAAGTTTAGTATATGAAATTTATCTTTTTATGTTTATTGTCTCCACCTTTTACGTAATCAACCGGTTCTTGAACCATTATTATGACTCTTTAATTGCATAGAAAAAATTGAAAATGGAGCGATATATGTTTTTATTTAATTTTTCTCACAAGATTGTCAGAACAATAACCACTTCTATCATAGCATATAGTTCCTGTATTACCAAGAAAGTAAGAAAGATTATTTTTAAAAAATAGTATGGAAGAAATAACGAAGTAAAATATTTAAAAAACTATATATATGAGAATATGGAAAATATCAATTTGAAAAATTCATATGTTAGAGAGATTTTATAAGATGAGAAAAAGTTGAGGTATAAGAAATTTTAAGAGATGGACATTAATAATGTATAAATAATAATAATAAAGTTGTGAAAAAATTGAGAAATTATAACAATGTCTTTCTATGAATACTTTTGAAACTATCTGTGATACATAAAAGAGTCTCGCATATATGCAAATATATACCAATTAACAATGATCAACTCCATCAAAAATAACAAATAAAAAAAAGAAAAAAATATAAGAAAAGGATTACAATTGCATGGATGTAAGAATTACTAATGAAAGAACCAACTCTAACAAAAGAAACTAATTTGCAAAAAAAACACAAATCAAAACATAGAAGAAGCAAGAAAGTCGATTTGATAATAAAAAATTGAGAGTCAATTTGAAGGGACAATAAGAGCAGAAAAGATAAGATCAATCAAAATTAGGCATGACAAACAAACTCGTGTCCGTGGGAATCCACCCGCATCCGCCCCAACTTTGATGGGAAAACCCTGCCTAAACCATGTTCGGGGTCAGGTTTTACCCGATTGCTAAAGTCGGGGGCGGAGGTGGGGATGTTACCACCCGCCCTGCCCCCACCCCTGCCAAACTTAAAATTACTAAAATAACGTTATTTATATATATACAACATTATAAATTTCTATTCCCCAAATTAGAACCCTAATTTCGCTGCCCCCCTCCTGTGACTATGAGCCGTGAGTCTCGTGACCGACCTGATACTCCACCGCGTTCGTGGCTTCGTGCCCAGGCACCGTGCGTCGATGACCGTGCGTGAGCAGGCTAGCCGGCAGCTGCTAGCAGCGTGACCCATTCCACATTCCTTCCTATCCGTGCGGCCCCAATCCTTCTCCGGTTCTCCCTCTCCCAGAACGTGATGCACCGACTGCAGTGAAGCCACCTCCGAGACGCCGTCTCCGTCCACAGACCGCAGTGAAGCTTCTCCTTCTCCGTCCACCGGCATCGGCCTTCGACTCCGCCTCCGACGCCGGCGACCGCTCCGCCTCTTGCCAGGCACCGTGGTTTCTTCCTCTGTGCTTTTACGTACTTCTCTCCCTCTGTGGTTTCTTCTTGGCTTACATTTTAGGATCTTCTGAAATGTTGGATACTGTGTGTGGGGCTCATGTCAATGTAGGACTGTGATGTTGTGTTGTGGCCGTGTGGGGAGTCTGGAGACTGACCTCTGGCTCTGGCTCAAATTAATCGGGTATCTTTTAATTAATTAACTTGCACTGTTATTTCTCTTTTTATTTTAAATTTTGTCATATAAAAAGTGACAGGAAGAGGGGGCGGGGGCGGGAAAACCTTACCCCCAACGGGGGTGGGGGCATGTAGCCACCTTTTAGCCCCAGCAGAGATAAGGAAAACCCGTCCCCACCTCGCGCCATTGTCATGTCTAATCAAAATATAAAAGATAAGAAGAAAGAATGCGTATTAGAGAAGAAAAAGTATGCCAAAATAAAAGGTGAAAAGATAGATAATGTAAAATTGTCATTCACACACACGTATATATAAATATTGTTTATTTGTTTAAATTACCAGTTATATATTTGTATTATGAAATAAAAATAAATCTTGCATGAATTTATGTGACAAATATGTATAATAATTGATTATATTTTTTTAAAAAGGCAATTATAATATTTCTCTTTAATGACAAATGTGTTAAAAAGTAAATTAAAAACCTAAATCAATAATCCATTTTTATAATAATAATAATAATAGATCAAAATTTAAATAAGATTTAATGATTGATCAAAATCATAAAAAAAATGATAATCATATCTTTTTTTACAAATATGATAATAATATATTATCTGGTATTACAATTTGTAGAGATATTTGTTTTTTATTTGCAATAAAAAATGGTAATTTAATGATTGTATTGAGAGTAATCAATCAATAAATTGAAAAAGATTTTATTAGATATCTTTAATTATCATAATAAAAAATATTACCATCATTACCATGATTATAAATAACATTCAATAAAATTTGAAAAATTAATTTTCTTGTTATATAAAATTAAAATCAATTTAAGATTTAATTATTTAATTGATGAATTTAAGTAGAATATATAATAGATTATAAATGCCTTAATTGTAATAATTTTAATTACTATAATTAAATATAATAATGTATAATGTATTTATATGAATTAGAAAACAAAAAAATAATATGTAGAATTTAGGTGGAAAAAGAATGAATGTGGTGTTGCCACATGACATATTTATATATTATAAAACCTTCTTTTATAATATATAATAAGATGTACATGAATATTTAAATTAATGCAAAATTTGAAAATTATAAGAATAAATAATATTTCTACTAACAGTATAAAAGTCTTCTATATTATCATCCAATCATAAATTGTCATATATGGTGAGTTTGTTGACTTTTATAATAATTCTTATGGGAGAAACACCAACACAACAACAAAAGCACAATAGTAGAGCAATATGCAGTGCAAATAAATTTTTTCCTAACTTAAATAACAGAGATATGGCAAAAAAATAAAAATGACAAATGCAAAAGACACCAATATTTTAATATCAATACAAGGGTAAAAATCACGAGTCGTCCAAACCAAAGAAATAGCTCCACTATGATAAATAAGGGTACAAAAGAGTCTTTAACAAGTGCACAAAACTATGGTTACAACTAGTAAAAACAAGCAAGAACCAATGGTTACAAATGAGAAACGAGAATATGAAAAGACACCCTAAAAGTTGAAAACCAAGAATCACATGTGTGAACCTGTTGACCAAAAACCAGCACAATCCAATGGTAAACAAATATTTGGTTGCGATTTTACGATGGTTACCAAGTGCCTTTCCCTCTTCTCTCTAATGGCTGTTCTTCTTACTAACAAAAAAAATAAGTCTCTTTTACCCTAATCTGACTCCTTTCAACTTAGACAAGTGAGACAAAATGAGTTTATACATTTAGACATTTTTCACATAAGAAGGGAGCCCCAAAACCCAATAATAATTAGCTTAGAACTTATACGAAGAACGATTTTTAATTGATTCACAATGTAAAACTAGTACATGTCTATTAAGAGATTAAATCACTCTCAAAAGAGTGTACTTTAATTTAATACATAGAAATAAATATTTTTCAAATAGCAAACACAATAAAAAAAAAGGGACAAAAAAGTGTAAATAACATGGGGCTGCCTTGTGTGTAAATAATAAGAGCAACCCTTATATATAGTTCTTTCATTGAATTCCTGTGGGCGTGAGCTAGGGTGGGAGAACCCTTCATGTCTCATACCATGAGAAATAACATTATAACCGTTAGATTTGTTGCATTTTAAATCAATGGATTAGATTTTTTACTCTTTTTTCTTTTTCGTTTATCTTTTTCTTCCTTTCTTTACTGATTTGTCCTCCATCTCTCTCTTCCTTTCCTTTACCCTTTCTCTCTCTTGCAACCCCTCCCCTTTTTCTTCCTTTTCCTCCAATAACCCCGTCCCTCGGATTGAGTTGAAGCCGGAGGTCAAGGTCGATGCAAAGACCAAAAAGAAGAAGAAGTTCGAGGAATTGAAGCGCCTCATCAAGAAGCTTCATTATGAAAAAAAGGATTTAGCAAAACGAAGTGAAGTTGTGGCAAAAGTGAGGTTGCTCGCGAAGGAGGATTTGGAAGTTCAACGAACATTGGCGATGCTAGGTGCCATTCCTTCGCTCGTCGTGATGCTCAATAGTTCCCCAATGATTGATACGTCGCTTCAGTACTTCACCTTTGAAGATCAACTCTTTTTTCTTTTTGCGGTTGATTTTTTTTTTTTAATGTCGTTGTTTTTCAGTGTATTTTTACAGGAATAAAGCATCCATCATCATTTTTTATATATATAAATGTTTTATGGTTAATTTTCAGTACTACACATGATGTTGCCTTTCGTTGTTTCTTAAATTTCGTGAATATCTTTGAATGTAACTCTCTGTGATTAAGAATAATAATGGCATATTTTTTTTATTTTTTTTTAATCTTTTGGGTGTATTGTTACGTAAATAAAATGGCTATTGTGAAATATTGATAATATGCTTAAGTTGATTGAAACCCCAGATTCTTCTGTTTCTGAAGCACTTGTTGCAAATTTCCTTGGATTGAGTGCTTTGAATTCAAATAAGCACATGACTGGGCAGTTGTTGGAGGAAAAGGAAGAAGGAGGGGCGAGTTGCGGGAGAGAGAAAGGGGAAAAGAAAGAAGGAAAGAGATGGAGATGGAGGACAAATTGGTAAAATGAGGAAGAAAAAGATAAAAAAAAAAAAGAGGAAAAAATAACGAAAAAAATCCATCCATTGATTCAAAATACAAAAAATCTAACGGTTATAAAACTATTTCCCATGGTGGGAGACATGAGGCAGTCTCCCACCCTAGCCCACACCATTCCTGTGACTAAAGATTTCCTTGATTCGGAAAGCGGCTTTTTAACCACAACAGTAAAAAAAGAAAACTATTTACTAAAATAATAATAAAAAATTATTAATATGGGTTGTTTTAGAAAAAGGGACAAAAACATTTTAACATGAGGCACCAACTGAGTTGACATCTTATGTTCAATTTTATATATATATATAACAGGAGGTGCCAACTAAGTTGGTGGCTCACGTTCAATTTTTTTTAATATATAACAGTTGGCGCCTCGCGTTCAATTATGTAAAATTATAAATAGATAAAATACTCCTTGTAAATTTGTTTGATATATGTGTTGACAAACAGGTAGACCGATGGACAGCTAAAGGAATTTACATATCGTAAATTTCATCTCTCAACTTATAGAGAGAAATTTGACAGCATAAAGAGATATGATGTGAGTTGATTTTCATAACAAAATTTTAATTTATATGTTGTTGTGTTATATCTAGTGCATAAGTTATTTTTGCAGATTGTATGGGAGCCGTACTCTACATGGTTTGGTGGCTTGCCAAACATCTGCATGGAGGGGATTGCAATGTGGAGAGTTGTAGTCCCATTAATAAATGTTAATATTATAGAGTATTGCTACCTTGATCATGTTATGCGTCAATTTGGGATGATACAACACATTCTATTATAGTAAAAAAAAAAATGAACGCGAGGCACCAATTGATTGTTGTAGTACAAAAAAAATTGAATGCGATAGTTGGCGCCTGTTGTATATATATATATATATATATATATATATATATATATATATATATATATATATATATATAATAAGAGGCGCCAACTCAATGTTCAATTTTATATATATATATATATATATTGAACGCAAGGTGCCAACTAAGTTAGCGCCTCCTGTTGTAGGAAAAAAAAATTTGAACGTGAGGCACCAACTGAGTTAGCGCCTCCTGTTATAGTAAAAAAAAATTATTTTGAACTTGAGGCGCCAACTCACCTCTTGTTAAAATGTTTTTATTCTTTTTTTTTGAAATAATTCATATCGGTAAATTGTTTTTTTATTATTATTATTTTAGTAAATAGTTTTTTTTTTTACTACTATAGTCAAAAAGCCTCCGAAAAGCATCTTCTAGCTAGTGAAATGGTTTCCCCACGTTTAAATTGTCCGTTCAATCCGTAGCAATCGATGATCACATTGGTAAGCAATGACAGACCTACGTTGGAGACTATGGGGACAACTGCCTCCACTAACATTTTAAAGTCATATATATATATATATATATATATATATAAAAGGATTTGTTAAAGTATACTCGTTTTTTTTTGTTGTTGAATATATTAGCAAGTTATACTATTAGTATATTTTAAGATAATTCTAATTATAATTTGTTAACGTTCTTTGACTAAAAATTAAGTGGGTGTAGGTTAGCAAACATCACAAAGATTTGTTAACGTATGCTCACTTATTTTTTAGTTAGAGTACGTTATCAAACTATACTGTTGGTGTGTATTCTAAAATAATCCTTAATTATAACTTGTTAACATATTCTAACTAAAAAATAAGTGAGTATATTTTAATAAATTCCTATATATATATATTTGGGATTTGCTAACATATGCCTACTTAGATTTTAGTTAGAGTACGTTGGCCAGTTATACCATTGGTGTATTTTAAGATAATTATAGCTATAACTTGTTAACGTACTCCAACTAAAAAATAAGTAGGTATAAGTTAATAACTCCACAAGAATTTGCTAATGTACAGTCACTTATTTTTTAGTTAGAGTACGTTAACAAACTACACAGTTAATATATTTCAAGTGAATGTACATTAACAAATATATATATATATATATATATATATATATATATATATATATATATATATATATATCTCTGTGTCTGTGTGTGTGTCCTCATAAATAATATAATATTTAAAAAGTCAAAGTTAAATTTTGATAAAAATGAAACTTGGAAACACTTTTGCGCAACGGACCTATACGTTGAAAGCTTTTTAAAGTCTTTTATATAATATATATGCCCCATATATAATATAATATAAATGTCCCCATATATCCTATGAATAGGAAATTAATTGTGATTATATTGAATTTAGTTGTAGCAAAGGAAAGATATTTAAAAAAAAAACATTAAAGAAATTATTTTTTTCTCAAGCACTTGATAAAAGTAGAAATAAAATATTGAGTCCATCAATTAAAAAAAAAAATAGAATTTGATTTGTAAAATCTTCCTTGATCATCCTGATTTAAGGACCAAAATTTCAAAAGTGAAAATATATAATTATGACGTATATTTATATTTTTAAAAGTGATATATAATATTTTTAATATTACAAATTTATGTATAAATATTGCCCCACAACCTAAAATTTCTGGATTCGTCATAGTTGGTAAGGAAGAAAAAATGGGGCTACGAAAGTATTTAATCATATACTATCCTTGAAAAACCCAAGACCATATATGCAGCAAAGTAATTAATAGAATAACCATGCATGACAGTATACAAACATCTTATACATAAGGCCATCTGCATCGGTGGTATTTAAAAGAGATCTCATTAAGCACCGGTGCTTATTAAGAAAGAACTGTTGGAGACAAAAGCAGATAAGCACCTGGTGTTTATAGAAGCACCAGTCCTTATTTTCTATGTAGGGCCACCTTGTTTAGCTAGTGTTAGCTTTTTAAAATAAAAAATAAAAAATTTAATTTTTATACTTTGTTCAACTCCATTGCTAGTATTTTAATAAATAAATTATTGATAAAATATAAAGATGTGGAGTTATTGGTAGAGCCCATTTAGTAAATTTTTTGGAGTTGTTGGGTTGGAGGAGTGAAGTGCTTATGGGGTACTTAAATTAAAAAAGATAAAAATAAGTGATGTATACAAGTGAGATATATTTAAAAACCCTCAAGAGAGATACTGAATTGCAGATGCTCTAAATGACCTTGAGCAGCTCAAGTCTTACACAAAATGAAGCTTATTTTATTTCATATGCACAATTGTATATGTCTCTATTTCATATGGTCTAGTTATTTGTTGAGGGTTGTTATTTTTGTTGGGCAATGCTGAATTTTGTAACATCTGTAACTTTGCTCATTGCTCCCAAACTCTAGTACACTTTGTGCCAAGTTTGGTTTCCTATTAATTAATAAATTTTGCTTTGCTTATAAAAAGAAAAAGAAAAAGAAATTGTGTGTGCGTTTTATTTTTGGAGTGTAATAGATCTTGTATAAACCATTACTGTACGTATAATGAAGTTGATCGCATATGACTTGTAAACTTAAAAAAAAAAAAGTTTAATACATGCGTAGGTTTGTAAACTTTTTAGCAATTTTTAATTAAGTCCCTAAACTAAAAAAATTTGTAATTGAGTCTTTAATCTTTTATAATTTTTGTAATTGAGTTCCTAAAATTAGTTTACGGTGACTTGAAACTGCCAGAGAATTTATACTTTGTGACGATTTTACTAGTTTCAGATACCTAATTACAAAAATTATAAAAGATCAAGAATTCAATTATAATTTTTTTTAATTTAAGGACTTAATTAAAAATTACTAAAAAATTCAGAGACCTATAGATTAAACAAAACAAAAAATGAAAGAGAAATTGATGGTTTTTTTACCAAAATATTACAAAAAAATAAATAAATTCCCAAACTATTACACTCTCTATATTATTTCCCAAAATACCTCAAAATACTGTTCACATGAAATTTCCCTTTCCAAGAACCCGACTTCCCTTTGTACGTTTTAATTTTTTTATTTATTATGCCTCTATAGAATTCGAGTCCTGGGGACTTGACTTCTTAAGGAAGTCTTTTGTTTTTTTGTTTTTCCTCTTCTAATTTTATAAATTTAATTTTAATTTCTAATTATTTTATGACAAAGAAAAATTAAAGCTGTGGTTAAATAATACATTTAGTGGTTAATTAAAAATTGAACAATAAAAGAAAAAAAATTAATTAAGAAGATTTATATTAATTAATGTTTTGTAAAATTAAATTAACTTATTTATAATTTTAATTATTATTTTACTTATGAGGTGATTTTATGGAAAAAAAATTAAATTATGGTTAAATAATACATTAAGTGCTTAATTAAAATAATTACAATAAAGGGAAAAAATAATAAAAATTACATAGAAATAAAAATCATTGGGGTTGTTTTGACATTTTAGCATAGTTATAACATTTATTTTTAGTATGTCCTGATATACGACATGTTGAACATCTTTTTGGTTGACCCATTTCTCTGTGGTCTATTTCAGTACATATGCGAGTTGATTTTGGGTGTCTACTGATTTTTTGCCAATTGAGACCATGCAAAATGAAGACCTGGAACCATATCGTCATTCATTTGCATTCACTCCATCACAACAAGAGGCTGATGAAAATCTTGAGTATCGTTGACACTCATTCACATCTAGTGCAGGAGACTTTATGAGCAACTTGTTTGGTGCAGACATTCGAACTCTGGAGTCGGCTCATGCTTATATGCAGAGTATTGTCATTCCATCGTTTCACCATCAGCTTGCTAGAAGTTATTCAACACCATATGTTGTCAATTATACAAATTATCAATCACTACCTTCAACAAATTTAAATCTAAACTTAGACGAGGCCATGCATCAAGATCAGCCAATTGTTGACAACAATGAAAATCAAACACGATAACGTAGACAAATTCGTCAAAATCCTCCAAGTAGCAGGTGACCTCCATTGTATAGAACTAGACACCACTATGAAAATTAAGTACCTCGTCTATTGTAATAATTATGTAATTTGATTACTATCAATTATTTTAATTCTATTTGTGAATATTATTTTTGTGTTAATTTACCTAAACTAACAAATATAATAAACATAGTAATTAATTTAATTGATTAAATAAGTTTAATTAATATAAATCTTCTTAATTTTTTTATTGTTCAATTTTTAATTAACCACTAAATATATTATTTAACCACAAGTTTAATTTTTTTTTTGTCATAAAATTAAGCCATAATTAGAAAATAATAATTAAAATAAAATAAAATTGATTTTATAAAATCAAAAAAGTAAAAAACAAAAAAACAAAAAAGCAAAGACCCCCTTAAGAAGTCGGTCCCCAGGACCCAAATTCTATGGGGCCATAATAAAAAAAAAATTAAAGCGTGCAAAGGGAAGTGGGGTTCCTGGAAAGGAAAATTCCATATAAACAGTATTTTGAGGCATTTTAGGAAATAATGTAGAAAGTGTAATAGTTTGGGAATTAATGTTTTTTTAAGACAACTTATACGGTGGACCATCAAATAGGTGGTTCACCAGTAGACTACTAACTTAAATCGTTAGATATATGAATAAAAAAAATTAATGGTTAAGATTTGTTGATCTAATTATAATCTCAACCGTTAATTTTTTTTATTCATATATTTAACAGTTTAAATTAATAGTCTATCGGTGAACTATTTGATGTGGTGGTTCACTATAGAAGCCGCCTTTTTGTAATACTTGGAAAAAAAAACCGAAATTGATCGGCATATGTGTGAGTACGTACAGTTATGCACGTGTCCATGCTTGACCATAAGCGTGGTCCTTTGCCTAGGAAAACCAATGATCACAAAGTAACACAGGTGTGCCTGGGGGACTGGTGTAACATGACAGCTCATTTATCACGAGCACACGTACGATGCCTGATACTTCAATAATTAAACGGAAAGAAAAGAGACGATTTGATTTCATTTTTTAGTTTAAATATAGAAAGTTATGTGTTGGATTTATGTATCTCTGGAGTACTGCTGATGCTCTTGCAGGCAATAAAATTCTGTTTTTGTCGATTAAGAATAAATTTTTTAAAATTTTCAGCTAATAAAAAATAATTTGTTATAATTTTTAAGGTTATTATTTATTATTATAAAAGATAATAAACTTTTTGTATATAAATGACAATTTGTGATTAGACAACAATATATTGTTAGTACATGAAACTCACTAAAATCAGTTTGGTGGTAGGGGATTTAACCATGTGTTTAGATTGTCGTTTGAGATACTTCAAACCGATAATCTCACTTTTTCATACAATAAATGTAAAAGTAACATTGAACTGTCATTGAATAAACATTCATTCACTTTGAGACAAATTTTTTTTACACACATACTAAGTAGTTTGCATGAAATCTTAAATTGAAACCTCATTGATGTTACTGTGCACCAAAATATTATTAGTATATGTATTATTTATTCTTAAAAATAAAAGCTATTCTCTATGCCAACAGCCCAACATCTTACAGTATACTTTCTTCTTACACCTGCAATTTTTAACTTAGCTGAGAGAGGAAAAAAGAAAATAAAGTAAAATTAGTTTGAATTTAAGGACAAGCAGATAGTCCATAAGGAGGGGAGCACGAATTCTTTTGCTACCGAACTATGGGGAACTTGCGAGGATAGTTCAGGCTGGCCAAGAGGCTGGAGTCCAACATAGTACCGCCCCAATTATATTGGATTCAAAGCAGTGGTATAGAGATTCTCGGAGGATAAAATGATGGAATGGTAACTAGAAGACAGTTGATTAGAAGGCTAACACTGTGTTTGGTAGCAAGGAAAGAAATAAGTACGAAATAGAGTGGATGGAAACAAGAAAAAGAGAAATAGGTGAAAAATAGAGTAAAAATAAATGTATTTGGTTTAAAAGAAATATGTGATAAATAGGAAAGAGAGAAATAGAAAAATGAATAAAAAAATCGAGTCACAGGCCAAATAGTCAACTATTATGTGTTCATAATTTTGGATAGTCGACTATTGTACTTTGTGGCGGTTTAAAACTACCACAACATGTCAAAAAAGGCCAAAAAATGATACTTCCTAGCAGTTTTTAATCGCAAAAAAAAAAAAAAAAAACTGCTGCAAATTGTTAAATTTCGCCCTTCCCCTCCGCATTTCCGCACATCTCAGAGCGGAAATACAAAACTGCGGGGCCGACCTCGTTTTTTGGTGCATTTCTCTCCTCTCCCTTCTACCAAACGACTACACATACTTATTTCTCACCTTTTTCTCGCATTTCTCACCCATTTCACTCCTACCAAACAAGGGGTAAGATAAATGACAAAAGGAGAATCGGAGATAATGATCAATCACGTTCATAAGGAGGGGAATTGCCACCACTAGGGATGACAAAGTGTACTCAGACTTTATGACTATTCGCAAAAATATCTGCAAATGAGTAGGGTAAATATTTGCTTATTGGGGATGAATCTGGGGCCAAGTATTTACCCACAAATTTTAATGGGATGGGTGCCAGTATGGGTACTATAATACCTACCCTACCTCATACCTGCACATATTATATATAATAACTTAATTAAAATATCTTATATATATAATTATATATTTTATTAATTATTAATTTAATTACTAGAACATAATATTGATTATTAAATACATGAATTAATTATGTGCTTAATAAATTAATTATTTGTGATTAATAAATTATTTAAAACCATTATATTATTTACTATATTTAAAAAACCCACTAATGTCAGCCTAGTGGTTAGGGACAAAACCATGTTATATGCTACAGGGCAGTTCCCCCCTCCCCCCTCAATTGACAAATTTCTCTTTAGATTTATTTCGATACTACCCCCCGCCCCCCCACTAAAATTCTAATCTTGTCTTCCTTTTATATTGATATACAACCATTTTTACCTTTATAAAAAGTTATTGTGAGGACACTTATTTTCTATAAATATTTTATGTTGTCTAATTAACACACATATAAAATAATAAATTTTATCAATCAAAAATGTATAAGGTGTGTATTAGTAACATGTCTTCTACTTCCTTTGCTTGGTATTCTTTTTATTTTATTTCATTTTATAGATTTTATTTATAACAATAATTTTATACATTAGGTAGATAAAATATACGTGCTACAATTGCTTTTAATTGCTCATATTAATTTGAGCTATAATTATTTCATTTTATGTTAATTGATTTTAATTATACGTTAATTGATATATAAATTATTTTATTTTCTTATATTAATTATATAATTTTAATAATTATATGTTAATAGTAATTATATGTTAATTGCTTTTAATTACTTTAATTTTTTGGGTACAATTTTAATTATTTTAATTAATTTCAAATAGGTTTTCCCATTTATATGTTAGGTTTTAGATTACTTTTAATTTGGTTGATAAATTAATTTATAAAAGAAAATTAATTTTAACTATAGATCACTATTGCTTCATGTGTTAAATTTTTGCCCTTCCTAACAAATTTTTTTTTGGTTTCGTCCCTACTAGTGATGGGAGGGTTTGGGTAATATGCATAAGGTTTTAAGTTCTATCCTTGTTGTCGCCATTGTACACAAAAAAAATACAAGCACATGATGTTTAAGTTTCTAATGATTATATTAAATGATTAGAACATTACATTTCAGTATGATTATGTTAGATGATTATGTTTAGGGATGACAATTATACCCAGACCCTATGAGTATTTGCAAAAAAAATCCGCAATGGGTAGGGTTAATACCCGCTCAATAAAGATGGGGGCAGAGTTAAGGATTTACCTACAAAATTTAATGGGGATAGGTGTGGATATGGATACTATATATATATTAAAATATTTCATATAATATATTAAAAAAATAAGTTCTAGTAAGTATTACAATATTAAAAATCTTGATTCATTAAAAAAAAAAACATTGTAAGAAATATAAACAAAAATAAGAGTTTAATTTATATGCATTGTTAGTGTAATTTTTTTTTTTTTACATATATGCAAGCTAGAAATTAACCATACTACTGCATCATATTGAAGAATGGGATAATGTGATGAAATAATTAAATTTTAGTAGACATCTGTGTAAAAAAGTTTTGCACTACCATCGTATATAAATTAAATTTCAAAAATAATTTATACTCCATTAAAAATAAATTATATCAAAAGACTATATTCTTTTTCAAATGTACGCATTGCTTCTAAAATATTATTGAAATAATTGTAATTATTCTTATTGTTAAACATAGGTTTTTTAAAAGTAAAATTATTCAAATTTTATTTGTTATTAACTATGTTAAAGGATGGATTAAATGAATTTTCCTTTATATATTGAAAGTGAAATATTAAAAAAACTTAATTATAAAACTTTGATCAATACTTTCATAATTGATACAAAAATAAAATGAGATTTGTCAAACTGTATTAAATTAAATTTTGAATATAAATTTTGCCTAAGGCTTCAAATTTTTTTCTATGGCTCTACACTTAAGTAAAGTGCAAGTAGTTAGTATAGGTATGAGTATATAGATTTTGGCATGGGGATGAGGATTAAAATTGCTACCTAAGTGAATATGGAGGTGGGTACAGGGATTTTTTTCAAATACAGGTATGAAGACGAATACTATAGTACCCTACCCATTGTCATCCCTGTTGACACCCAATTTTGTCTGGGAAATTTAAAATATAATAAAAAATGAAAAAAAAAGAAAAAAAACCAAAGAGACATAAAGAGAGAGAGAGAGAAAGGGATTGCATTAAATAAAAAAGAAAAAAAGAGATTTAAAATCAAAATGAAAAAAATTCATTTGTCATCTAATTTTGTTTTAATCTTAAATATTGTGTTTCTCTTATTTTAATTTTTTTTTAAAAGAAGAGGACAAAAGAAAAAAGAATTTTGAATTGGATTAATAAAATTCCATCTCTCTCACGTAGCTAACCAAAGCACGTTTCATAGGTATTTTCTCTTTCTTCCAGTTTACAAAAATTTCAGCACTTACAAAAAGACAAAAGAGAGGGTCACAAATATGAAATATTTTCTCTTCCTCATGACCGTTTCACACACTCTCTTCCACGTTTTTTTAATTTATTCTCTGCACACATCACACAAAAGATTCCTTTCCACTCTCTCTCCGGTAACCTGACAACACTAACGACACTGTCTCATATGGAGTAGTGCCCTCACTATTCACTCTCTTTTCTTTTTCGCAAAGCATTCACAACCCCCACATTACCTCACTTTTTTTTAATTCACATTCATGTGATTATTACACAGACTAACCTCACCCACGATTCACGAAAAATTCTCTCAGCTGCACTCACAGTCTCGTATACACATCACTCACTCACAGGGATTTTATCTCTCCCCTCATAACCAACCCTCACATACAATAGCACACACACTTTATGAATCAATATTCACGTAACAAACCTGCAGAGACACAACACCAGCACCACTCATTTTCTCTCTCTCTCTCGTAACGATTTTTGTCATTGGCTTTGCACTAACAAACCCACGACCTGACCCTCCCTCTCACTCTCACGTTTTTCATTCTTTCTTAACCCACATATATGTTACACACACTCAGAGGCGGCAGGAGGAAAAAAACACAACATTGAGCACTCTCTCTCAAAAAAAAGGCTCACACACAAAACCCCAACCCCAACGTTCTCCCAAAGACAGAGGCAGGAGAGCTTTCAGTCTCATTATCTTTCACACAGTAAAAAAAATAAAATATGGCAGCAGCTATATTCGAACCACCATAAACCACCTTTGTCCAACATCAAACCCAGAATCCTCTCTCATTTAAAAGAACCATGGTAAGTAATAACTCTCTTCAAACCTCCGTAGATGCCTTATGAAGCTACCCCCATCAACTGCAGAACAAGAAACACTCACCCCCTCTCTTCGCATAATAGACACACACAGTCTCTTGCCCACACTTATCTCTTCCTTTTTCTCATACTTTCTCATTTAATAAAAAATGACAACAACCTTTAAGCCTCCATAAATCCCAGCCAACAACAGATCATTTCTTCCACGCCACCTACTCACCATACATGCCATCATTGGGTTGTATACTGGCTGTCATTACCTCTCTCCACCAGCACAATATAACACGGAGACCCTTCATTGGATCGTAGACCAGGCGCTGCCATGTTCAGTCCCTGCTTGGCTTGCATTTGTCATCACTTGGATGTGGAGTCACCCATGCTAGGGGTGGCAACACAATCCATTTATCCATCATCCATCCATAAATAAATCTATCTAATCCATCCATTACACAAAAAAATAATAATGGATTGGATCCAATCTATCCATTTAATTTTATGGATGGTTAGTGATCCATCTACTATTTTTTCAAAATTCATTGGATTACATTAAATAAAAAAATAAAATTCATTGGATAAAAAAAAATGTCTAATTATATTTTTTTCAAAATAATTTGTTTTTTGGTCTTATAATCATATTTCCATTAAAAAAATAGAATAGCCATTAAAAAAATAAAAAATTTCTAATCAAGTTTAAAAAATAATTTCTTAAACTTAAACGTTTATGATATAGCTAGTTGATGATTAAATATGCTAAAAAATTTTGGCCCTATCAATTCTATCTATCCTAATTATTATGTGAATTGCTCAAAAATTACATTTAAATTTTGTCGATTTTTCCTACACAAAATTAGAGTTATTGAAATATGTTTTTATTTCAAATTATGGTAAAAAAATTTCAAGTTTCTACATTTTGAAAATTCCTTCGCAGTTGTTTTCCATTTTTTCTTGAATATAACTTATGTGGTAACTTGAAAGAATATTATTTTAATACAACAAAATTAAAGAGAGAGGGAGGAGAGAGAGAGAAAGGAGAGAGAGGGGGAGAGAATATCTTAAAAATAAAAATTATTTAATTTTTAAAATATATTATTTTTGTGGATGGATTTGATATCCATCCATCAAAAAATTGTTAATGGATGAATTTGATTAGATTTTATTAAATGGATCATGGATGGATTGAATTTTTTAAATAAATTTTTAATGGATCAAAATAGATTAATAGATTATTTTTATCTAATCTATTATAATTCAACTAAGAATTTATTTGATCCATCCGTTTGTCACTCCTACCCATGACTACGCTTCCAGCAGCTTCTGCAAGTAGGGAGGTTTTCATTTCATTCTTTAGTTATTTGTTTATTTCATTTTTTTGATCTTGTCATGTGCCTTGTCTTGTCCGCGCCATGTGCTTATCATTAGTTGTGGGGAGGCCTAACCATTTGCATGTTCAGTGTGGGAGACCTGGGTTCTTTGTGTCTTTTTTTTTATATTTTTATTTATGAGCATTTTTCGTTGTTATTTGCAGTTCTGTTGCTACCTTGAGGTGTCTAGGCAAGTAATATTTCGAGGGGGTTGTGTTTTGAGATCATTAGGTTCTGCCTGTAGTTTGGGTCAATAATCCGCGTTCTATTTTTCTGTATTTTTGGAGTCCGATTGGGTATATGTTTTACTGGTTTTAGTTCTTTTTAGAATGCTTATCTCTCTCGTCTGTACGTTGCTTATGATTTTATTATATTTGTTTTACATTTTTTTTGATAAAAATATTTGTTTTACATTTTGTCCACTTCTGGGTGCCAACCGTTCATCTGTTTTGATATACTTGTTGTTCGGCTTTTAGTTATTGTGTATTTATCCTTCTTCTTCTTTTTTTTTCCGTTTCATTACATTTTAACTTCGTAACAAAATTTATTCCTAAACCCGTGAGTATAAATTTAACTTCTTATCTCTTAAGGCGTTTGTTATTTTAGCAGGATTATTAAATCAATCTCTAATTCATCTTTTAAAATAATAAAATTTTCCTAATTTCTAAATATAAAAAAATATAAAAATAAAAATATTAATAAAATTTAAATATGATCACTTTAGAAGTACTTTTTATTTGGTCATTCACTAAATTTGACACATCTGAGTTGGACAACTTGGTGATGTCAAATTTAATAATTAATAAAATTAAAAATCAACCAACAAAAATGATTTTCTACCAAAGAATGATGTAAGTCTAATTTCTCATTACATATGAGGATACGTAGGAGTAGGGGCCCACCTTTGTCAATCTCAAAAAAATAAAAAAATTAATTCTTTTCAAAATAAATATTTTCTAAAATTCTTTGCAAAATTTTGTTAAGGGTAAAATAAATATTTTTGAAGCTATTTGATTTTGCACATTTAATTAGGAGTAATCGTCTTTATGACGGACGTCGTAGGGTGCTAATATCTTCTCTACACGTAAATGACTCCGAAACCTATATTTGGTTTCAAAGACTATTTTCCGTTTAAAAAGTTTTTCCAAGGTTTTCCTTAATAAACTTTGGTGGTGACTCCTCTGTTTTTACTCTTCTTTTTCGCCATCTCGTCGTGACCCTGGTTGCAATAATCTCTAATTATGTTTCTAATATTGTTTGGTTATGATTGATGATTGGATGATTTAAGATTATGTTTGAATACTTTTAATGTTATGTATGATTTAAGGTTATGTTTGTATGCTTTTAATTTTATGTGTGGATGATATAAGAGTGAATTTTCAATTTAGTTGTAGAAAATTTTTTAATTAATATTTTTTTATTGAGTTATTAACTTTACACATAAGAAAAGTGCAGGTAGCGGGTACTGGTATATGGGTATATATGTACCCAGCAAATATGGAAATGGTGACTAAAGTTACTATCCACGTGGGTACGAGGGCAGGTATAGGTGTTTTTTTCAAATACAGGTATGAGGACAGATACTATAGTATCCTAGTCAAATCCTACCCATTGTCATTCCTAGTTGCCACTGAAAAACTCAACTATAATTGAAAAAAATAGGAGTTTTTATCAAACTTTATTTGATTACATACAAAATATTTTTAAAAAATATTAAAAAATAAAAATAGTCTTTGAAATTAGATTTTGGGTGTAAGAGTTGATCGTGCATAGAAAATATTAGCATTACGACATTAATTAATTGTAAAACAATTATTTATAATTAAATGTATAAAATTAACATAATTCTAAAAAAAATACTTTACCCATTTATATAATAATGATAAAATTAGGAGAGAAAAATAAAACTCATGAGGATATTATTTGTTTATTTTTGTTTTTGAAATATCGTACATTTAAAAAAAAATGTTAGCGAGAAAAATAAATTATATTTTAATATAAAAGCAAAAGAATTTGAGAACAAATATTTTTAAACTCGATGAGGGTGGTCTCTTACTCTTACTTATTCAATGGAGAAATCAAAGTTACGTAATTTTTTAGAAAATATTTGTTGGTTAATTATTTTTTATATGTAAATTTAAGATTATCAAATTGTCACAACTCATATCCACCTCATTAAAATGTAAGATTAAAAGGGCATCATACCTAAATTTTTATCCTTTTTAAATAATAATGATATTTTATTTTAAATAAAAATTCAAGAGTACCAAGTTATTACAACCTAGATGTCTCAAACCAATTTAATTATCAGATTAATAAGACCTCATGCCTGACTCCTTTTATTTTAAAAAAGTAATGATGATGATGATGATGTGATGATAAATTTAAAGTTAGAATTTTAACCTCTTCTACTTATATTTCAGCATAAATTTACATATCTATGATTTTACATTTTAAAAACTGTTCTTACCAGAGAGTTGTTCCTCCGTAGGCTCCGCCTCCCATGGTCGTGCTCTTCCTTTTTGCTGTATGAACCAACCTCTCGTACGATGGTGGGGGTACTTGCAAAGACACTCTGACGCTCGAGTCAGGGAAGGCCCAAGGATATGCAGGGTTTAGGGTTTTGGATCGAGATTAGGGTTAAAAGGAGTGCACCTGCCTCCCATATATGGATGCGTGGATCTTATTAAGTGGTCAGATATTCTTGCCTTTAGTACAAGGAAATGGTGCATAGTTTCCTTTATTAAGTAAGTTACCCAATTACCTTATTTATGTCGGGCCAATCTGTATTCAGTGCCCCACATTGGTTGGTCCTTATAGTGATTGCTTGGCCCTACCATAGGGTGCCAAATCTGGGCGGTACACGAGCCCCCCAAGCTTTGAGCTGGAGAAAGCGAAAGAGCTTACAAGATATGGTTAAGCCTGATTGTGCTTCGGCGTCATGCCTTTTTAAGTTGTCCATTTAGGCTTTGCAAATCATTAGTTTAATCAAACTCTAATCATGTAGTGATATATTTGAAGTCCGGTCCTGTCTTGGCGTCACTGTGTTGAGCTCAAAATTGGCTTTAGTAATCTAACTACGGCTGAAGTGGAAGTACTTTTGGCTAGGACCGAATCAAGCATACTCTGGGAGGCGTAGGTCGAGCTAATGATACTCAAGGCGCGATCAAGGCCTGAGGCCGAGCTAATGATGCTTAAGATGCGAGGACGCTCAAGGCACAAGGCCGAGCTAATGACGCTTAAGGCTTTATACTGAGCTAATGATGCTCAAGGCTTAAGGCCGAGCAGATGATGCTCAAGGCTTTATCTGCTCGAGGCTTTATGCCAAGCTAATGACACTCAAGGCTCAAGGCCGAGCTGATGATGCTCAAGACACAAGGTTGAGCTAATAATGCTCAAGGCTTTATGTCGAGCTAAAGACACTCAAGGCGCAAGGCCGAGTAGATGATGCTTTAGGCATGAGGCCAATCTAGTGATTCTTAAGGCTTGAGAACACTTAAGGTGCAAGCTGAGCTAATAACGCTCAAGGCTTTATGCCGAGCTAATGACGCTCAAGGCTCAAGGCTGAGTATGCTTACCGTTGGAATTTAGTGTGAAATTTTGCAATGGCATGCTGAAGACATTTTTCAGGTATAGAGAATGTGTTGCTTGGTTGTTCCACTTAGAGCAAGGTTTGTTTAGACTTGTTGCCTCCTTTTGGATGACTGAGTGTGTCACTTTTTTGTCTACATGGAGAGAGGTTTATTTTTAATTGCTTCCTTAAGGACAACTCAGCTCAGTCTTCAAGTGCCTGCTTGAGCTAGGCTTGTTGGTTCCTAATAATGCAAGGCTTTTGTTTAGTGCTTCTTAATCATCCATTATTACAACGTTTAGCAGCGTTTAGCTGAGTATGTTAGTAGCTTCAATGTCTCCTGCCTTCCCTTCCTTCAAGTAGCAAGCATCCCTTCATGCATCAATTTAGAGTCTTTGTAAGAATCTCAGACATCTTAGTCTGGTATGGGTTATATGTATCGGCCTATAAAGGACTTTGGGTTTAGTTTGGCATAAACTTAGTGTGTAGGATGCGACGTATTAGCCTTTCAGATTTAGTTTAGAACAAGCTCGGTGGATCGGCTCAGCTAGGCTTTAATGGGTCAAAACCTGTTAAGTCATCGAGCTCAATGGGTTGGCTCAGCAAAGGTTTCAGTGGGTCAAAACCTATTAAGTCATCGAGCTCAGTGGGTCGGCTCTGCAAGGGTTTTAATGGGTCGAAACCTATTAAGTCATCGAACTCGGTAGGTCGACTCGTCAAAGGTTTCAGTGGGTCGAAACTTGTTAAGTCATCGAGCTCAATGGGTCAGCTTTGCAAAGGTTTCAGTGGATCGAAACCTGTTAAGTCATCGAGCTCGGTGGGTCAGCTCAGCAAAGGTTTTAGTGGATCAAAACCTGTTAGTCATCGAGCTCGGTGGGTCGGCTCAGCAAAGGTTTCAATGGGTCGAAACTTGTTAAGTCATCGAGCTCGGTGGGTTGGCTCGGCAAAGGTTTCAGTGGGTCGAAACCTATTAAGTCATCGAGCTCAGTAGGTCGACTCGTCAAAGGTTTTAGTGGGTGGAAACCTATTAAGTCATCGAACTCAGTGGGTCGGCTCGGCAAAGGTTTCAGTAGATCAAAACCTGTTAAGTCATCGAGCTCAGTGGGTCAGCTCGGCAAAGGTTTCAATGGGTCGAAACCTATTAAGTCGTCAAGCTCAGTGGGTCGACTCTGCAATGGTTTTAGTGGGTCGAAACCTATTAAGTCATCGAGCTCGATAGGTCGACTCGTCAAAGGTTTCAATGGGTCGAAACCTGTTAAGTTATCGAGCTCGATGAGTCGGCTCGGCAAAGGTTTCAGTGGATCGAAACCTGTTAAGTCATCGAGCTCGGTGGGTCAACTCGGCAAAGGTTTTAGTGGATCAAAACCTGTTAGTCATCGAGCTCGGTGAGTCGGCTCAGCAAAGGTTTCAATGGGTCGAAACTTGTTAAGTCATCAAGCTCGGTGGGTTGGCTCGGCAAAGGTTTCAGTGGGTCGAAACCTATTAAGTCGTCGAGCTCAGTGGGTCAACTCTGCAATGGTTTTAGTGGGTTGAAACCTATTAAGTCATCGAGCTCGGTAGGTTGACTCATCAAAGGTTTCAATAGGTCGAAACCTGTTAAGTTATCGAGCTCGATGGGTCGGCTCGGCAAAGGTTTCAGTGGATCGAAACCTGTTAAGTCATCGAGCTCAGTGGGTCAGTTCGACAAAGGTTTTAGTGGATCGAAACCTGTTAAGTTATCGAGCTCGGTGGGTCAGCTCAGCAAAGGTTTTAGTGGATTGAAACCTGTTAGTCATCGAGCTCGGTGGGTCGGCTCGACAAAGGTTTCAATGGGTCGAAACTTGTTAAGTCATAGAGCTTGGTGGGTTGGCTTAGCAAAGGATTCAGTGGATCAAAACCTGTTAAGTCATTAAGCTCGGTGGGTCGGCTCAACAAAGGTTTCAGTGGGTCGAAACCTGTTAAGTCATCAAGCTTGGTAGGTTGACTCGTCAAAGGTTTCAGTGGGTTGAAACCTGTTAATCTTCGAGCTTGGTGGGTTGGCTTGTATGATGCAATGTATCAATCCTTTAAAGGTACTTAAGGCACATGGCTGAGATACTTGTTTTCTTCAAAGAGCTTGATATTCAGTTACTACCACAAGGCGACGCACAAGGAATGCATACAGGGGGAATAATGTCATGTTTCCTTATTCAAGGTTGAATGTATTAGGCTACCATATGTATGTTGATATCAACGTGCTCATTAATTGCTCAGACTTGTTAATTAAGTGCGCCAAGTTTAAAATTCTTGGTCGAATGATCATTTCATCTAAGAGTCGATGTCGTTAACCATAGTGCTTCGTATTTGAGGGGTAAAAATCGATGTTCTTTGGTTGTCATTCACTTACATGCTTTTGTATGCCTGACGCTTATTATTGTACTGAAGAATATTCAAGTTACGATTTTCAAGAGATGCTGAGGGTGTATACATCAGTCTTAATCCAGTGTGTCCTGCTGTTGTTCACCATTAGAAATAACAAAGCCAACATGTGTTAGTTGTCTACGACCCATATTTGACCAAACAAGTTAGCCACGAAACTGTGACGTCTTGTGTCGCCCCCTTTAAACAAAGCTAATGAATCTCAACTCAAATTCGTGCTTGGTGTCCTCTTAGGTCTCCTCTCATTTTGTTTGAAGGTATCACTACAAGACTGATGTAGTCTAGCGGTTCTAAGGCTGTAATGTGAAAATCAAATGCACTTGAGTTTCTGTAAAGCTCACTTCGTGGACATCCCAACCACATGTTCGAGGCTCGATACAAGGTCATCACATCTTTGAAGTTGCATCCCAATAGAGCACACATAACAATTGAGATAAGGTCCTAGATGTCTACAAACAAAGACTTGGAGACCCGCGCCTCAAATCGGTCTCGCTAATAGGATATCCAACGTATTCTCAATCATCTGCAACCTTTTTTTTTAAACAACTTTTGGCATTAAAAACTGGGGCAAAGAGCGATGCAAGTAGAAAGCTTGTGTGCTTAAGCCAAAGAAAGTATATGTTGGTGTGTGCGAGCTCGACTTCTTGGGCTTACACTAGAGATTCATGGTATTCATGGTCAGCCCTTGGCTTAAAGGTGGGGTCGACTATGGAGAGTGTTATGAAGTCACCATGCAATTGAATCTCTGGGTTGTGCATATATTCGGTGGAAGTTGGTTAAGGCCTGAGTGTCAGTCATAACGTCAACGCACAAATGCATACGTATGAAGCTAATGCGAAGACTTTGAGGTCAAGAAACGCATGCCAGTACTTGGTGCTTGTCGGTGCTTATATGGAGAGTCCCTTGGAGAAATGATCTCGCACAATGGGATTGGGTGCCACATCAGAGTGGTCACTAGTTCAATAGCTGGTTAAATGTTGTCCCTGGGACCCTACTCCGCGATAATGAGACCCATTGCAACCACGTCCTCACCGCAGACTCGTGAAAGGGAACAATTGAATCCTGCTTCAAATTAAGTCCACGATCTCCGTCAAATGCACTCACAGCTTGTTGTATCAAAGGTGGGACTCAAAAGTTGCCATTAGAAAGATGGTAATGTGTTTTGAAATAGCGATTCGAAACTCCTCCAAGAAATTGGTGCTTGGCATGAGGTCTCCGAACTTTACGGAAGAGTGTTACTACATGTACAAACATGAAGTTATGCTACCATGTTTTATCCTGTCACCATGTCATTCCTTGTGTCATACATTAGCATAATGTAGAGCACTTGAGAAATAATTGGAGAAGTAAGTGGTGTATTGCCAATCGGAGATAAAATTGACATAACACAGTGATATTATTATATAAGGCACAACATTTTGATTTGGCAAGTTTCAATCATGATTAAGTGTTCATGTGAGTGCTCTAGTAGTCATATATAAGTATTATGCATTATATTGCATATAAAACCAACTTTAAGACAAAAAAAGGATATATTATAATACATGTACCTTTATTTTGAATACGTAATGCCTATTGTGCTATGGGAAGCATGCCATCAAATAATACTATCATGATTCTTGTGATCATTAACCAAAATACTAGATGAAATACACTAGGGGGATAAGGTCGACAATCGATGCTGGGATAAAAATTAAAGCAACACTAACTTCTCACGTTAGTTGCATTAGGGACATTTGATATCCATGAAAAATTAGATATTCGTTGGCTACACTCAAAAAATTGAATACAAATTGGCATGCTAGAAGTAAAAAGGGATAAGGTACTTCCCCTTTATTTTTTGGTCATGACACTACCAAATCAAAATGAGGCCTTCATCTTGTAATCTAATAGCAAATTGATTGTGTGGCTAGGGAAAGTTTGCCCCGACCCCACGGTGGGCGCCAAATGTTCTTACCAGAGAGTTGCTCCTCCGTAGGCTCCGCCTGCCACAGCCATGCTCTTCCTTTTTGTTGTATGAACCAACCTCTCGTACGATGGTGGGGGTACCTGCAAAGACACTCCGACGCTCAAGTCAGGGGAGGCCCAAGGATATGCAGGGTTTAGGGTTTTGGATTGAGATTAACAGTTAGAAAGAGTGCACCTGCCTCCCATATATAGATGTGTGGATCTTAGTAAGTGGTCAGATATTCTTATCTTTAGTATAGAGATATGGTGCATAGTTTCCCTTATTAAGTAAGTTACCCAATTACCTTATTTATGTCGGGCCAATCTGTATTTAGTGTCCCACATTGGTCGATCCTTAAGGTGATTGCTTGGGCCTACCATAGGGTGCCAAATCTGGGCAGTACAAAAACTATTTTCTATTTTCTAGCATTTTTGCAAGCTTTAACATAATTGCAGCCAATGCCAAATGCTACTTGCTAGAGTTTAGAATGTTAGGAGCCAAAGCCTGGGCATTAAGCATTGTTATTGGTCTTACAAAATGACATTGTTTGGAAACATTGGGCATCGAAGAACCTACACTAGGCGTTAGACATCAAGTCAAACATTATTTAAAGGTTAGAGAACGAAATTTTTAGCACCTTCTGCCATTTTTTTCAATTTCACAACTATGAGAGGAAGTTCTCTATAGCATTTTATGAGCCAAGAGTTCTGAAAGATTAAAAGAAAGCACATGCAAGTAGCTAGATGATTTTCCTACTTCTTGTTTTCTATTTTCTCCATGTGTAGTTAAAACCTTCTATGCTAGGGTTGATGAACATGAATCGAATCCTTATGTAATTTGGTTATTTATCTAATAGAATTTGGTTTTTGTGTTTGTGCATCCATATATCTCTATGCTTGATAAATCTATATTTTATGTAAATTTATAGAGCAGGTTCACAAGATTTTTGCATTAGCTCATAGGAAATTATTGAGAAAATAGATCATTAATGAAAGATTTCATGTGATGTATGTTTCTAAGCCTTTATTTAAAATTACATGCATTGCCTTAATTTTGTTAAATTTTATGTAGGAAGTTAGTTGAGCAAAGAAAAGAAATCTAGTCCACAGGTATAAAAAAGTATTATACTTATCAAGGTGGACTTAAAAGAAGCCAAAACCAATGTGAGGACCACAAAAGAAGCCTATAAGCACAAGAACGGGTCAAAAAAAGAGATTTGAAGTGCAAAACGGAGTGCACAAGGTCGGACCCGCCCGACGGGACTTGCCCTAGAGGTATTCTGCCCGGCATCAAAGTGAAGCAAATTTCTTTCGAAAAACTGCCAGCGGGTTTCCAACCTCGCTGGACGGGCTCGAGGTCCAACTTTTAATTTTATTTTAATTTTCAATGGGCCTAGATTGTGCGGAATGGACTGGGGTTAAGTTTCCTATTCCAAAATTCTAAAATTGTATTACAAATAGCAAGGAGTAAAGCACAATAGAGGGGATCTTTGTCTTATCTCTATTATTTTCCCACTTTTCCTTTTCGTCTTTGGCTTTTGGAGAAAGATTCTTGAAGGGACAATAGGATACTCAGAGTTAGAGACCGGAGAAAAACCTTTTCTTGTAAAAGATTTCTTCTTTTCTTTCCTTTGATGTATTTCTTTAAAATTATGATTTCTCTTCTTCCCATGAGTAGCTAAATTCCTTGTTAAGGTTTTGGTGTATTTAGTGTTTGGAACCCTTTAATATTTAATTTTAATTGAATTCTTGTTTTTATTCAGTCAATTAGATTGCTCTACTATTTTTATTTTCTTACTTGGAATTGATCGTCCCTTGTATACTTCGAATTGATTAATTGGTAGACTTGTAGGGCAGTCAAATTAGGTTTTGTCATATGATCAACTTTCATTCCTAATTTCTAATTGGATTAAATAATTAATTAATCCCCCATTTATTCCTCATGCCTTCCTAGGGTTTTAATATCTCATATGATCAAGTGGGAAATTAACTTAGAAAGGACTATTGCAATTTATGACCAACAATTGACAATAAAATTCATAGGGAAATATTGGTAATTGAAGAATAGTAAAAGGTCAATTAAAATTAGATGTGAAGGAACTTAAGAGCACGAAGGAAACCACAATCCTAAGCCTATTTTTCTTTGAATTTTTCTTTACTTGCCATTGTTTGTTTTACAATTCCTGTTTCATGTTTATCATTATTGAATCAACCCACTACCTATTTAATTTTACCTAAACAATATAGAATCTCTGGAAATTGGTAATCGCAATTTAGTCCTTTGGGTTCGATATCTGGACTCATGTCCTTTTATTACTATTGCGATAAAGGTACGCTTGCCCTTGAACATACTTTTAGCACATCAATGCTCCTTGTGTTTCTTTTAGTTTCTATAGCTTTTAGAAATCAACCTTTAGTTTGCATGACAATTGGAAAATTGGCCTTAGGCTAGAACTAAGATAGTTTGTCATAAATTAGGGTTTATGTAGGAATGAAACATAAGATCTTTCATTTCCTAGGAATCTTTATTGTCATTGCTTAACTTGGTTAAATAACACCTAAGGAATTAGGAATACTAACATGGGTAAAAAAAGTTTGACATAAGGAATTAGGCTTAATCCATTTCATATGAATTTGAAAATTGAAAAAGTCAGATTATGTTAGATTGGGTTGTTACATAGGTTGAAAAGGAAGGGAGTCGGAATCCTAGTTGCCTTAGATTATTGTATTATTTTGTTATTGTGATTGTTGCTTTGATTTTCATCAATATTACTCATTCTTTGTGTTGCTTAAATAATCCAAATAGTTAGTGGTTGGTAATTGGCTCAATGTCTTATGGGGTCAACTCTTTACATATCACTTTATTACATGACACAATCAGTACACTTGTTGTGGTCGGGTGTTCATAATTTCTTATTATTTTTATACCCTTGCTAAACCTACATCGAGTTTTTGATGTCATCGCTAAAGAATTGTTGGTAATATCAATCAATCCAAGGAGGATTAGATTAGGAATTTTCGTTTTTCTTTAATCTCTCCTCATCTTTGCTTTCTTTTTTATTTCCTTATTTATCTATCTTTAATCCTCTCATCTTTTCTTTGTTTTTTTTTGTGTGTGTACGGGATTAAAACGAGTCTAACTTTGTTTAATCTTGAGATTTAAAGAACTACAAGGGAAAATGAGAGAAGAGCCAAGGGCTTTGCTTTTCATTTACATTTAAGCCTTTTACTTTCAAAGTTCTTTACTTTTCCACACTCTAATTCTTTACCCTTTTTTTCCTTCTTGTCCTTTTACATTCTAATTTAAATGCTTTAATTTATCTTTTTTGCAAATTTCTTCTTTTCAAATTATGTTTTAGCACTTTAAATTTTCTTGCCATTTATTTTCTTTCATGTAGTTTATGGTGGTCAAGTAGGTCATGTAGTTTAGGGGTAGACAAGTAACTTATGACCAGTAGATTTATTAATAAATTATTGAATAGTGCAGATGAATTACTTGCAACCTTTTGTATCAATTTTTAGTAATTAAAATTATTTTATACATTGCCCGATTTGCCCCTTTGCACATTGTTCTCTATTGAAGCACTCTTGTCGAGAATCTTGTTCAATGTATATTGGAAGTTCACCATGAGCGTTTCTACTGAGTTGCATCCCAACATGTAAGCCCCTTTCCCATTACAACCACCTTGCCATAGAAGTTAGCCAAAACTATAAACACAGACCATTCCAACTAATAAGTAACTGAAAAAAAAACAAAAAAAATCCAATCAACCACAACTAGAGAACACTTGTAGAAGGAAAAGGAATCAGAAAAAGAAAGAGGAAATAAAAGCAAATGCTATTTTTTTTTTGAAAAGAGAGAGAGAGAGAGGAGAAATGGATAAGTTCCCTCGTTAGGCATCATAAGTGCTACCGTAAGAGCCAATTTTGGGGGTCAACGCACTTTTTCTTCTCTCCCTTCTGTACTCTCTTTACCTTTCTCCTTCTTCTCTTGTCATTGCTCTTCACCGTGTGCTACCGCTAGAAGCAATTTTCGACAGTGTTGCCACCTTTTTTTTTTCTTTTCTATTTTTTGCTCCTTCTATCTCTCCTTCTTCTTCTTCCTCTATGCTTCTTCCCTTCTCATTTCACTCCTCTTCCCCCAAAGACTGTCGTAGCTGCGACGACACCTTCGCAACCAATAGCCTAACAGTTGCACGCCTCTCTTCCTCTTCATCCCTTCTTTCCCCTTTGATTTTCTATTTTCTCCAATTTTCTCCCTAATTGCATCACCAAAATCACTGCACCCCTTCTTGCCAAAGAGCCACTTCTACCATCGATTCAAACTTTCATCATGCACGAGATTAGTACTACCAAAGGCCACCCTCTTGTCGCGCCATCGTTGCTTGCTATGAGGTGCTTCAAGTGCTAACCCTAGCACCATTTGAGTGGAGACTAGAGAGGCGTTTGTAGTTTAGAGCACAAAAAGTCTTAAGGATGAAATTGTAATTTCCAAATCAAACAACTGGTAATGACCTCTTGTAACCAATTAAAAAAAGTGGTCCACCATAGACCACATGACTAGGTGGTCCACCAAGGAAACTGTCTTTGCTCTCATGATTAATCTTCGATATTGATAAAATTTAACCATAGACCCAAAGTTAAAGGGCCTATAAAGGAAGATAAAAGGTCTTCACAGAAAATAAATACCCCTTCCTTAAATCTAGACCACGGAATCATGTTTAATGACAAAAAAGACACAAAATTTCATTATCAAGAGATGTATCATCCATTCTTATTTTGTGATAATGAGAAATTTTATTTTTTATATATAATAAATTTTATAATGTATGATTCGTGTGACATACTCCTTCCGATTCTTTTTTATTGATGTTTTAGTAATAACATCAATGATAGTTAATTTTTTTTAATTCTACCCTTAATTAACAAGTAAACAATATATGATTTTTGAACACCGTATTAAATAGAATAGTATGGATAGAGAAAGGATATAATAAGGATAATTTTGTAAAATTGTACGTTCCACTCATTGAGATATATATTTATTGTCTTTCTTAATTTTTATATCAAAACAAACTATTTAAAAGTAAATCGAGGGACTATTTTTTTAGTCAAATTTAATTTTATGCATTCAATCATTATAGTTTTCAGAGTAGAGGTTCATTAGTTTTGTTTGGATTAGAAGTGAAATAAAGAAGAAAAAAATTGAAAGAAAATAAATAAGAATGATAAAAATGAAAGAGAAATAAAATAAAAAAAAGATATATTATTTGGATACATAGAAATAAGAAGAAAAAAAATGGAGGAAATTCTCTCTGCTTATTTGGACGACTGGAGGAGCATAATAAATAAATAAATTATATAAAAGATATTTTTATAATAATTAAAAATATAATTTTTTAATATAATATTTTTTAACATAAAATTATTTATTATTTTAAAAAAAATAGATTATAAATAATTTTAAAAAAACTAAAGCAAAAAAATGAAAAAGAGAAAGAGAGATCATTTTCCGCCCATCTCATTCCTTTTTGGGGAGGGCGGCAGTTGGGAAAGTGGGAGGAAATGTTTTTTAATAGGTCCTATAAAAATAAATTTGTTCATTTCTATTTTTTCTCTCAAACAAATAGTAAAAATTTAGTATTTCAATCACATTTCTCTCTTTCTTATTTTTTCTTACTTTATTTCTCCCCAAACAAATAAGGGCTAAGTGACGTGATTAATTTACCCCCCAAAAATGACACGATTAATAAATAATAATTAGCATGTTACTTATTACGAAACACATGCGTTATATGACGACTTTTGTCAGCATAACACTTTTCAGTCTGGATTTTGGATAGAATTTTGGACACTTGAATTTAATTGAGATGCATGAAGTTTATGATTAAACTTACGAAATCAAAATAAGAGTAATCGCCAATGCTTGTGCACTTAAGCCATTATCTTGCCAATCAAAACCGTTACGCAAAGCCATTTTCTTCAATAAAGCAAACATTAATATGGCAGAGGCACATTGGCAGGTTTCAAAATGAAACTTTCCGAAGAATAATGTGAGGCAGAAAATAAGGAAGGATTTGTTTAACCCCGGTTCATAGCTACATTACCCAAAATAAGAAGCGACTTCATCAGAAAGTTCACTTCAATCCATCAATCTTAATTGTGATCTTTATTGTCATTTGTCGACAGCATATCCATTGATTCAATAACTTGTTTCTTTGATTTTCTCGATGAATGGGGCAAGGTTTTCAAGAGAGCCATGTGGAAGAGAATAGGCCGCACCCAAACTACTACAAAAGCAAGCATATCATTCCTAATCAAAACCACGGTCATCAAATCACAACATATCTTCTCAAAAGCTATCAACTCAAAATAGTTTTGTACTTTTGTCAACTGCCTTGTGTCATTTAACAGTGCCTGATCGAAGAAACGTACGTGGCTTCATTTTTATCATACGACAATATTGCGTATGAAGCTTGTTTTATGCTTGTCTGTGACCGCCTTACTTGGTTAGTGAGAATGAGTTGAATATTACTAAAATCTTTGTTTGAAGCGCAGTTCTTGGTTCTCTCAATTGGAAATTTAACGTTGCACGTTTCAACGGTTAGACCACGACAAATTATCCGACTTCATCAGGTATATGGACACTCCCTCACGTAAAATTGCACATTTCTCTTTTAAAGGTATGAGTAGAAAAATGCTTAAAATTTTGAATCTAATTAATTTTATTATTTCGCGAGTAACTAAAGATCGTGCCGAGATGATCTAAGATTTAAATTTCAGTCAATTACATCTAACGTTTATTTTAAATTGCCTAATATTATTAATATATTAACATCAACACTGAAACTCTCGTAATCGCAACGTAAACATTTAAGATAATACATCACGCAAATAAACACAAACTGGGTTATTGATCCCATTTTATATAGTTACAATATTGATGCCGTGATCCTTTCCTACCTTATATGATGTATTTGCGTGCAGGGACGATCCAGAAATTTATAAAAGGAGTGCCAGAAAAAAAATAAAAATTAAATAAACATTAAATTATAATAATTAAATATATCATATTGTTTATTTAAACTGTAAACATTGTTCTTTTTAAACTCATTTTTCACCATCTTTATAATTGAAAATGATCTCTCAATTAAAATAATTGAAACATGAAGAGTTAATTAAGACATATCATATATAGTTCTCAATGAATGAAGGGGAAGGGGGCCAAGGCCCCTACTTGCCTCCCTTGCATTTGTCTTTGGTTGCGTGGTGTTAACAAAATTGGTTAAATAAGTTCATTTTTAATCTCTATAAATTAATATTTTTTAAAATTGATGTTAGCTTTTAGAAAATTTCTTGTTAAGTTTGAGTACTCAATCTTTTAAAAATGAATGATATGATTTTGTTGAGAGGAAATAAATGATTATATATATATATATATATATATATATATATATATATATATATAACTAAGAAAGCTTAAATTATTGTTCTAATTATAATAATTAGAAAAGTTTATGATTTACAACAATCAAATCATGAAAACAAATCACTATTATATGGTTGGTGATTCTAAAAATAAAGATACAGATAAGATACAATCATAATTTGAACTTATCTTATTAAAAAAAAAAAGTTGGGACAAATACCTTTTATGAAAAACTCTTAAAAAAATAAGTTACTTATTTTCATAGCACAGAATTTGAAAATAACTATCTTTTAATTAAGTTAGTAAGGGGAGCTTTTTTACAACTTACAGTGAGTTTATTCATGTAGTTCCCTCTTCGAATCCTAACTCGACCTACAATACCATTTTTTTAAAATTTTTCAATAATTTCCCAATTTGAGTGTTTCACCGACTTGTTCATTAAATTATTCTCACATATTTTAGTTTATTTTAAATTATGTTTATTTATTATGAGATCTTAGTTTGTATTTAAATTTTTTATTTTAAAAAATAAAAAATATTTTTTAATTTTCATGAAGTAAAGGAACATCATTAAAATGAATAAATAATATAGTTAAATAAAATTTTGATATTTCAAATATTTATAATTTTTATTCTTTAAATTTAATTTTGATTTCAATCTTTTTAATTTTTAGTTTGTAGTAAAAATTTTGAATTCTTAATTACAACAATATTTTTATTAAATACTTTTTGGATTATTTATTAGAGTTTAATGGTTACGCACTATCAGTATAAAGCAGTTTTACACTAACAGTTAATTAAATTTCTCTATTTTTTCACATCAAATCATATTATTTTAATTAAATTAAAAATAAAAAAAACCTTAAGAACTAAAAAAATAAGGGTTGGATTTTGGGATGAGGAAGTGAGACAAAGGAGGGTAGTTGAAAAAAAAAAGGTTTGAGTTTTGAAATGGGAAAGGGGAGGAATGGGTGGCCAAAATGGGGTTAGGGTTTTGAGAAGGAGGAATAGGGTGGTCAGAAAAATGAGAGATTGAGGTTTTGAGATGAGGGAATAGAATGGAGGAAGGTGATTAGAAAATACGGAGTTAGAGTTTTAAGATGGAGGAGTGGGGTGAAGGAGGGTGAAGTGGGGGTTGAAGTTATGAGATAAAGAGAATGGGGCAAAGGAAGGTGAACGAAAAAAATAGGGGGTTTGGGTTTTAAGATGAGCGAGTGGGGTGGAGGAAAATAGCCAAAAAAAATGGGGGTAAGAGTTTGAGATGGGGAAGGAAGGTGAAAGGTGAGCAGAAAATATGGGGAGTTTGGGTTTTGAAATGGGGGAATGGAGCGAAAGAGGGTGACCGAAAAAAATGAATGGTTGAGGTTTGAGGGCGATGAGTAGGGAGGAGGAAGGTAACCAAAAAAAATGGGGGTTGGGGCTTTTAAGATGAAGGAATAAGGCGGAAAAGGGTGGCCAGAAAAAATGAGGAGCTGGAGTTTTGAGATGGGAGAGTAAAGAGGAGAAGAGCGACGAGAGAAAATAAGGGATTGGTTAACAATTTTTAAAAGTTCTTTTAATTTAAAATAATTTTTTAATAACTAATTTGATGTGGCTAAATAGTTAAATTTCATGAAATGTCGGTACAAAAAGATTTTACACTAACAATGCATATCTTATTTTCTCTATTCATTAAATGTTTTTTAAGAGAAAATAGGCTATGTATTAACAGTGTAAAATAGTTTTACATAATTATCTAATCACAAACTACTGTGTATGGTAAGTTTGTTAACTTTTACAATAACTACCATAAAAGTCATACCAATGGTGATTTTAATTAGTTAACAGTGTAAAACTTTTTATACTAACAATGCATAGTCATTAAACTCATTTTTAATATATATTGACATTGTTAAAATCTGTTTAAATAAATTATTTTTTATCTTCTTAAAATATTATTGAACATTAATATAGAAGTTTTTAAATATTTTATCTTTTGCAATTAATACTAAGATTTTAAAAAATTAATAATTTTTACATATATAATAATTTTAAAATTATAATAATTTATTTTATTAAATTATAAAAAACTATAGTAAAAAAATGAAATTTAAAATTGCTTTTATTAAATTTTAATTTATTTATAAAATTGTAATAATTTAGTAATTTATTCTTATATAATATTTATAATGTCATGCATATTAATATTTTAAAATTTTAAATTATTATAAAAAAATTTACTTTATTCAATTATGAAATATAATAATATAGCATTAAATATTTATAATATAATAAAATATAATATAAAATTTATAAATTTAATCATAATTTTTTATTACAATTTTATTTTATTAAATTTTAAAAATTATAATTTAAATTATATAATATAATAATATATTATATCATATTATATTATAAATATTATATTTTATATTATTATACTATATTAAATTATTAAATATAGTGAAATATTTTATAGTAATTATATTATTATATTATTGATATTAATATTTTAAAATTTATATCGTCATATTAAATTATTATAAATATTATATAAGTAATTTTTTTTAAAATTATTATAATTTTATGATAATTTTATAATTTTTAATAAATTATATTTAATAAAATAAAATTATTATTGTTTTAAAATTATTATAGAAATAAAAATTATTAAATTATAATTTTTTATTGTAAATTTTTTAAAATTTAATAAATGAAATTATGATAGTAGTGGTTAAAAACTGGCACTATGTTAAAATTATAAATTTTTTATTAATTTTAAAAATTTATAAGAATAAAATTTAAATAGTTGCTATTATAAACCTCCACTATGTATAAAATTATAGTGGTGGTTTTTTAATGGCGGTTCGAAACTACTGAAATTTGACTTGCTAATGTCGTTAGCGTTAATTGGATGGTAAGGGTGGTATTAACTCAAATTTAAAAATTAGTGAATCAAATTAAACCTTTTTATAATAAAAGAATCAAAGTAAACAAATTAAATAGATAAAGGGACCAAATTAATAATTTAGCTTTAATCAAAACTATATACGATAAAATTCTGAATGCTTAGATATCGAAAGTTTTTTTTTTTTTTAATCTAAGGGAACGTTTATGGTAGGTTTTACAAGTAAGAAAGGAAGAAGCGATAAACAAATTGAAAAGAAATAAAGTATATTCTAGGAAATTGAACTCACGCACTCACATTTCATATTTTATAACTTAACCGAGTTAATTTAAGGAGACAGATAGGAAGTTTTTACATTTATACACAATGGAGTAAGGTTACTCAATCACAGAAGTTATATATATATATGTGTGTGTGTTTGTGTGTATAAACTTATGATCTGCAAGTTATATATATAAGTAGTTAAGTTTATAATGGTTTGAGAATTCTTACACTCATTCTTAGTAATATTTCCTTTGCTTGTTGTTAAAAAAAAAAAAAAAGACACAAACACAATCAAGTTCAGCGGCCAGCAATAAAACAAATTTGAAAGTTATTCGATGTTGGTATATCATATGGTTGCAGCTACTGGTACTTGAATTAGTTATATAATAAATAACACATCTTCATCCTTTTGCATTAGCTGTAAGTCGGGGTTTTATTTTTTTAATTTAAATGACTATTTCCAAGCTAGTACTCGGGAAAAAAATAATAAGAAGAAGGAATGTTTCCAAGCGTGTTATTAAAATTAATATTTATTCGTTAATTCACTACAGTTGAGTCAGCAAAAGAAATGGACTCTCTCCAACTATGTTAGTATACAATGTGCATTCACTAATTATATATATAGAACTGAGTCAATGAAACAAATAGATAAGGTATTCACGGGTTGGATTCATTCAAACTTAGGGTAAAATTAAATTCAAACTGAATAAATTTAATTGGGTTGGTTTGTTTTGGGTTTAATTTTTTTTTTTTTTATCAATTTGAACCGAACTGATTAAGATCAAGTTAGTTTGGTTCAAATCATCAAGTTATGATAAATAAATAAATTATTATATTTTTAAAGTTTTTATCTCTACTTATTTTTTATTTTATATTCATGCAAGATAAAAATAATTTTTAATGACTAAATATTTATTTTATTTAATTTCTTCTATAATTATCACTTTAAACATCTCATTAATGTCTTTATACAAAATATGATAAAAAAAATTACATAATAAAGATGACCAAATTAAGACACTTGGTAGCACTAGGTAAGATTATAAGAAGATTAAACTAAATGAAGAAGAAAAAAGGACAAAAATAGAAGAAAAATTTAAGTAGCAAAATCTAAAATATATTAATCTAAAGTTAAAAAATAATTGATCAAGTCATCACGTTAGTTCAGACTGAAAAAAGGTAAATTCGAAAACTAAATCAATTATAATTTGTTTGGTTCGAATTTAAAGTAAAAAGAATCAATTAATCAAACCAACCTGAACCAATTTAATTAGTTTAGTTTGGATTCACACACACACACACACACACACACACACACACACACACACACACATATATATATATATATATATATATATATAATCTTAAATAAAAGCATTTTTAAGAATTACTCTTTAGGATTTTTTTTTCAACTAGAATGTTTTTAGGAATTTTCTTAATCTCTAATCTCTTGTAATCTATTCTTTTTATTCTTATTTCTAGTTTGAATTTTAATATTTTTAATATAAATTAACAATAGTTAATAATAACTTTATATCACAATATAAATTGTTTATCATAAATCTAAAATATAATTTATATGTTTAAAAATATTTATTTGTTAATATTTTTTATTATAATACAATTTATATATTTAATAATATTTATTTATTATAAATTTTCATTAAATAAAATAAACATTTATTCAGTGTGTTGTACAAGCTAAAATACTAGTTAATTAAATACCTAAAATTATAATAACATCTTTTGGTTTGTATATTTATTTAATTTAATTCGAATTATCTAAGGAGGTCTTAAAATTTCATATACTTACTAAAATTAATTTAGACGGGACTCTCCAGAGGATGGCGCAGAGTCAAAATGGTTTGCCTTTAAAATATATATTACTTTGTGAAAAGGATTTAATTAATGAATTTAATGTTTATGCACTGACAGTGTAAAGTAATTTTATACTATCATCCAATCACAAATCACTATTTATTGTAAGTTTATTGACTTTTATAATAAATATTTTAAAAGTCATATTAATAGTGATTTCTGATTGAATGATAGTGTAAAATTTTTTACACTAACAGTGTATAACCATTAAACTATTTAATTAATATTGTATATGTCATAGTTGAAAAATTAATCGTATCCCAAAAAAAAAATGTAAAGACATTATAAGGAGACTAGAAAAGAAACTTAGATAAACAACAAATTGATTAGTCCACATCTTCTCATAAATTAAGTTGGATGATGATATTTATACGTTAAAATTTTATTATTTTTACACCACTTGTTTATTAAGTATTAATAAAATAATACATAAGTACATTTCTTTAACCGAAGTGCAAAATGTGAAAATAATATAGAGATTTGGGTCAGGATCCGTTGACACGGGAAATTACACTTTCAATAACTTTTTGTAGAATGCAAATTTAACTAATCCAGCCATTGAATTTGATATTTTTATTAATTAGATTAAGTACACAAAATTTTACACAATTCCAAAATTATTTAATAGTTCATCACATCTTTTTATTTTAACCTACAATATGATATTAAAATATATGTAAATATTCAATATTAGATAACATATTTAGAAAAGTCCAAATGATGTAAAATTTGATATACATAATCTTGAATATAATATTACTCAATTCAACGGTTGGATTGGTTAAATTTGCATTCAACAAAAAGTTATTGAAGGTATAATTTGACTAACTTTAACACTTGGTGTCAACGGATCTTGACCCTAGAGATTTTGATGTGTAAATATTATTTCCCTATTACAATCTAATAGCAATTAGCAATGCTACATAAATAGAAAAAATAACTAGAAATTTGACATACTGATAATTTTTAGATGGACTAATATAATTATATAATGTTAATTGGTTTGAATTGGCGTATAGATAATTTGTTATAAGGTGTTTATCATATTGAATTCATTTGATAAATCTAACGATTTAAACTAAATCAATTAAATTAATTCTAATTGGTTTGGTTAATTTGTCCTTTTTTACTTTGAATCCAAATCAAATTAATCCCTTTCCTCTCTCTATATAAATTAGAATAGTTATATTGTACAATAGTGTTTTTAGCTATCATTATTTAACGAAAATATTTTTAGCTGTCATTCTTTAAAGAGAGTGTTTTTGGAAATTTTTTTAACCTCTCATAACTTTTAATCTATCATTTTCAATATATTTAATTCTAAATTGAATTTCAATATATTTTTTAAAGAAATTATCAATAATTAAAATGACATTGTATCACAATATAAATTATACATTATAGATTTAAAATATAATTTATATGTTTAAAATATTTATTTATTACAAATTTTAATTATAATATAATATATATTATACATTCAAAAGTATTTATTTATTATAAATTTATGTTATCTAAAATAAATATTTATTCTGTACAATGCACAAGTTAAAATACTAGTATATATATATAAACGTGTAAAACTATCTGCTCCCTTAGGTGTCTCCACTCTTTCTACTCTCCTTCACATTCATTTTTATTTGAATACTCTTCTTTCATGTAGAGGTAGACTTTACTTTCCTAACATGCATCTAGTATATCTTTATGTAGGGAAGGCAATCCTACCTATACCCTATGGGTACCCGCAAAAAGTATCCCGCAATAGGTAAGGTAAATACTCACTTAACGGGGCGGGGGCGAGTATTTACACGCAAAATTTAATGGGATGGGTGCGAGTATAGATATTATAGTACTTACCCAGCCCTATACCCTCATATATATATACATATATTAAAATGATAAATTCTAGTGATTATTATAATATTAAAGATCTTAATTTATCTCAATAAAAAAAATTTGGAAGAATTAGTGAAACACAAACAAAAATAAGAATTTAATTTATATATATTGTTAGTGTAAAATATTTTTACGCATATATTCAATAAGAATTCACCATATCGCCACATGGATAAATAAGATGATGTGAAAAAATAATCAAATTTTATTAAATGAATGTGTAAAAAAGTTTTGCACTAGCAATATATATAAATTAAATTTAAAAAATAATCCATACTCCACTAAAAATATTAAATTATATCAAAAGATAAGTTTTTCTTCAAATGCATAATTGCTTTTAATTAAAATATTATTAACAAGTTTATAATTATTGTTATTTTTCAAAGTGGTTTTTTAAATCTAAAATTATGTAAATTTTATTTGATATTAACCATGTTAAAGGATAGATTGAATGTACTTGTCTTTTTATATATTGATAATGAAATGTTAGAAATACTTTATCATAAAACTATGATCAATATTTCGTAGTTGATAAATAAATAAAATGAGAATTGACAAATTATATTAAATTAATTTTGAATATAAATTTCGTCTAAGGCCTTAGAATTTTTTACCAACAACACTTAAATAAAGTGTGGGTAGTGAGTGCAAATATGGGTATATAGGTACCCAGCGAGTATAGGTGCGGGAATCAAAGTTGCTACTCGTGCAGGTATTGGGCCGGGTACAAGTTTTCTTTTTTTCAAACGCAAGCATAGGAATGAGTACTATAGTACCTACCCAGACTCTACCCATTGCCATCCATACTCTTATGCTTTTAATATCAACTAGCATTTTAACCAGTACATTGCACAGAATAAGTATTTATTTTATATAACTTAAATTTATTTTAAATAAATACTTCTGAATATATAAATTATATTATAATTAAAATTGGTAATAAATAAATATTTTTGAACATCTAGATTATATTTTAAATTTATAATAAAAAATTATTGTAATACAATGTTAATTTTAATTATTGATAATTTCTTTTAAAAAATATTAAAATTCAATTTAGAACTAAAGATGTTGAAAATGATAGATTAAAAAAGATAAGCGGTTAAAAAAAAAAATTCTAAAAACGATCTCATTGAAAAATGACAACTAAAAACACTTTCGTTGAAAAATAATAGCTAAAAATGCTCTCATTCAATATAGTTGTTCTCATTTAATATATAAGGTGGATGGAATAGTTTAACAAGCTATAACTAAATATCAGAAACCAATTTCAAATATATATATATATATTCAAAATTGATGCCTGATATTTAGTTACAGCTTGTCAAACTATTCAGTTAATATTAAAAGCATAAGAGGATATATCAAATGTATATTAGGAGCGTATTTGAATTTTGAAGATAATATATATTATTTTCAAAATTCAATACATTCCTAAACATGCATATGATATCTCTTTATATATAAACTAGAATAATTATTTTAAACAAGAGCATTTTTAATTGTCAATCTTCAATGATACCATTTTTAGAAAATTTTCTTAATGCCTTACCTCTTTCAATCTATTGTTTTCAATATCTTTTAGTTTTAACTTGAATTTCAATATATTTTTTAAAAAAATTATCAATAATTAAAAATGATATTGTATCACAATATAAAGTATTTATCATAAATCTAAATTATAATTTATATGTTTTAAAATATTTATTTATTACAAATTTTAATTACAATAGAATTTATATATTTAGAAGTATTTTTTTTATTATAAGTCTTAATTATATAAAATAAACATTTATTTTGTGCAATGCGTAGATCAAAATACTAGTTATAATTAATTCGGTTCTCAAAATTATTTATTTTTCAACTAGAACTAACACGATGATCCGATCAATTATTTTTTAACTTTTAAATTAATACATTTTAGAATTTAGAATTTAATATTTTTTCTTCTACTTTTGTCTTTTCTTTCTTTTCCATTTATTTTGATTTTTTATGAACTTATTTAGTGTTACCAAGTATTTTAATTTGGTCATGTTTATTATATAATTTTTCATTTTATTTTGAGCAAAGAAATTAATGATATATGTAAGTTATAACTATAATAAAATTAAATATTAAATAAAAAATAATTAATCATAAGAAAACAAAAATAATATTTTTACCTTTCATTAATATAAATTAAATATTTATATCAAATAGACAATAAATGAAGATAAAAATTTTAAAAAATATATAATAATTTATTTTTTTATCATAACATATTAATTTAAACCAAACCAACTCAATTTTAATTAAATTAGTTTATTTCAAATTAATCGAAAAAAATTAAAACGTAAACCAAACCAATCCATTAAACTCGAACCATTGAACTCGTGAACAACCATAACTAGACATATTTTTCTCTTAAAAAATCGTCGGTCCACATGTTCAATAGTCTCACGTCAATTCCCACTAATATTTGTAAAAACAAAATGCATGTAAAAGCAATAAAAGAAAGCATGCGGTAGAAAGACAGATAGAAGAAAGGTCGTTGAGTTTCGTGCACAGATCTAGCTATATTTATATCAATAATTATATTTTCATTCATTTTTTCAAAACATTTCTTATAACAGAAAAGAAATTAAAATAAAATAAAATAAGTAATGTAATAAGAAAAATAAAAAATAAATTACAAAAAATATTATAGAACAAACAAATAAGAATAGCATTACTCTATTTATACATAATAATATCACAACCTTCCAAATAAAACATATATAACCATTTTTATAGTTTCTGGTAAAAGTATTTAATTAAATAATTTTTAGCATAACATTAAATAGCTCTTATATATTTTAAGAGTTACATAAGAAGACTTTAATGGTCATGTATTATCAGTGTAAAAAAATTTACACTGTCAACCAATAAAAAATTGCCGTTAATATAACTTTTAAAGTATTTATTATAAAAGTTAATAAACTTACCATAAACGGTGATTTGTAATCGGATGATAGTGTAAAATTGTTTTATACTATCAGTGCATAGCTTATTTTCTCATATAAGAAACGATTTTGTTAATGAAAAAATAGGTTATGCACTGACAGTGTAACGCAGTTTTACATTGTCATCTAATCACAAATTATCATGTATGATAAGTTTGTTGACTTTTACAATAATTATCTTAAAAGTCATATCGATGCTGATTTCTAATTGATTGATAATGTAAAACTTTTACACTGACAATACATGACCATTAATATCTTTGTTAATTATTATCTTTAAAATAATGATTAAGAAAATAAAAATAATTTTCATTAAAACTCTCTCTCTCTCTCTTTATATATATATATATATATATATATATATATATATATATATATATATATATATATATTTGGTATAAAAAAGTTTAGATTAGAAAAGACACACTTCCTTGCAAGGTCAGGGAATATATTAGTGTGAGTGGAAGATTCAACCAAATATGTCAATTCTTGTTGACAATAGTATTTAATATTACTAATATATTAAATATCGTAACGTTTTATAAAAAATTCTGATGGAGAATTGTTAACAAATCTGCGGTGAGAAATAGGAACACAGAACAGCCGCTACTGGCTGGCTTTCAATTAATCAATTGAAAATTCAACAACCATCAATCAGTTTTGTCGTGGTACATGAAAAAAAAAAAAAAAGTTTTTTATTTTTGGACACTTAAATAATATAAACACTTCATTGACATCTCTTATTTTTTTAATATATTTTTATCATATTATATCTTTAATTATAGCAATTACTTATTTTTTTTCTCTCTTTATCTCTCTCATACGGGAGAACTGTCCAAATATTTATTTTTCGAATAAAATATTATTTTAAAGAAAGAATTGGTATGCTATTTAAAAGGAGAGCAAGGTGTTGGGAAGCTGAGGTGCTCTGCTTCCTTCTGAGGTAGAGAACCTTCTCTCCATACGCCTTGTTGTGATTATCTTATCTCCATCCGCCATCCACTTGAAGCTGAGTTTGTTGTACGGTCTACGTGATAGGCGAAGAGTGCAGAAAGAAGATGGGAAGAGCTCCTTGTTGCTCTAAAATTGGGTTGCACAGAGGTCCATGGACTCCTCGAGAAGATGCATTGCTCACCAAGTATATTCAAGCTCATGGAGAAGGCCAGTGGAGATCACTACCAAAAAGAGCTGGTAATATTTGGTGCCGACTCTCTCTCTCATTCTTCGTCTTCACCTCTTCATAATCCGGCTTCCTGATTTTCTCTCATATTATGTTCTTGATTTGTTTGTCCCTGCTAGATTACTCCTACATATTATTCATAACATAACATCTTCATATTTCTTCCTCTCCTTCTCTCCGATCTTTATAATTATTTTAATTTGTTGCTATTATTATATTATCGTCAAACTTTTGGTGTATAATATGTTTGAGTTTGTTTAAATGGCATCTTTCTTTCTTTATTACACCATTATATTTGATTGTCTTTATTATATCAATTTTTATTTTTTTAATCTTAATTTTTAGATTACTTTATACCTTTTTATTTTTCTTTCTTCATAATATCACTGATTATGTTTATTATTTTTTTTCTCTTCTCTTCTTATCTTGATCTCTTATATATATATATATATATATATAACTCTTTAACCAATCCATATCATATGTGTAAATGATAAACGTCCACTCTAAAGTGGGGTGGATTGGAGTAGCAAAAACATAGAAATAAGAAGAAAAAGAAAATGTAAAAAAAAAAAGTAATAGATTTGATGAGTGATGTTAAGAAAAAAATAAAGAGATAAGAAGAAAATAAAATAAAAATAATACGAAAGAGAAAATGAGTGTATGTTGTAGTATTTTTCTCATTACATATAGTAAGACAGTTAACTTTTATAATAATTATTTTTGAAATTATGGTAAATAATGTATGTACTGATAGTATAAAAGATTTTTATATGAGGAATGTTATTATTATTCTTTCTAACACTTCTTTTATTATTGGCTAGAATTTATTAGAAATTACAAATTTTGATAGATTCCAGCTCTCATTTAATGAGTCTCTCTCCTGATTTAGAAGCGAGACTTACCAAAATTTGTAATTTCTAATAAATTTCTACTAATAGTAAAGAAAATGTTAGAAAGAGAGTGTTAGAAAGAGTGACGCTAGCATTCTTCTTTTTATATTATCATTTAATTATAATTTGTCATGTACAGAAAGTTTGTTAACTTTTATAATAATTATCGTACAAAATCATATCAATAATAATTTTTTATTGGTTGATAGTATAATTTTTTTTTACATTAAAAATACATGAAAATTAAAGTCTAAAAATTATATTTAGAGTGATTTCTAATAAGTTGACAGGGTAAAAACTTTACACCGACAATTTATGATGAATATTGAACTCGTGTATAATTCATTTATCTCTCTTTTTTTTTTTTTAATAAATGTGTATCAAAAATATTGGTGGGGACAAGTTGTCCCATGATAGCTGTCAAAAACTATATTTGCTGTATATAACAAGAAAATAACATTTTAATTCAAGTTGTCCCCCACCTTCAATATTCATCTCAGTGAAGTCTACTTGAGCTTATTTTACCTTGCATATAAACGTGGTAAGTTTATAACAACTACACTGTCTTTCTGTGTTTTCTTTTCTCAGTAAGATAAAATTAATCATGGTTGGTGGTTGGTGCAGGGCTGCTTAGATGCGGAAAAAGTTGCAGACTGAGATGGATGAACTATCTGAGACCAGATATAAAGAGAGGAAACATAACCCCTGAAGAAGATGATCTTATAATTAGAATGCATTCACTTTTAGGAAATAGATGGTCCCTCATCGCGGGAAGATTACCAGGACGAACAGATAATGAGATAAAGAACTACTGGAACACCCATCTCAGTAAGAAGCTGAGAAATCAAGGAACAGATCCAAAAACACACAAGAAGTTAACTGAAGGACCAGAGAAAAAGAAGTGTAAAAAGAAGAATAAACAAAAGAACGAGAATAACAAAGGGTCAGAGAAGACTTTAGTTTATCTACCAAAACCCATAAGGGTTAAGGCTTTATCATCCATACCGAGAACGGATAGCACCTTCACCCTGGATTCCAATTCAGCTAGTGCATCAACAAGCCAAGAGAAAGTGCAAAGCCCAGAAGCAAAAAAGATAAATATGGTTTTGGGGGTAGGTAACGATGGAGACAATAATGGGGGGATTGTATTCTTTGGTGAAGACCATGACCTAGTCAACAGTGCCTCATACGTGGAATGCCTTTCTGATGTTCCCACTGATCATGGTACACTAGAAAAGCTCTATGAAGAGTACCTGCAGCTCTTGAAGGTTGAAGAGAAACCAGATGAATTAGATTCTTTTGCTCAGTCTTTATTGGTGTAAATGTACAAATATTGGTAAAAATGGTTGGAACAAATAAAATAAAGTTTGCTCTAGACAGCATGTGAACACTGTATTATTTATTCGTTGATCAGCATTAATTAATTATTTAGAGTAATTTTTTAAAATTATTAAATATTAATTATGAAGATTATCAATTTAATTATAGTATTTGATTGATTGATGAAATTATAATTAGATTTTTATTTTGAATGACCCGTGATGATTATGAGTTGGGTCACTTTTATATAATGTTAGTTGAGAGAGGTTTTTACTCTCATTTAATGTGACAATAAAAACTGTTTTTCATTAGACAACTTTATTAAATATCAATAAATCTTAATAGTTAAAGAGGGGGTAATCGTTCTCATATTCTCAATTGTTCTTCCATTACCTAACAACGATTAAACAAAGATTAATCCTTCTTTTTTCTTAGGTATTCCCTCCGGTCTCGACTGTAAGCCCAAAAAAAAAAAAAACTTACACTAATTAAGAAAAGTTAGTTAATATAATTTAATTTTCCTAATCCTACTAAGAAAATAACTTTTTTTCTAAATTATCCTTCATTAAAACTTGATATCAAGAATAAAAAAGAATTATTAAAAATAAAATCTTAATTAAATGAAGGGTATTTTAGAAATAATCTCTTAAATAAGGTGAAATTAATAAACATTTACTTATATTTGAGACCAACACACAAGACAATTTTATTTTTTTTTTGCTTATATTCGAAACTAGAGAGTACACAATTTTAGTTTTGATTTTCTCTTTAATTTCTGATGGTGCATATTATAACATTTATAAATTTATTTATCTATCTATATTAATTAAAAATCATTAGATATAATTTTTCAAATAATTATTACAAAAGTCAATAATTTAACTATGCATGACTATTTATGATTAAATGACAGTATAAAAAAAATATAGGTTGTTAATACATACTAATTTAATTAAGGATACATTCAGGTAAACAATTTAATTAAGGGGTTTGCTAACATACACCCACTTGTTTTTTAATTGGAGTACGTTAGTAAGCTACATCATTCGTGTATTTTAAGATACATTTTAGTTATAGCTTGCTTAATGTACTCCAACTAAAAACAAGCGCGTGTACATTAGCAAACTCTACAAACATTTGCTAACGTATATACACTTATTTTTTAGTTAAAGTACGTTAATAAGTTACACGATAGTGTATTTTAAAATACATTATAGTTATAACTTGTTAACGTACTCTAACTAAAAAACAAGTATGTGTGCATTAGCAAATCCCTCTAATTAATTACTTATAATTGAATAAGTGTTTATCATGCATGTAAATATTTATGTATAAGTTGTTTCTGTAATCAAAGAAAAAATATAGTTAAACTAGTATTTTAGCCTGTGTAATACACATGATAAATGTTTATTTTATATAACCAAAATTTATAATAAATAAATACTTTTAAATATATAAATTATATTATAATTAAATTTCATAATAAATAAATATTTTTGAAAATATAAATTATATTTTAAATTTATGATAAACAATTTTATATTGTGATACAAGGTTAATTTTAACTATTGATAATTTCTTTCAAAAATATCAAAATTTAATTTAAAAATAAATATGAAAAAGATAGATTGAAAGAAATAAGAATTTAAGAAAAATTCTTTAAAATGATCTAATTGAAGAAAATCTCTTAAAAATGTTCTTGTTGAAAAATAACACCTAAAAATACTCCCATTTAAGATGATTATTATAATTTATATATAGAGAGAATTATTTTCATATAAGTCATCACTTATTTTCATAAGTTATTTTATGAAGTTTATTAAAATAAGATAAAAATAACATATAGACATATTATAAGTTATTTTTATATATGTTTTTAAATACGTACACAAATATTTATGTCATAAGATAAATCTAATGATATAATATACCCTAAATATATTATAATTTTCAATTGTGAACAAAGATTCTTAGTATGTTAGAAAGTGAGATAAACTTCCACGAAAGTGAGATGTTTGAAGCTTAGCTTCTCACGTGCTTATCTTCTAGTCCTCTCATCGTTAGAATTTAGAGATACAACAACGCTATTTGCACGATATTTACTCCGTACCATTTTGGCACTACTTTTGGTTACACATACTGTGTGCATGTAAAAAAAAACAAAAATAATGTTAAAAGGGTCATGATCTGTTGTCACTAAGTATCAAATTTAGTCAAATTATATCTTCAATAAATTTTTGTAGAGTGTAAATTTAACCAATTCAACTGTTAAATTGTGTGATATTATCTTCATGATCATGTATATCAAATTTCATATTATTTGGACTTTTCTATATATATTATCTAACATTGAATATTTACGTATATTTTAATATCATATTATACGTTAAAATAAAGTGAAGCGATAAACTATTAAATAATTTTAGAATTACATAAAATTTTGTACACTTAATCTAATTAATAAAAACATTAAATTCAACGGTTGGATTGGTTCAATTTGCATTTTACAAAAAGTTATTGAAGGTATAATTTGACTAACTTTGACACCTGGTATTAATGGATCCTGACCCATGTTTAAAAATATTTATGAAATTGAAAAATACTTAACTAAAGTAGTAGGTTTAACTTTAATAATTGCGAGATTTCTGTGATGTTTACTTTCAAGATCCTAAGAAAAAAATAATAAGGACAGTACACTCTTGGACTTATTTAGTTTGAAAAAATATTTTTATTTTTTTGTTTTCACAATAGATACAAAAGTATTATCGTATTTTATTTTTATTTTTCAAAAATTTGTATAAAATACATTGTAAATAATATTTTATTATTTTCACATTTTTATGTAAATATTTAAAAATGCAAACATGTAATATTTTGTAATTATTTTTTAAAATAAAATTATTTTATCAAACTTAATAATCCCATAATATTTTATATGAGAATTGATATCACAATGAAAAAAATATGGAGATATAGCATAATATTTTTTTAAAAAAAACATAATACACGAGCCGACGAGCGTCCGAACAAATATATGTAACTAGATTAAATTTATAATATTTAATAGAATTACTCTTTTATTTAAAATATTTTTTCTATTTTATTATTTTATGAAATCATATAGATTATCTTTTAAAATTTTATCTTTCTCTCTTACTATTTTATTAAATAAAATGTAAAAAAAAAATCAATAAAATGATTGTGTTCGTTTTAAAGTTATATGAATTTCGTCGCACGTAATAAAAAAACTTCAACTAGTTTCTGTATATAAAAACTACTATATTTATATTATATTTCTTCTGTTTCTTTTTGTTTGTCGATTTTTAAGAAAATTTTTGTTTCTCTTTATCTGCATTGTACAAAGTTCAAGATAACATTAATTACTTTTTTTGTCAACTATACTCTTACTTTTCACCTAATTTTTAATTAATTTATACATTTACAACTGATATGTATTTATTGTATAATAAAAATGAAAAAGGTACAATAAAAAACTTCAAAACTATTTTATGACAAATAAGAAAATTTATTACATTTTTTAAGTTGTATATAAAAACCTTACACAATATTTAAAAAAGAACAGAAGGAATAAATCAAAGCAACTCCCAATTTTTAATAATGATTATCAATTGTTGAGATCTGTTATTTTAAACCCAGGGCAGATTCCCGACATTAGTGACAAAATGTCATGGATCGAGTTCTGAGTTCTAACACAAAAACAAATAATCTTAAATAGCATATTAATTAGTTTCCCATATTTTCTAATATTCTGTTTTTCAACTTACTGACAACACGCTTGGCCTAAAGTCGCCGAAATTTATGCAAGAGGGTTATAGTTTAATGGACGCCGTGTAAGATAATCTTCAATCTCATGAGAAGTTGAGGGCATTAATTCTTTTTTTTAGTGCCAATTTCAGGTATTATTCCTGAAAGATATGAAAAACGATTTTATCGATTAAGATCTGCGAATATTAAAATGACATCCTGTAGCATCAATAATATATCATAACAATTGTATATATTCTTATTGGATTTGGATTATCAATATCGCCTCTATAAGAACATATTTTTTGTTAAAAAGAAAAGGTCAAAATTATAGTTACTGAATGGAGCTAATTATAATAAATTATTATTTGATAAAAAAATGTTTTTAATAAAATTATATCATGAGACCTACCTCCAAAAATGGGAAAGGATCTAAATCCTTTCTTATGACTTTCTTACATTTGTTTTAAATGTTAGTATAATTGATTTTGAAAGTATTAATATTGAAAGAATTGATTTTGAAATTGATGTTTAAAAAATGTAATTTTTGTCTATAAAAAAATGAGTATAATTTCTATGCATTGGTAGTGTAAAAAATCTTACACTATCAACCAATTAAAAATCATGATAAATGTAATTTTTAAAATAGTTATTGTAAAAGTTAATAAACTTGCCATACATGGCAATTTAGATAACAATATAAAATTTATTTATACTGCTGGTGCATGGACTACTTTTTTCAAAAAAAAAAAAGCTTTTTATGTAATATACTTTAAAAACGAGTTTAAGAGAATTAATTTTATTTAGAAGACAAATAGTATCACTTTTCATTTGAAATGTATATATGAGTATGTTTTGTGAATCTTACACTTAGAATTAATTTATATTACCTAAAAAAGTTAAAAAGCTTCATTGCACTCCAAACAGGCCGTAATTAGGTAATCAAACTTATTTTCAGTGGATAAGATCTTTATTTCAAATGTAAGAATCACATTATTTTATGCGGACTTCAATTCCTTAAGTAAGGTATTGTATTTGACTTTGTAAATAGAAAAAACGTAATTAGGATAAGAGACTTCACTAAAGATAGCCAGCCAGATTCTCTAGCAAAGATTAATCATCAAGGCAGTGAATACTTTGCACCAATAACATGGTAACTAAAAAAAATTATTTTATGTTGAAATCCGTCCTCCCAAACCAAGATACTAGCATATTTTTAAAGATATTGGAAGCAAAGTGCAATCCAATGCAAGTTATACCAACATTATATTAGTCCGAGTAGAATTGGACTTGAATTCTTTAAATAAGATCTCGAATTTGAACCATATGGATGAAAAAAAAAGTGGTTGGAATGAGAGACTACATTAAAGGTGGCCAACCAAATTTCTTGACAAAGATTAATAATCGACGAAGTCAGTGAATACTTTGCACCGATAATATGATAACAAAAATAATACAAGTTATGAATAGATGGACAAGTTATCATAAATAATTAAGAGCACTGAAATTAGTCAATTCACTCAAACAAATTAACAATATATAAGTCGGATAAAGCTAATAAAATTAGAATAAAAACCATTTTACACTGTCAGTGCATGACATTTTTTCTCATAAAATTAATATTTTGATTTCTCATGAATCAACTTGTAATCTTAAGATCCTAAAAAATACTATTTTCGGTCCTTTATATAAGCAATAAATGATAGTGTTAAAAATACTATCATTTGTTGCTTATATAAAAGGCTAGAGGTAATAACAAATCAAGTGTTATTTGAGGATGGTTTTCGGATTTAAATTTTTTAAAATTAAAACTAGTTTTTAGTTTTATAATTTCAATTTTAATTTTAGATTTATAATTTTAGTACAATGATCAAACTTGAGAATTGTTCTCCGCCCATAAGGCCTTGCAAACTGAACAATGATATCATTAGGGTTCTCAATGGCAACAATTGCCCTAACAACAAGTTGAAGGCTCTTCCATATTTTCCTAAGCTTATCCCTAATTCCACATCACAAGTCAAAACTCCATTTCTCTATTATGGATTCAAACATTTATTGAAATTTTAAAGTATGTGACTTTGTGTTGCTACTTGGTGTTAAATATCAATGAGAAGAGAGAAGGAGTTATTATTATTGTTGGGCTGGAAAATGTAGCGTTCCATTTGAAAGTCACAATTTTTTTTGCCAAGGTGGACATTGGCAGCAAACATTATCAAGATGTTGGCTTCCTTTTTGTGTCAATTGGTGCAGCAAGGCTACGATGGTGTTGGTGGTGGACATGGCTGCCAAGCAATGGTGGTGGAAGGTGTCAGGCAATAACCACTGTGAATTGTGAAAGGTGTCAGGCAATATGGCGGTGGTGGTAGGAACTTTTTAAAACTAAAAACCATAATAATATTTTTTTAAAAAAATTGATGTAAAAGTATTTTAAAATTTGCATTTAAAAACCAAAATCAAACTCACAACCACCCTAAAACAAACCCTTAACTTCTAGTTTGCTAGAATATCAAGTCTTTTTTATTATTATTAAAATGACATTTTAAAATATTTAGTTAAGAAAACTAATTTAAAATTTCAATACAACTTAATTTGAATCGTTAAATACACATAAATTAATTAATTAAAATTAATATTTTAAACATTAATAGTAAAAAATACAAATTCCTATGTTGAACAAGACTGGATAATTTATAAATTATAATTAAACTTAACTCACTTTGACCCAGCCTAAATTAAGACACCAAAAAATAAAATAAAATAAAATAAAATCAACAAGCTATCACTCACCGATTTGACGTCCTAAAAACAAACAAAAATAAACGAAGTAACACATAAATAAGTACGCGAAGTTGGTAGCATGATTCTATACAATATATGCAGGCACCAACCAATTTGTGATTAGTATAAGTTTGTATGAGAATCTTTCGTACTCGGCATGTATTAGAAAAATTGGCATGGTGTTATACAAGTCAACCAATACTAGCGTGAGGACAATTTTATGCCTTCAATTAATTAAAAGTTTAAGGTAATATTAAAATAATCTCAGCGCAAACTTTGTTAAGTTTAATTTTTACATATTATCAATATAAAATATTTTTATACAGATATTTAAGAAATTTCGATTACTTTGTTATATCATCTTACTTATTAATATAATATAGTAATAAGATAATTTTTTTAAAAATATCTTATAAAAATATTGTATATTAAAAATTGTACGTAAATTAAACTCAATTTAATTATGAATTTCAGTTTTCATGCAAAAATTAATCATGCGAGTCTTTTTGTCCACACACTATTTAACATCGATAAGCCTTCTAAATGACCTGCACCAGCGCAGAGATACATAATGATTGGCGCTAGTTATGGCCTCAGTCTTCACATAAGTTTTTAAAGCATTTTCAGTAATTAAGACAAAATATATTTGGTTAGTTCCAAGAAAATGAAATAGCTGCCTGAATTTAAAAGTTTTTCATTTATAGTTTATGGTGAATGGTGAATATAAAATATTAACAAATTAAGACTTTTTTAAAATTATTTTTATTTTTAAATTTTTTATTGATCTTATAATTTAACCATATTTTTTATCTCTACTCTGACCTGAATCCTTTCAAATAAGAAAAAAAGGACCCTTATATAAATCATAAGACTACTTTTTTATTATTATAAAGTCAGTATTTTCTTGGTACAGACTACATGTATCTTCTATGGGAAACAATCTTGCTCGAGTTCAGTAAGACTACTATGAATGGTAAACTCTTCTCTTGAGTATTTAATGCAACTGCATACTTAAGCTTTGAACTCAAGATCACTAGTTAAATTAGAATAATCTCATACCAATTAGTCCACACACTTGGTACTTGGAATGATCAGTCTTCATTCAAGTATCAAATATTGTGAGTTTGATTCTAAGGGGTTTCCTTGAACCCAACAATATGAAAGTGATGTATTAGTAGTTAACATTTCTTTTATCAACAAATTTACATAGATGATCATATTTGGTTCAAGAGGATAGATCTTTTCACTCTGGGACCTGAGATGTAAGTTTATGTAGGGATAGCGATTATTTTTCATCAGTTAAGGATATTTGTGAAAATTATCTTGTCTTGAAATGGATTTATAGAGGTTGAATATATAGGGCATGACTTTCTAAATTTACGCTTGTATTCTAATGTACAAATATTTAAAATAATGAGTGAATGACACCATCAAAATGTATTTAATCGATATATACATTAATATTGTCATTATTTGTGCACATCTAACATGAGTAAGATTCACCAATTCATTAAAGGTTTTTGAAGCAACTTGGCTTTGAAAGAAGATGCTTCAAATGATTTAGATCCATTTGGAAACTCTTTCCATGTGAACATTCACAAGGTTGATCTAATCACCCATGCAAGTAGCTAATGTACCCTTAAAAATATTACAATATATCACCTAAAACATCTTTTTGCTTTCTGTCATATCATGTGTCTTAGGGAGTGACAAGATTTTGAGGTGTCCACGATTCAATTTGGTTCAATTTTTAGACAAAAGTCATATAAACCAAACATAAAAATAATATGTGATTTGAATGCAATATCTAATATAAACCAAACTAAATTGATCTTTGTTGTTTGATTTGGTTCAATTTTGTGATTTTTTTAATTTTTTAATTCATTTTTCTAATAACCAATTGAGCCGTGATTAATGATAAATTCATATTTGATGAGTTTATATGCATGATTTTGATAAGAAAAACAAGAGAAAAAGTTAAATAATCATTGAAACCTTAGGAAAATAAATAGGAATTAGAATAAATTTTCTTTTGTACCTTACGTTTTATAAATGTTGTTTTTTTTATAGATTTTTGTTAATTTTTATAGAGAAAAGGATGAACTTAGAGAAAAATGACTTTAGCCTTTAAAGTGCTACAACAACACTCAACGTTGTAGTTGTAAAAGACACCCTATTTTTTGAAGTCCCAATGCTCAATGTTGAAAATAAGAAGAAACATTGGAAAAAATGCTGCAATGTTGTAGGCATATGTCTTGCCAACACTTGAAGCATTGTAGAATGGGAAGTGTTGGATTTAATGCTGATACCCCTAAAGGCACCCTTTTTTGTAGTGTTTGGAATGCAAATCATTATATTTGTTATTTTGAGGTCAATGGATAAAATGTTGATTTTAGCGTAAAGCGCTAGCGAGGAAATTATGAAACTTTGCAGTAGGCATTTGGAACATTGATTTCAATTATTGGGATGTTAAAAAAATTAGACTTGAGGCCCAATAAGGGGGGCACCCACATTTCATGAAAATCAAGTTTTTCACTTCATCCATTGAAGATTTAGATCATGGGAAAGGATTCTTGAAGATTCAATGCAGTCATTGTCGTTCATATTCATCTTCTTCTTTATTGTTATGTTTTTCATTATGTTTTGTTAGATTCCCTCATGATAGGGATAGATGAACTTCTTGATTGAGTGATTGAGTGATTTTATTTATTCCTAAAGCTTTCCGTTGATTGGTTATTAGTAGAATGATTTAAAGTTATGTCTGTAATAAGGAATCTTGTAAATGTAGCTAAAACTAAAATTGATTGCCTTATATGGAGATTAGTTTAGAGATAAAACTTCTTGATGTATATGTTCTTGTAGATTTTTGAACTTAATGCTTGAATTAATCTTTATGGGTCTAAGGAATTAGAGCACTAGGATTAGTTTAATTAGGGCTTCACACCAAGGAATTAGATTTTATCTATTTTAGCTAATCTAAACTCTAATGTTTATGGATGAACTTGTGTTGGATTGAGTGAAATTATAGAAAAAGGATTATGGAGGGATTTGAACCCTAACCATTTCCAAATACCATTTCTTCACACTAAAAATTTTGAAAAATCATAAACAGTAGTTATTTTAGAGTTACTTAGCATTTTAATTGTTTTATTGTTTTTGATTACTTGTTATCACATTACTTTGTTCGTTCAAATAATAACAAATAGTGAGAATTGGGCATTACAACAATCTCTGTGAGAATGATATATGTACTTATAAGTTTATTATTTGTACAATTGATACACTTGTCATGAACTAAGGTTTAACAAGTTTTTGAAGTTGTTGCTAGGGAATTTATAATAATGCCTGTTTGATCAAGGCATTACTAGTTTGAACATTCTTTTTCTTTTTATGCATTTTATAAGTTCTTTGATTCTTTGAAAATTTCACTAATTCTTTTTTCTTATCACTGTGTATGCGATGTAAGAATATTGGCAAACTTCTTTTTGATCCAAAAATGGAGAAAACAACAAAGGCTAATGAAAAAAAAACCAAGGAAAGAAAGAAAGGAAAACCAAAATTGCAACATAACAATGAAGTAGGCCTTTTCACACCTCAAAAACCAGTTGTTAACATGGCTAATAATGGATGATTTGCTTGTACAGTTGGGGATCTACTTAATCCTTCAAGTAGGCACACATTTAGCATCATTTGACCGCCTATACCAGCAAATTCATTTGAAATCAACCTTTCCATGTTGATTTTGGTTTGAAGTAACCCATTCTCAGGTTAGGAAAATGAAGATTCCAATCCACATCTACAAGCCTTTTTTGAGATTTGTGATTCTGTGAAGATTAATGTATTTCCTAAAGATGGTATTCGCTTAAGACTTTTCTCATTTCTTTGAATAAGAGCTCATGCATGGTTATTAACACTTCTTAGTAAGAGTATCACATCATGGGAAGACATGAGACAATTTATGTCAAAATACTTTCCTCTATGTAAATATCTCATGTTGAAGGCTGAAATCACAAGTTTCTCATAAAAGGATGATGAAGCTCTTTATGAAGCATGAGATAAATATAAGGAACTGCTGAGAAAATGTCCAAGCCATGACTTAGATGAGTAGGATCAAATTCAATACTTCTATATAGGCTTGAGGCCAAGTTCCAAAATCATATTGGATACCTCAACTAAAGGTTCAATGCATAATAAGACACTTGTAGAAGCAAGATGTCTTTCTGAAGCTATGGTGTCTATGATCATGAAGTCCATCATGATAGAGGAAGATCAAAGAGAGGAATATCAAAGCTAGACACACATAATGCTTTGTTAGCTCAAAACAAGTTAATTACACAATAGCTAAAGACTATGACAAAACAATTGCAAGTTATTTAAGTAGTTCAACAATCAACTCATGAGTAGTCAGTGCAAGTTATTCAAGAGTTGAAGTGTGACTTTTGTGGAGGAAAGCATGAATATAGAGCTTATAAAGCCCTTCTTACTTTTCAGGAAGAAAATTACATAGGAAACTTCCTAAGATAAGGTCAAGCTCCATACAACAAAAATTATAATGAAGGTTGGAGAAGTTAACCAAATTTTGCTTGGAAGCAAATTGAAAATCCTTAACGAAGTATACCTCCACCTTCATAGCTCCAAAAGGATCAAACCACCATTTTAGAGGAAACATTAAGCCAATTTATGAAGAATACGCAATTAAGTAACAAGAATGTTGAAGCTTCTATTAAGAATCTTAAAAATCAAGTTGGCCAATTGTCAAAGCAAATGGTTGATCAGCAAAAGGAAATTTTTTTAACAACTACAATGGATAATCCAAAAGAGCAAAACAATGTGATCACCACAAGAAGTGATAGAACTATAGAGCTTACTATGGAGATGATTCTAACACTACCATTCTTCTGATGTTCATGGTCAAGCATTTGGTATTTTTTGAATTAAGAAACCAAATCCTAATATAGTTTGAAATCCACTTGTTCAGATAGAGAAATATTTTGTATCATTGATGGAAATTTATGAATCAAACAAAATACCAAACTTATGAATAAAAAATGTTTTATTCACATCAATAAAAGTGTTAAATTATTCATAAAAACAAATCTCGTGGTATAAGTTATTAATAAAAAAGGCAACACCTGTAGCAATCCAGGAAGTTGAAAGCAAATCAAAAGTGATATTGAATCCTATATTCAAGTTTGACATAAAATATAGAAATGCCCAAAAATGATTCAAACAATTTTTACACTTAATGTGGTAAGAACTCCTCATAGAAACTCTACATAAAGCTTCCTTTGAAGCTCCTTTTTTCTATTTTCCATTCCCCTTCTATCAACAAAGATGCATGGTGTGTGTATGTGTATATATTGATGATAAACATTAGTCTTAATAGTGTATGGGAAAATTTATGTGAAGTTGTGAAAAAGCCAATACCTTTTTGGGAAAAGGAGTAGGCAAGTATCGTTAGTGTGATCCACTTGAGCAACACTTTTATTAGAACTCAAACCACCTCTATCATCGCCAATCACCAAAGCCATAGGAACTTTCCTTAAATTGCAAACCTAAAATCAGCTATACTCCCCAACGGAGGCAATTTCTGACAATGACTCCTATTTTTTTTTCTCTTTTTTTTTCCTTTTTCTTTTCTATTCCGTTTAATTTTCCTTCCCTTTTACTTTTCAATTCCTTTTTTTCACCACCACACCTGACGGCTATCATTGTGACTTTGCCACCTCACTACACACATACTCACCATCCTTTTTTCCCTCACTCTTTGTTTCCATCCCTCTCCCTTATTTCCAATGTTCTTCGACACATTCCCAAAACCCAACCAAATAAATCCCTTCTCACCTTCCCTCCCCACAACAATTCCACCCTAACTTAAATGCCAACCATAACCCATTAACACTAACAACTACAACCCACCATGCTTTTCTTGTTACTTCTTTTAACCACCTGCACTTCCATTCCAACCTCAGCAATTTCCCACAACCTGTCACACCTTCATTTCTAGCAACTCACCGTAAACCAAACGCTTGCAGAAACAAAACTGAAACCAAACCCATCCTAAACATCCCTAACACTCCAACAAACATCAAAAGCCCAACACTAACACTAAAGGATCAACAACAAAATGGAAATTGAAGCTACTTCACAGAGACAAAATCACCACCTTTAATACCTTCCATGACCACTAATGCACAAATGGTTAGTATCCACTATATAAAGGGCATCGCTCCTCTACTTTGCACTCTGACAGCCACCTATATTAGAAAAAGAGTCAATAAAGCTTCACAAAAACGTGTCTCATCAGCGTAATTTCTGACCAAAAGTGAGTCTATGTTTATCAACTTTGTACTCTTTATATCTCTTCACCTTTTCACATTAAACATTGGGCTTCCATCACAACTGCACATCCAAAAAAAAAAAAAACCACCACAGGTTTCATCTGATGGTCAAGAATGAATAAGGATGCTAGATTAAATCGAAGTTATTGGATCTATTGAAGAAGAGTTATTCAAAGCGAAGGTTTCCAAATTTAGTAAGTGTATAGGAAAAGTTTCTTCATGAGAAATTGACATATGACAAACTTTCTAATAATTGGTTTCAAATATATATACTATAGATTATGAAAGGTTTTATTAATACATTTGACTTACTAGTTATATATGAAAAGAATACGTATATTTTTTATTAAAATAATTGCAACCAATATGAAAATACAATGTGATACATTTTTTGTATTTGGTAAAATATGTAGTATACTTCAGTTGTATAATTATTTCTATTTAAAAAATGATAATGCATTTTTTGTATAATTTTAACTTTTAAAACACACACACACACACACACACACATATAAAGAGAAAGAAAGACAGACAGAAAGAGAGAAAGAGAGAGATATTATAATTTCTCTGTCTGTCTCTCTCTCTCTCTGTACACACACATATAAAGAGAGAGAGAGAGAGAGATTAAATGAGAAAGAATTTTTATGTAATAATGAACTAAATAAATATTGATTATTAAATTTTATCATGAATGATTCAAAATTTACTCTGCGCAAACCTAGTAGGTCGATGGATAAGAAGTTAGCCCATGACTTCAAAGAAAATGATCACCAGTGGATGACAACAACGATGATCACCTACAAACACTCCAATGCCTAAATAAGAAATTGACATATAGTATCAATATCTTGTATGAAGATGATACATACCTTATAAGTGAGGGCATATGTGGTATTTATAGGCATGAGATGGAGTAAAATAGGTGAGGTTGGCCAAAATGATTTGTGCATATGTTATCAAGAGCAACCCACATCTTTCATCACTACCTAATCAGGAGTGGTCATGTGCATAAGTCGATGGTTGCAGGGTGCAGGGTGTTGCCATGCTAGTGTCAAGACTTTGGTGGTCAAGTTCGACATCGATGCAAGGGAATAAAAGTAGGCTAGACTAGGATGTCATGGTAAAAACATATTGAGGTGTATCAATCTACATAACTATGTCCATGTCAGGCTTTATATGGGTCTTTATTGGGCCATCTTTGTAGGGGGTTTTGGGGCCTTTGGTAGGCCTAGATTTGGTTCAAAACAAGATTAAAACATAAATGTAATGTGACGTTTAAAAAAAGTCGTGATTTTTTTAAGCAATTGTATGACTTAATTAATCTTTTATTTTGACTATCTATATAATGAAAAATGTTTAAAGAAAAATTAAGACTAAATCATTAGATTTTATTTTTTTTGATAAAAATATCTTAACAATTTTTTAATAAATATTAAACCTATATTTAATATAATCCAATTATTTAAAAAAAATATGAGACAATGTTTATATATGGTAAAAATACGAGTAAATAGTCACTTTAATTCCTGAAAGTGGTGGGTGTTGTCACATTAGTCTCTGAAACTAAAAAAATATCAAATAAGTCTCTAGAATGCCAAATAAGTTTCTAAACTTAACTTGTCATTTTAGTTTCTAAACATATGTTAATATTATCACTTAAGTCACACGTTTTTTTGAATTTTGGACTAATGTGATTGTCAATTTGCACTTTCAGGGACTTTTTTTAAAAATTTTCTTGGCTTAATTGCACTTGGTGCCACACAAGTTTCATTATTTTGTGAATTTTGCCACCATGTTTTTTTTCTCGTATTTTGCCATCTTATTTTTGAAATCTTACAAATTTTGCCCAATCATCAACTATTCATTAAATAAAAATCAGCAAGATTAGACAAAATTTGCAAGATTTCAAAAATAAGATGGCAAAATGTGAAAAAAAAAATAACACAATAGCAAAACTCACAAAATAATGAAACTTATGTGGCACAAAGTGCAATTAAGCCAATTTTCTTTTATTCAAGAATTAATGTGATATCGCCTTCTAATTTTAGGGATTAAAATGATTGTTTATTCTAAAAATATTATGCGGGTCAATTTTTAAATTAATCGAGACAAAATCTTCCCTAAACTGGGTATAATTATGGGAAAAGCGAAAGACACTTGCAAATTGTTAAAAAATAAATCACTGTATGACCATCAAATGTCCGAACTTGGAAGACACAAGCATTTTGACGCTCGAGCGTCTCATGGCATCACGTGTGATTCAAAGGTTTCACCCAACAATTTATATAAGGACACTTTCACTTGTCCACCTTTTAGGTTGAAAATATTAATTAAAACAAAGCAGTTTTTTTGTTAAATTTTTTGGTTAAAGGAATAAGAAAGTGTGGTGGATTACTATAGATTGCCCATCATGTTAATGGTCCTCATCATGGCCCAGTCATTTTGCTTTCAGTCTTGTTAGCTCAGACATGACATCAATCACATGAAAATTTAGGAGTTCAGGCCCACCCAGAACATGGACCGTCACATTGCCGTGGTAAAACTAAAAATTATCAACAATGTTATACTTACATATTTAAACATCATTTTTGCTACAAAAAGTTTTTGTGGTAGAAAATTAAGTGTGTGTTTGGTAGAGTGAAAAGAAATAAATGAAAGAGAAGGGAAGAGATGAGAAAGAAAAGAAGAGAAATAGGTGAGAAAAAGCGTGAAAGTTAAGGTTATTTAGTTGAAGAGAAATAAGTGAAAAATAGAGTGAAAATTAAGGTTATTTTAATTATTATTATTATCATTTATTTTTATCATTAATATTATTTATTTTTATTTTTAATATTATTTTTATTTTTATTTGTAAAACACAGAAATAACACAAGAAGGGAGGTTAAATTGTGTTATTCTAAATTTTCGCAAAACCTTTTTAAGAACGTTTCGTTAGAAAAGTTAAACAAAATATTTTTAAAAGATGTTTAAATAAAGACGAAAGAAAAACACAAGCCAGAGAAACACAAAGAGTTTATACTAGTTTGTCTCCCTCAGAGACTACGTCCAATTCTTAGCAAACTACCAAGTCCCACTAAGTTAAATAAGTTACAAGTATTCTTTTATCCAAGTCTCTTCAGGCTCAACCCAAGTAGTATTTAACTTGCCTCTCCAAACAAAAACTCAAGTATTCTTTGAATCAAAGCCTCTTTAAGCTTCTACCAATTTCATAGTGAAATGGTTGAGTGCGAGATGTTACACTTAAGTTATCGTCATATCAGACGAATATACAATAAGGTTCAGGAAAGCTTTTACAAACAATGTATTCGGAAATTACAAGTTGAGAGAAAGTTTTTCAACAGTTCTACGCATGATCAAATCAACATTTGAGACTGAGGTCTCCTCTTCTATCTATAGGATTCTTCCAAAAGTATTCGTTATGAGTGTCATTTGAGACCTTCTTTGTTTGGTGTTGTAAAAGCATAAAAGAGTCGTTGAAGCATTAAATACAACATTTAATTCCTTTTACCAACCAGTCACTCTGATAAGATAAAGTAGTTTGCTTATCTGGCCTTTCTCATACTCAATCTTGTTGCAGTAGGCATATCTGCTTTCTGTACTGACATATATATATATATCGTCTTGGGAAGTTAATATGCATACATTGTTCGCGTAATAAGACGATAGCGAAAATGTGAAAACTTGTGATTAGACGATTAAGCATAAGACTGTTTGTTATTATCAAAATACAATGAGGGTCATAGATTTGTCCTTTGTTTTAACATTTTTATTTTTATTTTTATTATTTTTATTAATAATATTATTTATTTATTTATTTATTTATTATTATTATATAAGGGATGAGGGACCGATTATAAAAAAAAAGAAGAATGGGGACCAAATCGATTTAATGAAATACTAAATCGATTTGGTTCCCTTCTTTATGATGTACGTAAATAACAGGTAGCAAAATTGATTTTGTTGCACTAGAGTCATATTTTCATGCAATTTTTTGTTTCTTTTGTGCAATTTTTTTTTTGTGGATCCCACCAATTTTTTTGCCTTATTTCCTTAAACTTTCACTCTACCAAACAACTCACTTCTTCTCATTTCCATTCTCTTCCTTCCTCTTCCCCTTTATTTCGGTGCTACTAAATAGAGTTGTCAAATGGGCCAGCTCGCCTTAATGGGCCACATTTTTTCTAGCCCAGCCTGGTCCAATAGGCCCATCTGGTCGGGCCAAAATGACCTATGACTATTTTTTCTTAGTTTTTTAATATATTTTACAAAGAAAAAATATATAGCACCAGGCCAAAGTGGCTTGATATCCTTCGAGCCAAAATTTTCTGGGCTTAGGACAATGACCTGGTTTTTATTAGTCTAAAAAATTTATGGCCCAGCTCAACTTGGCTTGTCAGGCCATTGGGCCGAGCCAATTTTGCCAGCTCTACTACTAAACGAACTCTAAAAGTGGCATATTGTTCGACCAAAAAGGCAACATATTACTTAAGATACTTTTTTTTAAGTTACATGTCTCTTTCAATTTATAAATTAATATAACTGGCAAGTTTTTTTTTTTTGCATCACGAAGATATTTTGTAAATATATGTAAAATATAAAAATGTTTAAGAATAAATTTATTTAATTGATATTTAAAAAATATAGACATTGGGACAGGAAACACATAACAAGCCATTCTTTTAAGCTCTAAACTTTGACGATTTTTTAAATTTAGTAGAGCTTAAATTTTATTTAAAATACTATTTTTTTTGCTAGAGTCTTTTAAACAAGTCTACTTACTTCTAAATGGACTAATTAATGATCCAAATTTATATGTAAGTTAACTAACTTAAACTTTTGTATAGACTAATAAATGTATAATATCAAATTTTATAGTAAAAATTTAATATAATAATAACAATATTATTATTATTATCATATTATTTGTATTCATATAAGTATATTGACCTGTTAAAGTTAGAAAACTTTTTAAATGATTTAAAATATGAATTTCCTTTTTTAACTAAAAACAATTCTTATATAGATACAAACTTAACGCATTATTCTTAGATACAACTAATTAAAAATATTCAAAATCGAATCAAATTGTTTTAAACTGTTAAACCAATCTAAAAAAAATTGAATAACTATCAAAGTAAAACTCAAAAAATTACATTTTTTTTAATTGTAGTTTGGTTCAATTTTCGGTTTTCATTGTAAAAGAATAACTAAAACGAACTACACAATATATGTATATTAAATTTCCTTCTATACCCTCATATAAAATCTCAATATCCTAAGCTACGAATAGGTTTTGATAATGATAATGTGTGATTTTATGTGTCTTACATTTTTAGTTATGTTAAATTAATTATGAATTTATGATATTGACAGTACATGGCTAATTAATTATGAATGATTTGTAATATACTTCTTTTTATTGGAGGTTTGTAATATTGTTATTATCATGTGTGGTTTTATATTACTTTATTACTTATGTAAATATTTCTTTCAAGAGTTCATCATGATTCATTTTTTTTTTTTTTTGAGTAACCATGTCATAGGTGCAAAGTATTCATCAGCTTTTTCGATGATTAATTTCTACCATAAAACCTGGCTAGCCACTTTTATTGGGGTCTCTCCTCCCAACCACTTTTTTTTCCATCCACAAAGTTCGAACCTAAGACCTTGCTTAAAAGATCTAAGTCCAATACCACTCGGACCAACATGTTGGTGATCATGATTCATTTATGTTGAGACAGAGGACGGTTTTATAACCCTCAAATGTTTTGATAATAACAAACAATTAAAAAGGGCTTTTCAAACAATCGTATGGTTACTCGAATATCTTATGCTCGCTATCGTCTGATCTTTTGCTCGTGTATTGTCTTTGATCTTGTCTCAAAGTTTCAGTAGTTAATTTCTCTCAGACGATGTTCTAACGATCTGCACACCAGTTAGTTGTAAAAGCGTAAACAACCTCGAAATAAATGAAGTCTACGTACCTACTATCGAGGAAAGATCACTTTACGCATAAAAGAAGGAATGTGTGTGCAGATGTCAGAACGGAAAAACATATATGATCACTGCTACAAAATTGAATACAAGAATGGTAAAGATAAGCAGACCACTTTATCTTATCAAGTGACAAGTTAGTGAAAGACATTAAATGCTGCATTTAATGCTTCAACGACTCTTTCTAACAAAACGAAGGCTGTTTGTTGGCTAACTAATTAAACTCTCCATCTATCAAAAAAGTTTTCATCTTGTAATACTCTGATTGTAAAAATTTTGTTTGTTCTTCATTGTAAATTCGTCTGTTGAGACGTTAAACCTAGTGAGGTAACTCACGTTCAACTTTTTTCTTCAAGAAATTGATAGAAGCCTGAAGAGGCTTTGATTCAAAGAATATTTGGGTTTTTTGCTTGGAGAGACAAGTAAAAGACTACTTGGGTTGAGCCTGAAAAGACTTGCTGAAAGAATACTTGTAACTTTGATAAGTTAGTGGAACTTGGTTGTTGTCAATAACTAGACGTAGTATTTGGAGTGAGACGAACTAGTATAAGTTGTGTGCTCTCTTTTGTTTCACAAACAACATTCGTCTTTCCTTTAATAACGTTTCCTTTCAAAATCTTTTGAAGTTGTCATTCAGACGAAACTCCTTTGAAAAAGATTTTGCGAAAATTTTATAACACAATTCAACTCCCTTCTTGTGTTATCCATGTGTTTCACAATTTAGTTATTAGATTTTTGCATTATGTCAATTTATTTTATTAGTTGTTAAATTAAAAAATAAAAATTATATAAAAATAAATTAAAATTTTTAAAAAAACTATCAAACTAATCCGTTAATTTCAGTTTGGTTTAATTTGGATTTGATATTACATTCAAATTAAAATAAATCAAACTGCACATTATTTTATGCTTAGTTTGCATATTTTTTTTCCCTAAAAAGCAAAAATCGAACCAAACTGCGAACACTCTTATAACCAATCATATAATTATAACACAAAATAAAAAACATAGCCGTAAAATATATATAAAAAAACAAATGACTTTACTTTTCTAAGCACTACGTACCACTGTACTTTCTTCGTCTTTGGCAACCTAAACACCACAAGTATTTTTTATTTGTTGAAAACCTAATGCATTATTCTTAGACACACGTGATGTTGTAGAGAAGGGAGAAAGCTCACATGTAAGTGTTTTAAAAAGAAAAGCCATGTGTCCCTCTCTTAATATTTTTATAGATTTATTTTTTTATTTTTAATTTTATGAGTTATAATTATGAGATTGGTTATGTTTAATTTAAAAATGATGTGTTAAGTTTGTGTTCATATAAAAAAATACTCATTAATTAATTAAATAGATTAATTTTAAAAAACTTTGACTTAATTTATTTAATAAATAAACTTAACCTTATTTAAATGTAATATAGATTAAGCTATAAGCTCTTAACAAATGATTGACCTATTTCTATCCCAACTTATAACTATATTGATATATGATCTACTAATACCACAAATAGAAATTTAGTATAAGCTTTTTTTTAGTAAATACTATTTCTTGTCGGTCAATTCTTATTCCTCCCTTTCTTTTTTGTTTGATTATTCTGTTTTGTATTTTTTTTAACTCGGGAGTGCCATTAAAACATTTTTTTGGTGTACGATGATCACATTGAGGTTAAAACCTATGATCCTATGCATATTACCCCAACCTTCTAGCCCCCAACACTATGCCAACCCTAGTAGGTTATAAAAAAAACGTCTTAACAATTGACATGAATTTATTTGTATTAAAGTTAAATAAAATTAATTTTAATAAAACTAGTTTTAAATCATTAAATATACTTAGATGTGTATTTAAATTAATGTAACACACAAATCCTCTCTATATATAACTTCGAATAACTATCTTGAAAGAAGATGTTTTTAACTGCAATCTTTCAATGAAAGCGTTTTTAGCTATCATTTTTCAATGATGACGTTTTTAAGAGTTTTTTAACCTCTTATCTCTTTTAATATATCATTTTCAATATTTTTAATTCTAAAATTAGATTTTAATATTTTTTAAAGAAATTATCAATAATTAAAAATTACCATTGTATTACAATAATTATTTATTATAAATTTAAAATATAATATATATATTCAAAAGTATTTATTTATTATAAATTTTGATTGTAATATACTTTATATATTTAAAAGTATTTATTTATTATAAATTTAAGTTATATAAAATAAATATTTATTATGTGTAATGCATGGGTTAAAATCCTAGTTTATATTAAAACGTATATTTTTTTAATAAAAAGTGTATTTTTAATATCAAAACAAACTGAAAGTGAATCATTATAACATTGTGCTTTTGAAACATGTCGATCCGTTTGTCGTTTTTTCTTGGCGGGGCTTTTTTCCCCCTTTGCTCTGAAGTTATTAAGCAAGCCGTCAAACAACATGGTCTGGGCATGTTTGGACTATCATGAAAAAAAAAAGAAAATCAAAACTAAAATTGTGTACCTAATTATTTGTTAGGAAATAATTTAAATTTTCAATTTCAAATATTTAGGATATTGTTCGGATTTAAAAAAAATTATTTGTATTTTAGATATTTGTTTTCTCTTTTAAGATTGGGATGCAAGTTATATAAATAAAGGTTCTTGAGATGAGAAGAACTACTCAGCTTGGAGAGAAAGTCACCACCCTAAGTGAGAAAAGGGTTATGTGAAGGGAGAGTTTTATCAAGTTTGTCCAAAAAACTTGTAATGAGATATAATCATTTGAGTGAATTAATACTATTGAGATGTTTTTGTAGACGTAGGCAAGATGTGCCAAACCATGTTAAATAAATTGGTATTCTTCCGTTGTTTCTATTTGCGGTTTTGTGTGTGAAGGGGAGTTGTTTCCCTAACATTATTTAATCCTTGTTAAGAAATAGGAGAACAACTAACAATGTGGGAACAATTATCCTTTCTCTAACGAATAAGATTTTCACAAACTTGATAAAATTATCTGATGAGAAACAATTTTTTATAATCACAATAAATGAGAGTAAGGACTCTAAACGGGTATTATATGATTAACTCAATCCATCACAAGTCCTTCAAAAATAAAAATCAAATTACAATATAATTAAATTAATATTTTTTATAAGACTTAAACATACTTTTAGTCCCTATAATTTACTCATTTTTTAATTTTGGTTCTTATAAAAAATTTTCTTTTAAAAATGTGCCTAATTTTTTTCATTTTTGCCATTGATCCTTGTTGTTAAATGTTGATGATGTGGATAACGGTTACTGGCATCAGCAAGTGCCACGTCAGCAAATGTTGATGTCATAAAGTGCCACATCATCCACATCAATCGTGTCAAGTCAGCAAGGACTAAAAACCAAAAAAAAATTATAATTTGTAGGAACTAAAATAAAAAAGTGACATATTTGTAGAGGTGAAAAAGATACTTAAATCTTAAAATAAATATTAATATAAAATAAACCTATCTAAAAACATTAATTTGAAATAAGGATTTAGGGGTGGCCTATTTGAGGACTAAGCCAAGCCATTTTGAGCTTGGTTTGTTTACTTGTTACAAGCTAATTTTTTAAGGCCCTATCTAGCCTGTTTGAAGGCTTGGCCAAGCTAAGAAGCATACTTACATAACCTAACCTATTTGAAAGGCTTTATGATGGTGGTACCATATTTTTTGTTTCTACAAATTCTCACCACAGAGCCCATCCATGTTGCCACCCTTAAACCATCATCACCTATGACTACCACCCAAAAAATCATAGTGTGAAGACTAGATTGCACTTTATCTTGCCACCCTTTGGTACCAGAGAACACCATTCACATCCGCGCCACAACAATCAACAACATGACGCAATCACCCATGGTAGCCATGAGTGAGACCTAAACATCACCCACTAGGGCACATTTCACAGAACCACAATGTTTAGTGTTGAGGTTACAAATGCAGTATGTGTAAAGTATATATTTATTGATTTTAATTTCAAAACCTTTTTTACAGTAAGTGCATTAGTCGAACAAGTAGTAAAAATCCTAGTGAGTAGGTTATCATTCTTCTCAGGGACTAGAGCAAAATGTTCCAATTCAACTATTCAACTATCAATGAGGTAGGCAATATTTGCGTTGTCACACCACAAATCACTAACAAAATAAAATGCGAAAATTAAATCTACTATTATGTTTTTAGGTTCTGACTTGATTTTATATTGGTGGAAAGTATAATCAGCAATTTAACTCCTCTTGTGGTCATTCCATGCATTTTTCCCAAACTCAACACAAAATGACAAGGTTTCGAAGTTTAGATCTCTTGAAACTAGATCAACCCAATTCCTCGGTGAAGATTTCTATGACTCAAATTCAATACCCTATTTTCGCACGATCTATTAAAATTTGAATCAAGCAATAAGACCAAAATCCTCAAGAACATATGTCTTACAAAGGACTATTCCTAGATCAACTTAAGACATAGTAATCAAGCATCAATTCAGACCACTCGCATATGATTCCTGATCATGCATGTGTTCGCATCGATTTCATCAATGAGCTGCCATGAAAAAGCATTAAGAGTAAAGTTGATTACTCATACACACAAGGAATTGCATTAAATCAAAATATCTATACAAAAGAATCTCACAAGATTCATCTAACATTAATTAAACCAAAATAGAGAAAAATGAGAAATATAAAAACGAAACAAAATAGAAATGATAACGGGAGATGGTGAATATACTATACTTCACACTCCTCTTCCAAGGGATGAAGCTCCAATGGTGAAATGAAAGAAAAACCTAAAGATTAGGGTGAATGATGGTGAAGAGCATCTCCAACATCCTCTCTCTCGCAAATGAGTCTTGCATTGGCTTTTATATGAAGTGGAATGGGCATAAACACATCAACAAAATTGTTTGCACTGTCAGCAAAATTCTACCAACGTCCCACGCTAGCCAACGTTTGGGATTTTAAGCTACAATTTGAAATGGATAGGCTTCAGTCAATTACATGCCAGGTGATGTAGTGGACACTACTTTACCAGCATGGAAATGATGTTCTAGTGTCCAATTTGGTGTCTCTAAGCATCACGGTGTTTCAAACACAGATCTACCCGAAGAATTCAATACTTCTGGCGTCTGACATAGCGTTTCTAGTATACTTTCAACGTCCAACTCTAAGCTTCTTGTGGAGAGTCTTTATTAAGCTTCACTTAACATGGGATGCCATCTAATGTCTCGTACATTGCACTACCAGATGCAAGAACTTTGCTTTATTTTACCTACAAAAGTGTGGAAAGATTCCTTCTAAGCTAATTTATTTTACAAACAAAGAAAGTAAACTATTTTAATCTTTTTTTTAACATTTTCTTCTTTTTATAAAGCTTTTTCTCAAGTTTTTACACATGAATCATGAATTAAAACTTCATTAGATGAGGATTCATCATTGAACCGTGGTGGTGGCAAAAAGGAAAATTTGCCTTGGATTTTTCGTTGGGAATTTGTTCTTTTTTATGATGGAGTTATCCATGGTTTTGTTGTGTGGTCAAAATACATGCTAACATTGATTATCTTTGTAGAAGCCAATATATGCGTAGGATTTCTTAACCAACTAGTTCAAAAGGAAGAGTGGAGCTTGGAGGAGGTGATGCATCTCATTTTATACCATGTTTGCATAGCATTATAGTTAGGGTATGTTGCATATTTATGCATTCTTAGGTTTTATTTTTAGTTATTTTAGTTGTTTTTCTTTTTTGTTGGACTTGTCATAGTTTTGGTCGTATTTTGGTTTCAGGAGCATATTTTCTTTCGACTTAGAGCATGTGCAACGATTAATGGAAAGCTCTTATGTTGAGTCTCGATGATGGCATCAAGTTGGGTTGAAGCTTGAATTGAAAAGAGTTACAGCAAAGACACAAGAAGATTGAATCTTTTCTTCACAAATAGCAAAGATCACAAACAGCCCATGAAACACATTGTTGCCCGTGAACCAGTTTGTTGAGCGCATCAGAGTCAAACAACGAGGATCACGGGCAGCCTGTGATCAACCCTTTTGCCCATGACCTGTCACCTGCGACCTACTTTAAGTATTTTTACGTTTTTATTTTGTTTGGGCTTAGACTTCCATTAGCCCAAGGTTTTAAGTAAACCTTTTAGGATTAGTTTAAGCATCTTGATCATCATTCTTGACAGCTTAAAGCGAGAGCTTGGGATTACAATCTTCTTATATTTCTCTTCCAGTTTGAATGCTTATCTTCTTTACTTGTTTGTTTTCGATGGCTATGTGTGAGTAGTCATTTTTATTCTAGTATTGGGCATAACCCTATGAACGTTTAATGAATTAATTTCTTTTATCCTTATGTGATGCTTATTCCATTCTTGATTTCTTCTTTATTGATTTTCTTTATACGAAACGAGTTGGCCACATTTTACATAATCATAGGGATTTGGGAAATGCCAAAAGGTGAATTTGAATACCGAAACTATGGGAAAGAAACCTAGGTTTAAACTACGAAAGTAGGTGAATCCTTTTGGGACTAATTGGATCAATAGAGAACTCACTGGGTATAATTAAATACAACCACCACGATAGTAGGGAGCTAATTTGATTAGACACATTTTCGTATCTTAAAAAGGAATGGAGGATACCTTAGGTTAATTCACCCTCAAGAAAGACAAGTACGAGCACGGGGTAAGGGAATTAATTTAGTAAGCTTCATAGGGTGTACCTTGATCCTAAAAGTTTTGTTTTATTACATTAATGTCAATTTTATTTGTTTGCTAAATTAAATTTTCTAATCATATGGCTTTCAAAACCTAAATTCCCAATTCAATTCTCTCTATTTAATTTATATTAAATTGTAATAATTACAAAGCCAAACACACAGTCCCTATTAAGAGAATGATATTTATCACTAGGATGATATCGTATAATTGCAGTAACATATCAAGTTTTTGGCGCCGTTGCCGGGGACTGCGTCTCTTGGCTCGATGATATTTGCTTTTTAATAGAATTAGACAAATCTTCTTCCTCAATTTTCTTGTTTTTATTTTCTTTTCTGGCTTCACGGTCTCTTCTCTTTTGTAGGTGCTTTTTCTGTGTATGCTAAGATCTCTCCTTTTCAGGGAATCCATTGAAGTAGACCCTGAGATAGAGAGAACCTTCATAGAAGGCGGAGACAATAAAAATAGAAGCACAGAGCAACTATTGTCTTAGAAGGAACCAAGGCAATGCCAGAAGAGCAGGTGGCTAGACCCTTGAAAGATTTTGCCACAGTGAGAATCCATGGGTTGCCAGTTGGGATAGCTCTCCTAGCTGTTGCGGCAAATACAAATTTTGCTATACCACTCAGTTTTGTAAGCATGCTGAAGCAAAGTCAATTCAGTGGATTGCCTTCAGAAGACCCTACAAAGCATCTTGAAGGGTTCTTGGAAATATGCGAAACCCAACACTTTCAAGGTATCTCGGTTGATGCGTTCCGCCTACGCCTATTTCCCATTACTAGTAGGCAAGGCAAGGGCATGGATGATGACTCTTCCCAAGAATGCTGCCACTACCTGGGACCTATGCAGGAAAGCCTTCCTCGACAAAGATTACCCATCATCGAAGACGGGTGAGATGAGGAAGCAAATTGCTAACTTCCGTTAGGGCAAAAGCGAGTATTTTGCTGAAGCATAGGGAGACATTCTATGGATTGTTACTCGCATGTCCTCATCATGGTTTTGAACAAGAGCTCACAATCCATTTCTTTCACAATGGATTAAACTACCCAAGTAAGATGGCATTGCATGCCGCGTCACGAGGAGCTTTCATGGATAAACCCCTCAATGAAGCACTTGACATAATTGAGGCGATGATGACAAATCAATGCCATTGGGTAGGAAAGCAAGGCAACACCTCACAGAGAGTCGCCCCAGGTACGTATAAGGTAAATAACATTGACCTTTTCATGGCTAAATTTGATCCTTTAAGTCAAAAATTTGAAAAAATGGAAAAAGGGCAATGTTAATGTAGTGGGTGCTTCTAATCTCACTTATGAGATTTGTGGTTTGCAGGGACATACAGCTATAGGCAGTCAAGCGAAAATGCCTGATGGTCTAGAGGTGCAAGTGGAAAATGTGGCTACCACGCACAATTTCCATAACTACCCCAAAAAAGAGAAATTCAACCCTTATTCCAATACTTATAATTTAGGGTGGAGAGTTTATCCAAACTTCTCTTATTGGAATAATCAGGGTCAAGGGGGTAGTTGCCGTCAAAAATTTTAGCAGCTCTTAAACTTCAATAAGGGCTTTGGTAGTCACGTTTCCTAGCAACAACCAGACCAACCCAACAATCATTGTCTCAGCTCAAGAACCTAATGGTTGATTTTATGACAAGCCAAAAGCAGACCAATGAGACAGTGAGCAGCTCTATCAAGGAGCTAATAGCTAGGATGGACGATATACAACTGCACAATAAAATGCTAGAGGGCCAGATTTCTCAAATGGCCCAGTTCCTCCCTACCACCAGCCGTCCTCTAGGTAAGTTTCCACGTAAACCCAAAACTAACCTTGCTGAACATGTAAATGCCATCACCACAAGAAGTGCTAAAGTTTTAGATGGACCTATGTCTAACTGTCTAAAGAAGGTTGTGGAGGAAGTGGAAGAGAAGGGTTGAAAAAGAAAAAGAAAATGTTTCTGAAAAAGAGGTAATGTCTCCACTTGCTTCCCCCAAGGCCTATCAACCACCCATCCCTTTCCTTCAAAGGTTGGCCAGGTCTAGGCTAGATAAGCAGTTTGAGAAATTTCTTGAAATGGTTAAACAACTGCATGTGAATATTCTATTTATTAATGTTTTGCAGCAAATGCCTACATATGCAAATTCTTTAAGGATATCCTAGCCAATAAGAGGAAAATGGATGGGCGAGAGACAGTGACTCTAGTCCAAAAGAAGCTTCCTATTAAGCTTAAGGACCCGAGTAGTTTCTCTATACCTTGCTTAATAGGAAACACTATGTTTGAAAAAGCCCTGTGTGACCTAGGGGCTAGTGTTAGCTTATTGCCCTTTTCTGTATGCAAAAAGTTAGACATGGGCAATCTGAAGCCCACTGATATGTCAATTCAATTGGCAAATAGGTTCGTCAAACACTTGGTAGGTGTCTTAGAGGATGTGCCTGTGCAAATAGGCAAGTTCTCGATTTTGGGTGATTTTGGTGTTCTAGAGATAGAAGAGGATTCTCAAATCCCCATCATCCTTGGCAGGCCATTTTTGGCCACAGTCGGTGTAATGGTTAATGTGAAAAATAGAAAATTAACTTTATATGTTGATGGGGAAATCATTGAGTTTAATGTTGCTAAAGCTATTAAACAACCATCTCTTGAGAATATTTGTTGTAGGGTTGATATATTGCACCAATCATTGGAAGAAGAGGCTCTTAAAGCTTACCTTAGAGACCCTCTTGAGGTTTACTTGACTGGAAAGACTTCTCTTGATTTTAAGGAAGAAGTGACAGAATATGCTAAATTGATTAAAGAAGCCCCAATTCTCCAATCTTGTAAGGCCATTATAGAGGTGATTGAAGCCAAGCCTAAGCTAACTAACTGGGATGATAAAACAACCCCTAAGGTAGAATTAAAACCCTTACCTTCTACCTTGAGGTATGAATTTCTTGGACCTAATTCTTCCTATCTAGTTATTATTAGTGCTAGTTTGACTGAGACGGATACTGAAAAATTACTGGGTGAGCTCCACAAGTATAGAAAGGTGATAAGGTGCACCATTTGTGATATTAAAAAAATTGACCCCTCCTTTTATATGTATAGGATTTTAATATACATTGACCATCAACAGAGGTTAAACCCTAATATAAAAGAGGTGGTAATGAAGGAGGTGTTAAAGTTGTTAGATGCTAGGGTAATTTTTTCCATTTCTAATAGTCCTTAAGTGAGCCGAGTTCATGTAGTTCCAAAGAAGGGTAGGATGACCATAGCAAAAAATGATAAAAATAAATTAATTCCCACTCGGAATGTCACAAGATGGCACATGTGTGTTGATTACAAAAAATTAAACAGCACCACTAGGAAAGACCATTTTCCTCTCCCCTTCATTGATCAAATGTTGGAGAGGTTAGCTAGGCACACATATTTTTGTTACTTGGATGGGTATTCGGGGTTTCATCAAATCCTGATACACCCTAGCAACCAGTTGAAAACCACATTTACTTGTCCCTTTGCCACCTTTGCCTATAGGAGGATGCCTTTTGGTCTTTGCAATGCACTTGCTACATTTCAGAGGTGCATGACTACCTTTTTTAGTTATTACATTGAAAATATCATGGAGGTTTATGGATGATTTTTCTGTTTATGGCACTAACTTTGATAACTGCCTGCTTAATTTGTCTAAAGTTTTGCAGTGATGTGCAAAAGTTAACCTAGTATTTAATTAGGAGAAGTGCCATTTTATGGTGTAGGAAGGGATAGCCCTCGAGCACCTAGTTTCTAGAAGAGGAATTGAGGTGGATCGGGCCAAGATTGTGGTCATTGAAAAATTGCCCCCACTTACAAATGTGAAGGCAGTTGGGAGCTTCCTTGGATATGCTAGTTTCTATAGACGATTTATTAGAGATTTCTCTAAAATCTCTAAGCCCCTGTCCAACCTGTTGGTGAAGGATTGCCTTTTAACTTTGACTCCGCTTACTTGAATGCTTTTTATAAGTTGAAGGAAGCCCTTATTTCAGCCTTATCCTTCAAAGTCCTTATTGGGACCTTCCATTTGAGGTCATGTGTGATGCTAGTGACTATGTTATAGGGGATGTATTGGGGCAGAGGAAGGATAAGAAAGTTCATGCCATCTATTGTGCTAGCAAGACCCTTGATGGAGCTCAGGCTAATTATGTCACCACAGAAAAAGAGCTGCTTGCAGTGGTGTATGCCTTTGAAAAGTTCAGGTCATACTTGGTGGAGTCTAAGGTGATTGTCTATACTGATCACTTTGCCTTGAAGCACCTTTTAAGCAAAAAGGATGCAAAACCGAGACTTCTCAGGTGGATTCTCCTCCTTCAAGAATTTGACTTAGAGATTCTTGACAGGAAGGGGACAAAAAATGTTGTTGCTAATCATCTCTCCCACCTTGAGCCAGCCTTAGATGGAAAGAATGATTTGCCCATTGATGATTCCTTTCCAGATGAGCAGCTGTTGGCAGTGTCCATGAAGAGCCCATTATGGTATGTTGACTATGTTAATTATTTGCTTAACGGGGTTCTGTAACACGCCAATGTTTTTCTTTAATTATTATTATTATTCGTTTGTCGTGTTTTTAATAAAATGATATTTTGAGAAAAAGAAATATTGGGCTTTTAAACTGGGGTTTTATAATTAGAGTGTTTTTAAAAGTTTTAAAACCCTTTTATTGGACTTAGTTTTATGAGTCCAAAGTTAGCTTTAAGTATTCTTTAGGTTTCTTGAAAACCTAATCCTTCTTCCTTATTCTTTCGCTTGTGCCTCCTTGGAGATACCGTGCCGTCAGAGCCTTTGCAGTCAAGAAGTGAGGAACCTTAGAAAGACGCTACTGCACCGTTCGCATCCTCTTGCTGGAGATCGCCTCTTTCAAGGTAAGGGGGGAGTGAGTTATCTCGCTCATGGGTATGACTTTGGTCGTGGGTAGAGGGGTTGGCCCTAGACCCCAATTGTTTGTGAATTATATGGTTGTATACGTGCAAAGGGGAATGCGATTTTCCCCAAATTATTAATATGCTTTATGAAAATTCTATGTTTAATTTATATGGATTATCATGGATTGTCTTTTTAAAATCTGTACCTTGGATCCGCCCGGCAGGGCTAAATAGCCGCTGGACGAACTTTCGTTGAAAACTACACTCCGCGTTGGCGCCGGGCGGGATGAACAATCCGCTGAGTGGGTTGGGTCCTGATGCAGACCTACTGGGCGGGTTGGGTTCCAGCGCGAACCCGCTGGGCGGGTTCGCTGGACCGCTGGGCGGATACGACTTTCGCTATTACATTCCTTGTGTTTGTGAACTCCTTTTGGCAGTGTTTAACTCATTGTTATTTGTTTTTTTTATGTCTTGTTGAGTTTATATTGTATGGTTGTTATTTACCTTAAAAAAATGAATGTGACATGAAATTGTGCCTATGATTCATGATAAAAGTCTATGAAAGTTGTGAGCATTATATGTGACCATGCATCATAACATTTGAGTTATGTGATGAGGAAAGTATGTAGGAATCTGGCTGGTGGAGGCCGTGATGGGTTGTTTAACCTTAGCCTTGGGGGTTATCCGGTTAGGAAAACTCCAATGGTCCATGCTGATCCCATGGAGCCGGGGCGTACTGGCAAAACTGGGTAACCCTGACTAGTCACCTAGTCACCGGGGGATATCATGCTAGTTGAGGGTGCAAAAGCCGAAGGCATCGGTACCGATGACGCTTCTTATGGCCTGCATTTACTCCTAGTCTACTTTCCGACAAGTTTAAGTTGGTACCACATGTGCATAAGAAGTAGAAGCTAGGTATTGCATTACATATGTTTTTGTGCATTCTGGTTTTTTTGCAAATTACTGTTAATTGATTATGTATGTGATGTGTATTCTACCTGTCTCCATTGTCATACTTTGAGCATGATGTGAGATGTATCTCACCCCCTTGTTTTCTGGTGTTTTCTGTATGTGTCTGTGATATACAGGTGATGTTCAGCAAGACCTTGAGGAGGAGTCTTAGAGTAGGGGCATTGGCCTCATTGCAATTTATTTTACAGTTTCTTTACGGTTTTGTCAACTCTGATAGTAATGTGACATCGGGGTCTTAGTTATTTATTATTTTAGCTTTTAAACTTTAGACTAATAGTTTACTTTTAAATTGGGTTATTTTATTTTATTTGGACTTGTATGGTCAACTATGGGCCACCATCATTTGGTTAATCAGTAAAGCATCTTATGGAGCTTTAGTAAATGTGAGTTGTGCATGTGATGTCCTTTATCATGTGAAGAAAAAGATTATAAACTATCGTTTTATTTTAGAAATGAAAAGTATGTTATATTTTCGTAATATTTATTTAATAATTAGCTTTGGGGTAAAGGGTGTCACAGGTTCTTCCTTCTGAGTTCACCTACCAACAAAAGGAAAAGTTTTTCTCTGACTTTAAGCATTTTATCTAGGATGAGCCATACATTTACAAAAGGTGTCGTGATGGGATTTATAGAAGGTGTGTTGCTGAATAAGAAGTCTCTCAAATTCTAGACTCCTACCATTAATCAGCTTATTAAGGACATGCTAGCACCTCCAAGACTGCTGCTAAAATCCTCCAGGCTGGCTTTTACTGGCCAAACTTGTTTAAAGATATATGGAGGTTTGTCACTTATTGTTATAAATGTCGACAAACCGGCAATATATCCTAGAAGCATGAGATGCCCGTTAATGGCATTTTGGTGGTTGAGATTTTTGATGTTTGATGGATTGACTACATGGGCCCCTTTCCTCCCTCACACGAGTACAAATATATACTTGTGGCAGTTGATTATGTGTCAAAGTGGGTGGAGGCTATCCCATCCCAAACTTGTGATGCAAAGATCGTGATCAAATTGTTCAAGCAGATAATCTTCCTGCAGTTTGGGGTGCTAAGAGCAATGATTAGTGATGGAGGGTTTTACTTCAATGAGAGACAGTTTGAAGCTCTTTTGAAGAAATATAGTATTACTCACAAGGTTGTCACACCTGACCATCCTCATACAAGTGGGTCAGTAGAGGTGTCTAATAGAAAGCTTAAATCTATTCTTGAGAAGAAAGTCTCTAGATCAAGGAAGGATTGGTCTTTGAAGCTCGATGATGCTTTTTGGGCTTATTGTACTACATGTAAGACTCTGATCAGGATATCTCCATTCAAATTGCTCTATGGTAAGTCCTGCCATCTTCTTGTTGAGTTAGAGCATAAAGCTTTGTGGGCGATGAAGTTTTTAAACTATGATTTGAAGGCAATTGGTGATAGGAGAAAATTTATTTGAATGAACTCGATCAGATCTGCTTGAATGCATACGAAAATGCTCGAATTTATAAACCAAGAAATGGCATGACTAGCACATCCACCGGAGAGAATTCAAGGAAGGAGATCTTGTTCTCCTCTATAACTTCAGGCTTAGACTCTTTCCGGGAAAGTTGAAGTTGCGATGGTTTGGACCTTTTAAGGTTCGAAAAGTATTTCCCTACGAAGTAGTAGAAATTGGGAGCCAAGAAACCGACTTCTTCAAGGTCAATGGACAAAGGTTGAAGCTGTACTTTAATGGAGACCCAATTCTTGATCCCTCCCCTAGCAATTAGCTATTGTCAGGCATTGAGCTTAGGACATTAAACAAGCGCTTCTTGAGAGGCAACCCAAGTCCTTTAATTTATTTTCTCAGTTGCTATTTATTCTTACAATATTAGGAGTTTGGAACTTGTGTTTTATTTTCTTAAATTAGGATCTAAACCTTGAGATCTTGTTCTTATGTAGTTTTTAGGATGTTAGGTATTTCATTTCTTTTATTTTATTTCTTTCAATTTTACTAGTTCTTTGCTCTTTCTTTGTCTCTCTATGATTTTGCATGACTAAATAGCCTTAGAAGAAGAAATACAACAAAAAGTCTGCACCAGACTCTTTGAGAAGCATTTTCAACAAGTAGCAGTGGCGATCATGGGCAGCCCGTGAAACGCCCCACAACCGATTACCAAATCTGCCTGGGCAAGCATGAAGAAATTTCTTTGAACAGAGTCGTTCACGGGTTGGGCGTGACATACCCCTCATCCTATGAAACACATCAGGGGGAGCAGGTAAAAGTAAGGCAGAATCATTCACAGACAGCTTGTGAAACAGCAGAATACATCTGGCAGAACCATTCACAGGCTAGGTGTGGAATACCCAACAGGCAGTGATTCGTGCTGTTTAAACTTAATGGGTTGGGTCACACACAGGGTCATTCACAGGTTGGCTGTTAACCATTATCTAGCACGTGAAATGGCTTGTTACTAAAATAAATAAATAAATAATAAAAAATATCATAATAATAACAATATATATATATATATATATATATATATATATATATATACACAAAATAAAAAATAAAAAATAAAAACAAAATAAAAACAAACCTTCAAACACGTTAAGCTAGACATTAAAAATTGACCTACAATAGATAAATAAGTCGAGCTCAAACTTTGTAATTATAAATTAGGCCAAGCTTAAGCCTACTAAAGCCTAACCTAACCTAGCTTGTGTTCCACCCTTAAATGCCTATTTCACATTAAAATTTTTAGATAGGCTTATTTCATATTTAAGCATTTATATTTTTATTAGTATTTAATTTAAAACATAAATATCTTTTACATTTTTGCAAATATGTCAAAATTTTCATTTAGTCCTTATAAATTATATTTTTTTTGTTTTCAGTCTATATATATATTTTTGTTTCTAGTCCCTACTGACATGACACTTCATGACATCAACATTTGTTGACATAACACTTGCTGACTTTAGCAACCATTAGCCACATCAACAACTTTTAACGGTAAGGATCAATGGCAAAAAACAACATATTTTAGGGATGTTTTAAAAAAAATTATAAGGACCAAAATAAAAAAATGAGTAAATTACAGGAACCAAAAATATATTTAAGCTTTTTTATAATTAATATATTTAATGTTTTGGACCAACATATTGGACCTATCTTGAGTCGATATTTTGGGCCCAAATTTACAAAACAAACATGTCAGCTCATACACAAGCAACCCAATTAAACCCAAGTCGAGGATGATTATATAACCAGTGTAATATGATGATCTATACATGGGTGTCACACTAGATAGTAATTGAAATATCTCCTAACAAGCGTCCAAGAATCGCGAGAGCTGACACATAGAATTAATCATATAAGGCATATACAGAAGACATCATCACGTACACATTTATTCTAATTTTACTCTACCACCTCTTGTATCATTAACTTGAATGTTAGAATTCTTACAAGTGACCACACCTAAACTTGACACGAAAGACCTCTTGAAAAGGAAACTTCATAACAAAATCCCCACTACTCCAACAAATATTTCATCTTCTTAATGCAGAACATTTAAAACTTTATTCTAAATAATTAATATTAATTCACAAATAAATAATGCGACACTCCACACATAAACCAATAATCGTATGTGTTTTGACTCTTTTAAGAGGCAGTTTCATAATTAGTTCATGTTTACCAGAGAAGCCAATGTCTTTGCAGATTTTCCCGCCACGAAGGAAGCCCAGACTTGAACAAAACTAGTTATCCTACCCCGTGATGTCGGGGATTTTTTTTGTCTTTATTTTTCAAATATAAAAAAAATTTAACATGATATAAAATAAAAGTAAATTTTTTAAGTTAAATATTTTAATTCATAATAAAATTACACATGTTAAAGTACATAATGATATGATATTAAATTATCTCAGTTTCAAATTTGAATAATAATAGTTTAGATTTAAATTAATAAGACTTTACTAATAAATTCTTTGTTTAAGATTATTTTTATTTTTTTCAATTTAGTTTGAAATATTTAAAATGACATCTACAAATTAAAAGCATAAAATTTATAAGAAAAAGCAATACATTGAGAATTTAAAAAAAAATTCAATCACAGTTAAATAAAATTAAGTAAAAATATTAATAGTCGATGCCTAAAATGTGTGGTAATTCTGTAACATGTTGCTTATTTATATGAATATATAATACATAGTTCTTTTTTTTCCTTTCTATCTATTAAATAAATTCTCTTTTTTGATTTCGCATATGTTTCTTTATGTGTACATTTATATGAAAATCTATACACATAGCTCTCTTTAACGTGTATATTTTTTTTATTCATATTACTTTCTTATAAAAGGATATGATAAAAAATATTTTTATTTAATTAATATTATTTCTATTTTTAAATATTTTTCATGTAATTTGATTTACCTTCAAGATAAAATATAATTGGTCAAAATAATTCATAGTATGTAACTAAAATACAATGGGATGCCTTTCAGACAAATATTATATATTAGATGATATAGATTACACTCCTTTTTGTCTTTGTCTTTAAAATATAAAAAAAAATTAACACAAAAGAAAATAATCACTTCACATTTTATACATTAATGTTAGGTATTAAAGATAAACACTTTATATTAATGCAATAATGATATGCTTTGATATATTTTAAAAAAAAAATATTTTATGACTTAATCTTTAAAATATTAAAATTTTAATTACTTAATTCTTCTATTCATTTTAACATAAAATGATCATGTAATAACACTTTATAACATTCGCCGCATGGACTACTAAGACCGTCTATTAACCCGTATGTATATAAATAATTTAAAACTTTTCCAGTATTCTTTTAAATAGCCAATAAATAATTTAATTCATGTGTTCTATTTATTTTAATTTTTTTTTCATTGACCATCTATTCTGTATACACTTAACCAAAGCTATCCACTTAGTCCATTCTGCATGAACTTAGGGCTTTTGCAACACAGAATCTATTGCATGGGTTCTCATTTGAAAACTGAACCAGCAGTTAAACTCATTCGAGTGGATTTAAAATTTTTAAATCACAAGTTTTTTTTTTTCATATTGTCACCCAAATTTAGTTCACGTAATTAAGATTAATTAAAATATAAGTAAAAATTATTGGCTTAAATCCTAATTAATAACTATGAATTTCTCAAAGTAGATTAAAAAAAGTGTCATGATTAATATAAATACTAGAGTCACATAATCACAGATAATAAACCAAATTACTTTCTTTAACTTTATACTTTGAATCAATAATCTCATAATTTTATTTTGAACAAATTATCTCTTTGAAATTAAGTAATAGCAATTCGCTATTTCTACATTTATCTATTTGTATATATTGTTAAAACGAAATTCATTATTATGTTTACTTTTTCCGTTCCAAACGTTTACTGTTATCGAAAAGTTGTATGAAACTCAAATTATAATTGTAATTATAATAAAAATCTAGAAAAAAAATTAGTAAATATTTAAAGTTCAAGCGTGTAAATTGTCTAATTAAATTAAAATTTAACAGGAACACAAGTTTTATGCTGTGTGTTTCTACAGAGAAAAGCCAAAAGATCATGCAGAGACTCTTTTATAACTAACCTATACTATATGTCTAAATCAATATGACAAAAAGAAGGGAAGAATGTAAAAAGCAAGAGCACAAAGTAAAGCAAGACTTCGTCTTGAACTCTAGATTCACCTACAAATTAGCACAATTAATTATGTTCTCGACATCACATACAAGGGAACACTCATCTGGAAATTCTTCTCCTATTTTCTTGAGCATTAGAAGGTCGTTGCTCCACCATCCTGCCTTCTAGCTTCCTTGCAGTTCGCTTTATAGCTGCTGGTTTCTGTCGTTGGCTATTGCTTTTCCTTTTACTGCACGATTATAATATATAAATAGAAGATAAGCATCATTCCAACAATAAAGGTAAAGGGGGAACCATTTCTCAATGAATGTACACTACAAACAAAGTAGAAACAAAATCCATGATTTTGTTAAGATGCAACTGTATTTGAATTCGGTACTAAGTCAATTGTCAAAGGGGGAAATGTTAATTTCATCACAACTACACGTGGCTTGACAACATTTGCCAATTAAAGAAAATGGGATTAGAAACAGACTTAGAAGTTAGAAAAGGAAAAACATGAATAACCACTCCTAATAATCCACATTTCTAACAACTTTTGTCTTTGTTAACTTGCCTAATATTGACCTGACAAGGGCATACAAAAATGCCCAGCTACTCAATAATACGAAAGAAAAAGGACTGCATTCTGATCTTATAAACACCAAGCCTGCTATTAGAACCATCCCTCCTACGGCCCAAGAAACTCTTTCACCGAATGGCATTTCCCTCACCTATTGTTAGAGATCATCCATCATTCTCAAGCTCTCACCTTTCTGTGAAGCCTTCCATGAATCAGCAACAGAACCTAGACTTGCTTTATCCGTTTATCGCCATAACAAGTTGTTTCTTCTGAGGTAAGTACAGTATCGGATGGTTTCACTCGATAACCTGCAGCAAGACAAATTTTCTTTTTAAAAAATATACGATACAATTTATCATTTTTAAGAATAATTGAAATAATTATTATGCAAATTTCCCTTTTTAATGACAATCAAATTAATTATGATGTAATTTTAAAAAATATATGATATAAGTTTTAATTTTTAATAAGAATCGAATTAATTATGATGTAAATTATCCTTTTTAATAGTAATTGAAATAATCCTGATGCAAATTACTGTTTTATTAGTATCATAAATTGCATTATAATTAATTCAATTACTATTAAAAATAGTAATTTATATCATAATTCGATTCTTATTGAAAATGGTAACTTGTATTGTATATTTTTTAAAATTGTATCATAATTAATTTGATTGCCATTAAAAAGGGAAATTTGCATAATAATTATTTTGATTATTCTTAAAATGGTAAGTTATCGTAATTAATTAATATTTTAATTAATTTTTTCAAAAAATTAACACAACATATTATGTATAAAGAGCGCACCTCCTAACACAATTGAAACACATTTTCATTATCCACAACACATAACAGAAACGCGTTTCCATCAAAGGGTATTTTTGTAAAGAAATTACCAAACAAATTTTGGGAAGAAAAGAGCAAAAGTTGGAGTGAAAATAGCAGGACCATGTTTTACGGGCATTGAAACTTATACACGCGAAACAAATAATTGGCTAAAACAACCCAATTCTAATGAGGGGTAGAAATTAAAATACGCTATTAAATGACTAGTGGAATAATTCGTTTTCTGTGTATAGAAGACATACTCTTAATATAATAGAAACACATTTCTACTATATACAATACATAATAAAAATGTGTTTTTATTAAGGAGTATTTTTGAAAAAAAAATTGACAAATAAATTTTAGAATAAAAAGAGTAAAAATTAGGATGAGAATAGGAGTTCCCATGCTTTACAGGCATTGAAACTTATACACACGAAAGCCCAAAAAAGTCCAATTCTAATGAGGGGCAGAAATGAAAATACACTATTAAATGAACAGTAGAACGGACTTCCAAGGCCTTAACGGAATGTGAAGTTATAGATACCTTGCACCACACTCCTAGCTAGTGGTCTTGGTAATTATCTTCCTGCTGATGTGACGGCGGGTTTCTTAATTTTCTCTTCTGATTCCCCTACCCCAAAAATATATTTTATAATCAAATTGATAAATTTATGGTTTTTAATTATATAATTTTTCATTTTTGCTAATATTCGCGTAATATATTATGAAGTTCACAAATCAGAACTCATGGAGAAATTCGAAGTTCAGACAGTCCAAGTATGCCATTCCCACTTCCCGGTCGCCTATAATAGGCAATAGCAAAGAAGACTGGGAGAATATGTCTATATACGTTAACTTCGGGAAGTTGATCGAACATGACTGGCACCTAGCTTGCCAGCACCGACAACAAAAAGGTTTAATTAATTCCATTTTATTTGGAAGATTTTCTTCCATATTTTGCAGTTGCGGTCCACTGCAGTCAAATCCTGGCTGTGATCACATGATCGTCAGTAGGATTTACACTTAAGATAGGTGAAATAAAACGCAATCAGTCAAGCAAAGCTAGCTAACGTTTTTGTTTTTTCTTTTCAATTTTCAAGGAAAGAAGCCACTGAAAGGAACATTAAAGAAATTAACATGTTATATCGCAATATGTTAAGACATTTTACACTTCCTACTTTGAATTCTCTGAAGTTTATTTGACGTACGGTATATATGTCCAAAAATTCAGCAGATTCTGAGTACCTTATATCATATTTATATATGATCATGTTAAAAAATTTCAATCAAACCATTAAATTATAATTATAGATTATTCTAATTATTTATGTCAAATTTTTGTAAAAACTAAATAATAATAATAAGATAATTAAATGATTTATATTTTTCTATATTTTAAAAATATATATTACATCAATTTCAATATATATAAATGATATATCAAATAATTTTAAATACATATATATATATATATATATATATATATATATATATATATATATAAAACATAAGATCAAAATGAATAACTAAGATTAAATTTAATTAAAATAATTTTAACCATTCATATATGATTATATAATTAAAATTAACTTTTATCTGACATACACGATCATGTCGTCCAAATTAAAATTGATTAAGAACTATTAATGACTTTTTAAATTACACCTTATATCTATTAAAAATATAATATTGTCGTCCTTTTAATTTTAAAGATGACACTTCTTTAGGAAACGAAATATATATGTTAAATTTTAATTTATTTAAATAAATGATCTTTTTAGCTAGTGATAATGAATAATTATGAATAAGCCTCTAGAAATATTTTTTTTTTCACTATTCAGCACAACTAACTACTAATTTTGATTTTATTTTTTTTATTTGTGTCTACACCGGTGACAATGAAGTTTGAACTTAGGATTTTATGAAAACTATCCAAATATTTCACTATTAGGTTGGCTTTAGTAAGTTTCTAATTTTTGAATATTTAGTTATTAATTTTAATATTTTAAAAGAAGAACTAAAGTTTTTAAATATTCATATTATTGGCTTTAAAATTTTGCACATTTATTTTATTACATTTAAAAAATTTAAAAATCAATAATAAGGAATAGAACTAATTTCCAATAATGTAGAGAATCTCAGAGAGAGAAAATGTTCTTAAAAAGGAGAAATAAAAGATAAGAAAAAAAGAAAGAAAATAAAAGATGTAATAAAAAGTAAAATAAATATTAAGGAGATATAAAAAAGGAGACCTAAAAAACTAAAATTAAAAAATAATCACTTGTTTGTAATTATGATGTTAGATCCTTCCAATGTAGTTGGAATTGGGTCTAGCCACGTGGGAGTTCTATTGGGTATGGATCAGTGACTGACTGGTCTTATTTCCAATCGTCTAACCGGGGACAACCCAATTGGATTACCGTGTGTTAGGTCCACTGTCCCAACAGTGAGACTGAGCCAAAAGTCACAAAACCTTCTTTAAGTTCTTATTTTCATTTTTATTTTTATTTTTTTCAACATTACCGTCATCCAAAATCTGTCGTTAGTGGCCGCCTCGGCATCTCCCTTGCACTTAACCTTTGAAAAGCTAGCACACACAAACAAGAAGCTTTTCGGCTATTCCTACTATAACAACTTTTCCATCTTCTATATATATATATATATATATATATATATGCTTGATTACTCAGTCAAGACAATAACATAGTTTGCAATTCTTTGAAGATATGGGTTTCCATGCCGAGGCACAGGCGAGGATACATCAACCTTGCGCAGCTTGCAGGATGTTACGCCGCAGATGTGACAATAAGTGCCTACTTGCTCCATATTTCCCAACTGATGAGGTTGAGAAATTTGTTGGAGTGCATAAAGTGTTTGGTGCTAGCAACGTTATCAAAATGATTCAGGTGGGATATATATATATATATATATATATAGCTGCTTTTACCCTATATATGCACCCATTTGGTAGTATATAAGTTGTAACCAAAGATTTATCTAATTAGATATATTTTAATTAAAATCTTCCATATTAGGTCCAATAATGTTTACTATTTCCCTGATTATATTGTGATTGAATAATTGATAAAACTATGCTAATTGATACTGGTAAAAATCCGTTGTTGCATCATCTATATGAATTATATATGATAATTAACCTTATAAAATCAAATCTCATCTCTTCTTTAAAAGAGAGGGACATTTAAGGAAAATATATATATATATATAATCATTAGTAATAACTTACACGAATGAACTGATAAATCCACCTTTTGCATCGTTTCTTCTTAATTAGGCATGAAACATGATGAAAGAGACAACACGTTTAACTTTCTATCATGTTCTTGTTGTTCTAGATGGTGGAGGAAACAAAGAGAGAGGATGCTGTTAAAGCCATGGTCTACGAGGCAACGGCAAGGCTTAGAGACCCAGTTTATGGCAGTGCTGGAGCTATTTACCAGTTACAAAAGATGATTCAGGAACTGAAAGCACAGCTGGAGTCGATAAAAACTCGGGTATCAGAGATGCGAGAACTAAAAGACCAGTTGTTAAGCATTCGTAACAACAACGCTCATGGCCACCATGATCCTTTATTATTTCCCGTCAATGACCCTATCTTTGATGGTTACGGTACTTTGTCGGCAGACTTTGATCATCTCATGGCCTCAGATCCATTTGAATTTCCTGTAGAAGGTGGCCGGGTATATAGCAATAATAATATTAATAATATGTCAACGCCCTCCTGCTAGAACACTAGCTAGATGTTAGTTCATGGTATATGTACAAGCGTGTGTAAATTTTTTTTAACAAAATTACTTTGTAAACTATGAATATTAGTATATTACCAAGTGAGAAATGAAGGTGTCTATATGCATAGACAACTGTACTTGAATTGTAGCTAGATGTACTTGAAATAACAGCCTTGTAGATTATCTAGCTTGTCGTAAACAGAAATTGCCAACGTCCGTTACATAATATATGACATATAATTTCACTATTATTTAGTACAAATTATCAATTATTTTTATTTTTTATATTAAAATTTTCTTTCTTTTTTTGGTGTAATTAAAATTTTCTTTATGATTTGAAATCTCAAATTTTGACTTTAATTACTTTTAAAACTTTTTATATTATTTTTCAAATCTAAATTATCTATACTTTAATATTAATCTTTTTGAATTTTTTTAAAAGTTTCTTTATTTTCCTTCTAAAATTATGTTACCATTTTTGTACTTAAAAAATACCAATTTAATATATAAAATGCTTGCTAATCATCATCATCATTATTATTATATTATTACCATCGTCATCATTACTATTATTATTATTATTTAAAAAGTAAAAATACTCCAAGAGAAGTAAATTTTGATCGTTTGAGTAAATATTTTTATTTGACAATTTTCTTAACAAATAAATAAAATGAGAGATTATGTACGTATTGTAAATAATCTCTTATTTAATTGTAAATGTTTTATAACTATGTTAATTTATAAACAAATCCTTCAATCTAAACAAATTCTTAAAAATTAAGATAAAAATATACGGTCCAAGTGGTATTAGACTCGAATTCCTGAAGCAAAGTCTTAGATTCGAACCTTATGAATAAAAAAAACTTAGTTGGGAGGGAAGACCCCACTAAAAGTAGCTAGCCAGGTTTTCCAGCAGATATTTAGTTATCGACAAAGCCGGTAAATACTTCGTACTTATAACACGGTTATCCAAAAAAAAATTCTTCTTCTCATGCATGTTTGTATTGTTAAACCACCTAAAATTTGGATTAAAGTGAAAAACATTAAAAGCTCTTATCTTTGCTTAATTTAGCTATAATTTCAGGTTTATTAGCCACAATTTTAATTGTGGTTAAAACCTTTTTAACTTTAATCCGAATTTTACGAGGATTTACCGAAGAAAAAAAAACTATAAAGAGATAAGTTAGAAAAATATAAAATTACAAAGGAGTAAAATATGATTTATCCTAAAATTTAATATCTGACTAATGTAGGTTTTAATTTGATTTTTCAAGTTTCGACTGTGCTGGAGGCGTTGATCTCACAAGAAGACAACAATATCTATGGACATCCATAGAAAGAACCGATGGTATTTTGACTCCTCTCAAGATTATCTAATTCACCTCTAACATAGAGCAAATAAATAAATGACATACATATAACACTCAACTGCTAATTAAGGTGGATTCTATTTTTTATTTCCAACAGCAAAAGGATTTATAGTATAGGAGCTAGCTATTGGCGGAAGGAGTGCCATATAATAGCTAAATACAAAGTCTGACCAGAGGAGACAGCCCCCACATATTACAAAACGAAAAACCGTCTGCCCCCATGAACCTAAAACAATCCCCACCCAACCAATTAGCAAAAGAGTAAATTACACTAATATACTTTGAAATTGTATAAAATTTTCTTTTTTTTAATGTTTACAACAACTTTTTTATAGGGATACATAGTAAAATGTTTTTCAAACAATTAAAAGGATTAATATAATATATAAAAAATATCAGTATAATGTTTATCAAATAATTAAGGAGTTAGTGTAAAGATAAAAAAAAAAAAAGAAATATCGAGAAAAAATTGACAAAACATCAGAAAACGTGAGTGTAATTTACTCCAAACAAAAGACGGATCCTAAATTTGCTAAAGACAATATTGGAACGCCTAACATTTTGTTTGCTATACCGACAAAGTTCGTGGAAAATAGAGATAAGGCTCTGAATTTCTAAATATATCGACAAATATGGGTGTAATATCTACGAGCCATGTTATAAAATTTAAATGTATTTCAAACATAAGACTAGTATGCAGAGCAGGGGTACATCTGGGTAAATTAAAGTTTTTGTTGTTTGCTCCATCACATGAAATATAAATTCGTTAAACCTAAAAATGTCTGCATCTTTTTCGAGCGCAGTCCGGTGAAAATGGGAGAGAAGCTAATTCTGAAACGAATGCCTTTGATTGTCCAGTACAAGTTTGAGAGAGAGAGACCTTTCCAAAGTTCTAGAAGCCACAAAGCAAAACCTATATAAGCTTGCGATAAACAGCACCCCATGGAATTGAAGAAAAGTAGAATGGTATTGAAATGTATTGAGATGAGAATGGTAAGTTTATAAGAATATAATATAGCTTATAAAGTTAATGAGAGTAACTATTTTTTTATGGTTTAATTACTCAGTTAGTCTCCATATTTACATCATCATTATGTTTGATTTTTATATCTAGAAATTATCTATATTAATCCTTACACATGGACTTTTGATATCATTTTGGTTCCTGTCATTAAGTGTCTCTTAATTCCGTAAAATAAAATCGCCACAAAATAAAAATTGGCAATATATCATAAATTTTTTGACAGTTAATAAACTGTCACAAATTAGTCTCATAAAATAAAAAAAAGTGCATAAAATTTGTGGCGTTTAATAACCACCAAAAAATTTGTGGTGGTCTTACACTATCAAAATTTATTTTGTGATGATTTTACTTCACATAATTAAGACACCCTTGACAACAAAAACCAAAACGATATTAAAAGTGCATGTGTAGAGACTAAAACAAATAATTTTCTAGGTATAGAGACCAAAACATAAAAATAGTACAAGTATAGAGACTAAATAAGTAATTAATTTTTTTTTATTTAATGTAACAAATCTTTAACTAATTTGTGTATTTTTAATAGTCTCCTGCAAGCTAGAAGCTGTACACAATACTTCTAGTTTGGGATAAATGGTACAATAATATGTGATGGAATATTTGTGAATTATACATGGAAGGTAGAGTATTTAAGGCTCTTTGTTATTATTGCTAGTAATTGGAAGTTTAATGTGTACATGAGAATTGATGTATTTGGAAGGAACACATATGGTGGTGGATAGTGGAATGTATGTGGCCTTTTAAGCTTGACGCTTGGGAGCTTTGAATTGTCCGATTGTGAATTATTTAATTGTATAAGTGCTCACATCTTTCAAGTTTGACGATTAAGAGACCATGAAATATCCGAATGAGGACGCGTGGATTTTTGAGCCTTAATCAAAAATAATAGTTTTTATAAGACACACTCAATAGGTATTACCATCTTTGGTCATGTCAAGTCATGTATAAAAGAGTTTATTAAAATTTCTTAAGTTTTTAATCAGTTTTAGGATTTTTCAGTGAGTGTGTTTTTATTCAATACAAAAACTACTTAGATTTATTTTAATTCAAAATTGATTCTTCATCATAAGATTAATATATAATATTTATCTAACATTATGTTTTAGATAATTCAATATAAATGTACACGTAATACATTGAAAAGTATGTACATATCCTGAGTAAAGTGGATCATTGGAATGGGTCCCACATTAGTTGCGGTCTAAAGAGAGAAATCTAGATCTGTGGTTACCGAATTCAACTACCAGCTTGAATCCTCAGAACGGAAAACACGGAAAACTTAACGTGAATCGCAATTATGCTCAGATTCCATTTTCCATAAAACTAAGCACACGCACGTGGTTTGCTTATGAACTTTGAATAAACGCACCGAATGGAATGATTTTCAGAATGGTGAATCTATCCTCCTCAAAAATATTAATTACTACTCGATATTGCAAGATTATTAAACTGCATCAATAATTATTCCAAAATGTCAACAAGTGTGGTTAAGATATTAATTAAGCTGATAAAAAATATTTATTAGTGTATTAAAGAATATTTTTAATCAATGTTTTTAAGACATTGATTATTTTACAAATTCAGTATCAATGAATTTGTGTATTAATTGCTCCTTCATTTTTTTTATCAAAGAAAATTTTATTTTTATTTATTCATTGAAAACATTAAGATAATACCAACATAGTGTAATATAGTTAGTAGATAACTATGCCTCTTAAATATGTAGTCAGAGTTCAGTCCCAAATTCGTGCGTATGGAAGAATATCTGTTGAAAGAGGTTAGTCCTTTAAATAGATTTCTGTATGGCGAGGAATTAGTCTCTGACTCTCGGTTAGAGGATATCCTGAGCAACAAAAAAAACATTAAGATAATATTAATTTTTAATTTTTAATTATATTCTTATCTCTACTTAATTTTTAAATATTTTATGCATTTATTATAAATAAGAAAAAATAATAATAAATATCAAACTAAGAAGTTAAAAATAATTTTAATATATACAAAAAAATATTAGTTACATTTTTAATTTCTAAACGTTATTTTTTTAATATATATATATATAACATTTAATATATTAATGCATATTAACCATAATTTTTAATTTTTCAATTTTAAATTATTATCCTAGAAATAATAATTAGCAAAATTATAAAAAGCAACGGAAGGAGTTGAATAAAGAAGTAGTTCAATAAATTTTATAACGAGACCACAAAAGTAAGCATTTATAACTTTTATCGATGATTCTAGCATGAAGCACTTAGCCTTTGTTTAGTAGAGAAGAGAGAAATAAATAGGAAAAAAATAAGTAAGAAATAAGTTAAGAGGTAAGAAATAGATAATAAATAATTTGAAATTTTAGATTATTTGGTAAGAAAAAATGTTGGAACCAAAGACGTAGAAGTGTTTAAACTCTCAATGTTTTGAAGATAACAAAGCTTATTAATATTTATATTTGTATGTATAAACTAACCCTTTCACAGCGAAATACGAAGACTCGCCAAGAAGGACCGTCTAGCTGATGTAACAATGACCGTCCAGTTGACACTTTGAAGACCGTCCAGTAAGACGCGATCAAAGACCATCCAGATGAACAGACCGAAGACGATCGTCTAAATCTCCAGTATTCATATATTCAAACGACTGAGTTTTTCATTATGAACATCAATCATGTCTATCCACCTTGAAACCTACACAGTACCACTCCAATGAGCTAACGTTCAAAACGGTTTGAAACATCAACATCAAGTCAGTACAAAAGCACAGCAGAATGGGTAAAGCAAGTCAACTTATCAAGCCGACAAGACAGATGAAGAAAGTTCAGAAGAACAGACTGTCAGCACAGCCCTGAAACTTCCTTTGTAGTGCAAGTTTTCAACTGCCACGCCTGACTTTTCTGAAAAGATAGTCTGCATGCGCCTCATCACGTGAAGAGATAAGATATTTGTAACGGATCTTTTTCCTGAAGATCGTATATATACATGCATCAACAAAAAGCAAAAGAGAGAACTGAGATAGGTGGATTTTTGTTTAAAACAACAACATATACTTTCTTCTGTGATTTTTTGTTAAGAGCGTCCAGTGGACGATAGTCATTTTGTTTGTAATAATTCTCAAAGTGATCCTGAGTTTAAGTTTTAAAATCCTCACTACGTGAGTCGATCTTTCCTCAAAAAAAATTTTTTGAGCGTTGTGAAAGTCTGGAGAGGCTTAGTGTAAAAAGAATACTTGGGTTAAGCAATCTGGGCAGATTGCGTTGTAAAGCCTGAAGAGACCACAAACAATACTTGTAACCAAAGATTGGTTAGTAGAAACCTTCTGGGTGAAGGGACTGGATGTAGCTCAGGTTGAGTGAACCAGTATAAAGCTTTCTGTGTTTTCTTCTCTCTATCCCTACGCTTAAAAACATTTTGTTTAGACTGATCTACCTTTTTTGAAAAGTTTTTTTAAACGCACAATTCAACACCCCCTTCTTGTGCGCTTTTTCTTATTTCAATTGGTATCAGAGCTCGGCCTCTTGGGGTTGAGCATCTAACACTGCAGGGGTAAAAACGATCCTAATCACTCATAGAGAATGAAGGACAAGCAGTTAACAGACCGCCTCTTTTCAAAGGTCAGAACTACGATTACTGGAAGCAAAGAATGATAGCATTCTTTGATGCATGTCACATAGACATGTGGGACGTAGTAGAAACTGACGACTACTTGCCCCTTGACCATGATGGAGTGGAACTCCCAAGAAGTCAATGGACAGAATCTCACAAACAGAGGTATCTTCTAAACTTAAAAGCTAGAAATGCTATGATGTGTGCCCTATCAGAATCTGAATATGAAAAGGTATACAGTCTAAAAAGTGCTAAGAAATGTAGGACACCCTCGCTCTTGCCTACGAGGGCACCTCACAAGTAAAGAGGTCCAAATTGAGCTTACTCGTAAGACAATATGAACTCTTTACTATGGAAGAAAATGAAACTATCGAACTTATGTTTGGTAGATTTCAAACCATAATAAACAATTTAAGGTCCTTAGGCAAAACCTATGATAATTATGATCACATTGACAAAATCTTGAGAAGTTTGCCTAGGAAATGGAGACCGCAGGTTACAGCCTTAAGAGCTTCCAAGGATCTAACAGCACTCTCAATAGAAGAGTTACTTAGAACTCTTAAAGTCCACGAACTGGAGCTGAAACAAGACGAAGGACAGAAGAAGAAGTCCATTGCTCTAAACGTCCAGCGTCCACCTAGAGGATCAGTGTCCAAGGCACTAAACGTGGAAGAATCCTCCGAGGAAGAATTTGAGAAGGACGACTCTGATGAGGATGAGATATCCTTCATCTCAAGGAAAATACAAGCTATGTGGAGGAAGAAAGGAGGTTCAAGAGCTAAAAACTTCACAAAGAAGTTTAACAGAACTCCTAAAGAAAAAGGTCCTTCAGTATGCTATGAATGTAAACAGCCTGGACACTTCAGAGTTGAATGTCCTAGTCTACAGAAAAGACAAAAAGAGGACATTTTTCAAGAAAAAGGGTCTCATGGCTACCTAGGAAGACATGGACCTATCTTCATCAGATGAAGAAGGAGAAGAAGAAGCTAACCTGTGTCTCATGGCAGGAACAAGCTCTGATAACTCAGACAATGAGCAAGACGAAGAGGTAAACTTCGACAACTTAATCTCCCTACAAGAAGCCTATAATGATCTGCTTACCAACTCTTCAACTCTTTCAGTAGGATATAGAGAACTGAAAAGGAAATTTTCAAAAATAACAAAAGATTTCAAGTTGCTCAACGAAGAGTATAAAAATGTTTTGAAAGAAAATGAAGTTTTGAAAACTAAACATATTTCAGAGGAGACATCTTCTCATGAAGTCCTAGAACTTCAAAAAGAAGTCACTCATCTAAAAGAAAGTTTGTCTAAATTTGTTAATGGTACTAAAAATCTAGATAAAATCCTATCATATAGAAGAAGTCCTCATGACAAATCTGGACTTGGTTTTGTTAAAGAAGAAAACCACAATCTTGGTAAAAATATAACCTTTTGTAAAATATGTGGAAAGAATGGGCATGAATCAACACATTGTAGATATCGTCCAACAAAGAAGGCGTCCAATGCCTTCAGAACTAACAGAAAAGGACCCAAGTCCATTTGGGTACCTAAGTCTATGATAATACCTGTTGCAGATTTGCTTACAACAGAAAGAAGACCCCAGTCATGGTACCTGGACAGTGGTTGCTTACGGCACATGACGGGAGAAAGGTGTATGTTTCAAAGCCTACAACCCAAGAATGGTGGGTGGGTCACCTTTGGAGGAAACCAGAAGGGAAAGATCACAGGTATAGGAACAATCGGTAAGCATTCCTTTCCCTCTATTGAAAATGTTTTATATGTTGAAGGTCTCAGACACAATCTACTGAGCATAAGTCAATTATGTGACAGTGGACACAATGTCTCCTTTGACAAAGACAAATGCACTGTCAAGAATCTAGATGGATCCATATTATTCTCTGCCAAAAGGCAAAGCAATCTTTATAAGATTGATCTAGTTGACCTCACAAATCAAAATGTATCTTGTCTAGTATCCATCAAAGAAAATCAATGGATTTGGCACAAGAAGCTTGGACATGCAAGCTTGAGATTAATCTCAAAGCTATATAAGCATAACCTCGTAAGAGGACTTCCAAATCTTGCATACAAGTCTGATATTCTCTGTGATGCTTGTCAAAAAGGGAAACAAGTAAAAAGTTCTTTTGAATCAAAAAATACTGTTTCCACAACTAAACCTCTTGAACTATTACATATTGATTTGTTTGGTCCAACTAGAACAGTCCTCCCTAAGCGAAAACTATATGGACTAGTCATAGTAGATGACTACTCTAGATGGACATGGGTGATGTTCTTAAAACACAAGGATGAGTCTTACAAAATCTTTTCTACTTTCTGCAAAAGGACACAAAACGAAAAGGGTGTTAGTATAGCTTCAATAAGAAGTGATCACGGAGGAGAGTTTGAAAACGAAAGTTTTCAATGGTTCTGTGAGGAGAACGGAATTCTCCACAACTTTTCTGTACCACGAACACCACAACAAAATGGTGTGGTAGAGAGAAAGAACAGGTCATTGCAAGAAATGGCTAGAACCATGCTAAACGATAACTCAACTCCTAAGCATTTCTGGGCTGAAGCTGTAAACACTGCTTGTTACTTACAAAATAGAATTTACATAAGACCTTTTCTGAAAAAGACTCCTTATGAATTGTGGAAAGGACGACAACCCAACATATCATATTTTCATCCCTTTGGATGTCAATGTTTCATTCTAAACACTAAAGACAACCTTGGTAAGTTTGATTCAAAGTGTGATGATGGAATACTGTTAGGCTATTCTGAAACATCTAAGGCTTATAGAGTCTACAACTCTATAACCTTAGCAGTTGAAGAAGCCATCCACGTTAAATTTAATGACAAAAAGCCTGATAATGAAATATCAGAGCTAGACGACTCTTTTGCAGATATGAAACTAGACTAATGCCAGACCTTCAACGTCCAGAGATCAAATGGACGATCCAAAAACAGAAGAAAGAGAACCAACTGGACGCTCTTGGCAAATGAAGACCTATCATCCAGAAAATCAAATTCTTGGAAACGTTCAAGATTATGTTAGGACAAGATCGACCTTCAAGGAGCAAGCTCAAACTGCCTTGATTTCTCAACTGGAACCAAAGACAGTAGACGAAGCCCTTCTAGGACGACGGCTGGATTAGTGCCATGAAGGACGAGCTTAGTCAATTCGAAAAGAATGATGTCTGAATGCTAGTTCCCGCACCCAAGGACAAGTCTATCATTGGAACAAAGTGGGTATTCCGCAACAAGCTTGATGAAGCTGGAAATGTGGTAAGAAATAAAGCAAAACTTGTAGCACAACGCTACTCTCAACAAGAAGGTATAGACTTTACTAAAACTTTTGCACCAGTAGCTAGACTAGAAGCCATTCGCATCTTACTTTCGTTTGCTGCTCATAGTAATATAAAGCTCTATCAAATGGATGTAAAAAGTGCATTCTTAAATGGCATAATAAACGAGGAAGTCTATGTGAAGCAACCACCTGGTTTTGAGTGTGATACTTTTCCCAAACATGTTTTCAAACTTAAAAAGGCTTTGTATGGTCTTAAACAAGCCCCAAGAGCTTGGTATGAAAAGCTAAGCTCTTTTCTTTTAGAAAATGGGTTCTCTAGAGGAAAAGTAGATACCACTCTTTTTCGCAAAGACGTCAAAACACATTTCATTATTGCACAGATATATGTAGATGACATTATTTTTGGAGCTACTATTGACCAGTTATGCAAGGATTTTTCTAAGATTATGACAGCGGAATTCAAAATGAGTATGATGGGAGAACTAAAGTTCTTCCTAGGGCTGCAAGTAAAATAGACTGGAAATGGAATATTCATACATCAGACAAAGTATGTCAACGAACTTCTGAAAAAGTATAAGATGGACGATGCAAAAGAAATGAGTACACCCATGCATCTGTCATCAATACTTAGTCCTGGACGACTCTTCTAACAAGGTAGATCAATCTACATATCGAGGTATGATTGGATCTCTTTTATATCTCATAGCGTCCAGACCTGATATTATGTTCAGTGTATGTCTATGTACTCGTTTTCAGTCTGACCCTAGAGAAACTCATCTAACAACAGTTAAAAGAATTTTTAGATACTTAAAAAAAACCACTAATCTTGGTTTATGTTTTAAGTCGACCAAAGAATACAGATTAGTTGGTTTCTACGATGCTGAGTATGCGGGGACAGAGTAGATCGCAAGAGCACTAGCGGAGGATGTCATCTCATTGGTGGAAATCTAGTCTCCTGGACAAGCAAAAGACAAGGAACAATTGCCCTATCAACAGCAGAAGCAGAATATGTCTCAGTTGCGTCTTGTTGCTCACAACTCTTATGGATTAAGCATCAGTTAGAAGACTAAAGTATCTACGAGAGTAAAATTCCTATTTTTTGTGACAATACTGCTGCTATAAATTTGTCAAAAAGTCCTATCTTGCACTCTAGGGCAAAGCACATTGAAATAAAACATCATTTTATAAGAGATTATGTTCAAAAGGGAGTTGTCGATATTCAGTTTATTAATACTGAAAATCAATTGGCAAATATATTTACAAAACCCCTTCCTGAAGATAAACTCATCCATATTCGAGATCTTCTAGGTATGGAATTTATAAATGAATAGTTTTGTTCAACATGCCTTGATCGTCCAAGGATCAGTAGCGTCCAATAAATTCACAGCGTCAAATGTTTTCATAACGTCCAATACATCATCGTCCACTTACATTTTTTTTAACTGCCTTTATTTGCGTGTGTATGCATCCTTATCCGTACCTAATCATGTGTTCTCTGAAAATGATTTGAAATAAATGTTTTTTTTTTGTCTGAGTCACTCATGCGCCGTATAACCGACCTCGAGATACGTAAGCGCCTGAGCCAGCATTTATTACACATCACCTCTCTCTTCGAAAGTAAAAGAACCGCCAAAAAGCAAAACCCTTCAGTTTCTTCATATACACTCAAACCCAACCCGTATACTCACTTCTTTTCAAAATCCACCTGAACTTATCATCTTCTCAAAACCCTAAACCTCTCTTCAAGTTCTCAGATATGGCAACCAAAAAAGCTGGTCCCGCTGCAAAGGCCGTGGCTCGTGTGGAGAGCCTAGACAAAGCTGTCGTTCTCATCTAGAGCCGCTTCGATATACAAGCTCTCGACGACATGGGGGTGTCTGTAAAAGACAATCTGCTCAGTTGTGGCATCCTCAACTATTTCCATCTGAACGAAATCATTTACCCAGAACTCATCTGACAGTTTTGGAACTCTGCTGTATTTTCAAAGACAAATATTACTGGAACCGCCCTGGGAGTCAAGGTCACTCTAGACCTAGGCTCCGTCGCCCAAGCCATTGGATGTGAACGGGCTGGGTCCTGCATCAAAAATGGTTGGGAAGATACATTTGGAGGGCATGACATAGTCAACGCTGCACTGATGGGTCCCGAAGGACAAGGCCCAGTCGAGTACAACAAGCTGACGAAAGAAGGGAAGATATTCCAACAGTTTCTGAATAAAGGAATTCTTCACAAAGCTGGATCCAAGGACAACGTCACCTTCCTGCACAGGTTCGCGCTGTTCCACATGATCACTGGACAACAGTTCAACTTATCGCACCTCATCCTGAGCAACATCTTCAAGATCATGAGAGGACGCGGAGAGCGCGACCAGATCACCTATGCTGCCCTTCTCAACAGAATCTTCTAGCAACAACAGGTATTTCATGCCTTCTTTGCTTTGTCTTTGGGGGAGCAAAACAAAATAAAGATTCTGGGTGGTGGACATAGATTCACCCAACTGTCGTTCAGACGCAACAACGTTGCACAGATGAAGGCTGGATTCGTGCTGAAGCCTTTGGAGACCACGTCCAAACTCATGGACGTCAAAGAAGAAGCCGTTGAGATGACACCTCTACAAACAGTAGCGCCAATCGTCCAACATGCTGCACCTATGGACGACGAGGTACTGTTTGAGAATCCAATTGCTGCCAGACCGTCCACCAGAAGGAGGACGTCCAAGGCGCAGGTGGCCAGAGCTACAAGGTCCAAAACTCAACAACCTTCAGCTTCACCTACTCCACTTGCAGCTGCTCCTGTTGCTGCATCTGCTCCATCTGCTGCATCAACCATTCTTCCCGCAAAGAGACACTGATCGTCGCCTCTGATGATGAAGACGATGAGCCCATTGGCAAGCTTGTCAAGAAACAGAAAGCTGCCACTGATGCTGCTCCTACTCAACCACTATCCCATCCATCCACCTCACCCAAACGACCAACAGACACGCCGTCGGGGGAAGCACAGTCTAAGAAACGTAAGCTTTCTTCTCCTACTGTTGCTGATGAACCTGGAGATGTTTTTATAGAATCCATTATTGATGAGCCATATGAACCTCTCACCCTACCACAAACCGAAACACAAGTTACACCTGAACCAAGAATGTTGCTGCCTGGTGATGAAGGTTATACCTGCACCATTCTTACTCCCGGTATCCCAAAAACTTACCTCTCCATTAAACCTCCTAAATCATCTCTTTCCTCAACCATCATCCCCTTCCCTACCCCTCTCTCAGAAACCTTGGCACAAACCAAACAGAATTGGCCCCTACTGTTTGTTAAAGGAAATTCCCAAAACCTTCTAGACAACAATGCCATGATTCTGCGTCCAGAGCTTCCCAAACCAAATTGTGATTTTGACTACTCTCCGATCATCATGGAGAAGTACATGGACGACTATGTCCATCAGCCGTCGGAAGAATATCTGGCACTACCTCCTGGAACCATTAAACACCTGCCGCTCAAGCGGTTTATTAGACGGAGGTATCTGAAAGTTGTACGAGCTTGGCGCATAAATGCTCATCCTCCTGGAATACTTCAACACAGAGTACTTCCAGTTGGAGACACCGCGAAAGCTCTACAATAACGGGGACGAACGGATTATCCAACTAAGGCCTACAGATTTGAAGTTTCGGCCTTTGGATCCGGAAGAAGATGGATTCTTTCCATCTGTCTTTGAGCATATGTTTTGCAACACTCTTAAAGGCTCAGCATTCCTGAAATATCAGCTGTTCATTCCTCCATCCCAACATATCCGACCTTCCACAACCGTCCGCATCCAACCCGACCGAATATGCCCAAGATTGCCAATCATTGATGAAAATCGCAAGAAGGAGAAGATTCTGACCAAGGCACCGTCTTTGCCTCTACCGTCTAGAGCTGAAATTCAACATAACCCAACCTATTCCCGTGAATGGTTTTTAGCTTAGCGTCTTCACACAGACATGGACGAGACGGATGCTGAACGCTTCTGGCATCAACATATGTTCCAATGCGAACAAGAAGCGTCCAGCAGTGGCGTCTCCACAGACGACAAGGCCAATATCCCAACTGCAACGGACTGTGTAGTCACGCAGCGTCCAGCTCGTGTCTTTCACTTTTCGGAAACTTCTGCTGCTTTTGTCCGTCCACCAAATGCGCGTCCACTCCTTGGTACGGAAACTTCTATCTTATATACATTGATTGCTGCTCTTACGCATATCAACACCTTCCAACCACCCTACCCTTGGAACCCTCCTCGCCCTATCAACTTGACATGCCAAACCTCAAGTTCCTAGAAGCACCTCTTTCTCCCTCTAAAACTCTTCCACCTTATCCACCAGCTTCACCCACACCTCCACCACCGCTTACTCTTAGCTCCCAAACCGCCGCCAGCCTCCCTGTTTCTACTACCGCCCCCTCATCCATCCCACCTGTTGACCCTGCCATTCAACAATATGTCGCCACTCAACTTCAACCCATCTTCACTCTTCTGTACCAAATTCTTCAGAACCAACAAGCCCTTCTCCATCCTTCTCAACCTCCTCCTCTGCCACCGCCGCCACAATGACTGTGATGACGACTCCTTCTTTTGATAATAACAAAGGGGGATAAAGCTTTATGGAAGTTTTATATATATATATATATATATATAGTTTTTATTTTTTTGTGTGCATATATTCTTGTCAGATTTTATGCTCCAAATAGTTAAAAAAAAAGTTGATATGATTTACTTCACATATTGCTCCATCTGTTATATAATATGCTTAATACTTGGTATATCTGACTCAGGGGGAGCATAGTAAGTCTTTCGAAACTTCGTTTTACGCTTCTTTACTTAAAAAAAAATTAATAAGGTTTGTCATCATCAAAAAGGGAGAGATTGTTGGAACCAAAGACGTAGAAGCGTCTAAACCCTCAATGTTTGAAGATAACAAAGCTTATTAATGTTTATATTTGTATGTATAAACTAACCCTTTCACAGCGAAAGACGAAGACTCGCCAAGAAGGACCGTCCAGCTGATGCAACAATGACCGTCCAGTTGACACTTTGAAGACCGTCCAGTAAAACGCGATCAAAGACCATCCAGATGAACAGACCGAAGGCGATCATCTAAATCTCCAGTATTCATATATTCAAATGACTGAGTTTTTCATTATGAACATCAATCATGTCTATCCGCCTTGAAACCTACACAATACCACTCCAATGAGCTAACATTCAAAACGGTTTGAAACATCAACATCAAGTCAGTACAAAAGCACAACAGAATGGGTAAAGCAAGTCAACTTATCAAGTCGACAAGACAGATGAAGAAAGTTCAGAAGAACAGACTGTCAGCGTAGCCCTGAAACTTCCTTTGTAGTGCAAGTTTTCAACTGCCACACCTGACTTTTCTGAAAACATAGTCTGCACGCGCCTCATCACGTGAAGAGACAAGATATTTGTAACAATCTCTTTCCTGAAGATCGTATATATACGCGCATCAACAAAAAGCAAAAGAGAGAACTGAGATATGTGGATTTTTGTTTAAAACAATAACATATACTTTCTTCTGTGATTTTTTGTCAAGAGCGTCCAATGGACGATAGTCATTTTGTTTGTAATAATTCTCAAAGTGATCCTGAGTCTAAGTTTTAAAATCCTCACTACGTGAGTCGATCTTTCCTAAAAAAAATTTTTTTAAGCATTGTGAAAGCCTGGAGAGGCTTAGTGTAAAAAGAATACTTGGGTTAAGCAATCTGGGCAGATTGCATTGTAAAGCCTGAAGAGGCCACGAACAATACTTGTAACCAAAGAGTGGTTAGTATAAACCTTCTGGGTGAAGGGACTGGACGTAGCTTAGGTTGAGTGAACTAGTATAAAGCTTTCTGTGTTTTCTTCTCTCTATTCCTACGCTTAAAAACGTTTTGTTTAGACTGATCTACCTTTTTCGAAAAGTTTTTTTAAACGCACAATTCAACCCCCCCCTTCTTGTGCGCTTTTTCTTATTTAAAAAAAATAGATAAAAAATAAAAAAAAGATAAAGAGGTAAATGAAAATAGGTGAAAATAGAGTAGAAATAAGTAATAGAATCTAGTAAGACCTACAAAAAATTTTAAAATTTTCTTATTTTTTTCCACTCAACCAAACCACCTAAATTTTTAAAAATTTAAAAATTTCTTTTCTTCCGCTCTCCTCTTCACTCAACCAAATAAAACATTAAGGAAATGCCTCACTGGTGTACTACTAAAATAACCTGATATAGCAGGTTTTTAACCGAATGAATAAATAATTAAAAATTAATTAAAAGTTCTTGAAAATTTTAATTTTACAATAAACTCTAATGTAGCAAATTATCAGCACCATTGTGGGGTCAGGGATGCTGTTTCCAGTAGCACCAACTCCTGCACTGCCAATGTTGTTTCCCGTAAAACTTAGATAGTTCTTCTTGTTGCATTAATGTCGTGTTTGGAGGTGGAGTCACTGCCATTGACATAGCAAGTCACCGCCATTATATACTTCATTATACTTAGAAATTGACTTTAAGCTCATAACCAGAATTATCAAGCATCCATTCAACATCTTCAAATCATTAACCCAATTCAAGTGCACTAAATCAAATATCAAGAAAAGGTATTCCATCAAATAGTCTTCAAATCACTGCAATCCCCAAAGTCTCCACTAATATAACCTATGCAAAATCTTCTTCCACCAACACAACAATTTAACAGGCATTTCATCAAACACCTTCACTGCAACCTTCAAAACACCAAACTTAATGTACAAATCCATAACACATTCACACACAGCCATTATTTCAAAAAACACAACTTCAAAATCTACCTATGAAACTTGCAACCATCACAAAAATACCCATAACTCAAACATCCTTCCAAACAACACAAGAAAAGGGGGGGGGGGGGGAGGGAAAGAGAGAGAAAAAAAAAAGGCATCGCCACCATCGAGGCAGTGCTCCGCCAGTATACCACCATTTGAAACGACCTTTGGTCGCCACGGGTGGTGGTCTCTTCTCCTTCTTCCCTTTTTTCATTGTTTTCCACCAGCCCCTAATGCGTCCGCCGCCATACACCCCCTTATTATCTTCTCCCTTTTCTTTGTCTCTCACTCTCCCCTCGCACCATGGAAGCACTGCATCTCATTTGCTTAGTCGTGCCACCATAGTAAAAGCCCCACCGCCACGAAAATGGCTATAGACGGCGTGCCTCCCCTCTTGCTCCCTCGATCTCACTTCCACGTGGACAAGTACAAGCAAGAAAAGGAGTCGAGAGAGAACGAAGAGCACCACGGTGCCGAAGATCTTCTTCAAGAATAAGCTAATCAGAAGGTTGGGAAGCTGAACGCACCAAGGAAGAACGATGGCGACAAGGTTTTCTTATATTTGTCTGAACATTAACGAAAGGAGGACCAAACACCTAAATTGAAAAAGAAGAAGAAGATTAAATTTTAATTTTAATTTTCTCACTCTTAATAAGTGATTGGTAGAAAATTTGAACCATCTATTACCTTATAATTATATCTAACAGTGAATTTTGGTTATTCAACGATAAGGCACCTGTTTAGGTACTTTGTAGAATCATATTAATTGGCTAATTAACCAAAATGGAGCTTTTTTAAAAATAAAATATCAAAATGGGTTTTTTTTAAAACATATTACCGATGTAGGGCTATTTGACCGTTGACTGGTCAAACTCGCTAGTCAAACTAGCGAGAATCAGTCCATGTCAGCCTTTTTTTATTTTTTAAATTACACAGTAAGATGCTGATGTGGCTACAAAAAATGCAAGTAGGAAGTAGCGGAAATCACAGGATGACACCATACGAAGTCTCCCTGTGATTTCCACTACTAGGATTAGTGAAAATCACAGGATGACGCCACATCGCATCTCCCTGTGATTTTCACGTACGAATGGGGAAAAATATAGAATGAATTCATGTGGTGTGGTTTGGTGTTTAATTGGTTACTAGTGTCTTCATGAAAGTTGCAAATAAATTTGTCCTTGAAATTTTGGTGATGGTCTGATGGCATTTCAACTTCTACAACACCTCAACTAAAGATATGCACAAAATATAGCACTTATTATGTCAGGTTGTGAGGATAGAACGGTGACTCTAACTTGAAGCTTAAATTGATGAATGATCCCAGGCAAATCAGCGTATGACCTCTTCACAAGAATCGTAGGTCTTTCTTTAAGCTTTCTATGGACACTAAGATTGGCTCAATTGCACTTTTGAAGACCAAATTAGAAGCAAAAGAAGGAGGAAAGGTTAAAATTAGTGGTGCAAAACTTCGAAAGGGCATAACTTTTCGCTTGGACATCAAATTGAGGCGCTTTTTTTTTTTTTATTTCATATGACTTTTTGATATCTACGCGTTGGCAAATCCCCAAGGTGGGCCTACTATTTTTCCCAAAAGACCTTTCTTTCTAGGTTAACGGAGACCCGGAAGGAATTTATACATTTACTTTTTAACTTGTCCTTCAAGATGTAAATGGAGATGGTATGGTCGTGCTACTGTCAAACTTTAGTGTATAATAACGTTTCTCTCAATGCCATCAACGTATTTTACTCATAAATTTTTGTCCACATCCTGCAACATATCTTATATATGGCAAATAGTTCTTTAGATCTCATTCTTCTAATGGTGTTCTTATATTGTAAATGTAAGACAAATTCACGCAACCTATGAGGCGCCACATGTCAACGTCTCATTTGTGTGTAGCGCGATGGCTTCGTAACACATAATAGTGCCATAGTGGCGTGACTAAGTGATTTTCGCTACTACCATTTGCATTTTTTGGGTCACATCAGTTTCTTAATGTAATTTAAAAAATAAAAAAATAAAAAAGCTGACGTTAACTGATTTTCGCTAGTTTGACTAGCGAGTTTGACCAATCAACGGTCAGAATAGTCTCATGCCGGTAATATGTTTAAAAAGAACCCCATTTTGGTATTTTGTTTTTAAAAGAGTTCCATTTTGGTTAATTAGCCCACATTAATTAGAAAATGTTAACAACATATTTTTTAACACATTTTTTTAAATATATTTTTTTTTAATTTTGTAATTTTTAATAAATTTTAACTAATAAAAAAATATATTAAAAAGTGTACTGCTAACGCTCTTATTAATTAATTCTTAGGACAGGCCGAAATTGTGTTTGGCATGACCTTGTCGATAGAGATTTTCCAATGTGCACCTTTAAAAAAAATGAAAAAGTAGAAGGTCTCTATTGTAAGAAAGATAAAGATTAAAGAGTGCTTACTTACTTATTATCATCTGATGGCCAGGAGGACAAGCGAAAACCCGTTGATTTATGCGGTCATTGCCACGTGTTATTACCAAGGGCGTACACAAAAAACCTCTTTAGATGGATTTCCCGTGGACCCCACCATCGCTAAGCAGAGACCAACCATTTGACAAAGACTGCGTAAGTAAGAAGAGAAGAGATAACGCCTAAAACGGCGTCGTTGTGGTCCTAAACATCGGTTGTCGTGTCCATAATAGAGCAAAAAAGGGTGTGTGTGATAACCGACAACATAGAATAGAATGAAAACGAAAACGAAAAAACAAGCAAGCGTCATCACCTTCTTCTTCTTCTTCTTCATTCCCTGATTTGATTCTATTGGATCCATCCCTTCTTCATTCACCGTGATCCGTGATCTGCGAATTTCTCACTTGGTTCGTTCACTCATTCCTTCTCTGTTTTCTCCGTTTTGGTCTCAATATTTTCATGTGTTTGCATCTTTTGTGTGATTAGTCCCGTTATATGGTCGCTGCGGTATTACATGTGTATCTGCGCTTCTTTGAGTGATTGTCATGTTCTGGGTGGTTCGAATTTGCTGAGTTTATGTTTATTTTCTGTTGTTGTTTCTGATTTCATTTGGGTGTTGACTGATTTATGTGCTTGTTATGAATACGGTTGGGTTTGACCATTTTGATCTGTTTTGGTGAGTCATCTGACTTGAAGTCTCGGAGAGGCGCTGCTATGGAAGAGGGTTTTCAGTTTGTGTTATCTGTTCCCTGCTCTTTTGAACTTTGGATATGATTTGGTGAGTGAATGCAGAAAACTCAAAATATGACTCTGTAATGAAGCATGTCCTATCGATAATTTTTGGCAACTGTGACAAAAGTGAGTTTTGTACTTTTGTTATGGTATTCCTTTAGGGCACAGATTAAAAGAAATCGAAGAACAGAAACTATTTAATGAAAAGTAATAAATCTTATTGATTAATTAACATGTGTCCTAAGAACACCACCACCACCACAACAACCAAGTTTTTTTCAGTTTTCCCGTTAGGCGGGTCCCAGACAATAACAAAACCCTAAATATATAGCTTACCTTTCCCTGAAGAAAGAAGAGTCACAGATTTTTTTTTCTTGCAAGAAAAGTCTGGTCCAGGATGAAATGATTGATTGTTCTTGCCGCTGCCACTTACTCTACTTAAACATCATCAATACATTGTGGATTTGTCCTAGGCTGGGCATGGTTGAATAGGTGGGAAATGGAAATTTATTTGTTTATGATGAAGACTATTAAAAGATGAAGGTATATTCCTATAAGATGTATCATGTCCAAATGCATTTCCATCTTCCGCTATCAAAACAAGGATAGCATTAGTGACAATCAAAAACAAATGCAGACACCAATTAAGGGAGGGGTCAAAAGTAAACAAACTTTAACATACATAATTATATTCATAAATTATAAGATTATAATTTTTTACAAACAAATTACAGTGTACATATACAATTGTTTTAAAAATTTGAGGGGGTGGGCTTCAAGCCCATGCATGCTCCTCCTTGGATCTGTCTCCGGTGACAATCATAACTTATAAGCTGTGTGTGAGCATATCCCTAAGACACCATAGTGTTTGTTTGGACTTCAGAGGTCAGACTTCTAATCTTCCGTGATATGACTTCCTTCATTTAGGCTTTGTACTAAAATTTAATATCTTTCTTTTACTTCTGTTTTAGTAGTGTATATGTGGAGTAGTAGTACCAATCTTATTGCATCTCAATGTTTTACATGTATTATATTGTGTTAGATGTGCATTGGTCAACTAATTGCAGGCTATTTTCTTTGTGCTTTTGTGTTTTCTACTTTGCCATGCATAATACATAAATCCCATTGAATAGGTTCATACTTTTTAAACTACTAATAATTTTATTTCTCTTAGAAAGTATGAAGAAAGAATAGATCAGTGATGGCAGCAGCAGAAGCAAGGGCTCTGTGGCAGAGAACTGCCAATCGTTGCTTTGTCCAAGAAGATGCGAAAAGAGCTCCCAAGTTGGCTTGTTGCCAATCTTCATGTGCAACATCAAAATCAGTTGATACTGGACCAGCCAGTACAGTAGATGAATCTGAACATACTGCAGTTAATATCACCAATTTTAACAGGAAATCGTCAGTTTCTAATCTACCACCAGACTCTAGGTGGTGGTTGCATTTGCAACCTAATTATGGGTATCAAAAGGGTTTAACATATGAACAATTAAATGCATTAGAGGATGAGGCAGAAACTTCGATAGCTAGTGATGTAAGTAAGAATTCTCAAGAATTTCAGGAATTAATGGATGTGATGGCAAAACATGAGACAATGGACATTGATTGTGTTGGCTGCTCCGAATCCTCCAAGAAAACAAATGATTTTTCCTTGGAATCATATTATTCTTGGATTGAAAGTGATAAGGCCGAGCCATGGTGGCGGACTACTGATAGAGATGAATTAGCTTCATTTGTTTCAGAGAAATCACTCAACCATATTGAAAATTGTGATCTTCCCCCACCACAAAAGAAGCATCATAGAGGACACCCATGTGCTCGTATGAATAATGACAAAATAAAGACGGCATCTTATGACTGGGAAGCCAAATCTGGAAGCCTTTCCAATTTGACAGCTCCTACACAAGGAAGTTTAGATTCAGGATTGATGCATAAGAACCAGGGGCCTTCTGCCAATGAAGGGCTTTTATATTTTGCTTCTGACAAATGTTCAAGGTATTTTTCTGTTAATGTCAGATGATTGCATTAATGCTTCAGTGGCTAAAATTTACAGTCAATCTTTAGCCAAAACAAGTTGACAAATAACAGAATGATATATTCTACCATAGATTTTATTCTGTACAGGGTTCAACTTCTCATAGCTCTTTTCCGAGTCTCCTGCATGCTAGTATTTTTCTTTCTTTCTTTCTTTTTTCAAGTAAGTAGAACTCATGTAGATTTTGTGCTTTTGACTTGCTTAATATTTGTTTGGGTTGCAACATTGTTGCAGTCATACCCCCAAGCATGAGGATGTCAAAAAGACTCAACAAATTTTTGATGGAGACCGAAGCAAAGCTCAACTGATGGAAGCATTGTGTCACTCTCAAACACGTGCGAGGGAAGCAGAGGAAGCAGCTAAAAAAGCCTACGCAGAGAAAGAGCATATTGTTACTCTCATTTTTAAACAGGCTTCACAACTTTTTGCCTATAAGCAATGGTTACAACTGCTGCAGCTGGAAACTCTTTACTGTCAGATTAAGAACAAGGATCAGTCAATCTCAACTCTCTTTCCAGTGTCTCTTCCATGGATGTCCTATGAAAGTCGGAGTTCACGGAAGAGGAAGCAGAAAATATCCAATGCCAAACAAGAGGAAAGGCAAGCCAATCCAAGATGTGATATTACAACATATGCTGTTGCGTTTGCTTTAGGAATGAGTCTTGTTGGGGCTGGCTTGCTTTTGGGATGGACAGTGGGTTGGATGTTACCTCGTTCATAGTTCTGTTAAGATTTGGATCGTAGTCCTGCTTGTCATAAAGATTGATAAACAAAGGGAATTGGTTAACAAGGAAAGTGGCCCCAATTATTTTATCAGATATTTATGTATTTTTGTAGATTTGTTAGTCCTTATATTGTATATTCTAAGTTGTAGTGTTGTATTGAATCTGTTTTGTTCATGAGATGATGTACATGAATCTTTTGTGTAGATGATGCGAATCAGTTATTTTTCTTTAAATATTTTCCTGGAAAAAGAAGATTCCAAGCTACAAACTGCCAAAAACTTTATTTCAGTGACTAACTACTCTAATAAAAAATGTTGGGGATGACTCTTTGTTGAGGAGGAAGGGCAGCGTCATGAAGGTGGACACAGCCTGTGACGGCACTGTTGTAGCTGGGAGTTTGCAATATCCTGTATTTATATGTCAATATTTTGTTTTATGTATTTATTCTTATTTATATGGATCGTAGAGGTATTAAGCTAACATATTCTGACCAGTCAAGTCAATAATAGACGGCATCAACAATTTAATTATTTTAGATTAACAAATAATTTTTACTATAGATATTTCTATCACACTTGTCTTACTCTTTAATTATTAAATATTAATTTTTGGTACAAAACTGCTGGTAGCTTTCATGGAAAACTATCCTGTTCGAATAATGTTGAATCACTATAGTGACAACTTTCTTTTTGAGTATAAATTTTTGATTTCTTGAATTTGAATTGCGTGTAATTTTGATCTTTCAAGTTTTTTTGAGCTATTTAGTATTTTTTTATTTTTCAAATTAAGTAAATTTCTTATGTTTGTTAATTTGTTCTCTGCTCAAAATTTACTAAACAAAACATCAAATTTCATCTCGTATAAAAAAGTTCCAAACTTCATCATCTTTACTTTTAAAAAAATCCTTCAAATTTTATCAAAATTTCACTAATTTTATTATTTCTAAACTTTTAAACTTATTTCTGTTCACAAATATGTTGTAAACACTCAAATATTTGAATAGAAAATAATAATTAGAGAATTTTAGGTAGAAAAAAAAAACTAACAAGAAGTCTAAATTTACATAATTTTAAAAATAGATGAACTTAATTGATTGAACCAAAATCTCATATAGTCTAATTTAAAGGGATTAAGACTTTATTTGGATAAATTTCCTTATAAATATTTATAGAAGAAGAAAATAAAAGGCAAAATAAATCAAATTTCTTTCATAAGTTAAACACCTCAGCTTTTGGAGAAGTTAGGTGAGAGATTTTTTATAAAAGTTGAAATACATAAGTTAATTTAAATGAGAAAGGATTCTCTTCATTGAAATTTAACATGAGAGAGTAAAGTGAATACATCTCATCCATTCATAAATTTTAAACACAAGTTTATAATATTTTTTATAAAATAAATTAAATAATTTTAATGGCTCAGATTTTATGCAGTGAAAATGTCACTATAGAAGATTTTAACCCTAATTTTGACTTATACAAGAAATTTAATTCATTTTATCTTATTATTTCTTTTTATTTTTTTCTTCCTTAAGTGTTTATGGAAAAGTTTATTTAAAACGAGATTAAAAATATAATTAAATCTTATATTTATTTTTTGGATCCATAAGCTTATATATTTGACTTAATATTTTTTTAACTCTAATTAATTTATCCAAAAATTATAATTAAAGACGTTCTACTCGTCACATGCAGAGCTGAAACGAAAATAAATTGTAAATAATCTTCCCCGGGCCCAACACTATATTTTTCCGTTGTTTACGCCATCGTGGTCCTCCAAATTGATCATCCGACTAGTGGAGTCGAAAGCGAGATGGCACGAATGGGCCGAAATCTGGTCCGATGGTGCATGTTTGATGGATCAATTGGCCCAATGATTTTGGGTCAGCATACAGCATTGCGGGCTGTTCATGTGGCACCCATACTGTCCCAATCCCAAGTCAATGTAGCGTTTGTAGCAGGATAGATGGGCCGAAGTTGTAGGGCCAGCAATGTAAAATTGAGTAGGCAAAAAACATAAAAAGAAAAATACAGATGAGAAGAGACTAGAGGGTAGAGAGTAGAAGATGCGAAAAATTGACGCATTTATATAAACGAAGCTAAGAAATTGGAAGCGAGGAAGGAAAATCGACATCGGAAATGGCAGTGATGGAGAAGTTGAAGATGTTCGTAGTTCAAGAGCCAGTTGTCGCCGCTTCCTGTCTCATCGCTGGCTTTGGTATTCTCAAAACCCTAATCTTAACCCTCGCCCTTTTGCGAATAATTTCATTTTCATGTGAATAACTCCATTAGTGGAGATTGATTTAGCTTTCCATCTGCAATTGGTTATTGGGATTCATTCCTGTGAGACTGATGGAATGCTGCACTCGATTTTCGGAAATGATTGAACTTTGTAATTTTAGTATTTCAAAGGTTCGGAAGCAGATTTTATTGCAGATTCGATTTTGTCAGATGCCCCGGACATTCAACATGTTCATTGTTAGCTACACGAGTGTCACCTACACCTAGCAAATTATTTCCTGTACTCATGAAATCTCTTTTTATCTTTTTCTTTACTTGTTTCTGTTTGTTTCAGTGTGATTTTAGTGTTGTGTGTGTGTGTGTGTGTGACGTTAGGTTGCGACTTAGGCTACATTTGCAATTCAAGAAATTGTGAATGTGGATATTAATCATCCTATAATCCAGCCACATGGTTATACCATTTGAATCACAATCATGATAGAAATTCTTCTTGTTATAGCCTGAAATTTTCTTGAATATTCTATGCTTTTATTTGATAAGACTACCTGAAGCTTGGCATGCATCATTTGGATCACAATCAAAAAAATAATCCTTCTTGTTCTAGCCTGAAGTTTGTGCACTTAACTGCCTGAATCTTCTATGCTTTTATTTGATAAGATCATAAGACCACATGACCAATACGACTGAATTCAAATTGCTCTTTAAATATCATTTTGTAAAATTAAGGCTAAAAGTAAAACCATAGAATTCTATTTTTTGGGTTTCTGGTTCCTTTCTCTTAGTTCCCCTCTTTGTGCCTGAGGTTTGCCTCTGGTTTTAAATTTTCTTTTGATTAAATAATGTGTTCTATAACCAGTGTATGCTGTGTCACGAGTACTCAAAATTAGATTTAGTTTAAAATTGAACATATTTCTCTTTGGATATAGTCAGTTTCTACTGACAGGCTGTTCACTTATCATGCTGTGTAATCCTCCACAGGTCTTTTTCTTCCAGCTGTTGTGAGGCCCATGTTGGATTCATATCAGGCAACCAAGCAACCTCCTCAACCTGCTTTAAGCGATGTGAGTGTTGCTTTTGACACTAACTTTGTGATACTGTTTTCAAATCCAAGCAGTTGGATCAATATATACAATATTTTGTTTCGTCGCTGGTAATAATATTTGTCATACTAAAATTGTTTTTGGTGGTGCTATGTCCTCAAATCTAAAGTTCCAGACTCCTGAGTCCTGAATAATCTTCCGTTTTTTCCCAATGTTAGTAGAGAGTACTCCGTCCCCTTCTTTCTGAATAACGTATAATTAGGGCCTTTAATGAAAGGTTGTTTTTAAACAAACGAGTTTCAGCATCAGAGTGTATGCAGCTGGGTTTTGAAAACCATCCCTCACTTTCAGTTTCATCCGCACATACAACTTGAGACAAACCTTGCAATCTTTTAAATGTCCTCAATAGATGTTAACCTGCCGTTAGTAGCAAGAATTGCACATTTTGAAGGGTTATTAGAGCACCTCCATTGGGAGTTTGCTTATGGGGTTTCGTAAGAATAAGTTCTTATGAAGTTTTACTTTTGAAGCAATTGACTCGTTTATATAAGCAACCGTTCTTAAGAATTGTGAGACAATTGTAGGATCAATTTTAAGTTCTTAAAGATTGCACCATTAGAGAGAAAATATGTTGAAGTTCTTAAATCCTGTGTAACATTATAGCGTCCACCAAAAGTGAGTTAAGCAACTCCACCATGGTTGCACATTGGAGATGCTCGAATGTGCTTTCTGCCAGACTGCCACCCGCCACATTTATGGTTTCCTGATATTGATGTCTTGCTCATTGCAGGTGGTTGCAGGTATGACTGGTAAAAAGTAAAGGTGATTTACTTGAGAGATACAAGGGCAAATTTGCCAACTTCCATGTTTGAACTTATTTTAATTCTCAATGTGAGAGAAATAAGAGTACTGAATATTGGATTTAGCTTCCCTTTCTGACGATCTCTCTCTGTTCCGGAATCATTCAGTGGTTTCATTTCATTTTAATTTAGGTTATGACTTGGGGTGAACGTCAGTTCATCTGCCGCTTGATTAATTCTGCCTGTGCTCTGCCTGTGCTCGCAAATACGATTTCTGAAATTGTTTCAATGGGTCAATGTGAAGGATTTTTAGACACATAACTGTTGTTTAGTATTTGAGTTAGTTAGCATTCAAATATTAAGAACACTCACATTTTGATGAGGTTTAGGTGGCCCTCTTAAATACTGAAAACTTAAGGATGCCCTAGCACCCTAAAAAAGTAATTCTAATATTCAAGTGATATGCAAATGAGTTTATAGTTTATTTGGCACAGACAAGGTCCAAGCTTTTGAATTATTTAAAAGTTTAAATAACTAATAATTAAATTACTGTTGAATTTCATAAAAATGTTAATTAAAAACAGAAGTGAACTAAATTTGGAAGATTTGGGTGTGATGTTATTAACCGAGGTCTGTTATTTTATGGACTCTTCTTTTTACCTCTAATATAATAATTAAAAACGTGATATACATTACACAAGTATAGTCCTAAATGTCATTTAATAAAAATAGCACTTATATGTTGTCTTTTAATTTATTGGCCTATTTGGACAATTAAATCTTATAAATCGAAATTAAAAAGTAAATGAATTAAGAGAAATTGTGGTATATAGGGTTGGGCGATTTTTAACAGGGATGGCTCCGTGTGCCTGCTGTGGCAATTAATATAACAGATCCCACAAGTGACGTAAGTAAGAGGAGTTTATATTGTTGATAGTTTACACTTTGTACACACTAGTTAACAATGAAATATATATTGATTAACAATTATGTATTGATCGATTATGGGACAGGGACAAGAATCTATTACTCGTAAGTTGGGAACAAATGGTTTGATAATCAATTGATACATGTTAAATAATAATTAGACAAATATATTACTGTACATTTTAACTTAACCGCAAGGATATTTGATGCCTTTTAAGTATCTAAAATATAAATTTATTTAATTAAATAAGAAGTAGCAGAAAAATCTAAAATACAATTAATTTAATTAAATATGAAATTACAATATTTCTTTTAAATAACTAAAGTAATTAATTTATTAGTAATAATATATAATTAAATAATTAGTTATTATAAAGAAAAAGTAATTAGTTCAATTTCACATTTTATTAAAATGATATTTATGTACCTACAGACTAGAACACCACCACCCACCATCGAGCACGTAGATCAACTGACAAGGGTTATTTTAGCTTAACTAGTAGTGTTGAATTCGAATCTTGGATATGCAGTTATATTAAATGCTCAGAGGGAGAGTTTTGGAAGACACTTGTGGCTCTACCAAAAAATGAACACCACACCCTAAAAGCATATTCAATAGTGCAACTATGGTGGAGTTGCTTAACTTATTTTTGGCAAGCTCTAGCGAAGAGATTAGTCTTCCACAACATGGTGAACATTCGAATCCTCACTTTTAGTGTCCGGCTGTGCCTCAAACAGGATTGCCTCCAAAGGAGGAGATCTATGAGAAACCCAAAAAAAAAAAAAATATGCCACATGAAATTTAAGAACTTTAACAAGTTTCTTCCCCAATTGTGCAATTATTAAGAACTTAAAATGGGTCTTATAATTGTGTTACAATTCTTAAGATTTGTTAAGAATGGTTCTTTATATAAGCAATGATTTTTATATACAAACTGTCACGTCAATTGTTACAACAATAAAGTACTAAAATTACATAAGAATTAGTTCTTATGTTTAAGAACCTCATAAGTAACTTTCATTAGGGATGTTCTAATATCTAAGTATGATTTTTTTTTATTGGGATAAAACCAAGATTGTTAAAAAAAAAATCACTCGTGTGAGAATTTGTATTAATGAAAAACTAAAAGTGCTATTAGTACATATTAAAATAGAGAATTGGGCTCATCTAAAGTGCAAGCTACACTTTAGAAAATAAAGTACACACATCTTAACCCATCATTAGTTAAATGGTCTAGATCTTTACACATCATATTTAGTTTTAACAAAATAAAAATTTATCATTCAAATAAAAAGGCAAAAATTTATCATTCAAATAAAAACGAGTAAACTACACTCGCCTCTTCTGAGTTTTTTTTCAAATTGCGCCCAATATTCCTCCATTTTTTGGACTTATAGAAACCCCCTTAATTGTTTCCCACATGTGATACTGTGCACCCCTCTCTTCTAAACGACGTTTAAACATTTAATAGACTGAATCATGTGGGTTGCACATGAGTTTTCTAAAAAAATTTGTTCCTAAAATACCCCTATCCCTTTCCTTTAGATGCCCACTATTCACTTGAGCTTGTAACACGATGAAGAAATTTTGCAACTAGTCATGGAGGCCCAACACACAATTACGAACCAAAAAACAAACAATCCTTCATTATCAAACAATGAATCAATCAAGGCTAAGCACTCCTAGAAAAAACCCAACAAATTTTCAACAATCAAAGATCCAAAGGCAGACCTAATTGAACAAAGATAAAAACTTCAATTGAGATTCTGGTGAAACCCACTGATTAAAGATGACCCAGATGGCAAATCTTAAGATCTCATGGTATAAATTACGAACTAAATAACGAACAATCCTTCATTATTCACCCACCTATGTAACACAATAAAAGGAAGATGCACATCACACAACCTCTGATTCAACAAATTTGTGACCCTCAAAAGCTCCACCACGATGCCTAATCGAGGCCTCCCCTAATACTTCAAAGGGTTCATGTATGCAAAACAGCCATCTGGGTCTAACCATGTCAAAGATTTTGCACATGGGGGCCACTAAAACGACTGCTACCCATGGACTCACCGTAGAGGAAATAGGGCAATCAGTAGAATTAAGGGTTTTGTTTGATGGAGTTGAAGAAGAAGATAGCCTAAGAGTGGTCATGGCCTTAAAGGTTGAGGGTGAAGCAGATGAAGCTCGTTTGGGCAAGGAAGATTAGGGTGGTCGTGGACCATGAAGACAAAGGCCTCGGGGGGGGGGGGTTGGATTTGGGAGCCATGACCTTGTGAATAAGGGGACCTCGGGGGATGGTAAAGGGGGACTTTGAGCTGTGATGCTTTATTGGATGTAGGAGTCCTCTTTCGGGGTGAAGTCCGTAATAGTGGGGGGTATAATTGGAGAAGCTTTTGTTGCTCTTCCATTGTTGAGGGGTGTGGAAGGGTGGGTTTGTGGATAGATGGTGAAGTCAAGAGACACTTGGAAATTTCCAAGAAGAGCTTGGTTTGGCTTTTACATAAAGGTAATTCCATCTGACCACATAAAACAAGAATCATTTGTTAATTTTGTTTATGTAAAGGGTTAGAAGTAATGTCAAAAAACGGAGGAGTATCAGGGTGTAATTCAAAAAAAACTCAGGAAAGGCGAGTGTAATTTACTCAAATAAAAAAGGCAAAACACATTAAATTATTCCAAGTTCATGATCAGTCTACTAGAATGTCTGCAAAAAAGAATAGCGACACCCAGAAGAAAACACTATCATGAAGGAGCTCCAAAAGAGGCATGGAGTATTTTTCAAAAAGGACAAAGAAAGGTTAAGAAGGACCAATAAAATATATATATCCTCCTAAAAAGAGCGTTCACAATGACAATCTCCGATTTGGAATTTTTCTCAAAGAGAGTCTCCACATCATCTAATGATTTTTCTTTAGTCTTAGGCAAAAAACAATAATAGAACCACCAAGCCAAAGCATTGATAGCAATAAACATAAAGAAACTCCCACCCATTGTTATCTTATGAAAATAAAATTTTGTATTTTTTCTTCAATTTAAATTTTAAATTTTAAATTTGTCTAATTTTTTTCTCAAATTAGGGGGGGGGGGTGTTGGGGATTTTCTCTTCAATAAAATGAAACAAAATATATCATTATTTTGTATTTTTTTTTCTTCTCTATATTTATTAGACAGACAAATAGACCTAATAGAAATAGATATTGAGTTACTTATAGCTACAAAATACTCACCAAAGAAGTTCTATAACATTGTAATGCAATCAATTATATTTTATGATAATGAATGTTAAATTTTTAAGAATAAATTACACTTATATTTTTTGAGATTTTTTCAGATTACACACAACATTCCTCATTTTTCTATCCCTACACCAACGTTCTTAATTGTTTGAAAATTATTACTAAGACACCCCTTATACATTACACTAACTCTCCTTAACTGTTTAAAAATTATTATATTGTGTGCCCCTATAAAAAAAAAAAGTTATTGTAAACAGTTAAAAAAATAAAAAAAATTATGTACAATTTAAAAAAAAATCTTGGAAGATATCAGTATAATTTATTCAATTTTTAAAAGATAAGATTACGAAAGAAAAAGTGAGAATAACAAAAATAAAAAGGTCAAAATACAAAATAATTATATACAAAAATAAATTAATGTAATACTAATTGAAAAATAATAACAAAAGCAATTATTAAGATAATTTAGACATATGCAAATAAGATTCCTACAAACAGCAATAAAAAAGGTAGAACACGTGATTCTTAACTGTGCAATCAGAAATGGAGAAAGATCAAGACAATATAGAAAATTACTGTAGCATAAAAAATAAAGAAAATTATTAAAAGAAATAGTATAATGAATTCTATATACAGACTAAATTACTAATATAGTGTTTTAGTTTATTTATTTTAATTAATTGAATCTCTCTATTATTAAAAAACTTAATTAGTCTTATAATTTCAAAATCACTTTAATATTACTCTTTTCATCCAAGATGATGTCATTTTTTTGTCTAATTTTACATTAAACAGTGCAAAAAAAATAGTGAAAAATGTAATAGTAAACATTGTTTTGGACGAAAAAATAACATTAAGCATTTTTAAAAATTATAAAACTTAATTAAACTTTTTAATAATAAAAAACTCAATTAATAAATAATAATAACGAAATTAGTAATTTAACCATATGTGTAAAAGTTTAAATTTAAATTAAACCTAATGACCTCACATAATAGAATATCATTGATATTGCACCGACAAATTTAGCCATATATGTAAATGTTTAAATTTTAATTAAACGTAATGACCTCGTATAATAGAATATCATTGATATTGTACCGACAGACCACCAAGGAAATTGTGATGTCTGTCCATATCATTTTCACCGGGGCCTGGGGCACAAGATGGAGACTTCAATAGAAATGTGACAGTAACAATTCATACACTGAGATACAGTCATACCAACTTAAATTAACAGCAATTCTAACGAGCATGAACTTCACCTCCAAAAAAAAAAAAAAAAAAAGGAGCATGAACTAAATATCCTGTACAACTTTCACCGGAATAAAACATGGGATGGGGGTTACAAGCATGAACTAACCCAATTTGAAGCAGCAGAAGAAAGAGTCTGTGTCTGCCACCCTTCTATAATTAGGATGTCGCAGTCATCTCATAAAGTAAATATGGTACAGAACTAGTACTACAGATGCAGCGGATAGCTTCGCAGATAATTGATTTTTGAACACACGACGGTGTCCAAAAAAAAAAAATTAGACCCTAATCCCATCTTTCTTTAGTTTTTTACTCTTCCATGGAACCACCTGCTTCAACCCTTCACAAATACTTGTCTGCAAAAAATCAAAGACAGTGCAAAATTAGGAACCCTTCAATTGTAACGACAGATCTAACACAAACACTAGCACAAAATAATTGAGACACAAGTGACACAACTTTTATGAAGCAGAACACTTCAATTTTTAGATTTCCGTCCGCCCCATTAGCCCATTTAGAAATATCACTGAGATTAAAAGGATCTTAAAGTACTATGAACCAAATCCGGGTCCTACTACAGCACTCCACTCAAAATAGCAACTTTATTCAAGTGAAATACCATACAACTATAGTGTGTAAGCTAAATCTTACCCAGACGCGAGACTTGCTATGGTAGAGGGTGGAAGAGCTGCCAGAACGTTTCATATTTGGGATGTTCGTTTCTACAATGGCAGTGTCCTTATTATCAGTAGAAGAAGGAAAGACATGACTGCCCCGAGTGACCTCTCTATTTTTGAGTTTGAAGGCCTTTTTCCTCCAAGAGCCAAACCAGCCATAGTCCTTGATCCCCCCTCCAGCTTTGGAGAGAACCATGGCCCCAAGTACCCCTGTATCAGAACCATAGCAGTTTCCACTCATTCTGAAGGATGGGGACCCAAATCTGTTGCTGGAAACATAGGGAGCCTTGAAGATGGTGTTGGGAGAGGGCATGAGCAACCTGGGAGGGAGTTCCAAGCACTTGGGTAACAAGTCAGTGGGGTTGGAGAAAGTGACAAGGGCACCGCATGGCCTTGGCTTTCCGGGCACTTGTTCCCACCGAAATGGGACTGCAGCTGAGGTCTGAAGGGGAGGAGTGACCATCCCTGATCTCTCTGGGGACTGCATTGCTGCCGCCATCGAGAACAAGGGTAGCTTTGGTATGCTCTTCTGCTCCTCTTCAAAACCCATTTTCACTCTGTTATGGAAGATTAATGGGAAGGTTCTCACCACCAAAGGGTTGCCTCTCTCAGCTACAACAGGAGGAGCACCCCTTAAGTACTTGTCATCGCTTCTCCACCAAGTTCCTTACAGCTAGCTTACTCCGTATTTTACTGAAAATACGTACCCGCGACTTTTTTCTATTATTACTTGGATTACATTATTGTAAGTATTGTTACTTCTGTTCTTTTATTAACGTCGGCATAAGACGGTAATTATTGAGATGAAACGTTGATTTTGATTAAAAATAATCTTAATATCTAAGTTTTGTCAAACAATAGATAATGTCAACTAGAAAAATGATCGGGGCTTTGCAAAAGGGGGAAGAGTGGTCGTGATTGAGTATGGTATGTCACTCCCATTTTTAAATACAACATTTCAGTGATGAAATGTGAATATCTTTGTATATTATATACTTTATCCACACTTATTCATTTTTTTATTATATTATATTTGTTTGAAGTGATGGATATCTTCATCAATATCTATTATATTCATATGTCTCTTTCTTTTTCTCTCTAGATGTTAATTAAGAAATTGTAGCCTACTAATTTCTTTTCCTATTTCTAGGTGTGTTTCAACATGTTTTCTTATGTTTTCACGCTACTGTTTTGTTTGTTTTGATTAAAAACCAATTGAAGGATGGTGGATGGAAGGAAAACCAGTGAGTAAACAATCCTTACACTGTTTGGAAGGCAAGGGGATTAATGTGGGTCTCATTAAAAAGTGTTCCATCTATTTTTTGACAGAAAATAGAAAGATAGAGCGCTTGTGTTGGTACAAAGATAAAAACACTATTATTTGTCACATTGTTTTTAGTTAAGGTATTTATGTTATTTTATATATATTTATTATTATTATTATTATTTTTACTTTTTACGCAATCAAACCAGAAAAAAGAAAAAGTTGATCTTTATTTTTTATTTTTTCTCCTTATCAATAATTTAAAAATCTTCTCACTATCTACACTTTTTTCTTTCATTCCTCTTTCTTTTCTTTCATTTTTTCCTCCTAAATCGAACATATTCTCTTGAACATGGAACAAGATTGAGGTGATGAGAATACAAACATACACACGGGTATATTTGAAGCTACGTTCATGTAGGTCTTTGACGCAATTCTAAACAAAATGTTAATGTGTGTTTGGTTCAACTTATATACATTCAGCTCAAAGCTACTCTAGGTAGCTTATACATTTACTCTAATTTAACATGAAAATTAGACAATATGTATGTTTTTAATGCTTCATTGAAACACATTAATAGTGTGTTTGGTCACACATCGTAAAGGTAGATTTTCATGTCTAACTAGAAGTTTTTACTTCTAACTTCACGTCTTTAACCCATTTGACGTGATTTATGGGGTAGAAAACATATTTCCAAACATGCATTTAATCACTTTATTACTCCAACGTGATTTATAGTACTGTCATTTTCACGGACTGATAGCATTCCTTGTTGGTTTGGACAATATATAATAATTTGCTCTCACACGTTTTAATATAAAAATTATCTTTAAAATTAATATAAATTTTAATTGTATTTAATAATTTAAAATTAATTATATTAAAATCAATTTTATCCATCCTTAAATCAAATAATTTCTTCGTCATTTCAACAGTAACATAAAGTTGCTACTCAATTAACCCATTGTACATTAGGACAAAAGTTCTACAAACACAAGGCTACTGTCTGCATATAATTAGCAGAGACAAGTTACGAATAGCAAAATAAAGTTGCAATTGCAATGTTTTGTATTATTATATATAAAAATTGGTTATTTTCTCATTTTTAAGGGTTAGTGTTTGTCCTGAGCGAAGATGATTTCTCTTCTAGCTCTGCCATACGCTTTGGATGCCAAATTGGGATGGAAAATTTAGTTGCATGAATAGGGCATGGACAAGTTGGACTTGGATTGGCAACGTGACATGTCGTTTCAAACAAGTCATTTTCCTGTTTCCACCGAATCCCATTAGATTTCCTTCACAAATCGCAACTGGTATATGTCAAACATAAATGTTAAGAATCAAAGTTATTATATTCACAAATGACAAATGTCGGATTTCAGCTCGATCTAATTTACCCAATTATTTATCACTCGAGATATGCTTAACGTTGACTATAAGCTGATATCCTTGTCAACCATTAATGGTCGTCCGCTAGTTAGAACAAAATGGTTTTCAACAAAAGCTGTGTCAAAAATTTTAATAACAGTGTTCATTAAATCGAAAGATTATGAAACATTGATCATCTGTTAAAAGCAAAAGAAAAAATGAGATGAGAAAGGAAATTCATTTTCAAGATTCAAAACCAATATTATTCGTCCCTCTTTGGACCGACCTTTGTTTAGAATTAAAATAGTAATTACATTTTTAATTACTTTGATTTCGCTGAGTATTTTCTAAACCAATTAAGGTTACTAATATTTAAAATTAGATAAATTCATTCTTATTATCAGTTTTTTATCTATATTTTTATATAAATTTTTGAGGATTTACGATAAATTTGAAATATGAAATAATTTTAAATTTTAAAATTAAAAATTAGCAAAAATCTAATGAAATTTTTAAAAAATTATAAAATGTGAGATTAAGGTTTGAGAAAAATACAATTTTTTATTTTAAATAAATTTAACTAATAAGTTTTCAATATGAAAAAAATAAAATGCTTTAACCGATTCAATTTATAAAAAAAAAATTAAGTAAAATATTCACAATAAAACTAAATTTGTTTAGTTTTCTCAAAAAAATTACAGAATTAAAATCAAATACAATATAAATTAAAGGAGAAAGATATACTTAGTGCGTGTGTTGAATTCACATTGAATCATTAAAATTCATGTTGAAACAACTAACGTGATTTTAGGTAAATGTTCATTTATTTGGTTTCACATTGAGAAATTGATTGAGTTCAAAATTAATTTTGAGTTGAAGAAATTTACGTAGGTTTTACGTCGAATAAAAAATTATATAATGAGTTTTACAACTAATTTCCTTTTAGAATAAATACATTCAAACATAAATCAACTTCCTTTAAAATCAATTTTAACTAAAATTAATTTTACAAAATCAATATGTGTTTGGATTCATGTTAGATCATCCAAAATTATGTTAAATTTTAAAATACCAACTAGCATGATTTTTGGTAAATATTCACATGTTTTGATCTATGTTGAGGAATTGATTATAGATTCAAAATTAATTAAGTTAAAAGCAGCTTTTGATAGTTTATGTATTATATCAAAAATTTTATGCAGACTTTTATTATTGACATATTTTTAAAATAAAAATATTTAAACATAAATTATTTAACCTCAAAATTAATTTTACACTCACTCAATTTTATAAATACTCATCCACATACATTTAAGAATTTAATTTTTATGTATTGTCAGTACAAAAAATTTTACATTGTTAATTAATTAAAAAAATCTAATAAATATAACTTTTAAAAAAATTATTATAAAAATTAATAAACTTATTATATATATCAATTTCTGATCAGATAACGGTATCTAGTATACACTATTTCCCCCACATTTCGTTTGGTAGAGAGAAGAGAAACGAATAGGAAAGAAATAGGTAAGAAATAAGTTAAGATGTGAGAAATAGATAGGAAATAATTAAAAATTTTAAGTTGTTTGATTGGTGAGAAATAGATGAGAAATAGGAGAGAATAGAGATGTAAATAAAAGTAGGTGAGAAATAGAGTAGAAATAAATAGTAGGACTCACTAAAAAATTTCACTTATTTCTACTCAACCAAGCCACCTAAATTTTCAAAAATTAAAAAATTTCTTCTCTTATCTCCTCTCTACTCAACCAAACAAAGCCTTAAACCATAACATAATAAGACCTTATTCTCATCTTGACTCTAGAGCATGGTATCAGGGGAAATAGGGAAGTAGGGATTAGGGATGTTAGGGCGGGGCGGGCATGGGTAGTAACTACCCGCCTCGTTGGACAAAATCCATACTTGTGCCCGCCCCGTTACTCGCGCAGGTATTCATTAAGTGGGTACCTGTGGATATTTTTAACATTTGCGGGTATCCATGGATATCGGCAGATATTTTTAAAAAATAAAAAATTATTTTGTGTATTGTGGACAATTATAAAGTGTTACAAATATTACTTTGAATTTATAAATTTAAATTTATAAATTAAAAAGCTATTGTTTAAAATAATCACTTTGAACATAAATTTAATTATTCTAACAATTTTTCTAAAAATTATATGGTTTAAATACTCACAAATTTATGTTCTTTTTCTCTTATAATATAATTGTTTAAGATTTTTCTCGTAAAGAACAATCGTTTTGAAAATTTTGAATAAATTTATGTAATTTTATCTATATTAATATATAAAAATATTTAAATAAATATATAATTATGGATAATGAATATCTACATATATGAATACCATGATACTTATATCCATCTCATTAATAAATAAATAATAAATATACTGATTTAAAATACCTGTAAATATCTATTTAAAATATCTATTTTTTACTCGTAACAAATTTTATTTGCATATATTCGTAGGTGTGGGTTTTTTTTGGGCCATCCTAGCAGAGATCCTTCTTGCTACCGACAAGTCGGCTGAGGAAGGAAGAAAACGAAAATCACGCTTAGAGATTGTACACTGAAAAGACAAGCACAGTCTTCACTTTTTTGTCAAATCCCTCGTGGTAAGCCAAATATCATCATTATGCCCGCCACCGTGAAGCGGAAGATATATATATATATATATATATATATATAATTTACTAACTTACACCTACTTAATTTTTAGTTGAAATATGTTAATAAGTTATAATTAAAAATTATCTTAAAATACATCGATAATATAACTTACTAATATATTTTAACTAAAAAATAAGTAAATATATGTAACATTTGTTAATATACACCAATTTATTTTTTAGTTAGAATACATTAACAAGTTATAACTAAAGATTATTTTAAAATACACCAATGATATAACTTGTTAATATATTCTAACTAAAAAATAAGTAGGTATACGTTAACATATATATATATTATATATATATAAGATTTGATAAATAACATGCACTTGTTTTTTAATTAAAATACATTAACACATTATAACTAAGAATTATTTTAAACACACTTATAATATAGTTTGTTAATATATTTCAACTAAAAAAATAAATTAGTGTATGTTAGCAAATATTTATAAAATTTGTTAACATATATTTACTTATTTTTTAGTTAGAATATCTTAATAATTTATAATTAAAATTATGTTAAATATAATATATTAATAATATACCTTGCATTAACAAATGTTGTGTGTGTGTGTGTGCGTGAGTTCAGATTGGTAAAAGTTTAAAACAAGTATGTTACGGTGGTACCGATTAGTGAATATCTCCATTCTAAATGACATCAAGTGAAAGAAAAAGAAAAAGAAAATATAAATACAATAGATGATATAATAGAAAGATAGAAATAAAGAGTAATTATGGTGTTAATGATGTGTTTAGAGTATAGAGGTACTTTTATTCTAGGTTAACCAAATAATTTAGTCTCATACATGTTGCGAATTCTTAATTTAGTTTCTATACACAAAAATTTATTAAATCGGTTCTTCTATTCTTAATTTGGTCCCTATATATGTAGCGTACTCTTAATTTGGTCCCTATAGTAATGTGTTATGTATAGAGACCTAAATTAAGAATGTATAAATAGTGTCATGATGGTAGGGACCAAATTGAAAATTCGCAACATGTATAAGAATCAATTTAATAAGTTTTTATGTATAAGAACCAAATTAAAAATTTGCAACATGTAAGAGACTAAATTATACGTTTAACCTTTATTCTAAATGATACATAGCAAAAGAAAGAGAGAGAAATATAAGTAAGATAAGTGATACAATATAATAAAAAGAAGAAAAAAAAGAAAAATAATAGGTATTAATGAAATAGTTAAAGTGGAGAGCTGTCTACCAATAACTACTCTATATGAAAACCAAATTATGTTAACAGTGTAAGTATTAAAAAAAAAATTGCAGAGAATAAATCCACAATGAGAGAGGCGACTTTAAAGAGAAAAGTCGATAATAAAATTGTTGACTTATTTATTTTTTAACTATAATTTATCAAATATTAAGTTATAAAGGTTTAACTATAATTCATTTTTTTATCAAATAATTCAATTAATCAATTTTAAAATCATCTTTTAGTTTTTAAAGATAATATTTAATGGAAACTGGTTTTAAATTCATTTTCTCATAAAGTTCATTTTTAAAACTCATTTTATAGTAGTTTAAAATTAGTTTTAGTACATGTTTCAGATCAAAAATCAATTTTACACCAAAACCAATTGAGTTTAATTGTTATTTACTGTCAGTGTAAAAAGTTTTATATTATCAACGAATTAAAAATCACCGTTGATATGACTTTTAAGGTGGTTATTATAAAAGTCAACAAACTTACCATACATGGTGATTTATGATTGGATGACAGTATAAAATTGTTTTACACCATCGGTGCATAACCTATTTTCTCAAACTAATTTAAAATCAGTTTGGTCAAAAGTTCTCTAATTTAAAAAAAATAAAATTAAAATCACACACACACACATATGGTTGTTAGACTCTCGAATTAACTTTTAAACTCTTACGATTTTACAATTCTAAGCAGACAAAACGAGTTAACTCGCTATTAAACTCTTTTTTGGGTAAACTTGGGTAAACTCTTTAAACTCATGTAAACTTGCATAAACTCTCGAGTCAAGAAGCTAGTTAGTGAGTTCGAAATTAAATGTAATTTTTGTCCTCCATTAACTTCACAATAACATTGTTTTACCAAAAATCAAATGATATGAAGGAATTGGCTCTTTTTTAAATGTTTTCACTCTAATAACTTATGTTTTTTATGAATTTATATATGATTTGGTCATTTATGTAGTTTGATCTTATTTTGTACTAATGTATTATCACACTTTAATACTGTTGTTTGTTATTTTTGCTTTATTATTAAGTTAAAATGTTGAATTAGTGTTGTGTTAAGAGTATTTTGTTTAGCATATATGTCATTAATAATTTTTTTAATATTATTTTTATATTACGTAAACTCTTTACAAGTCAAGTTTATGAAAGCTCCACAAATTTACATAGACTCTCGAATTTGACAACCTTGCATACACATATCACAATAATATAAAGTTATAATTCACCGGTTGGATTAACAAAATTCATCTTTTATATAAATTTATTAATGGTATAATATTTGATTGAAGTTACACTGACATAATTTGATCTCTTCCTATGTATTATAAAGTATGTGATAATAAATCACAAGAAGTAATGTGTCAAAATTTATAATATAAGGAGACAAGTTATTCTATAATCAAATTGTGTGGCAAATTATGTGGGGTAAAACATGATTTGTCTATTTTTATTTTTACCCAAAAAATAAAACTCGAGTCATATATTTTTGCTTTATTTGAAACGATACATTATTGTTTTGTTTGGATGAAGAGTGAAATAAAGAAAAAAGAAATAAGAAGGAATGAAATAGGATTGATTAAAATAGAGAAAAAATAAAATGGAAAATATATGTTGTTTGAATAGATAGAAATAAGAAGAAAGAAAATTAGAGAATTTATCTCTGCTTATTTGGATGAATGGAAAAGAGAGTGAAAAAAATAAATGAATTATATAAAAAATATTTTTATAATAACTAAAAAAATGTAATTTTTAATATAATATTTTTTCTTAACATAAAATTATTTATAATTTTTTTACAAAATTATTTCATAATTTTTTTAAAAAAATTAAACAAAAAAATAAAAACTTAGATCATTTCCATCTCATTTTATTTCTAAAATAAGAGAAAATATTTTTTGGTAAATTTTATGAAAACAACTTCTCTTCTTCTTATTTTTCTTCTCAGACAAATAATAAAAATATAGTATTTCTTTTTTTTTCACTATATTTCAACTAAAACAAATATGAGATACATGTGAAAGTATAGAGGACGGACAGAAAGGTGAAATTTTTGGTTTCCTTTTACCGTTTCGTGTTGCTGAAAAGCAGAGGGATATTAAAATAAAGTGTGGGACCCGTATGTTTGAAGAATCAGTTCAATTTGGAAAGAATTGAAGATGGAAAAATGATTTGTACGATAAAAATAATAATTTATCCTTACTTTTGTATACATTTATTTTTATTAAGAATATTTATGTTATTTTTTGAATTTAATGGTCATATACTGACAATATAAAGTAGTTTTACATTTTCATTCAAGCACAAATTATTATTTATTGTAAGTTTGTTGACTTTGATAATAAATATTTTAAAAATTATATTAATGGTAATTTTTGATTAGATGACAATGTAAAACTTTTTACACTAACAATACATAACCATTAAACACTATTTTTTATACATATATTTTTTATTTTATTTCATATACATATTTATGGGCAGAAGTCGTTACCTTTCTAGATTTCTGTGTATACAAGACAAAACAAAGGCAAGCTTAGGCTCTTACGTTTGTTTGGGTTACGTTTAAAGCATTATTAGGAGGTACAGATGCACCTGGGGCAGGCATGACACAAGCACCGCACCGACACTTGCAGAGACATAATAATAATACAGATTTTTTTTATATATATAATAATAATACAGATAACAAGTTATAATAACAACACAAATAAATAAATATATAACCTTAATTAGATTTCAAAAACAAAAAAAAACACCTTAATTAAAATGTAGTGTTTCGCTACTGCCCGCCCATATTGTTAGAATAAGAGAAATAAAATGTGCAATGAGTGTCATAGATATTGTTTAAGGAAATTTAATAAATTTAATGTGTATGTTTGATAGAATAAATAATAGGAATAATACATTTATAGGTCTCTGAATTTTTTGATTTTTTTAAATAGGTCTCTAAATTATAAAAAATTATAATTAAGTTTCTAATTTTTGTAATCAGGTCTCTAGGGTTAATGGTCTGTTTACAAACCGTTAAATTACGTATAGGGACCTAATTACAAAAATTGAAAAAGATTAGGGACTTAGTTAAAAAAAACTCAAATTATTTAATATGAAAATTTTGTGTGTCAAAACTTTTTTATTTTGAAATGTAGGGAATAATATTTTCTAAAATAATTACATATAGAAAAAAAAATTATAACTCCCAAAAACTAGAATTGTCAAAATTAGCTGAGCTCTTTATTTTGAGGCTCGAAAAGAACAGAGCCAATTTGGCTTAGCTCGATGGGCCAAATGGTCAGGTCGGGCTATAAAAATGTTGGCTCGAAAGTTACCAAGCATATTTGACTCGGTATTTTTCTATTTTTTTCTTATAAAAAATATATAAATTTATGCAAAAAAATAAATTGGGTTAATTTGACCCAGCCTATTAGGCCATATAGGCCAAAAAATCAGTGGTCTATATGAAAATCAGCTCAGCCTAGCCTGCTTTTCAAACTTTGGCTTGTCGGGTTGGTCTGAGTCGAGTGACCCATTTTAAGAACTCTACTAAAAACATAGTTTCGTCCTTGAATATCAGTTAATCTTTCCTATATAATTTGCTATATGTATGTGTTATTGTATAGGATGACTCAGTGATTCTTTTAAATTATAAGACAAAGAGGAACCCTAGAAGCAAATTTATAGGGTGAGCAAATTACAAAACATATCTCTCATTACTAAGTTTTATTTAGAGATAATACATCCGCAGGTCCTTAAACTTGTTGGGTTTTTTTAAATAAGTCCCTAAACTATAAAATTTGTAATCGAGTCCTTAATTTTTTTCAATTTTTGTAATTAGGTCCCTGAGGTCAAGATAGAATAAAGAATATTCTATCAAAGTTAATGGTTTGTAAACTCTAGGGACTTGATTACAAAAATTAGAAAAGATAAGGAATTCAATTACAAATTTTTATAGTTTAGAGACCTATTTAAAAAATTCAAGAAGCTGCTAACGTATTATCCTTAAATAATACCACAAAGCCATTACATAATACAAAGCAAATTATAAAAGGGTAGAGTATCAGATTTTATCAACGAAGTGAAAATATTTTTAAGTCAACTCACATAATAATAAATTATAATTTATCTTACAAATAAAAGTATATTAAAAATTAATATAATAAAAAACATTTTAAAATGATTATTAATTATATATTATCATTATAGATCTACTATTTATCTATATTATGATATATCTATATGAATTTCTTGTCTACAACATAATGAGATTCAATTGCACTAATAGTAATAAGCATGTAGTACAAGATAGAAGGAAAATGCAAGTAATATTTCTAATACATATATTTCATTTGAAATGATTCTCACATTATAAAAATATTTATCATTTTTTTCAAGTGTTGTTTTGATATGATATCCATTTGGATGGATATTGTTAAAACTTGATATTTTTTGCAAAATCCTTACATTATTAAAGACCCAAGATTATCAAGTTATAAAATTTTGTTCCTCTTGATAACTGTTAGCATTAAGATGGCCTATCCTTAAGATTTTGATAAAATACAAACAAAGATTATTAGATGAATAACTTATAAAAGCTAACGATCTACTACAAGTATGCAATAATTGGATAGGATGAATAAGCTTAATTGAATAACCTATTTTTGTCAAAATGTCACTCAGTCTGAAAGGAATGTTTGAAGGAAACAGTCTTAAGATGTTATGTTTTAAGGTCTAAAGATTCATTGTACAATCGTCCAATAACTTTCAATATTCGCTCAAATAAGCAAGGCTTAAAATCAACCTCTAAAAACCATAACTTTCTATAGCTATGTGTCTAGCACAAAGTTAATGTGACAAAATCGTTATGAAGTTCCAAGATTACGTACTCTGCAATTCCTATCAATCTCAGAAGATAAAAATATATATATATTGTTGGTTGGAGAACTAGTATCAACGTTCAAGAGGATTGAATGTAGAGTCAATGTTTAAATTTTCTACAGCATACAAGATATAAAAGTTTCCAATGTCTCTCAATGTAGTTCAAGTATAATTTGTAGTTCAATGTGAAAGTCTTGAAATAGTTTTTATTATTCATTATTTACTATCTAAAGTGACAGTTGTAAATATTTTTTTATAAAAGGAAATAGGAGACTTGTATAAAAAAATATAGGTTTAAAACTTGAAAAGACATGTGAAAGAATACTTAGATTGTGAGAATTAGATTATCCTAGTACATTGTCATAGTAAATAATAATTCAATACGATCACCTTTATGCTTCAATATATGGCATGATAAATAATAAAGAATAATTATTGATTTAAGTGATAATTAAGAAAAAAAACTACTAATTTTATGCAATCCAACAAGAATGTTAAAGATATAATTCATTCATGAATTTGTCAAAAATAACAAAATTCAATATAAAACAAAATATGTTAATTGATTATTTTATAATAAAACCCCAATAGATGAAGTGCATATTCATACTATAAATAGCATCAAGAAAGTCATTAGAGCATTAGACAAAGGGTTTAAGCATGGATAATTGTGGGAAAAAACAAAACAAACACCAACAAAATCACCCATACACCCAAAATCTTAGATGAAACACACAATAATTAAGTGATTCGACACCTCTTGTTTACGTCCACAAAATCATCTCAAAAGTATTTCATTGTATCAAATATGATTACAAGAATTGTAAGTCACTCCAAATTATGTATCACTCTACAAACTTGACTACCCCCCCTCAAGAGTTACAATAAATGATAACACACTCTTATTACAAGAGACTCCCTCCACAAATGATCACACTCATACACTCTCTCTTCTCTGACTTTGGTTAGGATGGTTCATCTTCTTCACATGACCCATTTATATAGCTAAGGTTCATGGCTTCATTTATAAATGAGACATAGTGTTCAATCTCTCCACCTACCTTCTTATTATGATAGTGAAGTTTTTCAAGAGTCAAGATACATTCTATTACCTCTTAGAATACACCTCTTGACTTTTCACCTACTACATTTATTTGGAAAATTAAACTGTTCTTCTAACAATTATATTAATAAAAAATAGTAAGAATTTATTATTATTTTATTTACATAAAAAACATTTATACAAATAAATAAAAGATTCTCGATACAAAGATATTAATTCAATAATTATTTACAGTATGAGTTCAATGGATATGTAATGTCAATGTAAAAGATTTTACATTGTCAACCAATTAGAAATCAACTTTAGTGTGATTTTTAGGATGCTTATTATCAAAGTCAACAAATTTATCATATACGGTAGTTTATGATTAGATGACAGTGTAAAAAAATTTTACACTATTAGTAGATATACTTTTTTCTCTTACAATATTACCTTGAGATCATATTTTTATCAAGTGAATCAAATTAAATCATATATTTATCACGAAAAATAAAAATTAAATCTAATAAAAAATAAATATTTATAAAATAATAATATTCATTACATCATTCACTATTCCTGATTATTCATATCTTGTAAGAATTTTCTGTTAAAATTCGAAGTAACACCACATAGGGTTCAAGAAAAAGTCACAGCCGATAATTCGACATAAAATCATATGATTTGGTTTAATTAATTTGCGAGTATTTCAATTGATTTTATTTGGCCGAAGGGCGTAAAAGAAATTTGCTGAATTAGAGTTGAGTCCAAGCATGAACCAACCTAACTCATCGTTTATTCATCAAATAATTTACCGATCATTTACACTACTGCTAAGTAACCATAATAAATCAAAACTATGTCTAAAATAGAACTAACCAATAACTCATCCACTCTATTAAGTGTTCCTTGCTGCTTCCACCATCAGCCGAAGAAGGCATAAAATAAAGCGGAAATTAGAAAAGGCCTTGCAGTAGGCCCATAAAATTGTGAATTTAGAAACAAAACCTCAATGTTGTCCAGCGGGTTGAAGTGGGCTCAAACCCTCCTCCTTTAAAAAATAAAATAAAAATCAAAGACATGCAATAGAGTTTAATAAATATACATTGTCAATATAAAAGATTTTATATTGTTAACTAATTAAAAATTAGTTTTAGTTTGACTTTTAAAGTTATTATTATTAAAATCAACAAATTTACCATATATAATAATTTGTAATTAGATGACAATATAAATTTTTTTATACTATTAGTACATATCTTTTCTCTCCATGCAACATTGACTTTGACATATATTTCACAAACCCATACTCTAGTACATCAAACAGAACATTTCACTTTTATCCTAGCCCAATTTCATTGAAATATAGTTTTGTTATGTTATCAGAAAAAGATTGAAAACATTACAATGAAACTTATTATTATTTGTGTGAATTTCATTAATTTTTTTTTCATATTTTCGCTTGCATAACACGATAACATTGTTATTTTTACCATGAGAACTTCTAAATTGGAATCATAACCACATTTTACTAACAAAATATTATCATCCTTAACAATTCGTAAAAGCAAATTTTACGGATAATGGTATTTTAAGTTAGGATTAAATTTTCACTTATAGATTCTTGAAATTTTGTTGTCATATCTTTACTAATAATGTGACAAATGAGCTAATTTTTCTATATTATTTACCCTTATATATTATAACTTAAGAGAAAATAAACTATGTACTGATGGTATAAAACAGTTTTACATTGTTATCTAATTACAACCCACCATGTATGATAAATTTGTTAATTTTGATCATAATCATCCTAAAAATCACACTCAAGCTGATTTTCTATTGATTAACAATGTAAAATTTTTTACACTTATAATGTATAGCAATTAAACTCATAACTTAAATCGTCATTTTAAGATAAAAGGGTTTTTAGAAATTATTATTTTTATTGAATCGTGATTTTTTCTATATAAAGCATTTAATATTTATTCCTATTTATAATTTTTTAATTCTTTCAAATACTATTTTTAGTTTTAATTTTAATTTTAAATCTTAAATCTTATTACACTATATCAAATGGAAAATATCTTCCCTTTTTAAATAAACTAATTTTAAAACAATATAATCTTAATCAATTTTAATTCAGATTTGATTTTTAAATTTTAAATTTTGATGCATCAGATCAATAAAATGACGTGGCTTAATTCCAATGGAAAATATCTTCCCTTTTTAAATAAACTAAGTTTTAAAGCTATATCATTTTAATCAATTTTAATTCAAAATTGAATTTGAAATTTGAAATTTGAAATTTTGACTCATCATATTAATAAAATGACGTGTCTAAATTCCAATAATTTATTTTATTTATAAACTTTATTTAAATATAACATATCCGTAATTGTATAATGCATGAGAGTCTTATTAATATATGTTTATTCCTGTGGAATTATTATCGACACAATTTAAAAGTAGAAAAGGAGATAAATAGAAAGTGAATATCCTTTCCTATACAAAAAACTACATGAAAAGAGGGACATGTCCGCCAGAATTTCGTCTTATACTATCCCAGATTACTTATATTTTGAAATTATCAAATTAAAATGAAACAACTAATAATACTTATTTGTGTCATTATCTTATTTACCGAAAGTCTCAATTTTGGTCAACATAATATCGTCCCACTTAGACTTAATTATCTACATACATAATCGCATTTCTTCAAATACAGTTTCAAGTCTAGAAAATTAATATGTTCAAAATTTCAAAGAGTTTAATGACTTGTAATATCAATATAAAAAGTTTTACATTGTCAACCAATTAAGAATCATCGTTGGTATAAGTTTTAAGGTAATTATTGTATAAGTCAACAAACTTATTATATATGATAGTTTGTGATTGGATGACAGTGTAAAACTACTTTACACTGTCAGTGCATAGCTTATTTTCTCAATTTCAAACTACATAAGAAATAAATATAAACTATCTCACAAACTATAAGTGTGATTACATAGCCTTAGAACTAGGTACACAATCCATCCTAAACAAATATAACCCGTCTGTTATTATTGTATATTTGTTTGTTTTCCTTTTTTTTTCAATTCTAATAATCACCAAGTTCCAAAAGTAGCCGAGTCTCAATTGCAAGAAATATTCCTAAGCGCCAAATTGCCTTGTAAAATATGTTATTTTATCCGACAAAAAATATAGCAATTCTCATTTCTCAACGTGAAAAATATAATTTGACACTCTAATAGGGTGGGAAAAGACAGAAATAAAAAAATTATAAATTATATATATATATATATATATATATATATATATATATAATATAATATAACTGGTGTGATGAAAAAAGTATAAGATAAGTAGAAAAAATTAAATGTAAAAACGTATCATCATTGTTCTCAATATATCTTTTTTGATGTTTTAAAAAAAATTATCCTTAACTGTATCCAAGTTTAATTTTAAATTTAAAACTGGTTTTTTAGTTAACTCGAATAGAAATTGACTTTCAAACTCCATTTGATTTGTTAAAAAAAAAAAAAAAAAAAACTGGAAAACATAAGGTCCAGTTTGGGGTGGTTTTTAGTTTTAAGTTTAAAATTTTTTAAAAACCAAAACAAGTTTTCAGTTTTCAATTTTCAATTTTCAGTTTCAGTTTTAATAAGTTATTATCAATCTTATAATTTTTCTTTAAAAAGTTATTGATAACAACAATTCTTTTACAAATTATGTATTTTTTCAAGTTCTTATTAAGCAAAAATTACATAAACAATAGTGATAAAAATAAAATTAGTTTTAAAAATAGTAATGTTAAAAATAACAATAATAATATTTATTTTCATAATAATAATTTTAGTAATAATAATAATAATAATTTTAATCATAACAATAGTAATCTGAATAATAATAAGAAGAACAATTATAGTAATAATAGTAATTTTAATAATAATAATAATAATAATTTAATAGTAATAATAATATTAATAATTTTTATAATAATAGCAAACATGGTCTTGAAATTGTCAGTAACATGGTTTTAAAACTCAAAACAAGAAACAAAAAATCATTTTTTATGTTTTTGACAAAAGGCTTAAATCTATTTTGACAATTAAAAACTAGTATTTTATCTTGTGTATTACACAGACTAAATATTGAAATTCAATTTAGAACTAAAGATATTAAAAATGATAGATTAAAAAAGGTTAAAAAATCCCTAAAAAATTCTTGTTGAAGAATGACAGCTAAAAATCCTCTCGTTAAAAAATAACAACTAAAAACGCTCTCATTCAAAATAGTTATTCTAATTTATATAGAGAGAGAATGGTTTCGAAATTATTTTAGTCAAATACATTTTGTTTTAAAAATTGTTTTTAGAAACCAAAAATTCACAACTACCCCCAAAGGGCCCTAAAATTATTTGTTTAACTTTCAAGTTTGATTTTAAAAATGATTGTGAGAGAGAATAAAAAAAGTGATGAAGGAAGGAACAAAACATACTAACTTGTAATTCACTAAATTAAGAGACAATTTTTTGTCTGGTGCATAATAAAATTAAAAAGTCAAGATTGTCTTTTGCACGTTCTTTCTATTTCGCACGTCTCCTACTTCCTTCTCTCATTTGTTTAATGATTCATCTTTCTGTTCTCACTCCATGGTATATGCTCTTAAACATATGCTCCTAAACCGTTATCGAGCAGTGGCCTTGGCAGAAGTCCTAATGCTAATTATGAGCAGTTTTGGCCTTCAAAAATATAGAGAGATTTGGAAAAGTCGCTGATCTTTGAGTGTGTTAGGGTGTGATCTGGAGCGAGGTTGGAGATCTTTGAGTTGTTGATCGAAAATTTCGAGTTCATGAAAAAATCTTCCGCGTTGTAGCAATGTTTGGTCATGTTTTTTACTGTGGTTCCATTCTTAATTTCTTATGTATAATCTTCAAAAACATGCCATTTTTTTTGTGTTTCAATAATTTATTATAATTTATTTTTAATTTATTGATAGCTATAAAATATAGTTAAAAATTTGAGAAAATAAGCTATATACTAACAATGTAAAACTTTTTTATAGTGTCATCAAATCACAAATTACAATATATGGTAAGTTTGTTGACTTTTACAATAATTATTTTAAAAGTTATACCAACAGTAATTTTTGATTAGTTGACGGTATAAAACTTTACACTGATAATGCATAGTCATTAAATTCTAAAAATTTACCAATATTACTATAAAGTGTAATTTTTTAAATAACAAGTAAAATAATACAAATTATATCCGTACTATCTAAAAATTATAAATAAAAGAATTCAGAACTATCAAAATTTTCTTGTGTTATCTTAGTGCAAATCAAACATTATACAATACAAAGGGTATTTTAGTAAATTTTAGGCTGTTCTTTCCAACGCATAAGCATATCAAACAACATTCATTACAAAATTGCTTGTGTTGTGCATCGATTACCAAACAACATGTAGCACAAAAAATTATGTTGTGACTCTATTATTTGTCCTGTGTTGTTTTATTTGTTCTGTGCTTTAATGTCTGTCAAACGGTCGGTCGTCATCATTTAAAGTTTACCTTGAGAACGTTGAGTGATAAAAATATAGATTTGAGGGTTTTGATTATTTAAAAAGCATCTTCCGAAAAAGTTATTTAAAAAAGCAAAGGAAAAATATTTATAAAACTCTAAAATAAGTTATTTACTGGTAGGGACAAATTTAGGCATTTTATTTCGAAGAAAATAAAATTTTGAGTGAATTAAACAAAAAAAATAAAAGATTAAAGATAAAAGCAAACATTATAATAACTAACAATATTATATTAAAGAATTAAAAAAAAAACTTATATATACTATAAGAAATTTTGGGCAGTAGACAACGGTACTCAGCTTCTCCTTTCCGCCTTGTTTAGTTGTACTATATTATTTATTTATTTTAACTAAACAAAGTTATTTTTTCATCTAAATTTAAAATTTTAGAAAGTGAACTGATTAAATATAAAAAAAAAATACAATTGTATCATTTGGTAGTTGGAAAAAAAAATTACATTTAATGAATACAGAAATATTATATAAAAGAAAGTGACGAAAAAATTGACTAGGAAAAATTAACAAGCATTATTTTTGTGAACCGGTGCCTCTCAAATCTGTTTTTTGGGCCTGATATGTTTTGGGCCTTTTTTATTTTTTGTCTTGGGCTTTAAAATATAAGGGTTGAGAGGATCTCTTGGGTTTTTAGTTAGTTTTTTCATTTTCTTTATAATTCTCTGATATCAAAAAACAAAAAAACAGAATAGGAACCAAAGAAGCTCAACACATGAGAATTGAGTGAGAAGACGACAGAAAACCAAGAGAGAATCAAGAAGGTGAGAACAAGGGTTTGATGCATTAGAGGCAAAGGCTTGGGTATTGCTGTGTATTCTTCTTGAAGGTGAAAGAGGCAAGAACCAAGGGGTTTCTTTTGTATCTTGATTTGAATTCTTGATTCATAGTGGAGCTGCTTTCTCCCGTGGATGTAGGTCACATTGATCGAACCATGTAAATCTTGTGTGTTATTTTCTTCTCCTCTCTTTCTTGTTAAATTTTGTCTGTTATGTTGTCTCTTTTCTTCTGCATTTTCTCTGCACTGTTGTGTTTTATTTGCTGTTGCATTTCTGCATAATTACTGTAGCAACTTTTCTGCATAATTGTTGCATTTTTTATCCTCTATGCATAATTGTTTGTTCAGTTTTATTACGTTCTCTGTTGTGCACGTTTGCTGTTTTTTTGGTTAAATTGTGTGCAGAATTTTGAGGCTTCTTAATTGGTTTGGACCAACAAGTGGCGCCGTCTATAGGGATTAGAAAGGAATTCAGGTTTTGCAACATGGGTACCAAATACGACATTTGAGAAATTCTCCAAAATAATGATTTCGGGTTATGGAGGATCAAAATGGAGGCAATCTTGGTACAGCAAGGATGTGTAGAAGCATTGAAGGGAGAGGCAAAAAGTCTCCCACTCTTTCTCAAAAGGAGAAGAATGATATGATTAACAAGGCAAGAAGTGTGATAATTTTGTGTCTTGGTGATAAGGCACTAAGGGAGGTTGCAAAAGAGAAGACTGCCGCTGCAATGCGGATTAAGTTGGAGTCTTTCTACATGACAAAGTCTTTGGCTAATAGAATATGTTTGAAGCAACAACTCTACTCATTCAAGATGGTGGAGTCAAAATCTATAATGGAGCAATTAGCGGATTTCAATAAGATACTTAATGACTTGGAGAACCTTGATGATGAGGACAAAGCTTTGCTCCTACTCAACTCTCTACCAAAATCCTTTAAGCATTTCAAGGATGCTATTCTATATGGCAAGGATCAAACTATTACCTTGGATGAGGTTCAAACCTTAATTCGGACTAAAGAGCTGCAAAAGCAACAAGAGTTGAAAACTGAGGATAATGGTGAAGGCTTGAATATCTCAAGGGGGAAGAGCGAGAAGAGAGGGCCAAAAGGGAAGAAGTCTAGATCAAAATCAAAGAGCAACACAAAATCAAAGTTCAAGTGTTTTCATTGTCATAGAACCGGTCATTTCAAGAAGGATTCCCCGACAAAGGGGGCAAGGAGTCTAAAAGCTCTGTGGACTCATTGGATGTTGCGATTGCTTCGAATGGTTATAAGAATGCGGGTGTGTTGGTGGCATCAACCTCAGAAATGCAAAGGAATTAGATTATGGATTCCAGATGTACATATCACATGTGTCTTATGAAGGAGTACTTTGAGACCTTAGAGCTCAAAGAAGGTGGAGTGGTGCTTTTAGGCAATAACAAATCATGCAAGGTGCAAGGTATGGGTACTATCCGATTGAAAATGTTTGGTAATCGTGAAATGCTATTGCAAGAAGTGAGGTATGTTCCTAAACTTAAGAGAAATCTTTTGTCTATAAGCATGTTTGATATTTTAGGTTATTCTACTAGAATAGAACATGGTGTGATTAAGATTTCTAATGGTGCCTTAATAGTTGCTAAGGGAACTAAGAGAAATGGTTTGTACATTCTTGATGGTTCTACTGTTATTGCTCATGCATCTATGGCTAGCCAAACTCTGCATGATAAAACCAAGTCATGACATTTAAGACTAGGGCATGTTAGTGAAAGAGGTTTAGTGGAATTAAAAAAACAAAACTTGTTGAATGGTGATAAATTGGATAAACTAGAATTATGTGATCATTGCATACTAGGTAATCACATAAAATTAAATTTGGAATTGGAATGCATGTTTCTAATAGACCCCTTTGAGTATGTTCACTCGAATCTTTGGGGTCCTTTAAGGGTGAAGACTCTTAGAGGGGGTTCTATTTTCTCACCATAATTGATGATTTTTCTAGAAGAGTGTGGATTTATGTTTTGAAAGATAAATCTGAAACGTTTCAAAAATTTAAGGAATGACACATTCTTCTAGAATATCAATTGGGAACTAAACTGAAAGTTTTAAGGATTGACAATGGCTTGGAGTTTGTTTTAGAGCAATTTAATGAGTTTTGCAAGAAACAGGGAATCAAAAGGCACAAGACTGTAACACAAACTCCTTAATAGAATGGCCTAGTCGAGAGGATGAATAGGACTATTCTGGAGCAAGTGAGGGGTATGCTTTTAAGTGCAGGACTACCTAAGAGTTTTTGGATTGAAGCTGCTAATACTACAGTTTATTTGATTAATAGATGTCTGTCTTCAGCTATAGACTTCAAGACACCTATGGAAGTGTGGAGTGGTAAACCAATAGACTACTCTAATTTGAGGGTTTTTGGTGCTTTAGCATTTGCTCATGTCAAGAAAGATAAACTTGAGGCTCGGGCTGTAAGGTGTGTCTTCATTGGTTGTCCAGATGGTGTGAAGATAAAGGATGAATTTATAACCCTCAAATATTTTGATAATAACAAACAAGTTAAAATTATATATGTCCTCACATAATCGTCTGATCATTTGTTCACATGCAATCATCTAACGTTTTTAAGATTGAATATTGTCTTATCTTCTGATTAGATAAACTTTGTAACTAACAAAGTCTTACAGACGATGACAACGTTCTAAAATGATCTACACATCAATCAAAGCGTAAGCTACCTTGAAACATATTATGCCTATACTACTCTCGAGGAAAGTCAATGAAAAAGAAGGAATATGTGTGTGAATGTCAGAACGGGAAAACGGACATGACAACTGCTAAAAGATTGAGTACAAGAATAGAAAAGATAAGCAGACTGCTTTATTTTATCATATGACAAGTTGGTGAAAGGCATTAAATGCAGCATTTAATGCTTCAACGACTCTTTTCATTAGACGAAGATCATCTTCTGTAATACACTTAACAGATTCTTTTTAGAAGCCTATAAAAAGAAGAAGAGACCTCCTTCGAGCGCGGTGTTGTGATCATAATTGTTGTTGATATTATTGCTGCTGATTCTGAAAACTCATAACTGCTTTAAGAAAAGAAAAATCTCTTCTAAACTCTGTTTGTAAAATTCTTTTTGTACTTCATTGTATATTCGTCTGATAATACGTTAAACCTAGTGAGGTAAGCTCACACGTAAACCTTTTTCTTAACGAGATTGGTGGAAGCATGAAGAGGCTTTGATTCAAAGAATACTTGAGTGCTTGCTTGGAAAGGCAAGTGAAAGACTACTTGGGTTAAGCCTGAAGAGGCTTGTGGAAAGAATACTTGTAACTTGTGAAAGTTAGTGGAACTTGGTTGTTGCCAAGAACTGAACATAATTTCTGGAGTGAGACGAACTGGTATATTTTCTGTGTGTCTTCCAGTTTTGATGTTCAACTTTCGTCTGTATTTTAAAAATGTATTTGAAAATTCTTTTGATCTTATTTTAGACAATACGTCGTTTACAAAAGAATTGCGAAAATTTGATATAACACAATTCAACCCCCTTTCTAGTGTTATCTTTGTGCTCTACAAAGGGTTACAAGTTGTGGAAGTTGGATCCTAGAGATTCAAGATGCTTCATAAGCAGGGATGTCATATTTGATGAGACCAAAATGAGGATGATGTGCAAAAGCCTGGAAGAAAGCAACTTAGAAACGGTAAAGGAGAAAGCTCAGTTTGAGGTGGAGTCTCCTACGTGTGCTACTAAAGATGATAGTCCTCCACCAACAGATGTTGTAAATCAACAACCATCAGCAGTAACAAACTATCAGTTGACCATGGATAGGATTAGGAGGAACATTGTACCTCCTAAGAGATTTAGGTATGCTGATCTTATTTGCTATGCTCTTAATGTGGTCAAAGAGATTCAAGACTCAGAACCAAGGAGTTTTAGAGAGGTTATGGAAAGTAAGGAAAGTCATAATTGGTTGCAAGCAGTAAATGAAGAAATGGAGTCCTTGGATAAAAATCAGACTTGGAAGCTTGCGAATCTACCTGAAAATCAGAGGGTCGTTGGATGCAAGTGGATCTTCAAGAAAAAGGAAGGTATTCTGGGTGTGGAGAAGGCAAGGTATAAGGCAAGGCTTGTGGCAAAGGGTTTTACCCAAGTGGAAGGGATTGACTACAATGAAATCTTTTCACTTGTGGTAAAACATTGTTCTATAAGGATTTTGATGTCAATTATAAATCAATATGATTTGGAGTTGGAACAATTGGATGTCAAGACAGCTTTCCTACATGGGGATCTCGAGGAGACTATCTACATGCAACAACCGAAAGGGTTTGTGAAGGATAAGTCTAAGGTATGCCTTTTGGGAAAATCCCTTTATGGCTTGAAACAGAGTCCACGTTTGGTACAAGAAATTTGATGAGTTTTTCTTAAGATTAGGATTTTTAAGGAGTAGTTATGATAGTTACGTTTGCATTTTAAGAACAGGAGAGGAGTGTGTTCTTTTCTTGCTTCTATATGTGGATGATATCCTTATAGGTAGCTCTAGCAAAGATGAGATTGGTAAGCTCAAAGATAAGTTAAATTCAGAATTTGAGATGAAAGATCTTGGCATTGCGAAGAGGATACTTAGGATGGATATTGTTAGAAACCGAAAAAAGGGAGAATTGTTCTTGTCTCAACATGGTTACTTGAAGAAGGTGGTGGAACGGTTTAGGATGCATCAATCTAAGCCAGTTAGCACACCTTTGGGACATCACACAAAGCTCTCTATCACACAAGCTCCTAGCACTTAAGAGAAAAGGAGTAAGATGAATTCTATTCCTTATGCTAGTGGAGTAGGAAGCATCATGTATGGTATGGTTTATAGTAGGCCGGATTTGGCTCATGCGGTTAGCATGGTTAGTTGGTTTATGGCAAATCTGGGTCAAGCTCATTGGGAGGCTTTGAAGTAGGTGTTGAGGTATTTGAATGGTTCTTTAAATTCTGGTTTGAGGTACAAGAAGACAGCTCAAGGTGGAGATGTTATTGTGGGGTATGTTGATGTGGATACTAGTATGTGTTCACTTTGTTTGGGACCGCTATTTGCTGGAAAGCAAGCCTACAATCTGTGGTAGCTCTACCTACAACTCAAGCCGAGTATATTACTCTTGCGGAAGGTGTTAAGCAAGCTATTTGGCTAAAAGGGATGATTGGTGAATTGGGAATTACGCAAAGTTGTGTGATGGTCCATTGTGATAGCCAAAGTGCCATACATTTGGCAAATCATCAAGTGTACCATGAGAGGACCAAACACATTGATATCCTTATTCACTTCATTAAAGATGTGGTAGAATCTAAAGAAGTTTAGATTGAGAAGATTGTTTCGGAAGATAATCTAACGGATATGTTCATTAAGTCTCTTCCTAACTCAAAGTTCAAGCATTGCTTGGACTTGATCAATTTCTTTGAAGGGTAATACCATTGTGGGAGAGCAGCTCTTCGGTGTTTGGCTTGTTCATCTTCTCTGATTTTGGAGTCAAGGTGGAGAATTGTGAACCGGTGCCTCTCAAATTTTGTGTTTTTAGTTAGTTTTTTCATTTTCTTTATAATTCTTTGATATAAAAAAAAAAAAAAAAAAACAGAGTAGGAACTAGAGAAGCTCAAACGTGAGAATTAAGTGAGAAGAAGAAGGAAAACCAAGAGAGAATCAAGAAGGTGAGATAAAGGGTTTGATGCATTAGAGGCAAAGGTTTGGGTATTGCTGTGTATTCTTCTTGAAGGTGAAAGGGACAAGAACCAAGGGGTTTCTTTTGTAACTTGATTTGGATTCTTGATTTATAGTGGAACTGCTCTCTCCTGTGGATGTAGGTTACATTAACCGAACCATGTAAATATTGTGTGTTGTTTTCTTTTCCTCTTTTTCTTGTTAAATTTTGTCTGTTATGCTATCTCTTTTTTTCTGTATTTTCTCTGTTGCGTTTTATTTGCTCCTGCGTTTCTGCATAATTACTGCAGCAATTTTTCTGCATAATTGTTGCGTTTTTTATCCTCTATGCATAATTATTTGTTCAGTTTTATTGCATTCTCTATTGCACACGTTTGCTGTTTTTTGGTTAAATTGTGTGCGGAATTTTGAGACTTTTTAATTGGTTTGGACCAACAATTTTTATATTTGAAAAAGGATTATACACTTACCTTTTACCCATGCCAACAAAAGGTCATGGTGACGCAAGGAAAACTCACGATATCTGCTTCCACATCAATTACTTGCTTTACTTTTTGATTCCTGTCAGATCCTCTATATTTAGCACTTCACTTATTGGGAAATCATACGAGGTCCCACTTAGATTGTGTTGTTTTGACCAACTTAATATGCATTGAATTTTCACTATCTTCTTCATAAATACATGCTGGGCATTGACTCGACTGTTAATAATGACAATACGAAGGTCTTTTTTAATAAATACTTTTTCCAGATTTTTTTTTAAAATAAAACCACAATAAATGTGATAATTCATTTTCATATATATATATATATATATATATATATATATATATATTGTATAGATTCATTCTCATATTAATATAGCAGGAAGACGTTTGAGAGATAACCCACTAGGGTAATCCTAGTAGGGAAAATTAAGATAGTATGCATAAGATCGTAAGTTTTAATTTCAGTGCGATTGCTGTACACAAAAAAAAAATGTTTGAGAGATCTTTTATAAAATTAATAGAGGTTTATTTTTGTAATTTAAAATATTAAAAAATAGCATTTGTTAACAAATAAAAATTATCAAGTATTAGGATTATTTTCATTAATATAGTCTTTATCTAAAAAGAATTAAATTGTTAATATATACTTTAAAATTCTACACTAATAATATCAATATGATGTATTTTATTAACATTTGACGCATTGATAATATGCATAAATATTATATACTGATGAAATTGTTTGTTAATATAATATATTATCTTGTCATTATAAACTCAAAACGTCTATGCTAATAATGTATTTTTCGTTACACAAGAAACTATACTAACCTAACTAACCACTTTTAGTGAGGTCTTTCTTTTTAATCATATTTTTTATCCATAAGACTGGAACTTGAAATCTTACTTAAGGGATCCGAGCTCAGTGCCACTCGGACTAATGACATGTTAGTTTTTTATAGTGTTAGTTAAGTATGTGAAAATAATTTGTATCCTATATCAATTTTTTATTGTTTATTTTAATAATTTTTATAATGAAACATGTTTAAACAAACTCATGTAATAATATTTTATTAAATAAACATTATTTAAATTATTTATTCAAACATACTATTTATTTATTATTTACAGTACCATTGATAAAAAAAAACGAAAAAGAAACTACACAGAGTCCTATCCTTAATAATGAATCCCTCTATTCATTTAATTATTAAATTAAAAAATCTCATTGAGTAAATTAAGTTTGCAAAATGCATATAATTCATAAAAGGAGTTTGTTAACATACACCTATTTATTTATTAGAAAGGATATATTAACAAGTTATAACTACGATGATCTTAAGATACATTCATAGTGTAGTTTGCTAATGTCCTCATTCTAAAAAAAAAGTAGGTATACGTTAACAAATGCTTATGGGATTTGCTAATATACATACACATGTTTTTTAGAAAGAGTACTTTAATAAACTATAACTTCGATTTTCTTAAAATACATTCAAAGTATAGCTTGCTAACATACTCAATCTAAAAAACAAGTGTGAGTACATTAGTAAATCCCTTCATAAAATAGTTGATATTTCATTAATTAATTTTTTAACATATAACTTACTTTTTAAACTATAAGTAAATATTAACTATAAATAAGCATACTTATAAATATTTAATTTATCTAAAATTTAATGTACATAATTATAAAAAAAAAAAAGAGTCATATTAATCAAATTTCTATTCTATAAAATTTATTATATGCAGTGTTTACAGTAAGTCCATTTTTATTTAAGAATAGAAGAATAAATCTTGACCATACTCTTTTATATTGCCCAAGATTAAAGTTACTTAAAGGTAACCTGACTATTTAAAAATGTTATGTGATTTTTTTATTTTAGTATTAATTGTTTATGTAAGATATAATAATTAAGATTTGCTCCATTAAAATTCTACCCTCAAATAAAAATAACTCTTACTTGATACATCTCATGTGTGTGGGTGTAGGTGAGACACATAATTAATTGATACTAGTTGCTGTTTCAAATTTGGCAAAATTGCATTATTTATAAGTTTTTAAATGTTAAATTCTTTACATCTAACCATCAAATTATGTAATACTATCCTAATAATAATGTATATTGAATTTCAAATAATTTAAATACTCATAAATATATACTTTAGAAATTTACTTGGATTTTAAATTAGCATATAATATGTCAAAAAAAGTGTTACAATGAAATGTTTTTAAATTGTATGAAATTTTATATACTTGATTTATTCTGCTAAAAATTTTAATATAAAAGTTACATTGATGAAATTTAACATTTATAAAAAGTTTTAAAAATATAAAACTGTTAAATTTAACACCCAATTTCATTTTATCCTCTACCTATTTTAAGCTTAAAATAAATTATCAAACCTCAGCATGAATTTATAATAAAATTAAAAGTTGTCAACCAACGGATATTCATGAATTTAAACTTGAATTATGTAATTATTGTAAGCGAAATGTTAAACAAATGATCTCATTCGTGTTCACAAAAATAAGTGTTTTATTGTATTGTTATCAAACCTGGAAAAGATTAAGAGCTCTGCAACTGTAACTTAAATATATTGGCAGTCATAACAATTAAAAGCATCTAATAAAATCTGAGGAGGGAAAGAAATTATTAGGTGGTCCTAGATCAAGTGTTATTAATTATTTCTTGTAAATTATAAAATTTAAAAATATGTTATATAAACATTGGTTGGGACTATAAATGCTTAATGATCCTGAAATTAATAAATTCTCGGAAAGGGGGGAGGCAAAATCGCATTACAGAGCATTTCCTTCTAAATTTTATGCGGACTTATCTCGAGTCGGTGGTGTCAACAGACAATGAGATTATGACAATCACTCATGTAAATGATGCAGTAAAAAAGGACCCCAGAAAAATGATGCAGTAAAAAAATGTGACGGTTGTGAGATTTTGTTTGATCTCCTCAACTTACACAACTACATGTATCACTTTGAACAAGATTTTATTCTATGCATATAAATGCTTGCATTGAATTTTTCACATTATTAAAAAATTCTAACGTTTTAACCATCAACAACGATAGAAAGTTACAAAATTTTGACTGATAAAGAAAAAACACCACCACTAATTTTGATTAAACTAATAAAAAGCATACAATGAGAAAAAATATATATAAATAGAGCATTTTAAGACATAATAACAGAGAGATAATAGATGGAAAAAACAAAGTGCAATGCAAGAGAAAAAAGTAAGTGGTCTAGTGCTCCTATGAGACCTAATTTTGAAAGAGAAAAAGAAAGTGTAAGAGAAGGAAGGTGAAACCCAAAGGAGATGCATCCAGAGGCACAGGCAGAGACAGTTGCTGTCCCATTTTTGCACTTAAAAGAAAACCCACTTCCTTTTGACCTTTCATGACAGCTTTGAGCACACTTCCTTTGACTTTGCCATTTTTATTTTTTTTCCAGTTTTGAAAACAATCTTCCCTATGGTTTATGGCAAAAATGAGGATCTTCTTGGAAGCAACCATAGCCTCAAATTTTTAGGCAAATTACAAGGTAGACAATGCAAGAAAATAATTCTATATTCGCACAAAGACTTCTATCACCTGTCTATAAATGTGTAACATCTGAAAAGTGACATTCTCCGGCGCACGTGGAATAAATTTCTCGTTTTGTATCATTGAATATGCTATAATTTTATTTACAGCTTCAGAAAAGACGTTAAATGAAAGACAATAATTACTCATAAAAGTTTACCAAAAAAACACTCATAAATGATAAGCACTTTTTTTTTTAATTATTTAGATTACATTAATCATGAAAGACAATCTTATTGGAATAAAAAAAAATATCTAAATTAAGGTTTGCATAAGGATCCTCTTCATTAGAATTTAATATGAGAGTGTCCATTGAATACATCTCAGTCATCCATGAATTTTAAATGTTATTTTATAATATTTTTAATAAAATAAATTAAATAATTTTAATGGTTAACATCTTATCCAGTAAATATATCACTAAAAACTTTGAAGTCGAAATATTGTTACTTTAACCAATCACTTAGGGTGTGTTTGGTTTAACTTTTTTTAGCTTATTTTCTTCTTAAAAGGAGAAGCCGGGTCAAATACATTTTATGAAAAACTCTTAAAAAATAAGCTACTTATTTTCATAGAACAAAACTTGAAAAAAAGTAACTTATAATTAAGTTGATAGGGGGAGTTTTTTTCCAGTTTATATAAAACTTATTCTCACAGTCCCCTCTTCGAATTCCATGCAACCAAAATACCATCTTTTTAATTTTTCACTGTTTTTTCAATTGAGTGTTTCACAGGCTTCCCGTTGAATAATACTTACATATATTAGTTTATTTTAAATTATATTTATTTAATGTAAGGTATTAATTTATTTTTAAATTATTTATTTTAGAAAATTTAAAAATATTATATATTTATAACTTTTTAAATTTTTTTACATAAAATAAAAGGTGATTAATGAAATGAATAAATAATATAGTTAAATAATTTTTTTATACTTTAAAATATTTATAATTTTATTCTTTAAATTTAATTTAGATGCCATCTTTTTTTAAAATTTTAATTTATAGTTAAGTTTTGAATTCTAAATTACAACAAGATATTTATTAAATATTTTTTGGATTATTTATTAAGCACTTTTTAATATATATTGACATTATTGAATTTTGTTTATATAAATTATTTTTATATTTTAAAATATTATTTAACAATAATATAAACTTTTTAAATATTTTAATTTTTATAATTAATTCTTAAATTTATTTTATTATTATTATATACTAAAATATTTGTAAATTATCTTTAAATTTAATTTTGTTAATTAAATTATTTTTTATAATTTAAAATTAAAAAGTTTAAATATATTTATTACATGAAATAAAAAAATTACTAAAATGAGTAAATAATGTAGTTAAATGAAATTTTTATATTATCATGCTTATTCTTTCAATTTATGTAAATTTTAGATTTTAAAAATTTTAATTTGTAGTTAATTTTTTTCATTTTTAATTATAACAATGTGTTTATTAAATATTTTTTGAATTGTTTTTTAAATTTTAATCTATATTGACATTATTGATTTTTGTTTAAATAAATTATTTTTATCTTCTGAAAATATTATTGAACTATAATACAAATTATTTAAACATTACTTTTGTAATTTATATTTTATATAATAAAATATCTTATAAATCAATTAAAATTAACTTTTATTAATTAAAATAGTTTTTGAAAATTTTAAAATTAAAAATTAAAAATTTATATTTTATTACTTTTATGTATTTTTATTATTATTAAAATAAATTTATGTTGATTAAATTAATTTTACATAATTGTAACTAAAAATTTACTTTACATAATATTTTTTATTTTATCAATATATATTAATTCTATTGAGTAAGACAATTAATTTTACGTAAATTTTAAATTTTAAATTTTTTACCAAACAACTTTTAACTGAAAAGGAGCTTTAAAGCTAAAAAAAAATAAAAATCATTAAACAACTTTTACTTTATTTTTAAAACTCTTATTTTTGAGTTTTAACTTTTAAGTAGCTTTTAAGCCAAAAATAAGCTAAGCAAACATAACTTTAATATTGATAAAGTGACGTTTAATAATACTAAAGAGATTTTCCATAAACAAACACTTAAAAATCTCTATTGTGAAAAACTATATATAATTGAAAATTTATTTAAAAATTAAAACAATTGTGAATTTTTTTAAAATGTGAACATATTAAAAGACCATTTTAATAATTTTTAAATGCAAAAATAGCTTTTTGAAAAAGTTACAAAAAACATATCACAAATATACTTTATTTTAAAAAACAAAAATCAAACGGCCCTTCTGTGTTAGAAAGACTGGTTAAACACCACAAACAAGAAAGACTCAGGTTATGTCAAAATTGTAATCATGTAAATAGGTTAAAAAAATAGAAAAATAAGGAGGAAACCCCTAAAATTCAAAATACTACATAATTTTATTTTCATACTGCTATCAAGCGAAAGTGTAAATATACAATTTCGTGATCATAATGGTAAAAATATGTATATGCCAAAAATTTTCCGAAAAAAGTGTTGGGTCGTTATCACCACGTAAATATTTTAGTGATATGCCAAAATTTATGATAAAACAAGAATGGGCATTGTTATTCGTCACGATGAAATTTCAGTATGAGCTGTAACGAAAAGAATTAATCTAATAACATAACTATTTACCAGAAAATATTAGCGGTGTTTTGAATATATAGACAAATTCTAACCACGTAATTTTCATATCAATTCGTGCGATTGTCGTTGGTAACATCATTTCCCAACAAGAACATTCACTCAAGCAAAACCTGCCTAACCGTCAAAGGCAAATAACTCGACAGGGGGAAAATAAAGCATGCTTGATTGCTTGTTCATGCAGATGGTACCACCCCCCACCAAAAAAAAAAAAAAAAGTATTCCCAAAAATAAAGTACCTAAAATCCAAATGAAGTTTCTGTAGTTTTATATTATATTAGTTCACTTACACACTTTCACTGCTATATAATTTCAAAGTAGCATAAAATTAAGCAATCCAAACCATCAAGCACCCTAAACCCCAAACACTTCCCCCCCTTCCAAACCAAAAAACTAAAAAGGGTTAAGCTGTCAAATTGCAAGAGATTTGCTGCATCTCATCCCTATTCTGCGAATCTGCACTCAACAAAGTCTCTTCACCCTCTGATGAAGAAGCAGAATGCTTGCATTTCATCTTCTTCACATCTTCCCTTGAACAAATAAAAATCCTCTTCACCATGGTACAGAACTCCCTGCAATCATGGGGAGAAGGAAGAAGACAATTAACGTCTAGATTTTATGAATCGAAACAAAATTGAAGGTAAAGCTAATAGTGCTAAAATTACTCACGGCCATGGATCATCACCAACAAGCATCATATCATTTTCATCATCAGTAAAAGTAATTGCCCATTTGGTTTGTACTCGAAGCTCTCCCTTAATATCAAACATTTTCTCAAGCTCATCTATGAGATCATCATAATCTTTTAACACAGTAAGGTCAACAGCACGACCAACAGCGACACCTTGCATTTGCACCTTCTCAAACAACAAGAGTCGGTCAACCATCAACATAGGATAAAAATTATGCAAAAGGAATTGAACTACAAACTAAATATTCAAAAAAGAATGTTACATTCAATATTCCTACCCTACCATTCACCTACTTAAAGGCTAACCTTACTTTATAAGAAAATATGCAAAGGAATCTTTAGAATATTACACTTAGGCTGAATAAATACGTACCTTGGTCCGAGTCCTCATGGATGGTACAGTGGCTTGCTTTGTCTGCCTCTCACTGAGTGATCCATCAGAAATAATTTGCTTCTGCTCCTTATTGGACAGTGCATAATTGGGATTCAGACCAGCCTCACTTTCACATGCAGCAACAGGAATAGAATCTTTGGGACCACTGGGAATAATAGCTGGACATCCCAGTTCTTTATCCGGAAGGGTACCATTAGTAAAATTGTTAGTCAAATTAACTCCAAATACCCAGCAATCCATGGGATTCTCACTCCTTTTAGCACATTCCACGGGATCATGTGCCGAATCATCATTCGGCCTAGATGAAACGGGAGCATAACCAGAGACAGATGATTGTGCTGCAACAGCTTTGCTGTTTTTGGGGTCAGGGAAAAAGTTTGAAGAGACGTTCAAATGTGGCGAAGAGGGCCACATTCCTTCCACACGGACTCTGGAGCTGCTGTTGTTAGCATTCATAGGATTGCCATCAATTTCTTTCTGCCTCGAAGACCATACAACTGGGTTTTCATTGCTTGGGACCTCTGCAGTGCCACCTAATGGTGTAGGGTCCTGTGGTCCATGATACCAGAATGCTGGAGCAGGGGAATTAGGAGCAATTTCTACATCCAACCATCACATGGTTTAAGTCAATGCCTATTTAGTCGATAAACAACTAAGGGAAGTTCGGATAAATTTCTCAAGAAGTACCAGTAGGAGAAGGAAATAAGAAGATAAAATAAATTAAGTTTTTCCCATAAGTTAAAATCAACTTATGCAATTCAACTTTTATAGAAATTTTCTCATTTAACTTCTCCAAAAGCTTATTTACTTATGCAAGTTAATTTTAATTTATAGGAGGAGCTTAATTCATTTTACTTTCTTATTTTCTTTTCCTATAAATGTTTATGGAAAAGTTTATCCATAAAGGGCCTAACTAAAAGAACACTGGTCAAATATCTCCTACCAGAAGACGAAACCTCAACAGGCCTGGACCTTTTGCTCTTCACCACTTGTTGAGTGACATTCAAAGCAGTAGAAGCAACAAAAGGCTCTATCTCCCACGAAGAAACCCTCTCTGGCCTTGGAATTATTGCTGGTTCATCCCATTGAACCTAAGTAGCAAAAGGTTAGAAATGCTAAATTCAAAGATTAAATTGACAGAAGAATTTAGATGGAAAATTTTAGGTCTAAATTCAACCTTCAATGAACGCCACTGTGAGTTTGGCCATCCTGGAGATACATCCCCAACCCCAACAATAGTACCAGAAAACCTGAACAAAAAATTAAAGCAATAAGACAACAAATGACCAAGTAGTATGCATAGTGACACTTAGTAACTATGATAACCGCTTATACAATTGATACCTTCTCTCAGGTGAATCCTCCACCTCAAATCTCATCTTAAAACGCATGCCAACTGAAAACTTATTGCTGACTGCCTCCAGATATTTGTTTAAACCAATAATAAACTGGCTAGTCCTGAATGTGTCAAGAGGCATGTTGGACTGAGGGTTACGCATTCTGTTACATTTTAATTATAAGCTTATGACCCCTAAAACAAATTTCAAAATGTTTACCGACCTAGGTTTGTAATAAACCACAAACATGGTACTAGTCAAAACAGCATGAGAAGCAGTGGCAAGCACTCCAAGATGCATGCTCTGGCTTGATATCACAGATGAAGGCATGGGACTCTGCTGCCTGGCTACACGCCTAACACCAACTCTTAGTTCGCCATTCTCTCCCCTGCAACAATCATGTCAAGACCAAAGTGCAGACAACCACAACAGGAGAACCAACATCAAAAACATTAATACAAGGAACCAAAGATAAACCACCTTAAAAACACAAAAGCATCTCCAGCAGCCAGTCTTTTGGATGTGACAAATGTACTCCATCCAGTTGTAAGCAAGTGCCTCCTTGGTTGACCTGATCATGTTTACAGAAAGGGAGAAGCAAATTGACCACTAGCAAAATACCAGATGTAAAATCAATGTTCCCTAATATTACTCAGTGTACTTTATACTAATACTAATTTTGATATTCATTCTCTGCAGAATTTGAATATGCAACTATAACATAAATCCCCAAAGAAGGCTTGGAATATTAAAGCAAAATTACCTCTGAATATGTGCTTAAACTTCCACTCAAACCCATGAAGGTCCTTTGCTACCAATTCCTGGGTGGGGGTAGTTTGGGTCATGTCCTACAATATATACAAAAGTAGCAAGCATTAAAATGAGGAAATTTGGGTTTTCATTAAATATATAGTCAGCCTTGGCTAAAGGAAACTCATAGAGCTAAATACCAATTGAGGCAGACACTCGGTAGCATGCCTTCGCAGAACTGAAAATCCTCCATGTGTGCTAGTATCAGAAGCAGTTAATATCTTACTAAAAGTGTGAAAAGTCTGTTTTTGGGTCTCGGGTAGAGTTGGGTCAGGACTCGTCGGCTCATCTTGCTGAATAAAACCACAAAACAACTCCTTAGGAAAAATACTCTCAACTTTCAACTTCAAAAACTATTTTTCTTTTGTTATTACCTATGTTTCAGTAACAGAGAAAATCGTAGAGCAAGCAAAAACGAAACAAACACATTCTGAAAGAGGGAATTGGGTTCAGAAATTTAATCTCATCCTCTTATAGCAACTAAACGGATCGACAAGATTGAAGCAAAAAAAGGATGGGAAACACGTATAATCTCACATTTGATTCTGGAAGCAAAGTGATACGAGCATAAACTTCATCGGTTTCTTGCTCTGCCTACAAATCAACACAAAACTTTACTATATGTACATAAATCACGAAATTGAACAAGCAACGAAAGGAATCCAAAGCAGTACCAGCAACTGAATGTGCACAACGCGGCAGAGAATCTTGGGTGGGAGATTGAAATGAGGAATTTGCTGGCTCAGTTCCTGGTTCAATTCCTGATTAGTCGACGCTTGCAGCTGCAAAAGAAAAGGCCCACAAGACCAAAACAAACACTCGTAAATTTCAAAGTAAAAAACACAGAGCCGAAAACCACCGAAAAGAGAGACATACTTGTTCCATGTGACCCTGAGGAAAGTAGAAAACTCTCTCCCTTTCGCGGGGAACATCCACCAAAGGCCCCGCACATAACTTCCATAGTTGCGTGTACAGATCGCCATCTCCCACACCTAACCAAACACAAATCAAAGCAATTAAGTAAGATCCTCGTTTTCACAAATGAAAGCCAATGCTCTGCGTGGTTTCTGAGAAAGCAAACAACTTCTCTCCTTCACTCTCCTCCGAACACTGCCCCAGTAAGAAAGACAATACAACAATCGAGTCAAAACGGCGCAGACCCAAGTTCCTTTTTAAACTACAAAAACCTCGTTGACAACCTTAGAAACTGCTTTAAACATAAAAAAACTCAACCCCTCAGTTTTATTTGTTCAACTTTCTAAGTAACCAAGCAGAGCAATCTCCACAAAATTCCAAGCATAAGCCATTGACCTGTTTCTGCCTGAGACCCCGGCGCGCCCCTGAGACCACCCTCCAGATGTGCCATTCAAGAACGACGTAGTAGCAGAGAAACAAAGACAGAGAAGAAGAGAAGTAGTGATAATAGATACTAATAGATTAGATTACCCCATGAACAATACTACGGAGAGAGAAAGCAGCACCCAGACATGACAGTTATAAGCGAGTGAGTAATGATGATGAGTAATTAGTTTCCCTTTTTTTCGCTTCTAACTTCTGTAACGATCCTGAACTGAACTACCACGGAATTTATCTCATGTCGCTTTAACTCTCTCGTCGCATAATAATACTACTAATATATGCGGCTGCTTCAGGTTTCGGTTACAGAATACAAGGCCAGTTCTTCTTCTTTTTTTTTTTTTGCCCTTTTCCTTCCTTGGAAGCTCCAAAACAAAACCCTTTGGAATTGTGAAAGCTTTTCCGGCCTCTGTTATGGGCTGCTGCTTGTGGATGATTGTTTCCCCCCGGAAACAGCTGAATCGACGTTACCAATTTCCCAGACGTGGTGTTCTCTTCTCTCTCTTTCTATGTCTTGTTTCTCTCTTTCTCTCTCTTGGCTTGGCTTCTCTATTTTCTATTGTAGACTATGGTCCTCTAGTCTACAGAGTCAGCTTAGCCTACTGTAATTTATTCTCCTGAAAATGAAACTCATTGGCTATGATTTTGGTGGAAACCACACTTCATTATTATACTATTAAACAACAAATGTGCTTTTGTTTGTATTTTCAATTATGTAACAAAAATAATACTCGTGCTGTTCTTCTTTGTTTTTTTCCCGGTTATAAAGTCTAGCTTTTATTGTAATTTGGGCTACTTAAGTTTTATTATTTTGTAAATTTTATCATTATATTTTTTTATATATTTTGTCATCTTATTTAAAATCTTGTAAATTTTTTTCAATTATCAACTATTCATTAAATAAAAATTCATAAAATTAGGTAAAAGACACAAGATTTTAAAAATAAGATTACAAAATCTGAAGAAAAAAAATACAATGACAAAATCTGTAAAATAATAAAATTTGAATGACACAAAGTATAATGAAGCCTAAATTTGTTTTTGAAAATACATTTGTCCTCAACTTTTTTCACGGGCATCTTCGTATTTATATACGACGTAGTGCTGTTTGAGTATGGTTGGACTTTAGACATTAAATGTGGGTATAGTTTTTTAACAAAAATTCAAATCATAATTTTTCTCTATAAAAAACAATTCTTTTGATCTTTTCGGTACACCTGGACATCGTTGATTATTTTGTTTCAACTAAACCAATCATTAATGATTATATTTATTTTCTTCGGCACATACGTAATCGTTCTCAAATTAAAATTGATTTTCCATTTCAATAATTTACTTTAGCTTTTAATGTCAATCTTTAATGTGTTACTAAAGTAAAATTCTAATTTTAATTCAACTTAATTGCACTTTTCATTTGTCAAATATTATAAGAGTTTAATGGCTATATATTATTAGTTTAAAAAGTTTTACACTGTCAACCAATTAGAAATTATTGTTAATATGACTTTTAAATTAATTATTGTAAAAGTCAACAAACTTACCACGCATGATAGTTTGTGATTGAATGACAATGTAAAATTATTTTACACTGTCAATGCATAACTTATTTTATCATATTATAATTATGTAATTTTGGTCCCAAACAATTAAAAATAGGGAGAAAAAATTAAAAATGTTAGAAGTGGGATTTAAATCCCCATCTCATCACTCCACAGTCATTAGAAGAATCATTAAACAAACTTCATTTTTTATATTAGATATGAAAATTATATTATATATAACTTAAACGGAGAATCAAAATTACACATACTAAACAAACAATATAATATTATAAAATTACAATAATTTAATTAAGCCTATTTACAATAATTCATAATAATTTATTTTAAATAATAATTATGAATAGAAATTAAGAGTAAATTATTATCATTATTATATATCAATTTATATTTGTTATATTAATATATTTTTTAATTTATGTATTTTAAAATATGTTACATAAACTAAATTTTGAAAATTAATAAGTATATATAATGAAAATTTTAAAGTACATTTTAATATCCCTCTCTTTATATATGTGCTTAGGTATTATATATTTTGTGATAATGATTTTTTAGTAATATATTTTTAACATATACAAATTTATAAAATAGATATAAGATCAGTTTAGTGGTGGGAGGTTCGGATAATTTACATGATGTCTTAGGTTAAAACCTCTTTGTCATCAATGTACATAAAAAAAATAGATAGATAAATACATTAAATTACACACCAAAAGATTTATTATTTGTATTACTAGTTCAAAAAAATTAGCTTATAAAACATATTTACAAATACTGAATATATGTATGTATGTATTGAATTATAGATATATTAAAAATATAATCTATCAAAACATATCAAATTTTAATAATAAAAAATTTCTAAAAAAGCATAAATACATTATTAATGTGTAAAAAATACCATAATATTTCATAAATAATTGAATAAAATAATAAAATTTTCAAGCTTACTAGAATTATGTAATTTTTAATAGTAGTCCATTCAAAAGAAAAATACAATAAATTTCATCCCTTTTTTTAAATATGTTTTGATAGATTATATTTTGATAAAACCGGCTATGCACTGATAGTATAAAGTAATTTTACACTGTCATCTAATCACAAAACACTATTTATTTGTTGACTTATATAATAAATACTTTAAAAGTCATATTAACTGTAATTTTTGATTGGTTGACAGTGTAAAACTTTTTACACTGACAGTACATAATCATTAAACTCTTATATTTTTTATACATCCATAATTCAATAATTAGTATTCAATACGTATGCTCGTAATCAGATTCATAATAAATTATATACGACATTTTGAATAATGCCAATTGTCAATTTAATTTTTTGACGTGTTAATGTATTTTCAATTAATGTTATTATAATTATTATATAAATTAATAAGCGTTTCGTATATTATGCAGGTAATTTTTAATTTTGATAAGTAAAATGAAAAATATAAATCAAAATAAAAATATTTAAATTATAAAACATATGCATCATTAATATAATCAATAAGTTAAAAATTAATTATACATAAATTTAGAGAGACAAAATTAAAATAAAAAATAGTTAAAAATATAAATAGTTGAGATTCGAAATACGAAAAGAATTCTTAAAAAAAAATCAACATCAATTAAAGCTGAGATTTAAAAATAAAAGAGTCTTAACATAAAAAATAAAAATAATTAATAATATGAGTGAGTGTACGTATAAATGTTAAATAAATATAAAGATAATTCAGGTTGTTTGGCATAGTTGCATAGCTTAAATCATACATTTGGCAAAGTGGGCTAACCTAACTTGTTTTAGCTTACTCTGTCATCTCCCGCCAATAATGAGTCGGGACAGGTTGGCCCGCCTACTTTGGGTACACAACAAGTTTTGGCTAGTCTCGTTTAGGAGTAGACTGGCGAGCTGACCTACCAAAAATATATAAAAAAAAGAGAGGGAAAAAAAGAATTCAAGCTTCTTAAGCGATTTTTCAAATGACCTAAGTTATATACAAAAATGACACAAATCAATAATTACATTTTTCATATTAATGCATCAACATAAATCCACTTATCCATTACAAATTTGTCATTCAACTTGAAAACTACAACACAAAATACTAATAATCTTTCAAGAGTCAAGACCACTACTAATAGTCTTTCGTCAACAACACAAAATACTAAAAATAAATAATGGCCCAGTGGGCCCACTTGCTCCCAACCCGTTGGTAGCCTACTATGTTGGCAAGTTGAGCGAGGCAAGCTAAGCAGACTCATGGGTTGAGTCACTAGCCACCCGTCTTTTTGTTGAGTCGGCTCGTTAGGCTTAACCTACTTTGCCACCCTTAATATCAACTATAGCAAACATATTTCCATACAAGTTAAAGTTTTTTTATAGTCTATTTACTTGAAAATGTTATATTTTACATTAATTAAAAGGTCCTTTAAACTTATTAAATTGAATTATGTAAGAAAAAGCAAATAATATAGTCATATTTTTTTATTATATACGTTAATAATAATCATGTATTAAATCTTTTTGTGATATTTTAAAATTATATATTTACTTGTTTATTTAAATGTATAAATTCGCTAACTTACAATTTTACGTATTAGTTTACAATCTTATGTATAAGTTTAGATTTGTTAGTTTATTTAATGATGTTGTTTTACTTATTAAAAGATCTTATTATAAAGTAGTTTTTTACATGAATTTTTAAAACATGTCAATTTTTTAAAAATTGCAAGTTAACACTTGAAAAGATCTATATTAAATAAATAAATTTAAGAAACATGTCGAACTAGTCAAACCTTATAATTTTAACTTAATCTAATTTATTTTACCTCTAATAAGTAATATTAGATAATGGCGAAGATATACGTTATAGTAATTGCTTATTTATTTAATAAAAGTTCAAGTCACCATTCAGGTAACACCCACTAGTATCTACAATACCATGTTAGCATGCGATAACTCTAAAAGATTTTCTAGATCCATAAAATGAATCTATTTATTTACCTTAAAATGAATATTAGGAAAAAAATAGTAATTTTAAAATTTAAAAAGATGAAAATCAAAGAAAAATATTCTATAGGGATCAAAGCCAAAATTCACTCATTTTACCGAAACCAAAAACAGTAATTTCAAATTTTAAAAGGATGAAAAACAAAGAAACACTTTTGCAGAAATCAAAATTAAAACTCGCTTATTTTATAAGAACTAAAATCATATTTAAGCATTTTTATATAAAGGTTTATCTCTAACTTTAATTATAACTAACTATAAATTAATTAAATATAGAAAATTATCATCTCGAAAATTATTTTACCTTTTAAAAAAAAATAATTATCTACTAATGATTTATTACAGAAAAAGGTCGATCATGAACCTAATAAATTTCTGTAAGTATGAAATTGTTTGGCACCTATAAGTTTGAGATTCTCTCCTAATTACTCTTTCTTAAATAATAACATTATTAAAGCCAATGGATCACTAATTAATTGTGTGTTTGTTTAGAGCAAAAGTTGCGGTGGAGAGTCACATTGATTACCCCACAAAATATTTTGTTGCAAGAAAATTTACTTCAAAAGGACAATTTGGTCCAATACAAAATTTAAAAAGAATTCGGATTCTCTACTGTGAAACTGTGTTATTGTTTATTAACTTTTATAAATAAATAACTATATACCTTATTACACAAAAGTTAAGTAATTGTACTGTATTTTATGCGGCAAAATAAATTACAAAACAAAGTTGGCTACAGTTTAGGCATGATAATAGGCACAGGTATGAGACAACTTTTACTCTTCCCACCTTCACTATAGATGAGATAAAAAAAGCACAGATAAAAAATTTAAACTGACCTTTAACTCTAATATGTTAGGAAAAATCATGGAAAACCCTAGCCCGCGTTTTCTCAAATTTTATTTTACGTATATATTTCAAATAATTATATTTATTAAATACATTCTAATTTAAATAATATATAAAAATTTGTAGACAAAAATATTAAAAATAAGGATTTTAAGAACTAAATTATAATTATAATTTTTTATTTAAATTATTTAACTTTTATAATAATTAATTTATATTTTTAATAATTATAAGAAATAAGAGTATGATAATAAAATCTTATACATACATACATATAGATAGATAAACAGACAGATAGACAATAGATAGATAAATAGATGTATTTGATGAGAATGTTTATTTCATGTGAGAATCATAAGAGTAAATCTCTTGATCTTTTTTTTTTTTTGGTGAAAAATCTCTTGATCATATAATCATACATGAGAATGATTAAAATTTAAAGTCACATGAACACTTACAAGAGTCATGAGACTTTTAAAAAACTCACATATAAAAAAAAAAGTTGTGGTTCAAAAAAGCCATAAGGATCGAAATCCAAGAAAAAGCATATATGTATGACTTATTATTCAAAAAAAATGCCATGGGAACCGAAGTCTAATGAGAAAATGGGTGTGTAAGACCTATAATTCAATGAGATTGTGGGGGGTCAAAATCCAAAAGGAAGTCATATGAGTAGGACCTATAACTTGAAGGTGGAAAGGCTATAGGGAGTAAAATCAAAGATTAAAGCATAACACAGAGCATGATCATGATATCATTGAAAATGGAAAACAAAAAATGGTAAGAAAAATTACTATATGGATCAGCAAGGTCATTACATTGACATGCAAGGGGAAAAACAAGAAAAGAAAAAGCAAATCTACCACATAGGGACAAAAAGTTTGTTTCGGTCAAAACAACCAATACAACTATCCTAAACCAAAAGGATGATCCTTTTTAGCAACTTCTATATCAGAAATCAACTAAGATTTATCAAGCTCCCAAGAAGCTTCCTTGACTTGTATATCTTTTTTTTTTTTTTTCTTGAGATCACCTCTCTAGCTTGTATGATTCCAAGTTCAGTTTTTTTTTCTTTTCATGTCCTTTTGGACAGAAGTTAATTATAATGTAACCTCAGACAAATCTTGATGAAGTTTTCCCCTTTGTTCTTGCAATGATGTCTTAACAACAACAAGACCATTCAACTCTTTCCAAAAGGTTTGTATATCACTTTTAAGGTGAATGATCTATGGTTTATTGGCTTCAAGTTAATCTAATCCTCCAGGTTTAACATAGGCTTTGAGATGCTCAAAGCAAGTAGCACGTTTATGACATTGATGTTTAACCACAAAAGTTTGCATATTTTGGTTTAGATTCTAAAGGCCTAACTTCCACATATGGAGTATATATGTTCCCAATAAGATCTACAATAACAAAATTAAGGTCAAAAAAGGTTTTCCTTTGAATCTTAGAAGATGCTTGAAATTGGTGTTAGACTATCCTTCATTCTTGGTATCAACATTAACAACTACAACATCAATGCTCTTAACAAAATCCTTGTTGACAACCGAGAGTGCTTTTCCTTTCTTCTTACAAGTGTGGTGAAAAGATTAATGGTTCCTGCAAGAAAATGACTTTATTTTCGAACATATAAAGTTGCCCTAGTAGGTGGTAAAGATTAGGTTGTAGAAAGTTGATTGTCCATATGAGGGTTTTGCCTAGTTAATGGCATCAAGGGTGACTCTTTCAAAAGTGCAAGGTTAGCCTCATCCATATTCATCATTGTAAAGACATACCAGCGAGACTAGTATCTGTAAAAAGAAGAAACAAAAAGTTCATTTGGTATTGGATAAAACCAAAAAAAAAAGATTTCAAAGAAAAAACTCTAACTATGGCTACCAATGATAGATCCCAATATATCAGGAGGAGTGTTGATTATAACTTGACAATCAAAAGGAAAACCTAATGAACACATTGCTCCTTTTAACATTAATTTTAACTCAATATCAATTAGACCCAAAACCCGTTTAAGGGGACCAAAAAAAGGGGTATGAATACTACAATATTTTGATTCTAGTAAATAAGAAAGCGAAAAGGATCGTCTTAGTTGGAAATATCAACCCAAGATGGAACAATTTTATTCAAAATTGGATTTATTTTATATAGTTATTTTCAAAAGAAATACCTTCTTTAGCATAAGATTCAAAGTAAGAAGACAAAAATTGAAGGATCATAAATATTTTGTAGGTTCACACAAGACCTAACAATTATTTTTCATGGGATATGTGAATTTTGAATAAGTTGAAGAGAAAAAGGAGAAGAATTGTTTGATTTAAATGCCGATACAATAATTGGAAAGCCCAACCATTAAGGCGAAGCTAAGATGGAGTAACTAAAAGTCTTCGAAGGGCACATATTTCAAATTCGATAAATGGAACTTAGACGCTAATAATGGTAAACACATAGTCATATATATGAGTAAAGGAAGAGCTTAAAGGTTTCAAATAGTTCACAAAGTCTAAAGTCAAAATTATCATCTCCTTAAGACAATCTCAATGATAAGTGGAGAAGAAAGTGAGAGTCCCAAGTATTTCTTGGTCCATCCAATCATATCAATTTAAACCTACAAATACAGTGAAGCTGTTTTTCACCTGCCTCATAATTAAGTTAAATCTATATGGACTGAGGTATAATAAAAGTTTAGGAATTAGGATTAAGAAGACACGTACAGAAACCAAGTAAAATCCTATTTCAAGGTTTTTCTAAGGAAAAGAAATGATAAAACATTCAACAAGGGCGAGAGAAAATGTGCAAAAACTTTTGAAAAGATTTCCTTAGATACATTAACTATCAAGAGAGAAGAGAAAAGAAAAGTACCTGAAAACAAAAGATAATTGGAAAACTCGACTGAAAAGTGATAAGAAAAGATTATCGTTATAGAAAGGTGTAGGAAACAAGGAAAAAAACAACTGGAAGAAGAAAGGTAAATAGTAATGAGGGTCAATGACATTTATAAAAGAAACCTTAAGGTGTAAAGACGACATTTAAATGGTAAAACTAAGGGTAGAATGGTAAGTTGAGTAAGTATTCAAAATGGAATGATTATTGCAAAAAACTTGATGACAATTATTGTAACTTATACAAAAAGTTGAAATTAACTAACTAACCAAAACATGCCACATTCACCATTACTCAAGCTTAGAATAAATATGAAGAGACATGAGCAAAAACAACATTCAATTTTGGGAATCCTTACTTCGAATCAAGAAAGAGATCTAAAAATGCTGAAAATATAACTCAACATGCTTGAGTACAAAACATATTGGGCTAGGGAGCAACTGTTATGGATTAGGTTCATATACTAATCCAAATATTAGACCTATTAGCCTGAAACAGTTTTCCACAAAGATACAAAGGTTGACTGAAGTCAAGATTGCATAAGATTAAGGTACAATTGTTTGCAGTATATAATAGCTTGGCTTAGAGTATAATTTCCTTGATTATACATATATACAGAGTACTATTTCTCTTGAAAGACTATAGGCCCTGAGCCAAAGGTCCAACCTACCTATAGTCTTTATAAATACCAACAACGTCATTTCATTAGGTATGCATTTAATGTATCTCGTCACTTTGGTGGGATAATTACTAATTGAGCATTGGAGTGTCTTTTGCAAGTAATTCAACATGGTGTCTTAGTTGTATTAGAATATTGGCCGACTTAAGGAGAATTCGAACCTCTAGCATGCTCCAAACAAGCAAATAACCCATTTTGGACAAGTTAAAAGTCCACCTCGAATAAATCATTAATCTATTTTGGATTTTTCATCCATGTTCATTTCGGACAAATAATATACAATCAATATAAGTATAAACAAATAAGTTTTAATAGAATTATTGTTAATGTATATTCATTTTATCTTCCATTTTCTTTTTACCTTTCATCGTATCACTTATAATGTTTATTTATTTCTCTCTTTTCCCCTTTTCCATTCCTCCTTCCTTTATGACACCACATTCTTTCGATTTCCTTTCTTCATATAAAACATACAGACAATAATATAAAAGAGGAATAATTAGATATAGGGATGTCAAAATGAGTTGAACCAAATGGGTCAACCCATTTAATACACAAAAATCATGTTGGATTGGGTTATGTAATTCAACCCACATAACCTACAGAGGCTAGGTGGGGTTAGGTTGACCTACTGGATTGAGATTTTTTGCTTGTTGGATATTTTGATGGATTGTTTGATTAAATATTGTTTATAGGATATATTTTGTGGACTATTGTGAATTTTATGTTATTTTATTGTTTTACACTATATTTATTTTACTCACGATAATTTATAAAGAATATTTGTGCTATTGCAATTTAGTGCGATAACATTCTTATGATAATTACATTATGTTTATTTTAAATGATTTATATTTTTTATTTATTTAATGAGTCAACTTATGAGTTATCTATTTTTTTTATAACTTATTATTTTAAATTTTACAAGTCAACCTAATTGAACCCACAATCCATTTGAATTGAGATTTTCAACTTAATCTCAAAACGGATCTAATCTAATTGAACTTATTTATTGGTGGGTTGAAGGCAGGTTAAATTAAGTTGGATGGCTTTATCATACTTAATTACTAAGGTCATGTTTGGCCCAACTTTTCTTGGCTTAAAAGTTATTTTAAAGTTAAAGCTCAAAATAAGAGTTTTAAAAATAAAGTAGAAGTTGTTTGGTAATTTTTATTTATTTTTAGATTTAAAGCTCCTTTTAGGCTAAAAGTTGTTTGATAAAATTTTAAAATTTTAAAATTAATTAAAACTAATTGCTTCACTCAATAGAATAATATATATTGATTAAATAAAAAAAATATTATGTATAGTTAATTTTGAGTTTCAATTATGTAAAATTAATTTAATTAACATAAATTTATTTTAATGATAACAAAAATACATAAAAGTATTAAAATATATAAATTTCAGAATTTTAATTTTAAAAATATTAAAACTATTTTAATTAATAAAATTTAATTTTAAATATGATTTATAAATTTTTTATTATTACAACAGAAGTATTAATTACAAAAGATAAAATATTTAAAAAATTGTATTATGGTTCAATAATATTTTCAAAAGATAAAAAATAATTTATTTAAACAAAATTCAATAATTTCAATATATATTAAATAGTATTTAACAAATAATTAAAAAGTATTTAATAAATATATTGTTATAATTAAAAATGAAAAAAAACTTGACTACAAATAAAAAATAAAAAAAACTTAAATTTAAATTAAATTTAAAGAATAAACATTAAATATTTTTAATATAAAAGTTTTATTTAACTATATTATTTACTCATTTTAGAATTTTTTTTATTTAATGTAATAAATAAATTTAAAATTTTGAATTTTAAAAATGTAAAAATTAAATTAATTAATAAAAATTAATTTTCAAGATAATTTACAAATATTCATTTATATATAATACTAATTAAATAAATTTAAGTATTAACTACAAAACTAAAATATTTAAAAACTTTTATATTATTGGTTAATAATATTTTTAGAATATAAAATATAATTTATCTAAACAAAATTCAATAATGTCAATATATATTAAAAATTATTTAATAAATTATCCAAAAAAGTATTTAATAAATATATTGTTGTAATTATGAATTTAAAAACTTAACTATAAATTATTATTTTTTTAAAAATATGGCATCTAAATTAATTTAAAGACAAAAAATTATAAATATTTTAAAATATAAAAAATTTATTTAATTATATTATTTACTTATGTTATTAATGTTCTTTTATTTTATGTAAAGAATATTTTAAAAGTTAAAAAATAAATAATATTTTTGTAACTTTTTGAAATAAATCATTTAAAAACAAATTAAAACCCTACAATAAATAAACTCAATTAAGAGAAACTAATATATGTAAGTATTATTTAATGGGAAAGTCGGTGAACCACTCAATTGAAAAAACAATGAAAAATTAAAAATATGGTATTTTTGTTTGCATTGGAATTCGAAGAGGGGACTGCGTGAATAAGCTCTCTATAAGTTAGAAAAAAGCTCTTCCTACCAACTTAATTATAAACTATTTTTTTTTCAAATTTTGTTTTATAAAAATAAATAGCTTAAGCTTTTTATAAAATATGTTTGGCCCAACTTCTCTTTTTAATGAAAAAATGAGCTAAAAAAAAGCTGAACTAAACACACTCTAATTAGATAACAACCACGAACAATTAATTTAAATTTAAATGTGATTATCAATTGATCATATTCATATCAATATATCACACTCCCTCTGGTCCTATTTATAAGAACCAAATTGAAAATTTTGCTGGGTCCTTTTTATAAGAACCGGTCCATACTGTTTCTTGTATTAATTCTTTTTTTACAAAAATATCCATAATTAAAGTCATTTATTTAAGTTTAATAAGTAATTAGTAGATATATTAAATTTAAAGTCAAAGAAAGACAGAAAATCTAATTTTAGGGGTAATTTTAAAAAATAAATAAATTAAGACAAATTTAATAATATCAACTAAATTAATTAATTTTTTTTATTCTGGTAGTATAGTTAATTGGTCTTATAAATAAAAACGGGAGAATAACCCATTACAACGACTGATGTGGCGCCGAGCCACCGACGGCGCTGTGGGAAACGTGAACTCTTTCATTAACGGATTTTTCCTGTTCATCCGTTATCTATAACGCCGTTACTTTATCTGTCCTCATCGTGGCAGGCAAACGTATACTGGCTTGTGTAAACCCAGCAGCAGCAGCGATTTTCTTTTCTGTTTTTTCCCTTTATTCTGCCAATTATTATCATTATTATTATTATCATCCTTGTAGTTGCTTTTACCCATTTGCCACTTCCTCTTCGTTTCATGTGCCGGTTCTCTCTCACACCATCTTTAACCATATTCAAAAACTATTTTATTCCGAGTAATGTAATGGCACGTGAATTACATTTTATACCTACAATAAAACCCTGTGTTGTTTATAATTATTGTATTTATTCTAGAGAAAAAGATTAGTACTATATTTTTCAACATGCTCTCTATTATTAATTGACATTTATTAAAAAAATATAAATTTGTGTAGGTTTTATTCTCTATTTAATGACTTTTATTTATAATTTTATAATTTTTAATAAATTTTAACTAATAACAAAAAATATTTTAAGAAGAGTATGTTGTAAATCATAGAATTGTGATTTTATATAAAAAAACTTTCCGTAAAGTCGAGTGGGCAACCACAGCACATCTTTATGCTGTCAGTGATCCCATTCCAATAACCGGGAGCGTTGTATGTGTTTTAAGGTTAATTTTTATAGAATTTATTGATATTTATAAAACTGATTATAATTTCATGATGTGCTTTTTAACTTTTTTTAATAAATTTATCAAAATAAGTTTTTTAAATTAATTTTAATCAGTTTTATAATTAAGTAAGGTTAAACTTTTTTTGAATTCTCCTTTTTCTTAAAGAAAAACATGAGCACATGCAATTTTAAAAAATCTAAAAAATAAAATCATTTTTTTACATAAAGTAAAACTAGAAAAATGAGTTTTCATGTTAGACAAAAACATAATCTATAAGCTATAACTATTATATTTATAATCTATAACTATTAATAAAGACAATACCTTAATTTGGTCTCTACATTTGTTTATACGTTTTTGTCCTTCAACTAATTTTGTAAACTACCCCACTATATTTAATTTTAACCTCTTATACCAGTTATTTCTATTTAACCTCCACCATTTCTCTTCCTATTTTATTTTATTTTCATTTAAAAAATTACATTTTCCTATTTATTATAATGGCGATATTCATTTTTCGTCTTCACATTTTTTGTACTATTTTTTCCTTTAACTAACTATTTTAAACTACACCACTATTAAATTTTAACTGCATATAAAAAATCACGTAACTAATTGCATATAAAGTCCAATTTTAAAATAGCAGTATATTCTCATTTTCTATTTAACCTCCATCATTTTTTTTTAAATTAAAATTGTACAGTCCACTAACTTGCATATAAAAAGAGACACAGGGTGCTTATTTTTTTCTAATAAATATAACTACTAAATTCTAGTATATAATTTTTTTAATGCGTAAAAGTATATTCCCATTAAAAAGGAAAATGAACATAGAGATAGAAGGAGCTAAAATGGAACTCTATTTTAAAAATCCACTTCCACAACAATATTAAAAATTATTAATTTTGCTCAATAATGAATTAGTGCCATTTTTTTACTATTATAATTGTTACAGCTACTTCACATGACTGTGTAAATAGCAAAGCTCAAGGCACTTCCCTTAGACTTTATAGGGAATGCAAATATCAATGTCTTTAATATTTAAACAGTTTATATTCTGTTTTAATATTATAATAATTAATTAATAAAAAAATAATTAATTACAAATGTAGTTGAATGGTGTAGGGCTATAAAATTATAATAAATACTTGTTTAATGATTATTTTATTCTCTCTCTCTCTCTCTATATATATATATATAATGAATTTTAATATTTTTACTTTAAATTTATTGTAACAAAACACTTTTCACATTGAGTTTTTTTTTTTATACATAACAGATCAATATATTTCTTGTACACTTACACAAACAAGAAAGTGTTAGACGACAAATTTTACTATTAGATGGCAGTGTTTTTCCTTTCATGCCCTTTTTATGATTTCAACAACTTTGATTTAATGTAGATGTATATTGTCATATGGACCACTAGATGAAACTTTTATATACCTACTCAGACCCACTCATTGGACCGTCCTTTCACATACTGATATGTAGATATTAAGTTTTAAAATTGCAAAATAATATATATACCTGAATTTAAATAGATATTTATGAAATTTGTAATTTCAATGCTTTAATGTTACACCATCTAATGATAAAACTTAAGAATCATTACCTTATATGTAATTTTTGCTCAAAATATATAATATATTAGCATGCATAATATAGTATGAAAAATATGTTATCATTTATATTAAGAGTTTAATGGGTATACATTATTAATGTAAAAGATTTTACATTGTCAACTAATTAAAAATCAGCTTTGGTTTAACTTTTAAGATAATTATTTTTAAAATATGTTTTATAAGATTAATTTTTTTATGAAAAAATAATTTAATTCTAATTAGTTAATATATTTACTACAAAATAATATTTTGCATGACAGTGTTGAAACATTTTAAATAAATACATTATAAATATATTAAAATTTAATTTAGAACATATATTTTTATTGCAAAATAATTTTAAACTATTCCTTCAATAACAAATAAAATAAAATGTTTTCTAAATCTTCATTCATTTCATAAATATACCTCAACAATATTTTTCACATCTAAATTGTTGAAGATTTAGTTTTAGATAGAAATATAGCCATTTTCATGTATTGAAGGAGAAAATTTTAAGATAGATTTATATATACATATGTACATATATACATATGTATATATGTATACATATACATACATATATACATATATATATACATATACATACATATATACATATATATACATATGTATATATGTATACATATTATATATACATATATATACATATGTTATATGTATTATATTGATAAAGTATCTCTATAAGCATAATTAAGAAACTAATTATTGAGTTAGGGATGATGGTCAAATAAAGTCATTTTCAAAATAACAATTCTTGAATTCCTAACATTGAAAGAAAAGTATATATAAATCATAATTCATTTCCATTAAAATTAATTATATAATATTTTATTAAATTTCTATATTATAAGAATATTTTTAAATTCAAACACATGTATTTTTAATCATTTAAAATTTTTTATCTACATTTTCATGAGAAAATAATTTATATATAAATTAATTAAATGAGTTAAACATGACTGATTATATGAGTAATTGAATTTATAATATTTTACAATTTTCTATTTGAAAAATATTTTGATAATATTAAGACTTATATGACATTATAAAATTAAATTATTATTTATTTTTATGTCAGCATATAAGATTTTTGTTATAGAAACATACATGTTTTAGTTTTGAACAAATAAATTTTACTTATTTCTTCATGTAATATTTTTAATCAGAATTACAAAAGTAATTAATTTGTTAAATATATTCGTATTGCAAAATAGTTTTATATTATTTCTTCACCAATATCATAAATAAAATATTTTCAAGTTGTTTTATGTCTTGCATAAATACACCTTAATATTTTTCATTTTTACATCATAGGAGATTTTAGTTTTAAATGAAAAAATTAATTGTTTTTACATATATTGAGGGAATTTTTTTTTAAGATAATGTTTTTTGGTATTTGACAAAATATCTCTATAGACGGAACTCATCTTTGAGTTATTGAATATGGTCAATTAAGGTTCTTTTTGGAATAATAATTTTTGAGCTTTTGATATTGAAGTATGCTTTATCTAAAATTATAGTTCACTTTTATTTCAAAGAATCACTCTTAGGTAACTAATGTAATAATATTTAAGATATTTTCTAATTGCTTCATACACTGCATAAATATACTTCAATATTATTTAAACATAAGAATATTACTAATCAAATAAAAATAATATCTTATTGTATCCTTTTCTAAGAAAGTAATATAAACAAAAAAAAATACACGTATAAGAGAGACTATTGAACAATAAAAAAAAGGATATGGAATTGAAAAAGAGGATCTATTCAATATATAAAAATAAAAATAGTATTTATATTTACATATAAATAGGCAATATGTTACAAAATTACCACATATTTTAGACACTGACCATTAATATTTTGATGTTATTTAACTCTAATTGAATTTTTTTGAATTTTCAATGCATTATATTTTTTTATAGATTTTATGATTTTTAATTTTTAGATATAATTTTAAATATGTTAAATAAATTTTGGAAAAAAATAATCTTAATGGGAAATTTTACTTAATAGAGCTTGATTGTCTTAAATATAAAATAGTATTATCTGAATTTGGAACTAAATTAATTTTATATTATATTATCATTATCTTTAAACTATGTAATTTTATTGTGATTTAAAATATTTTACTTTAAAATTGATTTTAATTTTATATCATGTTTATTTTTTCTACATTTTAAATATAAAGACAAAAATGTTTCTAGCATTGCAAGATAAGACACTAGTTATAGGGTTGTTCATGGGACAAATTTACCTATATTTCTACCCAACCTCAAATTTTGATTGGGTCAATCTTGTGAACCCAAATCTGACTCAATTAAAACTCCACAACATTGAGGATAAGATTGAGTTAACTTGACTTGTTGGCACAATATATTAATCTTACATTATATAGAATTAAATCATAGAATTAAAAAAGTATATAATTACAATTAAGATATATTTTACAATATATATTTTAAGATAAATGATATTAATATAAATATAATATCATGTTAGACAAAACATTATTTATTAACTTAAGAAGTTGTATTATTAATACATAATTGTTTTAAAATTTATACTTTTTAAAATAATATATAACATTAAACCGAGTTGGGAAGACCCGAAGTATAACCCAAATCTATGATAAAAATGCACAAGGTATAATTTCTTAAACCCAAACCTATCAACAGTCCCTTTGAGCTAGATTGAGTTGATGAAATGAGACGGGTCATGAACACCCCTACTAGTTTTTTACAATATGAAATTGTTTTTTATTTTTATTTGAACCCAAAAAGTTTAAAACTTTAAGTGATGATAAATTGAAAAAATATTGTATTAATCTTGAAAAACGTTAAGATTTAGTAAATATTTTGATGACAATGCTCATTTATTTTCAGAATTGAAAATATTAATAAAAGTGTTGAAATAAAAAATTAACACTCAAATAAAAATATTAAAATATATCAAAAAATTTTTTTTTTCAAATATATGCATTGCTTATAAATATTATTGACAATATCTATAACCAATGTTATAGTTAGAAGAAGTTTTTTGAAATTAATAATAATTAAATTTTATCTAGGATCAATAATGTCATAAGATAAATTAAATAAATTAGCCATTAAAAATAAAATATTTGAACTACTTGATTATAAAGCACTGATAAATTATTGGAAACACATTAATTTTTTTTTATCGAAAGTTAACCATTCGAATTCTTTAGAATTATACGTATCAGATATTTTAGCCTTTAAATTTAATGAATAAAAGAATTAAATATTTTAAACTTGTAATTTTAAAATACTATTTAATAATTTTTTAAAGATTAAATTATGTCGAATGAATTCTTTAAACATTAAATCGAGTGTTTAGTAAAAAAAAAAAATGAACTTACATGTGGTTTGGTCGCAATCGTAGCCACGTCTCATGATCCCAATGGCTATGCCGTTCCCGAGGCAGTGACATTCTATATCGGAGTTGGAGTCAGAGTCAGCCCAGCTGGAACACGCGGATGAACCATATATATTTATTGGATTTGAATCACCTCTAGTTAGGAAAAGAGTAATAGTTTCTCTTATAATTTTTTCTATTATTTTATAAAAAATATTAAATAAAAAAAATATTAATTATCTTATAAATATAAAAAATATTTAATATTTATTATTTTAATATAAAAAATAAGAAGATTATTAAAAAGATATTATAAGAGAACTTAAAGTTAAAAAAAAATAAAAATAATTATAATAAAATTTGTCATTATTTATATAAGAGTTATTAATTATTTTTTTATTTTATAGTACAATATTATTATATACTTTTTTTATTAATACGAGAAAATCTTAACCTATTGCCATTTCAAATTGCTTCCATTTAGCAAAGATGGGGATAGGATGGTGCTTTGCTAGGGTTTTAAAAGAAGATCTTTCAAACTATAGCATAAATAGAATTAAATTTCAAGACAAATAGGAGGAAGAAGGTAAAGGTGACAATACGTGTATGGTCATTGAGGGGAAGTTGTCTAATCCCTCACACATGGACAAGTTGCTTCTCTACCCCAATGATGGCTGCATGGTGGAGGATGCGCACTTGGATATGGATGATGGAGATCCATCGAAAAATAAATGGGCAAGGAGGTTTGATGATGAAAAGCCTATTGGAAACAACGATTATGACCCTTGCCCAGAAATTAAGGTGAGTGATAATGAGTTGAAGGCATGGAGTACCCCATGGAAGGATAGCTTGATGGTTAATGTGTTGGGGAAAAAAGTTAGCCATCGAACCTTAGAGTCAAAGCTTAATAGGGATTGGATAAAGAAGGGCACTATTAGTCTCATTGATATGTTGCGTAACTTCTTTATAGTGCAATTCTCTATACATACATGGGTGTGTTATAATCATGCATTATTTGATGGTCCTTGGATGGTGACTGATCATTACTTGACTGGTTGCATGGGTGTGTATTCCTAAACTTCCACTAGAACTTTATAACGACAGGTTTATGTGTTTTGTTGGGGCGAGGCTAGGAGATTTGCTTAAGGTTTTCTATGGTATGGATGATCATGATTTTTGTGGCCAAGATTTGCATTGAATTAGATTTATCCAAAAAGTTGGTATCGAATATCAAAGTTCGTGGTCTTGTATTGCACTTGGAGTATGAGGGGCTTCACTTGGTATGCTTTGCATATGGGAGATATGGCCATCGATGCAAAACTTGCCTGGAGTTAGGTGGTGACATCGTTGTGGTTTAGGGTGAGATGATAGTCAATGTGCTGGAGCCCTAAGGGATAGGTGTTAAGGCTGATGTAGATTGAAGATTGATCATGGAACTAAGATTATTAGCAAGAATTAGGCTAATGTCGCAAAATCAAATCTGTCAAACTCTGAGGCTGCTAAGTATGAGCCTTGGATGTTGGCAAAAGATTAAGGTACTCCTGGGATTGAGTTAATTATTGACAATGAAAGCAATTACATTATGCAAGAAGACGAGAAATCTAACCAAGATTCTAATGGGAATGGATCTCGATTTTCACTGCTACAAATGGAGAATGAAATGATATAAATAATGGTAACAAGGACTGTATTGATTTGATTCCTAAACAAGTTTCCAGTGCAAGTATCAAAGGAAAGGCTAAATCGTGGGTCATCATGTTAAATCTTTAAATGCAAGTAAGGCACGTGTGTAAGTAGGAGTGGAAATAGGCTAGGCCTGCCAGTCAAGGGCCTATGGCCTGACCTACATAAGACCTGGCCTAGCCTGACTCATTTATTAAAAAGGCTAAGTTTAGGTTTTTTAAAAAGCCTATTTAAGTAAAAAGGTCAAGCCTTAGGCCTTAAAAAAAACCTATTAAATCTAATAGGTCGACCTATTTATATACATATATAATAAAATATTATTATATTATATATTATGTTATATTATATATACATAATTATATATAATACATATATTACATTTAATAATCTAAAAGAATGTGTAGTTACTAACAAGCCTTTTTAGGTCAATGGGCCTTTTTAGGCCAACAAGCCTACTTAGGCCAATAGGTCTATTAGCTTTTTTATAGGCTTTTAAGTAGGCTTACAAGTCATGCTAGGCTTTTATGTTGATCAGGCTCAAGCCTTTAAAATAGGTCTATGACAAGTAAATAGGCTAAACTCAGGTTTTATCTTTTTAATGAAGGCTAAGCTCAGACCTACCAAAGCTTAGTCTGACCTGACCTATTTCCACTCTTATGTGTAAGTTAGGCTTGTGCTTGCCCGTGGAGCCAATTATCGCAAAAATATATTAAGAAATAGGGTGGAGAAAAAATAACGTGCATGTTTGGTTAAAGGCTGTGAAGTCCAATCAAAGTAGATCATCTCGTGGGGGGTTCGTGCCTATCACGAGAGCATTTGGATCCTTTGCTGCCATGCTGCTTCTGTAGCAGAGATATTAGCCATTAGATTTGTATTTGATGGTTACAAAAGCTGGAAATATAAAAATAATATTTTTTATTAGTTATAATTGGTGTAAATTTTTGCTACAAGGAGCTGCATTGTTGCAGAGGATCTGAATTTATCACGAGAACTTAACTTATCCGATCCACTGCGCATGTTGAGTCCAAAGAAGATGATGTCAAGTTAGTGCCAAAAAAGGCGGATGAAGAAATCCTTAGATATATGTATACTTGATAAGTAAACAAATGAAAAAAAAATATGGTACGATCTTCTCAATCAGAGAAGCCATGGCAAGCCCCTTACACCCTTGGAAGTGGAGATGGTGGAACAAGGTGAGGATAATAACGGGGTTCTTGTTGGTGATTTGAAATAGAACGTGTATATGATGGACACTAGCGAGCTAGATGAAACTAGCCTTTTATAGGCAACCTCTCAACACAATCCATCGTGAATTTTATTGCTTGGAATTGTAGAGTGAGGCTCTGCAACTCTCATTAGATACATTTGTAGGGAGTTTGTCTCTTCTATGATATTCTTTCTTGAAACCCATATCGAGGGGGAAAATGTTAACAGGATTAAGGCTTGTATGGGGTTTGATGATAAGTTCCTACAACATGCACGTGGTTAGTCAGGAGGTTTATGGTGCCTTTTGGGACTCCTATTTGTGGAAGATTGATGTGCTAGCTAGTTCCAACTAGCTTGATCATTTAAGGGTGGGTTGGAAGAATAATACTTGAGTCACTAATGAGGCTTGTGAAGAATTGGAAGAAACCAGTGAAATGGATTCCTACGAAAAGAGATTGAGCCAAGTTCCTGAAAGAAGGGGTGTTTACCAAAACTCGAGGGACAACTCTAAAGATGGAATCTTAAGAAACATTGTGAGGCTTGTTTGGGTTCATCTTGGTACCTTCGATAGTACATAAGAAGAGGTTTCCAATGTTGTCAAGACAAGTATTTGTCAAAGATTTACTCAAAATTTGAGATCAACAAGTTCAAATAATGACTTCTCTAAAAACCTACTCATTTGCTCTCAAAGACATCAAAGAAGATGTATACACTTCCAACAACTAAGTAAAGTTAATCTCTTCGTATTCTGTTTCATTCTTGTTACTTTATTTCCTTATCTCTGTTGTTTCTTTCGTTAAGTTCGTTTGATATTCTCCTGCTTTTGTTATATCTTTTCTTCATTAATCTTTTCTATTTCTTTTGTCCTTTGAGTTGGAGTTCTGGCCTTCTAATTGTCTTTTATACTGTATACCTATCAACTAGAAATACTCCGCTTAAAGATTGAATTCGAGTTCTAGATTGTTAATCAAATCAAAGCAGAGATAAAAAATCACTGTAAACAAATAGATAATATTTATGCATGGATTGGTATCTAATTATCTATCATAAATTCGTAGGGAATATATCTTTTATTCTTTTATTTTATTTTTTTTAGATCGACTAAGAGGTTAATATATTCCTAGCGTTAAATAATAATCAAAACCGGACAAGCACAAGGGGTCATGATTCTTTACGCGGTTTATTGCATGAAATCGAATAACCACCCTTGTCAACAAATTATATTTAAGCCTTTTTGAATCTCTTTTAATGAAACTTAGTATATTGTGTTGTGGTGATCTTCGATTGAGTTTCAAAAGAAATTGGTGGTGACAATTTGAGGTTGATTTTTTTTTTCCTAGAAAATGAACAAGATAAAAATCAGCCTATCATAGACTCCCAATGCATCGGACAGAAAGGATCTTCTTTTCATTAACCTATCTATTTTCTGGCCCTTTTCTTAGGCAGAAAAGCAATAGACTTGAACAACTTGGAATTGATTTAAACAATGCAAATAGAGATCTAAATTCTGCAATGGACCACACGCCACAATGAGCTTTTCTAATGCATAATTTCTTTCGCTTTTATTTTTAAATAATAATAAACGAAAACTAGATGGGCCAAAATATTGCCGTTGCCATGAGAGGGAGAGATATCGCATCAAAACGATATTAATGCAACTGTAAAAAATTCAGGATCGTGGCTATGGGCGGCAAAATATAATAAATTTTCCTAATGATGGTCTTATCTTCTTAAGCTACTTGTAAGAACCTTGTTATCTCATGGAATTTATTTTTTTCAAACTTTTCCAAAGTAGATGCCATGCACGAGATTAGTCGACACTATCGTTGATTAACAAGGTTAAAGTTAGAAAATGTGCTAGTTGGTTATAATGATGAACCTTCACGTTTTCACAAAAGAAGAAGAGGAGGAGGAAAATCTTGCCTAGCTTACTATCTTATTTAAAAAATGGAAGAGTCTAATAACTTAAGTTCCGGTTATATAATACATATAAAAAATGGCAAGAAAACGGAATATTTCAAATTTGATAAATGCAAATATCAGATTAAGAGTGTCAATATTGACATCTTAAAAGTTAAAAAAGTTTTACTCAAAACTTAATAATTATGAAAACATTTTCTAAAGAGGATTTTTCATAGCTGGTCATTAACTGATGTAATGCGGGAAATATTTGAACGCAATAAATTATATAGAAGCAAATTTTAGCGTGGCAATTTTTAGATGAATAAAATTTCACGTAAATTTGGTCATCGGCTTATCGCTAATGGATGTTGATTTAGATAAAAAATAAAGTTTTCTCTCTATATTTAAAGTTCAAATATATTAAAATACAAAAGTCTAAATTCTAAATTTTCTAGATTCAGTTTTTTCAAAAATAAAAAATAAAAAATAGCCTAACCCACTTAAGATGACGAATAGTCACATAAAGCATACCATCTTATCATTATTCATAAAATCAAGAACTTGATTTTTTTTCCTTTTGAAGTGAGATGAATTTCGTATATTTTGGTTATAATTAAATGAGTCAAGTTAAGAGGAATATTTAAAATTTAGGCTTATGTTAAAAAAATTAAATTTAGTTTATTTATTTAAACAAGTTAAATTTAAATATTTTATTTAAAAATGTAATTTTATCTTGTCTCATTTAATCTGTCTAGTCTCAATTACTTTTCTCTTATTAAATTTCTACTTGTTTTTCTTAATGTGTACTTGTTTTCTTAATATTTAATATTAATTTGACATTAACGCACATCTTTTATGTTAGAAAATAAAAATTGATGTTATAAAAAATATTTAAACAAATATTCACAAATGAAATGTTTGATGATGAAGATTGTATAGGCCGTTAAATTAATTAAATGCTTACACATTTAAAATATGATTTTTGAAAATTAAAGTTAAGTAATTGTTAAATATAAGATAATAATAAATGAAATTATATTTCTCCAATAATAGTAGAAACTTTAATAATAGCTTTTGGCTTAACCAACACAAATTAAAATCTAATCACAAGATACGTTAATTAAACATTGATTCATACAACTATAAAAAATACGCTTTTAATATCGGAAATTTACATTGGTTTCTAAAAAATTGATGTAGTATGTGAGGTATTAGTATTTTTGTAAAATTATGATAGACATTCTACATTAGTTTCTTTAGATTTGATCTAGAAAACACTTATGAGATCGGTTGTATTAAGAATCAATATAAAAATATTTTCTAGATCAATTTTTTTATCAAACTGATTAAGAATGTGAACACTATTTGCAACTTTCGAAATTTTTAATAAAACTTTCTAGATCAGCTATATGTATAAATAGCTATTCTAGAAAATACTTTATAAATGATTTATGACTTGAGTTGATCTAGAATGTTGACGGTATTTCCAACTTTTGATATTCTTGATAAGACTTTTTAGATTGGTTATACTAAGAATCAATATAAAAAGTGTTTTTAGATTGTTCTTATTACAATTAATCTATAAAATTTGTTATAAGTTTTCTGATTTCAATAACGCACTCATATTTTCGTTCTCATTCTAATATTTACACCTTCGTTCTCTAGTTCTAAAACACCTCAAGGAAAGTATTTTCAAACAAATGTACCCTCAATGACATCATTCTTCCTCTCATATAAGTGTGGCTTCAATAATATGCGTTTTCTCTTTATACATATGTATTTGTTTTCATTTTTCTAAATGTATGTGTTCTTTTATATCAATGTGTTTTTTTATTAGTGTGTTTATCTTTCAAATTCTAGCCTCTCAAGATGCACCTCATTCACTTCTTCATGAGGTAACATTCTCTCTCTCTCTCTCTCTGATTATGACTTTGTTTTCAAACCCTAACCTTGTTATCTCCCTCTCTTATAGTTGACATGTGTGTGTTTTGTTTGAAAGATTCAAATAGTGTGTTTGAAAACTCCAAACATTATTGTTAACTTGCTTAAGGAATGGTTGTTTCCACAAACAATAACGAAGAGAATATGAACCTTATTTTTTTATAGTTACATGATCCACACGCAAGAAATTTGATTATTTTTTATTTTTGTTTTTGTTTGATCTGATAGAAATGTCAATTTCTCCTTTTAAGTTAGTTTTTCTTCTCTCTTTTTTGTTCTACATTTATTTTATTATATCTCACTTTGGTTATTTTTGTTTGTCTTTCTTAAAGTTTCCACTAGTACTTTGCATGGAAGCTTTAACAGAGATGAAGCAATATAATCCGAGTGGGAGTTTAAAATAAAATAATCGTGGAACAAAAAAGAGAAAAGAAGAGCTAAACTAGCTGAAGGAATTGACATTCCTATTGGTCAAATGCAAAAAAAAAAAAAAAAGAGCAATCAAAGTTCTTACATTTAGCCCATTTAACCAGGAAATAAAAGGTTTATGATTACTTCGTAATAAAGAAATTATAGACATGTTTTTGATTCAAACAGTATTATAGAGAAATTGTTTTTGTATTTTGATATACGGGATATATCATATATATAATAATAAAATAAAACTATTTTGTATTGTTTTTGTATTTGTTTTTAGTTTTGTATCTATATTTTTTAATTGGATATATTAAGATAGTTGTAGTATTGTTTAATTTATAAAAAAAAATAAACTTTTTATATTGACTATGACTATAACCAATTTAAAAAATCATTTTTTATATTGGTTTTGAAACTGATATAGAAAAATATTAACTATCTATATCGATTGATTTTACATCCACACACGAAACCAATCTAAAAAGTAGAAAATAATTGATGTTAAAAGACTTTTTTATACTAATGTCAATACTAACATTATCGAGCATTTAATAAATTAATCCCAAATATTTCATAAATACCTTAACACATTCTACATTTATCCATGTACATATATAAAGATGGAGTTATTACAAAAACATATATACCTAAAGTGCTCCAAAAAGAACCTGTCCCTAAAATAATCAAGAATGTATTCACCTTTAATTAAGTTTAATTTAATTTAAAGGATATTATAATTTTACATTATTGAATTTGAAATTAAACAAATTCTTATTTCCATGTATTTTAAAAATTGTTTTTAAACAAACTTTCTTATATATATAAATACAAGCCCAAGCACATTTATGTGTTTAGGAGTGTTCACGGATTGGATTGGTTTGAGTTTAAAATAAAATTAAATCTGAACTAATTATATTTAATTGGGTTATATTGGTTTGAGTTTTGAAAATGTTTTTGACCAATCTGATTAATATCAAGTTGATTTGGTTTAGATCATCAGATTATGATAAAAATAAATTATTATGTCTTTTAAGTTTTTTTCTTCACTTGTTGTCTATTTTATATAATTTTTGTATTTTATATTAATTCAAGGTAAAAATATCTCTAGTTATATAATGACTACTTATTTATTTATTTATTTAATATTTGGTTTTTCAATAGTTATCATTAATTTATTTACCCAAAATATGATAAAATTTACATAATAAGTATAATTAAATTAAGACACTTAATAAAACTAGATAAAGTCATAAGAAGATTAAAATGAATGAAAAAAAAAGGCGAAAGTAGCAAAAACATGTAAGTGATAAAGTCTAAAATTTATTAATCTAAATGTTAAAAAATGTAGCTGATTGAGTCATCGGATTGATTCAAGTTGAAAAAGAAAAAAAAAGTTGAGATCTTAACTAATTATAATTGATTTGGTTTAGATTTAAAGTGAAAAGAATCAATTAAATAAATCAATTTGAACCAATTTAATTAATTTGGTTTGGAAGGTTGAAGTCATTGAGTCAATCCAATCGGTTGAACACTCCTATACATGTTGATAACAAATATAGTAAAGAATCAATGTTAAAAAATGATATTTTTTATACTAGAATATTTAATTTATTCCCGTTAGAGATGTAAAGAATTGTTTATGAATTTAAAAGTTTAATTTGTGAGTTTGATCAAGTTTGTTTGTTTTACTAAACAAATACATTTAGATTTGATATCGAGGTCGATCATATAAATGACTCAATTTTAAATTTTATAAGATTGACACTAAACCTCTTTAATAACTTGTATGAGTGTATATATAATATAAAAAAATATTAACTTTAAATAAAAAGATATATAGTTAATAAATGGTCATTTTGCCTATATAGCATTACATAAGTTTTATTTTTATGTTCAAATATTCTTTTACCACCTTTCCTTTTTTTTTTTTACTTATACCTCAATATTGAGGATGTCTATTAAATATTAAGTTAATATATTTAAAATTATTTCAAGAATAGATTTGATGAATGGAATGAAAATAATTAAATTATAAATAAGTTAAACAATCCAAATTTAAGCTTCATAAACAAATCAAGTACAAATAAATCTCTCTTGTTTAAATTAAAGTTAAATTTGAGCACCATAATTTATACCGTAATTGTTGATTATGGTAAAATAAACAAAAGACAGATCAGTTTTGGTGCTGAAGCGTAAATGCATGTGCACGCTGTTTTTACCTACATGTTGTTATTTGACTAAAGGGAGGAGCGACCACCATGTCAAAGTTTGATAGACTTTGCTTAAGATATTACGAGGCTTAATGAGAATCGTTCCTTTACAACCGTTCCGTGAATCTGGCACAAAGTAAAATTCTATTAAGAGACACAAGAATGAGAATATAAATGTAGATTAATATTTACATCTGTTAATAATGCTAAATGGTTCAGTGGGATCCAAATCATATTCTTAACTATGTATAGTTGAAGCCTTAATACGCCCCACTTTTATGTTGATATGTTTCGCTAAGCTCATGCGAAAAAATAAAATAAAAAAATGCTCTTTAATTGTAGTCAATTATCAGCCCCTTGTTCACACTAGCGTATAATCATCGCCTCTCTTTTTCTGTTGACCCATAGGTATTATTGTAATATTTTATTTTGAAGATAACAAATAATACGTGAACATGCCTTGACTATTGTTTTTCGGATGCCCTTAAAGAAAGAAGATATCAAAATCAGAATTAAATTTACACTAGATTAATTAGATGCTTTTGAAGATTACCAACATTACGTTAGTTTAAGTGAAATTGATTTTGGATTTTTTAAGTAAAAATTCAGGTTTGAGCCTTATGATGAAAAAACGTGGTTAGGAGAGAGAAAATCTTATTAAAGGTGATTAGCCAAGTTTTCCAACGAAGATTAGTCATTGACAAAACTGATAAATATTTCGTATTTATAACACCGTAACAAAAAAAATGCTTTTGAAGATTGAGAATACTTAGAAGTTAGTTATTTTTGCAAGCATCTAAATTAAACTTAAGACTAGAGCACAAGAACTTGCTGGCAAATGATTTTGAATCCTAAGCAATTATATATATAGGGAAGGATCAAATTATGAATGTAATTTGCACCAACTATTATATTATTCAATAATTTTATATAAAATGTAAATTTTATTGAAATAACTATGAACTTATAACTATATATTACCTTGATTGTTTATGTCAAGTTTTAATAACAACAAAAAGATAACAAATTATACATACTTTTATATATTATAAATTAAAAATATATATTATGTCAATTTTGATGCTTAGTCACCAGGGACAGATCTAGGAATGTATTAAAGGGAGGGCCAAAAAAATTTAATAGCAAATATTAAATAAACATTAAGTTATAATAGGGAAAAAAATATCATACCATTTATTTAAGTTGTGTACATTATTCCTTCATATCATAAAATTCATCAATAATAGAACTATGTATCAAACTTTTCAGCTATCCTTCTCTCGATATAAGTAATCAAACAATCAGTTAGAAATTCATCTTCCATCTTATTTCTGAGTCTATTTTCACAATCTTCATAGCTGAAAATGATCTTTCATTGTAGCAATTGAAACAGAAAGAGTCAACACCAAACGAATTAAATGATCAATCAAAGGATAAGTCAAATGTTTTCTTGTTTTCACTAATCCTTGACATAGCTCAGAAATTGTTGATAAATTTTTCAATTTAGAATGAAAAGGAACATCAAGTTCATAATGTTGAGCTTGTATTCTAAGATGCAACTTCTCTTGGTTAGTAAAATCATCAAGATAAAACTTTATTGCCAATTCACAAATTTTCTCCACATTGAGTGATTTGTAAATATCTTTTAGATCTAAAGCAGAACTCAAAGTAAGCAATTCCACCATATTATCACAAAATCTACTATTAAGCTCCTGCAACTGAGTGTCAAGTGTAGCAATGAACAAATTAATACGATAATAATGCTCAACTGTAATATGATCAACATTCTGGTGAGCTCGACTTCTTCTAAGAATATACAAAGTAGTCATGTCAGGAACATTGATTTCATACTTCTCACAAAATAATATGACTTTCTTAAAAAATCTTTCCCAACCTGTTTCCGTCATTCTTTGGAGCAAACTTTTAGTAGTGAAAACCAAAAGACATTGCATTCAATATATCTTGATTCTTGCATTGCAAAGCATGACAAAGCTCATGGGTGATTGCTAAGATATCTCTCATAAGATGCAACAAAAAGATAAACTAAAAAGATGTGAGAATATCATAAGCACTATTAGCATCACCACGAAAGGAATAATTACCTTCTTCTGTAGCTTTTTGAAGAACTTCACAAGTAGCATCAAACATGCATAATAGGCTTCGAACTGAACTTAAGTGAGATCCCCATCGAGTATCTGTAGCTCTTTGTAAGGTTTCTATTTGATTTAATCCACTACCTGTTTCAATATCATCACTAGCAATCAAATTTGTTATGATTGTCGCTTGAGTAGCTTGTAATTGGTCATGTTGCTTAGGAGAAGCAATCATAACATTCACAATCAATGATAAATTTGAAAAAAATTGATGAACATTACTAACTTCTCTAGCAGCTGCAACTAGAGCGAGTTGTAGGCGATGAGCAAGACAATTGATATAATACGCATATTGACAATCTTTCAAGAACAAAGCTTGTAACCCATTCCATTCACCATGCATATTGCTAGCTCCATCATACCCTTGACCACGAAGATTTTGAATATCAAGACAATGACGAGAAAGAACACATGAAATTTCTTTCTTCAATGTTAAAGAAGAAGTGTCGGCAACATGAATAAGATCAAAAAATCTCTCTTGAACATACCCATCTTTGTCCACAAATCTCAAAACTATAGCCATTTGTTCTCTTTTTGATTCATCCATAGCTTCATCAATAATAAGACAAAATTTAGAAGTGTCAATCTCTCACATATTGCAGCACGTATCCTCTTGCAAAAATATACAATATCTCTTTTTGAATATTAGGTGAGACATATTGAGCATTTCCAAGAGCATTTTCAAGGACAACATTAGCAATACTAGAATTGTAAGAAGCTAAAAGCTTTATTAGCTCAATAAAGTTTCCTCTATTCAGTGAGTGAAGACTTTCATCATTACCTCTAAAAGCACATGCTTGAAAAGTGAGCCACCGAACCGCATCAATAGAAGTCTTTAGCCGTAAGCGGTTATTTGCAATAATTTCAGCACTCTGTCTGTCAAATGCTTTCTCAATTTGTTGAGATTGATCTATTAAATCATCACAAAATTTTAGACATCTTTTATGCAACGAATTAACGCCAACTCCTTCATGACATAAAAATGCACAATTCTTTCCATCATTTACTTTTTTTCAATTCCTAAATCTCACTTCAGTAAAAGAATTTCTTCCATCATTTCGATCACCATGATTGTTATTGAACAAGTAGCAAGGTAAACAAAATGCAGCATCCTTGTGAGGTGAATATTCTAGCCAACTGGGAAACTTTTTAAACCAAGAAGGTTGAAAGTGCCAACGATGATTTCCAATATTAGAAGCTGGAAATGTTATATTTGTGAGTTGATATGGTTTGGCTTTTATGTAAGCTACTACGAATTTTGTCACGTTGGTCAGGAGAATATTGCCAAATTGAACAACGTTTTCCTGGATCTTTCTCTAGTAAAGAGAGATCAACTTCTTCTTCTACTCTTAGAACTTTAAATTGTTGTCTAGTATCTGCTATTTGTGTGGCTAATGGCGATGGAAGAGTTGGTGAATTACTAGCTTGAGGAGTTTCATTAGCTTTTCTTTTAAAATATGCATTAATGGTATATGCTTTTCCCATAGTGCTCTCTACAATAATATTATTGATAAAAAAAATAAAATTAAAACACAAAGCTGTATAAATTGAAGCTAGCTATATACTAATATACATTATAAATTTAATCAAAACACAAATACACAATCATACATTCTATTTTTTCCTGTAAAATATACATTATAATTCAACCAAAACACAAATACACAATCATACATTCTATTTTTTTCCTGTAAATTTTATTTTTAATTTCATATAAATTTCTTTATACAAAAAGGAATTACAAGCAAAATTTCATACAGTTATATGCTTATTCTCATATTAAAATCTGATAATTAATAACTCATAAAAAAAATATACACTTAAATAAATTGCAAACAGCAAAATTTTACTTTCACATAATCATAAATTTATTATTTACACCACTGTTTATTGCAACCAGTTAAGGAAGGCTTTTAAAAAAACATACCTTGATAAAAAGGAGTTGCAGACTCGCAAGAAAAAAAAGGTGAACGTGGATATGTGAAGGAAATGCCAACAAAAATCAGTCAAAGTTGCCTTGCCAAACTGAGTTAAAAGAGTTAAAAATTATAACGAAGTAGCCTTGCCAACAAAAATCAGCCGAACCGAAGTTCTCCTAACTTCTGGTTTCCGTTTTTGAACTTCTCACCATTTCTTTCTAGTATATATTTATAATATAATAATATTATATTAATATAATATAATATATTAGAGGTTGAAAAGGGTAGAAACTTCTTCAACACGTTTACGTTTTTGTAGTTTAGTTTTTTGATCATCTACTTTTTACTTTTAGTATATAATAATAATATATGTATAAATTTATAATGTACTGATATTATATTAATATAATATAAGATAAAATTTTAAAAGAGAGGGGGGCCCGGGCCCACGCCCACCCCTCTATAAATCCGTCTCTGTCAGTCGCAAGAGAGACTTAGCCGTTGATATTCTTGTTGTTCATAACTTCTTAGGTTTAGAACAATTTTTTCGTTCTTATATTGTTTATGTATTTTAATCTGTCTTTGAGTTAAGTGTAGCATTAAGAGGTGTTTAAGTGTTGGTCAACTAGTAGATCTAATGGTCTTGATAGTAACACTCAAGAGGATAATAAATCTGTTGGTAAGCTACATTAGGAATAAAGGTGGCTCTGTCACATGAAACATAAAGAAAGATTTAAAATGACAAGATTTTTAAGAACAATAAGTGATCTTAACCTAAAAGGTAAAAATAAAGAAATAGTTGTGAGACACTCAAAATAATCCTTCAAAATCTCAAAATAATGAAGACAATAAAGAAAAGGAATTAAAAATAGTAGAAATAGAAAACTCTTTCAATAGTTGGTCAATAACTATAGTTAAGGCATATAAATAACATAGAATATGGAATTCATCTGAAGATCATATATATATATATATATATAGTTACACAAGAACAAGAAATAATTAACAAAATTGTTCATATATTAGAACAACAAACATTTGATGATCATATTAAACAATAAACAGTGATATAATTTTATCCATTTATGACAAATACAAGTAGTAGAAAAACCAAACTATAGACTACGAGTTGATACCCCAATAATAATGTTTTGAGATATAAGATGACTCAGTAATAACAATATTAGAAATTGTAATTTACATGATAGACCTATTTTCTTTAACTATTTTATCCAAAAAAAATTTAATAAACTTAAGAAACGAAAGAATGAGTAGTGCAATGAAATTATAAGTTTAAATATGATTCTAGTTCCTATAATATACATGTTTTATGCTTTTAGTCATTGTAAAATTTTTCTTATGGTTTTGGTCTCTATAAATTTTATTTTATGGTTTTAGTTTTTAATGAGATTTTTTAGTCTTTATAAAATTGTAAACTTTTGATATCGATCCATCTTATTTAGAATATATTCATTTTAATTCCTATTATTTAAGAAATAGCAAGCCTCTTCTTCAATAGATGGTTGCCACGTCATCAGTAAATAATGATAGGGACTAAAAGTCTAAATAAAATTCCATAGGGACCAAAACCATAAGAAAAAATTTATAGGGACTAAAAGTATAAAATAAATATATTATAGGAATTAGAAACATATTTAAGCCAAAATTATATGTTAAAATACCTATTGATGTAGTAAATGCTATATCTAGAACAATTCAAATAATATATAAAATTTATTATAAGGTAATTGAGAAAGACTATAACTATAGAGCTTCAAGATCATGACTAAAAGATGAAACAATATGAGCCGAAGCAAATTTTAGAAAATCTTCAATAAAAATACTAAAAAGATTAAGTCATAGCAAAATAATAAGAATGATGCCAGAAGAGTGGTTATTAAAATATGTAATGTCAAAACAAAAAGTCTACAACCAAGAGAAATTAATAGATTAAGAATTAATATGTCATTGTCTTTACAAATTCAAGAGCCTCAAATGATAGTTAAAGGAGAAACCCCAAGACACTCGATAGATGGATCAACAAAATTTAGACCTAAAAGGATTATATAATAATAGGCTAAAAACTTCTAAACATATTTATCAAGAGTCCAACAAGTTAGAATCTCCTCAACATTGTCCTACAACGTCGCAAGTTTTATATACCTTGATAAGAGAACAACCTTTTTAAATAGGTAAAAAACAAATTAGAGAAGAATTTGAAGCACCATACAATAAGGATAGAAGATAATGATATTTTTCAACATTGAAAAACGATAGAATTTAGAAAAATATTTTATCAATACTTAAAATAAAATGAAAAATAAATAAATATGTATATATATATATATATATATATATATATATATATATATATATGTATGTATTTCTTTGATTGGTTCTATAGATATTGTAAAAATAATAATTTAAATTATTCCTTTAAAGAGACAAAATAACTAAATCCGTTAGAAAAGAAAACAATTGAAGTGGTGAGTTCAATCACAAGAAGAGTGTTGAATTGTGACCTTTTTAAAATCTTGTCTAACATGAAACTTTAATAACTTTCTGACCTTCCTTCTCAAGTCAAAAAGTTTACTTGGTGTTGAGGAAGTTATCTGCAAATGATTAGTAAATTTAGAAGGCAATGTATTTGAACCTGATAATGCTCAAATAATATCTTGTATAAGTATGTTATAGATTAAAATCTTTAATCACAAAGATACACAAGATATTCACATATATGAATCAAGTATTATACGCTTTTTGATAAGTTTTTTCAGATTAACCAGATTTATCCTTTGATAAGATTTTTTAATAAGCTATTTGAGACTTTCACAAAATAAGTTTGATGACAGATAAAAGTATATATGATGCCTTCTGTTTAATCAAATAGTTTAACACAACAAATAAGAGCATGTTTAAATATCAAGTATATTTATAGAGTGTGAATGCAAGTTCATAATGCTGTTTTAGTGAAAATTGAGAATGCAACAAGTTCATAATGCAATCTATATGTAGCAGATCTATCACATATAAAATGTGCAGAGAGCATAGAGAAAGAATTAAAAATACAAGATTTTTATATTAATTCACCAAAATATTCCTTGGACTACAGCCAGTCCTCATAAATAGGTGAGATTTTACTAATCAATCAATCAACACACAACTATTTTACTACTTTTTTTTTTTTTTAAGGTTAAATATTTAATTTTACTACCTCATTAGGTGTACAAGGATCCAGGAGCGTTAACATACTTGGGAAACCCATTGAAAATGGTCGCGGTGATTCGATTGGCCTGAATTAATTAGAGCTTTTAATCGAAGCTCAGAACCATGTTGAAAATTGATTGTCAACAATTGCTGCAACTTTTACTATTAAGAAGATATAAAATGTCTTTTGTCCTTTCTTAAGGGCTATGTTTTGCTTTTTAAATAGCTCATTAAAGCAATGATTAGAAAAGGCAGAATTAACCTTATTGTATAGTTCTACTTCTACCCATCTGTTATGTAGATTCCATTATAAGATTAGGGATCAGATTCTCCATTTGCAAAATAAAAAAAGATTGCATGATTTTGTGGCAATCATTATACGGCTAATTATGCCATCCCGTCCTAATAATTCTGTCGATCAAATTATTAATTCCCCCCTAAAGGTAAGAATCTTGCGAGAATCTTTCAATTCTTCCCATTACATTGGATTACACACACACATACACAATGGTTGGATATATAAATACAAAAATTTGATATCTAGTTAATTCAATTATTTTTTACCGAATAATTTTATCTCCCAAACTGTTAGATTAGAAGTTTTTATTATATAGATTAAAGATGCAAAATTTTATATTAATCTAAAATTATTTGATACTTATTGATGTATATCAAAATTAATGTAATATATATTTTTAAAATATATGAAAATAAGAATCATTTAATTATCTTTTTATTATTTTTCAAAATTTAAAAGATTTGACATGAATAATCTAAACAGTACAAACTTTAATTCAACAGTCAAATCAATAAAAATCACATTTTACACACAAAGTTATTAATGATTTAAAAATAGTTGTAACTTAATATAATACTCGTACCTAGACTCATAAGTGCATAAATAATAACTTCAGTATTGGTGTCCTTACCTATTAAGTACCTAACACATATAGACTAAGACTTGAACTTGTTACTAATGTTTTAGTTAACTAAAATATGGTCTTTCATTATATATTTATCTAACAAATTAATAAAAAATCATGAATGTTATTATAATACTAATATTAATTAGGAAAAGATAATAAAAAATATTAATTAAAAGTAAAATACGTAACTTAATTGAAGAATATATTAAAAAAAATCTAATTCTTAACTATAAACCATTATAAATAGAACTTCTTAACTTGGTTAAAAAATTATTTAAAAAAATTTTAAATTCTATTTATAAAATATAATAAATATATTATGCAGGTATAAACAAAGTTAATAATACAATATTCATACTTGCAAAATTTTGGAGGTACTATTATCTATATCCTACCTCTGACCCATTTGATATATAAATACTTCACTTATTATGGGTAATTTTGTTGGATAGTCATTTATAGTCTCATTAGATTATAAGAAAAATGGAGAGGGGAAAAAATTATGAATAATAGAAATAAAAGAAAAATAAAATATAAAAATTCCCTGTTTTGAAATATAAAAAATATACTATTTTAATTGATAGAAAAAAGAATGAAATAAGTAAAGAAACTTAACTTTACTTAAGTGAAAAAATGAGTAAAAATAAATAAATTATATTAAAAACTTCTTACGCACAAATAATAATTACTCGCATATTGTAGTTTCATTTGAACTTCACTTATATTATTTGAGGTTTATGTTAGGAAACTATGATACTGGTGTGGGGCTAGTGGTTTGAATCAATGTTTTTAAAACTGGATCGGTCATTAAACCGGTCAAAGCATTGATTCAAGGTTAATAGTTCAACTGAGGTTGAACCGTGGTTAAACCGGTATTAATAAAATAATAATAATAATAATTAAATAATACATAAAAAATTAAAAAAATATAATATCATAACTTTATAATATTAAAAACTAAAACTAAAATATAATTTTATAAGTTCTTAACATATACAATACCTAAAAAAGTTAAAATTAAATATGTCATAATACTTAAGTCTAAGTTTTAATAATACACATCAATATTTATTAATAAAAACAAGTTTATATTTAGAATAAAAAAGAAAATGACAAATATTTTAAGTTGATTTTTATTTTTTTAAAGAAAAAACATCAAAATAATATTTTATTAGACATTTTTTATCGAACCGCTACGAACCAGTTTTTGACTGGCTTTTTGCCTGACCGGTTCTCTGGTTTAATTAAATCGGACACAGAATCGGTTCACTGATTTTCCAATTAAACTAGCTAGTCCGGTCCGATTCTGAGAACAATGGTTTGAATGCACACACCATGTGGAGACCAATTCTGTTCGTGCTCCTTGGCTTCCCTAAACCGTACACATCATGAAGCAACACATAGGCACACTAGCTCTTAGGTTTGGTCACTTTATTTTTGTTAATAACCTTTTGCTTTACTTTGATTTATTTATTAATTTTTTTTGTACTAATTGAGGTTGGTTCATCTGGATTTTAGTGCAGTAGATATGTGTACTGTGTACCCTACCCAAAAAATAAAAATAAAAATAATGATGATATGGCTTTGTTTAGTGAAAACTTAAGCAATTGATGTTGGAATTCATGTTAAAACATGTGAAGACAATCAAGAGGGATTGAAGTAACATGAGCATTTCTCCCATCCACCACGGGTGGGTTATAAGTTAGAACCACAGCTAAATATTGTTTAAAATTAATCTGTGGTGTTTTTCTTTTTCTCTTTTCCAATTCCTATTCTATATTTATTTTAGGATCATCGATATTCAGACATTTCATTATATAATTTTATGTTTTTAAAATAACAGGGATTGTTTTAAATTTTTGAATAAGAAATCAATAAAAATAATACCAATAATTTTAAAATAATTACTTTTATTTTGAAAATATAAAATTATTAATTATTAATATTTATTATCATACATTATTTTAATGTAACCTTAAATTTTTAAGCTTTTATATATTCAAAAATTTCAATTTTTACTATCATAAAAGAACTTAACTGCAATATATTTATAAAATAAAATTCAATTTAGGTAATGTTTAACAAGTAAGATAAATTTTATATAATGAATGAAAATCTATAATAAGAATGTTTTTATCAATTTTATATAAAAATAAAAGTTTTGAACTAGAGTATAACATATTCATAAAATAGAAAAAAATTTGTGTAAATTTTAAAAATAAAAAAAATTGTAAAAAAATAAAATGATGTTAGAATAATATATTTTATATTTATCAAACTCTCAGGGGAAAAGAAAAAAGAATAATACTAAAATGAAAGTATAATGTATTAATGGAAAAGCAAAGATTTTCCGTACGAACACTGGTTATTATACTTTTCCTGTGTACGGACATTGGACACTTTTGTTGCACTTTGTCAATTCGTAAGTTGTTTGATCAAGTGTCAAGCATGAAGAATCCTTTTAAGTCAAACCTATTGGATCTCTATTCTTTTAGCCTTGTCATCCTCACCATCCCTTCATATTCCTATCAAAAAGGCCATACCACTGTCCACTAATCCCGAATGAAGGGCCAATCCAAGTACCTTTAAACTCTATTGGCATTGTGTTGTGCAAAATTAGAGCTAATAATTTCGGTGATTCATAGTATTCATTTCACAATTCTCATTCTTTAACTTTAGCCTTGCCATTCTCAACTAAGTGTGAGATTCTTCGACTTAAGGACTTAAAATACACATAATTTGTAAATATTTTGTGTATTATACTGGTATTAATACATGTAAAGTATTAAAATAATATTTCAAAAATATTAATTTAATTAATGTAAATATATATTTATAATGAAAATATAAATTAAAATATAAAAATACATGCATTGAAATTTTTTAATTTTAAAAAACAGTTTAATTGATAGAAGTTTTTTGTGATTTACAAATATCTTATTATATTTATTTTTAATTAAAAATGAAGAAAAATAAAAATATCCTTTAATTGAGTAAATATTTAAGGAGTAAAAAAACTATTTATTTGACATGTTACAAAATAAAAAAGACATGTAATTATGTGAATATTGCCTCGTTTTTAAGAATGAGAATAGATAAAAGTTGGGGTAGATATGGCATTACCAATTTCCACCATGATTATGAATGAAACATTTTCTCTTGATAATGAAAAAAAATGCTTCAATAAAAAATATATAAATATGACTTGCCGGAATAATGTAAGCAAATTTAGTTTGTTTATTTTTAGGGAGGGATGAGGGGAAGTTCCAAAATAATATTAATGTTTGTAGTCCTGCCCGAATGCTAGAGGGGTCCTATTTGATAGTGGAAATTAACATGATTGTTATCTCAGCAAGAAGTAGATGTTGTAGAGTGGGAGAAGGTCTTCACATACAAGAAGCATGATTCACCGCTAAAAATTATTTGTTTATCACTAGAATTAAATTATTAATCTCCCAAGAAAACGTTAAAGAGTGATTTAGTGGAAGCCCGCTAGGCAGTCAAGCACTTTAATATGTAATATGTAGTTACTCGAGGCAAGTGTTTAACAAAGTAGCGTCCTTTCGTTATATAACTTCATCTGTTTCTTGGCATTTTGTGAGTGCTGTTTTTTGTTGTGGTGGGTACCTAGTCCTAGTGCTTATTAAGTTACAATGAATGTGAGCTACGCATAAGAATTTTGTGTTCTTCTGAACTATTCCTACCAATGATTGGGATTGGCTAGACTTCAAATTATTAATACATCTGTTCCTCTTCCTGACATTATTATATATACACTTGTGCTAATGTTATGCTTGTTTGAATATTACACTGCACGGCCTATGGACATTTTATAATAATTGGTATTGGCGTAATGTCATCTGTACAATTCCAATTCTTGCAATTTGTAATGTAATTATTGTGTATAATCTTAAATTATATATGAATTTATCTAAACAAAACGCTATCTAATTTTTCTTAAAAAACAATTTACTTTATTTTTAAAACTTAATAGCATAACGGTTATTATTAGTAGTATAATGATTAAGGCTAATAAAGAAGACAATGAATAAAATTGAGTTTAAAGACTATACACTATCAATGTAAAATCATTGTTAATATAATTTTTAAGATAATTATTATAAAAATCAATAAACTTTTCACATATGATAATTTGTGATTAAATGACTATTTTTTTATTTTTTGCCAACAAATGATTCATTCATTGAAAATGCCAACAGCACTGCCAAAAGCATAGGTTACTAATGAAAGAGCATCACAGCTAGGAATGACAAAAATACCCGTGCCTGCAAATATCTGCAGATAAAATCCGCTACGAGTAAAAAATGAGTACTTTAAATGAATACCCGTGGATATTCTAAACAGATATACCTGCTACCCGTTTATTAACGGAACGAGTACAAATATCATGATACCCGTACCCGCAGATACCCGTAATTATATATTTACTTAAATACCCTTACATATTAATATAGATAAAATTACATAAATTTATTCAAAATTTTCAAAAAGATTGTTCATTACGAGAGAAATCTTATACAATTGTATTACAAGAGAAAAAGAACATAAATTTGTGAGCATTTAAACTATATTTTTTTAGAAAAATTATTAGAATAATTAAAATTTATGTTTAAAGTGATTATTTTAAATTATAACTCTTTAATTTATAAATTTAAATTTATAAATTCAAAATAATATTTGCAACACTTTATAATTGTCTACAACACATAAAATAAATTTGTTATTATTTTTTTTTTTAAATACCCATGGATATCCACGAATACCCGCAGATATTAAACATATCCACGGGTATCCGCTTAATGAATACCCGCGCGAGTAATGAGACGCGTACGGATATAAATTTTATCAGACGGGATGAGTAGCTGCTACCCGCTACCCGTTGACATCCCTAATCACAGCAGTGTACTACATAGAAACAATAACAAATAGGCACGCACGCTCTAGCTAATTAGCTAAACATGATTGAATGACAATATATATATTTGGTAGGGTAGTTTTGCTTTTTCCGTTGAGGTGACTTACGGCTTCATAAAAAACCTGTTTCAGATGGGGCATAAAACCTTCCTAAATACTGAATCTTATCTACCCTCTACACAAGTCACACCAAAGAAAAAAAATCATTTCTAAGGAAGTTGCAAAATTTAAACTTATGGAAAAAAAAAAGCAAAAACAAAACACGTATTTGTAAAACCTGAACTTCTAAACAAATACGTCCATTCACACCGAAATCACTTCTATTAAATCACCTCATCCAATTGCACATAAACACTAATGTAAACCTATACCATCAGCCCAGCGCTAACATTAGAATGCAACTCATTTGAATTTAAACAATGAGTAATGACACATAAATAATGCCAAGTAACAAACAGAAAATGAAAAGTGTCACCGAAATTCAACCTTGGGACTATTCCACGACGAGAGAATGCATGTAAATTGAGGGTAGTGCTGAAAAGCAACAAGCGATGAATTTTAAGCTTGATTAATTTCCTTAGTCCCGACAGTGGTAGAGTTGCAAACAACGACTTTGTGAGTTTGTGATGATTTTGTTAAGGTGAACTCAAATGCTATAATTTCACCTACATCTTTGGTTCAATATAAGTTGCAATCCACATAAAAAGAGAAATGCAACGAGTTGTGAAGCAAAACTATAAAAACAAGATACCTGCATAAAAAAATTTACTTTAACATGCAAGTTTAAACAAAATTGACCGCAAATATTCATTACAATTTGCTCACGTGCGGCTGAAAAATAATATCAGCAACAAGATACCTAATGGCACCACTGTCACAGCACACTATTCTGGTTCGATACTCTTTTCTAAAGATTTCCAATTGTATAATGTGCTCCATATTCCTGAATTTAACTTCAACATCATCTCTGTCCAACAATTAATCTCTTCATTGAACTGCAAATTGACTTTCTCTCACTCTCATTGTCACATTCAGGATGCACATTCTTTGAAGATGATTGGGCATGCTGAGTTGAATGGTGGCTTATATCATTTGAAAGAACCAAGAGACCCTGTAATTCCTTTTAGCACTGCTTTAATCAATCATGTAAATACTAATAAGTCCAAAACTGATATAAACATTTGGCATTTGAGGCTTGTTCACCCCTCTGATAGAGTTCTTGATCAAGTATGTACCAAATTTCCCTATGTGAAATTTAATAAAAATACAGTTTGTGATTCGTGTCATTTTGCCAAACAACATGCTTTACCTTTTTTTTCCAGTACTAGTGTAACTAAAACACCCTTTGAACTTCTTCGCATGGACATATGGGGACCACTCTCTATCCCCTCCTTGCATGGTCACAGATTTTTTCTCACCATTATTGATGACTACTCTAGGCATACTTGGTTGTTTTTAATGAAGCTTAAATCTGAGACTAGACAACTAATGCACAATTTCATTAAATTTGTTAAAAATCAATTTAACACTACAGTTAAAACTATTAGGTCAGATAATGGGAGTGAATTTAACTACCCTGAATTTTATAATCAGTATGGGATTGTACACCAAACCTCATGTGTGGCCACCCCACAACAAAATTCTATTGTGGAAAGAAAGCATTGCCACATCTTAAATGTAGCTAGGAGTCTTCTTTTTCAATCTAGATTGCCTAAGTTCTTTTGGTCTTATGCTGTAACGTAAGCTATCCATCTAATAAATAAGTTGCCTTCACCTGTTCTTAGGCATAACTCTCCATTTGAAACTGTATATCAAACTCCCCCCACACTTCTTGATCTTAAGGTGTTTGGATCTTTATGTTTTGTATCCACATTAGCTGACCATAGATCAAAACTTGATCCACAGTCTAGAAAATGCATATTTTTTGGTTTCAACTTTGGCACCAAGGGATATGTTGCCTTTGATATGCATTCAAGGGAAATCTTAATTTCCCTCAATGTCATCTTTTATGAACATATATTTCCATATGCTACATACATTAAGTCACCTTCCACTGAATCTTCTTCTCCACTAACTGAAAATCAAAATTTTGATTTCTTCATTAGTCCCATTTCGCCCCACATTCCTTCGACCAAGGAATCTACCATTACTGTACCTCTCCCTGCTGATCACCGTAGCCCAGATTTACCTCCTCACAGGTCTACAAGGAATCGCAGTCTCCCGCATATCTAAAGGATTTTCACTGCCACCTCACCAGCTCAGCAGCACCCTTTTCATCTTCACCAAGTAATCCAGCATACACTTTATCCTCTGAACTTTCTATCAATCTCTTTCTCCTTCTCAACTCAAATACACACTTGCTATATCAAATAATCTTGAGCTCAAAAATTATCAACAAGCAGTTAAATGTGAGGAATGGATTCAAGCTATGAAGGTCGAATTGCAGGCTTTTGAGGCCAACAATACTTGGTATCTGACTGACTTATCCCCTAGCAAAGTCCCTATTGGTTGCAGGTGGGTGAACCGTATTAAATACAGGGAAAATGGGACAGTTGAGCTTTGTAGAGCACGCCTCGTAAAGGGCTATACCCAACAAGAGGGAGTGGATTTTCTTGATACCTTTTCCCCTGTTGCTAAACTTACCACTGTGTGTTTATTACTTGCTCTTGCAGCCATTCAAGGCTGGACTTTACAACAATTAGACGTGGATAATCCATTTCTTCACAGTGATCTTCATGAAGAAGTGTATATGCAACTTCCACCTGGTGTCATTGCTAGCAAACCCAATCAAGTTTGCAGACTCACCAAATCACTTTATGGCCTCAAACAGGCCAATCACCAATGGTTCAACAAATTGCTGCATCTTTAATTTCTGTTTGTTTTGTCCCCTCACAATTTGATCACTCCCTGTTCATCAAGAAATAAGGATCCACATTCACTGCTCTTTTGGTGTATATGGATGATGTGATACTCATTGGAAATTCTCCTTCTGAGATTGATTCAGTCAAGAATTTTCTGCATTCTTCTTTCCGAATCAAGGATCTAGGTGATTTAAAATATTTTGTAGGCCTTGAAGTCTGTCGTTCTCACAAAGGCATTCATATGTGTCAGCACAATTATGCACTTGATATACTTTCTGATGCTGATTTTTTAGCTGCTAAGCCATGTTCTACTCCATTGATTAAAAACCAAAAAAATGCTTTATGTCATTGATGCTCCTTCTCATGGTCCTACAGAATATCACAGACTCATAGGGCACCTCTTATACTTAACCACCACCAGGCCTGATATAAGTTTTGCTGTACAGCATCTCAGCCAATTCATGCAGTCTCCAGCAATTCATCATTATGAAGCTGCTACACATATCCTGAAATATATCAAAGCTTGTCCAGCTCAAGGTCTTTTCTTTCCCACTAATTCTGACCTTCAACTCAAGGCATTCAGTGACTCTGATTGGGCCACCTGTCCCACCACTCGCAAATCTATAACAGGCTATTGTGTTTTTTTTGGCTCCTCCCTCATTTCATGGAGATCTAAGAAACAAACTACTATGTCTCATTCATCATCCGAAGTGGAATATTGTGCCTTAGCCTCTACCACATGTGAGATCCAATGGCTGACTTCACTATTGCATGATCTTCAAGTTTCCATCATTACACCAGCACTGCTTTATTGTGACAGTCAGCCTGCCCAACCCATTGCCACTAGTCCTAGCTTCCATGAACGCACAAAGCATATTGATATTGATTGCATATTGTTCGTGAAAAGCTACAGGCTCACTTCCTCCACTTACTGCCAATTTCCTCATCTCATCAACTGGCTAACTTTTTTACCGAGCCTCTCGAATCTCCAGCTTTTCATCAATTCCTTTCCAAGCTGGGAGTGCTCTCCATACACTCTCCAGCTTGAGTGGTGGGGTGTTAGGATTATAATAACTACTGTTATTGGACAGTTATTTTACTGTTACACAGCTGATACAGCTGGCCAAGTTAGTTACAAGCAATTTCTTAATTCCCTGTACCATAAATATTGTAATTCTTCACAATATTCAATGGAAAAGTTCTTTTTCTCACGACCTCAATAATGAGAAAAGGAAACATTAAATAATTATACACTAAATTACCAAAAAATCACATTGTACATGAAAATTATGCTTAGAGCTTATGGATTCAGCCTGGAACCATACTGCGAAACCCCAGTACATTCAACACAGAGTGACTACAGCAAAAATGAATGATGATATATTATTCATTGAAACCTCTTTATAGCAATGCAAGAAGTACCCTTAGCTACTTCATAAATGCAGCAGTAGGCTCTCACTGATAGTAATTCCATATTATTATATTTCAGCATGCATAAGATCATTAGTAGAATGAATGCATTATTAGACAGACCACTTGTATAACCCATCAATCATTATCAGACAAATAGGAAAGTTGAAGCGCAAAACAAACACATTAATGATGAGAACATCACGAATGAGAAGCTGTAATAGAAGTCTTAACCTACAAAATTTAACATTGAACATAAGAAATGCTAGCAATACTCTCAAATACTTTCTTTCGAATACTCTCAACTATTGGGTGAAATTTATTAGAAATCACAAATTTTGGTGGGTCTCACTTTTCATTTAATGAGTCTCTCTCCTGATTTAGAAGTAGGACCCACCAAAATTTGTAATTTCTAATAAATTTCAACCAATAGTTGAAAGAATGTTAGAAGGAAAGTGTTTGAGAAAGTGTTGCTAGCATTCCTCCATTGAACATATGTATGCATGAAGAGCAAAAAAGGGAGAATGAAAATTAGTTTTGACATTTTAAGTATAATTTTTGTTTCCTATATGTACTTGTTATTTTATTTCTAGACTATTGTCACTTTTAAGGATATCCACCCCAATACATACTGTCCCATTCAAGCAAACTTCAATACCTAGCAAGTCAGAATAATGAAACTGTAAATGACAAGGTTGTCCTCCCCACCTACCAACAAAAGCTCATACAATATCACAACAGTCGCTAATTATCAAAATCCCACCCAAACGAAAGGGTTCACTCCAGAATATATAAAGCCAGTTTCATACATAGTCCAAATGAACTGAGATGAATAAAATACAAATATACCTATTACCTAGTCTCACAAATATTTGCAAACTTGAAAATATTATTGACATCCAATATTTTCAATTCTAACTGAAGGAAAACTCATTGAAAGCAACCCCAACAAGCAAGATTGAAAAAAAGTAAGGTGTCTCAAGTACTTACTCAAACTATTGTGAGATTATAAGTGTTGCAAAGCTGAAGTAATGCTGCTTGATTTGCTGGATCAACAATTTCACTGATGACCTTGGGGTATCTCCCAGGGGAAAGTGTTGACAGCCGAGACAATGAAGCAACAAAAAATTCTCTGGGATCTCTTATATCTTTTAGTGGATCTTCCTCTTTCTTCCCAGCATTGTAAAGACGAACAAATGTGGCAGTATAACCCACATTTTCTGTAATATCTGGCACATCAGGTTCCTCCTCAGCTCTATCCTGTTCTGGCCGAGAAAGAAGAGTGATAATGCTGTCCACCATCTTACCCCAGGATTCAGCAGCAGCAGGATCCAAAAGAATTGGAGACTCGCAGATGAGTCTGGTTGAAGCAACAGCAGTCAACTTGAGCTCAATAGCTCCAGTAATCAGCTTAAGATTAGGTATCCAGAAGTGACTTAAAATCACATTAAAGATATCTGGTTGGACAGCATTCATAGTATCAACAAGGTTTGAAGATCCGTGTTCGATCAGAAAAAGTGAAGTGAATATCAAAAGAGACTTGATGAGTTTTACTGTTTGTCTTCTTTGGAGCTCCCTGAAAAGAGCAGCCCAGATATGGGAAATATAAGGTTTAATAACAACATACTCAAGACTCTCAACGACGGTGTTAAGCACATAAAATCCTTGCTCAGATGTGCTAGAAGATTGTATGAGTGTGTCAAATATGCCAAGCACCTTAGTCAGTCTATCCCCTTGGTTGATCTCATTTGGTGCTTTTTGAAGAAAGGCCTGGAGTAGACGCACAAGTGCAGGAACATTTGGGGATCTTTTCCAAGAATCAGGAGACAAAAGAATCTCAAATATCTGCATGTAGATCGGTGGAATGGGTGGTCTGTTTAACTCAACAAGCTGAGCAAGCAACTGAAATGTGTATGGAAAAAACTCAATTACATCATTGGTCAAAATTACTTCGAGCCTAGGGAAAAGGCTTGACTCAAAAACAGATACAGACAAGTCCCTCTCACAGCCCCTCCTCACAAGAATAGCAACCGACTCAAAGAGATAATGATTGAAAATGGGATTTTTAGGATTTCTGCAAACTTCACCAAGAATAAAGGCTAACCCCTCAATGCAAACTTGAGCAACTTCGGCAGAAAGATCTGCAACCCCAAGAACCCTCATAATACATTTCATAACATATTGATTCTCCTCAGACTCTTGAAGCTTTAAGGCACTGAAAAGATTGTTCATCAGCACAGGGAAGATTGGATTGATATCTGCTGCAGTATAGCGCGCCCCACCCACCTCATCCTTTGCCAACAAGAGCTTCTCAACACAACTTGCAGCATAAGAATGTACAACATTTGATTCTGAAGCAAGGAACCGAACCAAATCTGGAAAAAACTTCAGTGCTACATGCTTCGATATTTGATTCCGGAACATAGTAAAAAACTTGAGTGCACCTGCCTTAAGCATGGGATACCCATTCACATCTGGACTTTGCAGCTCGGGGACAATAACAGATTCAAAAAAGCTCTGAACATCAACAAGTTCCGTGGAGACATAGCTAGCTCCAGCCTTCTTGGTTGCAAGAGAAACAACCAAGTATACAGCACAGTCCTTGTCTTTCCAGTTATTCACCGGGTTGGCAGCAAACGAACTTAACAAAGTCTGTATTTGAGCAGACACAATGTTTCTCACAACATTGCCATAATGCGTTGCAATCCCCTTAAGTAGCTCACAGGCAATCCTCCTCCTAGTATCAAGATCACTACCTTCCATATCCCTCCTAATAAACTCAATATAATTCATCTCAAAAAGCTCCTCATCATCCTCCCTTAACTTCACATTGGGGATCACAATGCGCTGACAAATCTGGGGCACAACCCCTTCACTGGCAAACAAGGTGTGGTGAACACTAGTGCTAACAGTGGTCAAAAACTTAATCGCCGTGATCGCGAGCTGATCTCGGCTAGAGACTGAGACACATTCCCCAGCAAAGTCCACACAGCAAGAGCAAAATCATTCAAATAACCCTGAAACTCCTCCTCATTCTTTTCCATATAGAGATTAATATTCTCACAAACCGCAGCCCTAAGCTCATCCACAATTGCAATCCCATCACCACCACTTCCCTCGAGAGCAGAATAAGTGGTGGTGAGATATTTCCGAAACTCACTCATCCACTCCTTCATGTGATCCTCGAAGAACTCAGGGAGCTCCTGAAAATTCAGCGAGTAAAAAATGCTACAACAGAGCCTCTGCGACTCGAAGAGCGGGCACAGGTTAGCGCCGGAATTGACGCTCGCGTCGATTAACGACGCCGTTTTGAGGAAAACCTCGAGCAGAGGCGCGGCGAAGTTGTCGAGGCAATACTTCAAATCGAGGAGAAGGTCGTTGGTCTTGTACTCGAAACGGAACTTGTTAAAAATAGAATCGGCGGTGCCGAGAATGCCGTTAACGGAGGCATAATCGGATGCCTGCGACGCGTTTTTAAGATTCGAAACGAGTTCGGGAAGCAGCGCGGGCCACGCCTTGGGGAAATCGTGCTTACCGATGACGGCGAGAGCCTCGCCGAGCTGGCTCTGAATCTTAGGGGTTGCTGAGAGCATGAGCGGCACCATCAGGGACTTGATCTGCTCCTTCTCTGGGGGGAGTATGGGAGCGTCGGAGGGCCACCGCGCGCGGAGGTGGTTCTTGAAGTTCACGGCGGCGGCTTGGCGGATCTGCTCGTCGACGGAAGGCTCCGCGACGAGGCGCAGGACCACGAGGCCGTAGTTCGGGCCGTCGGCGGCATCCGCGAGGGAGGATTCGGCGCGGCGGCGGGGTTCGGGCGCCGGAGAGAGCGTGTGGAGGAAGCATTCGGATAGGAATTGAAGAGTCTGAGGGTTCCACTCCATTACTGGGAGACTCTCTGAGTTTTGAGTGTTTCTATTTGGAGAGGGAAAGCGAATTTCAAGTTTCGAACACCCTTAAAATTTGTAATCTGCTGCATTACTATATAACCTAAGAAATAAGACCAAAAACAAATAAGCAAAAAGACACGTGTTGGGTTGTAATAATATACCAGATGTAATAGTTTCATGTTTAGGCCCATACATTAATACCTATGGCCCCATTTGATACCTTTGGATTCCCTGATTGCAAATAATGGGCTCCCCTTTTGTTTATGGTCCAAGGATTGGTGTATTCGTGGGTTTGACGTGATTCTCACACTTTGTTCAATAGGTTATTGGAGCGACGTACCTCAATGGGGCAAAACAAAGGGTCATAAAGCAAGACCCAGCCCAATAACTCAGCAATATTATAAAACGAACAGCACCAAACACAGCTATCGAGCTACCCACATTAGAGCTTTCTGGATTTACTTGTAATGGACCATATGACCAATACCCAAGTCATGTAGATCCACGCATCAGATTGGGAAATGCTTCCTGAAAATGAGAAAATCACCATCACAACTGGTGTGGAACATTTAGTGGATAATTATGTCTCTTAAATATGTAGTTTGGGATACAATTTCTAGTCCTCTGTATAAGGAAGAGCATATATTGAGATGAGTTAATCTCATAAATGAATCTTAATAGAATAAACCAATAACTTGGTCCTTTAAATATTACTCTCTTTTTTAAGTAGTCCTTAATAAAATTATATAAATAGTTCCTAAAGTATTGAATATTCATTATTTTAGTCCCTAAGTTGATATATTTTACTAACATTTAGGGATTAATTTAAAGGATTTTTTTAATACTTGAGAGACTACTTAGCATACTATATAATTCTTTAAATACTACTTATATAATTTTATTACTTTAAGGACTAGTTAGGAAAGAGAACAATATTTGAAGAACTAAATTGATGGTTTATTCATTCTTAATATCTTGAAAGATTATTCCTTAACTCCCTCTAAGTTTGCCAATTTTATTTTATTTTTTTTGAGATAGTTAGAATCTAAATCTAAATATAATATTAAATTTCTTTCATTTAAGGCAACCAATATACACATGAGATAAATGAAAATTAAACAAAGTAATAGATTAAATAAATTTTTAAAAAATAAAAGTGAAAAAAATTAGTAAGAACTTTTATATTATAGATAAATCGATATAAATTGATTATATTAAAAATATTAAATTAAAAAATATATAATTTACATTATACTAAAATATTCAACTAAAATTACACACATAATTTTTCTAAATTATATTTTTAATATTATTTAAATTTAATTATTTCATGTAATTTGCTTTTATTAATTTTACATTTATTTCTTATACATATTTCATAAAATCAATGAAAAGTTTAAAAAAGAAAATTAAATGAAGTAATAAATTAAAAGAATTTTAAAGATAAAAATTTAAAATAAATTTGTGTAACAACTTTAATAAAAGCATTTACCCCATATATAAAAAGATATATATAAATTGTAATAAAAAATTTAATTAAAAATATTTTTTTAAAATAGTTGTGGGCCAACTTGTGTGTTAAAAATAGCAAGAGGAGTGCTAGGAACACACTTTCTACATACTCTTTTTAACACACTCTATTATTAGCTAAAATTTATTGGAAACTTCAAAATCATTAAATATGATGTAAGACCCACAAATTTTTGTAATTTTTAAGAAATTTCAACTAATAAGAGAGAGTGTGTTTAAATGAGTGTGTTGCTAGCATTTCTCAAATATCAATTACAAGCATTTAAAGAAGTCATTAATTCTTTCTAGAAAAAGCAATTCTGACTTGGAAATACTATGCACATTTACTCTTTTCCTTTTATTAAATATTATAAAAATCATAAAGAAAATGGGTTAAATAATAGATACACCATTACTATTATGAAAATATTGCTGAAAACATTTTTATTCTAGAGGACAATAGCTTCTACAAATTAAAACCATTCTCGATCCAATTCACATCATTTTTGGCACCCAAAAAAAACATGAGTAATACACCATTTTTAATGACTACCCGCAACATTTTTGAAGTCAGGATGCGTGAGTCATGACGCATAAAAGGGACCATCGCCCAAGTCCCAACAAAACTTCTATCGGGTGCTACAGACCGAGCAGTCACGTGCACCCTTGGTTCCCCTACCCTACTGACTGATAAGGTAGTAATAGCATATTTGCAATTGCAACTGCATCCTGTTAACTAATATTCACGTTCATTTTCTATATTAAAGACGCAGGCTACTTCCAATAACGTCCGGTTTTTTCATTTTTAACGGTTTTGAGGTTTGAACGTGAAATCAAACCCATGGTAAGTCTAGATAAATCTTGGATCAATCTTAAATTTTATCATGTTAAAACATGTATGAATATTTCTTACATGATTATAACGAGTTGATGTTATTTGGGTTTTATAGAAAAACAAGCTGACCATTGAATTATATGTGAATTGAACTGGAATAAAGGGAATCTACTTTACGTTGTATATAAGCGAGTTATCAATGTATGCTCATTTTTTCGTATCTTGTGATAGGATCAATTGTTTAGGTAAACATCACTGTAAATCTCCCTCCATCCCAAATGTAAGTGTTTTATCCATTAAAAGTCACATTTCAATTGGATAAGTTGAAAATCCTACATCGACAAGTGATATAGCCAAAATAAAGTATATAAGTGGCAAACAACTCTTACCTTACAAACCAGCTTTGTAGAATTGAGTTAAGCCAAAACTCACATTCTAAGATAGTATCAAAGTTTATTTTAATGATTGTTGTTGGGCCTATTAGGCCACTTGCTATCTGTCCATTATCGAACCACCCGCAGATATCTAATTCTCAGTGTGAGGTGTGTTGGAAATCCCACACCAACTAATAATATGATCAAAATAGAGTATAGGCTAAATTACATTTTTGTTTCCTTATTTTTTTCAATCCACAATTTTGGTTCCTCTATTTATTTTTAGAGACATTTAGTCCTCTTATTTTTAAAAATTTGCAAGTTTGGTCCCCCTACATTTTTTTAGAAATATTTAGTCCTCCTATTTTTAAAAATTTGCAATTTTGGTCCCCTTGCTTTTTTTTAGAGACATTTAGTCCCCCTATTTTTAAAAATTTACAATTTTGGTCCCTCTGTCAAATTTCTTACATTGATCATTAGTGGTTTAACGTTTACTTTAACGTGTCAATGTTGACTCTAATGTTGACTTTGATTTTAACATGTCATTTAAGTATTGATACGTCAAAATCAACATTAAATTACTAACGATCAATGCAAGAAATTTGACGGAATGACCAAAATTGTGATTTTTTAAAAATAAGGGGACTAAATATATATAAAAAAAATAGAGGGACCAAAATTGCATATTGAAAAAAATAGGGAGACCAAAAATACAATTTAGCCTAAAGAGTATAAGTGGAGACAACCCTCACCTTACAAGCCGATTTTGTAGAGTTGAATTAGGTCCAAACCAACGTTCCAAGAGATAATTAGAGAAAAAGTCCTATGTAAAACCACCGATAATTAACATGGATTCATCCACCGAAACAAAAAAATAAAAAAAAAGATTGATATTGACAATACTGTGAATAAATTTGGCGGCTGAAAATGAATAAACTTTTACATACTATATGATTATATTAATAAATCCGAAAATAACAATTTTTCTATAAAAATATTCGAGTCTAAGTATAAAGAACTGTTCAACAATTTGAAAGTTATATTATTGATCACATAATTTTTTACAACAAAAAAATAAATAAATACCCCACTTTGTTAATGACTACGACGGCATTTTTGAAGTCACGATGAGTGACTCATGACGTATATAATAAGGGATCGACAACCGCCCAAGCCCAACTAAAATAATGATTCTCTGCTGCCATGCTGCCTCTGCAGCAGAAATATTAGCCGTTAGATTTATATCAGATGGTGATAAAAGCTAGAAATATAAAAATAATTTTTTTTAAATTAATTATAAAAGGTGTATAATTTGCTGTTGGGAATGCATCGCTGTAGAGAATCCGGACTACTCGGGTAAAGAAACAATCACGTGCATCATTAATTACACTCCTCGACTCCACGTATATACTCCCCGGAAGTTTGACTCGGGTTTAGAATTTTGTCGTGCTAAAAAATGAGAATGAACATATATATTTTTAAGATATATTATATTAAGTAAATATTAAGTACTGTATTTGATAGAGATTTTTTAATGAATTCATTTTCTATAACATTATACATATATACATGCATACATATATATATATATATATATATATATATATATATATATATATATATATATATATATATGGACACACACACACACATTCATACATACATAAATATTATATAACTTTAAAATATATTAAAAGTGTGATTATAAAAAATTCAATTTTATTATTTTTATTCAAATACAAAACATAATACAGTATTATATTTAATAACGTTTCACTTTGTTGTATAACACACACTTTAAAATTAGTTCCAAGTATTTATATTTTTTATAAAATATTTTTGTATAAGTTTTGAAGTAAGTTATTAAAATTTTAAAAAAATCATTATGTACATTTAAAATAATTTCACATAACTAATATTACGTTTTTATATGTTTTTAAATTAATTTTTATTCAAATATATATTTATTACTTCACTTACTTTTGAATAGTTCGTATAATTCAAAAAAAATTAATGATTTTTATAATTTTTAAATAAGATTTTACTTACTGAATTAAATTTTCACTTTTTAAATTAAATAATCCAACTTAATTAAAAATGTTAAGAAAGCTTTAATCCAATTAGTAGCGGCTTATTTATTTCATTAACAATTTTAAGTTGTAAGGTCTATTCATATATAAATATGAATGAAAATCAATCTAAAACCATTTAAAAATGTAATATTAGTAGACGTTTGTATTATATGATGTTATTTTAATTATACATAATTTTATATATATAATTTACCTCACAATATATACGAAAATCTGTTATGATAAATAAATATTATAAATTAAATTTAACGTGCGTCGTGCAAATGTTGTTAAATCTAATATTGTGATTTATATTTAGTAGAAATAAATAATACAAAATTATATATGCATGAAATATTTTTTATATAATTTTATAGAGGATTAACACATTATAATAAAAATAAATATCTTTAATAATTATTTTAAACTAAGAACGAGGGTAAATAGTAATTTTTCTGTTTTAAATATAAATTTATCTTTAAAAAAAGATGAAAAATTTATTGAGATAGTAATATAATAATGGAACAAAGCACAAGAAGGTATATAAAATGTCAAATTTCAGAATACAGGAAGACAAACTGTTTTTGAGTCAAGCAGTCAGGGGAGTTAAAGTTTAAAATACCCTTTTTTTTATTGTGTGTTGTCACTAATTGGTATCATTTTAATTTTTTTTGAAAAAGAAAAACACAAGTTGATAACCGATTATGTGTTTTATATAATAATTAGTATTTTAATTTTTATAAATGTACAAGTAAATATTTTTATATATAATTATTTAATTATATAAATTAAAATTAATTTAGTATATTTTTCGATGGATCAAATTAACATAAAAATAAAAATAATATTTTATTTGATTCAAAATTAAAAATAATATTATCTATAACTATTATAATGACGATACTCACTTTTCCTGTCCACATTTTTTGAACTATTTTACCCCTTAACTAATATTATAAAATACACCACTATTGTATTGTAACCACATGCGTGTGTGTGTGTGTATAAAATAACCCCTCTAACAGCATAAAAAGTTTAATTTCAAAATAACATTACATTATCATTTCCAATTTCAAAATTATTATACACCCCACTAACTACATATTTTTCCATAGTAATTATAACAATAATGTAAAGATAATAAAATTTGTTAGAAATTAAAATAAAATAGGTATTCATTTGAATTTAAAGAAAATCTCGTAATAAAACCAATTAATATAATTTAATTTAAATTTTTAAGAAAAAAATAAATTTAAAAACAATAATTTAAAATAAAATATAATTTAATTAATCAAAGTTAAAAAATGTGAAATCTTAAAAAAATCAATTTCACTCTGAAAATAATATTTTTTTGTGAATATAATATATTAACGAAGGCGCTTAAAGCCTCTAGAAAAAGACGTACAAGCATGATCAACTCTAAGAACATACCAAAATTACATCAAAAGTCCCGTAAGAAACTCTCATAATAAGTTGTATCATTGTATGTGGAGATCCCTATATAATAAGGGAAGAAAAAGAATTAAAAAAAAAGTTAATTGAAAGTGTGAGAAGAGCGAGAGTTTGAGGCTTATATGTTTGTTGTTTTTAAAAGTTGTTTTATGTTTTTAAAAATAGTAGAAAAAACTTGTTTGATAAAAGTTATTTTTGAAAATTGTTTTCATCACTAATATAATTTTCTGTTTCTAAATTTGGAAAACAAAAACGTCTCTAAGTAGTAAGTACAGATGTCTTGATTTTTTTTATAATTTTTTTTTTTTTGCTCTTTTACATTTTCTTCCCTCACTTATATGGTATCATCAAATAACTTTGAATTAGTATTTTAATTTGTGTATTGTACAAGATAAAACTTTATTTTTTATATAATTACAATTTAAATAAATAAGTATTTTTGAATATATAAATTAGATTATGATTAAAATTTATAATAAATTAATATTTTTGAATATGTATGAATTATATTTTAAATTTATGATGAATAATTTAAATTTTAATATAAAATTATTTTTTTTAACGACTACCCACAACATTTTTAGGTCACGATGAGTGAATCATGACGTATATAAGGAACCAGCGGGTAGTGACACAATCACGTGTGTGTTTTAACCCAGTTAAAAACAATGATACCAATCTGGTTGCATTTCCACATGTTATACACCTGGGAAGTTTGACTCTGGTTTTGAATTTACTGGTTCTAAGATGAGCATCGAAAAGGTTCGTTTGTAGTAGTACCAAACAAAACTATTTAATTTGTGCTCGTCTTGTCACCATCCACTTGCTGTTCTTGCGTCTTATTGTTCACTACGAAATTGATACTAATCGACAGATCAAAACTCGGACAATAATTCTATTACATTTTTTCCTGTCAAAACTAAAAAGAAAATGATGGTAGATACATAAAGTAGAGAGTGGAAATAAGAGAAAGTGAATTATTTAATAGAATGAAAGTATGAAGAATTTTTCAAAAAAAAACGTGGGATTCACCAGAAAAAATTTCTTCTTAAACTCACTTCTTACCAAATCAATTTGATTGCTCACTATCTCTCTTTTATCATTGTAAATCGATTTCATAGGCCCCTCTTTTTTATACAAAAATCGATTTGGCTCCTTGTTTAGTTGTTTCACTGTATTATAATAATAATAATAAATAAATAAATATTAATAATTTTTTTATGTACACCAAATCAATTTTGTAAGCAAATTAAATCGATTTTGTATGCTGCTCAAATTGATTTTGTTAGCTACTCAAATCAGTTTTATGCACATTATACAGCTACCAAATTGATTTATAGGCTTCCCATGTTTCACTCTTTTTTATTAATAAAAATAAAAATAAAAATAATATTAATGATAAAAATAAATATTAATAATAATTATTATTAAAACAAAAATAATATTAAAAAGTTAACTTCTACTCTATTTCTCTTCTCTTCTTTTCTCACCTTTTCCTTCTTTTTCCTCTATTTATTTCCTTTCTACCAAACACTCCCTTACACTTTATTTGAATAAAGAAAGAAATAAGGAAAAAAAAAGTGAGGTGAAAAGAAGTAGGAAAGAAAAGAGAATAGATTTTTAAGGGAAAAAATAAAAGTTGAGTTTTTTTTTCTACTCATTTAGTTTGATAGAAAGGTGGAGAAAAAAAATGTGTTTTTCTTATAAAGGCTTATTTACCCTTAATATATGTAAATCTTGTAAAATAAAGAAGAAATAACAAGATTATAATTATAACCATACCCAAATTTATCTCTTCTTCCTTAGATTTTTTCTAACCATAAGGGAGTTTTTTTTTTGGGTCCCCCACTCTTTATTCTATCTTCTCTACTTCTATTCCTAACCAAACAATATAAAAGTATTTTTTTTTCAAGTAAACTCTCAATTTCATCCTTAAAGAATTACTCTTTCTCCTAATTGGTCCTTAAAATAAGAAAATTATATAAGTAATCTTTCAAGTATTAAAAATCATAATAAGTAGTCTTCCAGTTATTGGAAAAATCCATCAAATTGGTTCCTCAATGTTAGTAAAAAAAATATACTAATTCAAAAACTAAATTGATGAATATTCAATACTTGAGGGACTACTTATATAATTTTATTACTTTAGAGACTATATAGAAAAAAGGATAATATCTAAGAAACTAAATTGATGGTTTATTCTATTTTTTCTCCCACTCCTCTCTTCTTAATTTATGTTAAACCAAACAAGGGTTAGAGAAATAAAGAGAGAGGAGTGTAAGTATGATAAATGATCAATGTTAATGAAGTATTTAAACTAATGAGGTATTCATGTATCATTAATGAAACTAAAAAGAACTTTTTTAAAACTCAAATATAAGCACAAAAAAAATCATGCTAATTAAAAATGTTAATTAGCTTAATTTAATTTTCTCAATCTCATTTACAAAAGGAACTTCATTCTCTAAATTACCATTCATGCTAATTAATCGAACACTTCAATTTTATGGGAATTTGTTTTAAATAGAAATACTCTTTCTCCATTTTAAAAATCATGTAATTAATATCATGAGAATCAAAGGGATCATCGAAAATGAAATCTAAATTAAATAAATAGTATTTTAGAGGTGATTTCATTAAATAGAGTAAAATTAGTTAAAATTTACTTATATTTTAGACCATTATAAATTTATTTATTTTTGCTTACATTTAAGTCCAAATGAGGTAATATGTTTTGAAAAAGGATTTTAACTAATCAATGTATTTAAAACATTAAAAAATTAATGATAATTTTTATTGAATATTATGTGATGATATATTAAAAATCATCATGAAAGTAAATTAATAATATTTTTAATAAAAAAATTTACCTGATATCTTTGATCCAATTGTTAACATTTTCCTTTTAAAGGTACCAGGAATGTTTTTGTTTTGGTCATGCTCATACTCTTTTAGCATTTTGTCTTCACTCTTGAATGGACCATTCGAGGAGCACAAAAAATTCTCATTTTTTATATTTTTATTTCAAAGTTTGGATTAGAGAAATTATAGCCCACAATTAGCATTTATGATAACCTTACTGTAAAAGTTTTCAATAGCTAATAAAGCTGTCAATATCATAAAGCTGTCAATATTAGTTGTGACCTATGAGCAAACTCGTCCCATCATGTATTTAAGTCGGGTTGGGTTAGAAAAAATTGCTCACTACAATTATGGGATAAATTTGGCTCGATTCACCCGAGTTAAACCCTGTGGTGAGCCAGGTTGGCTCACGAGTTGGTTTTGTTTTCAAAAAATAATAATAACTCACTTCACTAATATATAATTGACTAATCCCTCACATACCACTACCCCGCCACACCCTTAAACTTGAAGGCTAGATTTCACAATTCACTCATTCACTGGTTTAGCGATGCAACACCTTTCTAATTCTTTTCCTGCTTAGTTGCTCTTGCTGCTGCTGCATCTACACCACAACCACAATAACAATTGTTGCTACTGTCTGTTGACAACACTCGTACTCAACTAAATGGGGTAAGTTTATTCATTCTGTATAGTTTCATTTTATTCTCTTGCTAGTTAGGATTCGTATTTTAATAATATTTGAAACCCTTTGTGCATGGGAAAAATAAGGAAATGGCATAATGGAATAGAAGGTGCAGGGGAGATTTTTGTATGAATGAAGGAAATAACTACAAATATTTCATTTGGGGGTTAATTGTGTCTTTTAATTTTCTACATTAAAGGAAAAATTATTTTGTATTTTTTACTTTTTTTATATTTTTTATATATTTTTTATTTTAAGTGAGACAACCTGTATAACCTATCAGCCCGTGGTGGGTTGAGTCGGGTTGATTATTTCTTGACTCATTAAAAAGTGATTCGGGTTAGGTTGACTCACTTTTTTCCTAACTCATGGTGAGTCAACCTGATGAGTCCAGTTTACTCACTTTGATAGCTATAATAGCTAACAACAAAGTTTAATAGCTTGTATATTGTTAGTGATGGTTGACTAAACATTAACATAAATTAATATAGATATTTTAGATATATAACTGTAAATTTAAAACATCTTTATTTATTACAAACTAGAAGACTTAGAGAAAAGAATTTCATGGTGCAAAGAAGAACATTGAATCTAATATCTAAGTCTTCCTTTGTATTGACTTATCAACATTGTTCTTGTCAGAACAATTGGTGTCTACTAGGGTTCCTATAAACACCCCCAATAACAGTGTAAGGAGCAACAAGAACAAGCATAAGAGCTTATGCAATAGGTGTTGATAATGAAGGAGGAAAGAAAGGATGACATAAGGAGTCCAATTTGCAATTTTCAACCGTTCTCAAAAGAATTTGCAAAAGTAGAACTCCCACGTGATTTTCGAGAGCCTAGTATAAAAGCGTACAACAGGATGATCGATCCATATGGACACTTGGCCACTTTTTAGACACAAATGCTTATTAATGGAGGAGATGATGCAATTAGTTGTGAGTTACTCATGGAGACATTGAAAGATACAATGTTGAGATGGTTTATAGGCTTACCAACTCAACCTATTCGTAGTTTTGAGGAGTTATCTAGAAAGTTTACGACCCAATTTGCTATAAACTTTAAGAGGAGAATGGAAATTGTTGATCTATTTGACATCCTTCAAATGTTGTTTGACCCTTTAAAGACTTACTTGTCTAGTTTCAACAATGCTACAGTTCATATCAAAGAATTAGATAAAAAATTCTTCATTTATGAAGGGTTTGTGGCTAGGGTAATTTAGTGATTCATCAATCCTAAGAAAACCTAGAGATATATATAAAACAAAATTGATGCTTGCACCTTGGATTTGGAATTTGGAACTTCGTTTTTTTACAAATTGTTATGCCTATATTAGACGTTTCCAATCTAATGGTTTGATCTTATTGTATGTTGTTGATTTTAAACACTTTAGTGATGTCATAAAGGAAGTGGCAAAGAAGATTGTTAGTTAATAACTAGTGACTTATGAAAGTATTAATCATTTTATTGATTACTGAAAAAGCAAAAATCACACAAAAAAGGGTTGAATTGTGCATTTTAAAAACCTTTTCACTTAATCAAAACAAGTTTGAAAAGCAGTTTAAAGAAAGGATAAGGAAAGAACAAGAACACAAAGATTTTATACTGGTTTACTCAATCTTGAGCTACATCTAGTCCCTTTGACCTCAAGGTATTCAATAACCAACCTTAGGTTACATAAGTATTCTTCACAGCTTCTTCAGGCTTTACAAAGCAATCAACCCAGATTACTCAACCACCCAAGTATTCTTTTGCACTAAGACTCTTCAGACCTTCATAACAGAAAACAGTTGTTTTACAAAGAAATCAACTCACAATGTGAGGGTATGACAATTTTTGTATAGTAAATAAATTCCTCTCCAAAGAGATTTCAAGGTCGTCCAGCAAGCTTAAGAATGTAGTTGTTCTTTTTTGTATTCACTTCTCACAACACTTATTTCTTTTCTCGAACTGGTATATATAGCCTTTTCGAAATAGCCGTTGAGGATTCAACTTCAAACTTGGCGTAGAGACAAAGTGCATGTGTATCGAACTTTCAGAGAAGTCAGAAAAGTGACTTTTGTTCTTGCATTAAAATGGAAAGTGTAGGACTGCATTGGAGGGTTGCTTTTTTTATCATTCTTTATCTAGCTTGGCAGCTTGATAAGTTTACTTCCTTTTTCTGCAACACTGCGCTTGTACGCTAATATGTATCTGTCTTTCAATTAATGCTTAGACATTTGAATGTTAGATCTCTTAAAATAAGTAAAGCATTAATCTTGAGATATACATGTGAGAAACGCATAGGCAATATTTAAACACTTAGTCGTTTGGAGATAAACTTATGCTTGGACGACGTCAAATATGAATCTATTGGACACTCGTTAAAACTGGCGCATTTTGATATAAGACGCGCATTGGACGCTAAAAGACATTTTTCACAACAAAAAATTAAAACTTAATAAGTTTGTTATCTTCAAAATATTGAGGGACTAAACACTTCATATATCTTTGGTTCCAACAATTACTACCTTTTCTTAGGGATGTTTGCTTTATTTCTCCATTGGCTAGTTTTCTTAAAATTTAGAAATAAAATTAGGTTTATTTATACTATCAAAAATAAAAAATTAAATGAAAGAATAAAGGCCCATTTATTCATTTTGTTTAAAGAATTGACCAAAAACCAAAGAAACAATCAATTATTTGAATCTATCCAAAAAATTGACTGACCTATCATGGGCATAAATCAACAAACACACATGTAGCACTCGTCACCCACCTTATCCAAGGCCCAGCAAAATTAAAAGCATATTACATTTTCAAGTTTTTGTCTCTAATTATTAACTATTTTTATACTAGTGCAAAGTAAAAATATTTTTATTTTGTAACAATCAAATATTTATTTTTTCTATACTTATCATTTTATATATCTCATTAATTTCTTAACTCAAAATATGATAAAGAAAAATTACATAAAAATATGACTAAATTAAGACAATTGGTAACACTAGATAAGATCATAAGAAGATTGAAATCAATGAAGAAGAATAAAAGATAAACACAGAAGAAAATTTAAGTACCCAAAGTCTAAAATGTATAATCCAAAGTTAAAAAATAATTGATCGGGTCATTGGGGTTAGTTCAAGTTAGAAAAGGATGAATATGATAATCGAACCGATTATAATTAGTTTGGTTCAAATTTGAAGTGAAAAGAATTAATTAATCAAATCAACCTGAACTAATTTAATTAGTTTAATTTGGATTGTCAAATTAATCAGGCTATTTCAATCCAATTAATAGCCCTACTTGGAAGCTAAAAAACTAGTTGGTAGTTAAAAACTATTAAACTACCTTATTGAATTATAAGTGTTTGATAAAATTATTTGTTAAAGTAGTTGATAAATGTAAAATGACATAAATAGATATATTTATATGATATCTTTATATAAATTTTATTTTTATTTTATTGATAAAAATATATTGGAGTATTTATAATTTGAAACTCTTGTAATTTTTTATTTGCAGATCAATATTTTAATTATATTTTTTGGTTTCAATTATTATATTTTTTCATATTATGTATTCTATATTGTTATTCTTATACTATATCTTAAAATATTTCCTATCAAGTTTAAAATAAAATAAAAATATTTTTATTGTATTGATTATTTAGTATAATTATAATGGTTAAAATATGCTTAAGTATGATTTTTGTCTTTGTAATTTAGTGCTTTTTGATACTTCATTCCTGTAAAAAAAAATTTCATAGAATCGTCCCTGTAAGTTCCAAACCTTTCATGTTTAGTCTCTTTTGCCCAACTATGTTACAAAAAAGTTAATTTGCTGATATCATCATGATGTCAACATGTGCCTACGTCAGCAAAAATGATGTCATCAAGTGACATGTCAACATAGTGATACGTCATCAATGCCATATTAGCAAAAATGACACAACAACAAGAGTGCCACATCATCATTATTACAGGGGGACTAAAAATTACAGGGACTTAAAATGAAAAAAAAAGTAATTTACAGGAACGAAAAGAAAAATACATGGACTAAAAGAAAAAAAAGATATATTTGCAAGTATGAAAAAATCAAGCCTTAAATATAATGTATAAATTTAATTTAAAATTAATATAAAAATAATTTAAAATCAATTTATAATGTATAATTAATTAAGACATGCTATAATTGGTATTAGGTTCAAAAGACTTCATTTGATCACAATATACAGTTGGGTTTGCCTAAATTAAACTCATGGAGGCAAAGATTAATTCATATAGAATTTAATTACAATTGAATTTTCCAAACATGAAAAAAAGAAAAAAAAAATTGTTAAGTTTTTGTTTACGTAAATAAAAATATAAGAGAAAAAAATAATTTTATTTTTATTATTTGATTGGATAAAAATACAGGGAAAAGAAATAAGGGATGATACCCATAATTAAAAAAAGAAAAGTTATTCCCTTTGCATAACTATTATTCCCTTCACACCTTTCATGCTCTGTTAATCTATGACCTAAGTGATTTTTAATAAAAGTCTTAAAGTCTTCGCACCTTTCATGCTCTGTTGATTGATGACTTGAGGTAAAGATAATCTCTCGTGGCATTGAGAATGTACTACCTAAGTGGATATTAGTCCAAAAGCAACAAGTCAAGTGTAACGACCCACTGTCGCCACAATACTACAAACAACCTTGCTAGAAATACACCTTATCCATATATCAGGTGAATAAAATCAAATCATAACATATCTGTATATAAGTCATACACATCAACTGAGAGATCCACCTATCTCTCCTAGTGCCATACATGCATATCTGTTCAACTCAAATCATCATTCATACATAACAAATGGGATAACACCAGCCTATATTAACAATATCAAAATATACATCACCAGGGAAGAGGGATACAAAAACTCATTCCCTATAGCTAGTCACTCTATACAATCCCATCAAAAGTATATAATACAAAATAACACATCCAAAAAGAAACAAAAAGAGCTTATAGAAAGCTCTAACAAAAAAGGACCTCCAAAAGTCTCCATCTGAGACCTCCTCTATCAGCTCTGAGATGCTAGATCTGTAGACGTCTCTCCCTCTGCTCCCACGCCAAAATGATGTGATCATCATAGTCACAGCAACACAACAACAACAACAAGACATCCAACCAACAACAATACAAGGCAAGGATAAGCTTACAAAACAAAGATCAACATATAATATTTAATCCAACATAATCAAAAATCATTATTCACATCAATATGGAAACCAAATCATCAAATAAATGGGTCTACATACATTACAGTATATCACGCACAACATCACATACTATGCTATCAACGCTATATGTCAATGTATGAATGACACGACTCTCAAGAGATTTCTACATTTCAGGGCGATCAGCCAGGTCTTATCCCCTACCATGGCCATCTAACACCATTCAGGGATTGCCAAAACTCTGATCAGTTGGATAAGCTTATGGTTGTTAGGATAAGTGTATATGAGTGGTGGCTTACAACGATAGAAGGCCTGCACTACCTTGGCCCCCTGCGGAATTATCCATCCACTCATCCCTTAGGCCCAACTTTAAGACCCCACTTCTTATCCAGACACTAGGTTGAAGGCCTATCTGAGTACCAACTCTAGTCACCATCCACCTTACATGCATGCTCGCACACAACTTGAGGCCCACACAACCTCAGCCAACAACACATGCATGCCAATGCATGTATCACCACAAAAACCAACTCTACTAAATAATCATTATATTATATTATATATATATATATATATATATATATGTATCAACATATCAACTCAACCACAACAGTCATCATATCATATATATGTATCAACATAACACCACGTGACCTACTTAGCACTACTTGTGGTTCAACAGTCACCATCAACCCCATGCACGCCTAATTCGGTCGCTTGCATGGTCAAGGCCCTATCCAAGCAGCCCACCTCATAAGAAACCTTATACAATAATATCATACACATCAAGTGGAGGTCCTATCTAAGCAACCTTCCAGTTCACAACCAAATCCAACAATCAACTACAATTACAAAATCAAAACCTTCTTTGAAAACCATTTGGCAGATAAACAAACCTTGAAATTCATAAAATTTCACAATTTGAGATTAAAACTTTAAAATCTAAAATAATACATTCAGTTCTGTAGCAACAAATTATGTATTGTAGCAAAAATGTATCAGACTTCATTTTTTTAGCAGAAATAATCAATTATGGGCTTCCATAATCGATTATTTCTGAAGCAAAACTAGAATTTTTTTTAAACAGTAGATAATTGATTATCAGATGCTCATAATCGATTATTTCTGAAACCAAATCACAAAACAATTTTTGAAACTCCAGATAATTGATTATGTGATCCCTATAATCGATTATCTGCGAAGATTTTCGAAAAAAACACGATTCTCTTTGAAGAAAACTCAACTTTTTCAACCAAATAACATAGATTTTCAAATCAATGGTGTTCCAACAACCTCAATCCACCTCAACCAAGTTAATACAAATCAAATCATACAATCAATTCAACATTTCATCACAAAATCATCAATTTCTCATCCAAATCTCAAAATTTCTCTCCCAAAACCCATTTTCACCCAAATCCAAAAAAATGGCAACATCCATCGAGATTCAACTGATTATAAGGCAAGAAATCAACATACCAACAGTTATTAACACAAAACAACCGATTTGTAAGCTTCCCTTACCTCTAAAAGTTCCTAAATCTAAATTTAGGTTCCTTGAGAATTCGGTGTTCTTGAGCCAAAATCTAGCTAGGATCGTTCCTTTCCTTGCCACAACTGCTAAATCAAGCTCAAACCTCATTTATACTTCCACAAACTCAACAATTTCTAGAGAGAGATTGAGAGAGAATTGAAGAAAGAGAAAGTGTAGACAGAGAAAGAAATGAGAGGATGAAGGGGAAATCCCCCTTTCCTTCCTTATATACATCCGACCTCCCTAGAGCTCTCACTCAAACTTTTGCCAACTGAGGCCCAAACCTCACCAAGCCAGTTCCTTTATCTCAAAATTGGTCTAACTTAACTGTTTTCTCTCAAAAGCCCAAAATCACTCTCATAACATATCCAAATTGGCTCAAGCACATATCTCAAGTTTCCTAAATTCAAATTAGAAATTCAAACTAACAACATCAGACCATCACTACATGCAACGTACCATACATAACAACAATTCATTTATCTCATTTAATCACCTAGATTACATATTAAATTTCCAGTTTTTAGTTATTAAAACACTTAATCATACATTAAGAAAAACACAGTGTTACATCAAGAAATGAAAAAAAGAAGAAAAAAGATACATGTTTTGATAGAAAATGAGGCCTTAATAACTGGTCCTCTTAGCTTAACTACAATGACACTTGTGTTATCTTTGCCTTCCTTTGCTAATGCTATCTCAGTCAAGAGGCCTGTAGCCTCGGCAACATGGTTGCGATGATTATTAACTCTATTGCACACTCTCCTGATATGTCTGTTGAGATAACAAAAACTGTAGTTAAGTGATATTAAATTTAAGTGAATAAAGACTACGCATTTTTACTTAAAAAAGGTTTCTTAAAAAACCTAAATCTAGTCTTTTTAATAAAACTCTTAAAATTTGAGCTAGTATGTAGGGTGTTTTGGACCAACAAAAACTAAAATTAAGTGATATTAGTTTCAGGTAATTAAGATGCATTATCTGTTTATGCAATGTGTGAGTAATTTTATAGTGTTAAACAAGAATAAAAGTGAAGAAAGATTGAGATAATGCTTGATTATTTAAAAATATTTTTTTGGTTATTTAAGTTTTTAATTCTATATTAATTTTAAATTAAATTTATACATTATATTTAAGCTTAAATATTTGTTTGTGCCTACAAATATGTCACTTATTTTTCTTTTAGTCAATTTATATTTTTTTATTTTTCATCTCTATAAATTTTTTCCATTTTTAGTCCCTGTAAATTCATTTTTAATCCCTTTATTGTAGCAACGAAGTGGCACCGCTAGCATAGCACTGTTGTTGACGTGGCATTAGTGACATGGCATAGTGCTAATGTGGCACATGATGCTGCTAGCATGACATCATCTTTGCTGATGTGGCACATGATGCAAAGATGATGTCATCATGATGTCAGCAAATTAACTCTTTTTTTTGTAATGAAAGGTTTGGAACCTATAAGAATGATTCTGAAAAAAAATTTACAAGGACGAAAAATAAAAGAGTGCTAAATTATAGGGACAAAAATATATTTAAACCGATAAAAATATATTGAAGTATAATGTTAAAATAATAGAATAAATAATATAAATGGTGTAATAGTTAAATCAATCAGTGTAATATAGGAAATATCCAAAAAATAATAGAAAAAATACAATAAAATGAAACAATCATCGATAATTATCAATATTTTAAATTATAGTACTAAAATATTAAAATAAACAATGTAATATAAAATATATCTAAAAATAATAACAAAAATAAAATAAAACCCTATTGTTCACAATAGGAAGAACTGAAACAAAAAAAAATAATAAAAAGATATACAATATAATATGTTAGAAGCTAGCATTTCAAAAAAACACAAATTAATGTAGCGTGTAAAAAAAATCACAAACTACTAAATAAACTTTTTACTAAATACTATTAATAAAGTTAAACAAACTTTTCAACTAATAAAAAAAGTAAAAACTAATTAAAAATACTTGACAAACATATAAAAAAAGGATATGCATAAGTATAACCTTATTTTAATTAAAAGTGGCAAATAACTTAATAAAATTCTTTGCGTGTCTGGATCAAAAAATGGATTTTAATTTTTTTAATATTTAATCTTTTGTTAAGATAAAAAACGATCTTATGACCCTCATTTATTTTGATAATAACAAATGGTCTCAAAAGTCTTTTTAAATCAAACGTTTAGTGACTCGTTTTGTATTGCATTTATTGCTATCGTCTAACCAGGCGTTATTCATCATCTTTTTATATTTTCATAAAATCAATAACTAACTTTATTCAGACGATGTTTTAAATGTTTTGTGCTATATAAGTTTGTAAAGGTGTAAACAAACTCGAAAGAAATAAAGTATACGTACCTACTCTCGAGGAAAGTCCACTTTACGCATAAAAGAATGAATGTGTGTGCGAATGTCAATATGGAAAAGCAGATGTGTCTATTGCTACAAGATTGAGTACGAGAAAGGCTAAGATAAGCAGACTACTTTATCTTGTCAAAGTGACAAGTTGGTGAAAGACATTAAATGCTACATTTAATGCTTCAATGACTCTTTTTCAACAAACGAAGGATGTCTCCTGCAAACATTCACAACAGGCACTTTTTGAAGAAGCCAATAAATAGAAGAAGAGACCTCAATCTCAAATGCTGGTCAATTGATAAATCTTGAACTGTTGAAAAGCTCTCAACTTGTAATTTTTATATATGCTGCTTGTAAATGTTTTATCTGATGTTAATTGTATATTCGTCTGATAGGACGTTAAACTAAGTGAGATAACTTACATTCAACCCTTTTCTCTTGGTAGAAGCCTAAAGAGGCTTTGATTCAAATAATACTTGGGTTTTTGCTTGGAGAGACAAGTTAAATACTACTTAGGTTGAGCCTAAAGAGGCTTGTTCAAAAGAATACTTGTAACTTGATTAAGTTAGTAGCACTTGGTTGTTGCGAAGAACTGGACATAATCTCTGTGGTGAGACGAACCAATATAATCTCTTTGTGTTTCTCTTATTATCTTTCTGCATTCGTCTTTCCTTAAATAACGTTTTAAAAAATCATTTGGTTAACCCTTCAAACGAAACATCTTTAAGAAGGTTTTTGTGAAAATTTACAATAACACAGTTCAACCACACTTCTCGTGTTATTCCTGTGTTCTACATCTTTCTTATACAATTTTTACATTTTTTTTTCTTTTTATATATTTCTTTTATGTTTTGATCACATTATTTATCATATTTATGTTTTCTAATTTCTCTTCTTTATTTTGTTAATCTCCTTTTATTTCTCTTTTTTCTACCCATTTCACACCAAATAATTAAGTAAGAAAAAAACATTACTTAAAAAATTTACATCAAATCACGTATTTAATTTATTGAGAAGGGGAAGAAATTAAGAAAGTGAAAGGATTAGTCACTTGTATGATACAACCTACGATTAGTGAACAAAAATCTATTATTTTAGGTTCCGTTTGGAATGGTTGCAAGTTTTTGGTTTTTTGTTTCGAAATGCAATTTTTAAAACAAAATGGGTTTGACTAAAATAGTTTCGAAATGAGAATAACTATTTTGAATAAGAACTTTTTTAACTGTTATTCTTTAACGAGAACGTTTTTAGTTATCGTTCTTCAACAAGAGTGCTTTTAGGAATTTTTTAACCTCTTATCTCTTTCAATCTATTATTTTCAATATCTTTTGTTCTAAATTAAATTTCAATATTTTTTTAAAAAAATTATCAATAATTAAAAATTAACATTGTATTACAATAATTGTTTATTATAAATTTAAGCTATATAAAATAAATATTTATTTTGTGCAATGCACAAGATAAAATACTATTTTTTAATACATTTTCAAAACAAATTTAAGCCTTATGACAAAACCATGAAAATTGGTTTCTTGTTTCTTATTTTGAGTTGTAAAACTATGTCACTAACAATGTCAATATCACGTTTACTATTATTATTACTATTAAATTATTATTATTATTATTATTATTATTATTAAAATTACTATTATTACTATAATTGTTCTTCTTATTATTCATATTACTATTGTTAGGATTAAAATTATTATTAAAACTATTATTATTATGATTAAAATTATTATTATTATTACTAAAATTATTATTATGAAAATAAATATTATTATTTTAAAATTAATTTTATATTTTATCACTATTGTTTATGTAATTTTTGTTTAATAAAAACTTTAAAAAATACATAATTTGTGAAAGAATTGTTGTCATCAATAAAATTTTTAATGAAAAATTATAAGACAATAACCTTTTAGAATTGAAACTGAAAATTTAAATTAAACTAAAAACTGAAAACTTGTTTTGAATTTAAAATTTTTAAAACTAAAAACCTACTTGAAACGGACCTTAGTTGTATATTTCTGGCATTTCATTGACCTCATCTTTTTATTTTTTTATTTTGACAAACATTGACTTCATCTTTATTCGGCCCATTGGGCAAAGATTTTATCTTAGTGCCAATTATATTACTCGCCCTCAAACAAACATCCGTCTCCATCCCACCCACACGTCTAACATTTCTGATTGATCGACTTTAGACTTCAGTGCTAAAAAAACCAATCACCCACGTTCACCTCATTGTTCTAAAATCCGAAACATCCTGATTGAGTGTTATATGAAGGAAAAAAGGAATGTTCATTACACACACACCAGAATAAAAGGATCAATTTTATATTTAAAATATACTACAACAATAATAAATAGGAAAATTTAAATTGTGTACTGGATAGCAGTTCTTGAATCATCAAAATTGTCTTCAATTGTGTGAAGCCTTTATGTGTATCCACACCTAGACCAATTTCTGCTATCAACTCTTTGATTAGTGGAACCACATAAAACAAATCAACCCTTCTATAATATTTTAGTGTGTGAGCAAAGAGAAGAAAGAAGAAAATCGATGGTTCTGTCAGTGTATCAAGATGCTATTTTATAGCCAGCTATTAAAGATACATTTTTTGATTTTATCTAATAAAATCAAACAGATTTGATTTTGTTCCTAGTTTAAAAATAGCATTTGAAATCGTCTTTTAATTTTCGTAAAGCTCACTCACAAAAATATTATAGTAATTACAATAACTATTCACATAATAATATTAGATACATAGTAACTACAGTAACTAATCACATGATAATTACAATAACTAATTATATAATAACCTTAGTATGCAATATAAATAGCAATAACTAACTACATACTATCACATGAAAGAGTACCTTATATATATGTATTTATATTCTTGGTGCTAGCAAATAATATAATAATATTCCACATAAAAAATTATTTAGTTAATTTAAATAAAATTCTCTAATTTAAACTATTAAATAAAATATTTTCTTTAGTAAAGATTAACACACTCGTTTGTGTGTGACCTCGTAGGTTCAAGACTAAGCCATTAGTAAACTAATCAAATTAAATTACTAATCAAGGTAGGTTGACAATATTCTTTAACGTCCAGATAGTATGAAGTAATGTCCTTTACTTTCAAGAACTAATAGAAGAATAACGTAATATTTCCTTCCATCATTTACAGCTCTAGGTTAACTCTAGATCATGGTATTAATGTCAAACTCTAATAAATTAATCTATATATTTATTCAGTGAATGACTTCAAAAACTATTTTCTTCATTCATTCAATTATCCTGACCAATATCTTAATTTTATCATCGAGTTCAAACTCATTACCAAGAGTAGATGGATTCCTTCTTAATTAACCATTAATTCTACAAGTATTTAATTATATCCAATGTCCATTCAACTAGTACCATAAGGCATTAGGTGTCCGAATTAAAATATAATAAATATCTTGTTAATTACTATGATTATCTTAGGTCAAAGGAAATCATTACACTTTTTTTTGAGAAATTCCTATTGACAATTTAAGGTAACATTAATCATTAGAAATTCTCAATTTAGTCAGTTCAATAATCATATCTTCATGTGCATCATTTATATATGTAAATTAATAAATGAGATCTATTAATATTTATCCAGTAAATACTATCACATATATATTGATCTATCCGGATTATTGATATCCTATTTACAATAATCCTATGATCAAAAACATTTTAGATTAAAATTTTAAAAGGCTTGTTTCTCATTATCACAATCTCTATTATGATAATAAGTCTCAAATTTTAATCAAGGATCTTATTAGATTAATTGTTTAATCAAACAATAAATATGATAATGAGACAAAAGATAATACTTTATTAAAACTAAAATTGATCTCATGATAAATTGAGTATTGGACATACATATTTATCCCAACATTATATTTATCCACTACCATTATATTGAGTTAAAGACAAATTAACATGGAAACATAGAGTAAAAGGTCAATTTCTTGTCACTTTTTCCCAAAAAATACAAAAGCGAAAGTGACGAAAACCTATTGTTGTTGATTTTCCCTGAAAATTTTAGTTGCCCCACGTTGTTATGAGAATGGTACAGGCTTGATACGAAACGGAAACCGAAACAGCCCGAGCCACGATGATTGATTCTTACACAACGTCATGCCACCAAAGTAGAATAAAATCCTTCTTATTATCAAGTTTAACTTTGGATAATAATCATAATATGTTTCGTGCATTGCTGCCGAAATATACATAACAAATCACGTGCTAAACTTAAAGTAGAGGTTTAAATATATAAAAAAAAAAGGTAGAGGTTTAAATATATTTTTAAGAGAAAGATAAACAGTACAAAAATAATAAACACGAATAAGACGAATGTAAATATTTTATTGGAAACTAGCTGACCTGCTTCTCTATCTACATTTTTTACTTTTTGAAATTAGATTTGTTGCATAAGCAATTGATGTCATTTTTTTATTAATATAAATAACGTGAGAGGTTGAAATAGAAATATCGAATAGTGAGATAATTTGCAATATCAGTTAAAGGGTAAAAAATCTAAGCTAAGTGTAAACCAAATAGGGATACTCCCTTTATTTTGCTATATAAGATAAATAACTATTTTCATGTTAAATAGAAATTATGTATTTTTAATTCTAAAAATATATAATTTTTTGTTTTATTTTTAATTAAATTTTATTTATTTATATTTTTAAAATTATGAAAAAAAATATTGTTTACTTTATGTAATGGTTAAAAACACATTATTTTTATTAAGCATAAACACAAAAAATAAAAAATCTTATCATTAAAATATTTAAATAGGGTTTAAGACAAAAATAATATAGTTTCAAAAATCAAAAGTATATTTAACTTGTTTATACTATATGAGTTTAATTTTAATATATTGTCAATTAATTTTAATTTTACACTATCAATTAATTAAAAATCTCCATAGATATAACTTTTAAATTAATTATTATAAAAGTGAATATTTTTTAATTGTATAATAATCCATGACTAGATGATAGAATAAAAAATATTTACTTTATAAGTGTATTTGAATTAAATTCATATTATACTAGTTGGATTTCATTCTTTAAAACAAGGAAATATATTTCAAAAAATAAAATGTAAAATATAATCATTTACTAGATAATTAATGATGATTACCAACATTATGTTGATCCAAGTAGAACTAGGCTTAAATCTCGGTCTCGGGTTCGAGCATTATAGATAAAAAAAAATTAAATTAATGTGAAAGTGCCTATAGTTTTATAGAATTTTTAATTAAGTCCCTAAAGTTAAAAATGCTTTAAAAAGGTCCTTATAGTTTAAAAAGTTTGTAATTAAATCCTTATACTCTAATGGTGTTATAACTAGGAATGGCAAACAAACCTAGACTCATGGGTACTCGCCCGACCCCGCCCCGCCTTTGACGGGAAAAACCAGCTTTGACCGGGGTCAGGGGTGGGGGCAGGGGCGAGTTTTTCCTGAATGCCAAAGTTGGGGACAGGGATGTTGATACCCACCCTGCCCCCGAACCCGCCCCGTACTAATAAAAGTACAAAATTAGTCTTATATATAAATAAAACATTCCTAAATAATGGACTGCATGAAATGGAACATTGGTTTCTTTTTATTATATAACATATTTTACGTTTGTTTTCTTAATTATTTGTATGTGAAATTCTTGTAGAATATGTTTTCAAAATCTTATTTAAATTTTACAAATCATTTGAGTATAAAATATGTAATTAGTATCATTTGTCTTAATTTATTATTTTTTTATTTTAAATTTTAGGATATGTTAAACTGGAGGTAAGGTAACGAGAAATGATTTTTGTAAGAATCACAACATTTACATACTAAATATTTATAAAACAAAAAAAATATGACAAAAAAATACTGGAGGCGGGGAAACTCGACCCCCAACGAAGGCGAGGATGGGTACCCATTTTCTAGCTCTAGTGGGGATGATTTAGGGAGTCGCAGGAGGAGGCAGGGATGACAAACCTGCCCCGGCCCGGCCCCATTGCCAACCCTAGTTATAACTTCATTAAGTTATATTTAACTTAATTGCACTTTTAGTCTCCCAAGTTTTTTCTTATTTACAATTAAGTTCGAGTGTAGGTGGTATGAAAATTTGGAAAAGAAATTAATAAAAGTGTTAAAAGTGGGAATCGAACCCCCAACCTTGAAGTTTACCAACAACACTAAAACCATTAAACTAATAACTTTTTTTAATATATAAATAAAAATTATATTATATAAACTTAAATGGGAGACTAAAATTGCACATATTTACTACTACTAAATTAAATAATATTAACATTATATAAACTAATAATATTAAAATTAATATTAATACATATAATAAATATAAATTAGTATATATTTATAGGATATTAATAATATTAAAATTAAATATTAATAAATATAAATTAATAATATATACTTGTTAGCATGAATGGAGTTTGAATCCTCATCCTAAGAGTTCACTATAATATATATAAATTAGTATATATTAATAAACTTCTAGAAAAATTTAAATATATTATATATGATATAAATATATCAAAAGAAGGTTAATTAAAAATATATGATATAAATAAATTTTTTATAGTGAAATATATATAAAGAATTATTTTGTCGATAATAATATTTTATTTCAGTCAGTAAAATACACAAAGAAAAAATAAAAAATTAAAACAACACAAGTTTACAAAAAAAGAAAATTATTTAAAATAGAGTGTTTAAGTTATAATTAAGATATATAATATTAAAAAGTATAAGTTATTGTCTATTTTGTTTTATAATATTATATTATTTATTTACTAGTAGTAAATATATGTGTAATTTTGGTCCTTAGTATATATTTTTAATTTATATTTATTAATATTAAATTTAATATTATTAGTATTTATTAATTTAATATTATTACTATTATTTAATATATATTTATTAATATTAATTTTAATATTATTAGTTTATATAATGTTAATATTATTTAATTTAGTAGTAATAAATCTATGTGCAATTTTAGTCTTCCGTTTAAGTTATATATAATATAATTTTTATTTATATATCAAATAAAGTTATTAGCTTAGTGATTTTAATGTTGTTGGTGAACTACAAGGTTGGGGATTCAATTCTCCCCTTAAGCACTTTTATTAATTCTTTTTCTATTTTGCATATCACTTACACTTGGACTTGATTGTAAATAAAAGAAAAGTAAAGAGTCTAAAAGTGCAATTAAGTTAAATATAAATTAACGGAGATATAACATTGTTAGCATATAGGGATTTAATTACAAACTTGTTAAAGTATAAGGACTTTTTTAAAGTGTTTTTAACTATAGGGACTTAATTAAAAACTCCATAAAACTATAGGGACTTATAGATTAATTTAACCTAAAAAAAGGTGGTTGGGAGGAAAAATCTTACTAAAGGTGACTCGCCAAATTTTTTTTGCTAAAATAAATTTTAATGATGAATGAAGTTTTTAAACCAAAAATTATAAATACACTTTATCCTTCGAGAATCAAAATACTTCTTCTTATCTTGGAAAAGACAAATCTAACATTAAAAGAATCAAATCCAATGTTAACCATTCCATGAGAAGTATTTGATGGCGGGTGGACTTGTAAGTTTATGTTACATAAAAGATTTGAGGAGATTAATTGTGGTGTGAGAAAAAAAAATGATAGCTTCAATTATTTGAAAAAAAAAAAAGTTCTAGCTTTTTATTTTGGAATAAAAGAAAAATTCATATCAATGCAGGCTAATAGAATAATTGAATCAAGTAGCTGGCTAGGCTTGCAGCTATCAATTAGGGAAAGCTTGTGTCTTTCAATTAACTTTGAAATCTCTTGGACTGATTGCCTAAAATCGAATCTACTACTGCTTTTAAAATTTTTTAAAAAAATAATGTTTTCTGGCAATTTGTTCGATCGGTTACGTTTGTTAAGTTGCACACGAGTTACAGGAGGAGGAAAGCTTTAATTAGAAGAACCTGTATTTGTCTAATTTTTTTTACAGTATATTTATATACAGATATATGGATTTGTTAACGTACATCCAATTGTTTTTTAATTGAAGTACGTTAACAAGTTATAAGTACAATGTATCTTAAAATAAACAATAATATAATTTGCTAATATACTCTAACAAATATTTGTGAGGTTTGTTAATATACATGTACTTATTTTTTAGTTAGAATACGTTAACAAACTATAATTACAATATATCTTAAAATACACTTACGGTATAGCTTGCTAACGTTGTGTGTGTATATATATATATATATATATATATATATATATACTCGGATGTAGTAAAGCAAAATTAGATATAGACCATATGGTTGCATGGACATAAAGACACACACCCTCCCTCTAGCTACTTTTGGAGAAATCTTGAACGTACATAAAGATTGTTTTGTCGTACGTGCTTACTCCAACGAAAAAAAAGGACCTGGATCATATATTTCCAAGTTCCAGAGTATTAGTCGTGATCCGCATCACTTGTCTAGCAGATTATTTATTCTGCAGAAAGTTAAATCCTAAATGCATCTCTTCTGGGAGAATAGACGAAAGTGAAGACGGACAAAATTAGGGAGATGTTTCAAACTTAAATGCAATTTTAAGATTTATGAATTTAACATAACCCTAGATTTATTTTTCAGATTGATGTAAATCGTAAAAAGTCACGAGTTAACTTGAAGTCGCAAACCGTCGTTGTCCCTAATTATCCATAACGTTATTTGTAACTTTGAACCACGTATGAATATTCCTGATATAACTAATGGCATATTCGGTAACGCACTGTTTTTGATAAATAACTCTTCTAATACAACTCTCTCAAAATAATTATTTTCTCCAAATAAGTTACCGCAATTATATCCCACATCAGACATTTATGAGAATTCCATATAATTTTATTTATTTATTTATGCAGAACATCATAGTAGTTCTTAAAACAAGATTTTTTTTTCATACACAACGTTATAATTTAATATAAATATTTTATGATAAATATAAGCAATTTCAAACCAATAGAGAACCAACTTCAGATATTAGTTAGGCATTTCGTATAAAGAGATATTCTATTTATATAACTTTTTATAACTAAGAGAGAGAAAACTATAAAATAAGACGGGTATTGTAATAAAGAGATACAAAGAAAAAAAATAAATTATAAGAATGTGTCATAAAAAAAGTGTGTAAAAACAATAATTTTTTTCTTATAAATGCTTGATGTGAGGTATATATATACGTGGCTCAATAGCACGACTTGTTTATTACGGTACAACTACCATTGGCATTATACACAATTAGGACATACCTTTTAACCATTGCTCATATCTATAACATTATTAAAATAATGTAAAGATCAAGTTTATCCTTATTTATGTGTTATATTGTATTAAAAATTTATTAAAAATAAGAGTTTAAAGGTCATACACTGTCAATGTAAAAAGTTTTACACTGTCAACCAATCAAAAATTACTATTAATATGACTCTTAAGGCATTTATTATAAAAATCAACAAATTTACAATAAATGATAGTTTATGATTGGATGACAGTATAAAATTATTTTATACTGTCAATGGCCTGTTTTGTCAAAAATAATAGCAAAAAAATCTTATATTTAATTAAGTCATATGATGTCGACGATTTTAATAAAAACATTGAAAAAACATTATGAGATTGCGGTTTAGACTAACTATTTCCCAAAACTGACATTATTTTAGTAAATCATTCAAGTTATAATCAATTAATATTATTAAAAGTAGTTAACTAAAAATAAAAGAACATAAGGATCGATGAAAGTTCGAGAATGCCTAAGCATACATCCTGCTGTACGGAGAACGGAGCAATGTAGGGGTTATTGTTTATTAACATGTTCTTGTGAGTACATTTTCAGTTTTTTTGGAGCTTAAACCAGGCCATCCCTTTGTCATAATCATTTTCTTTGCGCTGAAGACACTCTGCTATGGACGTCTGAAGCTTTAACACATAGTTTATATATTCGCATGATAGTTAATGTGGTTGAGAGCTTTGATATTTGAAAATTATTTTGAATTCCCAATAATTCAAGAGCGCGCGCAAGACTCTTAAGAAGCTAATTGATTTCGTTAACTTATTCAAGGAAAGAACCAAAGTTTTATGTTACCAATTACGTAGGATAAACCAATATATACAGAGGAGTAGAGTTAATGGTAAACAAGACGATAAGTTTCCATGAAAATATTACTACCGATGAATTATTATTATTTATGACAACAGGAACAGTTGGCACATACGATATAACATATTTATATATAAGAAACATACCAACCACTGAGCAGCATTAATACAGACATAGATTATTGACACGCCATGAACGGCGGTTGCTGCGGCAAAAGCTCCACCTCCGGCCACGCCGCGATGTCGCCGGAAGAAGTCCAGGACGAACCGCCGGGACAACTCCAGCAACACTCGCCGTCCATCAGCTCCGGCAACTCAATCTCGCCCCAAATATCGTCGCCGCCGCTGTCTCCGTCGTCGGAAGCAATGCCACTCTTCTCACTCATCATGCGCGCAGCCTCGGCCGCCGCCGCCTGAATGTCCCTGGCCGTGCGGGTCGACGGCCGCGGCAGGCGCTCCACCTCGTCGGGAAAGTTGAGCTGCGCCTTCCGGCCTTTGAGGCAGTACGCTGCGACGTCGTATGCTCGCGCCGCCATCTCCGGCACCGGAAACGACCCCAGCCATATGCGCGTCTTCTTCCGTGGCTCCCGAATTTCGGAGACCCATTTGCCCCACCGGCGCTTGCGGACGCCTCGGTAGACGGGGTGGCGCGTGCCGCCCCTCGGGGTGTCGCTTGCGGCGGCGGCGGAGAGGTCGTCTTCGGGGCACGGCGGAGGTTGATGGTCCATTCACAGTGTTTGCAGTGGCAGCGGCTTTGGGTCTCTGAGTGTGTCCGACATTTATAAGGTTCATCAGACGTTAAAGGGGGAAGAGGCCGGAGATTACGTAAGTGCCCCCGGAGATTCATAAAGGTTGTTTTAAGACTTTAAGGGGCAAAATTACTCTTTCTACGTAAAGGCCCAGCATGCAATTAATTATGGACGACACGTTTCATACATGATGACGCGCGGGGGCCAACTCTATAGTCTTTACTCTTGGACTTGCCTTCAAAGTTTTTTGAACCACTAATCATTTCCATTTGGATTTATAATTTAGGATTCCAGGAATTAATACAGATTATTTTGAAAAAATATAATATGATACATTCAAAAATCATGATAAAAATATATTAATAATATCTTTTAATACTAATTAATTTTTGTCCATGTGTTGTCTTTATAATTTTGCTTATAATGATAAAAATGGAAGAAAAAAAGTAAATATATATTTAGTGTACATACGAACATATAGGGTTAATTGACATGTGATTGTTTCAATTTAACTAATAATCTTAAATTGGAGTTAGTCTCAAATTAGAATTTTAAATATGTAGTTGTATTAAATATTAAAAAAAAAAATTGTCGTTTACAATGGTATTATTCAACTCAAGTAAAATTACCTTACGTAAAGAATGTTTGTTGTCTCGTAAAAGAAAATTATATATATTTAGCATTTAACCTTATCACGAATAAAATAGTCTCTGAAAAGAATGTTTGTAAAAAGAAAAAGTAAATATATTCCGCCCTTCCCTTTAGTCCATTTATAATGTAAGAAGTCTTGCATAATAAAGTGAACACTAAAAATATCTAAGATCGTGGTCAAAATACGTTGATCGATTTATGTTTTTCTTCTTTCATTCATGACTTGCTGCTGACAGATTTGACGAAGACGTACTAGAACATTGAAATTAACGCGACAACAGCTCGTGTTTAACTTGAGCACGATATATACATGACCGTTTCCAAAATAAAGGAAAGCTCGAGCAATTTAACTTAATCAAAACACTGGAGTTAAGGTTAAAATTATACAACAGAATCATCGATCATACGTGATGTGAAAATTCGAGTTGCTAGCTCCTACCAGTCAAACTTTGAAATGGAAAATAGTTGAAGCAACACGCGAATTACCAATGCTGATGACAACTGAATTGTAATAATAATAATAAAAAAAAAACAAAAACATATGATTTTGACATTTTAACAAGCGTCTTGCGAGCTGCATTGATAGCGAAATGTGAAATTCAAATTAACAAATTGAATCCAACCCATGGAAAGATCGTGAGAGCCACGACAGGAAGAAGAGCGTATAAAATTGATCGCCTGTGTTGTGGGGATGGACATGATCGTGCTGGGAGCAAAATGACTAATATGTCCCTGACTTATTTGGTTCCCAAACGCTGAGCTCACAACTTCACATGGGGGAGTGTTGCACGAGAATTGGGTGACTGTTTCGCCTTTTTGCGCTCGGACTTTTGCTGGGTGGGAGGATGCTTCCGTTGATAATGATATTTATTTTTATCATTATGTGATTGATAATGATATGAAGTTATGAACGCAAACAAAGCCAATGTGTCACTGTTCTTGTCAAATGTCATCTAATTGGCCAATTAGCTTTTGAGCTAAATTAATTAGCAGATAGACAAATGAAAATGAACACAATTTTATCCATCCCATGAAGCCGTCTTATCACTTTTCTATTTACATTTTCATTTTAATCATCGCTATGATTTTGAAACCCACATACTATACAATATTACGGTTAATCATTATAGTTTGCAACAAATAGCATTAAAATTACAATTTTGGCGATGGAAAATTTTCTATAATTAGAAATAGACTATCAATTATCAAATATTTTATAGGTTCCAATAAATATTAATAGTAAAAGAATATTTAAGTATGATTAAAGTTGGTTTCGTCACAAATTTGACTCGTGACTCAAAGTTATTTTGATTTATAATTTGGTGAAAATGATTTTAATGAAATTAATTTTAAATAATTGAATGTGATTAAAAATGTATATTTAAATAATTTAAATTAAATGTTTATATAAATATTTTTTATTAAAAGGTGCAATAATAATTTCTAACCTTAAAATAAATAAATAGATAAATAGAGACTTAATGAATCAACTCTAATTGATAAGGATTAATTCGTAAAAGCAAGTTTTTTTTTTTTTGCTATATATAATTTTGGACTAACTGCGCCAAATTAACATTTTCACCTATGCTGATTTTAATTGTCATCTGAAACTCAGAATTCGTGCTTAGAGTTTGTCCCGTGTTCAGTCTGGAACTCAGAATTCGTGCTAGGTCTTTTTAGCTTTCATGAATTTTCTTCCCTTCTTTATATATTACCCCATAAACGGCTAAACACCTAAACGCAACAATTCAGTCAGAGGTGGAGGTAATACCGATTGACATGGTATGTCACAATCTTTCTAATTTTAGAATTTTTAATATATACTTTTATAGTTTTTTTGTTTAGTTAATAATTTCTATAAATTAAATTAAATGTGTATATTTTTTTTAATTATTGAATAGTTGCACGCAAATAGTTATGATCATACATAATTTACTTACATAAATACAAATAACCCTTAAAGATAAATAAAGAAATTCGAATTTATTTTATGTTATATATATCTGACGTCCATGGTGTAATTTCACTCGAAGCTTGAAGCATAAGCACAAAAGCCATTTCCCTGGGATATAGGAGTCAAAACGCAAGGCTTCTATTCCGTGCTATGCAGCTTAATTAAAATCCACACAAGTGTCCTTGCCCTGTTATGTTGAAAAGAAAATATCTTAATACCTTCATTTATAATTATGCACTTGCCATAGTTTACTTTTCTTTTCTGTTTTGTTTGTCTAATCTTTCCAGTTTTTAGAAATTATTTTAGGTTTCAAACTCTTTGCTACTCGGAACAATTCATATTTTCTAATTTGTCAATGTACATTATTGATTAACGCTTTCGGGAGATATATTTTTATATTAACAACACCTTTTTGTTTGTGTGCGCACCCCCTTTTCGTCTTGGCTATCGGTCCACAGACCACAGTAGATCTTCATATATTGGGTATTATTATTTGGGCCTTTTTCAAAACTGACACAACGATTCATCGAATAATGTAATTCGCTTTTATAAAGTATTTATTAATTTGGGATTGTTTTAAAACATAATATTAAAGTGAAGTGGTTAAATTTATCAAAAAAAAAAAAAAGTGAAGTGGTCAATAATAAAAAATACTAGTCAGATTGAGTTATTCAGTACCATGTCAGCAGTCAACGGTAAAAAATGCTAGTCAAATTAGAATATTCGAAGTCATGTTAGCTTCTTTATTTTTTTAAAAAGTTAGCTAAAAATGCCACATGTTGTCCACGTGAAATATCCCAGTGACAGTAGCGTTTTTAGAAAAAGCTATTGCCACTAAGATATTGCATGTGGACAACACGTGGCATTAGTAGTTGACATGTGTATGAAAACGCTATCACCAATAGTATTTTTAATTTTATTTTTTTTAATAATTGACAAAATCTGAAGTGATTGGATGCATACAATGTACCAAAACGTTATCACCAATAGCATTTTTCATTTTAATTTATACACTGTGCGCATTTAATCACTTCAGGTTTTTTCAATTATTAAAAAAAAAATTAAAAACAATATTGGTGATAGCGTTTTGTACACATGTAACATATGATGATAGTGTGGAATTTAGCCTCCAACTTGAATAATGGCATATTGAAGTCCCTTTTTCCTTTCTCTTAAAATTATAAGACAAATATTTATAATCAATTAAATAAATAAGTAGAATTATGTAAGTATCTCAAATTTAGGAGGAAATTCAAAGATAAATTTCAAAAAATAAAAATTGGATATTAGATTATAATTACTAATTAGTGGCTGGAATTTGAGACAGAAAAAAATTTAGAAGGTAATTATAACAAAAATATGTAGAGAAAAAATCTTAATAGCATAAAAGAAAAGTTTAAAAATAATTAATAATTTGGGAATTTTTAAAAATATATAAAATTAAGTGTTAAATAACAATGAAGTCTAGTGACTCAAAAAAAGGGGAGGGGAGAGGGGGAAGTACCTTAAATGATGTCCTTACATTCAAGAATAAATACTTAAATTTATAATGAAGGAATTGATCATTAAAGGTGTAAGTTTTAGTTACATTCATCCTTATATACATCATGCATAGGAGTTGCTTGCTTCAACCATGGTAAATCCTAGTTAAAGGGAAATTCAATAACAATGGTAATCGATTTCTTGTATTTTGAAAATTCAAGAAAGTGCAATATAGTCTTTTTTGCAAGCCCTATGCTGAGATACTAACGGTTAGGTATATCGATTTGCCTCTGTTAATATAGTCTTTTTATCTAACAATTTAAATTGTAAATATAGAAATAACAAGTCTATATTTACAATATATGTATCATACTAATATATAATTTTATCGGAATAAAAAATAAAAAATATAACCAATACATTATATTTATAATTATACTATCAATTTAAATTCACAATGTCTATATTAAATTGTAAATATAGATATAACAAGTCTATATTTACAATATAATGTATCATACTAATATATAATTTTATCGGAATAAAAAATTAATATATATGATCAATACATTGTATTTATAATTATACTATTAAGTTAACTTCGCAATGTCTGTCTATATTAGTGATTTAATTTTCGTCAAACAAAAACTATAACGATGGAAGTAATCTTAATGCTTAATTTTTTTCATTAGTGTATGACAATTTTTTTTCTTTCAACTGATTTGTTATTTATCCTCTCCAAAAACTTTATGCTTCTCTGTATTTTTTATAACACTAATTTAAACTTGATTCATTACTAATTTATGATCATACTTAATCAGTCCACACCATTCTTACATTTTTCAAGTATTTAATTTTGAAATGAGTTGAAAACGAGTTCGTGGTTCATTAATTAATATATACATATTGTCAACAATAATTGAGTTTATTAAAGCCGTCTCTTAAAGAAAAAAAAAAAAAAAAAGGTAATCCAACTTGACTCAAATGTATATATGAGCAATTTATAGTACACACAAAGTATTTACTCATATAAACAAAAAAAATGTATAAAAGCTATACCGTGCAGCCGTGCAGGGAACATTTGTTGATAGAGTGAGCATATATTACCCTTGTTTATTTATTCTCCACCGCATAAGTAGTAATACATATGAATTCCACCCTTTAATTTAAATCATTAAACTAGTTAGAAAGTAGTCTCTTATAAATTATCAGTGAAAATATCCACCACCAAAATTATCTTAGTAATTATAACACTAACTTTTTTATTTCTTTCTATCACATCAATTATCTTATCTCATAAATTTTTCCCTCTTTATTATATCAAAAATTGTGTAAAAATATTATACAAATACAATTTTTCTTTTACTGTCTCTAACTTGCAGCAGGATTGGTGCAAGGTATATATATAAAGAGGAAAAATGCTAACAAACACACTCTTTTTTATTGGTTGAAATTAATTAAAAATTACAAAAACTTGTGAGTCTCACATCTTATTTAATAACTCTCTTTCATGATTTTGTAGTTTTTAATAAATTTCAGTCAATAATAAAATGAGTGTTAGGAATAGTATATCAGAGAGTATGTTGCTAGCATTACTCATATAAATAGAGAAGTATTATTAAGTATTAATACTCTTTTTAACACACTATTTATTATTAGCTAAAATTTATTAAAAATCACAAATTTTAATAAGTCTCACTCTTAAATCAAGAAAAACTCATTAAATGAAAAATGAAACTTATTAAAATTTGTGATTTTCAATAAATTTTAACTAATAATAGAGAGAATATTACTAACACTCCTCATATAAAAAGTATGCCAAATAAGTATTAAAAAAAAAACCCGCAAAAACTAAAAACAAACAGGAGTCGCTAGCGCAAAACACAAGTGAGCCGGTGCTAAATCGACGTTTCGGGCCTAAAAATTTCTGTGCAGAAAAGTAACAAGGAATATTCCCAACTAAGCAATGGTCCTGTGACTCCTAATTGGAAGGTCTTTAAAGATGAGAAAGATCAATTCGTATGAATTATTGATCACCTGGCCTTAATTAAAGGTACGATTGAGATAATGCAAAACCACCAACACAGTACAACTATAATCAATGCGTAAAATAGTCTTCGATATTTAATGAAGGGCTGGAATTGTTTGGCCAAGCACAGGGCATGCATGCAAATAGGTTCTATGATTGAAATGTTAACAGCTGTACGTACGTCTTTCTCAACACATCAAGTCCCTTTATCAAACAACTGCCTGATGCACACCCTATAAAGTTTTCTGGTTGTCCAGTAAGAAATATTGGAGCTATATATAAAACCAGAAAGGACCACGTTATTAAATATTGATACAATATAAAAGTTCAAGGGTCAATTAATCATATATTAATTATGATATTCGAAGTTTCACTACAAGAAAAAAATGTGAATTAGCGTCGGTCAAAAATCAACATTAACTAACAAAAGCCGGTGTGAAATGTAATTAGTGTTGGCTTTGTGTTGCTCCATAGCTGATGCTAAAACTGTCAAAGATGGTTGTTGGGCTGTCCTCTTGCGCCTGGTGATATCTGGTTGGTCAGTCTCTATGGGCTGGATATCAAGGTGGGGGTCTGATTTCCACTCAGGACTTAGCTGAAGTAGTGGGCCTTCACTCTAACCCTATGGAGGGGCCTGCTATTCCCAACCCAATTTTTGTTCTTTTCACTCCAAAATTTGTTTGTTAATTTATTTTTTTTTTAAATATCTCTTAACAGAAATGCATTTATGCTGTGTATTGTACACAACGGAAACGCGTTTCCATTGTATTAGGGGGTGCGCCCTCTATACACAACAAAAACATGTTTCTGCTGTGCACAATACACAGCAAAAATGCATTTTCGTTGTGTATGGAATTCTACACACAACGATATAAGTTATTATTTTTAATAAATGTTGAATTAATTATAATGCAAATTATGATACTATTAAAAATGGTAATTTACATCATAATTAATTCAATTACTATTAAAAAAGATAATTTACATCATATTCAATTCAATTATTATTAAAAATGATAACTTGTATCGTATATTTTTTAAAATTATATCATAATTAATTTGATTACTATTAAAAAGGAAATTTTGCATCATAATTATTTTGATTACTATTAAATATGGTAAATTGTATTGTAATTAATTTAATTTGAATTAAAAAAGATAATTTGTATCATAATTGATTTTATTAATATTAAAAAAGGTAAATTATATCATAATTAATATTTAAATTATTGTTTCAAAAAATTAACCCAACGAAAATGTTTTTTCGTTGTATATCAAATTCAATACATAATGAAAACGTGTTTTCATTGTATATTGTGTACAACAACATGTTTCCATTGATAAAATAGGGGTGGGAAGAAGAGAGAGAGAGTAAAAAAGAATGGGGGCAAAATGAATATTTTACATTTTTTTGTAAAAGTTAGAGGTGAAAAAAAAAGGTGAGAATAACAAAACCCCTGTTGTGGGGGCTTGTCGAGGACAATTAGGTCAGTAGGCCAAGCTCATGTAATGTCCGACCAATATCTCTACGAGAGTAGATGGGAATTTACTGAGTGGTGCTTGGGCTCGGGAGGTACGGGTATGAATTGAAAAGGAAATATGGAGGATGGTGCTCTGTTGTGAGATTTCCTATTAGGAGGTTTATTCTATGTTGAAATTTAATTGTTATGAGCTTTCAATTACTTGATTATGTATGAGCATTTAGCCTTTGTTTGGTAGAGAGGAGATAAATAGATAGGTAAGAAATAAGTTAAAAGGTGAGAAATAGATAAGAAATAATTTGAAATTTTAGGTTGTTTGGTAGGAGAGAAATAGATGATGTACCTACCCCGATCCGTCCAAATAACAGAAGATGGACAACCAACCTAATCGATCACCTACCTAGCCGAGCAAGCTAAGGATGGCCAATTGGCCTAATCGATCAGCCATCTTGGCACTCGTCCTGAAAGCAACTGACCAAACCTCTTCCAGGAATCATAAATTAGGAAAGTAGGAAACTAACCTAATAACGGAAACCAGGAGATAAATCCAGGATTGAAGGCGAAGATCCTTCGCGACATAAGTAATTGACATCTGACATTAAAAGGAGGACAGGTGCACACTCTCTAACCTAATTTGAATCTAATACTAAAGAAAAAAACCCCTGCTAATCCTGGGGCCTCCCTTGACTTGAGCGTCGGAGTGTCTTTGCAGATACCCATACCACCTTGCGGGACAGTAGATCACCTATCAAAGAAGAAGAGCACTTCCTTGGGAGGCGAAGAACAAAGAGGAACCACTTTTGGTAAGAACAATTAGCACCCACTATGGGGCGAGGTAAAATTATTCCTTGACCACTGTACGACGAAGATGGTGAGAACTAGGAGCGTGACGGCGGATGACCATGGCCGCAGCGCAGAGCCATCCCTGGACCCCCTGATCCACGTCCTGCACTAGGAGATAGCGTACATGCGAAGAAAAAATGAGGAGGAGATAGAGAGGCTGCAAAAGGAAAATGCAAAAATACGCCAACAATTGGAGAAAGAAAGCCAGCGAGTGCGGACTGTTTGTGAACAAACAAGAGAATCGGAGCACCCCACAAACCAGCAATCTCGAGCAAAAACTAGTTGATAGCCTGGGGTCCACTCAAAGGCACAGGCAAAATCGCGACCCAGGACTCTGGCCGAATCGCGCCTTCCACCGACGAGTAGGCCAGTTCGGAGGCACCCTTTTATAGACGGCATTATGGAGACTTTTTTACCCCCGAGCTGGAAGAATTTGAACCTAGACCGCTATGATGGAACGACCGATCCCAACGAGCACATCGACGCGTACACAACTCAGGTAAACTTAATCACAAACGATGATGCTATTCTATGCCGGGTATTCTTGACCTTTCTTAAGGGGGAGGCTTTAAGCTGGTATACTCGGCTACCACTGAACTTGATTAATTCCTTTGCTACTCTCGTTGCGAGGTTTGGGGCGCAGTATGCAACAAGCAGACTGCATCACCTCACGTCAGTCGCCTTGGTGAACCTCAGGCAGAAGGATGATGAACCTTTGCGGGCATTTATGGAAAGGTTCGCAACGATATTGGTTAAAGATCCGAGACCTGAACCCAGAGGTAGCGTTGCATTCCATGATCATGGCCTAAAGCCCGGACCCTTCTCCAACAGTCTTTACAAGAAACCCCCGTCAGATATAGATGAACTCAGGGCTCGAGCAACAAGTTACATACAAATGGAGGAAATGGCCGAGTACAGAGATCAGGTCCGGGCAGGGATGTCAAAGAGAACTACAATCGCGAGAAGCCTCGGTCGGTTGGGAAAAGAAGAAAAAAATGGAGCGGAACACCCACGGCACGAAGTACAACCATTATTCCCCACTTACTGATAGTAGAGCCTGCATCATGGAAGAAGCCTGTAGCACGGAATTACTACGGCTACCGCCTAAAAGTCGTTCTCCAGAAGGGGCGGATCGAACTAAACATTGCTGATACCATGGAAATTACGGACACTCGACGGAGGAATGTTGGACCCTCCGTGACAAAATCGAGGAACTCATTCAAGCTGGGCACTTGCGGAACCGCATCCAGAGGAGCCAAGTTAGTCAGGACGGAGGTCGACGAGACAATAAACATCGAGGTGGTAGGGAAAAGCAGGCAGAGCCCTAGCTTGCAAAGGAAGATGGCCAGCAAAAGCCTTCCCCCACCCCTGAGAGGACAAACACTAGCTTAAGAGGAGTCATCAATACCATAGCCGAAGGGTTTGCAAGGGGAGGATTCAGCTCCTTCGCCAGGAAACATCACTTGAGAATGGTACGGTCGATTAATACAGTGGCCAAGGCCTTGAAGACCCACCCCCAAATAACGTTTACAAATGTCGACTTTAGGGGGGTAGATCCCGAACACGACGACCCGGTCGTCATTACGGTGGAAGTCGCCAACTTAACGGTCCGAAAAACGTTGATCGACCAAGGAAGTTCAACCAATATCATGTACGTGGACACCTTTCGAAAGTTGGAAATCCTGAAGCACTTGATTTAGCCATACCTGGAGCAGCTAGTAGGATTTGCGAGAGAACGAGTAGACACTCGCGGGTATATCAACCTATTAACTACTTTTGGAGATGAAAATGCCTCCCGAACTGTTATGGTAAGATACTTGTTGGTGAAAGCGGACACTTGTTACAATATTCTGATCAGTCGGCCTGCCCTCAACCAGCTTGGCGCCATAGTGTCGACCCTCCACCTAGCGATGAAGTTCCCTACGGTGACTGGGCAGATAGTAACAATCAATGCAGATCAAAAAATGGCTCGCGAATGCTATGCAGAGAGTTTGAAGGTAAGAAGAGACCCAGGCCGTAAGGTCGGCCCGTATGCACGACGCACCCTCTCATACCCAACGAGTCGGTCGAACTTGACCTTTGGGTTGAAGAGCCGAGAACGGAACCCAACGAGGACTTGCGGAAGTTTCAGCTAAATAACCACCCAGATCGATGTACACGAGTTAGTGTTAACTTGTCGGAGGGAGTGTTGGCCAAAATTACTGACGTCCTTAACAATAATGTAGACCTATTCGCATGGACGACGACCGACATGCCCGAGATTAATCCCACTTTTCATTGCCATAAACTCGTCGCGTGTTTGGAGGCGCGACCAATGGCTCAATGAAAAAGGAAGATGGGAGAAGAGAGGAGACAAGTGGTGGCAAGGGAGACATCAAAATTAGTGGAAGCTGGGTTCGTCAAAGAAGTAGAATACCCGACATGGCTAGCCAATATAGTATTGGTGAAGAAGGGGAACGGTAAATGGCGAATGTGCATAGACTACACTGACCTCAATAAAGCTTGCCCCAAGGATGCTTATCCTTTGCCGAGCATTGACCAGTTGGTTGACGGTGCTTCAGGGTGCAAGCTCTTGAGCTTTCTAGATGTTTACTCGGGGTACAACCAAATTCCAATGTTTCAGCCAGATAAGGAAAAGACAGCATTCATGACGAATGGATTGAACTATTGCTATACGGTAATGCCATTTAGCTTGAAAAATGTAGGAGCTACCTACCAGCGCTTGATGGATAAGGTTTTCGTGGAATAGATAGGCCAAAACTTGGAGATGTACGTGGGTGATATGGTGGTGAAATCAGGGGATGCGGAGAAGCACGCTGAAGATTTGGGAGAAGTATTTAGTCAAGTTAGGCAGTACCACATGAGGCTGAATCCAGAAAAATGTATATTTGGGGTTCAAGGAGGGAAATTCTTGGGCTTCATGCTGACTCATAGAGGAATTGAAGCTAATCCCGACAAATGCCAGGCCCTGATAGAGATGAGAAGTCCCCAGAATATCAAGGAAGTGCAAAGGCTAACCGAAAGATTAGCCTCCCTTTCGTGCTTCCTTCTCAGGGGGGCCGAGAAAGCGTGCCCCTTCTTCGGCCTCCTGAAAAAACCAAAAGCGTTTCACTGGGATGAGGAATGCGAGTTAGCGTTCAGAAAACTCAAGATATTCCTAGCAACCCCACCCATTATAACACGACCAATCCTAGGACAGGACTTGCTGATTTACTCTGCAATATCTGATCAGCCGTCAGCTTAGTCATCGTGCAGGAGATAAGGGGCCAACAAGTTTCGATATACTACACTAGTCACGTGTTACAAGGGACGGAGATCCGATATCAAGTCATTGAGAAGCTGGCTTTAGCATTGGTAGTGGCAGCCCGAAGACTACGACCGTACTTCCAGAGCCACCAAATGGTGGTAAAAACCGATCACCCCATTCGGTAGGTGCTGAGAAAACCAAAGCTAGCAGGAAGAATGATAGCATGGTCGGTCGAATTGTCTGAATTTGGATTAAAATACGAAGCAAGAGGCCCGATTAAAGCACAATGCCTTGCCAACTTTATAGTTGAACTATCGTCGCTGGCAGAACCCACTTCGGCACAATAACTCTGTACGTGGATGGGTCATCGAACCAACACAAAGGGGGAGTTGGCATCATTCTTAAGGGGCCTGGAGAGGTTGGGTTAGAATAGTCCTTGAAGTTTGACTTTCGAGCCTCCAATAACTAAGCAGAGTATGAGGCATTTATCACAGGGCTAAAGTTAGCAAGAAAAATCGAGGCCAACAAAATTAATTGCAAAAGTGACTCCAAGTTGGTAATAGGTTAAGTGTCCGATGCGTTCCAGATTAAGGATACCTAACTCCTGAAGTACTACCATAGTGTTGTACAAATGACAGCTGGTCTCGAAGAATTCAAAATAGAATATATTCCAAGGGAGGAAAATGGGAGAGTCAACCTCTTATCGAAACTGGCCACAAGCACTAGGAAAATAAGGCAACAACGAACAATCATACAGGAAACCGTGATGAAACCCAGTATGGAGGAGATCCTGAGCGTGGCGAAAGATGAAAGCAGGTGGATGGTCCCTATCAGGAACTACCTCCCAACTAGCGAGTTGCCGGCAGACAGAAACGCAAGAAAGAGGATCCGGCAAAAGGCCAGCTACTATGTCATTGACGGAGCAAACTTGTACAAAAGGGGATTCCACGCCCCGTTACTTAAATGCTTGGAATCTGACCAAGTCGAATATGTCATGAGAGAAATCCATCAATGCATTTGCGGCATGCACACTGAAGGGCGAGCCATGGTAGCTCGTGTCATCCAGGCTGGATATTATTAGCTGACTATCCAAACTTACTGTGTCGAATACTCGAGAAGGTGTCAAGAATGCCAGAGATTCAGAAATTTTTCTAGCGCACCCACACAGGAGTTACACTCGATTTTATTCCCTTGGCCCTTTACTATGTGGGGCCTAGACATACTTGGACCGTTCCCTGTTGCTAAGGGACAAGTGAGGTTCCTATTGGTGGGAATCAAATACTTCACCAAATGGATAGAAGCCAATCCTTTGGCTCGGATAACGGCCGCGAACGTGCAGAAGTTTGTGTGGAAGCACGTCATTTGTCGGTTTGGAATGCCGTATACCATCATCACAGACAACGGACGCCAATTTATAGATAGATCACTCACAGAATTTTATAGAGGCCTCGAGATTCAGCACCAGACCACTTCGGTCGAACACCCGCAAACTAATGGGCAGGCTGAGGCGGTGAACAAAGTAATCTTGGGAGAATTAAGGAAGCGAGTGGGAAAGGCAAAGGGAAGTTTGCCTGAAGAACTGCTCGGTATCCTTTGGGCTTATCATTTTACACCGCAATCAACAACCCGGGAGACTCCTTTCAGATTGGTCTACGGAATCAACGCCATGATTCCGGTGGAGTTGGGGGAACCGTCCTTACGCCGCACAGTGTTCGACCCCAAAAGAAACGGCGAAGCGCTCAAGGTGGAGTTAGAAATAGCGGAAGAACTAGGGGAGAAGGCCAGGATACAAGAAGAAGCGGGAAAGCGAAGGGTTGCTTGCAGGTACAACAAGAAAGTGAAGCCAAGAGACTTCGAACCTAGTGACTTGGTGTGGAGAAAAAGGGGGGAAGCACGGAAAGAAGTCGAAGAAGGAAAGCTAGCTGCCAAATGGGAAGGGCCGCTGAGAGTGGTTGAGCGACTAGGGAGTGGAGCCTACCGGTTGGAGCAACTCACAGGCAAAGAAGTCTCGCGCACGTGGAATGCTACTCACTTAAAGATTTATTTTAGTTGATAAAATGAAATGACGATGTACTCTTTTTCCTACCCCGGTTTTTTGTACCAAAATGGGTTTTTGCCGGGGGAGGTTTTAATGAGGCACGTCAATATTAAGCAATAAAGTTATTTCGTATTCATCTTGTTATTTCTCTCAATCTAAGCCGACCCATCGTGCTCGAAGACTTGACAAGTTTCGACCTCCTGAAACCTGACCAAGCCGACCCACCGTGCTCGAAGACCTGGTGGGTCTCGATCCAAAAAGCCAAACCAAGTTGACCTAACGATTATTGATTCACTCGAGTTGATGCGCTGAATTAAAATAGTAGTAATCTAAGATAACTAAATAACGGAAAATAACTGGCATTTTTATAAACATGGAACTTGGTACATATAAAGCTCCGAACACAGAGACTGAATATAACATAGGTATCCTAAAGCCTAAAAGTCATGGGGAAAGCATTCCAACTTCAATAAGCATAGAGCACCAAAGCTCATACGACATCATCATTGTCATCGATCTGCTCAGCCTTTACACCTCCCTGCACCTCTTCCTCCTTGTGGTTGGAAAGATCAACCACATCAACCAACACCCCCTCCTTAACATCTTTTTCTACGTCAAACACGGAGGTGTTAGCTCTGGGGTGGAAGTGTGAAAACTGTCGCAATGCTTTCTGAGAACCCCCGGTGTGCTCCTCCATTATAGACCCTTTGGCTTCCTCTAGATTGGCTTTAAGGCGCTTCATTTGAGCAAGTGCTCCCAACCGACTCGATTCTGCCTCAGAAAGCCTAACTTTGATAAGTCCCAGTTCTTCCTCCAAGGTAACCGCGAACTCTTCAGCTTAGATGGCCCAGCTCATTAGAGTCTCATTACAGGCCTTGGCATCCTTCAAGTCAACCTCCAAAGCCTCAACCGCTCTCCTCGCTTTAGCAGCCTCCAGAAGCAGTGTCTTGTTAGCACTAGAAGCTTCGGCCAGCCCGATCCTCGCCTCTTAGACAGCGGCCTCTAACCTTTGGACCTTGGCTTCCTTTGACCTCAATAATTGGGAAGAAGCACGAGGCACTCTCCAGTTTCGCCCCCAAAATTGGGCGATCGCCCAAGAGTGAGCTTGGAAAATAGATAACGCCTCCAAACCTGCATAGGGGACTGGCCTCTCTAAAAGCTCGACGGTCAACCTCTGATAGGGAGCCGAGGCCCAGCACCATGGTGGGGTCGAAATTCTAACCCCAAAGGGACTCGAGACGCTCAGCAGCAACAAAAAATGTCAGGTGGACGTCGGCGGATGAAAAGTCTTCGATTAGCGCAGGCGTAGGAGCCATCCTTAGGCGCTTGGCAGGGGGGCTATTCGAGGGGGCCGCTGTGACGAAAAACTCTGGAGGCGGAGCTGTCGGGGTACGACTGGAGACTTGCGCCATCAGAAGGGCGTGCGGCACAAGGGAAGCAGAAGCAATACCCGCTTCGACCCTCTTAGCTTTCTCCGCCCGCTCGACGCGAAGCTTGGCAAAGTTGAAGCGTCCCATTATCCCTGCGAAAGGAGCAAAGAAAAATAAGAAGCAGCAAGTGAATATCAAACAAAGATAAAAAGAACTAACGCTTTATGTCCCTCAATGGCTTCTTCGAATTAATAAGCCCTAGCACAGCTCGACATGGGAGTAGTCGAGAAAGTTTGTGTAAGCCGACCATGTCGTCTTGATTGGACTTGGACATGTCTTGTACTCTCCAAACAGTGTGCTTGTCTGGATCCCTTGTCTAGTAGAAAGGGAACCTCAGGTGACCACGGCCGTCGAAGAAGTTGCTTATTCTGGTCGGACTCGGTTTGGCCCGAAAGAACCCCCCTTGAAATCCTTGTACGAGGAAGTGAAGGCAGTAAAAAGGGAAATACCTCTAACACCTGATAATGATACCCAACCACCCCTCTTCCTCTCCTTTGCTGCATAATGATGAAGGAATTTCTAAGCGGTCGGCACCATAAACAGCAAGTTGTAAAGGACTCGGAAAGCAGTCATCGCCGCCCAACCGTTGGGATGGAGTTGGGTGGGTGCCACATTCAAAGCCTTTAGGACTTCGACCTCAAATCCATCGAAAGCCATGGAGACCCCGAGGTTTCGGAAGAATGTTTCGTATACGTATGTAAAGACCGGTCATCTCGCCGAAGCTGAAAGGTACACGTGCTCATTGGAATCACACGGTTCCGCTATAACTTCACCCTCGTGGTCAGAGATCACAAAAAGTGATGGCCTTCATCAGATCAGCGATGGCAGAAGCTGACTGGAACTTTGAATAGTAAACACCAACCTCACCAGAAACCCACTCATATCTAGGACGGGTGACAGGAGGAAAAACCTCTTTTACCCCCCTTTTACATCGCATCACCAGTGGCTGCTCAAATGTCCCCTCTGATGAGTTGTCCGCCGTCGGGGGCGCCACAAAACGTTCGGCCATGGAAACGTCCGGACGAACTATGCTGCTTGCGAGTACACGCAGGGGATGGGAATCGTTGTCAGACCTGTCCAAATAGGAGGAATGCATAGACTGGCCGGACGTTTGAGAGCCGCCGTCGATAGGCTCGATTTCCAGCAAAAGCATTACTCCAGGCTCAGAGTTGGGAGAACCCCCAGATTCGTCACTTGAAGCCATTGAGGGAGAAGAAAGCTAGAAGTAAGGGGTGGTACCTGCGAGGTTTCCAGAACAGAAAGAAAAGGAGATGACTGCAACCACCACGGAGAACGCTCTGGCACGACCGAAGCAGAAGGAAAGAGAGGCACAATGGGAAGAGACGAGTAAAAGGGGAAGAAAGCACGGGAAGAAGCGTTTGCTACTCCCTGTTATAGGGTTGGGAGGTGGTATACGGCCCAAAGGCCTGCGATTCTCCCGCCATCAGATCTTGTACCACCCTCAACGAGCCAACGGCTTAGATGAAGTGACGGTTGGGGTTTTTAGGTCATCATCAGCAAGAAGTCTTGTCAACAGCCAAGCATTGAATGCACGCGAAAGCATGCGCAACAGTTCCTAAGGGGAGACGTGACCTTTAGAGTTCCCAATGTTTCGATACCCTACCAGATAAAACGATTAGATAAAGGCCTGAGTGGATCGAACAAACCACCTCAGCAGCAAACTAGCTTTAGAAGTCCATCCGAACTAAGTCTCACGTGGTCAACTTCTCCACGTGTGTCGAAGCTCGGGGGGTGGTGTACTACCCTGATCCGTCTGAATAACCAACACCCCGATCCGTCCAAATAACAAAAGACGAACAACCAACCTAACCAATCACCTACCTAGCCGAGCAAGCTAAGGATGGCCAATCGGCCTAATCAATTGGCCATCTTGGCACTCGTCCTGAAAGCAGCTGACCAAACCCCCTTCGGGAATCATAAATCAAGAAAGTAGGAAACTAACCTAATAACGGAAACCAGGAGATAAATCCAGGATTGAAGGCGAAGATCCTTCGCGACATAGGTAATAAACATCTGACATTAAAAAAAGGACAGGTGCACACTCTTTAACCCTGATCTGAATCCAATACTAAAGAAAAAACCCCTGCTAATTCTGGGGCCTCCCCTGACTTGAGCGTTGGAGTGTCTTTGCAGGTACCCCCCACCACCTCGCGGGAGACCAGATCACCTATCGGAGAAGAAGAGCAGTGCCTTGGGAGGCAGAGAACAAGGAGGAACCACTTTTGGTAAGAATAGATGAGAAATAAAAGATAGAGAAGTGAATGAAAGTAGGTGAAAAATAGAGTGAAAATAAGTAGTGGGACCCACCAAAAAATTTAAAAATTTCTCACTTGTTTCCACTCAACCAAACTACCTAAATTTTTTAAAATTCAAAATTTCTCCTCCTCTCTTCTCTTGGTGCCTTACTGGTGTCGTTTGAAGTTGAAGATTTGCAACGGGGCTTATTGACTAAAGTGAGTCAGTTTTACAAACTATTTACCAAAGTAAAGTTGTTTTGAAACATATTACCAAAGTAGGATAGTCAACGCTATAAAACACTAGTCAAACTAGCGTTTTCAATTCCACGTTAGCATTTTTAATATTTTTTTAATTTAATTGCAAAAAGGGAAAAACACTACTGCCACTGAGGTATCCCACGTGGCAGCAACCTGACACACAATTGACAAAGTTGGTGGACACGTGTGCAACACGCTAGTACTACTAGCGTTTTTGCTTTTTTTAAAACAAGAAAAAGGTGACATGTGTAGAATATGCTAGTACTACTAGTGTTTTCGCCTTTTAGTTTTTTTTTTTTGAAAAATGAAAAATGCAAGTTTTTAAATTTTTTTTAATTTTTTTAAAATCTAGAAAACGCTAAGAGTACTAGCATTTTCGCTTTTAAATTTTTATATATTCATTTTTAAAATTTGGAAAACGCTATTATTTTTTATAAACAGAGAACTCAAGTTTTTAAATATATATTTTTTAAAAACTATCGTTTTTCGTTTAAAAAATAATATTTAAAGCGAAAACGCTAGTACGACTTGAGTTTTCCAAATTTAAAAAAAATAAATAAAAGTTTAAAAACTATTTTTTTTGTTTTCCAGATTTTATTCCAATTTCAATGCTAGCAATAGCATTAGTTTGTGTGGTTCCTGTGGGGGGTATTTAATATTCCAATTAGTAAAAGAAAGAGTGATTTAACTTGTTGAGGGTGAGGTGTGTGGTCTCGTCTCGTCTTGTAGGGCAGTGCCATGAAATACGAATAATGGTAATTGCTATCGCTTTAAAAAAAATAAATAAAAATTAAAAAACTTGCGTTTTTTGTTTTTCAAAAAAATAATAATTAAAAAGGTAAAAACGCTAATAATATTAGCATATTCTACACGTGTCACCTTTTTCTTGTTTTTAAAAAAGTGAAAAGTGAAAACGCTAGTAATACTAGCGTGTTGCACACTTGTCCACCAGCTCTGTCAATTGTGTGCCAGGTGGTTGCCACGCGGGATACCCCAGTGGCAGTAGCGTTTTCAGCTACTAGAGTATCTCACATAGCAGCCACCTAACTCTTTCTGCAGTTAAATCAAAAAAATATAAAAAATGCGTATGTTGAAAATGTTAGTTTGATTGGCATTTTTTAGCGTTGACCACCTTATTTTAGTAATATATTTTAAAACAATCCTACTTTGATAAATAGTTTGTAAAATTAACCCACTTTGATCAATCAGCCTTTGCAACGGACATGCTAGAAGCAGTCATGCAGTAGTTGTGTTCGGACACTGGGCTTCGCGAAATTGGGCTTCAAAAAAACTCTTACAACAAAGTCTCCCCAAAGTAAACAATCTAATAACCACCGAAAAGACTACTGAAGCCCAAACCGTGGCACACTCTTGGGTTACTGGCAGCTATAAGAAGACTTAAACAAATTAATATGGATCATTAGGTCTAATAAATTCTACCAAAATTAAATAAAATAACAAGCACTTAACAGACCCTTAAAACTAAGGCCCAAAACGTGTAATACATTGGGCTGGACTGAAATACATTATTCTAAAACAAAATTTTAATTAAAACTGTAATAAGAAGATAATAGTAATAATTATGTTATATATAAAATAAAATAAATAATAAGGTAATTAGATATATAAATTAAAGTAATAATAACAACAACAATGAAATAACAATAATAATGATACGCTCTTTTTTTTTTTTCACAAGGGCCCAACGTTCTAGGGCTAGCAAGTGCCATCATAATCCTAATTGATCAAAAACAATAACAAAGAAACTAAAATAGTAATAACATTGACACATAAAATGAAATATTATAAAATAAACACAGAAGATGGAGGCATGTTATTATTATTATTATTATTGTTATTATTATTATTTAATAATGATAAGCATACCCTTAATTGATCTTAATAAATCGAAGTAATAGGAACTGAATAGATGTGAGTCTTTTCGTAAAATTGAAAAAGATTAGGAATAGAATTAAATCAATTTTGGTTTAGCTTTACCATAGAATTTAATAAGGATTGGGAACAAAATTTGTAATGAGACTAAGCCATGTCATAAAATTTGATGAGATAGAAAAGTTTTAATTGTATAATAAATTATATCAAATAATTTAATGTAGATAAGAACATAGAGAGGGGTGAAATAGGATAAGGACAAAAGTAAAAGAAATCTGGTTTTTGTAATTATTGGACTACCACTCTAATATAAGCAAGAAAACACGTATTGTGAAAATAATAAATAAATAAACAAACAAATAAATAGGGGGGGGGTGCTAATCACACCACTACCTAATAAAGAAAAATTGTATAATCTAAATTTGAGGATGTCTCCTTCTGAAGCATGTTATAAGATAAGTGCATGAATTTAGATATATGCGTTTGATCATATGTCTAGAAATTGTAGATAAATTATTTTATTTGATTAATTAAACTAACTCAATTGAGATACAACTATAAAAGAATTATAAAGAGGTTATTTAAGTATATTAGATTTTAGTTTTTATTAAGCCTAAATAATAAGAATCAAGTTACTAAATAGAGAAATAAATTGTTGAGTTTTGTGATTCTATTGTGTAGGAAATGTTATGAATCACTTATCCATTTTGGAAGAAACAAACAAGTGGCAAAGACACAATCACATAGTTGTGGATGAGACTTGAAGTAAATAAACATTCAAAGCCTTTGACGACACCTAAAACAGGTGGGGAGGAAGAATCTTTCACTGAAAAGTAAGATAAGTACGACTTACGTGTTTCCAATGTTAGGGGAAGCCCAAAATCCTATGTGAGATATGATAATTGGGTGAATTATTCATCTAAATCCTCAAGCTAGGTAAAACTAGCTTAGTCTCACTAATTAAAACTATACTCTTTTACAGTATTATTAATTTGTTTGTGCACTTGCTTTATTATGAATTGACTCTTGATATTAAATTGAATTGTTTTATTATTGATTGATTGATGTTGTTGGATCATGGATGGGTCTCATTGAGTTTGTCACATGCATAGTGGTTGGTCCTTTAGATTATAGTTGGTACCAATGTAAGATATGAAATTATTAATGTTTGTCAAGTGAAATAATAGTAACATCTACTAATTACAAGTCATGAAACTAATATTAAGAATTTGACATTCTTAGTGAAATTCTTAAATGATAACAACTCTAATTATATCTGACTATAATTATACAATCATTGTCTACTACTAACAACAGCAAAAATTTGTTTGAGATACACATTTACTTCATGTAACCTAACCTCATATGTCAGAAACGAGTTTGGTCAAAATTTGAAATAGAATAAACTATGATTGCACCTACTATTGTGCTGCCTTGCAAGATATATAGCCAAGTCTTTAACTTTTCTTTCATAACTGTCAAGACACTTCTAAAAACTCTCAAGACTTTACCTTCAGCTTGATACGTACAACCAAGAGAGTCTAACGTGTTCAAAGAAATTAAATTATTGTAGAGTTCAGACATATACCTCACATCAGTTAATGATCTCACAATACCATCAATCATCTTGATTTGCATTAGACCTTTACCAACTATATGTTGGGAAAATCAATCCAAAGTTTTAAATATTAATCTAAATGAGTGAATTAAGATGTAATAAATTGAGAAATGAAAGGTTGTGAACATTGGTGTGTGTTTGTGTGATAATTTCTAATTAAGGTGACTTTTGGAGAACTCTACTACCATAATAAGAGAGTAAGTAAAGAGATGAAACAATTAAAGTCCATTAAATCACATTCATGAATGGAGTCATTCATCGCCACTGTAAATAGAGCTTTTTGAGATGAGAATAACTATCCAACCTAAGGAAGAGGTCATCACCCAAGTGAGAGGGGGTCGTGTAATGGAGAAAGTTTCTCAAGTTTGTTTTGAAAACTTATAATATGAGGGTTTTATCAAGTTTGTCTATAAAACAAGTAATCTTATCTGAAATATTAAATATTATTGAGATGTTCTGTAAGTGTAGGCAAGAGTTGCTGAATCATGTTAAATTTGTGTTTTTCACTATTTCTATTTGTGATGTTACTTGTGTGTTCTATCATTTGATTCTCATTGAACGTAAAAGAAATTTATTCGCAATAGTAGTACCAAAACTGATTGGTGTAGTCAACTAGTAATTTATAATAAAATCATCCTCATGCTTTAGAGTGTGCATGTGGTGAATAATAAAAAAATTAAATTATTTCTAAGCTATTGGAATTAAATATAGACAACTGATGCAAGAATTTCTGGTTTGGGAACCAACTACAGTTTTTTTAATGTTACTATGAAGATCATTTAAATGTCTTCAATCATTCTTTGAAGATTTAGTTCTTTAGGAACTATAATATAATTTTTTTATATAAATGACAACTGAGAAAAATTATAGACTTTTGTACCGTCCATTAAAAATGCTCAAGATATATTTCATTTGAGAATATGTCGAAATTAAAAAATAATATAAAAACTGTTTTTTATCAATAATATTCAACAATAAAATTTCAATGAATGAAATAGACATAAAAAGGAAAGAAATTGAATTATAAATTATATTAATAAAAATTAACAAATACATTACCCTTTTAAGAAAACCTTCATCTTGATCAAACTCATCATGTAGTTGGTAAAGACATACTTAAGAAGAAATGTGAATGATTTCATTACATCAATATAGACTTAGAGTAGATTAGACAAACATTTTCAACTAGTTTTTAACCGAAAGGCTTGTTTGATCATATTAATTGTATTTGACAATTTTATTTTATTTTTTGATATGTTACTTCAAGTAGAGTCTTAACTTTTAACTTCTTATATTTTATTTTTTTTATCCTTAAAATATTTGTTAAATTTACCTTTTTATCCTTTTACATAAGATACATTTTATTATTTTTTTGTTATTATTTTTTAAATATTTTTTACATTACACTATTTATTTTAATCATTACACTATTTACATTATTTATTTTATTGTTTTAGCATTATGCTTCAAAATATTGATAATCGATTAGAACGACAATACTTAAGTGTATCTTATTTTTTATTTTATTTTAAACTTAGTTGGAAATATTTTAAGATATGTTATAAGACTTATAGTAGAATGCACAAAATGAAAAAAAAATTGAAACTAAAAAATATAATTAAAATAATTTATATTTAAATGAAAATTTATAAGTGGGCAAAATTAATTTAAAAAACTAAAATTATAATTACTCAAAAATATTTTTTATCCGCAAAATAAAATTAAAATTTATATAAAAATATAACACAAACATGTATATTTTTATCATTTTATGTTTATTAGTTACTTCAACGGATAATTTTACTAAATACTTATAATTCAATAAACTAACTTCACCTTTTAGTTACCAAATATTTTTCAATTTCAACTAATTTTTTTAATTTTCATCTAACTTTCCAATTATTTTTGGCAGATAATCTTAATCATACTAATAACATGTTATGAAAATAATATATAAATAAAGGACAAATATATAAAGAGAGCTGGGAGAAGTGTTAAAACATGGAGAGAGAATATTTAGAAAAGATTCATGTTTTATTTCATTCACATAGAAAGTATTTTTATTAGTAAGCGAAAGAATCGTGATATAAGAGAAACTGAAAAATTATGATTCTATAATTATTTATAATATTCTTTTTGGGAGGATATATCTAGTAACAATGTCATTTTTATATAAGAGTAAGATGAATAGATTTTTATTATTAGATCTTATTATGAATGATAAAGATTAAAACACACAAGAGTTTTTTAAAGGTCGAAAGTTAGATGCAATTCATTAAGTATTGTAGGTATTGTATTCCAATTAAAATTGGAGTTTTACCTTAGGCACAGCTGGCCTTGGGCCAAGTTCAAAGGGGCAGTGGCCTAGGGCCCAAGGTTAGAAAGGCCCCAAACATTTAAAAAGTGTATATAATTATGTATTAAATTTTTTCTATATCATACTATATTATTTTTATAAATATATTGAAATTATTGTTTCATTTCATGTTTCTTTTTATTTAATTAAAATGTGACATGTGATTATAAAGTGTCACTCTTGTAGTTGTTAGTTGTTTCTAGATATGTTATATTAATAAATTTATGTTAAATGAATTTTCAGCTAACTGTGACATATCAACATATAATGATAATAGACTTAAAATATTTTTTTAACAAGATAAAAAACCCAAACCCAAACTCAGATTATAAAGAAATTTAAAATAAAAGTTAGTATATTAATAAAGAACAAAAATATCTGTAAGCTTTAATCTGAAATGATTATATTTTGTTAATGATAGACCACAAGGATGGATCTAGAGCATTTTTTTTCAGGTCAAATATAAACATTAAATTAAATTATAATTTTAAATTTAATATATTAAATTTAACCAACAACTAAAAAATTCATAATAATTGACCACATATCACGAATCAAAATTTTATAAATTAAACAAAAGATTCAATACTATAACATTGTAGAAGGAAAAAAACAGATTTAGTTTTTAAAATTCATGATAGCACTACTAATGATTATATTTAGATATTATGTTTAAAGTTTTAAAAGCATAATTGACATTCAAATTTTATTAAAGCAAAATTTAATTTTTTGACCTAAGAATAATAAGAATAATATATTCTTTGCTTCAAATAGTGAAATAATGTTCTTTTTTTTTTTATTAAGAAACATTTAGAAAAAAGAGAGATGCCTTAAAAAAATTATTGGAAATTACAATTGTATACCTTTTGGGAGGTGTATTCATCTTGAGTGGTAAGAGAGATGAGAAAAGAGAAAGAGAAAATGTAAGTTGTAATAAGAGATGTGATGAGAAAGAAAGAGAAAAATAGAAAGAAAAAGAAAACAGAGGAGTTATAAGAAATAAAATTGTATAAAATTATTATTGAAAAATTATATACACATATTGTGTTTAAAAAAATTAGAAAGTGACCTTATATATAAATATGTTTGTGTAATTTTGGGGGAACATAAATTGAATGATAGACCACAATATAAAAGAAAATTGAATTAAAAATGCGATATATTTTTTTTAGCTTCGTTAAAATTTTGTTATTTTCTTAATGTAATAAAAATGTATCATTTTTAATAAAACTGTATAGTTATTTTTTTATGCAATATATAGTTATATTTTTGAATATTTTTGTATATAAGGGGGCCTTATTTATTATTTTGCCACATAAAATGCTTGGACCAGCCCTGACCTCAACACCATATACTGACCTTTAATGAAAATTTTTATTATCGAATTATCAAGATGGAATTCCAACTCTAATAGGAGAATAATACTAAAAGTACTTAAAAAATTATATCTACTTTTTTTATAAAAAAAAACTCATGTGCTTTTTTAAAGTGATAACATGACTTTCAAACTTTCAAAAACTTTTATAATGTATTTGGATTGATGTGTTTGATGCAAGTATTTTCAAGTCAAATCAAAGAAAAATGTAAAAGCTATATATAATAACTTTTGGCTTGACATAGATCCAAATACACATTCAATCATGGCCATATTCATATATATTTATATATATAAAAAATCATATATGTTTGAGTGACCCAAAATTTCTACTTTTATTTTCATATAAAAATAATTTTATCACTACATATATTTTTCCTTTCTATTTTATCAAAGGAAACCAATTATATCAGTTCGTATCAAGAGTAATCAAATCAAATTTAATAAAATAATGTTCATAACAATTAATAAGAATTTTGCATAATTAAAAAATATTAAATATCTCTAAATTGATTAAATTAAACTAATTAAAACTGTTAATTACCACTTTAAAAATTAACTAATTATGTTATATAAAGATTTCTTAAATACTTAATAGAACATAATGATATATTATTTGTTAATTTTTTTTTGTGTGTACAAAGGTTGTACCGAAGCTAAAACCTATGACTCCATGCATATTAACCTAACCCCCCTAGGTTGATCCTAGTGGGTTACATTATTTGTTGATTTGATAAATCTGTAAAAGTTAAAAAAATTGTGCATGCAAGATCTATTTAACCTTTTTCTTTAAATTATTAATATTTAGTCAAAGAGGAGTGTTCATAACACTCTCTGACACACTCATTTTTAACATACTATTTATTATTGATTGAAATTTACTAAAAATTATAAAATCATAAAATAATTTATTAAATAAGATATGAAGTTCACAAAATTTTATAATTTTTAATAAATTTCAATCAATAAAAGAGAAGATTCAAATTAAAAAAATATATTAAAAAATATGTTGCTAACATTTTTTTAATCAAATTATTACTACTATCTCATTATACAATATATAATCTTATAGTAGTATTATTCCAAAAAAGTAGCAAGAGATAAAGTTAAAGTTAAATAAACCATTACCAAGATTCTTGCTCAAAGAATAAGGTGTGTGATGGATAAGTTGATAAGCCCTTGGCAATGTAGCTTTGTTCCTGGCCGCTTAAGCAGGGATAATATCATCATAGCCCAAGAGGCTATTCATTCTATGAGATCCATGAGAGGTGTTAAAGGATTGATGACCATCAACATAGATATGGAAAAAGCATATGACCGTTTGAACTAGAGTTTTATTAAAGATACTTTTTTTCTTATGCTGGCTTCCCAAAACAAATGGTATCTCTGATTTGTCAATGTGTTACCTCTTCCTCTTTTAGAGTGCTCTGAAATGGTGAAGCTCTTGAAGAATTCCAACCATCTAGGGGGATAAGGCAGTGAGACCCTTTATCTCCTTACCTCTTTGTTCTAAGTATTGAAAGACTATCTCAATTAACTGACAAGGCAGTTAATCTAAATATCTGGAAGCCCCTTAAGATTGCTAAAAAAGGTCCTCCTATATCTCATCTTCTTTTTGCATATGATATTATTTTATTCACCGAAGCTAACATGCAACAGGTTGAAGCTGTCAAAAGTTGCCTTTAGTTGTTCTGCAACAGTGCAGATCAAAAAGTTAGTGTTGCAAAGACTAGGGTCTACTTTTCCAAGAATGTTAATTGGAATGTTCGTCAACAGCTTGCCTCTTCTTTAGGTTTCCAGATGACAACAGACTTGGGCAAATATTTGGGAGTGCCTCTCCATCACAAAAGGGTGAGCCGAAGCATGTTCAACAATGTCATTAAAAAGACCAACAAAAGGCTTAGCAATTGCCAAGCCACGCATTTATCCATGGCTGGTAGAATTACTCTTACTAAAGTTGTTCTTCAAGCCCTCCTTAGTTACATTATGCAGTCCACTTGGCTGCCTAGAGCTGTTTGTGACCTTGATAGAGCTTGCAGGAATCTCATATGGGGAGATAAGATTGACAGCAAGAAAGTTCATACAGTGGCTTGGCACTAAGTCTGCCAACCTAAATCCTTAAAAGGTCTGGGTATTAAACAAGCTAAGGACACGAATACTTCCTTCATTATGAAAGCAGGATAGGATATTTGTGTCAAACAAGATGCTCCGTGGGTCAAAATAGTCAGAAGTAAGTATAAATGTGGAGAATCAACCTTGCCTATTATTAGGGAGAAGAAGAATGCTTCTAATTTTTGGAGAGGTATATGTAAATGTCGGTCTAACATTGAAGAAAACATCACTTGGAGGATGGGGAATGGGAAGAGTATTGCCTTTTGGACTGACCTGTGGCTGTTAAATATGGGAAAGTTGATAGATAGAATACGTCCAAATCCTGGTTTGATCAATGTGCATGCCAAAGTTCTTGATTTTGTGGATGAACGTGGCTGCTGGAACTTGAATTCCATTTCTCATATTCTCCCCCAGCAAATTTTCAACAAAATTATGGCCTGTGTTCCTCCTGCTGCAGATAACATCATGGACTATTTGGCTTGGAACCCAACTAATGATGGTATGTTTTTTATAGCCTCAGCTTGTGACAGTATTAGAGCTTGCAGTGTTAATCCCAAAAGCAACGTTTTTAATAGTATATGGCAATGGAAAGGCCATGATAGGTTCAAAGTCACTATGTGGAAGTTGGTGAGCAATGGCCTGTTGACTAATGAGATAAGGGTTAGAAGACAAATTTCCTTAAACGATAAATGTCCTCGACGATGCAATGCAATTGAATCTAGCTTACACGTATTCCAAGATTGCTATTATTCAAAATCCTTGTGGCGTAAACTAGCTGGCCAGCATTTGCCTATTAATTTTTTCAATTTAGATGTGCAAAACTGGGTAATGCACAACCTCAGATCAGGTGTGTCTTGCCCCACTAATTGGCACCTTCTTTTTGGAGTCTCCCTAGATTTTATTTGGAGAATGAGAAATGAATTGATCTTTGGTAATAAAGATCAATCTATTGACGTGGCTTTTTTTCAAATTAAGAAAGCCATGCTTGATGTCTCATTGGCCAATCAAATGCTTTTAGGTGGTAGCCTTAAATCCCACCATATATCAAAAGCGTTTGATGCTATAAGATGGAATCCTCCTCCTACTAATTGGGTGAAAATAAATTGTGATGCTTCTATTAGTAGTGTTTCCTCTCAGGCTGGTTGTGGTGGAGTGCTTAGGGATGATGTTGGTAATTTTTTGTGCGGCTTTCATATGAAAGTTGGTGAATGATCTATCATGATTGCAAAATTATGGACGATATATCATGGTCTTTGTTTGACTTGGAATTGTGGTTATAGGAAAATTGTGATTGAATCAAATTCTCTCTCAGCTGTTCATATGGTGAATCAAAAATGTTCATCCACTCACCCAGTCTTTCTGTTGGTCAACACAATCAAAAAAATCATGGCTTTTGGTGACCATTTTCACTACATCCATATCAGGAGAAAGGGCAATCAAGCAGCTGATTATTTGGCTAAACTTAGTCTTTCTTCTTTGCTTAATTTTCAAATTTTTGAAGTAGATCTAGACTATATTAACTTATAATTGTTGGTTGATAAGGCAACCATTTTGTTTTCCCAAGACTTTTAGCCTCTAATACCTCCATGTCACACCCAAAAAAAAAGATAAATAATTAAATATATTTCATTTTATCTTTTAAAAATGTACTTTAAAAAGTAGAAAATAATTTCTGAAGCACCCGCCCATTGGATGATGCGGCGGCTTGCATTGCGAAACCACGGAACTTTATTGCTCCCGGCAAACACGTTACCACATAGGCACATAGCATTTTTTATTTTTTTTAATCTCTCTTCCTCTCTCGCTTTTTCTAATTACAGTTTTTTGAGTATTTTTTATGTTGTTTTTTAATTAAAATTAAAATTTTATCTTAATAATTTGCATTAATTTTTAAAATTAATAAGATAAAACTCCACTTTTAATTTAAAATAATACCAAAAACACCAAAAAAAACTGTACTTAAATTTTGTCCATTTTAATTTTTTTCAATTGAAAGAGCCAAAGGCTTAAATGCACTTCACGTGCTTCATCAGTTCATCCACTTCGGGCCGATCGGGTTCACGTGTTTTTCCCGACTGGGCCCCACGACCCTTATCGGTTCCGGAGCCTGGAGGAGGATGGGCGAGATGAAGACACGTGGGCAACTGAGAGCCCAAATAGGGCACGTGGAAAGCGTGTGCTGTTCGGAAACGTGTTCGTTTGCGGCGAGAGTAATGATGGCAGCCGCACAAATTGCGTGATGCCCCCAGCTGGCACTGCGAGATCAATCACAATGACCCGTCGATTCTTTTCACGGGCTCGCAACGCGTGGGAGAACCTTTTTTCATTTGAAGAGGCACGTTACTCATGGTGATGCGATCAAAGGCTTTATCCAGTAGCTGCCAAAATCACATGTGAATTTTTATTTATTATTATTTTTGACAAAATCACATGTGAATTTTGTTAATGAGTGGCGAGTGAGCCAAGTATGCCTGTTAAAAAATATTTATTTCTTCTTTTAACTTCTTAATTGATACTAGTATTTTAATAGAAAATATTCACGAGTGTCAGTGTGTGTTTAGTTTACAAAATAAAGTTTGGTTCAACTTAATTTTGTAAAGTTAAATTTAGTTTGGTACAACTTAATTTATATTTAGATATTTTTATTCTAAAATGACTTTTATCAAAATGAAGCTTGTTTGAATGACATTAATAAAAAGTACTTTCAAATTTATAATTACTAAAACTAGTATTCATTTTATAATGAGATATTAATATTATTTATTTCATTATTTTTTAAGTATATTTGAATTGATAATGTATTATTATTAGCACACTTTTTTTTAAAGAAATGGTGCTAATACATAAAAAATATAATTTTTCATAATAGAAAAATTGTCAAGAATCATTTTTTTTGTGAGGTGTAATATGCTTCGAAGAGAGATTGAGTGCTTTTTTAAAAATGTATTATTTAGTAACATATCTGACTTCAATGTATATTTATCGTATCCATTATAATATGAGTTTAATGGTCATGTATTGTTAGTATAAAAAGTTTTACACTATCAACCAATCAGAAATCATTATTGATATGATTTTTAAAGTATTTATTATAAAAGTCAATAAACTTATAATAACTAATAGTTTGTGATTGGATGACAATGTAAAACTACTTTATATTGTCAGTACATGACCTGTTTTCTCTTATAATATATTGTGATTTTGTTGAAATAAAAAAACAGCAATTAATGCTTCTAACAGTTTTCTTTCAACGGATAAGCATGCCACTAGTTACTTTTGATTGAACGAACGTTTGCAAAAAAATGACATTCAATTTAACGGAACATGAGAGATACAATCAAATGAGTGCAATGTTCAATGAAAGGTGAACGTCCGTTTAGTCATCCAAACCCTAAACCAAATACACCTTAATGAGTAGCGAGTGCGCCAAGTATGCTCGTTAAAAAAATGTTTATTTCTTATATAAAAATGACATTTTCATTACATCTTATCATAAATGAGTTATTATCATTTATTTCTAATCAAATGTATAAGAAAAAAATTAATAAAAATGTCAAAATTTATTTCAATAATTTCAATATCTTAAATAGAATAATTTTGTATTACCAACATAGTGTGATATAGTTAACAAATAAACTTGTCTCTTAAACATGTGGTTAAAGATTTTATCCAAAAGTTTGTGTATATAAAAAAAACATCTATTGATAAAGATTAGTCTTTTAAATAGATATCGGTATTTCGAAAGATTAGTCTTTGACTCTGACTGAGAGATACGTCTGGTGCACATAAAAATATTTTGAGAATTTGTTTCAATAAATTATTTCTTTCACCTCCATTTTAAATACACAATTAATAAATGATTTGTTTCAAATTTGACAAGCAATTTACTCGGTAGTGATTATTTTTGTTTTTAAATACGTATTTGATTGTATAAATTATAACTTCTACGTCTAAGAACTTTTCATTAAATTTTAATATAATTTATTTTTAAGATAAAAATCTGAGTATAATTTAATTTCTATAATTAAGATCATTAGAAATAAAATTCATAAAGGCTCATATAAACACACATTTAATAATTTATTAACTCTTAGGTTTCAAAAGCAAGAGTCAATTTTATCAAAGAAAAGAAGAAAAGCAAGGGTCAATGCGGGTCTCCGTCAAGATAAACTGCTTCAGTACTCAACTCCAAGGACAAAAGTATATTGCAATTAAATATTAACAACAACAACTTCGGTTTTGGATCATTTTTAGCTTTCGTTAGCCTTATATTCCACTCAAATTAGGACCACCATGAGCTATAATGCTTTATCTTGTGAGTTTTGTCTCAAAGATATTAGCTCTTAATGTTAGTAAAGAAATCAAAACGCGTTTAATTTCCTAGGAATCATCTTTTGTTTAACTTTAAACGTCATGAATACATAAATAAATGCTTTAAGAGTTTGATTGTGTTTTCTTTTTGCTAACCGAGGTTGATTAATTAAGGTTTGCAAATCGCAAGCAACACTTGGTCAAAATCCACTTTTACTTTCTTGGTGATCACACTTGTCTTTGCACCGTACAATATTAACATACCATGGGAAAAAGTGGGGGAATGGGTGAAAGATAACACTCATTCTTATTAGGTTGGAAAATTGTTTCAGATTCTACAACGATTCGTGATATGGTTAAGATAATATATATAAGTAGAAGACAATTTTTATATTTTGAGTTAACTTTTGAATTTGAGTTACACCCAAACTTAAATTATAAGATCAGAGACAAAGCCAGCCTGAAATAATAGAGAGGGCAACCATAAAATTAAAATTCATCCAATAAATACATATATATGCATCAAATTTTGTATATATAGTGTTCATAATTATATATTTGAAAACATTAATTATATTACTACTATAAATGTTAATAAAACATATAAGACAAGCTAAACATTTTTTTTTAAAAAAAACCTAGTTTATAAATGTGTGTATTTTTCTTAAACAATTGGAATTCTACTATGGCATTTGAGTTTTGATTAGAATAGTTTTCCATTCCATTTATAATAATATGTCTCTTTGTACACATACAAATTATCAACTATAATTCATATAAAGTGCCCATAAATTTGGCTTGATTGAAATTTTTTAATTATTCAATTCTCTTTTATTAGGAACGTATTGGTTTGTTTTTCATTAAATAATCAAATGAACTTGAATCAATTTTTATATATTTCAAGCCTCAATGCGATATGACTTAAAGATGTGCATACATTGATTTTTATATGTTCTTTTGTAATAAACTTCTCTGTCATGCGACAGTTTTAAATTATAATGTGGAGGGGAAATCCGAAAGAATAATCGAAGACAAACAATGAGAAAAAAGTTCGAAAAAATCCTCACCCTTTACATGAATGAGTTGTAGTCAGTGAGCAAATTTGACACTAATGTGTAAGGATTTTGGGGAGGTTATGTGGGTTTGAGTTTCTAAACCCAATCCACCAAAACTAACGGGTTAAATGGTCTTGCCCGTTTACCGCCCTTAACTATGGTGGTACAAGGATTATAAGGGCGTTAGAAAAGTTTCATCAGACCACATGATAGGCATCAAATGTTTCGTCCAGTGACCACCAAGTGCGTGAATTAATTAACACGGGGTTGTTTCAGCTTAACCACCATTGGTATGCAACTACATTAAATATTTAGAGGAAGAGCTTTGTTGCTCGTAACGGTTTTATCCTGCTTGAATAGAATTGTCACCCATAGATGATGCTTGTGATCTTTAAAAAAAAAAAAGTTCTAACCAACGCTGAGCTTTAAGCACTTGGTTGGTCTTAAAGCTCATCATTGTCTGATCCATTGTTGTGTTCTATCTTTTTTACAGGGGGGTCTATACATAGAGGGAAGTCTTTAATTTGGTAGGACGTATCAAGAGTTAATTGACTTATTAGGGATTAATTGGTACTTTTAATTGACAAGAATCTAGGCCTAATGTGTGGTTGATTAGTCCTAACCGTGTATTGTGATTGATGCATGTGATCTTGATGTTTGGTAATTGTAGACTCGGACCTAGAACACGGCCTAAAATCTAGAAGGGTAGAAAAATGAAAAAGAAAGGAAACAAAAATTTGAGAAAAAAAGATAATACAAAATAGTAAAAGTTATTTTATTGTTACAAAACTTTACACAAATCTTAAATAATTGATTATAGTTTACTAAAATAGGTTATTTCAAGTTTTAAATTAATACTGCTTTTAGTTTTTTTGATGAAAATATTTTGAGAAATTTATCTTAGTCTTTTATAAAAAGACAAAACTTAGGTGCAGTGCTTTTAGTGCTATTCTCCAATCAAAATTAGAATTTCACCTCAATAATTTGTATGCCTTTAAGGCATGGGTTATCTGATAAAATTCCCTTTAAAATGTTCATTACATTAATTACTTTTTATAAAGATATCTTTATATGAAAGATACTAATATATAATGTATTTGATACTAAAATGTAGCTATATAATGTATTTGATAATATCATGGGTTATTTTACACATTTTTAAGGATTTCATAAATAAATTAGGTATAAGATTAGATTTTTCCCAAATGTCTATTTTATCCAAATCACAATGTACTTTTAATCATCTTGAATTCTTATATTGTGAAAACAAAAGGTAAGAAAGGGTTTTGAATGAAAGATTCATTTCTTTTATGTATATTAAGAATATTCTTCAATTGATAAATAGAGACTAATTTTTTAGTTAAACAATTAGAAATTGAACTCTAATACAAATTGTGCTATTTAATAATTGTGTCAAACTTTGTTAATGATTCATTATATTTCATTTGCATATAACTTGTTTCAGAAGTATACCAGGACCAAGCAACTCCACTCTATAACCGACCATATGATCAATTTGCCAACTATGTGTCTGGTTCACCTCTACAAATGTCGATCCTCAAATCATTGGCCACTTGGCATTTAATCCTTGAAATTATGCAACCACCATTGTCATAAATATGAACATTGTGTATGAAGGATACTTAATGTAATCCATAACTGATCTTTTGAACAAACATGACAAAGTGATGATGAAGAGTCACCAAACACGTTATCTAATTTCCTATAAATATCCCATTGCAACCTCCACTAGGTACACACAATTCTCACCAATAATGTAGTTATTCTGTCTACCACTAATTTCAGTGTCAAAATCTCTACAAGTACATTCCCTTCTAATGTGCACAAAAGATCCCCATTGACGTCGACTAGAGATATATCACCAAAGATGTCCCCTATAGCAGTTAGTTTATAACATAACTCTTATTTAATGTTGTCTATATTCTCTAATATTTTATTAAAAATGTCCAATGTTTTTAAAGGTATCACTATCTTATACATTTTTCTTGCCTAATGTTAATTTCTTTTTGTTATCATTGGAAGTGAATTATGCGATACAATTTTACTTTTGTGTAAAGCACGGGATTTGTACCTAATACTAGTACTAATATATAACATCATGTGAAGGACTTGACATGCAGACAAAATTTTATTACAACTCTATAAGTATTGTTATTAATGTTTTCCAATTAAAGTATTTTATTTAGCTTTTTTAAGGTTGATATTTAAATTTTGATAAATTATTATTTTTTATTTCGGTAACTAAAATTAACAACATTTTTTTAATTATTAAATTAGGTTGATTAAAATATCAAATTATTCATCTTAAAATTATAAATTTTCTTATATTTAAATTTACCTAGATATCATTTTAAAACAAGTACATTAATTCAAGTAACAATTAATTTTCAAATTATTCAATACAAAATTATTTATATTTTTTTAAAAAGTATAATTATATATATATTGTTTAAATTCATTTTTAACTTTTTAATTATATAAATAAGTAAAAGAAATATAAATCCACTTATATAACTTGCAAAATGTAAAAAATCAAATAAGTTCACATCAACAAGACACACTGCCTGACCTTCAGGCCGTCAAGATGGGATCCCCATACATAAATCCATACCATACATGAATCCATCGTTGCTCGTTTGAGCTAGTCACCTGGTTAAACCATCGATTTTGATACCACTTGTTAGGAAATACAAGGGGAGATAAAACACCGGAAAAAATTGCATGAATAGGTCACAAGCCAATAACACAAGTGAACTTGACATCATATCCGACCCAAAACCTTAAGGTATCAAGTTTGTGGGTCTTTATTACTTATATGTTACTCAACATACCCATCTCTACCAAATGTATAACTTTTTATCCACACTTGCACACTAACAGTTTCCTATGAGAGGAAAAAAAAAACTAACAAATTGCTGGGATAAGCTATATCTTGTTTGCATTTGATCATTGATCAGGTTGTCCTTAACAAATCGAATTAATCTCAGTTAACAATTCTACCTTTGAGAAAGGATCAAAATTCGAATTATATAAGAGAATTGTTGCGAGAGCCTATTAATCAATAACTAATTAAGATAACACCTAGAAATTTATCTCACTGCAATGCTTTGTAGAAACATCTAATAAAAAATAAACAACAAATTTTTAAGGGAAAAAAAATAAAAACTAGATTAATTGGCAAAAATTAGCCCACTATAGTATGACTAAGACAATGATTTTTAAGGCACTCTGTTATAAAATATAATAAATGTTTATGTAATTAATATAATGTTTCGGACCAAAGTTAATATCTCCACAATGTTACAATGTAATTAACTTGCTTTGTCTTTATTTTAGTCAAATATAATCCTTTTTAAACTTTAATATAATATATATTAAGGATAATGCCGACCAATAATTAAGAAATCTAAAAAAGTGGTTTTTTACATAAAAAAATATTTTTTTAATAAAAAAATTATCTTCTATTTTTTGAACCTGTACCCCTAAAACAGTTGTTGACAAAATCCTATAATTAATTGTTTATTAATAGTTTACTTCTATTTTTAGGAAACTTTATTAATTAATTTAATGTAATTCATTTTATAAATAAATTTTTTATTTGTAGGTTCCTCATTATCCCTGGATTTATTATTATTATTATTATTATTATTATAAAATGCATGGGCAAAAATGTTTTTCAATCTAATGTGAGGGCCTGCATACTCAACCTTAAGAAAATGCCTGTGTTCAACCATGATGGGTTGAGTGAGGTTAATTTCAGCACATATTCTTACAAACCTTTCCTTTTGAATCTTGAAATGTTCCTATTCACCTTAACTGACCTCTGAATCACTAAAGACCTAGCCAATAATAAGCTTTCGTCATAGTATGCCAAATTTTGTCTAGCAAAACAAATCCAAACTAAACTATGATCAATTTTTGCATGAATGGAGACAAACTTTGAACTCTTCAAAGATCATCTGTAGCCCCTTAGAGATCACCTTTTCTTTATCATCAATTGAGTGAAAATTAACCATATAAAAACCATTGTCATCATCCATGATGTCAAAACCACCATTAAGACATCACATTTTCTTTAGCGTATAGTTATGGAGATTACATAGTTCTTAGAAAACCCGTCAATCAATATATACTTTGGTAGAAGTCTATTACCATCTTCATATTTGACCCGAACCAATTTATGTGTAATTAAATTCATTCTTTCCCTCGCAAGAGGAGGTTGCTTGTTGCCTATGATATTGTCTCTAAAGGAGATTTGTTCCTTCTTAAGGGAATGTGTTGGAACTACTCCTTTATATGGTGGTTTATTCGGTGGTGACTGCGTCTCAATTGTCCTTGTAGAGAAAACAAAACCCCACATCTTTTTGTTAGAGACTGAATAAGCTCAAGTAAGAGTGAAAACATTTTACATGTATGATTATTAAAAATTAAAAAAAATCAATAAAGGAATGTATGCAAAAGTAAATTTTCTACATCTCATTCAAAAGTAGTCACATTTTTTTTTGGTTCCGAGGGTTAGCAGTCACTTTTTTTTTTGGTCTAATTTGGATGAAAAATGGAATAGATAGAAAAGAAATAAAAATAAAAATAACAAGGAAAAGTAAAAATAAAAATAAAAATAAAATAGAATCGTGTGTTGTTTAGATAAATAAAAATGGAAAAAGGTGAAAATATTTTCATATATTTATTTAGAAAAGCGAAAGATGGTGAAAATAAAAAAAAATATATACATTTTTATACTAATTTAAAAAATAAAATTAACTAAAAACTTAAAATTTTTTACCCTATTTTTTCTTAATAAAAATTTGTTTATTAAATTTTAATTCTTTATATTATAAAATAGCCAAATTCTGAGATATTTGAGGCGAATTATCCATAGCCACTGAATGTTTTGAATTTATAAAATAAATATTCCTTTATAACTATTTCTTTCCATTTTGTTAAACATTAATTTTTTTGCATTGTTAATGCAAAAAATTTTATATTATCAATCAACTAAAAATCATTATAAATATAGCCTTTAAGATAATTATTACAAAATTTAATAATATTACCATATATGACATAAAACAAACTAAAAAGATAGCACAATGTTGGTTGTATTAGTAAGCAAAAATAAAAAATGAAACCAAGGGGTGCCTCTAGCGATGTGAGGCATTAGTCCATATTTAAAGCTTCCTTGACCTATAGATTTGACACCGCATTATACTTAAGAGGGGTATGCCTGATAAAGAAGCACGAGTTTTCTCACAAGAAAAAAGAGATCTTATAACTTAGAACAAAAGAGGGGTGGTGAACACCACAAGGCTTTAAAAGAACATTCAAAGTGTCCAAAGAGTTCAACTTAACTACCACATTCAAGAGCCCCCTGGCCAACACCAATTGAACACCATGGAATATTGCTTAGAGCTTAGCCTGTAGGGTTGAACACTTGCCGAGGGCATAGATGAAGGCTATTATGAATTTACTTTAGTGATTCCTCATGATTCCACCACAAGCAGCCTACGAACCACAAAGAATGAAGACCCTGTCAACATTGACTTTAAAGTAACCCATACTAGAGAAACTAAGAAACTAGCCTTCTAGAGGAGGGAGAGCTTGTATGAGTACCTAAACTAGGCTAAAGGTGATACGAGACAGCCAGAGTCTGTATGAAGCTCTCAAGCTAACTATATATGACAATTTATGATTAGGCGATAATTTATGATTAATGATAGTGTAACAAACCTTTACAATGTCAATGTATTTAGATTACTTTTCTAATAAATAAATTATTTACAAATAGCAATTTATGTTAAAAATATGAAAATTGTGCAAGAGAATGTTAAAAAAAAACCTGATACTTTGTGCAATTTAGAATAACACCAACATATAAATGAAAGAGAAAAAAAAAGGAAGAGTTTAAATATTATGTTTTACAAGTGTAAATTTTTTTATACTATCAAATATTTAGAAATTATTTTTGAAATGACTTTCACAATGTGTTTGGAATGATGAAAAGAAAATAAGAGAGAAAAGAAAAAATTAAATTTAAAATTAAAAGAAAAATAAAAAGAAAAAAAATTAAATTTTTATTACCAAAAGTCAAAATTTTCTTTTTTTTATTCTACATTATTTTCAATTAAATAAAAAAATATCATTATCGTATTTTTTTATGTATTTTCTTTCTTCTCATTTAAACATCATTAAGGAGAAATGTTAGTAGTAATACACTTTTTTAAATATATTAAAAATTACATGATTTTATGAGTCTATTTAATAATTAATGAGTCTCGCTTATAATTTTATAATTTTTAATAAATTTTAAGAGTATGTCAGAGACTACTTGCTAAACGCTCCTCTACCAATAAAACATGTGATTGGATAAGAGATTTTTATATTATAAATATAAATATATTATAATTAAATAAGAAGGGGGAATAAAAACAAAGTGGAGGAGAAGAAAGGCAAGGTATGATAATTGTGGTCGACTAACTCTAGTAATGTTTCAAACCTAGGTCGACCCAACCATGGTTTAACGTTTGCAGTTAGAAGTCGTAGAGCGTAACCTGCAACTTTCATTTCTCTCTCTTCTCGTGTCTCTCTACTACCGTACCACCCTTCCTTGCTCTTCCTTTTTCCTTTCTTCAATTTTCACACTGCTAAGAAGGAACAAAACCCTTCGTTTTCCATTCGCGACTTCTCCTTTTGTTTCCTTGGTTTTCTCCGAATGCATATTCGACCGCAGACCTTTGCTTCCATGTCCTGCTTTGTTCCCCCTCTGCCAGCTTAGCCTCAGACTGACTGTCTCCGCCCGAATCTCAGCTGCCGTGTTTCTCTCTTTTTTATTATAATTTCCGGTGATTCCTCGGTACCCGAAATATGCAAGATCTGAAACGGGCTTCATGAGATGGAAGCGGAGAAAAGGTTGCATTTGGGTGATTATTGAGGGGTTGATAAATTGAGATATTTTCTGGGTGGGTGGTTTGTTGTTTAGGAGATGAAGGTGGACGCGGGGTGGGGGCGCGTGGCGTGGGACGACGAGGAGAAGGCGATGGTCGGGGCCGTTCTGGGCGGTCGAGCTTTGGAATTTCTGATGACAAACTCGGTGTGGAATGAGAGCGTTTTGATGGCGGTTGGGAGCGAGGAGGGGCTGCAGAACAAGCTCTCGGATCTGGTGGAGCGTCCCAACGCGTCCAATTTCAGTTGGAACTACGCCATCTTCTGGCAGCGTGTCCAGTCAAAATCCGGCGACTGGGTTCTTGGCTGGGGAGACGGGTGCTGCAGGGAGCCCAACGAGGAAGAAGAAGAAGAAGAAGAAGAAGAAGAAGGTGCGGTGAGAGGAACACTGAGGCTCGTGGAGGAGGAGATGCAGCAGAGGATGAGGAAGAGGGTGCTGCAGAAGCTGCACACGGCGTTCGGTGGTTCGGATGAGGACAATTACGCTTTTGGCCTCGACCATGTCACTGACACCGAGATGTTCTTTCTCGCCTCCATGTACTTCTCCTTCCCTCGCGGCCATGGCGGCCCAGGTAAGTGCTTCGCCTCCGGGAAACATTTGTGGCTCAAATCTGCGTCTCTGTCTGATTACTGCGTGCGTTCTTTCCTGGCTAAATCCGCGGGAATTCAGACTGTTGTTTTGGTCCCTACCGATCTGGGAGTGGTGGAGTTGGGTTCTGTGAGAATGTTGCCCGAGAGTTTTGAACTGTTGCAGGCCGTTAAATCTGTGTTCTCCACGCAGTCTTCTTCTTCTTCTTCGTACCCCCCAACGAACACGAACATGGGTGTTTTTACTGGTTTGGCAATTGGGGATGGTAAGGTGGACGGAGGAGGAGTTCCAATTCCGAAGGTTTTTGGGAACGCAATCGGCAATCGGACACATTTCAGAGAGAAACTTGCTGTTAGAAAAATGGAGGATAATAGGCCTTGGGGAGGTCAGCCCAATGGGGGGAATAATGTAAATGTTAACTTTCCGAATGGTCTTCATGTTTCGAGTTGGGCAGGTGTGAGGCAGCCTGGTCCTGTTGAGATTTTTGCTCCTATGGCATCCACGAGCAGTGTCGCGGAGCTGAGGCAGGATTTCAGGCTTAGCAATAGCTATCATCAAACTCAAAGGCAGGTGCAAATGCAAATTGACTTTACCGGAGCCACTCCAACGCCTTCTTGTGTGAGACCGGTCGTTGGCGAATCAGAACTTTCTGATGTTGAGGCCCCTTGCAAGGAGGAGCAACCGAGTGTTGCCGATGAAAGGAAGCCCAGGAAGCGGGGCAGGAAGCCGGCTAATGGAAGGGAAGAACCCCTCAATCACGTGGAGGCCGAGAGGCAAAGGCGCGAGAAGCTCAACCAGCGGTTCTACGCCTTAAGATCTGTGGTGCCAAACATCTCCAAGATGGACAAGGCGTCCTTGTTGGGCGATGCCATTGCTTACATCAATGAGCTTCAGGCTAAAGTCAAGATCATGGAGGCCGAGAGAGAGAGATTTGGAAGCACTTCAAAGGATGGTTCAGTTTTGGAGGCCAACTCGAGGTCAGAAAATCAGGAGAAAGAAGCTCCTGATGTGGATATTCAAGCTGTTCAAGATGAGGTCATTGTAAGGGTAAGCTGCCCACTTGATGCTCACCCTGTTTCGAAAATAATCCAAGCAATCAAAGAGGCACAAATCAGTGTTGTAGAGTCAAAACTTGCTGCTGCAAATGATACTATTTTCCACACATTTGTAATTAAGTCCCAAGGATCTGAACAGCTCACAAAGGACAAGTTGATTGCTGTTTTTTCCCCACCAGAATCCAACTCATTGCAGCCATTGTCATCAGTTGGATAACAGAGGAATTGCAGTTAGCATAGTCCATAGGGGGATGTCATACATAGAGAAAAACCAATTTCTAAAGCTTCCTCAGAAATTTTGTTACACCGCGGAGGATCTAAAAAGAAAAGGCAGTGGGAACTAGAGTAGTAGAATAATAGCCCCCATTAACCATGTAGGCAGCCAATTTATGTTTGTCTATAGTGTATACACATCAGAAATATTGTTCCTGCAATGTCAATTATTTTATTTACCAATCTAGTTGTTATGGTTAAAGAGGTTATGTCCCGATGTCATGTGTCTTTCAAGTTCTTTTTTTTTTTTTTTTATCCTGTCTTGTTCTGTGCATAAGAGGAGAGTATTAATTTATTTTTACTGCTTTTGTTATTTTAAATTTTTATATTATATAGTTGTGCTCTTCCTTGGAGAGACATGCAATTGTAAATCTGTTTTATTTTGTACATTTTAAGTATTGAGGCGTTGGAGTTTTGGTTTTATGTTCTAGGCGGTTTCGTGGATAGAGTTGCCTTTCTCATCTATGCAATCTGCACTAGGACTAACTTATGATAATAATAATCTCGAAGATCCTATGAGAGAAATTGTATATTTTGTGTTTACGGTGGCAATTGAATGAGCTTGGACATAATTTTTCTCATTGCCTGCAAAGAGAAAAGTGAGTTTTCATTACTTGTTTGACTAGGGTAGAAATAAGAAAATGGACACGTGCAACTGCAAACTGTAAGTGGATTGGATTTTCTGGTACAAGTATCGTTTAATTTCTGTGGTTTTGTTTCCTCCATCCTCCGCTTTATCTTATCTGCAACCAAATGAGGCCGAATATTTTATGTACATGAAAAGGAAGAAAAGTATTGGTACTGCTCTTAAATTTTTGACCGTTCCTTTCTATGAGAAATTGAGGTATCTCTAATTCATGCTGAAAAGAGCATTAGGCTAAAAGGCTGTTTAGGAAAAAAAAACAGGGAGGTTAAACTTCTCCTATTTATTTTATTAATATTCCCTGAAAGGAAATAAAATAAACGAAAACACAAGTACCATTCTGCAAAATTAAGACCTACTACCGATGTGCTGAGTGGTCCTGCATTATAAGCGTCCTATCCTGTTTTGAATTTTAAAATTGTGGAAAACGTTCACGTGCTAAGGGCCTTTCAACTAACGAGTTCTGCAAGTGACAACAGTCATGTGGTGCATGTGTTTCCTTTTAAAAGGGATTGAAAGTTAGAACATTGAAAAAAGAAAAATAATAAATAATTGGGAAATGTGAGTGACAATACGCAGCGCTGGGGCGGATGGGTAATATATGATTCAGTTAAAATTTGTAAATATAAGTTTAAATTAAAAATATGTTGTAAATTTAAGTTTGATAAAAATAAGGTTTATTATAATATAATTTATATTTGGATTTTTTTGTTTAAAAGTATATTGACAAAGATAAATTTGTTTGAATAATATTAATTAAAAGTACTTTGATACTTATCTATATATTATTAATGAAAAAGTTAGTTTTCAAAAGCAACTCTTATTTTATTTTTAACTTAAATTTAGTTTAGTGACAAATTGAGTTTTCAAAATTACGTTGAGAGGTAACTAAACACAATAAGAAACTAAGTTTAGTAATGTATGCGAAACGAAAAACCAAAATTAATCTAAACCCTCCAACAAACCTGTGTCGCGTCAAATTTACGGGGACTGCTTGCCTTTGTTTGTTTTGATTGATTTGTGAAGAAGAAATTTAAGTAGGAAGGATTTAGGCTTGTTTGTTTGGAGGAAATAAAGAAGGATAAGTTCTCGAAATTTGTGGGCCCACTGATTTACATTTCCTCCCAACACAACCATGATTTTGAAGGAAATTGACGAATGACATGCAATTTTGTTTTTTCTTATTTTGACACGACTATAACTGGAGATCCAAAAAAATATACCCTTCGCCACTTTTTTATAGTTTTATATGAAATTGATATATATTTATCACCTACTCAACCATAATTTTATATTAAGAATTATTGTTCTTAAATTTTATTTAAATAAAATAAATTAGAGCATGTATGAGAGTAACTTTATTTAAAGTAATTAATTTTTAATAATTATTTTAAGACATTTTAATTAAAAATTTAATTTAATTAAATATAAAATAATTAATATAACCTACATTTGTATACACAATATATGTAATAATTATCATGCACATTTCATTAGACGAGGAAAAATAGAGTGGAGAGAAGAGAAGTAGGTGAAAAATAAAAATGTTAGTATGTTTGGTTGAAAAGAAATGAGAGAGGAGAGAAATAAAAAAAGTGTGGGACTCACTAATTATTTTTACTCTATTTTTTACATATTTTCATTTACCTATTCATCTTTTCTTTATTTCTTATCTATTTCTCTTAAATCAAATACATTTATTTCCATTCTATTCTTTACTTATTTTCATTTACCTTTTCTATTTCTATCCACTTTATTTCTCACTTATTTCTTTCCTTCTTACTAAACAGACCCTTGTGATTGAGTTGGGTGCTGCACTGTACGGTGTTCTTTGTATTTTAAATGAAAATAAGGGTTAATGAATATGTAATGTGAGTGATTTTATCAATCACTTAGAAATTAGTTTTTGTGTGACTTTTAAACTGATTATTATTAAAGTTAACAAAATTATCATATATGATGATTTATAATTGGACTATTTACACAATCATTGTATATACATTTTTCTCTAAAAATAATTATAAAAATTGTCACGGTTATTAGTATTTTAACTTGTAATATTTATATGATAAATATTTATTTTTATATAATTAAAATTATTGATAAATAAATATTTTTAAATATATAAATTATAATATTTATTTATTAAAAATTTTAATTATATAAAAATAAATACTTATCATATACATTACACATGTTAAAATACTAATTACTGTGACAATTTTCATAATTATTTTTATTCAAATACAAAGAACACTATACATAAATATATAAATTATTTTTATATATTTTTAAATATATAAATTATAATTATTCTAAGAAAATATAAATTAGATTAAAATTTATAATAAAAAATATTTTGAATATATAAATTGTATTTTTTTATTTATAATGAATAATTTTAATTATGATATAAAGTTATTTTTAATTATTGACATTTAAAAAATTATTTAGAAATAGAGATAAAGATAAAATAAAGGTAGATATACCAAAAAAAAGGTAGTTTGAGATAGTTGAGAAAAAAGGTTTTTTATTGGTAATGGGGACACTGTATGAAATGCACTCCCAAAAGAGAAAAGAGATAACATTTAGAATGTTTAATTGGAAAAATAAGGAGAGTCAGAGTTTGATTTTTTAAGTTGTGTATTTTAATATATAATATACAAGCAGATTTATATTTTAAATTATTGTTTGTAATTATAGTTGCACTCATAACCTTAAGATTTAAAGGATATATCAATTTGTTTGTACTTTACTCGATCTCTTAGAATGAGGTAAATATTTCTTTTGGCATGGATCCATATGTATCCTTCACGAGAGTTAATTCTATTTGAGTCAGATACGACTTTTAGAATGAGAAAGCTCTCTCTTCGAATATTTAGCCAATTGCATACCCATGACTTGAATTCAAGATCACTAGTTAAGTTGGAACAACTTCATACTAGTTGATCCACACACTCAATGGTAGAATGAGGTAAATATGAAGGTATATTTGATTATTTTTTTTTATTTTGGCTTAAATAATTTTTTTATCCCTATAAAATAAGGAGTTTTTGCTTTTAGTCTTTTATTTTTATTTTTTTCGTCTCGATTATATTTTTTTTGTTTCATTTTGGTCCCTATAGTTAGATTTGACTGTCAAATCTAACGAAGGATCAAAAGAGAAAACACAAAAAATTATAGGAACCAAAAATTAAGAGGACCAAAACAAAAACAATGTTATATTATAGGGACTAAACAATTATTTAAACTAAATTTATAAAAATTAAACCTTTGAACACTGCAAATGCTTTTAGTATTTAGAACAAAAACAATGAGGTATTTGACAACAAATTATTTGACACAAATTTCAATAAGTATTTAGAAAGAGTATATCACGGTCTAAGTTACATACACACACATATATATGAGATTTGCTAATATATACAGACTTATTTTTTAGTTGAAATACATTAGTAAGCTACAACGTAGGTGTATTTTAAGATACATTATAGTTATAGCTTGCTAAAATACTCTAATTAAAAATAAGTGCATGTTCGTTAACAAATCCCACAAACATTTGCATATATGTATGTATATATGTATATATATATATATATATATATATATATGTATGTATGTATGTATATATGTATGTATATATATGTATATATATGTATGTATATATATGTATGTATATGTATGTATATATATGTATATATATATATATATGTATATATGTATATATATGTAGATATGTATGTATGTATATATGTATGTATGTATGTATGTATATATGTATATATATATATATGTATGTATATATATATGTATGTATATATATATATGTATGTATGTATGTATATATATATATATATGTATGTATATACATATATATATATGTATGTATATGTGTATATGTATATGCATATGTATATGTATATGTGTATATGTACATATACATATACACATATACATATACACATATACATATACATATATATATATACATGTATATATATATATAGATTTGCTAATATATACATACTTATTTTTTAGTTGAAATATATTAGTAAGTTACACCGTAGGTGTATTTTAAGATACATTATAATTATAGTTTACTAAAGTACTCTAATTAAAAATAAGTGTATGTACGTTAGCAAACTCCACAAACATTTGCTAACATATACACATTTATTTTTTAATTAGAGTACGTTAGCAAATTATAACTATAATGTATCTTAAAATACATCTACGGTATAACTTGCTAACATATTCCAATTAAAAAATAAGTATTTGTGTGTGTGTGTGTGTGTATGCATTTGTGGAGTGAACTATGTTATTCAATTTAAATTTTCGCATGCTTTGTAACAAGAAGTTCCACAATGATTATTATAATTAAAACTTTTCATATTATCAATCTTTTGCATAAAAAATATAATTGGTCCTAGGGACAAGGACATGGGCTCAAACGTGCATATATATTATTAATATGTACATGAAGAGTAACCTCAAATAACTGAAAATGTGACCAAAATCAGGTCCAAAAGGCACTGCATTGAGCATGATTCTTTGGGGTCTTTAACTGCCGATGCCCATAACTCGCACCTGCATACCCTTTATTCCCCTAGTGGATTGTCTGGATGAAAATCCTAATCCCAAATGTTTAAAGCATCCTTGTCCTTTCTCTTTGGGGGTGGTGAAGGATTCATTCTGAGGATGGGATGTGGGGTTCGTTTTGTCTAACAAAACACAAATACCGAACATGACATGTGTGGTGGTGGTCACTGGTCAAGAGCGCGACTTATTAATATATGTCCTTTTTTGTTGTGTGTGATGGTGCATGAACATCACATTAAGGCCAAAAGCAATATGTGGGATCCACCTAAAAATAAATATCAAGTAAGAACTGCTTAATTCCATATGACGAACGAAATGGACATGATTGTCCGGATAAGGTACTGAAGAAAACCACATATTAGGCTGTCACATCTATTTTGGTTGTATAGTTGGTACAAATTTAATGGTGAATGCATGCCTACCACTGGTCTACATACTCAGAGTTCAAATTATCCACAACACCAAACGAATTATATCATGAGTTAAATGAGGAATAAACTCGCATGTGTTTCTCATTTTTCATTATTTTTGGGGCTAACGCTCAGAACAAGGGGGAGCATCAACCCACCAATTCATTTCCTTTGTGTTATTATCTCTCACTCTCTCTAGTCTCATCTATGAAAGAAAGTCAGATGTGTAGGAAAAATATCACTGTCAAAATTCCCGAGCACCTTGATGAACGCAGATATTTTGTAAGCATGAAAGCAGGTAGTTAAGTTTAACAATCAACTTTGATCTAAAAGCAAGTTGACTAGTAGGTTTTTTTTTGGTTTAATTAGTTCAAGAAAGTAATTTCCACCCAAAAAATATGAACTTAAACATCAAGACAAGAGAAATGTATTATCATCATAATCATATAATAATCTTAAAAACCAAAATTACGTATTATTGCTATTTTGGATAAATATTGTTATGGAATTGAAATTTGATTATTCAGTCACGTAATTACCTCTAACTAATCATTAAATTTTAAATATAAGTTTTTCAATATTGAAATCTTACCTGTACCAATTAAGAACCTATAAAAAATAAAAAAAACTAAAATTTAATTTAGAAAAAATTCAATATAAAGTTGATTTTATTGTGTTATATTTCTATCAATGGTCTCTTATTTGTTTTGAGTTTAATAGGCATACAATATTAGTGTAAAAGTTTTTACATTATTAATCAATCAAAAATCATCATTAGTATAACTTTGAAAATAATTATTATAAAAGTCAAAAAATTTATCATATATGCTAGTTTGATCTTGGATCATGATAATATAAAAAAACTTTTACATTGTTAATGCATTTATTATTTGAGTTTAATGGTCATGCACTATCAATGTAAAAAGTTTTACACTATCAAGTAATCAGAAATAATTGTTGATATGACTTTTAAAATATTTATTATAAAAGTCAACAAACTTGATGGTTTGTGATTAAATAATAATGTAAAACTATTTTACACTGTCAGTGCGTGGCCTGTTTTCTCTTATTATTTATTCTTTTTTTATACATTTAAGTCTTTAATTTGACTATAATTTATAATTTTATTTTAAAAAACTAATTAATAAATATTTGAAAACTCGCGAGTTTAAAATAACTCAATACAATGATTGCTTGTTTGGAAATAAATTGTGCAACTATAGGTGAGTTGTGCTTGGCCACGTCAAAAGTTTTGTATGTAGAGATAACCTAATCAAATATTAAAAACTAGGGCTGATCAAGAAAATCTAACCTGGTTGGAAACTAACTAAATCGTTTCAAAATTGTGTCTATCAAGCGAGTCAATGTAGGTATCGGGTTAAATAAATAAAACAGGTCAGTTAGAAGTGGATAATATCAGGCGGGTGCGGATTAGAAAAAAAGAATTTATTAGAACCTGCACCCGACCGAATGAGAAACAAATTAGACACTTTGTATGCATCTTAACTTAAGCATTAGTGGACAACTGGATTCATTTTTTGATTCAAAATTTACACTTTCAAAAAGTTATTATTACAACTTTCAAAATTGTAGAAAAGAGAGTCAAAAAGTCTCAAGCTCTCAGAAAATTCCTTGGACAATTGTTATTTATATGCCTCTTTTACTACCAATTGTAGACCATTAACTGTTATCAAAGTAGAAATCTCAAAGTCTAACATAAGGATACACTCATACATTTTGTGTTTTTCTTGTTCGGTGTTCAAGTAATACGTAGGTAGCGACATAGCTTGTTAGACTCCATATCACTTTCTTCCACTTCTTCCTACTCCTTAATCTACGTCCTACCACCACACTGTTGCCATCACGCAAGTCGCCACCATCACTGCACCCCGACAACCACTCTCCTTTGATTGCTCACCGTCACAAAACAATTCTCCGACAAAAATCGAGAGAGGAAATGGTTGGCATCGGTCTTGATTTGTACTCAGTTGGGTTGCTTTGGTTTCGGAATTTTTGGCCCGAATCTAATCGTAATTGACTAGTGCTCACCTTTATTAAAAAACTTTATTTATAATGAATCTAAATCGAACTGACAATATACCAAAAATAATTAAAACAACTTAATCAGTTTATTTTAATAATTCCAAACATTTGTTTAAGATTTCCAAGCTGCTACTTAACCACCAAAAAATGTTTATTTATTCACCTTGTAATAAATAGACAAAGCAATGCAGTAAAACCAACTTTACACTTTTTTTCTTTCCCTAAGAGTTTTAGGTTAAAAATAAAAGATAAAAATTAGCTTTTTAAAATTTTTAATACTTATCAAGTATATTTAAGATTTAAAAACTAGTCCCATTATGTCTAGTTATCTAGTTTTTATGAGTTTGACAAATACCCTTAATCTATACATTAAAAAAATAAAATCTTATAAGCATGGCCTTTAAAATAGATTCGGCATTGAGAACAACGACATGAATAAGGATGGCAAAAAAACCCATGCTCGCGGATATTCGCGGATAAAATCCACCACGAGTAGCAAATGGGTACTTTAAATGGGTACCCGCGAATATTCTAAACGGGTATATCCGCTATCCGTTTATTAATGGGGCGGGTACGGGTATCATGGTACTCGTACTCGTAGATACCTGCTACCCACAATTATATATTTACTTAAATACCCTTACATATTAATATAGATAAAATTACATAAATTTATTCAAAATTTTCAAAAAGATTGTTCATTATGAGATAAATCTTATACAATTATATTAGAAGAGAAAAGAAACATAAATTTGTGAGCATTTAAACTATATTTTTTTTAGAAAAATTGTTAGAATAATTAAAATTTATGTTCAAAGTAATTATTTTAAACAATAACTCTTTAATTTATAAATTCAAAGTGATATTTGCAGCACTTTATAATTGTCCACAACACACAAAATAAATTTGTTATTATTATTATTATTATTTAAATATCCGCGGATATCCACGGATACCCGCGCAGGTAATGGGGCTAGGGCGGGTACAGGTACGAATTTTATTCGGCGGGGTCGGTAGCTGCTACCCATGCCCGCCCCGCCCTGTTGACATCCCTAGACATGAAGCGAGATTTAGATAATCTGTAATTTGAAAAAAGAAAAAACTGTACATGATCTCAATTATGTTACTCGATTGTGTTAGAAAATATGGCTCAAAGGAGAGTATTAAGAGGAAGTTAAAAATAAAATTGTATTTAATAGAACAGGTAAAAGGCAGTTTACATGAAATACAATGGGGGTATTTGTCAAACTACAACCAATGAAAATATCTAATTTCTTAACTATTGTAATTAATCTGTAAGTTGTAATTAACATTTTATATTTCTAATAGCCTCTTGCAAGCTGGAAGGTGTTCACAACACTTCCAACTTGATATAAACAATACAAGTGTATATCAAATCAAATAAAAATATAACGAAAAATGTTAGAAATACATCGACTAAATTATACAATGACTAAACTATCAAAAGTCAATAAGCATAAGATTATAAAATGTTGCTTTTGATAACATGTTCGGAAATATAGCTCAAAAGAGAGAAATTAAAAAAATGAAATTATATTCAATAGAATGGATAAAAAGTTATTTTATAAGAAGTACAATGTGACTTATATAATCAATCATAATAACTAATTTCTTAACTGATATAACTACATTAGTTATTATAAAATGTTAGTTACAAATTAGTTAATAAATTAGTTGTTCTATAAATATAGAGTCAAAATTTGAAGAAAATGAAATAAAGTATTAAAAAGGAAGACGAAAGCTTCAACGAAGATTTTTTTTTAAAATAAATAGAAAAGAAAATAAAGAAGAAGAAAAAAAAAAGCAGTGAAAAAATTTCTAAGATAGATGGTATCCCTCTAATATGATGTTAAAAAATATGGTTCAAATGAGAGAATTGAGAGGAAAAATAAAATTATATTCAATAGAATGGATAAAAGGTAGTTTACATGAAGTATAATAGGTCCTATATAGTCAATAAAAACAACTAATTTCTTAACTAATGTAACTAATTTATAACTAATATTTTATATCTCTAATACATTGGATTAAAAACTGAACATATTTTTTTATCAAAAAAAAAAAAAACTGCACATATTTTGGTTCTTTTACGAAACTAAAGATTCAATTATCTGAAGTGCTTGAATATGTTACTCCTTTGATAACTTGCTTTTCCGAGATTCGTGCTCATATTATTAAATTCTAACAATAGGCGTTTCAGATATTTGTCGTAGTACTATAGAAACCCAAATGGTCGAGATTTCACTAGACTGCTCAATATAATAAAATGAGAAAAAGAAATAATGGAGCATGATTTTGTGATGGCAAATTCCTCACATCACCTTATCCAATCTAATTTTTTGCTTTCTCGGAAGATAAAATCTGAGATCCATTTTCAGGGAACTCAACCCACATCATATTTATTACTCGAAATTAGGCCTGCATAAAGTTACTTAATACTTACAAAACTCTCGTACCAAAAAATATAAAATAAAATACTTAAACGACACCTTTTCAGAATTTAATTTGATGAATAAGCCCAACCAGCCCAAATCTGGTTTAGAGACAGGGTCATCATTAAGTCGTGGTCCTCTCTTTTGGATTACCGATGGTCCAGTCCTTTTAAACTTGTCGAAGTAGGTTGCCCTATTATTATAATATTTGTTTAGATAAATTAAAAATTTTATTGGGCAGTCATAAAAACTTTCATGGTTGCAATTTAGTCCTTGTTATAGCCTTTGTTCCTCTCCCTTTTCTTCCGAGTTTTCGTTGATTTTCTTATTGTCTAATATCTTATTGATATGTCTATTAGTCTATCATTCCAAGTTTTCTGTTTCTCTACGATTTATTTATTGTTTTTGGTTCTCCTCTGTTTTTTGATAACTTTGGAGAATAAAATCCAAACTGATACAACAAGACCCTATTGCAAAGATTGCAAGAACTTCATTCTCACACCGCTCGCATAGCTAAAAGTGCTCTATGTTAACGCGATAGCTGGTTTCTGCTCTCTCTATTTCTCATTTTTTTTTTATTTATATTATTTTTTTATTACATATTGGGTCATGATGTGTTGTTTAACTTCTGAAGTTGTCCTAGCTTTTCATAGATTTCAAAAATAAAAATGGAACCTTGATTTGAAAATTGTTAGTCGCGGCAGACAAGCCTTCTACTTATTGATATGTCTATAAGATTTTGCGAAATAAAGAAATTATTGGCCACGTGTTGCAAATATGCTATGAAATTGAAAGAACATCACAAATTTAATTTTAGCGTGGAAGGTGTAGATGTTGAAGGAAACAAATGAGTTTTTCACTTTCCAAAGACCTTGTTAATTACCGCTTTGCAGTCCTCAGTCTGGCCAGCAAAGTATAAGTGGGTATTTAGTTTGATGTTAAGCGATCTAAGTATGTGTTTGCTTGTCCGTTGGTGATGTGTGTTGGAAGCTATTTTTGTGTCAAAATATGAAAAATAAAATAAAATGTGGAAGGTTTATTTTGTTGCTTTAGTTGGATGTGGATCAGAGAATGTCAAACGCTAAATAAAATATGTATTAAAATTACGTTGAAATACCAATTAATGTAATTTTATGTAAATATTCACATCTTTGGTTTTGTGCAGAAAAATTGATCTTGAATCCATAATTAATTTTGAGTTAAAACAATTTTAGGTAGTTTTTATGTTGGATAAAAAAATTTATACTAAGTTTTACTACTAACTTGTTTTTAAAATAAAAATACCCAACATAAATCACTTCACTTCAAAATCAATTTTAATCAAAATCAATTTTATAAATGATCACCCAAACACACACTAAAATGGAAGGCACAAAGGACTTTGCAACGATTTTAATCCACATTATAGTCTTAAGCATTGGAAAAGAGATGTTGTCTATGAGAGTCAGAGTGGGTAGGAAGTACTTTTAGATACTTGCAGACTACATCCTATATTGTAAGAATATTACTCGTCTCTATGGAATGGATTAGTTCAAGGTTAGAATAAAATTAAATCCAAATTGATTATATTTAATTGGATTGATTTAATAAAAAAAATTAACTTTGTTAAACAAAAAGGTTGGATCCAAGAGGGAGTGAATTAGATCTTTCAAAATTTTCAAGAATCCTCAATTTCTTTTCAATAATGAATAACTAGATTTTTCAAAAACATTGAATCTTGTTGATTTAGATATATAAATGAAATAGAATTGGATCAATTTATCTTAAACTTTTCTATGCAAAGAGCCTTATGATTTTAAATGCAAGTGATTAAAACTCAATATGCTTGTAAGAGGATAGAGGAAAGAAAAAGAGAAAACAAGATTTATACTGGTTCGATCACTACTACTGTGATCTACATCTAGTTTTCAATTAAATAGATTGATGTTATCACTAAGTAATTCAAATGTTTACAAACACTATGCACAAACACAAGAATTCTAAAGCTTTAGTGTGTAGTTCTCACTTCCTATCAATTTTCAAAACAAGTTTTATCCAATTATTTCTCTTTAAATTCAATTTAAAACATATTTCAACTTTGTTAACCTTTAAGTCTTGAACTTTGAGCTTATTACCATCAAACCATTAAAGATAAAGATAAATCATGCAAGACTCACAACTACACACACATGCATAAACACACATTACAACTTTACACTCATCAAGAGGCTAAATCATCAAAACTATATTAAATCTCCTTAGGGACAAGAGTAATTCTCTTCTTGCTTCTTCAAATTTTAACCTATGCATAAGCTAATTTTAGTTTATAAGTTTATTTCATTTTTTTTTATTTTTTTCCTATAAATATTTATTGAGAAATTTATCCAAACAAAAGCCATAATTGTTGTTGTCTATTAGAGTGGTTCAATTAACTTCATTCTTAAAAGTTAAAAAGCACAACTAGATTTAGTAGGCATGACCAAATCAAAATTTAAAATTTTACTTTGGTCATTACGGGCAGGTATATTTTGTATGGACTTTTTTTGTATAGATCACAAGTATAGATTACATGTATTTTTCACTTGTAGTAATTCTGTTTGAGTTGGGTGGGATCATTATAGGTAGTAAAGTTCTTCCTCTGAGTATTTAACATAGTTGTATATTTAGAAATTAAATTCAAGATCACTAGTTAAGCTGAAACAATCTCACTTCAGTTGATTCACGCGCTTGATGGTAAACTAATATTGACTTGATAACAAATATTAATTATATTTGTATTTTTGCCACTTTTTCAAGTTGAATTGATGCTATGTTGGAACCCATATTTTGATAATTTGAGAAGTTATGGAGAAATTACAAAGTCAAGAGATAAAATTGATTTTTTTTTTAAGTTGTGGGTTATGATATCTCAATCATTCACAAACAATTAGGCTGATTGACCAATCTGGTACAGTTTTAAAAACAAATTACCAAAATGGGATCTTTTTGAAACATATTACCAGCATGGGTCTGTTTTGACCGTTGACCGGTCAAACTCGCAACTCTAACTAGCGAAGCTCAATCCACGTCAGCTTTTTTCTTTTTTTTTTTGTAAAATTACACGTAGGCGGCCAACGTGGAGAGAAAAACGCTAGTCTGAACTGCGAAACTCACAGGATTGCACCACGTAGGGACCGTCGTACCGCTCAACGGGAGATGTACACGTGGCATCTCCCTATGTGTTATGCAGTTGCGAATAACGGGATTCACCTGCATGCGACACGTGGCCTGTCGCCTCCTCCCCTACCAACCGGGCAGCGACACGTGGCATCCAGGGGGGAAACCTGCAGCTATGAATAGCGAGACTACAATAAAAAAATATTTTTTGAAAGCCTTTAAAAGCCTCCGCAGCCCCACTTCGAATGCTCCATAGCCCCACTTCGAAAGCTCCATAGCCCCACTTCGAAAGCAACTAAAAATAGTTCTGAATCCCCACATGAAAGCAACATAACTGAAGAATGAAAGTGGGTCTGAATTTCGCGTCTGAGGTGTTTTTGGCATATTAAAATTTAGGTAAAAAAAATTTTGTATATATTTTGTAAAAATTAGTTACTTATTTAAATGATAAGTTTACTGTTTGTCTATTAAATAATAGAAAGTTCCTTATTTTTAAGTTTTTTTTTTTTTGATACAATTTGTAATATGTGCTTATATTTGAAAGATTTATTTGACATTGTGTGTTAATTTACATGGTTTGTAATATATTGTAATTAATTTATTAATTATATGTTTTATTGTATTCTAAAGCGGCGATTTTATTCAATAAATGATTTAAAATTTTCAATTATGAATTTTATTGTATATTTTACTTAATTTTGACAATTATTTATGTTTAATTTAAGTTTATTTAATTTAATTTGTGTTTTGCATTTATTTTAATCATTGACTATGTTAATTTATGTTTTTGTTTATTTATTTTTTAATTTCTATAATATAATTGTTTGTATGTGGTTAAGAAATATATATATAATTATTATTATACGTTAGGAAATTATATGTGGTTAAATTTGTTGTAACATATTTTTATTTAAATAAAAAAATTTAAAAAACTAGTTATGGATTTATTTACTTTGTTATTCAATTTGTAATATGCATTTATATTTCATTGATTATATGTATTATAGTATTTTTAGGTGGTGAATGTGCTTTTTGATAAATTATTTTATTTCTTTGATAAATTATTGTTTTAGCATATATAATATTATTTAAATTTCTGGTTAATTACATTGAAAGTACGTAGTGTTTTTAAAATTTACTCTCTTAGTAAATATAATATGTTTAGGATTTTATTATTTAGGACGATAATAATAGAAAATATTTATTTATTTAGTTACGTATAATAAATTTATTAACTGATTGTATTTTTCTTGTTGATTGATTTACGCAGTGTTTTTTACAGATCTCTACAAAATGGCCTCTTCTTCATCTTCCGATAGAAGCAGCATTCATTCTGGACCAATTGATGATGACGTCTTATGGATGCAAAGTATGCATGTTTCGCAATATGTGTGGAATGGTGAACCGGACCGCAGATTACTTATTAGACGGGTCCTTCCTACACATAATGGAGTAGAAGGTGTTCCAGAAGCAATTATTGAATTTCTTAGTCAATCTGGCTTCTATTGGGTTGCCAGAATGGGTTTTTTAAGGGTCAACGCTGGTTTGGTGAATGCTTTGGTGGAAAGGTGGAGACTTGAAACTCATACATTCCACATGAGATTTGGAGAGTGCACGATTACTCTTCAAGATGTAGCAATTTTGTTAGGGCTTCCTGTTGATGGGCTGCCTCTTATTGGGTCTACACAACTTGATTGGGGAGCTCTGTGTGAAGAGTTGTTGGGTATTCGACCAACGAACCTAGATGGTAGTTTCGTTAAATTAAGCTGGTTGGCTGAGCATTTTGATGACATTGGTCAATATGTTATCAATGAGGAACAACTGCGGAGATATGCTCGGGCATGGATCCTTAGATTCATCGGTGGTGCACTGTTAGTTGACAAATCAAGTAGTAAAGTCTCGTTACGATATCTTCAATTTTTACGAGACTTTAACGAGACAAGGACCTATGCATGGGGGGCTGCTGTACTTAGCTGCTTATATCGCCAGCTATGTATAGCCACGAATTATAGGACGCAATCCATTGGTGGCATGTGCTTATTACTGCAACTTTGGGCGTGGGAAAGATTTCAACGTATAGCTCCAAAAAGAACGCCCGACTTCATTGTTGGTCAACCCTTAGGGATGAGGTAACATTAATGTTGTTAATATACACTTGTTATGATTTTCATATTTGGCTTAAATTGTTTATGACTCCATATTTTTATAGGTGGCTTCGACGTGGACATAGCCACATAGGAAACGACGATTTAACATCACACCGACGAACGTTTGACATTATGAGGAGGCATGATGTAAGTATCTATCTTGTATAGCCTGTAATTGTAATTCTAATTTGCTATACATGGTTTTAACTTAATTGTTCTTTGTAGATTGTTTGGGAGCCATACACTGAGGCTATTATGAATGCAATGCCTCCAGTATGCCGAGATGGACAAATTGTCTAGAAATCAGTTGTGCCACTAATATGTTTTAATGTATGTGAATGGCATCAACCTGATAGAGTGATGAGACAATTTGGTCTTCGGCAACCAATTCCACATCCTCCGCTTCAGCCACAGGAGTTACATGCGTTGACTTTGCGTGGAAAGACCGGTGAAAATTGGCATAACATATTGGCACCAGCGATCAACGCATGGAATCACAGACACGAACTTCAAGTTCAGGACACTGGCCCGCAAGTAGGAAGCTTGGGTCACAATTCTGAGTACATGAGATGGTACAAATGAAAAACAAAGATGTTTGTGGACCCGAAGAACGCTAAGGCAGCAACTTTGGTAACATGACTTACGTAAATTGACTTGTAATATTTTTTTTGATATTGAAGTCGTTGTGTGTCTCATTTTGTTTTTTTTACAGGGAGAGGTAGGGGAGACATTAACATACATGGTCTCCGAGGAAGGCAGAGGTACGTGGGCGGTTGACGACCTGGTGCCTTATGTTGAGAAAATCATGATTTTGGCTGACGCTAAAGATAGCGTAACTGAGGCTGCTTCGCCAACTCCACCTCCTCCACCGATATTCGATGCACAACAATTTCATATTCCTGGGCATCGTGTTGAATCGCAAGGGCTTGGAAGAAGGAGAAGGGTTGTTGAGGCAGAAACATATGATTTTCCGACAATGTCTCAACGTCAACCTAGGATGTATTACACACTTGCACAATTTGTACATTATCCCAATTCACAACCCATGTACTATTATCCTTCTCAGCAACAGGCTGATGCTGGAACTTCACAACAACACCCTCCTTATGCTCATCTGTCAACACCGAATTTCACGATGGATCAACTATTTGGGACTCCGCTCTCGACACCAAGTCCAAACATGCCTTCGCCATATGTAACCCCAGGTGCCCCACTATATAACATACCTGGATCTCCATGGGTACAAGGGATGGATCATGTAATGGGTGTAGATCTACGTGCCCAATTTTCGTCAGAGGCAGATAATGCCAGTCAACTATCTGCGACGAATGCTGCTGCTACAGCGAATGATGTAGGATCAACAAGAAGAAATCCTACACGAATTGCTAGAAACTGGTCACGGCCTTGTGTTCTGACACCTCCAAATGAGGGTCACGAACATTCGGCAGATGATACTTGATTTTTTTTAAGTTCCATATTAATATTTTATTGACCATATTCGATGATGTTTTCATCCACGTTGATTTACTAGGTGTTGATAATTAAGTTAATAAATAGAAAAAACATTTATAAACAAATCGAAAATGGTAACAACAATATAACTTTTTAAAGAGAAAGTTTAAAAATTTCATAAATTAACATTACAAAAATTGTTATGAACTAAATGTTTTCTTCATTACTTTGCGCTTGTAATGGACAATTGCGTCTATTATGGCCTTCCCGTCCACATCTACGACATCTCTGTCTAGGTTGTGATTCAACCCAGTCCATTTCATTTCTGATTCTTGTTGATTTTGGTCGACCTTTTCCACGAACAGTTGTTGGGTCTGGGACAAGTACCCATTGCTCATCATCGGGTGCCATAGCTTCTTCATTACCTAACGGCCACCATTGTGCTGAATATGCATGTAGTATGTACTCGTTTGTGTATACTGGGTCTATGTATTGGTTGTAGTCAACGCTAACTACACCGCACGCAACAATAACATGGGAACATGGATAATGAAATGCAGTAAAGCGTCCACATTGACAATAATGTTCGTTTAGGTTAACTATCCATTTCTGACCGCCATGCTGAGTCAAAGGATTAAATGCCTCTTCAACCTCAAACCGTGTTGACTGGATGTCGTATCTACGAACCTGGTGAGAAGAAGCTTCCTCAACATTTTTTCGAATTGCCTCAACTAACTTGGCACAATATATATTGCTAGCTGACAAATCTGCCTTCACTTGAGACCCTCGCTGTACAAAGTACTCAACACATCAACTGTATGTTGACTTTACCAAGGCAGTTATTGGAATGTTCCGACAATCCTTCAGGACCTTATTGACGCATTCAGACAGGTTCATGGTCATGTGGCCGAATCTACGGCCTTCCACATCGTATGCCATACTCCACCTTTCAACAGAAATGGCACTAATCCATCTATCGACATCTGCGCTACACTCGCGAAATGTTTGTAGTTTTCTGTCAAAAATGTGTTTGCATGGAGTATATCCTACAATAATAAAAAAATAAAATTTGTTATTGAAAATACGATCATGTTAAAAAAAAATTGTGAAGTTAAAGGTTATAAACTCACAACATACCTACATTAACCAACATTTTTTTTTGTTTTCCATTCTTGAAATGATGATTAAAATTGCTTGCAATATGTCGAATACAATACATATGATAACCATGTGGAGGTTGCCATCCAAGGGCCTCATTCTGCACAGCAGACTTTATGCTACGATGTCGATCAGAAATTAGACATATGCCCTGTTTATCTGTGACATGTAAACGTAAATGCGACAAGAACCACGACCACGCTTGTAAAGTCTCGCCCTCAACCACAGCAAATGCAAGAGGAAGGACATTACTGTTGCCATCTTGTGTTGTGGCAATTAACAAGGTTCCACGGTACTTTCCATACAAGTGTGTTCCATCAACTTGTATTAGTGGCTTACAGTAGCAGAAGGCATCACCACATTGCTTGAATGTCCAAAAGACTCGATGGAATTGCCGGTAACCGCGAATGAGTTGATTACCAACAAAAAATTCATCGTGGCAAAGTTGGTAATACGTACCTGACGCATTCTCTTGCATATACTTAAGCCACCTTGGAAGCATGGTATATGACTACAGTCTCCAAATTCACGGACTATAGCTTTTGTTTGGCCTTCCATGCCTTCCTATATGTCACCTTGTAACCCGTCATAGCTGTTATTCTCTCTTGAATCAAACTTATTTTTAGGGATGGATCTTTAGAGATCATTCCTGCACATAAAAAAAGGATTTCAAATATATATTTTTCATATTGATTCACAAAGTCAAATATGTAAACTTGCAATATACCTTGTACGCATGAACAAATGAATTCAAAATCTAACTTGTCATGATCTTGTGTTAGTGACAAATTCAAGCATGTATGTGGCCCACCCCATTGGCTAACAACCCAACTATCTGTTTTTTTTATAAAATTGCCCTCATATACCATGGACAACTGTCGTTCTTATTTGGGCATTTACAAATCAATTTCGTGGGCTTGGACTCAACAACAACATACGTTTGATGCAATTTCATTGCATAATGTTTTAATGCATTATGTACAGCCTGTTTGCTCTCAAACTGTAACCCGACATATAAGTCTTCCCCGACACTCCAGCCAGCAGAAACGTCTAAGGATGACATCTCCTCCTGATTAGGGTGACTCCAATTAATGTTTGTATAGTGGGAAGAATCACACCAAAATGGAAGTTGAGTTGCACCCCCTGCATAAATTTGAAAAGATTAACAATAAAAATTTGACATCAAATATAAAATAAAATAAAATAATTAAAAATATTGTGTATGACTATTTTATGTAACAATTTTTAATTGTCTATTTGTATTTAACTTCATGAATAAACATTAACTACGTATACAATAACATAATGGTATTATGTAAGATAAAAACATACCTTTCTCAGATTGATATATTGACAATGGTTCAATCATACGACTTGCTTCAATGGACGCTGTCTCATCATCTGTGTCAAACGATTCATCATTAGGAATATCATCATTGGATGATTCCTCAACATATGACTGTGACACATAATAGTCATCGTCGTCATCATCATCATCGTCATCTGCTTCTACCTGTCTTTGCATCCCAGATTGTGCCAATGACTGATTACAAGACAAATTCTGATCACCAGACACGCAAGAATTTATTCCACCACCTTCTAACAGAATCATAGAACTACCAACAACTTCCACTTCAACATACATTTCTATTACTGACATTTCATTTTGTTGCTGAAATACATGAATCATGCATTCTATGTCTTCATCATCACATATTTGTAATGCACTATATTTGCCTTCGCCTTTTGAAATTAAAAACCTACATGTAATAGAAGATATAACTTGATTTGCCTGCAATTTAAATTTGCCATGAATTTTTCGCTTTAAAACATTAAAACTAATGCCATGTCTAATTTGTATTGCTTTCTTTGTCCCTTCGAACGTTACTCCTTCGACACCTTCATACATCCTTCCATTTATATACACAAATGCTATAATTGAATTCATGATTGTGTACGATGTACCTACCAAAAAAAGTAATATCAACTCAGTAATAAATAAAACATGAAATAAATATATTTGTTTTTTAAATATAAAGAAAATTATTATATATATTTTTCAAATAATATAAATATAATATTACACAAAAAATATAAAAAAGTTACATAAATATAAAGTGATTAAAAAAATATAAAAAAATTACGTAACTACAATGGAGAAGTCATATTGGAAGTCGACGAATGGAAATTTATAGGATTTAAAACGCTATTCAAACTTGCGGAACTCATAGGATTGTGCCACGTGGCGCGATCCGGTGAGTTCCGCAGTTCAGACTAGCGTTTTTCTCTCCACGTTGGCCGCCTACGTGTAATTTTACAAAAAAAAAAAAAGAAAAAAGCTGACGTGGATTGAGTTTCGCTAGTCAGAGTTGCGAGTTTGACCGGTCAACGGTCAAACAGACCCATGCTGGTAATATGTTTCAAAAAGGTCCCATTTTGGTAATTTGTTTTTAAAACTGCACCAGATTGGTCAATCAGCCCAAACAATTATATATTTAACAAGCTTAGTTACTTGGAACGCCACGGACCTGTTTTTGGTGCAGACTACCTTATACGAACTATTTCTTAAATTACATGTTTATCTAATAAATGGTGAACAAATAAGATTAGTGCAATTTTTTACGAAAACTCTTCGTACCAAATAACATCACTCTTCGGCAAAAAAACCAAATTAATATTAAAAAAAAACAATTTATCAAAATAATGTAGAAAAAAAATATTTTACCAAAATGGGTAGTTTTAAGATATATAGAAGGCGCCAGTAGTACTATTGGCGCCTATACAAAAGAAAGGAAGGCGCTGGTTTCACCAGCATCACCTGCAACCGTACGTTTTGTCTTTTAGTAGAAGGCGCTGGTCAAACCAGTGCCTTCTATGGTAGTCAAAGGCGCTGGTCAGACCAGTGTCTTCTGTACAATCAAAGGCGCTGGTCAAACCAGCGCCCCCTGTACTATAGTACGCCACTTAATATTTTTTCGTGCGGGAAAAAACATGTCCGTATTCGCGCATGCATTTTAATATGTCTGTATTTGCTCGTTATATTGTAATATTTTTTCGTGCTGGGAAAAACATGTCCGTATCCACGCATGCATTTTAATATGTTTGTATCCGCCCGTTGCACTGTAATATTCTGATTCTTATTCTGATTTTTATTAAAATAAATTTTAATATTAAACTTTTTCAATATGTTATACTTTGTAATTATTACTTAATTTTATGTAATTAATATTATATATAATAATTTTTTTATTAACATAAATTTATGTTTATATATAATAAATTTAATATAAACATAAATTTATGCTAATAAAAAATTTATTATATATAATATTAATTAAATAAAATTAAGTAATAATTACAAAGTATAACATATTGAAAAATTTTAATATTAAAATTTATTTTAATAAAAAAATTATTATATATAATATTAATGAAAATTTTTATCATATCTAAAACTTGGTACATAATTTTTTAATTAATGTGTATAAAAACAATAATTTTACATAAAATACATATTAACTTTTATACACATTAATTAAAAAATTATGTACCAAGTTTTAAATATGATAAAATTTCTCATTAATATTATATATAATAACTTTTTATTAAAATAAATTTTAATATTAAAATTTTTCAATATGTTATACTTTGTAATTATTACTTAATTTTATTTAATTAATATTATATATAATAAATCTTTTATTATCATAAATTTATGTTTATATTAAATTTATTATATATAAACATAAATTTATGTTAATAAAAAAAATTATTATATATAATATTAATTACATAAAATTAAGTAATAATTACAAAGTATAACATATTGAAAATTTTTAATATTAAAATTTATTTTAATAAGAATCAGAATATTACAGTGTAACGGCAGATACAGACATATTAAAATGCATGCACGGATACAAACATGTTTTTCCCCACACAAAAAAAATATTACAGTGCAACAGGCGAATACAGACACATTAAAATGCATGCGTGGATACGGACAAGTTTTTCCCTGCACAAAAAAATATTAAGTGGCGTACTGTAGTACAGGGAGCGCTGGTCTGACCAGCACCTTTGACCACCATAAAAGACACTGGTCTAACCAGCGCCTTCTACTATAGGACAAAACGTCATGTCAGTTATAGTTGCAGGTGGCACTGGTGAAACCAGTGCCTTCTTTCTTTTACTGACGCCTTCTATACATCTTACAACAACCCATTTTGGTAAAATGTTTTTTTTTTACATTATTTTGATAATTTTTTTTAATATTAATTTGGTTTTTTTTGCCTCACTCTTCTATAAAAATATTTCTTTTTAAAATTACTGACGGCATATTGGGTCTTGTTTGGATAAATTTCTCAATAAATATTTATAGAAAAAGAAAATAAAAAAAAATGAAATTAACTGTTCTTTTAAGCTAAAATTAGCTTATTCATAACTTAAAATCAGTTTTTTAGAAAAACTAAAATTATTTAACTTTTCTAGAAAATTGATTTTAACTTATGTATAAGTTAATTTTTGTTTATAAGAAAAATTTGTTTTATTTTTTTATTTTTTATTTTTTTCTCCTATAAATATTTATTAAGAAATTTATCTAAATAGAAGCCATAATTGTTGTTGTCTATAAGAGTAGTTCAATTAACTTCATTATTAAAAGTTAAAAAGTACAACTAGATTTAAGGTTTGTTTGAATAAATTTTCCATAAGTACTTGTAGAAGAAGAAAATAAGAAGAAAAAATAAAATAAACTTTTCCATAAACTAAAATTAACTTTTTCATAAACTAAAAATTAGTTTTTGAAAAAATTAATATGACAAAACTTCTATAAATTAGTTTATATATAAGCTTATTTTAACTTTTAGAAAAACTTTTTTTTTTATTTTCTTTTCTTATAAGTACTTATACAGGAATTTATCCATTTAGGCCTTAATAGGCATGACCAAATCAAAATTTAAAATTTTACTTTTAAAAATAGAATTGAAATTATAAAATTAGATATTCAAGTATTAGATGCGTATATCTTAGACGTAAAATAAAATAGTTTCATTATTTAAATATAAAAAATCAATGTTTTGTATAATAATATGGATATTTATTCTTATTTCTCATTTTTTAAAATTATATATATTTTAAGAATACACTCTAAAATTAAAGAAAATCATTTTCCATCCTTTCATTATGATTTTCAAAAATTATTTTTTAAAATAGATATAAAAACGTTAGCAAGCAAAACAAGATTTGAGTGATGATGAAAACATTGGATTCGGAACTGCGTTGAGTAATCAGGCAGCGGAAGTGGAAGTAGTCACGTTAGTGTGCAAAACGAAGTACTGTAAAACATTAAATGTAGGGTTCAGATGTCCGAGAACTTGAACGAAATTACGGAACTACCACTGCTGACTGCAATGCATTTGTATGTTACTGTTTAACAATTGAAAAGAGGAAAGTTTGGAGATTTGGTAAACTTGAAAGCAGAGAGGAGAGAGAAAGTGAGAGTGATCACAACGCGGCTCTCTCATGTCTCAACCCAACAATATGGTGAGGTCCCTTCTCTTACCACTCTGCCTTTAGATCGATGTATATCTTACATTCCACTTTTTATTTTATTTGCATGAACTAGGATGAAGCGGTACCCTTTTTGGTTGTGAAAGTTTATAGCTTCCTACCAACGTTAATTTCATTTGCCACAAAAAGGGTGTGCACCATGCTCAGTATTTATTGTTCAGGTCTAGAAAATTTGGGACTCAACCCATTCCTACAACTTAATCTTAAATCTTAGGTTAAGATTCTTGAAGTTGCTGGGGAAGTTTGTGCGTGTAAAAATGGTGGTTGCAGTTTCATCGCCATCTTTGATATTGTAAAAAATTGTGAATAAATGTTGCCAATCGGGCCGCAATTACGGTCATAAAAATTCAAAAAACCTCGAGGTTGTGGCTGATCGGGCCACAATTACGGTCGCGAAAACTCCAAAAATCTTGAGGTTGTGGGCAATCCGGCTGCAATTATGTTAGCAAAAACTCCAAAAGACTTGAGGTTGTGGCCGATTTGGCTGCAATTACAGTTGCAAAAACTCTAAAAACCTTGAGGTTGCGGCCGAACCGGCCACAATTACGGCTGCAAAAACTCTAAAAACTTTGATAATGTACTGTTCTTTAAAACCTTTGCAGGTGATACTAACTATGATTTGATTTGGGGGGACATGGGCTGTTCAATTTATTTCATGATTTAGGCATCTGCTTTCAATTTGATTGAAGAATATATACCCGATTCCAGTTAAGGATATACAGGAGTCTCTATAGCATGCTTTCGATGAATGACTTGTTTACAATGTATTACAGCCAAAACCCACATGTTGCAGGACCTACGTTTTGTTACTTGATTGAGTACTTTTAGTCCCATAACTGGGTATATTCTTTTGAGAATCTGAAAGTGGTGAATTACACATTGTTCATGACTTAATGTTACTACGAACTTAAATGTTGTAATATTGCTTTACTTTTTTGTTCTAGTTATTTTTCCACATTATTTTTTTAGCTCAACTAAACCTTGAAACTTTTGTTGTTGTTTGCCTTTTTCAGCTGAATCTAAATGATGATAACAGAGATATATGCAAGAATATGATCAAGCAGCATGAAGATAACCTGAAGTTCCTTAATTCTCAATCAAATCGCCTAGATGAATCAATATTTGACTTGCAAGGTATGTTTAGAAATCAATCTTTTTTTTTACTTGTTTCCCCAGGGGAAAGTAGGGGGGATATGAGGGGAGTGATTAGAATTTGAGATTAACTACACAATCTAATACAGCATCACATCATTACTCATCAGTTGAGTAAACCACTTTAATTAAACTTTTCTTATACAAGTCACTCCAACATTTTTTAACTGATGAAATTTTAGTGAGTCTTGGAAGGTACTATTCAAATAATGTAATTATGCCAGAGAATGGAAATGGTGCCTTTCATACTGAAGAGGAAACAGCGGAACAGATATTGAAGAAGGAGAACTCTGCTGCTAGCGTATTTAGTTGGCTAAAAGCTAATGCTCAGACATCAAATTTGGCATTAACAAAGGATGTTGTGGGAGTTGTTGCAATGCTTGCCAAAGTTGAGAGCGATGATCTTAGCAGGTCACTATAATTTATTTTATTTTATTTTCAAATTTTTAACCCTCATCTGGTCATTTGGTTTCAATCTTGCAACAGACAATATCTCTTGTAGTTTCATTTAATTTTCCAGATTTTAGAACATGAGTCTCATAGTTCTTTTAATACAATCATTAAAATATATCTTGCAGACCATTCATGTAGCATAATCAGTGAAATTTCCAAGCACGTTAGTACTAGTGTGAATCGTTGAACTTGACTAGCATACTCCAATTTTTTCTAGTCCATTTCCTACTAGCATAGTCATGAAGAAAGAAGCTCCTATTACAATTATTTAATTGAAAAAAACTTGCAATTTTGTCTAAATACAGGATTCTTTCTGAGTTTTTGGGCTTGGAGACAATGCTTGCAATTGTCTGCGGCACTTATGAAGGCGTTAATGCACTGGAGAAGTATGATCCCGAAGGCTTGATAAACTGTAATGGTGGATTGCACGGTATAGGATCTTCAATTGGAAAGAGAATAAATGGCCGATTTGCTGTCATATGTCTTGAAGATTTAAGGCAAGTTTGACAAATATGTGAATTTAGCTCATGAGTTTTTCGCACGATAGGTTCATGTAAAGATAGATAGACAAAGACCCTATTTAAGGTTAAATCTGGGGACCCTGTGCTGGATCTTTCTGTCTATTACTCTCTTCATAAGACGTGAAAAACTCACATGATAGGATCCAATTCTACACATGCATAATTTAGAAGGAAGATGAAGCTCTTTGCTTATAATTTTTAAAGCACTGTTATACTTGTTTTTATTTCAGACCCTTTGTTGGAGGTTTTGTACCCGATGATCCACAAAAGAAGTTGGCTCTTCCGAAGCCAAGATTACCTAATGGAGAGTGCCCACCTGGGTTTCTTGATTATGCGGTGAACATGATCCATTTGGATACAAAATATTTATCTTTTCTTACTGCCAGTGGACTCGGTCTTAGAGAGACGTTGTTTTATGGCCTTTTTTCTCGCCTACAAATATATAAAACCCGGAATGAAATGCTGCTTGCTCTCCCGTGCATTCGTGATGGAGCTTTGTCATTGGATGGTGGGATGATTAGGAAATGTGGTATGTTTGCTCTTGGTAGTAGGTAAGTGTCAAATTAAACTTGCCCCTTTTAATGCATTTTGATTTAGGTGATTCTTTTTCCTATGATAATTAATACTTTTAGTTTTGTCAATTAACATTGAAGGATAAATAATTCTGTTGTTCAATTTTGCTCACTTCAATAATCTCGAAAATTTGTTTAGTTGATAATTCATCCATTGATTTGTATCTCCCAGTGAGACATAATGATATTCCCACTTGTTTGCATTACACATGGGTATTTAGGGCATGTTTGGTTTTAAGTTGAGAGACTCCCAACGTACATTTAAAAACTAAAATTGAAAAGAATCTCCTGTTTGGTTTTCAGTTGGATCTAATTGTAATCTGAGTTGTGTCTTAATTTTGTCTTGAAACTCAGTTTAAAATGGAAGGAAAGGGAGAGTTGCTTTTGCAAACTCAATTTGCAAAGTGAAGTTCATTCAAACTTAAGTTTGCAAATTTTAATTCAAACATGCCCTTATATGTTATGCACTTATAAGAGATCATATAGGATTGGTAATTGACATAGTTTTAATTAGGGAGTTGCTATGGTGCTAGATGGATAAGTTTGGAGGGGAAAGGAAGAGAGTGTTAATTTTTCATTTTTCAATTTATTATTTAAATAAAAGTAAGGTATGATTGGGAGGCTACATGTTAATCTATGAAGCCTAGATATTCCAAAAATGGCAAAAGTATCACCAGTCGTTATCCGATATTGATACCTATCCAAGGAGTATCCTCTTTTTTGAAAACTTTATTGACCAATACATTTGGGATACGACTCTAATACTTTGAATAGCAATAAAATTACACACAGCCCTATCTTTTCCTATGTATCCTTAAAGCTATAGTAAATAGTAGGCAATGTAGAGCCAGTATGCGTGGGGGGGAAATTTTGTAACATATTCATGGGGAAAAGAATATATTCTGATATGGGTAATGGAAAGTATATGTAACAATGTTTTTCCGTTATGATCGCTAAGTATTTTTTTTTTCTAAATTGTGATCATCATCCAATGGTATTTATATATTAGTAAGAAATAATCAATGTTTCTTGTATATATCAAAGTTCATTAAAAATAACCACCGTCATATAAATGTTTGACAATTCGCCTTCTATGCCCATGAAAAAAAGAAAAAGATGAGCAGTTGAATGATCCCCAAGCGAATAATATGCAGTTAGAACTACTTTATTAAGACTATCTTTTTCTCCCCATTTGCCAACTTGTGTTATGACCATTTATTTCTTTTCTAGATTAAAGCACTCTTATCTGTCTCGTGCTTTCATCTAAATATACTACCGTAATCAGAGGATTAACTTTTGATATATATTTTTTGGCCTTATTATGAATGAAATTTATCCCAACACTCTCTGGCTGCAGGAAAGATGTAGAAGTGAAGTTTCCTCTAATTTCGGGAGAATCTGGTGTACCGCCGAACTATATTGAAGCTGAAGATGCGGTGAGGAAGCTGCAATGGGAAAAGTCTAAACTTGATGCAGATATACAGAGAGAGCAGCAATTATTGGATTATAGAAAGGGAAACTTCACTAGGCAAGCCTGAAAAGTTAATTATGGAAAGTTACTTTGCAAGACATGGTAGCAACTAACCACATCCAATTGTGTGCATTAGCTGTTAATTTTGCAGACATAGTTCATGAGGGATATGTCCAAAAGAAAGTAGATAGGTATGCATAAATAGACATTGACATAGTGAACTTCTTGATGTAACCTAAACAAGTAGCTATGCTCTCTTACTGTCTGCGTCTGTTGATATATCTGATTCTTAATTTCAATTAGGAGAAACCTTGGATAGTTAGCTTCTCCATTTGAATGATGTAACTTGCTGGGCACTGCTACTTCCTTGCAAATGAACATGTCACATGAGCACTTCCAAATTCTTATGATCTTCACTCTTATCCTCCAATTCAACTCGTTCTCTGATAAATACTAGGGATGCAACATGATGGGCATTCAATTTCAATTGCTCATGTGGAGGACCAACAATTTTTTTAAAATGAGATTTTAGGTGAGGAAGCCACTATACTTGCAGTTTGTACGGCAAAATGTCACATAAAATGGCCTCTGAAAAAGAAAATAAAGTACAACTATTTCACTTCCAAACACAAACTATGTTGCACTTAAAACTATCAACTTCCAATTAAGCCCTGAATTTGTTCTGTTAAGCATTTTTTAAACATTTCACTTCCAAGTTCTAATATTCTTATCGTCCTTCCAGGTATTTTACTCTATGAGGCAGCTCAGTTGAGTCACTACTACTAATTAAGCTTAGTGTTGATAAGCATAGCCTGTGTACGGTTGCTTTGTGGTGCCATTTAAAAATACTTGTATAAGGCAAAAAGATCATTCATAAATTTTATACCCAAAATCATATGATATTTTTGCCCACCGCAGTTTCACAACCAAACACACGCTATCGTGCAAAATCAATTTGCTACAATGGAACGTGATTCAAAATTAATTTTGAACGTTATCCGTACAGGCACTAAATCAATCAACCAATAGCTTGAAATAGCAAATTAAATTCGCCAAGGATATCGACACTTAAGCTCTATTTGGTAAGAAGAAAAAAAATAAATGAAAAATAAAGTAGATGAAAATAAAATAAAATAAAAAATAGAATAAAAATAAAAGTGCTTAATTTAAGAGAATTAGATAAGAAATAAAAAAAGATGAATAGGTAAATAAAAATAAATAAAAATAGAATGAAAATAACTAATGAGTTTCACACTTTTTTATTTCTCTCCTTCCTCATTTCTTCTCAACCAAACATAATTTTATTTTTATTTTTCACCTATTTCTCTACTTTCCACTCTATTTTCTCTCCACCAAACAAAAGCTTAATCACGCACACACTAAAAAAAAGGCTAGTACCAACTACTATAATTAAGACACTTATGTGCCACATAAATATCAAACCCTGTACCCCAAAATTCACAAAAAAAAGAAGAGAGAGGCTATAACCAACTACTATAATTCAAAGACACTTATGAGCCACATAAATATCAAACCCTGTACCAGTACCCCAAAAAAGACCATACCTTGCGTGCCCGAAAAAATAAATAACGGTTATGTATGCCCTGGTTCAAAATACAAAGCATGTTAGTACAAGCTACTGGGTAGCACCCAGAGTATCAACTTCTGTAGGTATACGCACATCCTCTTCTGCTGTCCTCTCATTAGCTTGCTTGTCATACCTTCGCCAGCAATTTTTAGAAAGATGTCCCTTCTTGCCACATATACTACAGGGTACGCTCTTGGCATTAATTTCTGACCTATTCCTACACATTCCCAGTGGCCTATTGTCAACCCTCTTCTGTCCGCCTCTATTGGCCAGGTGAAATCCTATACTGTTAGAATGTTCACCCACTCGTTTCACTCCATTGCGAGATTCTTCCTCTATCTGTATACGTTCCATTAACTTCCAGAAAGGTAGATATTCCTCACGCATTAACTTGATGCAAAAGTCCTTCCAGGATGGTGGAAGCTTTGAAATGATGACACTAACATGAAAGTTATCATCAATAAACATTCCAGCAGCAGCAATAGAATCTGCAATGCCATTTAATTCTCGGGTTTGCTCAACAACTGCTTTCTCATCAACCATCTGAAATTCAATATACTTTTTCACTTGAGATCTCTTGGTTCCAAATTCCTCATACAGATAAACCAGTTTTAACTCTTCCCATAACTCCTTAGCACTCATTTTTCTGTTGGCATTCTGGTTGAAAAGAGGATCAGATAAATGGCTCAAGATATTGCGACGACACATTAAATCATCATTCAGCCATCTCCTTTCTGCAGCCTTGGCTGCAGCAAGTTCTTCAGTACTTACACCTTCCCCTAATGTAGCATTCGGGCATGGTTCAGTAAGAACATATTCAATCTTTAATTGTTTCAAGAGTAATTCCATCTGCTGAGCCCAGAAATGGTAATTCTTCCCATCAAAACGGATGACCTCAACAGGGACAGGCTCAAGAGGAGCAACATCAACAACTGAATTTGGCGCATCTCCATTCTGCTTGCCATTAAGCTCCGATCTACATTGTGTTGATTACATGTTCTAGGTTAGACTAGTCTATGAAAAAATGTTTTCACTGCTCCCATCAACAACTTTTTACCATGCACTTATATGCATAATCAAATATCTAGCAACATGTTTTCTATTCAGCCAAAAAGTAAGCAGTAAATATTCAGAAGAATACAAAAATTTCTCCAACTAAACTACAACAAAGAATTTCATATAATTGGCAGTTAGTAAACAATCAACATACCAAGAGAATAGAAACAAAATTAAGCGTTCTGCACATATGCAGTCAGCAATTTCCTCACCACCACATTGATACTTAGGTAATCAATATCATTTGGAAGCCATAAATTTTCATGTTATCATAGAGCTCATATGTTAACATTGAACACTCACCTTATCCTTCCTTCCATCTTTGTGATAGCTTCCTCTATGGAAGGAACACTCGTCTTGAAGGTCGACCATTGTTCAGAAGATAAACTTATCCCTAAAATCAGTAGTACAGAAAAGGGACATGTTTAGTTTCAAAATTCAGAGTAATCAAGTTCTCAGCAAAACAGAGCCAAATATATACGTAGAGAGACAAATTCCAACTCAAGTAATGAACTAATGATCCTTTAAAGATAAATCAGGTAGCTCAAATCCAATACTCTAATTTATGCATGTAGCAGCTAGCAAGACACAACAACAACAACAATAGCTTGGTTCCATTAGATAAGGTTGGTTACATGGATCACACGATATCATTAGACTCGGTTAAAAACCCAATTCTCAAGGATATTATTCACCATGAGATTCTTTAAAATATTTCCTTCTAATGTCCTTCCCTCTACCTCTTTCACAAGGCTAAAAGCCATGCAATTTACCCTCCTCACTGATGAATCTAGTGACCTTCTTGGCACATGTCCAAATTACCTTAACTGATTTTCTGTCATATTTTCTTCAATAAAAGCTACACTAATATCTCCTTTCACATTATAACAAGACTACCATGGCCAACATCCAAACACATAATTAAGAATGTAACTTAACTAAGAACATCCTAGGTCATATATATAATCCTTAAAAAATAATCATCAACGAGTGTTTAGGGAATCCATGCACTCAAATAAGTAGAAGCAAAATATGATGTCGACATTGTCGTCTAATAATGTGCTGGGGCATAGTTCGTGTGAGCAAATTCCAGCAACATTTACAGTACAAAGAAACACAACACGAAAGCAGGGAATAACGGATTTGTAAGAGCAAAACAATCATTATGTAATCACCTTTAGAACCAGGAAGTAGTTTTCCATCTTTCATGTAAAACTCCCTAATTGAGACCAGCGTTGTTCCTTTGAAAGCCTTAACCTGCCACGTTCCTCCTGTTCGACAGCTAGATCAAGCAAGCGATATATACTCAGTCAAAGTGAAATATAACATTCAAAAATACAAAAACACATTAACTCTGTGAAACATTACACAGGCTTAAACCTTAGGGTCTACTCCAGCTTTCAATTTCTAAATTCCAAAACCAATTGCATCAAACGTTTCAAATAGAAAAAAAAAAAAAAAAAAAACCTAATGAAACGAAGCATTATTCTAGGGCTTCTGCACCGTTTGGAATTGAATATGTAGTTAACAAACATCAAACACGTGTTTTGGGAAGGAGAGATTCACCTGGCAAATAACACGTTCCGAATCTTCCCTCTTGAGTTTCGCCACCTCTGTCTCTCTGGACTCTTCGTTGGCGGCAACGACAACATCTTCCTCCTTCTTCTCTGCGTCTCCGGACTTTACGTTGGCCGCAACGGAGAGAAGAAAAGACTCAACGACGCTTCTCACCAACTGTTTGCTCGTGGAGTCGGAGAGGTCGATGCCTAGGCGCTCCGAGGCAGCGACTCGGATGCTGAACTCAGTGGCTTCTTCTATGTTGGATTTCTTGAGCAGGTCCAACACCATCTCCACGATTTTCCGTCGAGTTTCCGCTTCCATTGCAAAAAAATTAAAACCCCAAAGTCAGTTACACATACACACAAACCAAACAGTGTGAGAGGGAAACCAAACTTGGCCCTTCTATTCGAGAATATCATGGCTTTTGTTGAGGCTCAGTCCCCGTGGCATGTGTCTGAAACTGAGAGAGATGTAAAAATAAGGTTCCACCGAGACTTGAACTCGGGTTACTGGATTCAGAGTCCAATGTCCTAACCACTAGACCATGGAACCCGCCATACTAGTGTAATTCTTCTTCATAATATTTTAATTGTGGAATTGCATCTGCGCTGCACCTAATAGTAATTTTAATTTGAAGGGTTTCCAATTTAATTTTGGAAATCAATTCAACTAAATCTAAACTAAACTTATACATATATGTATATACTTTTATTTATAAATTTATAATATTACTTATGTTAATATTTTATTTTTTATATATTTGTAAAATTATTACATAATTCATAGTTATTTATGAAAAATATATTTAATTAAAGATAATTTTTTAGTAACTATTTGAGTAAAGATATATAAATATTATTATCAACTTGCATAAATTTATTTTTAATTTTTAATAATATATATTTAAAGAGTTATACTTCTATTGGTTATATAACGAATTATAAATGAGATATTTGATATTTTAAATTATCCTCTATCCTCTCTACATATAAACTAACTAGTATTTTAGTGTGTGCAATGCATAAGATAAATATTTATTTTATATAACAAAAATTTATAATACATAAATACTTTTGAATATATAAATTATATTATAATTAAAATTAGTAATAAATAAATATTTTAAATATGTAAATTATATTTTAGATTTATGATAAACAATTTACATTGTAATACAATGTTATTTTTAACGGTTGATAATTTCTTTTAAAAAATATTGAAATTTAAAAAATACTTTTAACTATATATAAATTAGAATAGTTATATGCAATGAGAGTATTTTTAAGAGTTATTTTTTCGAGAGAACGTTTTTAAGAGTTTTTCTTCATTGAGAGCGTTTTTAGGAATTTTCCTTAACTTGTTATCTCTTTCTATCTTTATTTTGAATCTGAATTTTAATATATTTTTTAAAAAATTATTAATAATTAAAAATAACCTTTGTAATTTTTTTGGCGTAAATAGCGACAATAAGGTTAAAACTTAAGACTTTATGCATACTACACAAGCTCCCTACAGGACCAATTCTTGTGGTTTAAAAATAATCTTTTATCACAATATAAAATATTTATTATAAATATAAAATATAATTTATATATTAAAAAATATTTATTTATTACAAGTGTTAATTATAATATAATTTATATATTAAAAAATACTTATTTATAATAAATTTTAGTTATGTAAAATAAACATTTATCTTGTCTATTGCATAGACTAAAATATTAATTTTTATTATTATTATGTTTAGTATATATCTTACCATTTATTTAATACTTTATCTAAAGAAAAGTAAAAGTAAAACTAGAATCTAAAACTAGAATCATATTTAAATTTTAATCCAAATTGATTGGATAATAAATTAAGAAAACATAGTGGTTAGATCAGATAAATTTTCCTTTAAAATTGATCCAATTCAATCTACAAACACTCTTAATTATTTAAATCCTTAATTAATATTATTTCTTTACAATTAAAGTGTTTTCAAGATACTTTCTAAATGAGAAAAAAAAAGTGTTATTAGGAACTATTTTTCAACGAGAACGTTTTTAAGAATTTTTCTTCAATGAAAGTGTTTCTATCCAATTCAATTTGCGAACACTCTTAATTATTTAAATCCTTAATTAATATCATTTCTTTACAATTAAAGTGTTTTCAGAAACTATTCTTCAACCAGAATGTTTTTAGGAGCTTTTTTCAATGAAAATATTTCTAGAGATTTTTCTCAACATCTTATCTCTTTCAATTTATCATTTTCATCTTTATTTATAGGCTTAAATATGTTTTTAGTTCTTGTAATATACTGCTTTTTTGATTTTAGTCCTTATAATTTTTTTTTTAAATAGTCCTTGTAAAATTTATTTTTTTGATTTTAGTCCCTATTATTTTATTTTAGTCCTTGTAATATATTTATTTTTTCATTTTTGTCCTCGTAATATGTAAATAATTTTCTTTTAGCCCTTATCAAGTTTTTTTCAAATGGACTATTTCAAAACGAACAAAATATTATAGGGAATAAAACCAAAAATTAGATATATTAAAAGGATTATTATAACAAAATAAAAGGACCAAAACAAAAAAAATAAATTTTACAAGGACCAAAACCAAAAAACTGGTATTTTATAGGAACTAAAAACATATTTAAACCTTATTTATAAATTGAATTTCAATATGTTTTAAGAAAAATTATCAATAGTTAAAAATAACTTTGTGTCACAAAATAAATTATTTATCATAAATTTAATGTTAGAACCAAATATGTATGAAGCATTTAGCCCCTCAAAGTTTTGATGATAAAAAAATTTATTAAATCTTAGGGTATGATAACAAGTGTGTTACTTGTGCAGAAAAATCGCTCTTTAGTAACAAAGGTATATTTCTCAACCTAGACGCATCCAATAAGTTTTTAGAAAAATCGGTGTCCAACACACCAATTAAAATCAAGCGTCCAATGTTTTTAGAAAGAAGTCCAATGCGCTTATTCACAAACTGCATCCAACATATGTTTTCTAAAAAGCATATGATAAAAGGATCGTCCAAAAGCTTTTAACAAAGATGTCTTTCAAGTGATCAAGTTTCAATAAAGCTAAACGAAGTTTATTTATCCTCGTACATATTGAAACTCGCTCCTTTTGCTTTTTCGATATGCTCTAACATTTAGCTATCTTAGCATTTAATGAAAACCAGGGTCTTTTGTTTTATAAGTACAGCACGTGAAAAAGATTAGTCAACTTACTAAGATGTTGTACAAAAAGAGAAGAATAAAAGAAGGCATATTCAAAAAAGCAGCTCTACGCATCAGAATAATACCTACCTTTTCGGTCCAAGTTCACTACAAGATAAGTTTGCTGTAGTTTCTCTCTCCAAGGATCTTAAGACACGTATCAAGACCTTGCTTGGAGTTTTTCACATACAATTAATGTTTCTCTAGAACAAAAACATGAAGCTAAAGTCCCCTTTCTAAATAGTTATTAAGAGGCTATATAAGGGAGACTTAAAGACAGAACGAGGTTAACGAACTAGTGCTCATAACTTACGAACTTATACAAGCTCTGAAACCTCTTTTGGATGACCTTTGTCTCGTTCTTAATCTTTCATATTCTTTGTACTGCAAATTTATTGTACTCTGTGCTTAAACTTTTATATTCTCATACTGTGAGTTAATTTCTTATAAGAACAACCTTTTACATTGTGAAAGCCTAGAGAGGCTTTGTGACTAAAGAAAACTTGAATTTTGAGATATAAGGTTAATCACTTTGTATGGCCTGAAGAGGCTTTTGAGAATACTCGTTGTAACTAGGTGTTAGTTAGTGAAAATCCTTCTGGAAATAAGGTGTTAGATGTAGCTTAAGGTTCGGTGAACCAGTATAATTTCCTATGTGCTTTGTCCTTTCTTATCCTTACATGTTTTATATTGGACAACCTTTATATTTCTAATAAAACAGTTGCGAAAAGTTTTCAAAAATTCACATACACATAATTCAACTTTCCCTTCCTGTGTGTTTCTTTCTCTTTCATTTAAAATATAATTTATATGTTCAAAAATATTTATTTATTATAAATTTTAATTATATTAGAATTTATATAATCAAAATTATTTATTTATTATAATTTTTAGTTATATAAAATTAACATATGTCTTGTGTAATACAAAAACTAAAATACTAGTATTATTTAAATTAATTCAAAATTATATATATATATATATATATATATATGTATATGTATGTATGTATATATGTATGTATATGTATATATATATTAGGAATTATTCTTTAATGCTTATGAGATTTACTAACGCATACCTACTTATTTTTTAGTTGGTGTACGTTAACAAGCTACATCATGGATATATTTTAAGGTAATATTTAGTTATAACTTGCTAATGTATTTTAACTAAAAATCAAATGAGTATACGTTAGCAAATCCATATATATACCTATACATATATAAATTGTTGGAATTTTCCGTTTCCATTGCAAAAAATAAAAACCCCAAAGTCAATTACACTTACTTACACTTGCACACAAGCCAAACTTCGCCCTTTTATTTGAAAATATCATGGTTTTTGTAGGAACTATTTTATATTAATTTTTTAAAAAGCTGATTTTAAGATTTTAATTATGTTTAAATTAATTTTAATTTATAAATAAAAATTATTTTATCTATTTTATTATAAACATTTATGAAAAAAATTATCCAAACAAAACTCCAATCTCCGTAACATGTGCCCGAAGACATGATAAAAAGAAGGTTCCGCCGAGATTTGAATTCGGGTTACTAGATTTAGAGTCCAATGTCCTAACCACTAGACCATGGAACCTTCGACCGCACTAGTGTCTGACTTTTCTTAGTAATTTTTTAATTGCGGAATTGCATTTGTTCTACACGTAATGGTAAATTTTCATTTGTAGGGTTTCACGGTACATTTACGAAGACCCCGTTCAATTATATGTATGGGTGTTTATAAATTGATATAATCTAACAAAATTTTAAAATATTAATTTCAATAATTAAATAAACCAAATATTAAAAAATTCGATTTTTTTATTAAATTTTGAATTTAATTTTAGAAATCAATTCAATTTAATCTAACCCAAACCTAAAATTGTATATATGTATATATATTTTTATTTATAAATTTATGATGTTACTCATGTTTATATTTTTATTTCTTCTATATTTATAAATTATTACATAATTCATAATTATTTATGAAAATTATATTCGATTAAAGATAAATTTTTAGTAGTTATTTGAGTAAAGGTGTATAAATACAATTATTAAGTTGTGTAAATTTATTTTTATTATTATATATTTGAAGTGTTATACTACTATTAACTATATAATGAATTATAATGAGATATTTGATATTTTAAATTATTCTCTCTATATGTAAATTAGAATAAGTATCTTGAATGAGAATTTTTTTAGAAAATATTTTTCAACTAGAGCGGTTTTAAGAGTTTTTCTTTAATAAGAATGTTTTTATGGATTTTTCTTGACCTCATATTTCATTCAATCTATTATTTTCATTTTTATTTCAAAAATGAATTTCAATATTTTTTAAAAGAAATTATCAATAGTTAAAAATAACCTTATATCACAATATAAATTATTTGTCATAAATCTAAAATATAATTTATATATTCAGAAATATTTATTTATTATGAATTTTAATTATAATATAATTTATATATTAAAAAGTATTTATTTATCATAAATTTTAGTTATATAAAATAAACATTTATCCTATGTATTGCACAAACTAAAGTATTACTTGTAACGCCGTGTTTTCTTAATGCATGATTTAGTGGTTTAATAACTAAGAGTGAAAATTAATATGTGATTATGGTGTTTAAAACAACTAAATAAATTGTTGCTATTGATCGTTGTTGTTGCGTGGTGTTAGTTTTATGTTGTTGACTTGGAATTTCTATCTGAGTTTAAGGAACTGAGACAAATGTGCTTGAGCCAAATTGAGAGTGTTGTTGATATTGGTTTGGGTTGTTGAAAGAAAAACAATTAGTTAGAACTGTTGTGAGTTTTGGAGAGTGAATAGATGGATCCTGAGCTTTAGTGAGCCAAAAGCCGGTATGAGGACCCTGGAGAGTTTTAAGACATAAAAAGGGGTGCTAAGCCTTTCCCCTTTCATTCTCTTATTCTCACATCTCTCAAACTCTCTCACTCTCTTATTCCATTCTCTCAATTTTTCCCTAATTATTGCCGAGATTCTTGAAGTGTGAGACCCAAATCCAGTGAGGAATCACGTTTCTAGGTGTGGAAGGGCTGTTATTGCCTTGCTTTCACAGAGTTTGGCTCAAGGTTCTGTGTCTCTCGCGTTTTCCCTTCCCCAAACTCGGATTTGGAAGCTCCAAGAGGTAAGGGAAGCTTACACTTGCTAGATTTGTGATGTATGAACATGATTGCGTGTGAATATCACCTTGGGTTGGTCCAAATTCAGATTGTATGTTAGTTTGGTGAGATTTTGGATGAAAATGGGTTTTTAGAGAAAAATCTGAGATTTGATGAGAAATCTATGAATTATGTGATGAAATGTTGAATTGATTGTATAATCTGCTGTGTATGAGCTTGATTGGGGTGGATTGATGATATTGGAACCCCATTGATTCGAAAAATTGAGTTTGGGTGGTGAAAGTTCGAGTTTTCTACAGAAAATTAGGGGTTTTTCGCAGTCCTGTCGCGGATAATTGATTATGAGAGCTTCATAATTGATTATCTAGAGCTCCAGTTGCTGTTTTCGTGATTTTGACTCTGTGATAATCGATTATTGCCTCTGATAATCGATTATCTATTATTCAGAAAAAAAAATGGTTTTGCTTCGAAATAATCGATTATGGAGACCCATAATCGATTATCCCTGTTGAAAAATGAATTCTGATGCATTTTTGCTACAGTACATAATCCGTTACTATAGTACATAATCTGTTATTTCAGAACTAAATGTACCATTTAAGATTTCACGATTTTCATTTCAAAACACGAAGTATTTTGTATATACACATATAAAAAAAGTATTATACATTTTCAAAAGCTCTATTTAAGAATGATGGAGAGTGGTCAAGTTGTGATATTATTTTCTTTAATTTAAAGAAGTGAATTGTTTCAAAGGTTTTTGTGAATTTCAAGATTTGCCAATCTTCCAAATGATTTTCAAAGAGGATCTTGGTTTAAATTATGAATTGGTGGTTGGATATGTTATTGAGGTGGAAGGTTGCTTAGATAGAACCTCCGCTTGTTATGTATGATATTGTTTCTCACGAGATAGGCTGCTTAGGTAGGGCCTTACCTGTTGATTTTGATTGAGGCCGGATTGGGGCTGATATGGTGTTGATGGATGTTGAGTGGTCATGTGAGGTAGCTGACGATGGACCTCTTTTGTAACATCTTGTTTTTTTCCTAATGCGTGATTAAGTGTTTTAATAACTAAAAGTGTCTAGAATTGTTTTGTGATGCTTGTGATGGATTGATTTGGTCAAAAACAACATGGATCATCTTTCTGCGAATTGCAAAAGTCGTGATTTGGCGTTGGGTGACAGTTGACAGAATGCTGTCAATTAGCGACGGAATTTCAGTTTAGCGATGGAATTTTTGCCTATAGCAACGGATTCTGTCGCCGGTGCAATAAAAAGTGGCGCCGGACGACATCTTTGCTGATTTTTACTAATGCTCTTAGGGATGTTGGCGCCAGGCAACAAGTCTGTGGCGCTGGGCGACAAAACCCCCTGTTTCTCCCCTGTTTTTAAGATGCTTGGTGTCAATTTTGTGGTGCTATGCATGGACCATTAAAGTTAAATTTAAAGAAACATAAAGGTGGGGTTGAATGCTATTGGTTTATTGTTTGGTGTGATAATTAGGAAAGTTGAGATGTTTGCTTGAGCCAATGTGAGTGTGATGTTCTTTTGGGAGAAAAACAGTTGAGTTAAATCAGTTTTGGGATAAGAGTAGTGGTTTGGTGAGGTTTAGACTTCAGTTAGCCAAAAGTTCGTACGAGAGCTCTGGGGAGGTCGAATATATAAAGAAGGAAGGGGGGATTTCCCCTTCATTCTCCCATTCTCCCTCTCTCTCTTCACTTTCTCTCTCATCCCTTCTCTCTCTTTTCTTCATCTCTCTCTATTTCTCTCGAGATTTCTCGAGTTAGTTAGGGGTGTTAGAGGTTTCTCAACCCCGATTTCGTGTTCTTGAGTGCGGGGGGTGGATTTCTTGGAAGATTGGCTCAAAGGTCTCCTTCTCTTATCCTCATCTTTCCAACTTTCAGATTTGGAAGTCTTAGAGGTAAGGAAAACTTACTAATATTTGATTTCATATTTGTGGTCGTTGATATGTTGATTTAATGCTTTGGAATCGATTGAGTTTGGTGAAAATCTTGCGTATGTAAGTTTTGGGAAAAATGGGTTTCAAAAAGGGATTTTGAGATTTGAGGTTGTTTATGGCTAAAAATTATTGTATAATTAGTTAGAAATGCATTGAAAGTGTTTAGAATTGATTTGGAATGTTGTATAGCAGTTAAAACTCAAGGAATTGAAGAATCACATCCTATATACCTTGTTCGCGTCGCACCACGCCGAGCGACGACTCCCTCCCGTCGGGCGAGGTTCTTCCCAAGCCTAAAAAATGACTTTTGGAAGAACGTAGCCGGGCGACGATTTTCTCCTGCTGGGCGACAAGCTCTCGCTAGGCGACAAGCTCCCAACGGGCGATAATTTCACCCCGCCGGGGGATGTTTAGCCAGAGACCAAAAATAGGTCTCTGGTAATCTGTCGCCGGCGGCAGTATTGTGCTGTCGGGCAACAGAGTTGTTGTGAGCAAAAATTTGAGTTTTGTTATTTTAGTTGAATGAGACTCGGATTCAAGAAAAAAAAGAATGTGAAAGCTAGTCAATTACCTTGGATTTGATGTTTAGGTGTGATCCTTTGAAATATTGAAAAGATGTTTAGCTTTAAAGGAAATACCTATTTGTCATGTGTGCTTGATTTAAGAGGTTTGTGTTGATGTAAAATGAAAGTATGAACTTTGTTATTGTTGCGGTGTATTATGATTAAGTTGATTGTTGTGAAGATATATATATTTTGAATGAATATGTGGTTAGCTGAGGTTAGGTGGGCCTCAAGCTATTGTGGTGTGTGTGACATATAAATAAATATGCATGTGGATATGGATGAATAATTTGGTTGAGTGGTTGTTGTTGGGTATGTGTTGACGTGGAAGATTGCTTAGATAGGACCTCCACATGTTGATATTATTCTTCTAAACTTGGTTCTTGGTTTTCTTTATTATTGTTGTGAATTGGTTTGATAAAATGTGGAAAAATGGCAATTGAGTGGAAGGTTGCTCAGGTAGAGCCTCCACTAGTCGTAATATGTTGTGATGGTGAAATACCTTACTTGTTGACCATGCAAGAGACTGGATTGGGCCTGCATGGGTTGATGATGATTGTTGTGGTTGATTTGTTGTGGCTGTGTTGATGTTGTATTGAAAGACATGCATTTATGTATATGTTGACGACTGAGGTAGCTGACGATGGACCTCATGCCGTGGTGATACATGCATTGGTATACATATGTTGGCGGCTGAGGTAGCTGACGATGGATCTCATGTCGTGGTGATACATGCATTGGTATGCATATATTGGCGGCTGAGGTAGTTGACGATAGACCTCAGGCTGTGGTATGGACAGGTGGCTGGGGTAGCTAACGATGGACCTCATGCCATTATGTGGATTAAGAACTAAGGTAGCTGACGATGGACCTCATGTTGTTGTGTGGGTACTGAGGTAGCTGACGATGGACCTTAGGCTGTTGTGTTTGTGGATTGGATATGTAAAGGTTGAAAGTATGATGCATTAGTATTGTAATTGATATCACTAAGAAAGAATGTGACTATATATCATGAAACTTTATTTGAATTTTTATATATAAATGAAGTTTTCGTCTGTAACTAATGATGTTGGTGGTGGTAATGTTGTCATTGTTGTTATAATTTCTTGGTAATTGTGGTTGTGATGTATGTTGGTAGCGGAGGTAGTATTGTTGTTGTGGTGGTTTATTGTCGTGGTTATTATTATGGTTGGAGGTGATGGTAGAGGTATGGATAATGCCTTGTTGTTGATGTTGTTGCTATTTCCTATTTGATTATTAATATGGAATGAGGAGATTTTTCTATTACCTTACTTTTAAAATATATGTTTTATTATTTCAAGTAAGCTTACCCTTGCATTGTTTGCACGTGTGGTTCTTGCCTGTGATGATCACGTCTTTGGTGTGGGAGCAGATGTTAAGTTTTTGGCAGGTTTAGCTTCTCTTAATTGATGATGAAGCTTTGCCTTAGCCAGTGGGGAGATGGAACAAGTATGGAGGGTTACTTTTATTCCTTTAGAGGAATTGATATTCCTTTTATTGTTATTTTTATTAAAAGAATGTATAGAGTGACTAGCTATAGAGAGGATGTTTTATACCCTATATTTATTGATATAAAAATGTTTAATAATGTTGGGGTATGTATTTTCTTTTGATTTCTTGATGTATACATTAATGTAATTATTTTGGTTGGAATGAATAGTTTTCTCTATTATTATCTCTAAAGATGAAGAAGGCGAAAAACAAATACATTTTTATAATACTTAATCTAATATCATTATTAAGAGAAGCCTTTCAAGAGATAAGTAAAAGTTGTTATATAGCGGCAGTGGTTCGTTACACTGGATAAGACGTAGGGCAGCTGATGATGGGCCTTCGGGGATGAGTGGATGGGTGACTCCCCAAGTTGTTAGATAGGCCACACTAGGGGGTGAGACTTGGTTGATCGCCCGATATGTTGTAAATCTCTCGAGAGTCGTGTCATCATGCATTAACATAGTTATGACAATTGTGGTGATATGGAGTTCTGGATTGAGAACTCTTTGCCATGTAAATGAATGTTTTATATATGTACATTTGTATGTAGATGTTTAGAACTCTGGATATATGATGGTGTGTCATATACTTGTAATTGAATATTGTGAATTGTTGATGATTTCCATAATCATATGCTATGCCATTGTTGGAGTAAGCTTACCCTTATCGTGTTTTGTTGTTGTTGGTTGTCTTGTTGTTGCTGTTGCGCTGATGTGCCTGTGATGATCACGTCCTATGGTGTTGGAGTAGGCGGTGAGGCTTCAGTGGACCCGGTTGCCCAGAGATGATGGTGGAGTTGCTTGCGAGAAACTCTTTTTGTTTTGGAAATGTTGTTCTGTATAGTTATTCTTTTGATAGGATTGTATAGATTGACCAGCTATAAGGAGTGCGTTTTGTATCCTGCTTCCCTGACGTATATATTTTTTATATTGTTGATCTAGGCTAGTGTTATCCCATAATCGTGTATATATGATGATGACAGTTGAACAGATATGCATGCATGGCACCAAGAGAGATAGGCGGATCTTTCAGTTTGTGTGTATGACTTATATACAGATATGTTATATTTTGATTTTATTCACCTGATATGTGGATAAGATGTATGTTTAGTAGCGACAATTGGGTCGTTACATTACTCCCTTCGTCCCATAATAAGTGTCGTGTTAGAAAAAAAAAAATAAGACTCAAAATGAGTATCATTTTAACTTTTCAATGTAATATTAATTACTCTCTTCGGTCCTTATTATAAGACCTAATTAACCAATTTACCAAGATTAAGAAAATTAATTAATTTAGTTAGTAGCATTAAATTTGTCTTAAATTTACATATTCCTTCCAAAAATTACCCTTAACATTAATGAGAGATAGTTTTATTATTTTTTTAAATATTTAATTCTTTTAATTTCTCTCTTCAAGAATGTATTTATTGTCTTTATTTTTATTGGCTATGAATGTAAAGAGATAAAGTAAAGTTTTCAAAATTCTTTCCATACAAGGCAAAGTTAGACTCTCAAAGAGTCTAAGACATTAATGTATCCTACTTACTATTTATTGAATATAGAGAAAAAGACTCATAATTAACAATATTTTTGTAAAAAAATACTTAATGCATAAGACATTTTAGATTGATTTTTATAAAAAGGACCAAGCCAAACTTCAAATTTGGTTCTTACCAAAAAGACTGAAGGGAGTACTTTTTTCCATTTATATCCTAATAATATTTTTTAGAATGTTGCTATTGTGCTGCTTGCACACTACACTCTTCCACGTAGTAATTATGGGATGAAGGGAGTAAATAATAATAAGGTTCATTTTGTAAAATTTTTACACTTTTTTTTTTATCTATTTACTATCTTTTCTTAGTCTGTGTTAAAAAACCTAGGATGACACTTATTATTGGACGGATGGAATAATTTTTTTTATTATGTTTAGTATATATCTTACCTCAGTGTCTTAGTGTCACTATTGTATAAGGTCATATGTAACACCCCTATTTTTGGAAAAGGGTAAAATGACTATTTTGCTCCTAGAAGGACTAGATAATTGAGAAAATATAGTTAGAAGTGTCTAAAATTTATTTTTAAGTCATTTATGTACTTAGAATAATTAATAATAATTTTAGAAAATTTTCAGAAATTTATTAAGATAATTTTTGTGAAATGACCAAAATAGCCCTGGTTGACTGCGAGAGCAGACCAGAGACTTTTTAACTTCAAAGTATTTTGAAAATTTTATACTAGGTATATTTTAATTATAAAAATTTTATTTGAAATAAAAATAATAAAAAAATGTAACACTCTTATTTCAGTTTTTCAACTATTTTTCTGATAATTGACTAGTTAATTCTAGAAAATTGGGAGGGAATTTCAAATTTATGATTTTCACCATTATGCTCAAAATTTTAATAGTTATCTAATCGTGATTTTTAATAATTTTTCCGAGTCGGAACCTGAAGAAATTAGAAAATGATAATTTTGTCCTTATTTCTCAATATTAAGGACTGACATAAGAAAAAGATTCAATTGACATTAAAATGTCAATTTGAGTTTGGAATCATGTCATATATATTAAAATATAATTTTGGAAAATTCTGGAGTTCCTGTGTAAAATGACCAAAATGCCCCTAGGTGTCCGATAAGTCAGCCAGTATTGGTTTGACATCCAAAAAAGGTAAAAATTGTAATTTAAATTTATCTATAGGTGAAATATTTAATTTTATAATTTTCATAAAAATTTTGGTATTTATTGAATTAAAATGGATTTATTATGAATTTTTTTAGCTTAAAAATACAAAATAAATAGATAAAATTCGAAATAAATTAATAAAAATTAAAATTAATTATTATAAATTTATTTTTGATGAAAAATAATGTATTTTTCCAGTTTTACATTTAATTTCATTTTTTTGATATTAAAAGTCAATTTTTTTCAAGTTTAGGCGATTTTATCGGTACCGGTTAATTTACCCGCAGATAAAATTAACATCTAGAAGCTGGACAGCTAAGGGAGCACGTCCAAAACCTAGGAATAGCTGATTCATCACCCTATTTTTGATATGTGTCCCTAAATTAATTAAAAATAAATCAAAAATAAGATTTATGACATAATGGCTTATGTCATCAAAGTGGACACCTAAGCCTTCTCTTCCTCTATAAATACCTCCCATCCTTGGTCATTTTTCACACACCTCTCCCTCTCTCAAGCCACCAAATTCTTAGAGAGCTTCTCTCTCTAGAAGAAATTTTCTTTTACTTTGCTTTTATGCTAAAATTTTACTAGTTTTCCAACAATTAGTAAAGTTATCTTCCTAAGAGCTTTGCCTCAACAATTTCATCCTCTTCATCAACCACCTTAGAGGTAATGGGGGGGAGTGGAGTTGGTTCTAAATTATTGTCACTTTGCATGTTGGTAGGAAGGGTTTTCCCCTAAACCCGTTTAGGCTTAAGTTTTATTATTGTTTAATGTTAAACTTTAATTTTTACTAAGTTGTTACTCTGCCTAAATTTAGATTATTAAATCATGATTACTAAATTGTTACTGTGCTCAAATTTAAATTATGAAATTTTAGAAAATTAAAATGCATTTGCTAAGCTATTATTTTGCTCAAATTTAGAAAATTAAAATGTATTTATTTTGTCGTTATTCTACCAAAATTTTAGTAATTAAATTATAATTGCTATGTTGTTATTCTGCTAAAATTTTATATGATTACTAAATTGTTATTCTGTTAAAATTTTGATATTGTGCAATTTCTGCAATATAAGGCAGAAATATTGATTGTATTGGTGCTCAAATTAAATGAGACCAGGGAAACCTTTATTTGAGAAATTAGGAAGTGATAAATTAGTGAGTAATGTAAGGCACGTGACATGCAATTGCATGACATCTTACTAAGGAAACTACAGTTTGATACACTACAAGATGAAAGACAAGACCCATGGTTAGGTCTAAAGGGTATGTTATCGAGTGGTGAGCATCCTAATGGCCAAGGTAGCGCTCTTAAGCTGGGATAATCAATTAACCAACTTGATAACCCTGACAACTGCTCAGCATCACCAAGATTGGTGAGAGTATACCTCTATAAATGGATATCCTAAATTGTTATTTTGTTCCTCAATGATGATGAGGACTGTACCATAAGATGATGTTGAGAGAGGTATATGTACACCCAATCACTTCCCAGGTTCTGTTAAGAACTATTACCCTACTAATGGAAAGTATGGATCCATATCGAGTCAAGGATTGTATAACCGAATAAACTTTAGGTTCCCTTTTTATTGTCAACTGTGTTTTATTTGTATTGTGTGGTAGAATTCCTACCATACATGTAAAAGTGATATTAGAACAAATCACCTCATTCCATTACTTTTTCTTTTATGCATGATTGATCACGATTACTGAAGACTCGGCTATGAATGAAGACCTATAAGGCTAGCTTGATAGTTTGTTATTTTATGGGATATGGTAGACGGACACTGCTCTAACTATGATCTTTTTTATGTACTAGGGAATAAGTAGTAACTATTTTTATGTATATTTCAATCTCCCTGTATTTCATTTATTTTTCTGATTATGAAATCATGATGTACTGCTCCACGATAAATACATATAGATTTATTTTTTTTATTGTCGTTTTCAAATTTTGTTAAATTTACAAATTTTCTATTATTAAAAGCGGAGAAAAATTTTACTCGTATTTTAAAATAAGTAAATAAGTATGGGTTGTGTTCAATGTGAATGAGTGTCACATCATAGGTTTTAACTTCAATACCACCATTATACACAACAAAAAATCGTACCATTTATTTAATACTTTATCTAAAGAAAAGTAAATGTAAAACTAGAATCAAAAAAACTAATTCATTCTAAATCGTTTTAGATTTGCTCATATTTACATTTTGATCCAAACTAATTAGACGATGAATTAATAAAACCATAGCAGTTAGACTAGATAAATTTTTTCTTTAAAATTGATCCAATTCAATTTGTGAACACTCCTATTTATTTGAATCCTTAGTTAATATTATTTCTTTACAATTAATCCTCTGTATATAAAAATTAGAATAACTATTTTGAATGAGACCATTTTCAGGACCTATTCTTGAATAAAAACGTTTTCAGAGATTTCTCTTAATCTCTTAACTCTTTTAATTTATCTTTTCATATTTATTTACAAATTGAATTTTAATACTTTTTTTAAGAGAAATTATCAATAGTTAGAAATAACTTTGTATCACAATATAAATTGTTTATTATAAATTTAAAATATAATTTATATGTTCAAAAATACATATTTATTTCAAATTTTAATTATAATAGAATTTATATATTCAAAAATATTTATTTATTCTAAATTTTAGTTATCCACAACTATTGTAATGGTAATACCTACTTTTCGTCTCCACATTTTTTAAACTATTTTACCCATTAACTAACATTATAAACTACACCACTATAATATTTTAATTGCATATAAAAAAGTTATCTTGCATATAAAGTCTAATTTCAAATACATACACTTCTCATTTCCTATTTAACTTCCTTTAAAAAAATTGCATATAGAGAAAGACATGGAGTGCCTCTTTTCCTCCTAGTATAAAATAAATGTTTATCTTATGCATTACATAGGCTAAGATACTACTAGTATTGTTTAAATTTAGAATTTTTTTTATAAAATTCATTTAAATTTATAAAAATATATCATAACTCTTATAAATTATTTTTAACTTATTTTAATAAATTAAATGATCAAATTTATAACATGAATTATATATTTTTTTGAGACACGAATTATATGTTAAGAGCTTACTAAATAAGTACTTAACTAAAATGTTTTACCCAAATACAATGATAAAATTGACATCTGTCAAATTTTATTTATAGCATTTGAGCTATAACAGTATTTCATCTATTTAGAGCATATTTAATCCTCCATTCCACAATCTTCCAAAAAAATGGAAGACTGTGATTTACTTAGACATAAATTTTAATCCGATGGATGGAAAGGAATTTTTTTTTCCTTTTCCTTTAATGACCATTCGCGTTAACTCATCCATAAAACAAACACTTCAAAGTTCAAACTAAATGACCTATAGGTCACAAAAGAAAGTATAATTATTGTTTTTATTTCATTTATCTTTATAGCGAATGATTTGTATATTATTCAGTTTAAAAATAGGATTCCACTTCTCAAAGGTGAAAGTAGGTCGAAGTCGAAACCTTAGATGCGTTAAATATTTAGATTGTATTTGTTTTAAGGTATCACAAATTATTTTTGGAAAAGTGAATATGGAAATATTACATTCTTATGTTTGACACAAGTTTTAAAAAAATATTCTTCCAGGAATGTGAAATACTCGTATTTGTCTTATTTCTTATTTCCATGATGAAAGGTGAGGTATCTTACATTTCCATGGGTATGGAAGTTATTTTTTACGATAACTACTTATTTCTACTTCTTTCATATTTCTTCTTTTACTTTTACTTTTTAAATTTTTAATTAAATATTTTTTTAAAATTTTCTAAAATTATTAAATGTCAACTAAACATGTTCATGGGAATAATATTCTCAAGCATAGTATTTCAGGAAATGTGATTCTTAGGAATGCAATATCAAACCTTGAAACAAACACCCATAAAAAGTACAAGTGATCATATTTGACTATATCATCTATATATAGTGCTCATATCCAACTTTAACAGAATTGACTCTCATAGAAAATACAAGTAATTTCATAAAAAAAAGAGTCGAATTAAACTAGATTTTATGTGGGGCGTAAACCCCTCACTTTCATTAAAAAAAAGCACACTAGATTTTATAAAATTTAAACATGACTTGTTTTTCCAATTGAAAACCCAAGTTTAACTTATTTATTTTATATAGATTTTATTTTAAGACCTAATTTGATCTTTCTAAAGACTTAACCTGACCTGAAAGTTTATGTCAAGGTTATCTTGTAGTATTTTATATAAACCAACTAATCTAGTATTATTTAATTATTTCATCTACATTTACTTATTTTAATTATATTGTAATAATATATTTTATTATAATATTATTTTACTATTTATATATAAAATTATATTATTATTTAATTATTTCATCTACATCTTATTTGTTATTATTATTATATTATAGTATGTAATCATAAATTTAAATCACATATTATGAATTAATCATGTTATAAAGATAGGTAAATATAGTTTACTAAAGATTCCCTTGATATTAATTTGATTTTATAAAATTTTGTAATATTAATTAATTCTCCAAATTAAATATTAAAAATTGCAAAAAAAATATCTTTTAAATATTCAAAAGACTAATATAATATAATAATTTTAAAAAAATAATTAATGTCAAATAAATAATTAGAGAATTAAATAAATAATTTAGTATTTTTTAAAATAAAAAAATGTTTTGTTTTAAAATATATAATACACTAACTAATATCTAATTATGTAATCTTAAATAATTAATATCATAAAAAAAAAAAAACATATCATGGATCACGTGGGTGCAAATATTTGGCTTGAAATGAATAATTTTTTTTTTAAAGTAATGATTATTTCGACCAATATGAGACTTTTTTTGGTAAAAATTTAATTTATTGTATAAATCATTGATCAACCAAAACAATAGTATAAAATACAATTAAACTTGTGCGCAGCGCCTACTGCTCCATTGTCTATCATATTTTCTTCTTCCATTTCAGACTTGCAAGGATTCTAAGATATGCCACTGGATAAAATGAGCTGCTAATGCCTTATGCTATAGTAGCAGGTTATTGAAGTTCTTTATATTTATGTTGTGGTCCTATATACTATTTGCACTGAAATGCATAAGGTTAGTAAAAATTAGGAATTGGACCGTAATGAACGCTCTGCCACTAGCAGGAGACCAAGAACGGGTAATGGATGCAAATTGAGGCTATCCAATTCAGTGGTTGGCCCCATAGGCTATTGGCAGTGTATGCGTGGATTGGTGATTAATTTGTGGAGATCTTCCTCAGAGGTTTGATGTCGCATGGATTTGTTTCACTTCAGGCTTCAATGAAACAATTTGATAAGAGTCAGGACTGAATTTGCAAATTTTAAATACTTATGAGAATCACTTATTCTACCAATTTTAAGTTACTAATCACAACCGCACAATTCAATGTTCTCCTCAGACTTGGAAGGAAGTGGAACCACTTATGCATGTAAATGAAAGTAGGAGGAAGAAATGGAATTTGAATTCTCTCGTACTAATAATTAATATGACAATATTTTTTTAAAGAGAAAAAACATAAGAATATAATTAACGGTTATTAGATATATAATAAATAGGCTTTATTATAATTATTTTTTGTCATGATGTTATTAGGTTACTTGTTAAAAAGAGAGGACCGGGGATCTGATTGATGGAGGGTTATTGTGCTTGAAATAATTAATGTGCGGGTGAATTTATGTATTATAGTTGATAGTTGAAGAGTCTATGTTCATCATTGGTTAAATCAAACTGTACCGGTCCCCTCAATACTCGTTACCCTTGCCCATGTATCATCACTTTCCTTATAGCAAAATAAGTTAACTCAGTTTTGCATTTGCCAAGGCATTCTCAGGTTCGCTACGTGCACGGTGCATCTTTTGACTTGTCTGATCATCTTACTTAGACTTTAGAGATAGTGAGAAATTATGAATTATCTCTTTGACTTGTTCGATTTCGCTGTGCAGTATTTATTTTACTTATTTTTAATTAAATTACTTTATAGACTTTTATAAAAGGAGAAATTACACTTACCTCTATTTAGGTCTTCTCAAACTACAATCATACTCCTTCTAATTTTTAAACAAACATTTACCTCTCTTATTTGTTTGATTATATTAAGAGACATGTGTATTATAAGGTAATATATGTTACTCTATTAACAGGAAGCAATCACATATCTTCTTCCATAACTTTTCATCCCATAATTTCTAAGAAGGTAAAACCAGTAATATGTTGCAAAAACAAAGCTATATTGTACGTTCCTGAATTTTAAATCCTTCTACTACATATTATCAGTAAAGTGCTTGCTATGTCTTTATACTTTTCTCATTTTTCTTTTCATTGTATGGTTTTTTGTGATTTTTGAGAGATGAATTGGTATTTGAGTCATAAATAAATGGAGAGAAACACCACAGTATTAAAGAGTGATCCTTGATGTTATCTCGAGAGAGAGGAGTAATTTTAAAAAACTATAGAGGTATTAGTATCATTTAAAAAGACTTACTTCAGAAAGATTAGCATAATTTTTCCTTTATAAAATAGATTCACCATTCTTTTAATTAGGTTTTCATTATTTATAATTTTTTAATTATGTTATTATAATTTTAATATTTTATAACTAGGTTAATAAAAGTTAATACTGTTAAAACTTGGTTGAGTGATGTTAGTGCGTAATTAACCCTTTATACATGACAAAGATGTATAATGATGCAATAATTATTTATAATCATATATACAAATCATAGTCATCTTATACATGAAAATGGATGTCAAGAAAATAGAAAAGAAAAAATTATACTGGTTAAGAGGGGAAAAAATCAGGTGGGATTAAAAAAAAAAAAGCATACTATAACATTATTTCACTACTATCCATCTTTTACAAGAGTTTGACTTGCGTTGAAGCCCATCATCAAAATTTCACTTGGGCATATCAGACGGGCCGTAAACCAATCCAATCACGAAAATATCTGTGTCAAAACAATTTGTATTTGCATTTTTTAAATGAAAAACAAAACAAATGTACTTTTACTATTTATTTATTTTTTGTGAATGAAATGATTTAACGGCCAGAACCTACGAAACTACTTAATATAAAACATGGGAAAATATCCTCTCCATTTTTTCTTCTCCATTTCTTTCCTTACCAAAGTTTTAGAAAAATAAATGATACGCTGCATTAATTGTGAAACATTTCTATTTCTTTAATTTGTCCAAAACCATAGTAATGGAAGAAATGGAGAGAGAAAAAAAATGGAGAAGATCTTGACCCAACACTATAAACATTGCTAGAGGCATCAGCCAACATAGTTAAAAATTCTTAGGCCAAGAGACAGAAAGAGACCATGCTTGGCGACTAGAGTATCTATCACAAAGTTTATCTCTCTATAAATATTTGTCTAAGCAAGGTTGTTAAACTTGAGAATTTAAGTAAACTCGTGGAAGTTTTGTAAACTTGACTTGTAAAGAGTTTACTTAATATAAAAAATATATATTAAAATGCCTATAAATAATATAATAATTTCACATGTTTGACTCACAATACTAGCCCAAACACTCAGGGATGGAACTAAGAAAAATTGTTTAGGGGGGCAAAAATTTGTCACATGATAAGCAAAATCAACAATAGGAGAGAGGGTGGTATTTTAAGGACTAAATTAATGGTTTATTCACAAAGTATTGACTGAGGTTAACACTATATACAAGGTCCTTAATATTCATTTATAAATAGCAGATCAATTTAGTAGAACTACTACTGACTTAAATGTCAAAGTATCTTTTGTAAATATTCATCCATCTTTCTCGGAGTCTTAGCTTTGCTCGAGAACACACTAAAAAATTTCGGACTTCAGAACACTCAGAAGTCTTGTTCATCTACAATAGAGGAAGTACAAAAAATTCTATTATTTTAACCTCTAAAAATTAACACTACGTGTGATTTCTCGTATTATTTCTATTATTCTTCCAATGAATCAAAAACATATTATTTCTATTATTTATTTATTTTTTATACAAAATTAAAGAATTAATGTATATGCACAAAATGCTTCATAAGGATTGGTGAAAAGGGGAAGACGGAAGTCACGAGAGTCCTCAAGCATGAAAAAAAATAATTTTAGGAAGGATAGTGAAATAAGTATTCGGTATTTCCAGTATTCACTCTTTGAGTGATAATGCGTTGTAGGTTTGAGTTTCACGGACAGTTAATTACGGTAGGTGGGTGAACATGGATGGCCCATGTTCTGAAATGTTGAAATCAAATGCTATGGAGCTTTGACAAGGAATTGGATGAAAATATTAAATGAAAGAGTGTATATGCTTGATTTGGAGGTGACAAAAAAAAATGCATTTAATATATTCTTTACTTAATATTTTGGACGAATATTACTAAGATTTCTAATTAAATCCTAAAGAGCTACTTATGCGCAACGGTTAGCATGAATTGAGCCTTTAAATAGCATATAATGCGTTATGAGTGTCGTTGAGATTTAGTTTGTGCTGCAATTGAACCTTACAAGTCCTTCTCTCACATGCATGGAGTTAACGCCCCTCATCAACAAGACAACAACCCAAAATAACATAAACAAAACCAAATCCCTCAACATCCGATCAAATGTCGTCATCACATGCATTGTGTTTGCGGTTATAAGTTTCTTTATCAAGCCTAAGCTCATTTCATCGTTTAGATTATGAGGAGAAACACGAAATCAACAGAGGTCTGCATGAGGGAGGGACATAGGATTACCCAATACATATGGGGTTTCGCTTGTGTGTCTATCTGTACATAAAACAAGGAAGTGACATTCAGTTTGAAAACCATTAGTACCATATATTGCGGCATAAAAATAGTAATGTACTTTGAAACGAAGCGTTTCTATAATGCTTTTTTTTTCTCTTCTTAATATCATTCACAAGGACCCTTGGATATTATAGGCTACATTCCATGTGCCCTTGTGAGAATGATTGGTGGCATTTTCTGCATTTAATCACCGGCCATACATCAATAGGTCAACATTATGAACATTCACATTGGAGCATGATTTGCTTGTAGGGACATGAAGATTATCCTATTGAAAGCTATTGTGGCGCACAGCCGATTACTGCGCTGCTCTTGGCTGCCAGCTGATTTTTTTTTTTTGATAGGACTGCCAGCTGAATTATTTAGTTACCAAGCAATATTTGTTGATACATAACTTTTAACATTGCTTCATCAAAAACCCAACTATCACCAAACAAAGCATTTTGACAGAGTTGTAAGAATAATTATGCTTCCAATTCCCTACATAAGAAGCATTTTGACAAGGGGCACTCTAGTAATTAACCCCAATTCCAATTCCACTATATCCCAAGCCTCACTTTTACTATTAAAAAGAAAACTTTACTAATAAAGTTAAGTCAATCACTGCAGCCGATTAAAGTGATTATGGACGATTACGATGTAAATGAGTTGATTTTTCTTTAAAGACTATATGTATTTTTTTTAAGGTAATTTTGTTTGGGTTGAATAAAATTATTATAGGTGACAAACTTTTCTTCTAATATTTAATGTAGCTGTATATTGGGGTTTAAATTCAAAACCATCAATTAAGATAGAACAATTTCATATCAATTGATCTATTTACTCGGTAGTTGAATTAATTTGAAATGAACATTTTAAGTTTGGATTTAGTTTGTAGAAATAAAAATAATCTTTGTTTCATTTATTTAAATAAATCAAATTTAAAGTTTGACTTTTATTAAAAAAAATAAAATTTGGCTCGCTAACTTATTTACGACTTATTTATTTTGATAAAATTTTTCTTTAACTAAAATTTTATTTTTTTAATTTATTATTTAATAAAAGTCTTTCTATTAAAAAGTAAAAATGTAATAAAATATAATTTTATACTAAGATTGAAGATAAAAATCTTTGATGATGAAAATGATAGACTTGTTTAAAAAAATTATAGTTATTCATTTAAAACGTGGCTTTTGAAAATTGACATTAGATAAATAGCATATATATAAGACGATAATAAACAAACTTATAATTTCTAAAGTATATATAATAAATTTAAATATAATTAATATATATATATATATATATATATATATATTATTGTCAAGTTTATAACAAAATTTAGATTTGACTCGTTTAAATAATTAAGTCTATGAATAAAAAAAATAATTAAGTCTAATTATAAGTTTTAACTTACTTATTTAATTAAATAAATTATAATTTGTGGCTATAAATCTAATTATAAGTTTCAGCTGTCATCAATCTGAACGAACATTTAATGAATCAAAATTGAAAAGATCATAAATAACACATTTCATTTATACCCTAAGGATGCTTGTGGCTACAATTTTCCTTGTAGTCATATAAGCTACACAATATTTATGTTGCTTTATAAGATAAATATAAGCGTATATTACCTCATTCTCATATCTTAGATATTTTAGCCTTCTTTTTTTATCCAAAAATAATTAATGTTTTAAAATTTTAAAGTCTAATTAATGTTTTTTTTTCAAATGTATCCTTATTTAATATCTCACTACTAGTCATGAGGCATAAAAGATCAAGGTATTAAATAAGGACATTTTAGTCCAAAATAGTACTATTTTACTTCCATTAAATATTTTTTTACCTATGAACATTAGCTTTAAACATCTAAAACATATGAGAAGGAGGTAGTATGGATTTTTTGTGTGAATAATACATGATAAAAAGTTAAAAGTAATTTTTTATTGAAAATATTTATTATATAAAAATTATTTAACACTCACTTAATATTTAATAATTTTATGTCATATGCAACCCCAACATATACTTACATATATATATATATATATGATTTTATAAAGGTTTAATTATTTTTTTGGTCCCTATAATTGCACAAACTTTACTTTTTGGTCCCAATAGTTAAAAATAATCTGTTTTAGTCCCTGTACATGCACTTTTGATATCGGTTTAGCTCTTACCATCAAGTGTGTCTTAACTCCGTAAAATAAAACCGTCTCAAAATGAAAATTGATGGTGTAAACCATCACAAATTAACATTTTTTAGTATTTTTTATTTAATTTGTGGCAGTTTAAAATGACATCAACCAAATCGATATTGAAAGTGTATATATAAGGACTAAAACGAATTTTTTTTAATTATGGGGACCAAAAGGTAAAATTTGTATAACTATAATAACTAAAAAGGTAATTAAATATTTTATAAACTATTATCCAAATAAATAACCAAAAAATTTAACCAATCAATACATCTCTATGATAGTATTTAATAAAAATGTTACACATATTGATTCCTTAATTATTAGTTTTAGGGCAAATACATAATTTCATTATTACTATGATTAACACAATTTAATCAAACTCCCAGTTGTCATATTTGGTGGTAACCGGTGAGTAAATTGTGTAGATTCTTACAGTACTATTAATAACTCCAAGTCTAAACTGTCTAGTAACAGAACAGAAACAGTGAACAAGCAATTGAAGGAAACTGCCTAGAAAGGATGGGGATGGTCTCTTCCTTTACCCTACCCAACCATCGTCATAATTAACTGCGTCACTTTTCACCAGTAACGTGGTGACACCACCCACCGCCTTTTCCCCCCTCACTTCACTATCCTCTTTATTATTTATTCTCTTCCAACATCTCACTTTCGTCTCACTCACAGTCTCACTGCAACAATGGATGGGAAGAAAACGAAACATGGCCTTCTCTTCCTATTCCTGGCCCTCGCCCTCTCTCCCTCCGGCGCTACCACTCACCCATTCCAAACCCAAACCCAAACCCAAACCTTCCTCCTCTACTCACTCCCCCACCCACCCACCCTCTCGTGGCCCGAATCCGAAGCCCTCTCAGAACCCGACCCGGAAGCCCTCTCGCTCCATCTCCACCACATAGACTCCCTCTCCTCCAACAAAACCCCGGAGCAGCTCTTCCATCTCAGGCTCCAACGCGACGCCGCCAGAGCCGAAGCCGTATTCACACTCGCAGCTCTAAACCAAAGCCGCGCGCGCAGATCCGGCTCCAGTTTCAGCAGCTCCATCGTATCGGGCCTCGCCCAAGGTAGCGGCGAGTACTTCACGCGCATAGGCGTGGGAACCCCCGCCAGGTACGTCTACATGGTCTTGGACACCGGAAGCGACGTCGTTTGGCTCCAGTGCGCCCCGTGCCGCAAATGCTACTCCCAAACCGACCCGGTTTTCGACCCGGCCAAATCCCGAACCTTCGCCGGAATCCCGTGCGGGGCCCCACTCTGCCGCCGGTTAGACTCCCCCGGCTGCAACAAGAAAAAGGTTTGCCAGTACCAGGTCTCCTACGGCGACGGCTCCTTCACGTTCGGCGATTTCTCCACCGAAACGCTGACGTTTCGGAGAACCAGAGTCGCGCGCGTGGCGCTCGGGTGCGGCCACGACAACGAGGGCCTTTTTGTCGGCGCTGCCGGGCTTTTGGGCCTGGGCCGCGGGGGGTTATCGTTTCCGGTCCAGACCGGACGCCGGTTCAACCAGAAATTCTCTTACTGCCTCGTGGACCGCTCCGCTTCGGCGAAACCGTCTTCCATCGTGTTCGGAGATGCCGCTGTTTCCCGAACCGCGCAGTTCACCCCGCTCTTGAAAAACCCTAAGCTCGACACTTTCTACTACGTGGAGCTCCTCGGGATCAGCGTCGGCGGCGCGCCGGTGCGGGGCCTCTCCGCCTCGCTCTTCCGCCTCGACGCCGCGGGGAACGGCGGCGTCATCGTCGACTCGGGCACGTCCGTCACGCGGCTGACCCGACCCGCGTACATTGCCCTCCGAGACGCTTTCCGCGTCGGGGCCTCGCATCTGAAGCGCGCGCCGGAGTTCTCGCTGTTCGACACGTGTTTCGACCTGTCGGGGCTCACGGAGGTGAAGGTGCCGACGGTGGTGCTACATTTCCGCGGCGCTGACGTGTCGCTCCCGGCGACGAATTACTTGATTCCGGTGGATAATAGTGGTAGCTTCTGCTTCGCTTTTGCGGGAACCATGAGTGGTTTGTCCATAGTCGGGAACATCCAGCAGCAAGGGTTCCGGGTCGTGTATGACTTGGCGGGTTCACGGGTCGGGTTTGCCCCGAGAGGTTGCTCTTGAAAATTGGGAAATGGGACGACTCTTTCCCTGTATTTTCTAATTATGAATTATTGTTGGCATCTTTTTCTCTTTTTTTTTAAGTAAAAAAAAAAAGGTTAGATTAGAGAAAGAAGGTGAGATCTTATTCTAGATCTGAAGGAGGATAGAATAAGATTGAACAAAATGAGAATGTCTCTAGTTTCCACCCTTCGGTTGGCGCCTGCTGTGTTTCCTATTTCTCAATTAAATACTCCAACTACCTCAATCCAATACAAGGGTTGTTTTCCGAATTTAATCTTTCAATTGCTAGGTACTACTACTGTACTACATGAGTACATGTTCGCCATTTTCTTGGCTTTTATTTTCACTTTTTAAGAAAAACTATAGACTCCACTGCAGATGGTAAGATAAGATATTTTGCCATTTTATAATTGACAATTGCATGCTCTTTCTCTTGTGGATTATTATATACACACCGCTTCATATATTCTACACGCTCATGTGCTGCGCTATTTGCGACTAATTTTTTTAAAAGTTCTTTCTGTTTTACTGTTTGCATGAAAGATAAAGCGCCTGTTTCGCATCTAATTTTGATTTATTGAACTTATTTATAATTTTGAACTGTAATATTATTTCTATTAAAAAATATATCATCACAATTATTGATGGACTAGACTCACAGAATTGATGGATATAGAATCTACCAAATGAATGAAATGATGTGAACTACAGGAAGAAATCGTGGAAAGACAAACACGTACGGAATGACTGTCATTTTCTCATTTTGGGACTTCCGTACGGCGATGACATACCTTGTGATTAGGGCTGAGCTTTTGATAAATTATGCGGGGTAAAGTAAAAAAAATTTGTTGTATAAAAGGTGAAAGAAAAAAAAATGTATACATAAAATAACATAAATATTTTTAATAGAAAAAAGTATATAAAAAAAATATTTTAGTCATTTTATTAACAAAATAGGTTTTAGTCACTTTTTTCTTCCAAAATCGAGGGATTACAGAACCCGTGGGTTCTGCACGTATTTTAATTCATTTTTCCTTCTCACAATAGATATCAAATGGAGGAATGATTACAGAAGAGGTTGTTTTCCATCCTCTGCCTATCCGTCCTTTAACAAATGATTACAGAAGAGGTTGAACTGTAACAAATGAAGCCTAAATGTTTGGTCAATTTAATGTATATTGTACTTTTTTTAACATATAAATAAATGTTGGTTATAATATTACATAACTACAAATATTTGATTTACATAAATTTTGGTATATATGATTATGGAGTTAATATCAAATTATACATTGGCTTTGTTAATAAAAATTTATTTATAATTGAATAGAGTAATTTTTATAAGAGTTATTTTTGGAATAGTTTGATCTCTCTTCACACACACACATCTGTTGAATCATTTGATATTATTCTTCTTATCACATATATTGTATTTTACACATACACACTATATGTGTGTGTGTTCAATTGACATTGTGTAAAATAATAATCTTTTGTAAAATACGAAATTAAACAATCAAACCATTGAATCATTTGATATTATCTTTCTAATCAAGTATATCATTTTTTTTTTATAATTTAGACATGTATTGATATGCTGTATTGATATGCTATCTAGTAACAAACACTTGTATCTTAAATAAGGATAAAACTTATATGCAATTTCTGGTGTTGTTTGTATTGTTTTCTAATCAGAATTAAAGTTTCATCTAGGTAATTTGTGTAATAAAAGATTTCATTAAATGTAATACAAGTTATTGAGGTGAAACTTCAATTATGATTGAAGAATAACACCAACAACACTTATAGAATTACATGTAAGTTTTATCCTTTAAATAACTTGTTAAATTTGGAGAGTGGGAGATCACTCTCTCAATTAGACATTTGCATTTCACATCATTTTATCCTTATTAGAGTATACTTGATCTTCTTAATTATTTATCTTTTTAATCTACTCTTTTTTCATCATTATCTCTAAATTAAATTTCAATTTTAAAAAATTGACAATAATTAAAACCAAACTTATATTATAATTAATTTGTTCATTATAAATCTAAAATATAGTTTACATGTTTAAATATATTTATTTATTATGATTTTTAATTATAATATAATTTACATATTATAAAATATTTATTTATTATAAATTTTAATTATATAAAAATATTTATTTTATATAATGCTAAGATTAAAATAAATTTGATTCCTCTAAAATAAGTTATTCACTTTACATAAGCTTAACCCGATCTCTTGGAAATTTGGAATGGCTTTCCCAGCTGTTGTACCACCTAAAATTGTGACAAGTCTCTTTTCCAGCCTTACACCTGGAGAGTGTTGCTGTGTGTCTTATAATGGGTAAGCAACTCTTATCCTTAGTCCCCATCGCCTTTGATGATTCATATAAACCTTGGTTGAAGCAGGCACAAGACAAATGCTCTGGTGCTATAGTTCCGAAATGCCCATATTGCACATGCCACAACACAGTAGGTCAAAATATGCAAAGCATCAACCAGGTCACGCTTAAAAATTAAGAGGTAAGATTTTATCAAAAAATAAATAAATTAAGAGGTAAAAGACAAATGGAGAAAATTGTCAAATGTTAGGAGGTAACTTCGGAAAGAGAAAAGCATTTGGCTCTTTTCCACGTTGATGGAGTCTAGCTGTTAAAGAGAGATTATAAAGTGGAGATGGCACTAAGCCACGGCAAGCTGCTTTTGAAAACCACAATGATGAATGTGGAAGCGGAAGGAACCTAACATTGCCTGCAGAAATTGCACTAGCCTACCAGTCTAGATCTACCTTGTGGGTAAGAACCTTTTTCTTTTTTTTTTAGGGATAATAATCCTCTGAATTTTAGAATGAAAGTTATGTTACATGGAAAAAACGTACAAGCAAGATGGGTAATTGAAATGCAGGGTCGAATTTGGTTCAAAATTTACTAAAACATGAGGTTAGAGTTTATTTAGAGAATTATTATTTTAATTTTTTAAAAAAATGATGAAAGTCCTACTTGAGATTTTGACATCATTATTTTTTAAGACAAGTCGTACTTTATACGACTTTGCCTTAATTTATTTTCTTTTAATCCAGTTTAGACAAGTCATATTCTTGGAACACGATTTTGTCATACAATTTTTTTTCACATGAACTAAGTCGCACCTTAGAAGTATAACTTCGCTCTTTTTTATTTTTTGAAAACCCTATACTTCAATGAATTTATTTTAAAATTTTAAGGCTTTTTGTAGTTAAATTTTAGGTTTTAAGATTAGTTTGAGTTTAGAATGAAACATATTATATGTTTCACGTAAAGTTAAGATCAATTCGTTGTTAAGAATTCAAGATATAAAAAGGAAAAAAGAACGAGACAAGATCAAATTACTAACGGGCCTGAACTCTTTAACCATATAATTATATGAATTTTGTATGTTTAGTTACTTTATTACATTAACGATTGCTTCTCGGAATTCAATTTGCATACCTATCCAAAAAATCATTAACTATGTTTACACGGTTAATTCCTCTTATAACTCCACAATCATCTAAGTATTTAGGAATGTGTATTTCTCCATAATTAATATTTGACCAAAACAATACAGAGAGATAGAGTCACTTGACTTGAATTAACTTCAATACTTCATCCATTTTCTTCGTAATCTTTATTGCATATCTCACAATCTAGGGTACATAAAGAGTACGACTTGTCTCATTTAACAAAAAAAAAAAAAAGAGAGGTTAAAGTCTCCAATATAGAATACAACTTCCATTGTTTTTTTCTTAAAAATAAAAATAACTATTTAATTAGAAGTGTGATTTTATTTTTAGAAGTCTCTAACCCTATGTACGGCTTATTTCATCTAGGTAAATATTTTTTTAACTTATAGTGCTTCAATAACTTTCAAAATAAATTACACTATACAGGTCAATTACCCCAAGCAAAATTAATAAATTTTATATAAATAATCATGAATATTACTATAATCATTTGTACATTTTCTTATTTTAAAACATGCTGATATTGGATGAATATCACATGTTCTCGTTTTCTGTCCCCAACCCTGTCCCTCCAATAAAAGCATGACACGTCAATTAAAAAAATTTCAATTCATCTTTAATTGGATTTCACGAAACGGTAAGGTGCCTAACTTTTTCCTTTCTTTCTTCCTTCCACCTTCTCCGTTCTCCCTCACATTATCCATTCACAAGTCCCTTGAAAAAAGAGTCCTCACTAGCGGCCAGTGCCAACCATTTTTGAGTTTTGGATTAGGGAAGACCAATTTGAAGGTTATTTAGGTCAACGGCGATGGTTTTGAAGCGAACAGTGGTGAGATATTTTTTGGCTAGAAACATGTTGTCGATGAAGGCCTTAAGGAGGGGGAAGTACGACTAGGGCTATGGTAACCGCTGTCAAAATCGAAAACCATATCCTTCTTGATCTTGTATATCTTCTTAAGCATGCCGATGTGGTTCTTGCACTGCACGTTGGTGCGGCACAGTTTCTTGCCGACGCCATTGACGTGGCGATTGTTGACAACATTGACAACATTCTACCAGTGCTTCTGATGGTGGTTTCCGCAATTGAGCTTAAGGTAGTGCTCACCCCACGCATCGACGAGCGTGAATGTTGTGTCCTTGCTCCGGTAGTCTTTGCGCCCTGTGATGGTGCGTGGCTAGGTTGATTCCTCATGTGAATGGAGAAATAAGGAGAAAATGTAAATGGAGAATGAAGGGGAGAACGAGAAGTTGGAGGGAACACACAAACATTGTTACTCTTTTGTGAAACCTAGTTAAAGATGAGGTCGGTTTTTTAATTAACGTGTCATGTTTTCGTTGGGGCGATAGGATTAGGGACAAAAAACGAGGATATGTGATTTTTGTTTGCTAACATGAGACAATGCTTGACTGTCTTATGAGTAAAATGGAAGTGTGACAAAATGAAGCATGAGTTATGTTATTTGTATAATATATATAATTATATAATATTTTTTATAATTTTTTATCTCTTTATTAGATTAATTATTTTATCACAACATTTTTTTTTCTTATTTCATTCTTTGTAATATGATTTTTAATAAAATTCATGTAAATTTGTGCTATTGTTAATCATTAATATTGTAATAATTCTCCGTAAGAGCATCATAGTAAAATTGTGTAGGAGCATGCTAGTAAAAAGTTGGATCAATACCATGCTTGGTCTTACATTCCTAACAGTGTGACCAAAAGGAATCAACACATTTTTTGAAATCCACGTATTTAAATATATATATATTTTGTATAACGTAGTTAAATATTTCTGAATAGACCATCTGATCTGCCGTCAATTCATCGAACTTGGGATAGCAATTTCAATTGAAATTTCACCAATGTGTAAAGTATGATTGACCGTACAGAAATCCCGGCCACCATCCAAATTTCTTATTTTTGTATACAATGCTTAAAGAATACTCCGTCATGCCCAGAGATGCTGCATGTGAAATTGTGAATAATAGATACAATACAGATTCCAATTATGCAAAAGAGGGAGGGGGGGGAGCGGGGTTTATAGACAAAACTTCTCCGATCGATTTGTAGTAAAATATGCATTGTAATAATGGGTCCAACGCATCTAATGATTTAAATCCTATCTTTTATCCACGAGATAATATATTATTTGTACAAACAATTTTAATGTTCGTCTTTAACTATCGCATTCGTTAATATGATTCTTATTTCTTGGTATGTTACAGGAGGGCTAAACCCCACTAATTAAGCAATAATACAACAAGGGCATAAATAGCGTCCTCGAAAAGTGAATCTCTACGAATAGCAAGAAGTGCTATTTTTAATTGTCGTAAAATTTTCATTTAATTTATCATTTTTAAAAAGCTATAATTTAGTGCTTATTGTTTTCTCTTTCCCATATAATCTCTCCATTAGTCTTTCATTTGTTTTATCCGTTTTATGTTTTTTTAAAAAGAGAAATTAAATAAGAAATTTTGATGCTGGATAAAGAGTGGTTAATAACGGTAAAAGTAGTGCATTTGACAAAAAATTTCATCATTGGATATCCTTGTTGACTCTCTTAAAAATCATGTTCTTATGATTAATCATGTGTTTGGAAACACGTTGTGTATGAAATAAATTACGTCAAATGATGAAATGATGCAAAAGTTATAAATAGCTGCTTTTATTCAGATGTGAAAAATCACATCTCTAACGCATGACCAAACATGCACTAATACTTGTGACTATAATATGTCATGGAATAGTTTTTAAGGTTGTACTGTGAATTTTTATTTTTTTTTAACAGGACGAGGTTATATATTAAACTAAAAGCTACTCAAGCTTAATCTCATCCTCAAGACTGATTAAGTTATATATTATTTGAGTGTACAAGAGGGATTTAATACGCATATATTATATGATGTAGTGCTCACACTTAATAAATAATAGTTATAATATACTATTGAATTAACATATTTTATTATACTTAATATGACACGTTAAACAAGTGCTTAGTAGGATAAAAGAAAACAAACTTATGCTATAATAGGCAAGTGACATTTTTTTTTGTTTGTATTAATTTAAAAATATTAAAATATAAAATTTAATTTAAGTACACTAACAATGTAAAGAGTTTTTACATCATCATCCAATTACAAATTGGCATGTATAATATGACAAATTAGTGAATTTTATAATAATTACTTTAAAAGTCATATTTAACATAATTTCTAAATGGTTAACTACATTGCCAATACACAAAAATTAAACTTTAAAATGTATTATTTATATAATTGTAAAAAAATTAATACCTTTAATTACAATGTGTTTTTAACGGTGTAATATTATCCAAAATTCAAATCCGTGTTTTTCTATCTGCGTTAATAATACAACACTTGAGCACGAGGCAACAGAGATCATTGTTTGAAAAATGGATTAAGCATTTGTTTTTTCAAACTAAAAAATAAGTAATTTTAAGAATGTATAAAGAAGTTATTTACTTCTTAGAGATTTTATAAAATATTGAAGTTATTTATTTATTTGTTTACAATTACAAAAAGAAAAATAATTTTTCTTTTAAAAATGTTATAATTGCAGTTTTTTCCCCCCAAAAGCTACTCAAAGTATTTTCTCAAAATAATTAAAAATCTAAGTTTTTTCTTATTTTATTTTTTTTCAAAAACTTTAATAAACTCATTAAAATATTTTAGAAGTGATTTTTTTTCAAAATAAAAGTAACTTTTTTATGAAAAAAACTAAAACAATATCAAACTCTGAATTATCTAATTTGACTAAACTAAATGATGAATTGGTTAGGTTTTTGGTCCATTTTATTTAAAATATTGGCTGATTTCTAAAGTGATACAAACTAGTGAAATCAATTCAAAATAGGTCTAAAGCTTGTGATATAAAATTGATTTGAATAAATTAATTTATTTTCTTAATTATTTTATAGTTTTTATAACTTTTGTATTGAACAAAAATATTTGTTTGTCATGTTTTATTTTTTAAAAAAAATGTTTATTTCACTTATGAATTAGGTGGTTAATTTATTTATAGATTTTATTTCTCTATTATATATGGTTAATGTGCGATTTAGTCCCCGCAATAATTTTTTGTTTAAATCTTGTGTTTTATTATATTTTGGGTGTAAATTTAAATTTAATCATTTTCTATGATTACATTTAAGTCCTTCCATTATTTTTCCATTACATAAAACCTCATATTATCATTTTGTATTTAAATAATTAAAGGTTTAGAATGAATTTAATATGGAAAATGATTAAAAATCATATGTAAAAAATTTGATTAAATTTGAAAGACTTTGTAGGGCACGGGGTTATTAATGTTTTGAAGACGATAAAATTCTAAGATTTTTTAATTTGAATAAATTTTTGATTGATAGATTTTGAATAGAAGATGGATTAAAATGTTTAATGAGTTCGAATATGAAAACGAAATTGAAAACTTAAGAGTGTTAAGTGGAAGAAAATTGATGGAGAGACTTAAATAAAGTAATTAAAAGGTTAATAAATTTGATTACAATAATTAAAAAAATTAATTTGAATACAAAATTATTAAGAAACCAAAATTGTAAATATATTATAATAAGGAAACAAAAACATAGTTAAGTCTTTTATTCTATGAACTTAATTAGTATGTACTCTCAGTGTAAAGATATTTTATATTATTATCTAATCACATTTTGTCATGTGTAATAAAATTTTTGAGTTTTGTAATAATATAATTTTTTTTACACATATAGTACATGAAAATTAAACTCTCATTCTATTATTATTATTGTTATTATTATTATTGTTGTTGTTGTTAAATTTTATTTTATAAAACATAATATTTTAAACTGCTAATATAAGACATTTATTTATAAAATACTATTATTTAATTTTATATCATTTATTTAAAATTTAATTTAAGCTACAATTTTAATAAACTTATATTTATTTATTATTTAATAATATATAATATTTAAATATTATATATATATATATATATATATATATATATATATATATATAATAGAACGCTTCGCGTTTTCTTATCTTCTTCCCGCCCTAGGAGTAGGAGTAGCACAAAAAGAGGGATTAGCATTATTGACCCAATGATAAACCACTAACACCTTCCTCGTTGGGGCTCCGCGCACTGGGAAAACGCTCTAGCGACGGGAAAGCGGCCACTAGTCACAAAGCTCCAATAAGGTATCGAGAGGGCTATCACAGTCAGGTGCGAAGCAATTACCCCCTATTTGTAAAGTACCCCTCTTCCTATTTAGGGGGTTGAGGCGAGAAATGGCTTGATGAACCGTTCCGTTCGCCACGCACCGGCCCCATTCACTTGCTTATCGTAGAGGCTGTAAGTACACAGTGCCCCACAACTATGAATAGTATAGTGATAGTGGGGTTGAAACACAAGAGTGCTCGCCCTTCTTCATTCAAGTAGGCCACTTTTTCCGGAACGCAGTCCGGGATAATCGTGACCGTTTAATAATATATATAAAATCTTCGATGATGTCATTTCGAAATGTCCGCTTCAACCGCAGTTTCACCTCCCAAAAGCAAAGTTGGCTTGACGAGCGCAGATGCGAGGAAGCGGGAGCAATAAAACAAAAAATCTCATTCTTGTCCTTCTACTTAAGGGGCAAAGAGAAGCGCTTTTGCTACTGAGAAAGCGAACGCGCGAAGGTTCAAGACTTAGCTAAGCGTTAGCGAAGCTAGATTCTCATAGCGAGGCGCTTCGAGTTAGCGAAGCGCTGTAGTAGCGCCGAAGCCCTATGTGCTATAATGCTGAGCCAAGGACGCTCCGCCTTATCTATAGAAGCAGTCAACTGAGTTCTGAACGAATTAGCTCCTTAGTAATGGCTCAATCTATAGATAGAAAGCCCTATGATGGGAAACTATCACGTTAGGTTTGGAGAGAGATCGGACCTATTATTTTATTAAATAGGGAGAGCAAATGCCAGCTTTTTCTTTCAACAGTCGGCAAAATAACTACAAGATCACTGGTTTACTCTACCTCAATTCACCATTTCGAACTTTATACAGAAGGTTTTTCCGTACCAGCTCCTTCTACCTATACCGCTATTGAAGCACCTAAATGAGAGTTTGGTGTCTTTCTGGTCAGTAATGGAAGCAATTGTCCCTACTGTCGTAAAATAAGAGCACCTAGCTCTGCCCATTCACAAGGACTCCATTCTATGTCCAAACATCACATGCCAGCAAATGTGGTCACCATCATAGGTACTTAAGATATTGTGTTTGGAAAGGTGGATAGACAGGACTACATCTTACTCGATCAAGACGCTAGCTTTATTGCGAGCCAAAAACCTTGATGGATTCCCTGCGGCATTCCCCTTGTTATAGAAGGTCAAAAGAATGGAATTGAAAAAAACAATCAGCAGTTTGGTTTTGTTAATTGTTCTTTATTGGCTCTATATTCATATCATACTCTCTTTATTTCATATAGTAAATTTGGACTTATGGTTATGGGGTCTCAGCCCTTGGACTTTGAGTGGGTTTGCTCTTTCGACAACGGCGTTGACATTTCTAATCTGCCGATGTTGGAATCGTCGTCAACGTTAATTAGAATGCAATGACAGTATAAAAGTTTTTCACACTATGATCTAATTATAAACTATCATGTATAATAAATTAGTTTAATAACCCGTACCTTGTACGGGGTGTTAAGCTTACAATTTATAAAATTTATATGTTATTATATTTTTCAATATATTTCTAAATTATTTTTTAATTTTATAAAAATACATGTTAGTAGATATGTAAAAAATATATTTATGTATTTATATATAAATAATAATAAATATTAATATATATTCAAGTAATTGTATATTTACACGTGTCTTATATCATTATAATTTACAAAAATATATATTAGTAAAACATTTTACTATGACCTTTGACATTTTTTTTGTGATTTTTGGTCCTATATCAAACCTTTCCATTAAATTAAATGACACTATTACTTAATTCCAAGTAAGTATATAATAGACAATAGTCTTAATCATTATTTTTGTGGTATATTAAAGCAAACATTTAGGTATTTATTTTATAATATTAAGTATAACATGCTATTTATATTTAATTTTGATCTTAATTGCATTCCAAGAAAGGGAGTTTTTCAAAATTTTATTTTAAATAAAATATTGGTTCTTGTTTACACATGTGATTCAATTCTTTCGTTTTTTAAAGAAGTTTTGCATCATGAGTTATAAGATAACAAATTAAGGACAAAAATTAAGCTTTGAATTTTATGATGATTAAAATCAAACTTTGAATTTTATGGGGACTAAAATCAAAGTTATGAATTTTATGAGAACTAAAACCAAACTTTTAATTTTATAGGGATTAAATCAAACTTTAAAGTTTATAACGGCTAAAACTAGACTTAGAAAATTTTTTGGAGATGAAAAACACACTTGTTACATGGCAACCATGTGGATGCTATGTGGCAACCACAACTGCCATGTTACTCAAAATGTCTACTATACAATGTTGACGTGACATCACTGTTAGTTGCATTGACAAAGTTAATGACTGGGGTTTAATGTAACACATTTTTAAAATGATGGATCAAAAGTTGACAATTTTAAAAGAATGGATTAAAAGCAAACATTTACATATTTATAGGGATCAAAACGATGTTTAACCCTAATATTAATTGGCCAATTAAAACAAGACAATATGCATATCCTTATTTATAAATAATCTCTATTTATTTATGTTAAAATCTTATTTATTTTCTAATAAATAAGTTTATTTTGGGTAAAATTTTAAATTACATATTTATATATTTTAATTCTTTTTTCTAATTATGTTTTGTATATTTCAATAATGATAAAATTATCTTCATGTTCAAAGTATTTTAAATAATTACTATTGATAAATAAATCATACATTTTAAATTACATTTATATTTCAAATTATTATTTGTCATTTTAAAATATATTTATTTCATTTATTTCAAGAAATTAACATTATAATATTAAAATCGTGATACGTTTATTTTGGAGATGTTAAAATCATGATATTAAATCATAAAATTAAAATCATAAGTCTAAATAATATAATTAGACCAAATCATGATATTAAAATTGTGTTGTGACAAATTAATTGAATCTCTCCATCTTTTTTGTCACTATGATACTAAATTGCATTCATTACAGTAAAAATAAATATCTTGCTTTGATATTAAAACTTAAATAATTAGAAAATTTAAATATAAATTAAAAGTTAAAATTTGCAATCATTCATGTTTAGCACATGAAATTTAATCAGTAAATTATTTATAATAAAAATAATTATTTTTTAAAGAAAGATTGAATTTCAATTATGAACATCGCTAATTAGAATTACAATTATGCTTAAATGAAAAAAGCTATTTTGTACAATTTTTTCGTCAAATTTACACATAGTGTGATTTCTCTCTAAATATATATATATATATATATATATATTTAAAAGTTAATATTTATTTGAAAAATAGGTGTCAAGTCATGTTTTGTGGTTTTGTGCCTTTCATGCTTGTGGTTTTCGTACTCAATAACAACATTGTTCTCAAATCAACATGCATAATTTGATTACTTTAATAATATATAATGATGATGATACTTACTTTAATTACCTTAATAAAAATTACCACATGGCGTTTGTGTAGTGAAAAAATTGTCGGGCGCACGTGTGTGCAAGTCTAAAACCTACATAAAATCTAAACCCTAAATACATATTAATGATACTGTTTATAATATCTTTATATATATTAGCTTTAACTTTAATCAAGCAATTACGTTAATTTTGACATATTATTATATTATATTATTACAATACTATATTAAATTATTAATATATATTATTTATTATTAAAAAGACTTGTAAAAAAAATTTAATTTGTTAATAATTTCAACAAAAAATAAAAGCAGAATGTTAAATCAATCAAACAATCAATTAGATCAAATGTTTCATTAAATTTAACTAATTAATAGTCACAAAATATGTTAAATTTAATATATATACATACATACATACATATATATATATATATATATATATATATATATATATATGTATATATATTTTCTGTAGGATTAATTTGTATTAAAGATTTAGATTTATTGTCATTCTTAAATAAGCATGTGTAATGTGATCACTTTAATTAAAAATATAATGATAATGATATTTTTAGTAGGATTTTCAAGTTAATTTAAATTAAATATGATAGTAAAACATTTATTACGAATACATGATTTATAGTACTAACAATTATAACGTAACTTGATAAAAGTCAAAATTTAATGCAATAATTATAGAATATTGAAATTTAAATTATTGAGAAAAATAATAATAAGTAAAATTGTTTATTTTGAACAGTTCCTAATTTCATGTTAGAATGTGACACTATTCACAATAGTAGATTTATATTTGTATGAAAGTAATAAATATTTATTATAAAATTTTAGATAATTTACTTATGGTTTATTAATCATTTTAAATTTATTAATTTATTACTTTGTTTATATAAGTTTTATATTTTGAGTGTGATCTAAGAATAAATTAATTAAATTTTAATTATCAATTTAAATGCATTTAATATAAAATCATATGGTTATATCTCAATTTTCGTTTTTAATACACAAAAGGGAATATATATTTTTAAATTTTTTTGAAATAATATACATGCATATATATACATATATAATAGTATATCTCAAATATGTATATGATATTTAAATAATTTAGTCATAATTTAATTTACTATCAATCTTATTTTTAAATTTTTGTATTATTGAAGGTAATTTAGATTTAGATTTGAATTATATTAAAATTGATAAAATATTACTTTAAAAATTTGGATGAGTTGCTCATCAATTATTTATTATTTTCTTTGTATAACCTTTATAATTTAATTATGATGTTTTTAGTATAAATTATTTTAATTATACTTTGAAATGATTCAAGTCCAAATTTTATTAGATTTTACATTTATAAATTTAATACATTTGAATGATTTAGTTATAATTTAATGTACTATTAATGTTATTTTAAAATTTAAAGTTTTTGTATTATTGAAGGTGCATTAGATTTGAATTTGAATTTGAATTAAATTAAAATTGATAAAATTTTAATTTAAAAATTTTGATCATTTGCTTACAAATTATTCTTTATTATTAATTTATTATTTTGTTTGTGTAATCTTTATAATTTAATTGTGATATTTTGAGTATAAACTATTTTAATTAGAATTTGATTTGATTTAAGTCAAATATTATTAGATTTATGTTTATTAATTTAGTATATTTGAATGATTTAGTCATAATTTAATTTATAATTATTCTTATTTTAAAAAAACTGTATTATTTAAGGTAATGTAGATTTAAATTTGAATTTCAATTAGATTAAAATTGATAAAATGTTAATTTAAAATTTTGGATAATTTTCTTACAAATTATTTTTTATTTTTAATTTAAGATGTTTTGTATATTCTTTGTAATTTAATTGTGATATTTTGGATGTAAAATATTTTAATTATAATTTGATTTGATTTAAGTCAAAATGATATTAGATCTTATATTTATAAAATGTTAAAATTTAAATTAACAAATGAATTTCGTATTGATTTAAATTTTGATTAGATTTAAGTCATCTAATAATTTTCAATAACATAACTTATAATTTTTAAATTGATTCGTCAATATTTGATTTTATAAATTAATTGAAATATTTTAATTAAAATTGTTAAAAATTAAAAAATGAAAATAATTTAAAAAAAATGAATGAACTTAATATTTGCATCGTGGTGTTATATGCTATTAGTAAAATATTTTTTTATAATAAATAATAAATTATTTATAAAGAAAAAACAAATAAACATGACAATAATGTTTGGTTTGGAATCTAAAAATCAAGTAAGGTTGCTATTTTAGTATAGTATAATTCCTCTTATTTTATGAAATTCCTCTTTTAAGCCTATTGCATTATCTCAAAATATATAAATTATAAAAAGAATTGTTTGAAAGGAAACTTGAAAAGTCATATATTGTAAAATATAATAATAATAATAATAATAATAATAATAATAATAATAATAATAACAATAATAATATATAAGCTTACCTTAAAAGAAAAGATAAATAAATAAAATAAAAAGATCGAAAGATAAAATATGTGAAAAAAAAAAGAAATACTTTTGGCTAAAAAAAAGATTTATGATTTTTAATTTTTCACATTGTACTCTTACTTAAAAGCTCAATCTTATTACTCATTGCATTGTCTTTCTTATCACATATATTGATAGAAGGTTCAATTTTATCTTGCACAACATAATCATTCATGTTGGACAATATTTAACAATTGATAATCAATATTTTTTTCATTATATAACTAAACTCATATTCAAAAAACTAAATCAAAAAATATAAAGTAAATCAAAATAATCAAAATGCCTGGCTATGTCAAGACATATTAAATAAAAAATCAATTACATAACAAATCAGCCAAAAAAGAAATAAAAAGTAAAAAATGTCAAAACTCTCCACAAAGAAAAATACAATAAAAAAGACACTTTGTTTCATATGAAAGAATGAATTGGTACAACACTATTTAAAAAAAAAAATTAAAAATTAGTGAACAATATGAATTTCCATAAAATTCTCCTCATATTTGTCTTCAACGTTTTACCTTTGCCAAACATTGAAAAGGGAGACGCGAAAAAAATAAATAATGGGACATGTAAAGCGTTGTCGAAGGAAGAAATAAAAAAGGAAAATAAAAATATCCAGTATGAAAATGAACAATGAGACAAAACAAATAATGAAAAAAGAAAAGAGACACATGAACCTACTCATAATTTCTTTCTTGTTTTTGTCATTGATGGTAAACCTTTACAAAAGAACCAACCATAGAATAAAAAAATAAAATATAAGAATAGTGTGTGAAAGGGGTGATCGAAGGAAAAAAAGAAAAAGAAGAAAAATATATATAGTTGCAATTATCCTAATTAATACAAAATAATATAATTATTTTAATTTAAAATAATCTAAATGACCTTAATTAATAATTATTACTTATAATTATTTTAATAATCAGAATATAAATTGATCAAAATTGTCTATGTGCGTGACAAAATCTTATTTTACATTAATATAATTGTATAATAAATTTGAATCAAAATATATAATTGTGTGATAATAATTATATTTGTTTAAAAAGGAAAGTATAATAAATTGATTACATTATTATATTAAATCAAAATATGTATAAGCTTTAATGATTTAATTGATTGTTTTATCTCAATTTTCTTTTTTAATACACAAAAGGTATAATAGATTATATATAATGTTTGAAAATTTTAATCATAATTTAATTTACTATTAATGTTATTTTAAAATTTTTGTATTATTGAAGGCAATTTAGATTTAGATTTGAATTATATTGAAATTAATAAAATGTTAATTTAAAAATTTGGATGATGTGCTCATGAATTAGTTATTATTTTGTTTGTATAGTCTTTATAATTTAATTGTCATATTTTTAGTATAAACTATTTTAATTAGACTTTGATTTGATTTAAGTCCAAATTTTATTAGATTTTATATTTATAAATTTAATACATTTGAATGATTTAGTCATAATTTAATATACTATTAATGTTATTTTAAAATTAAATTTTTTGTATTATTGAAGGTGCTTTAGACTGAAATTTGAATTTAAATTAGATTAAAATTGAAAAAATTTTAATTTAAAAATTTTAGTCACGTAAGCCAATTTACAAATGGTGTTAGTGTTTAGGGACCAAAACAATAATTTTTAAAATTTGAAAGATTAAAAAGATTAACTTTTGATTTGGGGGACTAAAAAAATACATTTTCAAATTTGGGGGACTAAAAACATAATTAAGTCTAATGTATTTATATGAATCAATTTTTTTTTGTAGAATTTAGGTGAGAAAAAAATAAATATGATATTGTTACGTGACATCTTTCTATATTATAAAACTTTTTTTTTATAATACATAGTAGATTTGTTAACTTTTATAATAATCATTTTAAAAGTCATACGTGAGATAATTTTAGTTGATTCACGGAAAATTTCTATATTATTTGAAAATTAATCATTTCATTAATATTACTTCAACTACAAGAAATCGTGTTTTCACTTGTTTAATCACGGTCCAATTTTCAAACATTCACGTTAAATTCAATTTAAGGCAACCCATAACATTCAAAGTTCAAACTAGCGAGCCAGCCTTCCCATATTTCTGAAGCGAGTCCGAGTAAATATTTAAAGGGTTAAATATGTTTTTGATTTTTTAAAAATTAATGCATTTTGGTTTTAGTTCTTAGAAAGATTTTTATTTGAATAAGGTTTTTCAAATATTAAAAATATCCTAATTAGATATTTGTATTATAATCTATTTAACTTTTTTGTTAAATGATGGTCACATTAGCATCACAGTCACCGTTAATTTGTTGATGTGGTCGTCCATATCAACTATTATGTCCAGTTTAGATTAGTATCATATTTTTTGAATAAAATTATTACATGATTAACTCTAAACCATAGATTTTTTTAATCCTAAAGCAAAATTAATTACCCGATTTTTTATTAAAAATAATTACTAGGTATTTCAGATAATAAAATATTTTATTTGGAAGCTGATATGACCATTATTTAATAAAAAAGTTTACCAGAATTTAATACAAGAATCTAATTAAGGTATTTTTAATAATTGAAGGACTTTATTCCAAGAATTTTTTTTTTGAAGACTAAAATTAAAATGGGTCAATTTCTAAAGGATTAAAAGCATATTTAACACATATTTAAAATAGTGAACACTTTGAAAACGACAGCCCGTTTCATCAAATAGAACCGTCGAGGCCTTGACGACGAACGGCGCAAGCGGATCCTGGAAAAGGGGGAAAATCGCGAGTTATATAAATTAGGGTTTTTCAAAATCAGATATTGACGGAACAGTGAGTTTGAGATTGGGACTTGATGGGCACGGAAGAAGGAGCGCATGAAAAGGGAACAAAGGTGGTATCATTGATAGAGAGGGCCATCAACTCCACCGCGCCGGAGGTCGATCCCCGCCTCCTCAAGGCCATCAAGACGGTGGTTCGCTTTTCCGATTCGGAGCTCCGTTTCGCTACCCAAACCCTTATGGATCTCATGAAGCGTGACCACTCTCAGGTACTCTTCCCTTTCCACTTATCGTTATTGGGGTTTCGTCAATAAATTTCATTTTGAATGAAAAGCTTGTTTCAAATGACAGGATAAAGCGAAAATTGAATATTATTTTTCTTCCTATTACGATTGATGCTATAAACGTGATAAGATGATGAATTCTCATTTATTTTATTACTATGTTGAAAAATGAAAAACCTCACCCCCATTAGGTCAACCCCCTATTTTAACTTTCAGATTACAATTGTCATCACCAGCACAAAATCCTCAGGTTGACCTTGACAGATATGTGTCGCAGGTCAGGTACCTTGCGCTTCTAATAATTGATGAGCTCTTCATGCGTTCGAAGCTTTTTAGGACCCTTGTTGTTAAGAACTTGGATCAGTTGCTGAGTTTGAGTGTTGGGTTCAAGCGAAATTTGCCTCTTCCTGCTCCACCATCTGTTGCGTCTGTTTTGCGTTCGAAGGCCATTGAATTTTTGGAGAAGTGGAATGTGACGTTTGGGGTTCATTACAGACAGCTCAGATTAGGTTATGATTACCTGAAGAATACTCTCAGGCTCCAATTTCCTAACATACAAGCTAATGTGGAGCGGATTCAGCAGGAGAGAAGGGAAAGGGAGAGGAGGTCAAAAGAGATTTTGTTGAGCAAGTATGAATCTTTGAAGGAGAATTCATCTTCAATAAAGGGAGGGATTCTGTCTACGATGGATGAGATTGATGAGTGTTTGGACATTTTGCAAGCAAAACAGGAGTCTCTGTCAGATGATGTCTTAGATAATGAAGAACTTGATGAGTTCCGTTCTTTGGAGCTGCAGCAGCTTCGTCTTGAAGCATTGAGAGAAGGGGAGAAAGTTTACGAGAACAGTGATAACAAGGTAGTTTTTGATACATTGAGGGAGCTCTACAAACTTCTGGTAACAAAGCATTTGGTTTCCATCCAAGAGTGGATTTCTGTTCTAGTAAGAGTTGAAGTAGCCGACAATAGGTTCAAGGATTCCATTTTGAAAGAGTTCATTGATATCCGAAATCGTCTGAAATCAGTTAAAAATAAATGTGAAGAGGCTGGTTGTTCTCTTCCAAACTCATCAAAACATGATGAGGAAGATTTTTGGGAGGAGGGTAATGTTGTATCTATGGAAATCTCATCTAGTGCACCCAATAAGAATAATAAACATCTCGACGTGGTATCAACTTCCCATAAAATGAATAATGATAATCTTGGTTTGCATAATAAAGAGTCTAATGGCTCTGATACGGACAGTCTGCTTCACCAAGGACATGAAGTGGAGTCAAACTCTCAGAGGAGTAAACTTATAGCTACAGCTCCTGTGGTACGATGGAGTTCTTACTTGGATAATTGGGGTTCAAACCGGGTTTTTATGGCTAACCAGCGGGGTTTGGAGCTTGAAAGTCACTGGGGTAGGGTGGACGATGATGCAATTATTCCAGCAGATAAAATTGCCGAATTGAATGTTCATGCAATGCCTTATGAAGAAAAGAAAATTGAGATCCAACCATGCCTGGTTCCTTTGAGGAAAGGAGGATTATGTCAGAGAAGAGATCTGAAAGTTTGTCCATTTCATGGACCTATCATTCCTCGAGATGATGAAGGGAGGGCACTCAATCATAGCTCTTCGGAAGACATGAATATGGATTTAAGGACTGATTTAGTAGAGCAGTTAGCAAAGCAAGCGGTGAAAAATGTTCGTGAAAGAGACCAAGAGGTGGCAAAGAAGAGAGAAATTGGTAAACAATCACTGAAACGTGCAAAACTAGCTAAAATTCGGGCACACAATGAAGCTGTTTTACGGGATGCTGCTTTGGCTTCCACTTCAAGATCAGCCATGCTTGGAGAAGATGGGGAGGTAACTAATGAAGATAAACTGTCTGCCAGAGACAAGAAGCAAAGTCTTGCTTCCATGTTGCGAAAGAAAGTAACATCGAAAGATAGAATAGCTCAGAAACTTTTAAGTTCACAGGCAAGGGTTACTGCAGATAGGGAGCATGTGTCATGTGAGGATGCCAAATATAGAGAAGCCTTCCCAAATCAATGGTAAACTGGGTATAATTTTTGTTGAGCTTGTCTGATTACTCTGAAGTCTGAACCAAACTTCAGAATCAACTGTATTTTGGGTAAAGCCTTACCTGTGAATCACGAGGCTGATTAGTTGAATTGAGTAAAATAAAACAAAACAAACTACTCATCTATACATTTATTTTTCTCCTGCACAGTTATTTCTTGATAGGCAGACTTATAAGGACCAGCTTGGCTGCAAAGGATGAAGGGAAGCAGTTGTTTGGCCAGTTTATGTGTTTTTTATTTTTAAATTTATTTCCCACTTTTTCTGTAAAATCGTTTAGCATATGGTAGGTGCCAGAGGATTACAAGTCCGGCAATGGTAGCCAAGTTACAAATTCACTAGTAGTACTATTTGTTAGCCATAACTGCTTTGTAACAAGTCTTCAATTCATTAATTATTGTTACTAAATGTCAAAATTACATAAATACACATTGACATTTGATTTCTATCGTTGAGTAAATGAAGTTGCGGTAGTGATACACTCATACACACCAATGGAACCCAGGAAGGAATCTTAGTTGGAAAGCCTTCTGTGATGTTTCAGCAGCCTGAAAGGTGTCATAAATGGTTTCCATTGTCATTAAAAGAAGGGCAGTTCACCTAGTCTAAGTCGTTGCTGCTGCTGGTGGACCTTCATGAGTGATGAGCCAAGTATTTCTTCCCCCAACAAGAAGATATTACTAAGAAAAGCTCAATCCCCCTCAAAATAGAAAATCTTGAGCTTACTCCATCACCTAGATTTTCCTTCAGACGTTGCTTTCACGAGTAAATGGATATTTATTTTATTTTTTTATGATCTCAAAATAAAGGGAGTAGGAAGGTGGAGGCGTGGAGCAGAGTCACTGGGAATTAGGAAAAGAAATATTCCTCTTGCCCCATTTTTTTGGCACCAAACCTGAACTTTTGCTGCTAATTTATCTTTTGTATGGTTATCACTTGTGGCTCGCGAGGGAAGCTTTTGTCAGTACATTATTACTTGGGCTAAAATTCCACAAAAAAATTTATCTTTTATAATATCTTTAGGCATGACGAATTTGCCTTGAAGCAGCGACGAATCGGAATCATTTCTGATTTCTGATGCCAATATTTTATTGCAAACCTTCCTAGGTTGGGGTGATGCGCATACGACGGGAATCAGCTCTCATAAAATTTAGGGAACCACTACCGATACATATAGTATTATACAAGTACCTGCATGCGATCCTGATATAATAGTGCACTGATATGCACACGCTATGATTCCTGTTATAACTTATTGCACAGTGGACCTTACGGGTTAACAAAAAGAAAGAGGACATTAGATTTTCTGTTGCTCAGCGACATTATTCGCGCTAATCTTCCCTGGGAAATCGTTTTGGACAAGATTTAGATATGCTACTTTAGGTACTTTTAGTGTTGTTTTTTAATCAGAATTTAAAATTTATTTCGGTAATCTGAATAATAAAAACATGTATTAAAAGATTTCGTAAATTATCGAGGGGAATTTTTAATTTTAATTGAAAAATAACACTAATAATTTTTAAGGTACTATATCTAAGTTTTGTCTAATTGTTTTCTTCTTAGCTCATATTTAACCCAGCAAACCTCATTATTATGCATGACTTTCCTAAACCCGAATTGTTATTATGACTGTCTTCTGTTGTCTTCAAGCCAGTAATATCAAGATTTGCGAACCACAATTAAAGGAAAAAATCTACCACAATGTTACTCATCTCATTAATTTTAATTATATGGGTGGTAGAAGGAGAGCAAGGACATAAGAATGATTATGATCGTTTAGAACTTTCTTGTTCGTTTTTTTATTTATTTAAGTCTGTAAATGTTAAAATTATTTCTAAATACGTTATTTTACTTTTTTTTTCCTCTTGTCCTATGAAGCACTCCTTAATAGTAAAAGTCAAGGAAAAATGAAAAAAAAGGAAAGATTTACAAATAAGACAAAATATGCACGATAAAAGTATAAGTGAAGTAATTATGACGACGGTTACCAAAAATGAAAGGAAAACAAATGTCACGATCAGAAGGACCGAATAATAATTAAATTATCACTTATCAACAAGCGTAATTGTGTAAGCCTCGAAATAGAACTATAGAAGTAAACATTTTTCCAGCAAGTGGTCCAAAGCTTCTTCTAAATAGTGCGTAGAACATCCATATGGTATACGTGTTTTAAGAGTGTCCTCAACTTACTCACTACGCAACCTTATGACTAAAGATAATTAAGTCCACAAATCAATAATATAAAAAAGAAGCAACACTTTGAACACCCAACTAAGAAACTAAATATTTTTCAAACTGCGGATAAGCCTGGCATCCACGCGAAAATAATTGATAGTGGCATAGTGGACCTATGGTATATCCTTGTACACAAAGGTGTAGACCCCGGCAATCATTCAAATGAAATTACGCTCCTTTGAATGATGCAGACCACCACATCTTCATCCACATGCCACAATTCTAAAGGACTTTAAAAAAAAGAAAAAAGGACCAGCTATTTCTAATTGGTATCCTGATGTAGGTTGGGAAAATGGGTAATTAATTTCCTTATTAAATTAAATGCTAACATTGTATGACATAATTGGTATGTGATTAAGGTTTCAATCTTTATGTTGTGTGTACGAAAAAGTATTTATTAAAAACATTTTTTTTTTGAATAATATTTTGAGAGAATAGTTTTTTGCTCCGACAGGAAATAACCTCGGTGAAAATAAATAAATAAATTCCCTTATTAAACTAATTTACCTTGGCAATGGCATGGCATAGCCAATCATTGTGGTAAAAAAACCCCTCATTTACCTGCCCCTTAAATAATTAATCAGTAAATCACCACACACACTACTTGATCTACATTCTTCTCTCTCTTCATTCTCCAACCTCTACGTTTTTCTCCTTCATCTTGATCTCTTTGTTGCCTTCTCTCTTCCTGGTTTTCGTTGGAGAATCCTGAAAACCGTTTGATTTTAATCAAAGGGTCATCAGGATTCGGACACAGATATCTCGTATCACTCCTCTGTTGTCTTAGAAGACCAAGGAAAGAAAGAAAAGCATCAATTTTTGCAAGCAATCAGCTTCTTTTCCCCCTTCTCTCGTTGTCTTAAAAAATACAGACAACACAACCACCCAGCTGGTGAAGCTGAAGCGTCACAACTCACATATGATTCGAGTGGCCAGAAATTAAGGTTGTTGGTGAGAGAATGGAATCGAGTAGCATTGAGAGCAGCACTGTGTCATCGATGACTATGATGGAAGAGGATGAGCATCCCCATCAGTTTTCTTCAATCTCGAAGCTGCACAACAATGGTCCCACCACTACCAGTGTTCACGACCTTCTTGAATGCCCTGTCTGCACAAACTCTATGTACCCTCCTATCCATCAGGTCTCTTATCTCATCCATTTTCCTCTCTGCCTTTGCTTCCGCAAATTACTTGATTTGGTGCTACTTTGTTTCTTTCCTTTTACGTTCTGTCTAGCGATTTGTTTGTGCCCATCATTATATTTTCTTTCCGTTTTTGATTTAGTCCTATAAAAAGAGGATTTTTTTTTAATGGGCATTTCTGGTATGGAGGGTTTGTTTTTTTTGTGATAGCATTGGAAGTCTTCGATGTAGGGATAAAGGGAACTGTGCAATTGTTGTTGGGAATTTTTTTTTCCCCTTTTCCTTTTTTTAACGTATAGATCTTATGTTTGCTGGAACTTCTGTTTGTATGATTCCGCTTATGAAGGTTGAGGATTTGGTTGATCAAGGATTGGTTCTGGCAAAATTTTTTCTGAGGTTCTGGTTCCTTTTCACACCTGTTTTGCCTTGTTTGCTTACGGTGATATTAGGATGGTGATGAATAGAGGGGGCAAAATTTGAGTACATATCTTTTTTCTCTTTTCATTTTCATCAAGCCCTACAGAATTTCACTCTAGTCACTGTTGTGAATTTTTTAGACTCAGAAGGTATGACGTGAACATATATGGCTATAAAAAGGGCATAATCATTATGTTTAGGTGGAAATTTTTACTAGTGTGCCTTTGTAGATTGCGATTCATAAATAAGAAAAGAAACTTAGATGCATCAGTTATTAGGCTGTATATCTTCTTATTCCTATGAGTAGGGAGTACTTTAATCAATGTCTGTGGATCAATCAAGAGAACTTATTAGTTAATTGAGCAGATAAGGATGTTAGAAAGGCTTGAAGAAAAACAAACGAGGCGTACAGGGTTTGTGGCTTACTGGTGATTGATATAAGGAGTTATTGTTTCTAAATAATTTGAATGCAAAATTTTCACCCACGGCTTGTTATTAGGTCTGTTCCAAGTTTAAGGGACCAGAGAATTATTTTTGGTTGGGATATGTCATAGTTTAAAATCTTTTGTTTAGTTCCTTCTATGCATATTGTAGTAAGAGAAATGCTAGCAACACATTTTTTATTATTGGATATTGGTCTATTCTTTAAAAAGCCAGTGCTTGCTTTAAAAAGTGACCTATTTTGTGAGATAACTAATTTTAATATGTTAAAGAGCATGTTAGCATTGCTCATCATACTAATTGACTTAGAATTCTATTGTATTGTTAGTCTGATGTCTCTTCCCCTTCCTGTTTGTAATTTAAAATTGGAATTTGGGAGGTTGGTTATCTGGCTTTTCTCTAACATTGACATGAAGCACATGGTAGATCATAATTGATTTTGCTATGATATCCTGAAATAAGTAGAGATTGCTGTGATGAGTTATGAGTGATTGATATGTCCATGATTAAAGTTATTGATGCTGCTAATAGGCCAGGAAACCTGACTTTTAATTAGGATGCATAGTCATATAGCTGAAGTGACAAATTCTATGCATTCATTACAGAAGTTGTCACAAGTAGTTAAATCCTTGTGAGACTTGAGCTTTTCCTCTGGGGTAGTACCGTGGTAGCCTAAAGGAGAATTAGATGCATCTCATGCAAGAAGGCAGGAAAATATTAAAACTTTCTTTTACTCTTGCATGGCATTGGAGTCTATGGCTGGAATTGATAAACAACTCATTGCTGTGAGAACATTGCATTCTGACTTATTGTGTGTTTAGGTGAGTGTTTACAAACTTGACTTTGGATTATTTTAATTTTGTAAAATTGATTTGGTTAAAAGTGAGTTTGAAGTGAAATAATTTGTGCTTGGAAATATTTATCCCAAAAGTAAGTTTGTAGTAAAATTTAGTATGAAATTTGTTATGATCCTACACTGACAAGACTTAGGGCAATCCTCCCTTGAAAAAAAGTGAGTTAGCTTTTGAAATTGAGTTAAGCCTAGTTCATTTCTAATATGATATTAGAATCTATCTAGCCTTGATGCTGGAAGTTGGTCACTGGACAAATGTCCAATCTTGCAAACTTCATGCTCCAATATGTTCAGGTTTGGGCATGAAGAGAGAAAAAGAAAGAAGGAGGGGGGATTAAGATCCCACATTGGCAAGACTGGGGCAATCCTCCCATCTTGAGCAAGCTCTTGAGATCGAGTTAGACTCTATCCATTTCTAATATGGTATTAAAGCAAACTTGATTTACCTAGACATAATTTTTATTCACAAGCACGGGTTTCTATCACCCAAATGTTTGCTTGAGATATTACAACACATCCAAATATGCAGTTATTATTTCAACTTTATGCTTGGAAATTTTTTATCTCTAAAGCAAGTTTGTAGTAAAATTTAGTATGAAATTTTGTTAAGATCCCACGTCAGCGAGACTTGCAGGTGAGTTAGCTTTTGAGATTGAGTTAGAGCTAGTTCATTTCTAATAAAATATCTGAACCTATCCAACCTTTATTGTGGGCACTCAACAAATGTCCAATCTTGCAAACTTCATTATCCAAGGGTTTATTTAGATCTCACATCAGCAAGACTTTGGCAATCCTCCCACCTTGAGCAAGTTTTTGGGGTTGAGATAAGCTTAAGGCCCTGTTTGGGAGAGCTTACATACAATTTTTATCTTATGACATAAACATTTATGTACTTGGGAAAGCTTATGATATTTTTTTCAGCTTATTTCATTAAGCTCTTTAGGATAGCTTATGAAAACAGCTTATAGCTTATATCAAAACAATTTGACCCTAGTTTTCCTTCAATTATAAACACAATCTACACATAGTGCTTATATAATAAGTACTTATTCAATAAGACCTTAATTATGCTCTTTATCCAAATGGGCCCTAAAACTTATGACATAAACACTTGTATAAATGTTTGGGAGAGCTTATGAAAATAGCTTATGATATATCCATAAGCTTTTTTCAGCATATTTTCATAAGTTCGCCATGATAGCTTATGAAAACAACTTCTAACTCATATGAAAATAGTTAAACCCTATTTTCTGTTCAATTATAGAAACAATTTATACATAAGCAATTATATGATAAGTACTATTCAATAAGCGCTTAATTAAGTTGTTTACCTAAACGCACCCAAATATAGTATTAGAGCAAACTTGATTTTAGTGAATAACATCTAGACATAATTTTTATGCACAAACACAGGTTTCTATCACACAAGTGTTTTACAACACATCCAAATATGCAGTTATTAATTTATAATGAAAAGTAACTGGAATGGAAAAATAAAAGGATTAGGTGTTACTTTCTATTTTAGTATTTTTGCCTGTGAGATCAGGTGTTAGTTAATTCAGTATCTAAACAATGAATTCCCTTCATTCATCACAAGTCTTATGACTTGTAGCTTGCATATTTGCAAAAAAATGTGATCAATCAAATCTGGTGTTATCTTAAGTTTTGTTGTGAGCTAAGTTTATTTCGGCAAGTGGTGGAGCATTTTGTCAGATTTTGTCATTATAATGTGAGGAATAAAATGAGTGTATTGTGCATAACATTATATTGTGCATTTTGATTATATTATTTTGTCAGAGTATATTGAAACCTTCTGTCCTTGTCCTTGTACAGTTATACAGGTAACTAGATATAGTTGAATAATGATACTAACAAAACAGTGACTGATTCTTAAAACCAATTTTGTTATGCAGTGCCACAATGGGCACACACTTTGCTCAACTTGCAAGACAAGGGTACACAACCGATGCCCAACTTGCAGGCAGGAACTTGGTGATATAAGGTGTTTGGCATTAGAGAAGATAGCAGAATCACTTGAACTGCCTTGCAGATACATCTCTCTTGGGTGTCCAGAGATATTTCCCTATTACAGCAAACTCAAACATGAGGCTATTTGTAACTTCAGACCATACAACTGCCCTTACGCAGGGTCAGACTGCTCAGTGGTTGGGGATATTCCATGCCTTGTCGCTCATTTAAGGGATGACCACAGGGTTGATATGCATTCTGGATGCACTTTTAACCATCGCTATGTCAAGTCTAATCCCCTGGAAGTAGAAAATGCTACATGGATGCTAACGGTATCTATAACAATTATGCATGTCCTTCTTTAGGGTGTAGTGTGGTGCATGGGATAAACTTGATATGATATTCATTGCTATGCATTTGCAGGACATTCCTTCATTTCATGCACAAGCACAACTACATTTTGCACTTCTGGAAATCTTATCCAAATTGTTATGGTTAACTCATTTTTGTTTGATGTTAGGTTTTCCACTGTTTTGGTCAGTATTTTTGCCTCCATTTTGAGGCCTTCCAGCTTGGCATGGCTCCCGTTTATATGGCGTTCCTCCGATTCATGGGCGACGAAAGAGAGGCCCGGAACTACAGCTACAGCTTGGAGGTGGGTGGAAATGGACGTAAACTAACTTTTGAGGGGAGTCCAAGAAGCATTAGAGATAGCCATAAGAAAGTCAGAGACAGTCATGATGGTCTCATCATTTACCGCAACATGGCGCTTTTCTTCTCAGGTGGAGACAGGAAAGAGTTGAAGCTACGTAGTCACAGGAAGGATATGGAAAGAACAGCAAAACCCTGAAGGTGGAGTGTGCATACCCAACCTATGTAGCTAGGTTGATTGCATATTCTCTTGACTGCTATTTCTTGCTGTAGATAATTTGAGAAGTCTTAATCTTTGACTGGTGAATGGTTGTGGAGATTTCAACTTCCAAACAAAATAAAAAAAACTGAGTTCTAACCAAGATACTTTGTCAGCTTTTTGGTCTCATTCGTGTATCATATGCTAAATCACTTGAGATTCTCATGATAATTTGGCACTTTTTTTATTTTTTGGGGGGGGGGGGTGTGTGGTTACTTTTCAACGTGCTTTGGAATTATTCTTCCCTTTTCATTCCGAACAGCTCTGAAGCGGATCAAGTCACAAATGGATCAGAATCGAGGTGAACAACTCGGAGATAGCAAGTTTATACCTTTTAAATCAAAAAGAAAATTGTGTTATGTCAAAATATTTGGAAAGTAGTGCAAAAGGGTTTCAACTTGCATGGCTACTACTTTTTTACAAAGGTTAAAATTATCTTTAGGTAAAAAGGTTACCAAATTTGCCAAGAAATTGTAATATCTCTGCGCACATCCTAAGGATAATAATACTCTAGACCCCTATGAGATTATACACGTTTTTAGTTTATATAGTGAACGTAAATAGCTATTAGATTGAAAAAAAGCATTACTGTATTACAACGTCAATGGCATTACCCTACTGGCAATCTTAATTCAAGAAACACCTTTATTTGAGTAACTTTTGTGCAAGTCTGACTCCTGCGCTGCGTTCATAAATGCCGAAAGAACTTCAGGGATTTAGAGACTACGATTAGTATGGTATGGAAGAGAAGTGAAAGCCATGCTCAGATTAAAATAAGAGTTAAAAAGGAAAGATGATTCGTTGATACTATGTATTAGATACTCACACCACCTAATGAACTTTTGGAAAATGTAGAATTACCTAATTTGATTGTTAAACTATGTGATATATTATAATTATCATGTAAATCAAATTTTAAAAAATTTAAAAATTTATAGGTATATAATATAACTAGATATTTACGTATATTTTAAATAAAATACTTAAGATTAAATAATTTGGTGTAGTGAAATATCATTTAATTTTTAAAATATATAAAATTTAGTAAATTTTATATATTTCATGAAAACTTCCAATTTAATAATTTGATTAATAAAATTTAAATAAATACTGTATAAAGGTGTAAAAAAATTTATATTACCATTCAATTACAAATTGTCATGTATAATAAATCTATTGACTTTTATAATAACTACTTTAAAAATTATACCAAAATAATTTCTAATTTATTGATGGTATAAATTTTTTTACACCGACAATGCATTGAAACTAAACTCATAAAATTTACCTTTTGTGAAAATTTATTAATTATTGTAAATATGTCAAGACTTAGTAACCGATGTCAACACAACACACACATGAATGGAGAGAGAATAACGACACATTTAATTTTATTGTATCCAAACATAGAAAAACCACTTCATTTTCCACATTACCATTTTTACACTCCAATACAAGCACAACCTTATAGTTGAAAGAAGATAACACTCACTACAGGACAAGAATATAAAACTACAAATAGAGACAGGGGTTGTCTACTCTCCCTAGAATTCAAATTTAATAAAGAAATCAACAACAAACTTGAAAGAATTTGTTAACGGCAGGAAACTACCAAAAAATAAAACCTACGAAGTTAAGCTAAGAATGGTTTGACATTCCAACCAAAGAAAATAGACTTCTTTTGTCATGAACTAAAAGACCAATTATTTGAGCTATACATATGTACGTGAACATATGTACACACTGACAAGTATGCACCTGCTACTATTGCAGAATTCAATGCTATTATAAACGAGATGTGACGATCTCATCAAGGCGCAGATCCATGATTTGGGAAACAGCATCCAGCAATGTAGCTTCACTTGTGCCAGGAAGAACAGAATCCAGTGCTGCTTGTACTATTTCTTCTATCATAGATTCCTTGTTCAAGGATTCCCTGCACATCAGGCTTCCAATGGCAAAGGGGGTCAGTCCTCTCTCTACCCCTTTCTTCAAAAGCATGGTTGAGATCCTAAAAGTGCGGGCACAATCAACTGGCAGATCCCATCCATGAAACTTTAGAAGGGCAATATCTTCTTCAGCATCCAGTGATTTTATGTAGTCAATAGTTTCTGGGGAGTATGGCTGGCGAGCTTGGGGCCAGTAAAGCCACTCAAAGGTACAATCTTCAAACTGTTGGAATGACAAATATGTCAAATGATTGCAATATACAGTATAGAATGATAAAGAAAGGGAAAATATAGAATATAGAAGCATGAACATATGCATTAAAACACAACCAAGAGAGCATAAAATAAGGTGCTTACGCTTGTGGGCAAGCAGTATCCATGATCAATTGGAATCAGAACAGACTGCTTGTTGTCCTTCTCTGTGCTGAGCAAAATATTCCCAGCATGCCTATCTGCATTTGCCAGTCTTATGTCCAAAACAGTAATTTTATGTACTTCCTTGACTGGGAAAGGGCCAGGGCCCATATCTTCACAACTTCCACTATTTTCCGTGAACATTTGCAAGGAGCCAATCTTAGGAGTCAATTCTCTAGGATAGTTAAATGCTTTATGCAAGCACTTAACCATCAATGTTGGGGGAACACCAGCAAAGCCCTTCTCATCACCAAATAATGTGCGGCGCCCACTCAATGGATGGTCTAGAACATAGGCTGCAACTTCCCTGAATGCTCCTTGACCAACTCTTGTACCCTTTTTTAAGCCTTCACCATCTACTGACAAAGGAAGACCTCGAGGGTTATTTACAGCCATTGGCTCTTCATCAATAGGCTTGAAAACAGACACATACTTTTGCCCTGCTGAATCAAGCATAAAGTAAGCTCCTCCTGTACCCTCGGCAGATTTGATTGGATAGTTTCCACTGTCTAGTCCATCATATGTAGAGTTCACCATATTCCAAATACCTGGAGCTAATTCAATTCTAGGGTTAATAATAACTGGCTCCAAAATAAAGTCTCTATCGGGAGGCTTTCTTGGCACACCTCTTTGAATGGCATCAAACTTCCTAATAGTATCTTCTTTACCAACATCATAACTTGTCCTATAAGTACTTCCATTGACATCATTTTTTTTCTGATCAATCAAATCTGTCGCTACAAAGGACAACTCAAGGGATCTCCTCTGAACTTTAGCATGCTTTTTTCTAACAAACACATGTACCACTGCATCATTATGTTTGCAGCAGATATCATCAATAAGCCTCTGGTCCTCAAGCCTTTCCCCATTGCACACAAGCTCCTGCTGCTCAGGATCATCAAACTGTTTCTCCCTTTTGGCAATCCGTCGCTTGACGTAACCAACATCCCTGCCTCTTTCGACCTGAAACGTGAATTCCTTCCCACAAGAGGTTTTCACATTGATTACCTGAAGATCTGACAGTTTGATTATCAAATGCAAAACATTCCCATCGGTTACTCCATAGTCCTTCAGCTGCGAATCACTTCGCGCGAGCTCTCGGCCAGCATAAACCAACTTCTGCTTGTTTGTTAAAAATGGAAGGCTTTCGCACCTCTGGATTTTGAATTTCACAGACTCAATGGTATCCCACTCCATAACACGGATTGGAGTCAATAAGCCCGAAAAGGAGAGGTATATGAAAATGGATTTATCTTCCCAAGACAAGTGTGATGGGAAAGGGAATGCCTTTGGTGACAACAATGGCTCAGTGGGAACCACACTAAGAGTACTGACACCGGCGGATGACATTTTCACTATTGATATTGAACAAGAGAATGAGTGCAAAACAAATCAAGCTTGAAACTAAGAATTAAACCCCTAAAACCCAACAAATTTCACAAAAACACTGCCATATTTGTACAATTAGGCCACCTGGGGTGATGATTAGATCACACACTCCTGCCCAGGTCACCAAACAAGCTTTAACAACAAATTTGAACAACAAGGTACGATCTTTTGAAGGAAAAGACGAAAACATTCAGGCCCCAATGCACTAATTCCATTTCCTCATCTCAGAACCCTAAGATTTCTAAAAGCGGATCAAATCACAAATGTGTCTACATCTGAATCACCGGCCAAAAGCTCAAAACAGAGAGAGAAAGAGGGCAGAACTTACCCCCCAGAACCTGATCAAAACGACGCCGGAGATCGCAGCTTTTTCCAGCAACAACAGCAAAAGGAGGCGAAAAAAGGAAGAAATATGCAACGGGTTATTGAATTATAGTTTGAATTGAAGGTAGGAAGAGGTACCGATATCGATTACCAATTCAATTATTCAGAAAAGTATTGCTGTTGACTCTGACACAAAGCGAAAGCGAAAGACAGAGAGAGAAAATACCGTATAAGCGCGGGTAGCCTCCGGATATGGTATACGGAGTACAAACAAGCTTTTTGACGAAAGAAAAAGTCTCTATCTACCTACCAATTACCATACATACGTATACGTACACGTACACGTACACGTATATAGGACAGGACAGGGTGGGTTTAATTTAATTTAAGGTCATTTTTGTCCTTTTACATTGAGAAGAAGAAAATGGGAGGAAGGTTCCTCTGTGACTTTTACAGTGACATGGCATGACCAACCAACAATGGACGCGTTGATAGGGTTACCTGACGTGGATATGACTTGGAGAAACGTACCTTACCCACGTCCTCTCAGCCACATTTTTTTTCCACACTTGAGGGATAGGGTTCAGTTCAAATCAAGCAACTTCTTCTGTCACTTATTTAAAATTAACTTCACCATGTATTTATTTTTATTTATATGTATTTTGAATTAAATTATTCGGTTCCTAATTTCAATATTAAATTTGAGGGTAATGCATGCAGCAAGGAAGGCAAGCATTTGCATTTCCCTGTCACTTTAACATTCACTTACCTGGCAATGGATGGTGCGTTGTGTTGTGTACAATTTGGACTTTTCCGTACTTCCATTATATTTTACTCATTAACCAATAACACTACTTTGAGATATTTCTTTTAAGCATTTGTTTTAGGTCTGCCTCCATCTCCAACCACTTGCCACCTTCTCCTTAGTTAATCCTTATTAGACAGCAGAATTACAAATCACCAACAAAAATAATACGACATAAAATTTAGAGAAAATTGCATTACACTCTTTGAAATCTTCTTACATTACACCCACACTCTTAGTTTATAAAAAATAAACACCTCCCATGAAATAATATCAAAGAATAAAAGTCTTCTTGATTCTCTTCTAATTTTTTTTTGCAGAACTGTATTCTAAATTAATTTCACACTAATATTTCATCCCCTATCTAGTAAGTTTTGAAGATTATTTCTAAGACAAGTGTTTTTTAACAATAAAATTTTTGTCAAAAAATTTAGTTAGTTACCTTTAATAGGGTCTTTTCTTCCAATCACATTTTTTTTTCTATCTATAAAACTTAAATTTGAGACCTTACTTAAGAAATCTGAGTTTAGTTTCACTCAGATCAATGTAATAATATTTTCTTCAAATTTTTGTTCAAGTACTCAAGTAACAAACTTTTAGAAAACAAATGTGTTTAGAAGACAACTAAATTTTAGAAATTAAAAAACTATTTTTAAAAATAGTAAACAAACAAGACTTAAAATTCTAGTATTCTTCTTTATCTATATATGATCCAAATACCAATTTCTCCCTAAAAAATAACAAATAATAGACATCAAAAAGAAAAATGAAAATATAAAGAAAACACAAATACTTTAGAATAAACCATTCATTTAGTCCCTAAAGTATCACTCTCTTTACTAAATAGTCCTTGAATTAATAAAATTACATAAATAGTCCCTAAAGTATTAAATATCCATCAATTTAGTCTCTGGTAAGAGACTAATTTGAAGAGTTTTTTAATACTTGAGAAACTATATAGCATGATTTCTAATATTTTAGGGATTATTTATATAATTTTATTAGTTTAAGAATTATTTAAAAGAGAAAGTGATACTTCAAGAAATTGATGGTTTATTCAACACTCTACTAATAATACATAGTAGAACTATTAAGAATTTAGGGACACACTATAGTTTTACCTCTATAACATAATTGCTTTTGCCTTGTTAAGGATTGTGAGGTGTAAAGTTGTGAAAGAAGCTCTGTAACTGCCTCTCATTAACAGAATAATATCTATTATTTTACCGTGTGTCACTTAATTAAATAGATAAAGGCGGTGAGTGTTTATTTAAAAACAAAAAGAGGTAGAAGTGTCATTTGAGAAGACCTTAAAAGAAGTGAGCCCCTAAAATTTAAAAACAACTGTTTTGCTCATATATTAGTATCAAAGTGATTTTCAAAATCTATGTAATAAGAGTCAATATAAGTGGTAATCCTAACTGAGACGTGTTCATCGATTGAATAGATTTTCGGGGGGAGTATTTTTTTTTTTCTTTTTTGTGAATGGAGAGGGGAGTCAAAATTTATGTAACTGTGACACAAATCTATTTCAATAATATTTTAAGGTGTAATTTATTTCGATAATTCCATACTAAACTTCAAAGAATATTAAGACCCAGTCGTTTTAAAATTAGAAAAAATGATTTTGATATAATTATTTTTTAACTGTTGAACCTAAAATGCGTGTTCAAAATTATCTCAACTATAAATTTTAATGTATGGTATAAGAAACTGATTCATGTAAAACACACAGTAATCTTGTGCTAGCTAGTACTAACTTAGGGGAGATTAATAATTCTGTGTTTGAAATACGTTAAAAGGAAAGAAATCACATCAAATGTGTAAAAAAATGTAAAAGTTACAACCAATAACATTTATCTGTACATGAAAAATTAGGTCAAATAGTCCTACTAACGTGTGTCCAAAGTATAGGTTGATTTGGTGACTTCCAAAGTTCCAACTTTCTGTCTTCGGGTAAAGTTCTGCAAGAAGGAACATGCAGAGACGCGTCACCCTGTATCAGCAATTCTACCATTGCAAATTGAATTATTAACACGTTATTTAGATTTGCTGACTCATTTTTCATTTTTGTTTGCTTTGCTTATTTTATCAAATAAACTTCAAACAGCAAGACGTTTAGAACAAACGAGCACAAAACAAAGTTCAATATACTGCCATAATAGAGGTAAAAATAGGCTAAATTAAAGTAGACTTATAATACTTGAGTGTGATACATTTTCAAAAACTAAGACCTGAACCTAATTCAACTATATAATATAAGCTATTTTAAGGTTTACCTTAGCCATCTCAAAAATTTAACTTAACCTAAAACTTTATTTTATAAGATTTTAGATACCTAAAGAAAAAACTATTTCTAATAAGGCTAATAATTGCTTTTAAAATGAACCAACAAATATATAATCTTATAATATTAGAGTAAAAATTTAATATAATAATAATATTATTATTCTTATATGCTACATGTTATTATTATTTACTTAAATAGGTCCAGTTATTAAATTTAGTTCCTACTTTTGACCTGACCTATTTTTACTCCTAAGACATGTAACCAGTCAAGTAGGAAGGTAAACACTCAAAAAGGAAGGAGGGGAGTATTTCAGGGGATTTTATTCCATGTGGCAATTTAATGGTCAGCCTTCCAGTGTAAGACACTGAAGAAAAAAATTCTCATTTACATTCTACTCAGGTTGATTATTTGTCCGTAGATACAGTGTACTGATTAAGCAGGCCATGTCATATACCAGAAGGCTGCATCAGGGCAAACAATATGTTATCAATGCAGTTTGACCAAAACTAGCAATGGAATCACCTATGCTCCCGCTACGCAAGCTTGACAACAGAAACAGGCTACTAAGCAGCCAAGCAGAGCACCAGCAAAGACTTGGGATGGAGTGTGACCTAGAAGTTCCTTGAGTTTCCTTTCACTAATTGGATGGCCTTGAAACAGGTCAGCCACAATCAAATTAAGGACCTGTGTCGAGCCACAAAATTTTCTGGTCAAAGATTTTCTTCCAAAGCAAAAGGTGAACACAATCAAATTACTACATAGAAACTGGACAAATGACAACAGGCCTCTCCTATCATTTAAGTCAGATATCCTCCTAACCTAAGGAACAATAGCAATAAAAAAACATTGGAGTGTTCTGGCTCAATTTTTGGTAAACCTCAATAAGGAATGCTTTAAAAATTCAATATTTGATTGTCATAGAACAAATATGGAATGCAAATCAGCAAATGATAATAAAAGATGCATATATTATGATGTACAAACTAACAAAAGGTCAAGATATTCACACCTAACTGATGACTTAGGAGTACTAGTGGACATTTGGACTAAAATATCAACATGACACCATAATTTCTGCTTGTTTCCAATTCAAGTAAAAATAATAAGTAGCATTATAATAGCATGCTTCAAAAGTCAAAATAAGTAGAGTACAACTTAGAGGAACAACCTATTAATCGAGAAACAGCTATTTTTGGTGGCATAACCAAACCTAGCAAGTTTCTGGCAATCTAAAATTAGCTTTGGGCTTACAACATCCTCTAAAACCTCAGGTTAACAGCCACTAAGAGTCCAAGACAGCAGAAAACCAAATATTTGCAAATCAATAAGTCGTTTCTTTCAGCACTTAAAATTAAAGGTTCCACATCCATAGAAAATAAAGGTACATTCAAGGATAATGTCTCTGATGTGAACATATATACATTTGCATCCACTAAGTCACTGTTTGGATAGGTATTTGGTCCTCCCTAAATCACATCTGAGGACTAAACATGCGTTGTGGAATGTGCCAACATGTTTGGCTTCCTCTTGGCACAATCAAGCTGGGGGAAATTGAATGCGATTTTGGCCCCCAATGATTATAAGAAAACTTAACATCTATTTACAAGCAAGGACCAATTACTGTAAGCACTTCAATATTCCATAACCAGTGTTAAAGTTCACTAGAGATAATCTTATATAGCATCTAATCTCATAGTATGAACTGCCTGGGACACTAAATTATAGTAGTATATAGTGTCATTTTATAGTCTCACTTTGCCCTTTTTTTCCCCTTGGGCTGATTTGCATTTATTCAAGAAGGGAGAGATGTTCCTAATGTTCCAAAACTGAATTTGTTTCCAGCTTTGTGAAGTTATTCCTGGGAATGTAAACTTGGGAATATGACATTCTCATGTTATGTAAACTTGGTACGTACCATCCTCATATTTTACTTTGTTTTCATTCCCAAGGGGTGGGTATATTGTATTACCGCAGGAAAATAGGAAGTTATCGTGTAATCCAACAAGAGAGTTGCTATAGTGCCCCTAGAAATCCAAGAGTTTTGGTACTGAGTCAATAGTTGAATGAATTTGAGCACATCAAGGGAGAGAGAATTTTTGAATAAACAGTACCAAAACACCTAAATTTCCGATGGTACCATGGAATTTCTCATGCAACAATTAACTTCCGGTAACTTTCATTCCCACTGTCGTTGTTTTCTTCTCTTATCTGAATTGTGAAAAGCATTCCATAAATTACTAAATTCTAACCAAACATTGCCAGTGATAAAAGTTATTCATTCATGGGAATATAATTACACACCTTCAAACAAATGCCACTTAAACACCTCTTTCAGTTGCCAAGTGACACAAGTTATTGACTTTTGCTTGTACTATTTAAAAACCAAAGCCAAATATTTAAACCCCAACAATTCAGCATAACCCAAACATTATTATTCACCCACGCCCACCCACGTTGGATACGGTTCCAACGAAAATGTACATATTCAAAGGCACAGAGCAATTGTGGGAGGGAGTTACCTGAGCTTGCATGCCAGCATGTCTTCTAACGCCAATTGCATCATACATGACAATAAGGCTGAAGCCGAGACAGACCGGAAAGAGGGAATCGGCGACGCCATGGCAGAAGGCGACGGAGGTGGTGAGGGCGGTGCAGAGCGCGGAGTGCGAAGAGGGCATTCCTCCGGATGCGAACAAGAGCCTCAAATCCCATTTCCTCTCGAAGAAGAAGTTGAGGAACACCTTAATGGACTGCGCTATCAGCCACGCCAGCAGCCCCGAAACGAAGGTGGGGTTCGCGGCCAACGTGGCAACGAAGGGACTGATCCGAAGCTTCGCGTTCGCGGTTACGCTCAGCAGGGCCACACCCAACCCTCCGTTCTGCAAGTAAAACTTGTTGTTGTGGGCCTGCAGAGCACTCACACTCACCTTTTTTATGGTTTGAATTTGAACTCTTCGGGGGTTAGGGGGCGGGAAGTGAGAGAGGGAGGGGAAGAGAGGGAAGGGTCGGAGTTTGGGTGTTAGGGAAAGGAGAGAGTCCATGAGTGGTGGGGGGCGTTATTGTGTTTCGGTGGTTCAGTCAGCATTGCAGAGAGAGGGAAAGAGACATCGCAGCAGCATCGGAGGAAACTTGAAACTGCGTTTTTGGTTAAGTTTATGTGACGGGGATAAGAATGTGCTCGTGTGCGCGCGTGTAGGGCTTCGTTTGTCGCAGTCTCGTGCCCAGAATAATTTATTGGACAAATTAGGCATATTCGTTTGATTGAAAGCAGAGGGTGCCCTGGCCCGTATTATCCTCTAGTGATTACTTTAGTGGAAAAGATTCAGATTTTTGTGATTTTCATTAAAATTTGCTTACTTCATTTATGGGATTTTGGTCCATGTTTCAAGATTGTACGAGGGATACGGGATTATTTCCAGAAAGGTCCACATAAGTGTAAATTAAGAGTGTATATAAATCGATTTAATCTAAACAAAATTGAAAAATTCAATTTAAAAATCAAAAATTGAAAAAATCAATTTTTTTATTGAAATAATTAGATTTCATACTTGATTTAAAAAATTGATTCAAATTTAAACTAAACTTATACATATGTATATATTTTTATTTATAAATTTATGACACCTCTCATATTTATATTTTTATTTCTCATATATTCATAAAATTATCACATAACTTATACTTATTTATGCAAAATATATTTAATTAAATATAATTTTTTAATAACTACTTAAGTAAAAGTATATAAATATAATTATTAAATTGTGTAAATTTATTTTTAATAGTACATATTCAGGGATGGACCTAAGTTGGTCATTGCCCCCCCTATTTCTTTTAAATTATATATATATATATATTAGTATTATGGTAATTATTTTATTTGAAAGTTTGGCTGTGAATACAATGACATTCAAGTGTCTTTTTTTTCTTTTATATTATTTAACAATTTTTTATAGTCTTTATTGTGAAGATAATAACATTCTTTTTTTTTTAGACAAATATTCTATTTTTCTTTTTTACACTCTTTATTGTAAAAATAATTACATTCTTTCTTTTTTTAAATAAAATATTTGAGTATCATTTATTTTTTTCTTTAATATTTTTTCCATTTATAATTTGTTATTGTTATTTTAAATACTGTAAATGATAGCATTTGGCATTTGCAATCAAACGACTTTATTAGTATTCCTTTTATATTGATTTGAGTATAATTTATTTGAAATATGATTATAGTTTATTTGAAAATCAAGACTATTTGTTAACTTTTAACCAATTGGATACGCTTACGAACACTATATAAGGAATTGACAACTTAGGCTCTAAAACACACCAATAAACATTCTCTCTTCTTAATACTATTCCTTGTATATTTTGAGTACACATGTTCAGATATGTTGTGTGTAAACTTTCGGAAAACAAACTAGATATTGTGATGTACTAGAGGTTTGTCGGAATTTGCTTTTAGAGCAATTATTATTGTCATGACACAACATTCATTTTTCCTACTTTCCAACAATTAAAATGAAAAATCTACTTCAATAGTTGTTAGTTATTATTGTCATAAAAAATAGTATGGTAAGTAACATAATTTATTCTAATTTAGTAGATTTGTCGAACATAATTAATAGGACCTTTTCTTAAAAATTTATGGTTAACGACCTAACATAAATACCAATTTTTATTATACATTCATGAAGGTTCTTCGTGACATGTGAAACTATTGATTGACATGTGTAATCTTTTTTTTTTTTTGAAAAAAATAGTTTATCTTATATGTAAATATAATTTTTATTAATATTTTAATAGATTACTAATGTAATTAATGTTTTGGAATATATAATTATAAAAATTTTGTATAAAATTTTTGCATATATATTTATTGGATGAACTTTAATTTTTATGGTTGACCCCTCTATTGTCTTGTTCTAGCTCCATCTTTGTATATATTTGAAGAGTCATATTACTATTAGCTATATAATGACTTATAGATGATATATTTATTATTTTAAATTAATTTTTATTATATATCTTATTGTAACACCCAATTGTTTTGCTTTCTTAATTAACTTGATGTGTGTCATTTATAAGTAAAAATATTAATAAAATTGTAAAATTTAATTAATTAGAATTTCTATGATTTTTTGGGTAAGTTTTACTTGTTAATTCAATTGAAACTTAGATTGTGTTGTGAAACTGACAGTAAAAGATTCTACTGAATTTTGTGAGTAGACATTCAAATTATGTAGATTAATGTGATTAGTGATTATTAATAATAATTAATCTTCTGAGAAATTTTGAAGTGATTATGACAATCTAGAATAAAATATTATTTTATCTAGTATCATATGCACGTTCTATGAGAAATAGTTCTATAGTTGTTATACCTCTAGTACCATTCACCACATTCAGTAAATGACCATTCTATCCTTTATTTGTCTTATGTATCCTACTAGGATAATAATACACATTAAACTTAGTTAATGTGGATGTTTCACTAAAATGCTTAAAGATAAAACCTTACACCTTACTTTAGTTGTGCTTATTATTTAATCAACCAATGGAAATTGGCTCCCATATGCACCATCCATCCCTTAGTCATTTTGGGAGAAACTTAATCAATTTTAATCCATTTTATTCAATTAGTTCAAATTTCAAACAATGCTTCTTTATATCATTAAAACCCCAACCCTAGGTTCATTCTAACACCAACACTCTCTTTCTATTCCAAGTTTCTTTCTTTTCTCCCTTACTCCAACAACTTAGTTGAGCACCCCCTCCCCTATTTGAGCACCATTTTTGTTCAAGTTACTCACCCAAACTCAAATCTTCCATCCATTCCACCATTCAAACACCTTTCAAGTTCAACTTCTTCATTCATTTCTTCATTTCTTCTTCAATATGAGTTTGTTTTTCTCTTTTCTTCTCCTTAAGCTGTATGAAATTCCACTAGGAATAGTTAGATCATAAATTTTATTACGACATCTCCTACTTTTAGTTTGCAAATGGAAGAATTTAGTATATATTCTCGTAGCTTGACCTAACATTCCTTAGATGTCTGATGCCAATGAAGCCCTTTGTGAAAAAGGATCAAATTGTACTCCCTTTTCAGCTCCTAATGCAAACTAAAAGAAATAAAGAATACATAGTTTCCAAAATGCTTTATATTCCTTTGATACAGGCTTCAATTGACCTTTTTGCATTGTTTTAAAATTCGGACCGGTCATCAACTTAGTCAGGGAATTGGGTCACTAGGTCAATGGTCGAACCAAAGGGTCACTAATTAAATTGCATGACCCAGTCTCTATTAAAAATTTGAAAATATTCATGACATGTAAATTTCATACCTATAAAATTTATTAAATTAAATTTCAATGGTGATGTGTAGCTCAAAAATAAATAAAAAAATCAATAATGGTTTTTAAGATGAAGGTGAAGGAAAAAAGGACTGAATGTTACGCATTTAGGTCAAATAAACAATAACAAGTGAAGAAACAATTGTAGTTGTGTGGTCAACACGAGAGACATTTATGTCATATACATACATTCGAATTTTGAATTTACGATGTTGGTGATTATTATCATTTCACATATGAATATTTATTTTTTTATAATTAAAATTCATAGTAAATAAATATTTTTAAATATATAAATTATATTATTAGTTAGGGTTTCTATTTTTTTTACAATAGCTATAATAAAAACAATGTTCTTTTACACTTACAACAATTCTTTGAATCGATCCAGGTTAACACGCTGGTTCATCAATTCAATCGCAAAAACCATCGAGTCACACCAGTTTATACTAGGTCGATGACATATCTGATCCAATCACTAGCTTGGACCGATTCCACCACTGGTTCCCGATGTAGTCAGTTTGACCGATCAGTTCGAGCCAATTTTTAAAACACTGCTTTTTTGGCTAAAATTTGGCCAAAAATGACATAATCATCTCTAACCTAATCCAAGGTTATACTGTATGTGTCCCCTTTTGAAACCTTCCACCAAGTGTGATAGACAATATTCTCATAGTTTGGTGAGTGATCTAAGCAACTTCAAAACCAAATGGCTTTGGTCCTTTGTAAAGGCTTCCACTATAACAAAGAATAAGAGGGCAATAATCAAAGTGGAGGCAATAGAGAACTTCCACAAAGGAACATGAGAATGCATCTCGCCATCTATCATAAGTTATGCATCGGTCAAGTTTTCTGGAGACAAACATGTTTCGACAACGGCGTTGCCAAGTCAAATGGCCACCAAATCAAATGGATATCTAAGAAGTTACAAGTATCCATCATGTTTGCAAATTAGATAGATCTAACATTAGGAAAAAAAATCACCTTTTACCTAGAAGGCACAAGAATATCATTAAATTACCCATCATCATCCAAGGTATGCTGATAGTGGCTATTGTGAATTCAATATAAGTCTAAAGAGTGTTCTGAACAGAGGGAATCGAGCTTGCATAAACTCCTGCACAACACCAATCACATGAGCCATTTTGAAGCTTTAAAGTAATTGCTTGATGGAATGTATCAACAATAGAAACGGTAAAACCTACACCATGGAACTTCAACACCTAAATGCCACTAAAATGACCTTAAGCTTCAATAATTGTTACCAGTTCATGGCCTAGTTTATTCCAAAACTCCTTTATTTCAAAAAAGTAATATAAGTCTCTAGAATGTGAAGGAGGGTTGGCTTAAAGCCCTTGCACACCTTTCTAACATGTCATTTGCACACTTTATTTTGTGCACCTCCAACATTCCAAAAAATAATAGAAGTATTTTTGAAACTAATCATCTATACTAAATTAAATAAGATGAGAGGAACCAAACCCCATTAATTAACGTGGAAGCCTAACTATAGAGTAGTATCACAGTCTATCACATCTTCACAATGAATAAGCATGTTCACATCTAGTCCATTAGATTCATTCTCTGTCATTTTCTCAATGCGTAGCATAAAACCTAGGTCAAGAGGAGCTAGGTCATTCAGTCCATTATGTGTTGTGGTGGGCCCATGATCATTATGCATGTTGTTATCCATGGTAGGTGCATTTTGCTCTACGGCCATTACAACATGCTTTTCATTACTTTGAATTTGTTATGTCTTTTCTAGATTTGATTCCTTTCTAAGGCAAATTCTATGGTGGACCACCTCTCTAATCCATTAGATATATGAATAAAAAAATCAATGGTTGAGCTTAACCGTTGATTTTTTTATTCATATATTTAACGGTTTAGAGAAATGGTCCACTGTAGAATTAACTTCCCTTCTAATAGTTGGTCTCACAAGATTCTCTTTGGAATTATCCACCATGGTCAAATAGACGTAATTTTGTGTTGGAATTTTATATCCGATAATTGATGTGGACTAATATTGTGAGACAATTATATTAGCTATTTATCATTAGTGGGCTTTATCTTCTGTGGTCAAATTAAGTGAGCCTGTTAGACTACTAATTAAGATAATATGGGCTTAAATGAGCAAATGCCAATGTTGGTCCATTAGAGGATAATGAGAACCTTTTTAAGTTATCATACTGTAAGAATGCTATGGTCTTTAATATACCGAATAACTGAAAATTCATATTCTTTTCTCCCCATCTAAAGAGAGAGGCTAAGGTCTCATCCGAAACTCAAGAGATTCGGTTGAGGAAGAACAATAAAGCTACCAACTTCTTTTGTTTGTGTTCATGATTAATTGCCGTAAATATTTTGTGAACAACACTTACATTAGGAACCAATAATAGATCCAGGTATTTATCTTATCCTTAGTAATTCAATAAGATGTAAATCCTATGTGAACAAAAATAAATTGTTCTTGATATATACATACTTTTGTAATTGTGTCGCTTCTGCCTAAAGTTCTTTTAAATTAATGATTGAAAGCATGACTTTAAGGACTTATATCTAACATTTTGCTCATATGATCTACCACTCTTGGATGCTTTTTTAGAGCTCATATTTCGGATCCCTTGATACACCTTCCATCGTCAAATTAATTGTTCTTGATTGTGTAGGTGCATGTTCCAAAGCATTGGGAGCTAGTAAATCAATTTTTTTGATGTGCATAGAAGTTTCCTTTTGCGATTCCACTTTTTTAGCATTCCATAACATTATTAAACTTTTTTTTTTCACGAAGCCACCATCCAATCAGTATGTAATACAGTTCGGAAAAATAGGAGTATAAATTAAATGAATTAACCATATTTTACATTAAAAGCAAAATTTTAGAATTATTTTATTACAAAAATTTACTAAATGATTTTGTGGCTAAAAAACTAAAAACTAAAATAAAATAAAGTTGATGAGTTATATTAAACTAAACTCTATACATAAATTTTACGAAAGATCCGAAATTTCTAAAATACTTACCTACCAAAGATTGTCTTTTGATTGTTGTTAAAGATAAAAACCAAATTTATGAACTCCATGTGTTACAAAAAGACAGTAATAGCATAATGTTGGGTCTAGTGTATTGCAGACCGCAAATCAGAGAGGACTCCCAGTGCTCCAATATCATGCATCATTTCCCCACATTTAGATTCGATTATCTTTTTAAGTTATATGGTAAATATTTGGTACTGACCGGCAAACAAAACCCAGGTCCGGTGGTGTTTTTATTGTTAAATGCAGGGAAGCCGTGTGTAGCCACGAAATAAAAGAAAAAGGAAAATGAAAAATGGAGCTGCGGGGAATCGAACCCCGTGCCTCTCGCATGCAAAGCGAGCGCTCGCCCATATGAGCTACAACCCCGACACTAAATCTGGCGAGATATTTTTATATTAGTTGTAAGTTTCATTAATCTTACTTATTCAATTGTTTTCTTTTCTCCGTTTCTTTTTCACATTTTGATGAATTAAAAAAAAATTATTAAATAGTATCATTTTCATTTTTTGTCTAAAATTGTACACTATTAAATAATATCTGTTGTTGGTAATAGAAGTGTCAAAACGGCCTGTCCGAGAGTGGAAGCAGGTTGGGCTGGCCTAGTCTCCTTATGGGTTAAATTTTTTATGGCTTGACTTGGCTTGTTGGCCCTTCAGATTGGGCTAAATTGGCTTTTTTTTTGTTTATTTTTATTTTAATATTACAAAAGAAATAAAAAAAATTGAGCCAAATAAGTTCGGTAGTTTTCAGGCCAACATTTTACGAGATTGGCTTAACTCGTCTGGCCTGCCAGATTGGGCCAAATTGGCCCGATCTTTTTTAGGCCTCAAATTTGAGAGTTCAACTAGGCCTAGTCCATCAGGCCTACCGGTTAGTAGTGACAATAAAACAATATAGTGCTCCTGTCTTTAGTAGTGACCAGCAATAGAGCTACGATTTGAGTATGATTAAAAAGTCTAAATTTTATTAAAACGAATTTTAAAAAATCCTACGAGTAGAAACTAAGAATTGTCAATTACTATATTAAAAAAAAATTGAATGAATGAATGGATATAAATGTTTTTTTAATAGAACGGATATAATGTTAAAAAAAACGTTTATTTTATAGGGGAAAAAAAATACCAGATGGGCTAGACAGAGGTATATAGTATCACACATTAGCACCTATATGTATAAAAATAGTTGTCAGGTTAATAAATATAGTCCAACCGTTTCTTCATCTCATTTTTCACAGGATTAGCTGTTACAGCTTCGCAGATAAAAGATTATTAATTAAATTGGAATGCACTCACACTAAAAAAAAAAAGAGTTTAATGGTTATGCACTATCAATGTAAAAAGTTTTACACTGTCAACCAATTACAAATTACCGTTGTTATGACTTTTAAGGTCATTATTGTAAAAGTTAACAAACTTATCATACATGGTAGTTTGTAATTGGATGGCAGTGTAAAATAGCTTTACACTGTCAGTACATAACCTTTTTTCTCAAAAACAATTTGACATAATCATCTAATCATGAAGTATCATAGCTCTAAAAAAAATTCATGAAATATCATATAATTAAGAATTATTGATTTTTGTAATAATGACTTTGAATTTAATTAAAATGGATAAAAAGTTGTTACATTTTTATAATAACTACTTTAAAAATTATATGTGAGATAATTTCTAAGTAGTTAATAGTATAAAAATTGTTTCACTGATGATATATAAAAATTAAGGTTTAATTACCTTTTTGATTCCTAAAGTTACATAGATTTTCTTTTTTTAGTCCCTATAGTTAGAAATAATCCGTTTTAGTCCTTATATATGCACTTTCGATATTGGTTTGGTCCTTGCCGTCAAGTATGTCCTAATTCTATGAAATAAAACGGTCACAAAATGAAAATTAGCGGTGTAAAACCACTACAAATTGATATTTTCTGACTTTTTTATTCAATTTGTAGCGGTTTAAAATGACAGAGACCAAACCGATATCAAAAGTGCATGTATAGAGACTAAAACGAATTATTTCTAACTATAGGAATGAAAAGGAAAAATCTGTACAACAATAAGGATTAAAAAGGTAATTAAACCAAAAATTACACTCAGCTATTTCAAAAGTCATATATATAATGATTTTTAATCAATTGATTTTTTTACACTTTAATGTATTAAAATTAAACTTAAAATTATTTCTTAAAGGCATATTTGGGAATTTATTGGCAAGGGCTGAAGCTGAAGTTCCATAACAAGTCAAACCTCAATCCTGCTAATAAAAACAGTGTGATGCTTATTTGGAATAGTCACAAATTTAGCATTAGAATGGAACAGAATCCCCTATGTTCGGCCCCTGCATGGCGTTGACTACGGTTTATGCGTAACCCTTTTTTAACAAACACGCAACTACATAATTTCTTGTATGAGAAAGCCATCAACATTCGAGAAAACAAATAAATAAGTTCGACAACTAGTTACAAGACAATATCCGGACCCAAAGCGAACGTGTATCTCTTTGCGTTCACTTTCCTTGCATCATAATTACTTCAACGGTTGGAGTTCTGGAATAAAGTATTCTCTATATATTTTCTGTGGAACTGATCATCTTGGTTAGCTTTCGTAATGGAATGGTCTGCAACATTTGCTACAATGGCTTACCTGGATGCCCTTCAACTGGTATATTCACATTTCCATCATTTCACTTTTTCTAGTCTTATTTATGTAGGGTATTCAATGCTTGCTTAATTTTGGTGGGTATTCTCCCCATTTTTCTTTTGTACAAGCATATTGTTCCGTTCTTCTTTTTTAATCTTCTTCATGTTTCTTGGACAAGAGAAGGCAGAAATCAAGGATTAACCCGGTGGAGATTCCACAGTTTTCAGTTACATGCGTGTTCTTTTTTTTGGTCCTTTCAAATCTGCTATTTGCTTCTTCTTTGTGATTTTCAATTTAAGAGTCAAATATAAAGAGTATGAAGATGCATGTGAAATAGATGTTTGCATATTTTAAGACTCGAGGTTTTACAAGGTTTGCATTTGAATTTTATAATGAAATACACACGTATCTTACGAGGGCCTCAACTTGAAATGTCTTATGAAGAATTCCATGCTGACATGAAAAAATAGCTAACTCATCTAACTTCTTGCTCTTATAACAGTGTAGCAATCATAAAAGACAACACGGCTCTTGGAGAGTGCAACAACAAGGAAGCAATGAATTTGTATCAGCATTAGCAGCTGGGATGAAAGCAAAGTTTATAGTACAAGTGACATCTCGAGCATCCCCATCAACAATAGCCCTTGCAGCTGCTGCAAGACAAACTGGTGGCAGGTTGGTGTGTATTCTCCCGGAACCGGTCCTTGATGAGTCAAAAGAAGTTATTAGAAACTCGGGGCTTAAAGATCAAGTAGAATTTAGAACTGAAGATCCGACCAAGATATTGCCCTATTATGAAAATATTGATTTCTCCTTAGTTGATTGCAAAGATGAAAACTATGCAAGGTTGCTCAACTTGCTAGATGTCAATCCTACGAGATCTGTAGTGGTGGCAAACAATTTGGTTGGTAATACAAAAGGGTTGGGAGGCTATGTAAGAAGAAAGGATGAGAAAGTTGCAGTGAGATCTCTACAGCACCCTATAGGGAAAGGTATGGAAGTGACTATGCTTTGCAAGAATGATGAAACTGATAAGAGACTTGGGGTCAGAGAACATCGTGGCAGAAAAAGGAGCAAGAGTAAGTGGGTTGCCAAGTTTGATGAGAAGAGTGGTGAGGAGCATATATTCAGGGTACCCCACATTGACTTGTTGTGGAATTAACATTGCAGCTTCAAAATATTGATAGAAAATAGTTATGCCGTTGGTGTCAAAGTGCTTAACATGCTGTTGGGAATAATACAGTGCATGTTTGATGTTCATTAGTTTTTAGGAAAAAAAATTGCTTTTTATCAAAAGCTCTCTCAGTTATTGTAAGTTGTTTTAAATACAAAATAAGCTGATCCAAATCCACAGATGAGGTGTGATCAGCATGAATAGTATATGAAGTTGTCTATTGGAGCAGGGCTCCTCCTGTTTTCCTTCTAGACCAATCTTTTGTCTCTTTATTTAACAATACGTAAGAGTTGACTTAAGAAAAATGTGTCAAAAGGTTCATAATAAACAGAGCCTAAGAAGTGTAGGGTTAGTTCACAGTGTAATGAAATGTTCCTGCCCATAAAGCTACTGAAAGTTGGCGACCAAAGGGAAATTGACTCACATACGAAACTTAGATACAGTACTTTAGATATTATTGGTGCTGTTCTTTAATCAGAATTGAAGATTTACTTCAGTAATCTGCGTGATAAAAGCATGTATTAAAGGATTTTATAAATTATTGAGATAAATGCTTAATTCTAGTTGAAGAACAGTACCAACAATACTAAAAATATTGTATCTAAGTTTTGTCCTTGACTTAATTAACATAACTTTTTCATAATTAATTAATCAAATACAACTACAGTATGATACAGGAACTAAGCCATTTAGCACGTCTCCTATGTTTTTGAAGAAGCTTATTATTTATTAATTTTAGACCTAAATCACCATTCATCATTGTTCAACGTAAACGTCAATGCTAAATGTGGTGTGGGAGGTGTGAGCGTTTTATTTAGCTTCTCTTCGATCTCATAAGTCACAATTGTTTTTCTTAAAGATACCGCTATGTACTGTTGAGCACCTTAATAAGATCCTAGAACATCAGTAAGCATTAACATGTTACGTCTTCTCCATATGTGGACCAAGAAACGATCCATGAGTCATGACTTTGTAAACATTAAAATAAATAACTTCAAGATCTTTTGCATTCTAGGACGATCCATTTATCTCCCAACTGTTTCCACACTTATTCACAATTTCTCAAGCATTCAAATCCATCAGCGAATTTGGATCTTAACTACACAGTGTGGCTCTATGCATTAGATTCATTCTCCTCTTTACCTCTTTTCTTTTCTCCCTCAACTTTCATTAAATCAGCAGCAAATGCATCATGAAATGACCTTCATGTATATATGTTTGTTCATCGTTAGCCTTCAGCTCCTGCCTCTTAACAAAAAGGAACGTAATTAGTATCTTACACAATTTTTGTCTTCAGCCACCCATTTGACAAACGGTACATTTCTTAGTTATAAAAGCCAAAACGAGAAAGAAGAATTTCTTAGTTCCGTTTACATCCTATTTTGCTAAACAATATTAACTTTTTTCCGTTTTATCTTGTTACTGAAGCAAAAACTTGCCCCCATCTTCCCAATATAAGATAACTAGACAAAAGTTATGTTTTAGTGACACACAGAAGCATATAAGCTTCTTAAACATTTTTTGTTACTGAAATATGAAATTTAGAACATTTAAATATATTTACCACTGCTCATAGAAATGTCAGTAAAAAGCTTCAATCCAATGAAAGAAATGCAGTTGGATGTAGTGTTCTCAAGCATAGAAGAGGGTGATGATTATCTCCCGGTACCAACCACTATCCCCACCCACCAAGCCAACAACCAAATTCCAACCTTCAAACACAAGAGACTAACACCTTTCAACTGTCTTGTTACGCCCTCTTATTCACATTTCCTCTCTTATTCTCGACCTTTGTAACCACCATTGTAGCTAGTCTTGGATCCAGTCTATGAATGGCAAAGCCAAGATCTTGGACTCAGATATGGCCTTCTATTGTCAGAGTGTGTATTCTGAATTTTGTTCTGAACTTCAAGATCGTAGCGTTAGCGGACGACACTGGAAGTAGCAGTATTGTATCAGAAGGTAACTGCAAGAACACAAATTATCAGATTTTCCTCCCTCCACCGTATCAGAATATATCCTCTACCATATGCAAACCTGTTTGGCATGCATACGAATTGAGGGTAAGTTCAAGCAGAATTAGAATTTTAATGCTTGGTTGTAGGTTTTACTCATATTATTCTTTTTTCTCTTAAGAAGCTGTACTGTTGAAAGATGAAACTTGTTTACTGTGATCGATCTCTGTTCTTCGATTTTGGGTGGCCTCATTTTTTAAGAGTTTAATAAGCATGCACGTCAATGAATCAGAAATCATTCTTAGTATACTAATAATCTCAATCAACAAATTTATCCTGTGACGGTTTGTGATCATTTAAGATAAGTTTACCACAAAAGTGTAAAGAACCTTTACACTGTCAATGTATGTATTATTCGTTCTTTTTTTAAAATGATTTTAGAATTTTTGTGTTTTATGATGTTTATATCAGGAGTGAGATAACTACCCAATTCAAAAAATTAAAATCTATCCAGCTGTAAATTACTGATTTCTTATTATTTTAATGTCATGATTGTCCCCTTTGCAACTAATTTGTGTTGCAGTACACCAAGATGGGTGATACCACAACTATTATATTATCTGCTCCCTACACTGTTGGGTGGGTGGGAATTGGATTTTCTAGGGATGGCATGATGGCTGGGTCCAGTGCAATGGTGGGATGGATTAACAAACATGGTCATGCAAAAGTCAAGCAGTTTTATCTAAGGGGTAGGAGGCAATCAGAAGTAATTGTAGACAAAGGTGAACTGCCTCAAAATAATGTGCCTGCCGCCGTGGCAACAAATGGGGCTGAAATTTACATAGCGTTTCAGCTGCAAACGACAGTTCCATTTGGGAAGCAACCGATTTTATTGGCTTTCAGTACGAAACATCCACAGAACCACCATCTATCAAAACATGTTGACAAAACAGCAATTGTATTTGATTTTTCTTCAGGTGCAGAACCAGATCTGCCACTTTACTTTATAGTTAATTATCCCATGTTGTTACACAGAGTTACAGATGCTTCCAATTTGGTCGGCTAAGTTTTTAAAGGAAAGTTTCGCTTTAATTGACGTTTTAACAAAACCACATTTTACTCCAAATTATTGAAGTTAATTTGAACAATTTCGCTCTTTTTATCATCCCAAAATTACTACTTTCAGGATCCAAAGTAGAGAACTTTTTATTAGAAGGGCCTAAACTTGAATTAGCCATTATTTTCATCAAAAAATGATACAAATGTCTTTTTCATATGACTTGATGTAACTTGCGTAGCATATACTATATGACAAAATTTTTCCACAGAAGAAATTTGACAAATATACTTGTTGTGGCAGGTTCTACAGGTCCGGTATCCAATGGTTTAATTCAAATGAGAAAAAGCCATGGAATAGTGGGTATAATAGGGTGGGGCCTAATCCTGCCTGTGGGGGCAATTATTGCTAGGTACTTCAGACATAAGGATCCCCTATGGTTCTATCTCCATTCAGTCATTCAATTTGTGGGATTCGCATTTGGGCTTGGCACAGTCCTTCTTGGATTACAACTCTATAGAAACACGCATGTCCACATACCAGCTCACAGAGGCATAGGCATCTTTGTCCTTGTCCTAAGTATTCTTCAGGTCTGCCACTGACTCATGTCATGTATCATATACTCAATGTTCAGTCCTCCACCTATCACTTTGTCAAGTAATACCTCTGTCCCTAAATATAAGACTCTTAACTAAATTAATTAATTTTCTTAATTTATGTGAATTAATTTAAAAGGTCTTGAATTAATTAAAAAAGTTTTATATATAATAAGGACAGAAGTAGTATAATTTTGTAACTGACATAAAACTAGGCTTGATGACTTCAGATATATGCTTTCCATTTAAAGTACAACTTGAGCTAACATTTAAAGCTATGTGAGTTCAGATATTGGCATTCTTCTTGAGGCCAGACAAGGATTCGAAGAATCGAAACATTTGGAATTTGTATCACAGTTGGTTTGGAAGAATGGCACTTTTCTTTGCGGCCTTGAATATAGTTTTGGGGATGCGAGCTGCGGGGGCAGGGAATGATTGGAAGGCAGGCTATGGATTCCTTGTTGGCATTATACTTGTGACAGTTATCGTTCTGGAAGTATTGGCGTATTTGAAAAGGTCAGAAAAGCGTTCTCTTCCTCAGACTTTCCAAATGGACTCAGTTGGAGAAGCTACCTTTCCAACCAATCTAGCTAAAGGTACGCTCTTCCCTTGTTTCATATTACTTCATCTGTTTACTGAAATTTATGCTGAAGAACCAACACACTAATTGTATCTTTATATGCATGTCACTTTGATGAAGCAGGGTGAATGTGTTCGCTCCTAGTTTTGTTTGCACTTGTATGTGTCAATTGTCCCATTCAGCCACTTCAGACTAAGCCTCATCCTACTACATGTGAACTGAGTTGTGGAGCTTTCTTGTAGATAGATATATAGCCACCTAGAAGTTTGCCAAGATGGACAATCCTAACGTTTGGCTTCCTCACCTGAACTTGAGATTGAACTTAGTTTTTTGCTTTCTTCGTTGGTTTTTTTTTTTCGAAGCTGCATGGTCAGGAATGTAATGCCTACGTTTACATCTTTATTTTGTTCTTCTATGAAAATGTGATGAAATTTAAGGATCGGATTGGTGAGTGATCATATTTTTGATCAACTAGCACATAGTTCCGTAGCACCGATATTGCTTTTGTTAAAAATAGGAAACCCATCTTCAAGACATCGATTTTCCAAGAACATGAGTTTGCAATAGCACTCTGCAATAGACAGGAATATACAGAGTTTTCTGCAGAAGGCATACAATCTGCTAGTCTAGAAATTGACACCTTGGCAATCAATATCTCGTTATAAAGTGGCACTATAAACAATAGAGTAATATTTTTTTAACACCCCGTTAGTGCAAAACACTCAATTAATACCTCTCATTTATTTCTAACTCTCTTCTTGTAATATCATATACCTACCACAACTATCACTTCTCTCTCTTGTATTTCTTTTTCTCTCTAGACAACCATTGGAGTGGAACATTTTCCTAAACAATAACACCACTTGTTCTGCACACAAAACTCAATCCCAGCAAAGCACAATTCACCAACTTCTTTATTCGTAAAATAAAAATGCAAGTTTTCTTCCCCTTTCAAGTTAAAAAAAAATTAATAGATGATATACATCAAAATATATGCTGCCGCCAAAGTTGCTTATTTGGTTATTGCATTAAATATAATTTTAATATACCTTGCTTTCTTGTTATACTTGAACTGAAGTACTAGTAACGTTCCTTACTTTTTTTGGTTGTACACGTTAAGCGTATGTAGATAGATGAAATCTGCTCACGTGCGCACACAAGCTGCCGTCAGATAGAGTTCAAACTTCTGGCTCATTGTATTCAAAAATTCAAAAACAATGATCTTCATTAATATGTTCTATCACATGATTTCAATTGTAACAACTAAATATCAAGTCAAACAACCAAAGAGAACCACTAATACACGGCAAAATATTGAGAGAGAGTATATACAGACGAACCAAATTAATTAACAAAGCCATTGAATTTGATGTAACAAAAGGAAAATTAGAAATAATCTTTAATCCTGTAATTCAGTATGTCAAAATGGCCTAGCTACATAATGAACAAAGGTTTTTCACCATCAAGGCGCCTCTGAAACCCCAAAACTGATAGCAGTGATCCTGCATGCTGAACAAGATAATTATTAGCATTTGTTTGCAGCAACTCCAATATGATTTTAATTCCCAAGAACATTTCCACGTCCCAACTAATCATCAAATAATGTGCCCTAGTGCATTCTAGATGATATAAAACTCTGACTTGCAGGGACAACGGAATCAATAAAGTGCTCCAGTTTTTATAGGTGGAAGTACCTCAAATTGAAGAAAAGCCTCAGGTCCTCCACGGCTCCATCTTCAAGAAGAAAAATCTGCAAGATTTTTCAGTCAAGGTCAAAACTGATTTACATGATGAAAAGGCTTCATTGATGCAACTATAGTTTCTTCAAACAATAAATGATGCATTCTTTTTGAGAGCGTGTAATGTTTGGGGCAAAGGACCACAATGAATAAAGTATACAACATTGTCTTCACTTTCCAAAAGTTAAACTTCTGCAGAAGGTTAGGAAGAAGAATACCTTCCCAAAAGGCAAAGCAGCCACATAGCTAGCTGCAGGGAAATTGTAATTGAGTTCCAGAAATGATCGAAATACTGCATCTCCTTTTGCATGTGAAATTGTGAGGTATCTCTCCTTTATTGGCAGTAATTCTGCTACAATTCATTAGTAACAAGAAAGAAACGGTGGGTTAAGCAGTAGCTGTACAATCTCTTCTAGAAGACAAGTTGATGGACTTGGGAACATCACTTCCTCTGACTACACGATTATAAATAACCTTAAATGACTGTGAGCTATTGGGTCTAGTTAGCAAACTTATTGGCATTCTTAGTGTCTGCTTCCGGTTTCTTCTTCCCCTAATCAAAATGCTGAAGGTTTTCTCACCATCCATGTTCTTTTCATTTCTGCTAATGTTATTCAAGCCAATGTTATGATTTGGTTTGTTCCCAGCATTTCCAAACCCATGAGAATTAGGATTACCATTTTCCTTTACGCTTTCTGAATGAACTCTACCCACTTCATCATCACTAGTCTCTGATTCTAAAGCTTGCACCTCTTTCTTGTTTTCACTGACATCATTAATGCCCACTGGCAGAACAAAAGCTGAACTTGAATTTTTTGAAAAATGACACTGTATTTTCGGCTCGAAAGTGGGATCAGGGTTTGGTTTGATGCTAGGAGCTGGAAGAGGAAATTCCACCGGATGACAACCAGGCCAGACAGCATTGGGACCAAAATTAGATACAGCTGGATTCATATTACATTGCCATGTGAACTGATTGACATGAAATGCGCTACTAGTAACTGGAAAATTGTTGGTTGGTATTGATTGAGGCCGAGTATAAGAGGATACATAAATGGCAATGGTTGAATCATGTTTGGTGTTGGTGGAGGTGATGGGTATGCATGGTGAGGAGAGGAACACATCGGGGTAACTGCAGGTAACATGGTAGCAGGTCCATGATGAACATTCATATTTACTGACCAGGGGCCAATTGGTGGAACAGCACCAGCAGCAGAAGGAAGTGTAGTATTCACGGCAACTGGTGCAGCACGTGCAATGCCTGGCGACGGATTGAATGGAGCTGCAGATGCAGATAACTTCTTATATGGGATGCCCTGGGCATCACCCTGACTTGATGGAGATACACTGACTCTTAAATCTTCACCTTCTTGCGAGATGGCTTTTGTATGATTAGGGAGTTCAAAACAGTCAGAGTTACTTGTGTCAATCTCTAGTTTGTGAGAATCCACAGGATCATCCACTGCATCAATCATTATGTTATTATCAACTGCTTCATGAACCTCAACATCCACGGATTCAACCCCTTTCGCACTCTCAAAATTGTCTTGCACAGCATCAGTAAACTGTGTTTCTTTCTTCTCAGAAACTTTAGTATGATTAGAATCATCTAAAGAATCTGACAAAGAATTTTTGTCATCTTTTATGTTTCACCTCTTCCAGTGTTGGGTTAGCATTTGCATGTGCTTTATTATCTTCCTCTTCATTTTTGCCCACATCAAAGTCATAGCTACCAGGAATCTCAATTTGAGGATTATAGACTTGCAACTTGGAAATTGTCCCAGGAGGAGCCAATGCTACTTCCTTGTATGAAGGAGATTTCCCAATACTAACTATATAAGTCTTTACTGAACTAGTATCATTCAGTGACGAAACTGAATCAAGTTGTGAATGAGAACTGATTAATTTGTCACCAATTTCTGATGGATCCTTCACAGCAGTCTTATCAGATGCAGACATGGACTTCACCCTGTATGTAACAGCTTTGACCACTTTCCTTCCAAATTTAGCACCTTGAGATATGTTTACAGTATGTTTATCTGTATAAACCCCATGGGATATTGTTCTCTTCTTCAAAAAATAATATCTACTGTTCTGATTACTACTCTTCACATAAGGATAGTCTATGTCAGACACCACATTCTTCTTCTGATAATAAACTTTGCCAATTGTTGCTCGTCTCTGCTTCAGTCGCTGGCCATATGAACCAGAAGATCTTGGCCGTTGAACTGGTTGCCATCCATCCTCCCCATCAGCATGTGCTTCAGACAAGATTTCACAAGAAATTTGTTGCTTTTCATTGGAGGTCTTTTCTAAAATGGGCTGTTCTGAATCAGGTGCTGAGTTGGTCTCCAGCTCAGCATCTACATTAACACCTGGTCCAGGTATAAGTATTTCTTCATCTGAAGTCTCTCTTGGAGTTTCTTTCCACGGCTCATCAGAACTTGCTGAGCCAATGTTCTGGCAGGGTTCCATCATCACATGTTAAATAATTTTTTTATGAAACTAATATTATATCAGATGAAAATACATACAAGAGACAGCATATATAGGCAGCTACTGCAATAATTTAAAATGGTGAACCTTCATGCAGTAAGAGTTCAATGTTCAAGGCAAAAAAAAAAAAAGGCTACATTAGGTATCTGATTCCTTCATTGCAGCTTTTCATTCTAACTATAGACTGAATTAGTCCTGAAGTTTATTCCATACTTTTTTCAGTTTTTACATCTAACAGCAGTGTTAAGAAAGTACCCTGGTCAAACATTTTAGTAATGTCAGAAAATGTATACAAGTAGACAGTTGGCAGCAGCAATCAGATAATTCTTCTATATATTGTTTACCAAAATCTCAAACTAATAAGTTAAAATTATCAAGATCAGTAAATCTGCACCATACCTTTGTTATCTGGCTTCTTCTCTTTACTGCAATATCTCTCCCTTTGGGATCATGACTTGGATTAATGTAGTCAAGCAAATCTGACACACTGACAAATTGCATAGGAATATAAGAAATCGGCATAAAATTTTATGTGTGAATGAATGATAGATATATAACATATGTACAGCCATTCTAAATTTGGACAAGTTAACAGGAAGTTATGACACTCTACGATAGACACTTTAAAAAAGGAGTCATGTTTGTGCTAGACATATATTGGAATCTGATACACCAAATTTCAAAAAATATCCGAATCCTTCAAATTTTGCTCTGTTGCAGTATTCAAGCCCATATCATGTCCTATATCCAAGTCAGTGTCTAATTATCTATACATTCTAGAATTGGCATTTCCTCCAATGAAAATGAACATTGTAAAGAAGACAGTTTATTATCAATTAAACAAATTGAGCAGTTCCCACAAGCCTGAAGAATACCATGAGAGAACAATAAAAAGTTGTATCAACAGTCATTGGCAAGAGACATCAAATAATTCCCAATAAAATTACATTACAATCTTCAAATAAAAACTTCACAAAACTTATATAAGTAGGGGTGGAAATGGGTTACCTTAAATAAGACTGACCTATCTCCCACATCTAAGGCCAGAGCTTAGCCTATTACTTGACCCGGGCCTTTCTTTAATGTTTGGCCTAACCTTTTTAATAGCCTATTAAAAAGTCTACTTTGTAGCAAATCTTTTTAAATAGGCCAACAAAACCTACCTCTAAATAGGGTAATGGACCTAAGTTTTGAAGGTCAACTGGCCTAAGCCTTTAAATAGACTAAAAAGTATATAATCTCAAAAGATTATAATAAAAATTTAATACTATAATAATAACAATAACATTATTATTAAATTATTTACATTTACTTATTAAGACCAGTCTACTAGGCACAAACAGCTTTTTGAATAGGCCTGAACTGGGCCTAATCAGGGCTAGGCCACTGGCCCCTTGTAAGCCACCTTTCCTATTTCCATCCCTACCTATGAGGTCTATTAAAAGACACCTATGCATGAGGAACAGATATTAAAGTACCAGATCCATACAGCCAAGTTTCCCTATACCTTAGGTGGCCTTTGCTAGCAATTGATGTATCCGGCTTTTGAGTACCATTTCGTGCAGCTTCTTGTTGTTCTAAAGCCTTGGACTCAAAATACTCAAGCCAAGCAGAATCATCCTGTGACATTTATCACAAAACTTTAGATTATGCAAAACTGCAATAATTCTTTATAAGACCAGTAAAGGGGAACTTGAACTCAATAACTTAACCATTTGTTTAATGAGAATGCAAAGAAGATGATTATAATGGCGATGCAAACTATTCAAACATTATCTTTCCACATCATTTAAGACTTCAATCTACCAACTATATAATTACAAAGTTGTGTTGCACTATTTTTGTTATTTCCTTGTCTTCTGAATTACTGGGTATTTACAGCACACCAAACCTACTTAAATGTGACAATATACCTTTGTCTGCAAGTCATCTGGGCAGTTGTTTGCTCATGTTGCACACTCAAAGGATATGCTTCCATCAATGAGAGTGCTATTGCTATTGCATGATAACTTGCAGCCGTCTGCACAGATTCAAATTCCAAGAAATATACAGATTAAAAAGCAGAGATAAGAAGTGCTATTATTTTGGTATTCTGATGAATAATTATTGGAACTAATCTACGTACAGAATTTTCAAAAAAATTCCACAAGTTTCATTCTCATTAATAGAGCCCACCTTTTAGCATTCATGTTTTATTCAACATTCATTTGAGAATTCAAGTATTACATTTTAGATGAAGGATCTTTCAAAATTAAACAAACTTGGCAAAAGGCAAGCAATAAAATGAAAATAAAACCTGAATATGATCTGGACCAAGTAATCTTTGGTTGCACTTTAGAGCTTTGTGAAGATATCTAAGGGCAACATGTACATTTCCAAGACCTTCCTCCATCATAGCCACGTTAATGTATGTTGCGGCAGTGTTTGGTTGAGATGGGCCACACGTTAGATGCAGAAGATATAAAGCACGCTTTACATACCTGATTGATAACAGTTGTAGAGTCAATCAGTAAATGAATGAAATAAATCAGCACAAAATTGACTTAACATTCAAAAAATTCTAAATCCATACTCACTATTTTGTATTTATTATCATTAATCTTATTCTGTTAAGAAAAACAGACTAGATGACACAATTAGGTAGTGATGAGAAGCCGAAGCCCAAGGTGACTGAGGTGTATGTATTATGTAAGAAGAGGGAGGATATGTGATGCACCTAATCAAGTCTAGGATAGAGAAATTGCCTAACTGCCTGCCAATCTGGCAGTAGTAGTGGAGAGATATTTGAGTTGGTTGTGTGGAGGGAGAATTTTAGTGGAGGAAATCATGGTGGGGGATGGGGGCTGGAATTTTGGAACCGGGACCTTAGGAGAGACTAGGCCTCTCGAATGCCTAGTGTTTTCTTGTTCGTCTTCTTCCTATTTTCCTATTGTAAACACCTCTATACCCAGGACCTCAATCCTTTTATCAAGCCTGTTGATACATAATAATATACATTTCTCTCTGTTTTTTCCCTTATAATTTTTCTGGCACCTATCAGGTAGACCACAAGAAAGGATAGCACATCCTCTCCTTTCTATGTAATCCCTTTTTTCTCACCTAATAAATTCTTATTTTCAATTAATAAAAGTAACACTTAGTCATATCAGGTCAAAAAACCAAGACATACTTCTATGTCATCACTGTATTGCACAAGAACAAAACATACTTCAGAGCCAGCTCTGTGTGTTGACGTCTGTAGTAGAAAACTGCAAGATCCCCATAACTCTTCATAGTATCTGGATGATCCATACCCAGCTCTCTCTCGTTAATATCCAGAGCTTTTTTGTTGATAAATTGTAGCCTGTGGTTGGAGTAAACAGCTCAATGAATTGGAATTGAATTTCGAGACCAAAAAGATGGAGTAGATTTTAGCAAAAGGGCTTTGAACTATAGCCAATACAAGCAAAAAACTTGCAAAATTACAATTGATTAATGTTATTTGTTTGACTCTATATCGTGGTTATATATGCTACTTTGGTTTCTAATGAAACATGTTGTCTCAAAACCAAAACAGAATGACAACAAACAAGACCTGATTGAAGTCTCCAGCATGATATAAGACAACAAACATGTTGTTTCTGCACGTGGAGCAATTGCAGTTACCAAACCATGGGGAAATATTGGTCTATTATTGTTGTACTTTTTAATTTTTTCGTGAGTTAAATTTATTTGTATACCATTTGATTTATATAATAAAGAAAAAAGGAAAATTTGTCCGTAATGAGCTGGATGCGTTTGTTGTGACTTGACACATGTTCCACTATATTCTTCATTTATAATATTTGGAAACAATCAATTTTAAGATATTAATTGTGACGCACCGGTAGTGTAAACTTTTTTATGATCAATTAAAAATCACATTAAATCAATGTTATCTAATTCGAATTGGTTATTAACTCGGTGAAGATGTTGGGTCATTATTGGAATTAGTGAATTATTAATTGAATTGCAAGAAGTGATATATATTAAAAAAATTATTTATTAAATTATAAATTTCTTATTTTAAAAAATTATACTATACTTTAAAAAATAAAAAATTCACAACATAACAGTTCACACATAAACTCGTTGGGTCGCTGATACATGTGCACCGATTCGATCAAAAAATTGACTTTACATCGCTTTCATGACATTTTTTATTCAACAAGCTCACACTGGTCCAATTGATTGGTTTGAGTTTGCTTTTATAACATTGTCTTTGGTGTGTTTTTTAAAGTAATTATTATAAAAGTTAATAATTTTTAATCATATGACAATTTATGATTGATTGCTAATGTAAATTTTTACACTATTAATGTATTCTAATTAAATTCCCACTTTAATATGTGAAGATATTTTATATTGTAAATTTTTTTACGATATTAGACTTTTCTACTATTTAGTATCTATTTAATATTTTATAAAATTTTAAAAATATTAATTACTTTTTAATTTTCCTTTTATTAAGTTTTCTTTTTTGTTTTCATTAAACCTCCACTTTAATTATTTTTTGATTTTATTAATTTATATCTCAAGTTTTATTTACTTATATTCTTAAATTAATTTGCTTTAATTTTTAAAAATTCATTTTTGTCTCCTTAGGTTTAAGTTATTTATATTTTTTACTTATTTGAATTAATTATATATATATTTATTTTATATTTTTTAAAATTTATTTGAATTAAAAAAATATCTGTCTAATGAACGTGACATGATACTTGCTAGATTACTTTGACTGTTTATACAAACCATCACTGTACAACTAATATTTGAAATTAACTTGTAGATGATGATGACCAATGTAGGATTCTGTAAAAGGATGATTTCTTTGTGCAGTATTAAAATCCGCTTCACTGAAACAGGATGATCTACGTAGTATGCTGGCCTAGCATTAAACTAACACAAGCTGAAGACTACTTTAATGATCACTGGGGACCATTTTAATATGCTGAGTGCTGACATGACAAAACAAGAACATTTGGTATACTAATTCTCCCGATGGCTAATTGCCTTGAGTCGGTCACAATACCACATCTTTGTTACACTATGTATACCCATATATAATATGATTTGACTTTCAGGTTAATTTGGTTTTTAAATTGGATGGATGGTTTCAAAATACAGATTCTTGTTTCTGTAAGCCGGTCCTTGGTCCCTTCCCACAGCAGAAAAGCAATGGACATCTTGAAGGTCCTCTTCCACTTCTTCATATTTTTTCCTGTCACGTATGCCTCAGATGATTGCCTATACTATTCTTGGTGCAGCGACAACAACGTCCTTGTTCGTTTCCCCTTTCAAATAGAAGGTGAGGAACACCCTTATTGTGGCTATCCTGTTTTCAAATTGACTTGTACCAATGATAGCAAAACAGTTATAACACTTCCTTACACGGGAGAGTTCTATGTCCGCAACATTAACTACCTCAGACAAGAGATACAAATCTATGACCCTGGTAATTGCCTTCCAAAACGCCTTCTAAGCCTCGATCTTTCAGATTCTCCCTTTGTTGCCACTTCACTCCGCAACTACACCTTCTTAAGGTGCCCAACTCGGAACGCAGGGTTACAATTCATTCCCATTGAGTGTCTTAGCAATTCTACATCTTTCGTATCAGCTATTCCTTCAGTGAACTTGACCAATTCGTTGCCCGCGTCTTGCCATGTTATAAAGAAGCTCTCGTTTCCGGTTGCAAGGCCGGGACGATATGAGGAAACTTTCAGAGATGACCTTAGTGGAGATCTTCGATTAACATGGTATGAACCTGACTGTAGATATTGCGAATCACAAGAGGCCATGTGCGGATTTGAGAGCAGAAACAGTGATCAAGTTCGTTGTTTCTTTGATTACCAAACGGGTAAATATATATGTTATCTGATTTTCCATCTGCTTTTTTCCATAATGTTAACTCATTAGCTTTAGTCAGAAACTTGATAATCCAAACTGTTTAAAGGACTAAAAGAAACAAGTAAGAAGTAAGAGGAGCTTCTGACTTTGTTCGTGTTCTCAATGGGCTGCCATTATTAGGTTAGGTCGGCCGTACGTGAGCTTGCTTGACACACAAGGAATTGTGAGAAAAATTAAAGTCAATGTTTTGATATCAGTAGCCATTATCACAAGAATTTTTTGTTTTGTATGTCTGTTGACTTTAACAGTTGATTTACCTTTTGGGACTTAATTAATGACAAAAAGTAATGAAAAACATCCTGAAATCGGTGGCTTGCGTGCAAGTTGAAAGTCATATCATGCCTATTTATAATAAGGCAGATGGTTAAGAGATTTTCTCTATCACATTTATATTATTAAGTCAGATTTACATTGATCCTTCAAAATTACATGGTGATTATATTAATTCTTTAAAAGTTTTAGTTAGCAAATAAATTTCTCAAAGACCCAAAATATCGTTTTAGTAATTCTTCAAAAATTGTTACTAAATTTGTACTTCAAAAATATTTAAAATATGAGGAATACTAACAACACTCTCTTTAATACTTTTTTTTTCTTAATGCTTTTTTTATTATTGACTGAAATTTATTAAAAATTACAAATTTTGATGAGTTTTACTTCTAAATCATTATGTCTGCCTTAACAAAGGATTAAAGCATGACACGGAAGAGTTAATTTGGTGTTATTCAAAGAATTAATTTGATAAAAATTAATCTTTAACAGACAGTGATGTTTTAGATTTTCTACGATTAATTGATTAGATTATTAAAATTTTTTAAAGAATAATATAGTGTGGGATGTAACTTAAATATAGAAGGCCAACCTGCTCTAGTATTTACTCATTATTCAGTGCTCTTCAATTTTCAGGTCGTCCACAATATGGTCTTCGAGTTTTTGGAATCATCACATTATCCATTGTGGGACCAGCTATCATGTGTGCCATTGGGATGGCATGCTACGCGTCCTTCAAGAACAGAGGAGGCAACACAGCCAGAATTGCTGCTGCACAGAGGTCAGCACCAACTGCAACATCACCCGAACCTGCTATAACCATTTCTAGAACTGGTCTGGATGAGTCTACAATCGAGTCTTATGAGAAACTGGTACTAGGGGAGAGCCGACGACTGCCAGGACCCAATGACGACGGGTGTTGCACCATATGCCTGTCAGAGTATAAAACCAAAGAGACAATCAGATGCATTCCTGAATGTGCACATTGCTTCCATGCCGACTGCATAGATGAATGGCTTCGCATGAACGGTACATGCCCCCTTTGCCGCAACTCTCCCTCTCCTCCTTCTACTGTTCTAGTTATGTCCAGTGACCCTTGATTGCTTGTGATTGTGAACTTACCCGTTAAGCACTCAACGACAAATCTCAGACGGAAATCCAGCGCTCTCCTTGTTCCTTAATCACACTTCAGAGGCTTAGTCATACGTATCATTATTTGGATGACTTCAATGTTAAACAGTTGTGAACTTCTTGTAACAGGGATTCTAATAATAACTAGTATTTTAACTTGTGTATTATACAACTTAAATTTATAATAAAAAAATATTTGTAAACATATAAATATATTATAATTAAAATTTATAATAAATAAATATTTTTAATCATATAGATTATATTTTAAATTTATAATAATTATTATAATACAATGTTAATTTTTAATTATTAATAATTTTAAAAAATATATATTAAAATTCAATCTAGAATTAAAAATATAAAATAATAATTAAAAGAGATAAAAAGTTAAAAAAAATTCTAAAAACATTCTTGTTAAAAAATGTCAGCTAAAAATACTCTCATTCAAGATAACTATTCTAATTTATATATAAAGATGATTGTAAGGGTGGACATGGATTGGATTTTTAAAAATCCAATCCATATACGAACCATATCCATTTAAATGAATTGGATTTAAAATCCATATCCATATTTTTTTAAAACCAATTTATGATTCAAAATCTGTTTTAAAACTGATTTGGTTTTAGAACCGATTTTAAACTAAAAATCGGTTTTGAAACCATTTTTAAATCAAAGAACCAATTTTTAAACTGGTTTTAAAAACATTTTAAATCATAACCAATTTTAAAACCATAATAATTTAAAATTATGTTAAACATCCAAATCCAAACCTTTTTCAGACCCACTTTTTATAGATATATTGTCAGGAGTCATCTCAGATTTTCAATCATCAGAGGTAAGTAAAAAGCCTAGAAACTAAGTTATTTACTTTATTTATCTACAAACAAGATATCTGATTTACAGAATTTTGTAAACTCAAGCAATATGTCCTTTATAAATGATGCAACCAAAGTAAATGCATCATTATAATTCTGGAAACAGATTGGGACGCTAGTGATCAGCGAGAAAAGAATTGACGTTCTAACATGTTTTGGAAAGTGGGAAAGGGGAAACAAAAACACTTGGTCATTCGCATCCATACTAACCAAGAGGAAAATACAAAAAGACTTGAAGCTGTGAATGATGCCTCTAAACTACAATTCTGCAGCACAAATTTTAGAGTCAACATTCAACAAGCTCCCCATTATCAGATTCTGCCATTCTGCTACAATATTAAGAAAAAAAATAAAAATTCAAAGTCCATAACTAGCTGTCCACAATAAAGAAAAGTGCTTCTGCCACTTGCAGGAACCTGCTATTCAAACAAACTTGGCTAGAGCTATGGTTAATCTTTTCTCATCTGTTATAAAAGAGACAACTGACTATTAAAGCTACTACGATGAGGGAAGAGAACAATACTGTTCCATCTTATCAAAATAAGAAATTGTCAATAGCCTAATTATCTTTAAAATATTAAATTGCAGTAGCTTCAAGACTCACAATGGAAAAAGTATAGAAGGCGTCTATAGCCAATTTTACTCTCATGTTATGACAACAGATGAGCGAAAGTCGGCAATGAACAATGGTTGGAGCAATGAGCAAAGGGAATGCTAGATCAGCAGACAGAACAGAACAAAATTAATTGGAGAGAATGTGCAAATAGCGGGCTGATCCATTATGTTATGGTTTCCAGAGTTTAGAGACAAGAATAGAGAATTGAGGAAAGAGATAGCATCAGTTCGTAAAGAACAAATGAACAACGAGAAAATACTCCTTTACAATGAGTGATCCCCTTCTCAAGATAGTTCCAAGACTTGTTACCAATCTTTGCTCACCTTCTCAATTCAATACCCCTTGTCCCCTATTTAAGCACCAATTTAACTCCTAACGGCCCACCCTAACTGCCATAATTCCTCTAGTCGGGTTTATTTCTGCTAACATACATACACCTTCCAAGTCCAATCTTTCTCTACCGAAGGCCTAAAACATTCTGTCAGGCAGCCAAAGAGGGGTGCTCAAAGGAGAGTAGCCAACTGCAAACTGAATGACTATATGCTGAAGAGAATTTAGAGGAATATAATAGAATGAGAAAAGGGGGAAGTGTGAAGATGTTAGACCAGGGGTCTTTTTTTCTCCTGTCTCCTACCTTTCTCCCAAAGTTGTTCTTCTGCTGGTGCAAGCTAGCTTTTCCACACATCAAATGGTTTTAAAAAAAAAAAATTTAATAATTGAGTATGTCTGCGGTACTTAATTAATATTGATTGAGAATGTGAAAACGAGGTATTAAAACTTAAAAAGTAAAAGCTTCTAATCTTACCAAATTCTGCCAGCAAAAGCAGAACTTTGATGACCCTTTTCCTGATATCTCTGATTAGAGACACTGATTCTCAAAGCAGCAGAACAAGCTTAAGTTTCTTAGAACTTCTACGGGTAAGACTGTATCCTGATACAGCTGCATTTCACTTCATAGTTTCTAGTTTTATGACAACATAAGGCACAAGGGCAGATTAACAATTAACAACCTAGTGAACTTAAATTTAATCATAAAAACAAAGGAGAGTGAAACAAAAGAAATTCTAGGATTCCATGCATCACTAACGTGCATCAATATGCATCATATTAACATCAACATGCATCAAATCATCGCCATCAGCCATATTAACATCAACATGCATCATTCTACGGATTTGGTTTGGACTTTGGAGTTGAGGCGTGGAGGTGGAGCTATCATGAAGACGTGAACACGGTAAGTCTACGAATTTGGATTAGGATTTTTGGTTTTCATTTTAAAAAAATCCATACGCCAAAGAAACGGACTCCAAATTGTGAAAAGCAAAAAAAATGGTTTTGGATGAGAAAAACAATCCATCAAATCAGATTTTTAAGTGGTTTGGGTCGGTGCAGTTATGGATTGGTTTGACACAATTGGATTTTTTGCCCACGCTTAAGTAATTGGATAAAATAGGAACAATAATATCCAGCCACTGATGATACTAAGGTGAATGCTCATTTCATAATCTAATACTAAAAAGGAAAATTGGAATTGTTCATAATGCATAATTCTTGGGTTATATAGTGTTTAGCTTCCTTTGGCTGCTGGTAATGGTATTATTACTACACCAAATACAGCCCACGATGAACACTAAAACGAACAGAAAAGGCAAGCATCAGTCAGTTCCCCAAGCCAGAGGATACAACTGACACCTAAGTAAAAGTTCCAAACAGTTATGAAATACTGTACAGAGAAGGAACTGTGTCTCAAAATACTCCTCACTTCTTTGCAAGCAGCTTCTTTGGAAGTTTATCCAGAGGAGTTGATTTTAAAAGAAAAAGCCTGGCAGCACGCTCCTGCAAAGTACCTCCACATTTTAACCCACGTGACTGCAGTTCAGACTTCAACCTTTCCAAGCCAAGAACCTGTAAAGGCCATAGCAATGGAAAAGGCATTAAACTTCAGAGGCTAATAAACGGTCCATGGCCAATGGATCTAATTTTAGTTTATAAATGAGATGACTTGTATTCTCTAAAACTTCCAGTCAGTCACATAACACTATTCAAGAAGTTTGAAAAAATTTACTTCCAAACACCAAAAATATCAATAGAACTTCTGTAAAAATAGTTTGCTTAAAAATTAATGCAAGACTGATCATCAAATCAAATTCAACATATTAATGAAGCAGCATATAATTAAAAAAATAGCAAAGGGTACCACACAAACAGACAGTAGAGGATGTTACTAAAAACATACCTCAAGTTCGGCAGCTGAATTAAAGGCATCAAAATTCAGGGGCTCCTCCAACGCAGGAACACTAGTGCTAGGCAAACTTTCTTCATTGACTGCTGCTTTATGCTCAAGAGATCCATCAATTTCCATATCATCAGATTCGCCAGCACTGGCCGCAGTTTCAGAGCCCGTAATATTTGAGGCCTGATTCACAGCACCCTCGAACTTGTCAGACACACCGCCATGGCCATCCTGATATCCATTATCTTCAGCATCAAGTCCAGCAACCACCGACTCCTTTGGCATTGCAGTAGCCTCGACTGCAACAGTCGGTCCGGCCTGAATACTTTCGCCACTCAGCAACCCAACAGATCCCACTTTTCCTTGTACAACAGTTTCCTTCTCCTCTTCAGACCCACTTTCACACGAGTCAGTACCAGAAGAGCCTCCGCCCCCGGTCACGGAACCCAAACTGCCCTCAGCCTTATTAGAGCCCGCCTCATTCTGGCCATTCAACAAATCCGATTTCTCGGTTTCCCCTTCCTCATCAGAATCATCACTATCACTCTCATTCAATTTCCTCTTCCCCATCCTACAAAACACAAATACCAATATCAACAATCCACAAAGTAACAAGCAATCATGAAAGGGAACCAACCACATAACAATAACAACTAACAAACAACACACAACACGTGAGTTCGCTCACCATATCTTCATCTTCTTGGCATCATTATGGGGTTGTGAAGGGCTCTTGCGCTTGGCAGTGAGAGCCTCCTTAACAGACAAGGCAACCTCGGCAACACAACGTTCAGAGTCCTCCCTGTATTTAGCGACGTATTTGTGTGCCTCGCCGTCACCTTCACCCTTACCCTTACCCTTACCCTTCTTCATCTGCTTCTTGAGAAACTCCTCAGCCACCTTCTCGAGCCTTCTCTCCTCTTCCCCGGCCTTCCACTCCTCCAACCTCTTCTCGGCGTTGACGTGGCGCAGCCTCCGGCCGCTCATGTCCCTGCAAGCGTCGAAATTGTTGGTCTTCTTCTGGCCGGCCTTCGTGGCGGCGCCGCGCAGCAGCGAGCCGAAGCCTCCCTTCCCGCCCTTCAGGCGCAGAAGCAGCCGCACGGACGGGAACATGTTGCCGTCCTCCGAGGAGCATTCGATCGACGATTTGTCGTCGTTGAGGTGGCGGCAGCCGGTGACGAGGCGCTGGTGCTGCGCGGGGATTCCGGTGAGTTCGAAGAGGCGATCCTTGATGAAACTCGCGTAGAGGATCGGAGACGGGAATAACAGGGTCAGGGTTTTCCCGTCCAAGTGCTTCACGAACAGGTTGTACATCTTGCCGCTCCTGCTCTGCTCCATTGTCGAATTCGAAAACGAGGATTTCGGAAATTAGGGTTTGGGGAGATCGGAGGGAGCGAGAGAGAAAGAGAAAAAGAGATGTTTACCGACTGGGGAAAATTGACGCGTCGTGTAAATATTTTTAAATTTCTTCAATTTGTTTTGCGCGTATTTCGTAAAGAGATGTGTAATTGATAGGGCGCGGTGGACAACTATTCCATCAAAAAAGCTTCAATATATAGCAAAATTCAACTTAATTAAATGGCTGTTCTAGTAACGCGTAAAATATTTTTTAATTTATATAATATATTAAGTTTAAAATTAATTTAATTTAAATATACTGATAATATAAAGGTTTGTTTTTTATATTCTCATTCGATCACAAATTGTCGTATGAAAAATTTGTTAATTTTTATAATAATTATTAAAGATAATTTTTGATTGAATGACAATAAATGTTTATACAAATAATACATGACAATTAAACTCATCATAAATTACGAGTTTAATTTAAACATAATGTTAATATAAAATACTTTTTCAACTTAATTAATGGTCTCAAGTTCAAGTCTTGAAATGTAACTGCATTAAATGCATGGAGGGAAAGAGCTTTGTCATTCATAATTATTTTATCTGATTTGGGCAAGATTGTCTCCAATGAATGATATATGTGATTTGTACCAAAAGAAGAAGAAGAAGATTTGATCACTTTATCACGCCGCTCTATTCACTAATATGATATCTATACTATAATATAAAGGGGATTCCTTTCTTTCTGATTGTTTTTGGGTGTCCACTTTTGTTGAACCATTGTACCCTTAATACTACTGCAAAAATATTAATTAACCCTCACGTTTCTCCTCTCTTTTTTTTTTTTGGCATCTTTCTACCCACATAAGTGAATTATGGAAGTTATTCACGTTTACCATAAACATATCCTCCACTCACACAACCTCTCTCATTTGTCAATTATCTCTTTCTTCCTCAACCCGCATAACACTCTCAGGCGGAACACATAACACTCTTAGGTGGAACTTGATCAATGAAACCTGCACTCTGCTGTTCCAAACAACTTAAGGTTCTGCTTGCATCCAAAAATAGAGAAATGCAAAGAAAACAATCAGTACCCAATCTAATTCTCCTTTGTCAAAGGAGAAACTTCACCTCTCTCACTTAAGTGATATTAGAACTTCGTCTTCTGATTTGCAAACTATCTTAAATGCATAAATTTTTGAAACAAATTGGATTTTTCGTAATCTTCCTTAAGTGCGTACTTGAAATTCACTTTTTTTGTAATCTTCCTTACGTTTACAATGGAACAAATTGAAACAAATTGTTTTTTCTGTAATCTTGCATAATCTTCCTTAAATTTTTTTGTAAAGTCACGCTAATCTTCCTTAAGTGCGTATAAGTTGTTTTTTTTTTGTAATCTTGCTTAATGTTCCTTAATTTTTTAGAAAAGTCACGCTATCTTCTTTATATTGAGAGGGAGAGATGTGTATAAAAATGATGAATGGGTGATTGAGTTGAGAGTGTTGATTTTTTTGAAGAAAAGAAAATGTGTTGTGTATGATACTGCCCCCTTGAGTGTGATGTTGAACCCTTTTAAGGAAAATCATGGTTTTTATTATTGCGCTAAATGTGTTGGTTTTTATTATAGCTATTCCCTATTTCCTTATCAGAATTTTTCTTTGCTATCGGGCAAATTCTGTGCACTATATGAAAACTATGCTGTAAAATTTAAGTTTAGGCCTTGGGTTCCTATTATTTTCTTATTGATGATATATATGGTTGATAGATCATGTGCTTCACTAAACTGGAATTTTTTTTTTTCCTGTTTGACATTTTAAAAAAGTTTGTAAACATATCATTACCTGTTTATCCTACGTATAAAAAAAACTTCCTGTTTATCCACTATTAATTTTTGTTTTCCTTATTTCAGGATGAATTGATTGATCCAACTCTTAATGTTCTCAAATCATGTGCAAAATCACCTATTTATGAAACGAGTTGTCTTAACTTCTTCTATTTCTATAGTTACATTTAATGGAAGACCTAAAACTCCTGAAGTAGTAGTTGATGAGACATGATTTTTAAATCCAGATTTTTGTAGGGAATTAGAGGCTTGTGCTATTTTTGCTAAAATTTATTTAGAGATGAAAACCCTAAAGCCCATATAGGTGGAATATGTGATTTTGATGTATTCTTATTATCAATTGTTAATATGAATTCTTATTATTGGATGGAGATTGATGTATGCTTACTATTAGTTGTTAATACAACGTATTCTTATTATTGGACGGAGATTGCTAGCACTAATTAATTTATTATAAGGTTATATGTATTCGAAGGATTGAACACACATATAACAATATTAATTAATGACCAAAAAGGATTGAAATATAATTATAACCAGGTTATATGTGTGTTTAATGAGTGTGTTAAATACTAGATTGTCGGATAAATAGTGTGTTATATAATAAGTGTGTTATATCAAACACATGTATAATTAACCAGGTTGTGATAGTAACTACATTAATCTTAATATGTTTAAACAGACTATTTAATTAATACATATAGTAATACTACCTTCTACATATCAAAAGGATTAAAAAGTTACCATCATAAATCTCTTACAAATATACTAATGGCCAAAGGTTATATTTAATTCTATACTAATTAAATTATATATACTTTGTCCAACTGTACAGAGGTTAACTTTGCTCAAGTCATGTTCAATACTCTTATTTAATTTAGAATTGCGGAAGAACAACATAAGTGAGTGTTAAAAACAATATCTATCCCTTTATAAATTGGTACTGTTGTGGGTACAGTTTTTAATGAGTTCTGTTTTAAGGTAGTGTATAATAGTATTTCTATTTACTTCCTGTCTCTCTGACCAAAAATATTGTCGTGTATAAATTGTAAATCTCCTATTCGTGGAGCTTGGAAATAAAAATATAAATAAACTTCTAAATATAAGTGAGCATTAATTTTTATTTTAGATTAATATATAGTCGGTGCTCATGCTGATTAGAACCATATATTTATTATCTTTCCCTTTTAGAATTAATTTATGATTGTGTTTTGAATTGTGGTCGAGTATTTTAAGATGTTTGAAAATGTGTTTGAAAATCTATTTTAATTAATGATTTTTAGCATGATCATCGCAACACTTGACTTTTCATTAATTTTGTAAATTGTTATTTGTCACCTACGATTATGTGTACTAAGTTTTTCTTTCAGCTTTTGGTTTCATGTCAAATTTGAAATTCATTATTATAGTAACTTTTTAATAAAATATCTTTGAGGCTATGCTAATGAAGCAAGATAAAGTATTAAGTATAGTACAACCGTAAGCAAACAAAAAGTTATCTTATTAACATAAACATGTATTCAAAAAATAAATGCATATAAATAAACATGTATTCAAACAAAAAAAAAAGAGTTTATCGGAAAAAAAAAAAAGAGTTTAATAACTATACACTATCGGTATAAAAGATTTATGCTGTTAACCAATTAGAAATTATCGTTGGTATGACTTTTAAAGTAATTCTTGTAAAAGTCAACAAACTTACCATGCACAGTGATTTGTAATTGAATGACAATATATAATTGTTTTACATTGTCAATGCATAGCCTATTTTCTCAGAAAAAAAATAAACTATAATTAATATACACGTTAATTATATCAAATTTAGCACAATAAAAACACGTTAGCGTAATAGAAATGCAGACACTACACAGACACGACACTGCCTGCCACTTTATCATGCTACTCTATTCATTAATATGATATAATGATAAAGTCATTTATATAAAAATATTTATACTAACAATATATATAAATTAAATTCACAAACTAAAATACTAAACAACAAATATATATTTATACTAAAGTAATATGACAACATACTTAAAGTCTAACTATAAAATCAATATTTATAAGTTCAAACTATAATAATTAGAACATATATAAACATTAAATAAACTAGTATTTTAACTCTTGCAAAAATACGAAATAAATATCTTTTTATATATACAATTATTTAATTAGATAGATTAAAATCATTTTATTGTATTCTTTTAATGAATTAAACTAATATAAAAATAGTATTTAATTTGATTTAAATTTATATATAATAATATCTAAAACCATAATAAAGAGAATTCTCTCTTTTGGTCTCCACTTTTTATTAGACTATTATACCGTTTAATTATTCTCTAAATTATCCATCATCTTACCCTTTAACTATTTTTTAAACTACACACTACTTTCTCTCTCTTTTATTTTATTTTTATTTTTAAAAATGCTTCTCTTCCCCCTAGTAATTATAATAACAATATTTTAAAAACAATAGAATTTATTACTATTAGAACTTAACTTAAAATAAAATAGGATTTAATTTGAATTTAAGGATAATAACATACTCATAATAATAATAATTAATATAATTTAATTTGAATTTAAAATTAATATTAATTGTTATAATTTAAAATAAGATATGATTTAATTTGAATTTAATTTTAAAGATAATAACATCATGATCATATTAATAATAATAAATATAATAATAATTGATAAAATTTGTAAAGTCTTAAAAATTAATCTCATTCTCATAAGTTATGTGTAAAGAACATATGTACGGCTTTTTTACCTTGCGGAGTAATTTTTTTAAAAAAATTACCAAAATGGGTAGATTTAAAAAAAAAATTCCAAATTGAGGTAAGTCTTGTTTATAAAACACAAATTGTGAATTTGAAGTCATATTTGGATTTATGACTTTCAAATTACGCATTTTAATTTTATTTTTTTTTACGACTTCCTAAAGAAGTTGTAATTTGATATACAACTTTGTTTTTTTTTTTTTTTAATTTTAAAATGGTGAAAATAAAATAAATATGAATAATTATTTTTTTGTACAAAAGTTGTAAAACAAAACACGACTTTCACCTATTTTTTTCAAACCAAAGCTGTGTCCTTATTTGAGACTTCAAATTTTTATTTTATTTTTTTCACATAGAAGCTGTGCCTCTACTTGAGACTTCACTTTTTTTTTAATGAAGACGTCATGCCAATGTTTGAGACTTCATGTAGAAGTCGTGTCGATTTTTGACACTTTAATTTTTGTTTTTATATTGAAGTTATGTTTCACATTCGAGACTTCATTCGATATAAATTGCTAGGTCTGGTTTATTAATAACTTCATTCATATTTATTTATTTAATGCAGAAGTATAGTTTCATTGATTTATTTTTATTTTTGAGTCAAATCCTATGTTAGCTTTTTTATATATTGGCCATTAAGAAGTTGGAAATGTTGTACACATGCTTACAACTTATAAAACAAAGTAAAAAAAATTAAAGGAAGTCGTGTGGATACTTGCGAATTTTTTTTAATTTTTTATCTAAATTAGTATACAAATACGACTTCTAATTTTTTTTTATCTAAAGTCGTATCCAAATGCACGACTTCTACATATAAATAAAAAAAAAGTGAAGTCTCGCATATGAAACATGATTTCAATATGAAAATAAAAAATAAATAAAAATTGACATGACTTCTACATGAAGTCTCAGATAGTGACACGACTTCTTCATTAAAAAAAAGTGAAGTCTCAAACAGAAGCACGACTTTTACATGATAAAAAAAATAAAAATTTGAAGTCTCACGTAAGGACATGACTTTGGTTCAAAAAAATAGGTGAAATTTGTGTTTTGTTTTGAGATTTTTGTAAAAAAAAATAATTACCCGTATTTAATTCATTTTTACCATTTTAAATTTTTAAAAAATAAATATCAAATTACTACTTCTTTAGGATGTCGTAATTTAAAAAAAAAAGCGAAATTTGAAATTCGTACATTTAGGTATGACTTCAAATTCAGAAGTCATGTTTGTGAAACACGGCTTACCCCAATTTGAGAATTTTTTCAAAATCTATTCATTTTAGTAATTTTCAAAAAAATTACCCTTGCAAGATAAAAAAAAAAAAGCAACATAAGTAATAAAGAAAAAAAGAAAATATAAAAAGTGAGTTAATTGGGAGTACAGAGAAAGTGAAAATCTCATTTTACAGAGTACATAACTTATACTTATTTATGAAAAATATATTTAATTAAAGATATTTTTTAGTAACTATTTGAGTAAAAGTACATAAATATAATTATTAAGTGTAAATTTATTTTTAATTTTTAATAGTATATATTTAAAGAGATTTACTATTATTAGTTACCAGGGAAAATAGAAGCACTTTGTGTCTCTCTTCATTTTCTAAAAATAGTGATTAGTTTAAAGAGTAGTTAAAAGATAAAATAGTAGATAATTTATAGAGCAGTTAAAGGGTATAGTAGTCCAATAAAAAGTAGATACCAAAAGAAAGTATCATTTTTATTATAATTACTCTTTATTATAACTATAGATATAATGATTTATAAATAAGATATTTGATTTTAAATTATGTTTTATTATGTTTATTATATATTTTATTATTTATTTAATATTTTCACTGAAAATAAATGAAACTAAAACCAAAAACTGACTCAATCCTAACCAATTTAGACTAGATTGAATCAAGTTTAAATTTTAGACTAAAGTGATTGGATGATCAATTTTAAAAATTGAAGTGATTAAATTGAATGATTTTTTCTCTTTAAAGTCGATTCAATTCAATTTGCGAACACCCTTGTGACACTTTTTATGAGAAGTATTTGATATTAAATTACATATACAATCTACCCTAAATATTAAATGAAAACAACTATCTTAAACGAGAGTATTTTTACCTGCTATTCTTCAATGAGAGTGTTTTTAAATGTCATTTTTCAATGAGAGCGTTTTTAGGAATTTTTTAACCTCTTATCTCTTTTAATCTATTATTTTCAATATATTTAGTTCTAAATTGAATTTCAATATTTTTTAAAAGAAATTACCAATAATTAAAAATTAACATTGTATTACAATAATTGTTTATTATAAATTTAAAATATAATCTATATGTTTAAAAACATTTATTTATTATAAATTTTAATTATAATATAATTTATATATTCAAAAGTATTTGTTTATTATAAACTTAAGTTATATAAAATAATATTTATTCTATGAAATACACAGCTTAAAAATACTAGTGCTTGAAATAATTGTGAAAGCTCTAATTTAATCATGGCCAAATAGGAATATGTCATACAGCAATTGGAAACCGCCATGGACATTGATTTGAATGAGCAACATACTTCTACTTCCCTATTAGAAGACAAATTGGTGTTTTATTAAATCATGTCGTGGGCCACTGTTAGATGACTGACGCGGCACGTGGTTAATCAATCACACCTTTGGAATGACTTTTGAACCAACTTATAAAGGCATCTTAATTAGTGCTTCCTATCATTTGACACATTCAGTAGTTGCCCATACCATTGGGGTTCATTTTTGGTTGAAAGTCATGAAGTTTGCATGCAATGCAAGTAGGCAGAACCAACCAAACAATTGTACAAATCTCTCTCTCTCTCTCTCTCTCTCTCTCTCTCTCTCTATATATATATATATATATATATATATCATATTTGGTCCTTAATTAAAACAGTCTAGTTCGAGCTATCCGTAACCGTGTTGCTTCATTGACAATGAAAATGTCAAGAGCAGCAACCATTCATCGTCTAGCTGGGCTTCTATCCATTGTCATTCTCCTAATTACAAGATGTGAAGCTATGGCTTCAATATCATGCTCCACAGTTATTGAGGAGGTTGCACCTTGCATTAGCTTCCTGCCAGAAAGCTCAAAGCAGCCCTCTGAGTCCTGTTGCAATGGCATCAAGAAACTAAGTGGTGAGGCTGGGACCCAAAAAGATCGAGCAGCTATATGCCAGTGTCTCAAGCAAGGACTGGCCATGGTTGGAAATTATGATCCTAAACGTATACCTCAACTTCCCAAAGCTTGTGGACTGTCTGTTACACTTCCTCCCATTGATAAGAAAACTGATTGCAACAAGTAAGCTTGTTCTTTGCTCTCTTAATTTCAAATTCAATTTACATTATGCTTCTAACAGCAACTTTGGATAAAAGTTGGAAGATGATGATAACTACTTTTTATTTTTGGTCATGCAGTATAAACGTTATGATGTGAATGTTTACTTGTGGGGTGCTAGCTGCAACTGGAAACGTGACCAGGAAATGTTACAAAGGAAGCAGAAAAATAAATTGCCAACCAGGGTTGTACTGTCGGCCATAAATAAATAAAATATATTTTATATGTATATGAAACCTTCCTTGCCAACTGAACCAAAATATATTTCTATTCATTTTTTTTATCCAAATTCTATTTCTTCATTCCTTAAGTTTATTTATTTGGTAATGTGCCACAAAGTAGTTCTGCAAAAAATAAAATAAAAATATTGACGTTGTAAGCTTGGTCATCTAAAGATTCTAAACAAAAGTAACAGGAAACTGTTAATTAAAGTAGATATAATTAAACTCAATGCGGCCATTTGTTTAAGGACAAGTAAGGCTACTCTACAGGACATGCACCTAGGCGTTTTGTTCTTTAGCGACACTTCCTTCAGCGTGCATACAAAATGGACTATGCTTTTCTTAAAGAACCAGCATAATTTACAAGTTCGAGATTAGTACATTTTCAAGGAAACTGTTGTCAGTATTGGAGAATGTTGAATATAAGGTTGTATTTTGAATTTATGGATTATAATTTAAAAATTTGTAATCAAAATTATTTTCATTAATCATCTTGTATATATTTCTTATAAATATTCATCAAATTTTAATGCAATATTACATCTCCATTTAAGCCTTTTTCCACTACATATGCACATATAGTTGTTGAAGCAATTCTTAAGCAACCCTCCCAAAATATGCACACACAATAGCTATGGAGTATGGATAACATATCCTTACTTCTATTTACAAGTTAGTGTTTCTGAGCAGAGAAATCTGGCTCAGCTGGCTTTGGAGGTAAGAGGTGTAGCAGTCTCTGTTGCATTCTATTGGCAGTAAACCTTGATGCATATATGGTTGCACCAAGGTTCGGACTAGACCCATCCTCATTTGCCAAAGCATCTTGTAGCTTGTCTTCTGCTTCGCGCAATGACCTCTCCATCTTCTTCTTACAGTATCGATGCCAAGCCACTTGTATGTAAGTGGCAGCCCATGTCCTCCACCGTGAGGAATAGAACCTGCATGGAAAAACAAGCACATTGCAGAATTGATGAGGTTGTGAAGCTTTTTGTAAAAAGACAAGATAAAAATAAAAGAGAATTGTAATCTAAGATCTTTACCATAATCCCAAATGTGCTCATATAAAAAATGAGTACTACTTTAAGGTTGGTCATCATACGGTTTTTGTGACTGCTGTTATTGCTAGAGCTTTTATAATCTAATGTTAAAATGAGTTTGATGGGATTATATAAGCAAACTACTCTCAGAAGTCAGAATCTAAACAAAACTTATGGTTTTGAATTATATCTGCACCTTGTTTCCTATTGTCCAGCACTGTTCCACTGTGTAATGATGCATCATCAAAGAGGAAAAAGGAGAAATTAACATATCAATCATCAAGCCTTGCCTGAAAATATGTTGGAGTTTTTGGCCGTGAAAACGTCGATAATGGGAAGCAACAAACTTCAAGTCATCAGCCATGAGAGCAAAGACTTCAACTTCTGTTATGGTTTGTACTGTCCTAGTTGAAATAGGTAGATGAATTGAGGAGTTGGCATCCAAGGCCCATGTCAGAAGCTCCTCTCCACAGAAGTCACCATCCTTGAGGAGCAAGGAGTTGAAGAAACCAGTTCTTCCACCATTTGTTGTCATAGTAGAAACTTTTCCTCGCATAATGAAAAGCATCTCATCAACTGGATCTCCTTCACGAACAATGTAGCTGTTCTCGGTATAAAGGACTGGCTTCAGTCTATCGCACATTGCATCCAACAACTGCTCATCCATTTTCTCAAACATTGGTACCTAAAGCAATAAAATAAGAACATAAAATGTTCATTACACAATTACACTACGGTTAGATAAAAAAAAATAATTAGACGGGGACATGATTATGGATGACACTCACTCTTTTAACTAAAGCTAAGCAAAGGTGACGCTTTATGTCCCTTCTGAGATCTTTAGGAAGGTTACGAATTAATGCCTCCTCCTGAACACCCCTGTTTTCTTGCCATTGGTACTGTTCATACCGTCTAATTCTTTCCTTCAAGTTCTCAGGTAGCATACGGTGGGACATCCACTGTTCTGCGTCCTGTCTCTTCACTCTCATTTTTTCCTCTATAAAGTTTGTAGATTGCATAAATTGTAGATATTTCTGTAACAATATTCGACACAATAGTTAGCTAACTAACAGCAAAAATTTAACTTTTCAAAATCTAGGCCGGCATGTCCTAAATCACGAGGGAGTCAACTTTAATTTAGCAATCTACAAATGGAAGAATTTTTGGATGACAACTTCTTAACGTAAGTATTCAAATCAAATTAACATTAGAGATAGGTAGTTCTGTATAAGTTGCTTCGTCGGGCCATGCCCCAAGTTTTAAAACAGTATCATTTTCTGAAATGAAAAACATTCTTGAACTTGGTCCCTCAACAACTACATTATTTCTTTTCGGCAGACCATGAAGTACCTGCATGTTTCCAATAAATAAGGAGAACAAAACCAATCCAAAAATGGCAACGAAGATTGCAAAGGCCATCTCTATGACATAAGTACTTGTCTTGAGGTTTTGTCCAATAGAACTGCAAAACATGACAATTTTTAATTATGGTTGCACTAACTTTTCCTTGATAAGATGTTACAAACTAATAAATCCATAGAAATATAGGAAACGAAATTAGATAACCATATAGAAGTTCTACAGTTCATAAAATAAGCATGTTGCATTTGTGTATCCTCTCTCTAGTCCTTAATATAAAACATTATCTAGAAAGTATTGATGATTCTTTTTATACGGTATTTTACAATTCTTATGAAGCATTTAATTTTCTTTTTTTATTATTTGTCTTTATTAAAGACTTTGAGTATCTGTGTCTTTATTTGATAGTTGTGCATAATGCATTTGAATTGTAATGTCTTTATGTTACCCACAAGTTAATGATAATTAATAAGGATAAAATTAGTGTGTTATAATATTTTTTTAAAAAACCAATAAAACTAACTAATTTAACTATTTTCTTTGGTCTGTTTACAAGTGTCTTACATTAAGGACGAGAGAGAGTATATAAAAACAAAAGATTATTGGCCAACCTTAAACTGCGCAAACCCCACCAAAAGCAGTAGAAGAACTTCTGAGGAAAACCTGTTGTTGATTCTACCACACCTGAATCTAGAGCATCAAAAAATATTCCAAAATTGAAGGTGTTTTTGTCTGTGATTTTATCTGGGTCAAAGAAAGAACAAGTTTTATTGAGAAGTGAAAAGACATTTTGATCGCGGTCTCCACAACTCAAGTATTCTTCATGAAAGAGTGAAGCATTCTTCAACTCTCTGCGCCAGCACTCTCTGACTCTATCGAAAGCATGTACCAGATAGCTCCAACCACCTGATAAGCAACATGTATTTGGTGATCATAAAACTGAGCATGACAACTACCTAGGAACATGCATAAATTGGATTTGAATAAGGAATAAATATCAGCTTACATGACTTGCTAACATAAAGAGAAAAAGATTAAAAGCAGCTCCAGCCCATGCTGTCTCAGTCAATATGCCAGAAGTTCTTGTTACTTCTTTGAATAGTGGATAAATCCGCCAAAGCCTTGGCACATACTGGATTATTACTGTATACTTCAACAAATCCTTGGCTACAAATGGATCTGATGTTTTCAGGTTTGGATGTATGGCTAAAACAATCACCTAAAGTGTCAAACACAACATCAAACTATTATGTCTGTCACATCAAACCGAACTGAAAAATGTTAATTGATTCAAAATGCCCTCATTTTAGCTTCTTATCAACGGAAAATAAATAAATACATATAAGATTGAGTTTAAGAGGGAGATACCTGTGGAAGTGGAATAATTGATAGAATATCAATGATGAAGTGTGAAGTTAAGTATCTTTTCATTACAGCCACAGGATCATCAATGAGCTCACCCCTTCCAAAAACACGAGAAGAAGGGGCAATGAAACCTGTCTTAAACTGAAAGATGATGCGCAGAATGTAGAATAGATCAAAGAAGGCACGAAGAACACTGGCAGTGATCTGCAATGCTCCATCCAAATCAAGGCATTTTTTAGCATTATTAATCACTGGAATGTAAAAGAAGAGCGGTCCACAGAGACTGCCATCACACACGTTATTACAAAGATTTTGTTCCATTTCTGAAGGACTGGACCCTGTGGATCAAGAATTTTCTTCCTAGGTGAAAACCATTTCTGTCCATCACTTACAGGAAGGACAGCTGAAGCTCTCCTCAAGTTCTTCATCTTATTTGACCCACTCTCCAGCCTTCTTCCTATACTCTTCAAAACAGCACTCACACTTGGTCTAACTTCTCTTTTGTGATGTCCATCGTTAATAGAATCTTCTTTCTCTATAGTTATACTGAAAGATGCCTCAGATTTCCAGTCCTCAAATCTGGATGGAGAGAAATTTAAACTTGCAATTATGTACGATGTATCAGATCTATGTTACTTTCTAACAATTACAAAAATCGTATAAATTATGATCAAGTCTCCAAAGGGACACCTAAATTGTTGACTTTGACTAATACATACTCCAAAATCAAAATGATAGCATGATCAAATCTTATTACAAGCGGCTAGAGGTAGAATGGTGTATTAACTTGAACAACATAGAGAACACAAACCACATAGAGCAGACACTGATCTTATTGTTGATTAAAAATTGGTAATTACCCAACTCGGAAGACTAAGCAACATAGTATATAGTTGTCAATCTGTCATACTTTATAAACATGCAGCTATTAAAATAGTTAAATTTCATTATTTTTTGAGGCAAATGAGCCTATGTTGAAAGAAAATAAATATCTGAGGCAGCATGAACGAATGAAATTACAAATAGATGGAGCAGAAGTGGTTTGCAATGTGTGTACCAAGAGTACTAAAACTAAAACAAAAGAAATATGCAGCAACACCAGGATAGAGCAACCGAACCTCACAAATTTATGTCCCTCTACATTCATGATTAAGCTACTTCAGCATCCAGTGAAAACAGGTAAGCTTTGCAGAAACAGAAGATTCAGGCCTGCAAAATCCAACATCAAATTAGAAACTTATTTTCGTCCTCCAGAAGTTAAAGTAGTGCGAGTGTAACTAGAAAAGGCAAGGATCAATGATTTGTTTAACAATATTATAAATTAATTGAAGTTACAAAAATATAGTCACCAATGTATTGGATATTTAAATTCAAGTCAAGTCAATCTTCAAAGTGAAGTAAACATCAATATGACTCCGTGTTTGGTTTCTGAAAAACCAATGAAAAGAACAAGTTGCAAGAAGTAGAAAGGTAGTTTAATAAAAGTTTGGTCTGTTTTTCACAGGAAAAGGAAACAACAATCTTAAATATGCAAAGTTACACTACATGCAGTAATAAATTGTAGCCTTGGAGGGAGCGTTTGCAGGCTTCAGAGTTCAGAGAGATATTAATGGAATGATGGGCGTTTTGTTGTTGTAGCAATGAGAAAGAACAAAGAAAGAGAGGGAGCGTTTGCACTTCGCAGGCTTCAGAGTTCACAGATATATTTATATATACGATGAAATGATGGGCATTTTATTGTTGTAGTACGCGTCGAGCACTTGGACACGCCCCGTCCACGCCTTCAAAAAGCAGTGTGGTGCTGCATTATTATGATGACTTCATGAGAAAGAACAAAGGAACAGAGAGAGGAAAGGACTAAGACCGAGTCAGTCAACTATCATCAGCTCGCCAACTCATGGAAGAATCCAATGCAATACAAAAACTAAGGAATTTGTGTGTGCGTAAAAATATCTAGTTGAGAACTAAAATAAATGAGGGTAACTCGGCAATTCCTTCGGTGCATGTTCTGAATAGCTTGTTTCAATGCCCCTTTGACAATAACCAATAATATGTGGACACCTGGCATAATTTGCCACATCAGATAATGACACCAATTTTTTAATATTGCACTTAAGTCCCAAGGACTTATTAGCAAATTATTTTATATTTTCACTTTTCTTTACTAAGTTTTATTTTAAAAAAAGTGAAATTTAGTTGTTTATCTCCCCGTCTCACAATTTATTTTCAGCGGAACCCTATCTTCCTCTAAACCCTGTCTTCCTCTAAACGGTAGAATGATTTACAGAACTACTGGTTCGTGAGGCGTGGTGGGGGCATTCGGAAGAGGCCGCGGGCACTACTACCGGCTCTGACACAAGGCAAACACGTTGTGAAAGGGACATAGAAATTGAAGGAGACGGTGATTGTAGTAGTGCTGAGGTGGCGGCAGCAATGGAGGAGGACGTTGACGGGGTTGGGAGGAAGAGACGACGGTTGTGGCAGAGAAAGGGAAAGTGTCTCGCCTGTGTGATTTGGTGCCAACATTTTGTTCGTATTAATGGCAAAGATTTACAACCTTATCAATAGCAGCACTGCAAGCAGCAACATCCTTCTCCATTTCCTTCGTAAGTCTCTCTCTCTCCATTGATTTTCATTTGGGTCCTCACAAACTTCATCAAGATTGAAACTTTTTGCCTGGTTCGTCAGTTTTCCTTCTTTTTGACATGATTGGGCTTTGGGGTTAAATTAGTTTGTCTAAATTGTGCCGTTTTCTTTCCTTACTTATTTTCACAAGGTTTATTTATTTGAAATTATGTAAATGAATCATTTTTTTATGTGAGTAATTGAGAGCTCGGTGAGGACCTTCATTCAAAGGGTTGTTTTTTAAATCAGAATATAGGAATGCCTTACTTCAAAAATTGACCTTCTTGTTTAAAAATATACTTACTTTTGTAATATAGCTATGAATTTGAATATATAAGAGGCAAGATTGAAAACCAAGTTATGAATTTGAACACAAATCAGTGTCAAAATTTGATCTTCTTGTATAAAAATATGCTTACTTTTATAATATAGCTATCAATTATCATCCCTTAATCCCTTCTACGTTACATTTACTATATGGACAAAGTATCCATGCTTTTGTGTATTGATTAAAGAAGGGAGGAGGTGTGGGATGTGAGAGGATAACTGAATAAGTCCCTGCTTACAGGTTAAATACCAAATGTTGTCAACTCAGAAATTGGTTTGTCCTCAGTCATTCAGAGCAAACCTCAGTACATTGCTTGACGGACCGATTTGTGTTTATTCATTTATATTATTTGATTAATGATGCTACTGGGATGATGAGTCAAATTCAAACTTAATGTCTTAGCCGATATAGGTTGTAGATTATTGGTTTGACATTAGTGGTAGATATTGAACCTTATATATCCAAAAGTGAATAGTTTTTTGATAAACCATTCCTTCATGCATCCAAACAGTATGTTGCAATATTTATTTAGTGCTTAATTTGCCTGTGCATCTTTGACAGAATAATTGTTTGCTTTCTTTTATGCAATGACAAATTTAGTTCATTTGAAGTTCTTGATTTTTCATCTCATATGTTGCACTTGCAGTTTACGACTGATTTAATACTAGAACACATGAATAAATTGCTTGAGACACCTGGATCAAAGCTGCTCTTAAGTGGTAGGCTTTTAGAGGACCATTTAATTCCACCTATTTACGGTGCTATTAATCCAACAGCTGTCTTGGTTCTTCTAGAGGAAATTATGAAGGATAAGAATTTTGAGCTTGTGACAGAAGAAATATTCGGACCCTTTCAGGTATGGAAAGGGACACTAAGAACATGAAAATAGAGTTTTCGGTTGCATTTAAAAAAAAACATTAATCTACTCCTTTTGTGAGATAAATAAATTCTATTTATATTTCTAGATTATTACCGATTACAAAAGCAGTCAATTATCAGTTGTACTGGATGCTGTGGAAAGAATGCATAACCATTTCACAGCTGTTGTCATTTCAATTTTCAAATGATCCTATGTTTTTACATGCAAGATTTTTATAACTCAAACTTATTGGGTATGAGTGGTTGTGGTTTGGCACTATATATGTATTTTTAACCAAATTTCAATTTAGTATGACTCTTGTCAACTTTTCTCATTGCCCATTTTTGTCATAAAATCATTAATTCTTTACTTTTTTGTCTCCACACTTGATTCATGAAACAAAATTAGAGATGTTTGGGGGATTGAACTCTATTTATACTGCACATCAACAAATTTATCATGCATGTAAGATCAATTGCCTACAAGATATTTTTGTGGTAATTAAATGGAGTTCAACTTCTCCAAAATTGAGATGGCTGACTTTCTCTCTTATATTCAACATGCTACTTGTCTTCTGAGCACGTAAATGGGTGTGTTATCTTCTGAAAGATTTATCATGAGTGTGTATTATTGTGTTGAGTTCTCTAGCTGATGTGTTTGTTTGTGATTAAACATGCATTGTTTGAAATTTTTAGTACACTACCAGCAATGCAATTTCTCTAATCATAAACCAGAATTTTAAGGCCCTAGTTCAAGTTCAAGTACTGCCAAGTTCCACCATCTCATTATTTTCGTCTATTACATCCTTAGTCTTAACTCTCACTCTCTAAATGACACAACTTTGTCAAGTTCATCCTTTTCTGCTAATAAACCTGAGACAACATAACTTTTAAGTTTGAAGGAACACTGACCCACCATAGAATATAGATGTAGTCCCAATAAGGCTTTTCTTTCTGTCATATTTGAATGAAATTATCTTGGATTCCTTTCTCTCTTAGGTACACGAGGCATATTTTTTCTTATATTGTAGGGCTTTTGGTTCTCTTTTCTGTATCCTTTTTCTTTTCAGGATGGGAGAATTGATTATACAGAGTTTGTAGCAATGATGAGAAAGGGTGATCCAGATGTTAGTAGGAGCAGAACCATGAAAGGCAATTTGCACTTCAATATTGAAGATGCATTTGGAATGAAAAACTCTTCTTGATATGCTACCTGAATTCTTTTTTATAGTTCAAAAACATGATGGTAAAAGAAAAATCATAGTCAAATTTTCATAGCCACATGGTTATAATCTGTTTTGTATTGAAGTCACAATTTACTTTTTCTTTTTATTTTTTAAATGAAGTTGTAAGTATGCATACAATTTTACTTTTTATTTATTTATAAAAGTCGTGCATAACCATACGACTTTGTTCTTTATATTTTATATTACACTTTATGCTTTTTATAAAAGAATATGATGATAAAAATCAATTCAGATATGCATAATCACTCGGTATATTACTCTGCAACATCTCAGATCAATGAAGTAACACCCCTCTATACGCTCAAAATTGCATCAAGATTATGGGTGATACATTAACCTCTGAATCCAATTCAAACACCTAAAATTGAAAAAAAAATATGTTTGTTTGCTCAAAGCTTATGAAATAGAGCATGACATCTAATGAATAATTTGGTAACAAATTATATATTCTGTTAACAGAATTTTTGAAAAATTTTACTATATGTAAAATTTGATTGACAGAATTTATAGTAATTAATTTTTTTATTCAATATTCTCTTGCCTTTGGATGATAGTGTGGATGTACAAGAACTATGCATTTAGAACTACTAATATGCGCAATTCCAGTATGTTAGTTATTGACTTACCAACTTAATTAAAAATCAATATATATATATATATATATATATATATATATATATATATATATTCTTTTTTTGAACTGCGACTTCCGAGAAAAGGGAGAGGTTGGTTGCGTATTATCATTACATATAAGGAAAATATAGCAAAAGCATAAAGCCTTTATCCTCTTTTTCATGCCTAAGGTAAGCTACGGGTGTACACCAAAAGAAACAAGGTAAGCGACAGGTAGATGCATCCAATGCAAAGCTAGAAAAATACTTCATATTTAATAAATTCATTATGGAAATGAATTTCTTAGTTGTTATCAATGCGATAAGAAAAGGTTACATGTTTGTGGCACTCGTTTCTTGATTACAACCATGGTGGAATATCTTTTCATCCCACTTCTCTTTCATAGTTGTTTAATTATGCATTTCAGCTGACCTTTAATTTTATTCAGTCAAATGTCTATTAGCATCAATAAATTTGTGTAAAAAATTAATAAGCATCACATAATTTTTTTTTTAAAGAAAAAAACACTAATAGTTGTCTAAGCATCATAAGGATGAGACCAAGAAAATGGGATGTCTCAATAACTACTACACACTGCAATGTCATACACCCTACACTCTTCAACAGTGGTAATAGTGTCTGTTCAAGCTTGACTTCTCAGGGACCAAATTGCTAACCATTTGATCATAGAGACCAGCTAATCATATAAAGGAAGTTATCACCAATTTTTGACAGGATCCCACTGCCTATAACCAATTTCCCATCTCAAATTCGTACTCATTATTCAGCCACCACTTCCAACAGCTATCAAATTGAAGAAATAAGAAAAATCAGAAATACAAGTCCAGTCCATTTTTGACTTTAATTCACTAACCTTGTATTTAATATATTAGAAATGAGAGAAAAAAGTATAATCAGAACCAATTCAACATGATTTGAATGACTTGGAAGCATAGTTAATATCATCAAACAGCAACCTGTAACTTAGTATCCAACACAACAATAATAAACTAGAAACAAAAAAGTAGCAACCAACAAGATCTTTAAACAGCAAAGTAGCAACCAACATGATCCTTAAAAGGCAAATAATTTGTAATCATTAACCAACGAAAGAAAATTTTAAATTCATAATTATCTACACATATTCTACATATATACATCTATGGTGTGCCCTAGAAGACAGCTTGAGCAGAAGCATGCCTCGTTGACTTTGAAATGAACAAAGGTCATTGACATTGTAATTATACAATTATACTGTTGGTGGTGGTTGATTACTATAAATCATTCGCCAACTTTTAGAAGAAAATTAGCACTAAAATGCATTTTGGCTTATTCATTCTCTTTAGAAAAAGAAAGACATCTGACAACTTGACCCCAGGGCCAATAATCGTTTGATCCCTGCAAGAATTATATAATCTTGGTTCAGAAAAATAAATTATATTAATCATCATGAGGAACATCAAGCAAATCCTCGTTATAATTACTATCCTTACCCTAAAAATGATTCAGCATCTCATTTATTGACAATACAGAAAGTACAGATTAATACTTAAACATGTATCTACAATATGAATCAATGGTTCAAAGAACTAATTCATGCTACAGATGCAGAGCATATAGTAACAAACTCAATAAGCAACATATAATACCATGTAAAGGCGGTCATTCTTCTCAACTTCAACACTAAAATGTTTTGGCTAAGAAGTATTTATTTCTTCAAAATTACAACCTTTAAGGCATAATCGAGCCTGCATCAACTTATTGGCAAGTATAGCACCAGTGAGTAACCTGCATCCAGTGAAAAAAATCAGAAAATCTGTTAAGTTTGAATCAACATCATCGCAAGCATAAAGTAGCATTGTCATCAATCATTGGTTTTGCAGATTCCATGCACTCAAAGCACAAATTCCATCCATCTTCAAATCTAAAGTATTTGTGATAAGAAGACTAACAGTACTATTTGGTTCCATCATTATAAGCTAACTAGTGTAACTGTTATTCATTGAGGAAAAGTAAAAGTATTATAAGTAGAACATCGTGAACAAGATAGTAGCATGTACAACATACTGAGTCAAGCGTTGTCTACATTTGATTTTAGAATCTGCTACATGTTGAGCACATATTAGCATGTTCAACATGTTTGAAATGTCCTTAAATTCTGCCTCTGGGTTTCCTTTCTTAATCTACACGAAGCCATCGATAGATAGAAACAATGAGTTTAACCAAAAAAGGAGAAAAAAAAATCAGTTACCCAAAAGTATTTCTACTTTTACCTTATTTCACTAGTCATTGCACGATAGTCCATCTGAAGTCAGATTTACAATCAGTATGAACTTTTTCTATAAAGCCAAATGGCTAAATTTGATGGTCTAACTCATTTTAGAAGAATTCTCAAGTTTTGACCTCTCACGCTCCTAGCACTGAACACAACAAATCATCGATTAAGGCTAAAGTCATTTATGACAACATAATTAAATAAATTATCAATTATTATTTAAAACGGTTTATTATGTGAATTTATAAAAAGTTCAATTAAACCATAATCAATTTTAACATAACTAATGAGAGAAGACATAATATAACTAAAAAATACAACAAACAAGTGGTGAAATGACCTTACGGGGGCAAAACGTGAAGGAGAAGTAGAGCATAGTGATGGAGTCAAGATGGTCGAAAAGGGATTGTATTTGGATCTGTGATGACAGCTGGGTGTGTACCTTAAACCCTAACTTTCGCAACTGTTGACAAGAAGTAGAGGAGCAAAAAGGCTTTTGCTCTTGGAAGGGCCGAAGTGTTACTTTTGAAAAGAGAGGAATGAAAAATGTTTCGGGCAATCATGGAGGGAACATAAATATTTTCAATTTCACATTTGAGAGGCTGGAGGTAAACGATTTGGACACGTGAGTGATTTGAAGAGTTTCACGTTTGCGCGGGAAATGTTTTTTTGTCTTGGGTCTAGTTTTTTTAATGATAATTATTATATTGCTTGATAAAAATCTAAAATTATTTAAAGTAATATTTTAATTTGCTTATTATATATTCATATTAATATTATTTTTTAATTAATAAAATAAAATAAAGATATAATATTAAAATTAGCCGATAAGTATTAAATTGGAGAGGAGGGGTAGATGTTGTTATTAGTTACTATTTTTTCATTATTCTCAAAAAAGTAATATAATATTAATGCAAATATAAATTACGAAATAATAAATGAAATAAAATTTAATCTATTCAAAATGAATTTTTGTATTAGAATATTTGTCCTTTGAAAAAAATAATGTCATTAATGTGTGTACTCTATATAGATAACATTATTACAAAATAATTTAAGTTATTCAAAACAAAAACATTAGCTACATTGTGTGCATTATTACTGTCTTTTTTATGTAAAACATTCGACTTTTGTATTAATTTTACAGTAACTAGAAAAATAAATATTTTATATATTATAAAAATGGTAAATAATATCATTAAATCAAATCAATAATGTTTTAGAAAATATTAACGTATATATAAATTATCATTAATTTCATTCATTTAAAAAATTACAAGAAAGATAATATACGTTGATTATATTAGTATGTAATTATATACGTTTAATACATTAGATAATAAATTAAGTAATATGTAAATAAAAAATAATTTACATTTAATAAATTAAAATTTACATGATCCAAAAAAAATTAAGTAAATAATTTGTAAAAATTATATTACAATAAATAAAATATTTTAATAAGTTTAAACTATATTTAAATTACAAAAATAATTCGCATTCTATGTATTAAGTGATACGGTTTAAGATCAACTTTACATAAATAATAGTCTTGCAATAAGTGATACTTGGGTTTAGGGTTAACTTTGACTCAATAGTCTTAGACTTTGTAATACTTTAGTTTAAAGTCAACCCTAGGTCATCAGTCTTATACTTGTGATATGTAGGTCTAGATGAATATGTCACAATTAATGATACTTACGTTAAGCTCAACTCTTGATTAATAGTCTTAGACTTGATGAAACCTTAATTTAGGGTCAACTCTGGGTTGGTATTCTTAGACTTGGTGATACTTGGGTGTGGGGTCAATTCTAGGTCAATAGTCTTATACTTGTTGATACCAAGAAGTGTAGGGCTAGGTCCAAATGAATAGTCTTACAATATTATCATACTTGGGTTAAGTTAAGCTTTGGGTAAGTGTCAGGACAAAGAACAAATAATAGGCCCTAAATGATTTTGATGTGCACCAAACATTGGATGGGACTAAAGCTTACCATGCTCTTATCTTACCATGTTATTATCTTGCTCTTATATCCTATCTATCCTATCACATCCTAATCACCATAGCTAGGTCAAACATAACTACATCACTTGGGCTTCATTGATCATAGGCCAAGCATTATTAGATCATCTAGGCTTCATTAGGTATGAGTCAAACACCATTGGTTAACTTAAGCTTTAGTAAGCCTAAGTTAAACATCACTATATCAATTAGGCTTCATTATCACTGGGCTTAGGGTCAAACATCACCGCATCACATTGGATTTTGTGGGCGTAGTTCAAACACCATTGTATCAAGTAGGCTTCATTGGGGTTAAGTCGAATATCACTGGACTGCATTGTATTCTTTAGCTATAAATAAACTTTCTTAATAGTGTTAAGTACTTCCAAACCTTGTTTTATGACCACCATTTAGGATTGAGGATTGCCCTTTGTTTTCTTAGATTCATTCTATGTTCATTTGTTTTCTTTTTTTGAGTTTTGCTATGACTATGTGCAAGTGGAAGCCTCTTTCCTAAGATTGAATTATGTTTGTGTTCATTTCAGCTATCCTCTATATTGATTTCTTGTCTTGCCTTATTATGTGAATTAATTATCTATCCATTTGCATAATCTTAAGTGTTTAGGGAAGAATGAAAGTTGAACCTAAACATTAGAAGCACAAGAAAAGAAACTATGTTTTAAACCACAAAAGTAGGTACAATCCTTCGAGAAACTAATAAATTAACAAAAAACTTAATGGGTTTAATTAAACATAGGTACTACAAAAGTAGGAGTCAATTCAATTAGACACGTTTTCATATCTTGAAAGGGAATAGAGGTTACACTAGGTTAATTCACCTTTAATGATAACTAAATTGAACCCTTAGGTAAGGAAATTAGCCAATTGAAATCCTTGGGCAAACCCATAATCCTGGAAGCTTCATTATCATTAACCTTATTCTTTTAAAATATTTTGTTAAGACAAAGGATGAAACCCTCGTTTATTTTGATAATAAAAAATAATCCAAAACAATCTTCAAGCTTAATCATTTGGTTACTTGTTATACTATTTATTTGCTATCGTCTGATCACCTGATCATGCATCATCTTTATCCTTCTTTAAAAGATTCAATAACTAACTTCTTTCAGACGAACCTTTAATAATCTGTACACTGCATGTATGCGAAAGCGTAAACAACCACGAAAGAGATGAAGTCTACATATCTACTCTCGAGGAAAGTCCTCTTTACGCGTAAAAGAAGGAATAAGTGTGCAGATGTCAGTACGGGAAAACAAATATGTCCACTGCTACAAGATTGAGTATGAGAAAGGATAAGATGAGCAAACTGCTTTATCTTATCAAGGTGACAAGTTGGTGAAAGGCATTAAATGCTGCATTTAATATTTTAACGACTCTTTTCCACCAAACGAAGGATGTCTCTTGCAAGCACTCACAACGGACACTTTTTTCGAGAAGCCTATAAATAGAAAAAGAGACCTCAGTCTCAATGGCTGATGACTGAAAATATCTTTAACTGTTGAAAAGCTCTTGTCTTATAATATTCATATACGTTACTTATAAAAGCTTACTTTGAATTTCATTATGTATTCGTCTGATAGAACATTAAACTAAGTGAGATAACTCACATTCAACCTTTTTCTCTAAGAAATCGGTAGAAGCTTGAAGAGGCTTTGATTTAAAGAATACTTTGGTTTTTCTGCTTGGAGAGGCAAGTCAAAGACTGCTTGGGTTGAGCCTGAAGAGGCTTGGTTGAAAGAACACTTGTAACTTGGTTAAGTTAATGGGACTTGGTTGTTACCAAGCACTAGACATAGTCTTTAGGGTGAGACGAACCAGTATAATTCCTTTATGCTTCTCTGATTATCTTTCTACATTCGTCTTTCTCTAAATAACATTTAAAAAAAAATCCTTTGGTTAATCCTTCAGATGATACATCTTTAAAAAGGTTTTGTGAAAATTTGCTATAACACAATTCAATCCCCTTTCTTGTGTTATCTTTGTGTTTTACATATTTGCTTTATCTTCAATTAAATATTTTTCTCTAAAATCAATTTCAATCCTTATTATGCCTAATGAGGCCATTGTGATCCAGTGATGTTTAACTTAGGCCCAATGAGGCTCAGATGATGTAGCGGTGTTTGACATAGGCCCAATGAAGTCAAGTGATATAGTGATGTTTGACTTATACCCAATGAAGACTTATTTAAAATGCAATGTTTGTCCCAAACTCATTGAAGCCCAAGTGAACTAATGGTATTTGACCTTGACCCAATGAAGCCTAAGTGATATAATGATGTTTGACCCTGACCCAATGAAGCCTGAGTGATTCAATGATATTTGACCCATGCCCAATGAAACTCAGTTGGTCCAGTAATGTTTAACCTAAACCTATTGAAGCCATTATGATCTAGTGGTGTTTGACCCAAGCCCAATAAAGCTTAAGTGATCCAACGATGTTTGACTCAGGTCTAATGAAACACAAGTGTTCCAATGGTGTTTGCCTGTGGCTAATAAGGCCTAAATGATGCGATGATATTTGACCTAAGCCCAATGAACCCTAATTGATCTAGTGATATTTGACTCAAGCCCAATGAAGCCCAAGTGATCCAGTGATAGGTAAGGACTTTTAAATTAAGGGTTACCACTAAATTATAATTAAATTACTAAATTATCAAAGGTTACCAAGTTAGGGAATCGATTCCTAAGCCAAGTTTGGCTTAGAACGTGGTTTGGGTCAAATAGCAATGAACCTAGGTCAAACATCACTAATTCACTTGAGCTTTAATGGGTTTGGGTCAAACACCACTAGATCACTAAGGCTTTAATGGGTTTGGGTCAAAAAAACACTGGTTCACTTAGGGTTGAGTAAGTTTAGGTAAAAAATCATTGGATCACATAGGCTTTAGTAGTTTACACCTATAGTTGAGCTTAACACATGTATGATAATATTTCCTAACTATTCATCTCGACCTATTAAATTAGGGTTCATTGGGTATAGGTCAAACATCTCCTTCAATTTACTCACTATTATCCTTATCTCAAAATTGGATTTCAAAAGTTTTTTATAAAAAACTACCAATAATTAAAAATAATCTTATAGTACAATTCAATATATTCAAAATAAATATTATAGATCCAAAATATAATTTATTTATTCAAATATATTTATTATAAATTTCAAATATAATATAAATCATATCTTAAAAAATAATTTATTTTAAATTTTAATTATATAAAAATATTTATCCTATGTAATAAATAAATTAAAACATTGATTTAAATATAATTTTAGATTACTAGTGTTTTAGTCCGTGCGATGCATAGGATAAATTTTTATTTTATATAACTAAAATTTATAATAAATAAATACTTTTGAATATAGAAACAATATTATAATTAAAATTTGTGATTAATTAATATTTTTGATCATATAAATTATATTTTATATTTATGATAAGTACTTTATATCGTAATACAATGCTATTTTTAACTATTGATAATTTTTTTAAAAATTCAATTTAGAAAAAAATGAAAATAATAAATTAAAAGAGATAAGAAGTTAAAAAAATCGCTAAAAATGTTCTCATTAGAGAAAAATAGCTAAAAATATTCTCATTGAAGAATGATCCTTAAAAATACTTTCATTTAAGATAGTTATTATAATTTATAGAAGTGGAAGATTTTAAATTTATAATAAAAAATTATTGTAATGCAATGTTAATTTTTAATTATTAATATATTTTTTAAAAAAATATTAAAATTTAATTTAGAGCTAAAAATATTAAAAATGATATATTGAAAGAGATAAGAGGTTGAAAAATTTTTAAAAACGCTCTTGTTAAATGATAGTTAAAAATGCTCTCGTTAAAAAATAACAGTTAAAAACATTTTTATTAAAGAATAACAGTTAAAAATGTTTTCGTTCAAAATAGTTATTTTAATTTTTATATATAAGATTATTAGACAATATAATAATTATCATTAAAAAAACTAGACCTAAGACAAAAAAACATTTCCCGTGCAAACATGAAACTCTTCAAATCACTCACGTGTCCAAATCGTTTCCCTCCAACCTCACAAATGTGAAATTGAAAATATTTATATTCCCTCCATGATTGCCAGAAACATTTTTCATTCCTCCCTTTTCGAAAGTAACAGTTTGACACTTCCAAAAGCAAAAGCCCTTTTGCTCCTCTACTTCTTGTCAACAGTTGCGAAAGTTAGGGTTTAAGGCACACACCCAGCCGTCATCACAGATCCAAATACAATCCCTTTTCGACCATCTTGACTCCACCATTATGCTCCACTTCTCCTTCACGTTTTGCCCCCGTAAGGTCATTTCACCACTTGTTTGTTGTATTTTTTAGTTATATTATGTCTTTTGTCATTAGTTATGTTAAAATTGATTATGGCTTAATTGAACTTTTTATAAATTCACGGATTCATTTGAAAACTAGTGCAGAGGAACAGTTAAATGTTCCTCTCGTGTTCAGTGGTGAAGACGTATCGCTTGGACTGAAAAAAGGTTAGCATGCATGGAATGATTATTGCCCTTATGTATGCAGATCTTGTGATGATCTGTACTTTTTTAAATTGTTTTCATTCTTCATTTATTTCAATTGTTGACTTGTTTTGTTCAGTGCTAAAAGTGTGAGGGGTCAAAACTTGAGGATTCTTCTAAAATGAGTTAGACCATCAAATTTAGCCATTTGGCTTTATAGAATAGTTTCTGCTGATTGTAAACCTCTGACTTCAAATAGACTACTCTACTAATTTAGCTTCATCTTTTGTAATCCCCTTCTAATCCCTTTGGTTCCGAACATCAGAATATTAATATTGCTTCAGCTTGTCTTTGCTTTTGTTATCCATTACTAACCCCTTCAGTTCCCATGATGATTTCACAATTCTTTTGGTTTTTTTGGATTTCCTTATAGTGTGTAACATCTGCAGTTTGATGTTCTGTTTTTAATATGCTTCTGTTTTGCTAATTCTCATGATGCTTTGAGTGCTTGATATTGTACTGAGGCAGCACGCAGCTAACTGGTACATCTTTGGTTTAACCTAGTCAAACCATTTCTTTTGAATGCGAAGTGTGAATAAGGCAATCTTTTTTTCATGATCACTTGAGAAATTTCATTGATGCTGGGGCTGGTGTAACAACAGTTTTATATAAAGTCATGACAACTGAAAGATGAATATTTTATGTAAAGTTAATTAAATCAACCTGACTTTGGATTACGGGTTACAAACTTCTAACACCATAATCACTTGTTGAAATAAAAAACGGAAGAATGAAACCTTAATAAAACTAACTATATCCGTTTGTGAAAAGACTTTCACTTGTGACATGAATCTTTTATCTGCATCTGCAAAAGTAAGTTTCTTTCTGATGTCGTGTCAGTTTCCCCCCTACACAAAAGTTTGACCTGCCTAAGATCTGAGGATTTGCATATACAAGACCAAATGAATTGGCTCAAAGTAGTAAGTGCCTTTTGCCTCTAGGTTGCGTCCTTGGTTTATGAAGCTTAAACAGGCCTCTTGGCTAAAAGTTGTACTGGTAGTCACGAACCAGATTTAGCTTATGGTTAATTATTTTGTATACCAGCCCGCACAAATTAAAGGAAGTCTCATTTTATAATTGTTGAGGAGTTAATGCAAATGTTTAATGTAGTTTTTTTTTGGGAACCACTCATAGCTCATTGTGTTTGGCCGTCGAAGATCCTATTTTCCTTGCTATTAGTTGTACTTAGCATTATTTTTTCTTATCTTGCTAGTTGGTGTATTCAACATTATGGTAGGTTGAGTTTTTCTAGCGTGGTTCTTATAATCTCCTCTTCTCACTCTTTCTTGTTTTTATTTTTTGTTTATTTGGGTGTTTCTCTTTTTGTACAAAACTTGCCTTTTTTGAAAGACAATAAAAAAAGAAGAAGGATAAGAAGTATAACACATGTTTTGAGAAGAAAATGCCTTCTCCATCTTACATTTTATTGTGCAATGACCAGTGAAATAGGTAAAAGTGGTAATAGTTTTGGGTAATTGAATTTTTTTTTCTCCTTTTTTGGTTAAACTCATTGATTTTTATCTGTTGATTGCTTCATGCAGATTAAGAAAGGAAACCCAGAGGCAGAATTTAAGGACATTTCAAATATGATGAGGGTTAAATAGAGACAATTACTGCAGAAGAGACAAGTCCTTATGAGTTATGAGGAGAAGTACCTCTAAAAAAGAAGCTTGTTTACAATCGCAAAAGAAAAATGTGAGGCTGTGGCAATGAAGTTGTTGGAAGAGGAGAAAAAGCAGTGGACTGCCATGGAATTGCTTGAACAATACATACGATTCAAACAATGGTTTTTAGACCATAATGGTTTGACCGTATGGACTAATATGTTGAACCTGAACCTGAAACTTTACTAGTTTTCCTTACCAGGGAAGCATATCCATATTATAAGTCCTGTTTTAAAGAATTGATCCACCCTATATATGAAGTTTGCTATCAATATGTAAGATTAGTCTGCCACTATCTTGCTCACGATGTTCTGCTTTTATTACTTTACTTTTCTTCAATGAATATGGTTATTAAATTTCATATACCTAATAAGGGATAGTTACACTGTATAGTTTATAATGATGGAACCAAATAGTATTGTTAGTCTTCTTATGACAGATACTTCAGATTGTAAGATGGATGAATTTTGTGCTAAGTGCATGGAGTCTGCAAAACCAATGATTGATGACAATGCTACTTTATGCTTGTGATGATGTTAATTCAAAATTAATTGATTTACTTTTTTTTTAAAAATAGATGCAGGTTACTAACTGGTGCTATACTTGCCAATGAGTTGATGCATACTTGGTTACGCCTTAAAGGTTATAATTTTTGAAGAAATAAATGCTTCTTAGCCAAACCATTTTAGTGCTGAAGTTGAGAAGAATGAACCCCTTTACGTGGTATTTATATGTTGCTTACCGAGTTTGTTACTATATGCTCTTCATAAGCAGCATGAATTAGTTCTTTGAACCATTGATTCATATTGTAGATACATGTTTAAGTATTAATTTGTAGTTACAGTATTGTGAATAAATGAGATGCTGAATCATTTTTAGGGTAAGGAGTAATGATAACGAAGATATGCTTGATGCTCCTCACGATGATTAGTATAATTTCTTCTTCTGACCTAAGATTATATAATTCTTGCAGGGATTAAATGAATATAAGCCCTAGGGTCAAGTTGTTAGATGTCTTTCTTTTTTTGAAGAGAACGAATAAGCCAAATAGGACAAAATTTAGATGCAATTCTATATGTGTTATTGGTGTTGTACTCTAATCAAAATTGAAGTTTTATCTCAATAATTTGCATAATAAAGGATTTCATTAAATGTCAATGTAAATTACCAAGGTAAAATTCCAAAACTGATTGGAGAATAGTACTAATAGTACATATGCAATTGTATCTAAGTTTTCTCCTTTATGGTAATCAACCTCCACCAACAGTATAAATGTATAATTACAATGTCAATGATCTTCATTCATTTCAAAGTCAATGAGCCCTGCTTCTGTTCAAGCTGTCTTTTGGGGCACACCATAGATGTATATATGTAGAATGTGTAAATAATTATGAATTTAAAATTTTCTTTCATTGGTTAATGATTGCAAATTATTTGCCTTTTAAGGATCATGTTGGTTGCTACTTTGCTGTTTAAAGATCTTGCTGTTTGCTACTTTTTTGTTTCTAGTTTATTATTGTTGTGTTGGATACTAAGTTGCAGGTTACTGTTTGATGATATTAACTATGCTTCCAAGTCATTCAAATCATGTTGAATTGGTTCTGATCATACTTTTTTCTTTGTCATTTCTAACATATTGAATACAAGGTTAGTGAATTAAAGTAAAAAAAATGGTTAAATTTCTTTAAATTATCTTTTTCAATGGACTAGACTTGTATTCCTGACTTTTTTTTATTTCTTCAATTAGATAGCCATCGGAAGTGATGGCTAAGTAGTGAGTACGAATTTGAGATGGGAAATGGGTTATATAGACAGTGGGGAGCCTGTCAAAAATTGGTGATATTTTCTTTCGTATGATTACCTTGTCTTTATGATCAAGTGGTTAGCAAATAGCAATTTGGTCCTAGTGGTCAAGCTCGAACAGACACAATATTACCATTGTTGAAGAGTGTGGGGGGTGTGACATTGCAGTGTATAGTTATTGAGACATCCTATTTTCTTAGTCTCATCCCTGTGATGCTTGAACAACAATTAGTGCTTTTTTTTAAAAAAAATAATCTTGCGATGCTTATTAATTTTTTACGAAAATTGATGGATTGACATATACAACCGTTTGGGGTAAAAGTGGTTCAAAACCACTAATAATTCTCCATGGTAGACAACTATTTTCTCCCTATAGTAGAGAACCAATTAGCAAGCCATCATGGCCAAGCAGTACCAAAACTCCATCTCCATGAAACTGACATAAGCTCCAACTCCAAAATCATCGAACCTCCCTTAAATTTGCATCACCATCCAACCAATCTCCTCCATGTCCTCAAAACTCCACTACACCACACAACTGTTTTTAAGGGTGAAAATAAGTCAAGTTAGACCTTACCTAAATCTAGTGACTTATTTTATAATTTCACAGTTCAAGCCTAACTTCTGAAGGTTTATTTTATATTAAGGTCTTTAAATAGCTCAATGAGTCTATCCTTAAATAGGTCAATAAACTTATGAACTGAAAGATTTATCACACTAAAATATTATATATGTTACATATTAATTTTTTTTATTATATATTATATTAATATTTCATTAAAATAATAATATAATATTATATATTACATAATATCTTTGCTATAAAGACCTTGTTCTAAAGTCAATGCTAAATTCCTTAATGCACTGTCTTTTCTTAATCACGTTTTCTTAACATCTTTAATGAAACGAGTCACATTGCCTGGCTCACACAGGCATGCAACAATAGGCAGCAACTTCAAATTGAGATTGTGTAGGAGAACCTATCCAATTCTTTAAATTATTTAGATATGCATTATTTATGACAGTCAGTTTAGCATCTGACTTCCTTTTATCATGTCAGCACCCCAACCAAATATGAGCGAACCAAATATATACTCATAAAAAAGATCAATCAAAACTCAATTTCCATAAATTTATTCTAAGATCTACAAATGTCGTAGAGGGTTTGTGGCATGACCTACATGAACATGCTAATATAATTCCTCTCCATCTACATTCCTAATCTCATTGTTCCTATCATAAATAGGACAGCATCTCCATTCCTAATCTCATTGCTCCTATTATACATAGGACATTTTTTTCAAGTGGACGGAGATATTTCTCAATTCTTTGGCAAAGGCCCAAAATCATTTATAATTTCTGTGGCAAGACCATACAAGTTTTATAGCCTCTGGTGTTCCAAATCCTGCGCCTCTAGCATCACCAGCGGGTCCAAACCTGCAATGGAATTATTTTCAACATATTTAAGCATCATTTCTTAGTTATGTACAAGTAAACGAACAAAAAGAAAATATCAATTTACTAGTGATTCTGTGGAGCTTCGGTTGTCCTTACTTCTTACTCTTAGCCCAGCATAAGTAGCACCATTTACTGATTTGCCAATAACATCCTGCAAATGTGTGTTTAATCACAAACAAACACATCAGCTAGAGAACTCAACACAATAATGCACACTCATGATAAATCTTTCAGAAGATAACACACCCATTTATGTGCTCAGAAGACAAGTAGCACGTTGAATATAAGAGAGAAATGTCAGCCATCTCAATTTTGGAGAAGTTGAACTCCATTTAATTACCACAAAAATATCTTGCAGGCAATTGATCTTATACGCATGATAAATTTGTTGATGTGCAGTATAAATATAGAGTTCAATCCCCTAAACATCTCTACTTAAGAATTAATGATTTTATGACAAAAATGGGCAATGAGAAAAGTTGACAAGAGTCATACTAAATTGAAATCTGGTTAAAAATACATATATAGTGCCAAACCACAACCACTCATACCCAATAAGTTTGAGTTATAAAAATCTTGCATGTAAAAACATAGGATCATTTGAAAATTGAAATGACAACAGCTGTGAAATGGTTATGCATTCTTTCCACAGCATCCAGTACAACTGATAATTGACTGCTTTTGTAATCGGTAATAATCTAGAAATATAAATAGAATTTATTTATCTCACAAAAGGAGTAGATTAATGTTTTTTTTTTAAATGCAACCGAAAACTCTATTTTCATGTTCTTAGTGTCCCTTTCCATACCTGAAAGGGTCCGAATATTTCTTCTGTCACAAGCTCAAAATTCTTATCCTTCATAATTTCCTCTAGAGGAACCAAGACAGCTGTTGGATTAATAGCACCGTAAATAGGTGGAATTAAATGGTCCTCTAAAAGCCTACCACTTAAGAGCAGCTTTGATCCAGGTGTCTCAAGCAATTTATTCATGTGTTCTAGTATTAAATCAGTCGTAAACTGCAAGTGCAACATATGAGATGAAAAATCAAGAACTTCAAATGAACTAAATTTGTCATTGCATAAAAGAAAGCAAACAATTATTCTGTCAAAGATGCACAGGCAAATTAAGCACTAAATAAATATTGCAACATACTGTTTGGATGCATGAAGGAATGGTTTATCAAAAAACTATTCACTTTTGGATATATAAGGTTCAATATCTACCACTAATGTCAAACCAATAATCTACAACCTATATCGGCTAAGACATTAAGTTTGAATTTGACTCATCATCCCAGTAGCATCATTAATCAAATAATATAAATGAATAAACACAAATCGGTCCGTCAAGCAATGTACTGAGGTTTGCTCTGAATGACTGAGGACAAACCAATTTCTGAGTTGACAACATTTGGTATTTAACCTGTAAGCAGGGACTTATTCAGTTATCCTCTCACATCCCACACCTCCTCCCTTCTTTAATCAATACACAAAAGCATGGATACTTTGTCCATATAGTAAATGTAACGTAGAAGGGATTAAGGGATGATAATTGATAGCTATATTATAAAAGTAAGCATATTTTTATACAAGAAGATCAAATTTTGACACTGATTTGTGTTCAAATTCATAACTTGGTTTTCAATCTTGCCTCTTATTATATTCAAATTCATAGCTATATTACAAAAGTAAGTATATTTTTAAACAAGAAGGTCAATTTTTGAAGTAAGGCATTCCTGTATTCTGATTTAAAAAACAACCCTTTGAATGAATGTCCTCACCAAGCTCTCAATTACTCACATAAAAAAATGATTCATTTACATAATTTCAAATAAATAAACCTTGTGAAAATAAGTAAGGAAAGAAAACGGCACAATTTAGACAAACTAATTTAACCCCAAAGCCCAATCATGTCAAAAAGAAGGAAAACTGACGAACCAGGCAAAAAGTTTCAATCTTGATGAAGTTTGTGAGGACCCAAATGAAAATCAATGGAGAGAGAGAGACTTACGAAGGAAATGGAGAAGGATGTTGCTGCTTGCAGTGCTGCTATTGATAAGGTTGTAAATCTTTGCCATTAATACGAACAAAATGTTGGCACCAAATCACACAGGCGAGACACTTTCCCTTTCTCTGCCACAACCGTCTTCTCTTCCTCCCAACCCCGTCAACGTCCTCCTCCATTGCTGCCGCCACCTCAGCACTACTACAATCACCGTCTCCTTCAATTTCTATGTCCCTTTCACAACGTGTTTGCCTTGTGTCAGAGCCGGTAGCAGTGCCCGCGGCCTCTTCTAAATGCCCCCACCACGCCTCACGAACCAGTAGTTCTGTAAATCATTCTACCGTTTAGAGGAAGACAGGGTTTAGAGGAAGATAGGGTTCCGCTGAAACAAAATTGTGAGACGGGGAGATAAACAACTAAATTTCACTTTTTTTAAAATAAAACTTAATAAAGAAAAGTGAAAATATAAAATAATTTGCTAATAAGTCCTTGGGACTTAAGTGCAATATTAAAAAATTGGTGTCATTATCTGATGTGGCAAATTATGCCAGGTGTCCACATATTATTGGTTATTGTCAAAAGGGGCATTGAAACAAGCTATTCAGAACATGCACCGAAGGAATTGCCGGGTAACTCTTGGGGTTGGGTACCTTCGCCTTTTGGGGGGTTTTGGAACCTTGTCTACGTGGACCAATAATTTAAAGCTACTTTAATTAATGATGTCATGTCAGTTTTAGTTTATCAACTTTATGTTTTTGTATTTAAGTCCTTGCTGAAATTTTCTATTATTTCTTTTAAGTCCTTGTTAGATAAGTTTTTATAGATTAAATACTTTGTAATTTTTAATTAAAAAATAATTCAAAATTATTTGTTCTGTAACCCTAACGTGATTGAGTTCTTCGTCTCTTCCTCCTCCAGCCGCGTCATTCTCCCCACTCACCCACCTTTGCTTCCCATTGCATGACACGACTCATACCTTTCCGATTCTGCAAATGAACACGCCATCGACGATGCAGACACCATCGACGCCCTTGACGTCGTGGAGCACCAGTCCAAGACACGACGGACGTTGACAACAATGAGCCCTAGATCAAAAGTTCAGAACACCGCATCTGATTATTTCTTCCACCATGTGGAGGATGGGATCCGGGCGCCTTCAGCAAGAGTTCCATGGACAAGGACGGAACAGTTATGACGTCGGAGGCAGCAGAGTATCACACCAAGACCGTGTTTGGCTCCGACGACATGGCGGGGTAGGAAAGGTGAGGACGAAGGCAATCCAAGTAAAGTGGGTAGAGAACGCACTTTTGTTGAAGATGGGTAGGAGGTGATTGGTTCGATAAAAAGGTGACTTTCTGAGGAAAGATAAGATGTTGAGAATGAGGTCCAATTTGGAGGTTGAATCCTGTGCATAATCCTATTCTTCAAGACCCCTTAGTCTCAGTGGGATCGCCAAGTCAGATAAAATTATTCACAACTCCCCACTAGCCACTTGCGCGGTTCAGTTCCTGTGAGCATCTTTCCTTTTTCCTTTATTATTTGTATTGCTTCAATTCACTCCCTGCATGCTTGATCATGTTTAGAAATTTGATTACATAATTTTTTAGGAATTAAGTTAATTGTTGTGAAAATTTAGCGGAAGTGAAAAAATTAAGTGAAATTATGGAAAGAGAAGAGTAACTATTTGATTATATACTGATAAAATAGAAAGAGTTCTAAACTCATTTCTAAAATAAGTAAAAGAACTATGGCCTCAGTTAAATATGCTTATGATTTTTAAGTTTTTGACATTAATTTGATCTTGTTAGCTTATGGCTTTATGGTTCCATATCTTTCAAATCCTTTTGTTTTTAAATTTTATGGTTCTTGTAATGAAGTAAAATTATTTTGTTGATGAACTTGTGCGAAATGTTTTAATTTTTATTCTTGTTATGTAGATGTTTATATTATACATCTAATGTGTTTTTTCTTCGTAGTTCCTAATACAATTGATGGACATATTCTCTAATGCTAATGTTGTGTGTCATGACAACTTCATAAGTAATCTTGAAAGGACGTTTAGTGAGTCATTAAATATTCAATATGCCCAGAAATCTATACATGCATACGAGGGAAAAGATATCTGTAATGTGGGAAAGGAAAAATTGTGTGGAGCAATTAAGGAGGAAGAGACAAAAGTAAATATGATGTGCTTGAAAAAACCGTGACCTTTCCAATTCCTAATACAATGTTTCCTTCAAGCTCGTCTAACAAGGAGGCTGATACTTCAGTCACAGAATCATTCTCTAAGCATGCTGCTCATCAAACTTATGCTCAATATCTCTACATGTAAATTCTCAGTTTTATTATAGTAGATTGTTAGTAATGTATGAATTTCTAGTTTGTAAGCAATGTATGCTTTTCTCAATGAGAAAATACATAAAAATTTAAAAAGGATTGTCTGAGTTGTGTTTTTTTTGAAAAAATTCTTGTGTTTTACGTCAACAATTGCTTTCATACTCCCTTTGGGGCATTTATTTGTTGGTATATTGTATGTTTTGCATTTATGCAAGCATTTCTAGTTATGTAAAGGACAACCTGGTTACCAAGCCTCCCAGCTAGTGGGGTTTAGGGAAGATAGATGTATCACATATGCAGACTTGTCCTGGTAAGCAAAGAGGTTGTTTTCAGGATCAACTGTGACCTGTCACATTCACAAAACAGCATCCTTACTGCTTTCTTGAGCAAAGAAAATGAAGCTTATATTTCTCCACATGGATCTGAGGCTAATATTTGCTTCCCAAGCAATGTGTGTGCGTGTGGGTATATCGTATATTTTACAGCTGAATGGTTTGTGCTGTGTTTGCAACCGTAGGGTCTACTTTCAGATTTTTTCCAAAGATCAAGGCAACTGGGGATTTGAGTGGTAATCAGAACTTCTAAGATAGTGCTGATAATTTTTCAGAGTGCTTATTGAAAAGTTAAATTTGAATTATGAAGAGACTGAGAGATGGACTGTTAATCTCATCTGTAACTTAAAACTTGATGCCAAAATTGACTCTCAAACTGGAACAATTATGACGGAACCTAATCACCCAAAGGGGTAACTTAACATTGATTACTGACTTGGTAGATAAGGGCTTATAGCTTCCTGTTGACCCCTTTCTGACTCAGCTATGTTGACCCCTTTTTGTTCCATTCTGACTAAGCTATGTTGACCCCTTTTTTTCCTTCATGTTGCGTGTCATCCTTTCCAAGTCCATTAATCATTAATTACTACCTCCGCAGGTATGAGCAGCTGATAGACCATACTAAGGCCCTTAACTGGCGGACTTACAAGTTGGTCAATCAACTTTTGGAACATGCACAAGCTCAAGCGGCCCAATAACTATGTAGCTAGATTGATGAGAGAATTTGTTTTATCTTTTTGGATGCAACATTTTGTTTATGGTTTGATGTTTATTTTGGATTTAGAGTTACATTCAAATATCTTGGAGTAGGTTTTTCTGAATTATGATGTTAAGTGTTGATCCAAACAAGTAGTATTGATAACCTTTTGCTTAATATGTTTGCCATAAACTTTCTCACTGGCCATCGCAGCTGCAGGTATATTTGTTCTTCGTCATCTTTTAGAAATTACCTATTTTTTTCCATTTGTGTCTCTTTCAAAAATCACTAGTATACAACATTGGCTATGCAAAAATGAAATTTTGAAAGTGATTTTTCATGGATTTCTGGAATGTATTAGTTGTATATTTTGGATTGCTAGTGTACGGAGCAATTTACATGGCAGCATAAGCATCGTGTGTCCAATATGTGCTATGTGGTGTGTTCCAGTTGTATGCTGAATCCTGAGGTGGTGAAATATAAATGATATAATAATATTATTATTATAATTAAATTTTTATCATAACATTTTGGAAATATATATTTAATAATTCATTTTAAGACTTAAATTCATTGACTTATATGTAAGTATAGATCTATTAGCCGATTTAGAGATATATCTTTAACTTTATTTAATAGGTTTTACAATGAAATAGTTTTTAAATTAATTTTTGGATCAGAGTAAACTTTTGAAAAAGGACATCACATCTTACAAATGAGGTTCACTATAACAAAATGATAAGCAGTGGCAGTTATAAGTGTTCGGTTTATAAAATATTTGTTTGGCATATACAAATTGGGGAGGTTAAACTCACCACAAATTATAAAAAAAATAAATAAATTAATGTAACGATGATTGATAAATAGGTTTTAAACGACCGCAAAATGCACATAAATAACTTTTTAATAGCCACAAAGTTAATCACAATCATAATTATTAAATTAAAATTTACACTCTTTTTTTAGAAAACCTGCTTATTATGTAAATTTTTTTTCTCACAATCAAAGGTAAACAAACATTGGAATTAAAAGATTAAAACTTTGATAAATGTACTTAAGAGGTACACTATTCTTGCTTTAACTCATTGTCAAATTTACAAATAGTTAATCATTGGCTCAACAAAGTACAAATATAAAGAAACATTACTAAAACCTCTAAAGTTCATAAAATACAAATAAAAACTATCTAAATAGTCCCATGTATGATTTTTCATGGTTTTCAAGCACACAATTGGACTGGACGAACGTTTTGTATCTCCTGGTGACTCCAAGTCAGCCAACTAAAATTAAAAGAATTCATAAGTTAGGTATTGAAAATTAACCAAATTAGAAACGTAAATTCAATAACCATCACTTTACATAATTTCCTTGGGTAATTTGTAAAAGGAAAGCAATTTCTTCCTTCAAGATGTCAACTTGTGCACACTGTGCCCTCAAAGCATCAACTTGTGCAACATGTTCCTTAAGTGCAAAAAAGAGAAGTAAAAGAAAGTAACCTGAAATTCAAATGGTCTGCTCACAAGGTTCAAACCAAAGCTGATCAATTGCTGAAATGGGATTACAATATGCTGCAAATAAATCCAAGTGAAAGGCTTCCTTGGCACTGTAAAAAGAATAATGGCATGGAGGCTCAAACTTAGGACTTCCTGCAAACTACCTAAATACCACAGCAAGGATTAATAGCTGTAGTGTAAAGTCAAACAGACCTCTTATTTTTTTATCAGTGGAAGGGGGTGTTTGAGAAGGTAAAGCTAAATGAGTTTAAAAGAGAGTAATTAAACATGGTTCCCAAAGCACAATCTTGGAAAAGATGTCTCACTTGCTAGCATTTGGCTATGTATATTTGTGTAGTGCACCAGATTATGCCCCTTACATGAACATTTTGAGATGTTTGAATGACCAATGCAATGATACAAAGCTCTAAAATTAAAATAATTGAACTAGAGAATAGAAGTAAAAATCCATTCAATTCAGCTAACACACGTAGTAGGGATGAACCAGGAATAAGGGCCTAAAATTATAGACGTTAGGATTCAGGATATTTAAACAAAAAATTGTACCCCATTTGGCATTTCTTTGTCTTCAAATTCAGAGGCTTCTTGCTCCAAGCCCCCAACATTCAAAACAAATAGTCAAATATTCAATTTTGATTCTCCAAGCTCACCCATATGTAGAATGTATGGAACATAGCAATTAATGCAGTGAGACATCAAATCAAAATAGGTCACTAACAAAGAGCTCATCCAATTTGTTGCTTGCATAGATGAGAAAAATAAAAAATATTTGGGATTTTCGAAAAGAAACCACCATGCCACACACACGGAAAAAAATTGATTACAGTGACAAGTGGAATATAATTAAATCCTTTGCTTAGGAAACATTAAGAGAGGAAAGCATGGGAAATGGAAACTGTCAATGAATATAGACATGATACAAGATTAATTTCACCCACATTCCTCTAACTTCTTTTTCCATCCCCTTTTCATTTCCTTCGCAAAAACAAAAGGGAAGCCATTATTACAAAGGAAATCCATTCAGACTTCAAATAACTGCAGAAGCTTTCAACAAAGTTTGTTTTCAAGATAACAGAAAACAAAGCCCTATTCTAATATTGTTGAAGAGATTATATTATGTTAAACGAACACTAATTTCTATATTTGATAATGAAGCAGTAGGCCATAATTGGCTAGTCCTGCAAATTCCCAATTAACTACGTGCCTGCAGGAACCAAAATTTACAGTTAGTTAACATCAAAACTCCCGGATAAAGCACTTTTACTTCTTACTCAGCTGACGAAATTTTATTTAGGTCACTATGTTAGGTAGACACTACATGTTAAATTATACTGTGGTGTGAACAAAGTATCAAGCTTATTGTCTTAAAAATTCCTAAATGTTCCCTACGCCCACTTTTTTGGGAAAATTCTTTATGACTTTTTTCTTTTTTCCAGCTAATTCTTTATACTGCTTTTAATTTTTTTATTAGACACAGGCACTGACTTGGCATTGGATACAGTTTTGACAGCATTTTTCTGCGCAAGCACGAAATTCAACTTTTTAAATCAAGTAACTATTGTTCATGTAAATATCAATTGAGGATAAGAAGCAACAATCTCAAAAGTCAATAACAAGATGAGGGCTGACTTTATAAATGTATGTTGACTCCCAGATGATTATAAACTTAATTAAAAAAGACAAAAATATTAAAAGCAAAAAAAAAGAAGTAGAAAAATTACATTGTCTTCATCATATCTGCTATCATCAGAATCAGATCTGTCAACCTTCCTTTTTGCAACAGCAAAAGGATTTGACACGACAGTTATAGTGGGCTTTGCATCCTATATAGATTCAAATATATGAAAAGAACAACTCATTCCAAAAATTATTTAAAAAAAAAAAACAATTATCATTATCCCTTGCACCCACTAACCCACAACCATTGTCTACATCAGAATTTTCACTTGATTCGTCATCTAAGCTTTTACTTGTCTCAACTTTCTTTGCTGGAGCAATTGATGATGTAGGTAGCATTGTAGTTGCAGGTTTTTTCTTATTTTTATACCAAAAAAGTGCACAAGAAGATGGCATTACACGGTGAATTAAAGATCAAATAGACAATAAGACAAAAATTAAAGAATAATACTTGCACCATCTTCATTTGAGGTACTAGCAGAGTATGGATCTGAATAGAACATTTTGGACAATGTACTTGGTGTTTTTTTTCTCATTTTGATATCAGAGAAGACACACAGCAAGATGGTGTCACGTGGAAAATAAAAAACTTACAGTCTCCTCATCAAAGTTGCTATCGGAATTAGATTCAGAGCTATCAATGTCGGAGCTTCCACTTGGCTGAATTTTCTTTGTAGAAGCAAACAAGGCATTGCAAGTATTGCAGCAGACAATAAAACATCCATTAATAATTAGGAAGTTTTCAATATTTCCATCTTGTTATGAAAGGTATTTTACTCACATCATCCTCATAAGAGGGCATGACCCTTTCCTCTGTTAAGGGCGATGGCATGGACTTGGATGAGAATCTTGTCATCTCTGAGTTCGAGCTGCAACACTTCAAGACCCCCTGGACTCGTTATCACTATTTTTTTTTTTGTTCGAAACGAAATGTGTCACAGTGGTGATAAGACGTCCATTTGTTGTTTGTGGTCTTGAATCACGGGAAAATATGGCAGAAGAAAGTTTAGGGTTTGGTTATGGAGAGGGGTGATGGGGGAAAAAAGAGGAAAAATATTTAAGGAGATTTAGAATTAGAAGATCACTTTGGTCAGTCCAGGACCTGAACGGTGGCTTAAGACGACTAAAGGTAGTGCACCAAGATAGAGGTTGTGCTTGTGCAAGACCTGACCTTAGGGACTTGGGTTCTTAATGCCCGAATCTAATGTTGCAGGATGCCCAAGCGTTTGGGAGGGAATGATGAAAATTGAGAAGGCGGGTGAGAGATGTTAATATTTTTTTTGAAATATTTTTAACTTACGAAAAGTATTAGAAAATGAAAGAATGAATGATTTGGGAAAATTTGGTAGGATGTTTTTAAATTAGTATTTTATTACGAATATTACATAAAAAGTTTAACTATCGTCTTATAATTGTGTAAACTTTATTTTTTAGTTTTTATAATTAAAAATAATCTGTTTTAATCTTATATATACATTTTTGGTATTGGTTTGGTCATTGCTATCAAGTATGTCTTAACTTTGTAAAATAAAACCGTCACAAAATGAAAATTGACTATGTAAAACCGTCACAAATTGACATTTATGACTTTTTTTGTTCAATTTATGGCGATTTAAACGATAGGGACCAAACTAATATTAAAAGTGCATGTATAGGGACTAAACCATATTATTTTTAACTATAGAGACCAAAAGGTAAAGTTTGTACAACTATAGGGACCAAAAAGATAATTAATAATTTGTATATAGTTTGCATAACTATATACAACAATGTTATATAATTTTTTACTTGGAATTAATAATATATTAAATATAAATAATGTAATGTATTCTTTATTTAGTGTTATAAATTTATTAAATATACAATAATATTAGGCTTCATTGGTTTTGAGTCAAACATCACTCGATAAATTAGGCATTGGGTTCGGGTCAAACATCATTAGATTACTTGAGCTTCATTAGGTTTAAGTCAAACACCACTAGCTCACTTATGATTCATTGAGCATGGGTCAAACATCACTAAATCACTCAAGCTTAATTGGGTTTACGTCAAACACCTTTGGTTCACTTAGGCTTCAATGAGTATGGATTTTGGTCAAACACTACTAGTTCACTTAGGTTTTAGTTAGTCTGAGTTAAACATCATTAATTCACTTGGTTTTCATACATCACTAGTTCACTTAGACTTTAATGAGTATAGTTCAAACATCTTTGGAACACACAAGCTTTATTAGGCCTGAGTTAAACATAACTACATCACTCTGGTTTTATTAGGGTCTAAGCCAAACACCATAAGATCATTTTGCCCTTATTAGGTTCACATCAAACACCATTACATCATTTGAGCCTCATTAGGCCTAGGTTATACAATAATGGACTAAATAGGCTTCATTAGTCCATTGTCAAACACCACTAGATCACTTAGTCCTATGTAATGAAGAGAATGGAGTGAATGACAAATAGTCAAGCTTTACTATGAAAGGTAATACGTGTATCCTCTTCTTACCTATTGTTCTGTTCAAGAACAGATCACTGATATTATATCCTCAATAATTGATAGGTAACCTATCCCATTAGTTAGGTAACCACCTATCCCACTAGCTAGGTAACTCTTGTCCCACTAACTGACAAACTCTTACATTATTAAGGGGGAGCATTCACTGACTTAAGCATCAAAGTGTCTTTGTTGGTACCACCTCTATCTTTAGGAGAAGATCAGAAGTTCATGAAGGAGATGCAAATCAGAAAGGAGAAACATGAGATCAAACGTTCATCATACTCGAAGGAATAGTACCTCAGATTTTTGCAGGTACACATAGCATTTTACTTAGGATAAGTTGCATATTTTGACATATAGGACTTAATTAGTGTGTTTTCATCGTTTTTCAAATCTTTGTGGAATTAGTTACACATTTGGTATGTTTGTGTTTTAGGTGTTGGTCCTTAGTCTTAAAAGCACTAAATCTAAAAAAAAAAGACATCACAAACCTTTAACATTGAAACCAAGAGCATTAAGAGGCCATATAGATGAAAAAAAAGAGCACTTGGATGACCTGACACTGGTCATGGTCATGAGCACCAAATCATGCTTGTGATCAACTTTATTCCACCCATGCTAATCTTGACACTTTTGGTCATGACTATGAGCAGTTGGTCATGGCCATAAGTGAGTTATGTTGTTGATTTTTTATCTTATTGTGTTTTCAATTGTATTTTGGATCATAACCCTTTTAGTCCATAGTTTTTAAATAGTGTTTTGAACTTAGGAATAGGGTAGGAAGTTTTGTTGTTAGACAACATAGAACAATAATGAAGGATCATATTCTTCTTTCAATCTTTTCTAAGCTTAATGTTTATATTTCTTGTTTATTGTTTTGTATCCATGATTATGAGTGAGTAGTCACCTTGTTTTAGGATTGAGGTAACCCCATGAACATCTTGATGAATTAACTTGATGTTGTCTTTGTGTGAATTATTAGGATCCCGACAAGTGTATCGGTCATACAAGTAATAAAGTGAAAGTATGAGTTATAATCTTCATATAGATTGTGGTTTAACACCAACGCAATCAAGTAATTACTTACGAATTTAAGAAATAAAGAAAGAATTGGAGATTTTTGGATTAATAAAAATAAAGAACAAATAATGCAATTTAAAGATGTTTAGATAATGAATGAATAAAAATGATTAGGTATCAAAATCCCTTTGATTCCCCCTTGAAGTAACCTCTTTCTTTTCCAAAGCCCTTCTTATTAAGCAATTTATCTTTAATTTCTTTAACTTAGTTTAATGCTACTTCCTTAGGCAACAAACTCTTTAATCCCAATGATGAGTCCTAATCCATTAGATGAGCAAAATCAGTCATAAGCATTGAGAGAAGGAAATTCACATGAAAGCATACAATCTATCCCTATCCTAGGCTCATGACTTGTATGATTATTTAATTGAAATGGTCTAAAATCCAATTTCCCAATAGCAAAATTTATATTACTAGTCAAATTTTGAATAAGTGTCAATCATGGAAAAGTATTAAGCATGAATCAACACCTAAAGTAACATCAACAAGGGAAGGATTTATAAAAGAAAAAGATTTCGCTAAATTTAAAACAAGATTCATCATAACCTAACCCCAAAGGCATTTAGAAACTCACAGAGAAACTAAATACACAAAGAAAAGAAAAGAAAAATAGAAAGAAAGCTATAAATCTTGAGAATTAAAACCCAATTCTTCAAGACAGAAAGTCAACGATAAATCTTCAAGCTCTTTCTCACTCTCACTCCTTAGATGAGTCAAAAAATCCCAAAAACATATAGTTTTAAGCTATTTATAATGAGTTTGGTCTTTTCAGACCACAAAACACAAGTGAAGCCCAATGATAGATAGTAGCTCGCAAAATAAATGAAATAGTTACTTAAAGCTTGGAGGAAATGGTTCGGATGTTCATTTGCTTAAAGTCTTAAGTCTCATTCTTGACCCCAATTCCTAACTTGAAACTTTCAGTCTCTTTTTTTTTTTTTCTAAATAAGTTAAGTTCAAGCTTTCAAATAAGTTTATTTAAATAAATGAAAAAACTCGTATTTTTAAGTCAAACCTAAATTTCTAGTGATTAACTTAGCTTCACCAGTTTAGGACCTTACTCGTGCATAATAAATTTTTAAAAACTTAGATAATAAACTTACTATACTATAACAATAATTATTACACAAAAAAATATATTTTATCACAAAGAATAATTATTTAAAAAGTAAATAATTTTAAAGTCTCAAAGCTACTTTTTTAAGACTCAAATATAAATAAAATTAACTATTTTTTGCACTACTTAAGAAAATTAGTTAATATCATTTAATTTTACTAATCAAATTTAAAAAATATTTTTTTTCTAAAATACCCTTCATTGAAACTTGATATGAAGAATAAAAAGGAGTTATTGAAAAAAGAATTTCAATTAATTGAAGGATATTTTTGGGATGATATCATTAAATAAGGTGAAAGTAGTTAAAATTTGCTTATATTTGAGTTCACTAACCCTTTTTTTTATTGTTTAAATTTGAGTTTGGAGGGAGTAATTCTATTAGTTGTTATTCTTTTTAATTATTAATTTAAGAAAATATTAAATACCTTTGGTGGTTTTAACATATTAAACATATTCTCTTTCATTTGACAATTTTTTTTTATTAATTATTAAGAATAATATTAAAATATTTAACAAATGTCTTAAAAGATGTATTTTTTTTAAATAACTCAAAATTAACCGACCTTAATTACAATTGTTGGCAATTTTGAACAATTTTAAGCGGGCTATCAATTCAATTGTTATCAAATTCATCCTTTTTCACCGTAAAGTGCAAACCACTGCTCTTCATATTCCAAAAACCTCTCTTTCCAGTTTCGATAAACTCCAATCTCTCTTTCAAGTTTCCTAAAACTCCAACTTTCTTATCAGTTTAGTGAAAATACAAACGCATTTCAACTTTGTTTCTTTGTTATTATAACCCCTTTCTCCTAGGGTCGGAGATACATGCTATTCTATTTCTCTGCCTTACCTCGAGTGACACAGGTTACTGATTGTGACATTCTTTCGTTCAATGCAAGCTACAACGTCAGTGATATTAGCAGGATTGCTTGCATCCCTGAAATTAGTTGGTGAACCTTATCTGACTATCCCTTCTTATTCCTGCGTTCTGGAGAGGTAAGAACCTAAGGGAGACCTATTTGCATTTGCCATAAAGTCCAGACGTATGAAAGGGGGAATTTTTTTCCTGTTTGATATACTTGCCTTAATCTTTATTATGCTTTAGTATCTTCCCCATATGTCTGAATTCATTTTTCCTTTAAGTAATACATGATTCATCAGAATGCATGAGTATATATATGAAATGAAATTCTGCCTGTTTTTCATGGGGAGAAATTTTCTTACTTATATCTTTTGATTCTTGAAGAGTGGAATTGGTATGGCAGAGCTGACAGCTCTTGAGATTTCAAAGCATGCATAACTTGATATTTCTATTATTTTTTTTATTAAGTATATTCATTTTATGAAGTATCAAAATACTATTTTGTTGGTCAAACAAAAGCTCCAGGGGAAGAGACCCGCAAGATCTGGCTTGTGGACTCAAAGGTAAAATGCCTGAGGTTCCCGAAAAATAGGAAGAATATAATCTTCTTTGCCTTCTAGAGTTTCTTCTTCCCTACCCTCTCATAACAAGCTTCTTCTGCTCTAGTGATTTATTGTTAGCTCTCGCTTGGAATCACTTCAACAAACCTTGGGCCCATGGGCATGAAACTGTAAAGGGGTTTCTAGATGCTGTCAAGGTGAAGAAAGTGTCTATTTTGCCTTAATTTCATAAAATATTTATTACCCTTGATTCTTGTACACAATATATTACAATTTACTCCATCAGGCAATCAAGCCAATTGTTCTGAATTTTATTCAATATTTAGATAGAGAGGCAGTCAAGGCTCCAGAAACTAGCAGTAATCCAAGAAGTAAAAAGGTCTTGCACCATCTTCAAGTTTAATGAGGTACCCTACTAGATATTTTTCACAATGTTTTAGATCCCGGATAGTGGTGTGTAGCAATCAGCCCCAAAAATGCTATAGCGAGATAGTGTATAGCCAGATAGTTGCTATTTTGACATCTTTTATTTAGTTTATATAATGTATATTATATATGTATAAATTATCAAAAGTGATCAAAATTACCAATTAATGATATTCATAATTAATATATGTGTCTTTAGCACATTCAGTCCCTGAGAATGTATGGAAGCAACTACAGTTGGATGAAAGCAACTGCACTCCGTTGTACATAGAGTTCAACAAAACATGGATCCCATAGCTGACAGGCCAATATGGATAGTGTAGTCCTTGAATATAGTTTGCTTTTTTCTCTATAACTTTACTGAATTATTTTACCAAGTTTGCTTGTTGTTTACAGTTTTCAATGATAATATAATATTTATATGCAAACAGATTGTTTGTTGACCGTAAGGAGGTAAATCTTTCGTTGAAGTAAATTTTTTTATTTGTGTACTGGTTTGAAGTTTACTAGTTCTCATTCTGATTTGTGTTAGTTTGTTTCCGTCAGAATGAGAAAATAAAATGTGCACGAGTCTACAACAACCGGAAGAAGGAAGTATTCTGGTTTTGTAAATTGTTGCTTTCTATGTTTTTAAACATATATACCTAAGCAATTATTTCTTCTACTATCTAGCACCAAAATTGTTGATTAATTTTCTTCAAGCTCTGAAATCATCTTAAGAGGCTTTAAAGAGAGCAGGTTCAAAATATGGCTTTTATTTAGTTTCATTTTCTTTCCTATAAAGTACAAAATAACAACCCCAACTGAACCTGCAGGGGATGCTTTTGATAGAAGAGAAAGAGTGACTAAAATGTCATGTATGTTATTCTTTTTACTTTTCTCTCTATATTTTTGGGTGTATTTTTTTTATTTTTCTCAAGCAAACTTGTCACTGAATCTGACTTCTGCAATTGGAAAAAAAAACAAATTAAGCAGTATATATGTCTGTGTTACACCAAAGGTGGCAGGCATCATTTGACTGTTTATTCAAAACCCTTCTTTCTCAGTGGTCCTCACTTCCAATGGTATGCGATAATATGGATTTTGGGTGTGGTTGAAAGTTGAAACAGTTTTGGGGATTGGGTTGAATTTGGCAGGGGGCAGTGAGAGCTAATGGTCAAGGACCCTATCAGGACTCGCCATCAGATTGAAAAGTTTTACAAGCTCAAATTGCAACTTCAGGTTGTTGCTTTGAGAATTCAGGGTTGTTTTTTCTGCATTTTTGTTGCAAAGTCATGGGACTTGAAAGTTTCTTCATGCTCAATCAGCTCCTTGGAAACTAGCAGATAAGTTAACTATTATGTGTTTAGCATTGTATTACTGTGGTGCATTTACCTTTGACATTCTGAGTTCAATGGAAAACAATAATTAACGGAGGTTCACCGGTTATGTTGCACCTGCTGTTTTTAATTGTCAAATGCTGAACGGATGTTGTCATGGCAATAGTTTTTTTTAGACAGTTTGTTTATGCACAAGCATTTGAACAAAATAAAATTATAACAGGGGTCACCGGTTATGATGCACAATCAAAAATCGATTTCTTCAACTTTCTCGCGCGATAAGGTATCTTTTTATGTCTGTGGTAGTCAGGGAAACGTATTATCCATTCTGAGTTGACTGAAAGGAAATTCATTGAAGTCCAGAAAGCCCTTAGTGCTACTGCAGCTATGGTAATAACTACCGAGTATTTGGGGTTTATATCACCACTTATTTTATTGTATGTTCACCAATTTTCACGTTTCCAAATTTCACAGGATGTTGATGACTGTGAACCAAATAGCAACACCAAAAAAAAAAAAAAAGGTTTTCCGTTTAAATCGTAATGGATTGAGACCGTTAATATTCTGTATTCCAACTCCGCAGCTTTTCGATATTGGAACTTAATCAGCTTACAACATCTTATGCTTATTAATCAGGAAGCAACTATGACGAGTCTACAGGTGGGTTCTCCACTCCATTGGATCAGATTTAATACAAAAGTGACATCTGATACAAACTATATTGACTCTGGAAGTGGACAGAAAACGACAAAGGCAAAAGAGCCCGGGAGCACCACCATCAGCAGGGTTGAGGCTAGCTATATTGATTAAATCTCCAGTTTCTATATAGTCGAACGTTTTGCATATATATAATTGATGTAATTTATTTTGAAATTGTACAGCCAGTTACTTCAAGAAGCTGCTAGGCTTGCTCTTCTAGACCTTGACATTCAAAGCTGTGGGTTAGAATGGTCTTGCAAGGAGTTGGTGTTGTTTGACTAAGTTATGGTTGAGTTAGCTAGTATATAATTAGTTTTATAACTATTATAACCATATATTATAATTTATACCAGGTTCACTTAGGGGTATGATTACATAAAGGTTATTGTGGATATCTAGTAGATTACACATGTTGATCTCTTTCCTATGCAATTAGAAATTATGTCTATGTTGCTACTACTATATCAAAGCTATGATGGTGACTTGGTTTTATAAAAAGGAATGTCTATTTCTATTTCATGATTGTTTATTTATTTCGTTTTATTTATTGTTTGCGAAAAAAATTATCAAATTTCACCCTCTACTTTCATGAGTCTCATGTAAATTAAGAAAATAAGCAGCTATGTTGGTGGTAGTTGCAGGGGGATCTGCAATGTCACTAATTTTCCCTTCTCATTTTATATCATACCAAAGAAAAGCAAAAAACATTAACTTTTCCTTTTCTGAATTTTTTCAAACTATATAAATAGAAAATTCTTATCTCTTTTCTTTATTTTCATTTTTTTCCTTTTTCTTTCATCTCATTTTCTTCTTCATCCTCATAACATGTGCATAGAAGTTTTATTATAAAGGAATCGTCACTCACCGCTAACAATATCCAATCAACTCTGCTTCCTCTCCATCTCGTTTCCATTGTCCTCTCACCAATGTATTCTACGGTCTTTTGAGCTTATTAGTTAGCAAATTTTCATTACATGAACAACTTGGTTAGACTCATGAGAAGACAGGAAGTTATTTAGTTGTAATAATTTAATGTGTTTTTTTTTTACCTTTAATTATAAAAATATTATTTTTACACTATTTCGTATTTTTAAATGTTTGTAATTGAGAATGTGAAAACAATAAAAAATTATTTTCTGTTTCTTACCCAAATCATTGAGAACAGGAATAAAACTGAATACAAAGTAATATTTTAGCAACTAAAAATAAAAATGAAAAAAAAAAAAACCATTTTCTCAAATTAAAAAACCCTTAACTTTTCACATGTTTCCAAGATAATAATCATTTTCTTTTTGCAGGAAATTAATGAGGCCATAGATAAGATAAGGGGCATACCTGTAACAGAAGATAAGGAGTTTACATAACAGTAACAGAAGATAAGGAGTTTGATCAGGACTTGGGAGATGATGTAACCATAAAAGCTGCAGAGATCATGATAACATTTCTATGTGATGTGGAAAATACAAACCAATTTCTGAAAAGTTTCTCCTAGAAGGAAAAACCTCTTGCAATCGGTTGGGAAAATGTGGACAATAACCACTCACTTTTGTCTTCTTATAATAATAAGCTCATACACCAGCCTTGAAAGATCATATTTGTCATCCTAGGGCTAGAATCTAAAACTTCAGTCATTGTTAACTATCGGGACATAGCCCAGGCTTCTACAGGGAACTAAGCTACATTTCCAAGCTGCTGCATGATACTCATCTATAGTTTGTTTCATTGCAGCCAACTGCGTCATAATAAATTCCACCTTCTTGTAACAAATCTCATTGCCATTCTTGAACCATAGTCACATTTCTCAAACAGATGACATTCACAAGTGCTTTTGATTTCATCACGCAACGCGACCTGAATGTCCTAGAAGATTTAAAAAGAAAAACATATTAAATAGATTTACAAAATTATAGCACATGTTTGAGCATCTAACTCATGATGATGAACGACTGATCAAATCAAATAAATTCATCTACACAAAGAGAATCAACCCAAAAACAATGACGATAAACAATTATACTATTGCTATTCGATTTATGTTTTCAATATCAACTACAATTCACCTATACAAAGGCAATGTTGGGTCAAGAGTGACTGACCCTGATGGTGTCCTCAGGACAAAAGTTTCTTCTCACTAAAGTTGACTTTGGATTTCAGACTCCCTCGCATAGACATAGTTAATACAAGTTGTGTAAAATAAACTAATTAAAAACCAACATGTCATTACTTTAAGTTTGAAATAATTATGAGACAAATTTATGTAATTATCAATATAAAATGATGAAATATCATTTGGTAATGGATTAAGTCTACACAATTTTTGTAAACTAGGTATACTCACAAATTTCTTGTTTAGAAGAGTTTATAAACCATTATACCTTAAATTATCAAGCAACTAAATCTTCGGTTAAGAGGTTTTCCTGCAATAAGACCAGACTAGCGAACAGTTGCGGGGTGAATTGGAGTAAATTGAATTGCCACAATAAAATCTAATCTCATTTCCGGGCATTGTCTACTTTGGCAAAATGCAACAGTCACATGCATTTTGCACCTAAAAAAATAGATAGCACAGAATTAGCGCATCTTTAATATGAAGCTAGTTTACACAATTAAATCCAAAAGCACTTTTTCTTTTAATTTCTCTATATTTATATAAAAGAAATATTCTTCTTTTGGAGAGGTTTGCTTAGAACTGACCAAAATCGCTGCCGCACTTGGCAGAGCTGCAATCGGTGAAGTAAGAGGAGACGTCCTCGAAGGTGGCCTTGCCCGAAACGATGTTGTCACAGAGGGCACTATGAGAATAAGGGATGCAAAGAAAACATTGTGCAGTTAAGCCACTTCCGTATGAGAATAATATCACCCTCTTACCTGCCTGAAAATTGTAAAATGTAAATATTTATTAAAAGCGACAAACGTTGTGAAGAAGTTTATTTGTCAGAGATAGTGGTCAGAACATTCACCAGTGTGTTATGTTTGTTGTGATTTGTGAATAAGGGATGCAAACGCTGCGTAGAGAGATGCAGTGTACACATTGCCGACTTGCTTCGGAATCAACGTAGATGGTTGTACCTTCTCATCATATAGAGTCTTTGCAACTTGCTAGGATGCCTACACATAATATTGTACATCATGAGCAAAAAGTTTCAGTACTGTCCATTTTCAATAGAATTCTATAAATGTAAATTCATGCGTTGTTTTCCAATTCCAAGGTAAACAAGGAAAAGTAAGCAGTATCTAAAAGAAACAGGAGATTATTGATTTTTGGGGATAGGCCCTCAGACCTTTTCAAGATCCTAATTTTGGTAAGATTTCATCACCGGATAAAGTTGCAAAAGGTCCTAGCTTTCCTTTGCAACCTCATCCACAGTGCTGCAATCATAATCAATTTTAAAACACCCGCACATAAACTGAATAAAAAAAAAAACTTTTTCAGAGGATGAAGAAATGAAAAAGACCTAGGATTTCTCAAGAAGTTGTTGAAAAACAACCGAGCAAAACTCTTCTGCACAAGCTGTAGAAGCAAGTGGAATTAGAAGAAATATACAAACATACTGAAGAAAAATAAAATTATATATATATATATATGAAGAAGATACATCAATGACTAAAAATGACGCCCTCGAAGCTGGCCATGCCTGAAAAACGATGTCGTCGCAGAGGAACTCAAGCTGAGAAACGGCGCTTTCTCTGGTAGTGCTCTTGATGACGCGACCTTCTGGATCCTTCTACGAGGCCTTCCTTCTAGAACCTTCGTGCTTTACCATATGTGCGACACCTTAACCTCTTCGCCTTCTTCTTTCGATTTTCGATCCGCCACCGAGACCGACGCCACCTTCCTCTTCAGATCTAACGCTATCTTTGTTGTTTCTGTCACGCGTGGAAGCAAGGGTGAGAATAGGGGATGATGATGCGGGTTATGGAAGAGGGACACCCACTCCAACTGATTTAGGCGAGGGTAAGGCTGAGATGCTACGGCAAGAGAAGGAAAAGATAAAGTCTGGTCACTCACTCACGTTAGGGTTAACAAGAGACATGAATGGTTTCCGAAAAAAATCCTAAACCCTAAATTAAATTTAAAGTATTATCATTATATGATTAGTTAATTAATTAATTAATTACTATTAAAGCAAGGATTTAATAGTAAAAAAAACAAAAATATTTCAAGCCCCTAAATGCAAAAACTTAATAGACTAAAGCTGACATGGTATCATTAATTGAAGTATTCAAAATCTATTAGTCCATGTAGGCAAAGGTTCCAATACCCTAAAAAATGTCAAGGCACCATAAAATTACTCAATAAATGATTGGGTGAAGGTTAGATTAAATCATTATAAGATTAGTTGGGCAAGTGATATAATTTTATTTTATTTTTGCCAGTTTTGCTGTTTACGCTCTCCTTTTGTACTTATACACTCCCCTTTCCTTCTTTTGATTTTTTTTTTCTCCAAATTATCCTTGTAAACAAACTCCCCCTCCCTCATCTCTTTCTTCCTCTCGTATAACTCTTTGTTTGTCTTCTTTATTATACCCTGTAAAACTAAGCAATGAACTCCTCAGCCTTGGCATCAATCATCTCATCCCCGTTCCCATCATTATCATCATTCTCCTTCACAACCTCTTTCTCCTTCTCGTTCTCCTCCTCCTGCACGCTTTCGACTTTCGTTTAACCAAACGGCCAAAACACATCTAAAATACATTTTGTGTGGTTGGCCTAGTTGCAGCAAACGGGGTCTAAAAATCTTATTTGCATGTCCTCAACTAATTAAGGAAGTTAGTATAATGTATAAAAGATATTAGTATAATACTTTTCAAACAATTAAAAAAGTTAATATAAAAATAAAAAAAGAAGAGCTATCGTATGTAATTTAAAAAAAATCTCACGAGATTAGTGTAATTTACTCAATTAAATATAGTGGAGTAGTTTAGAGAATGAGATATGATACGTATATAACAATTTGTACAATATCATTATCATTTTTTGTGTCCATCTCTCTTCATCATGTTATTTATTACATTTCAAAATTTTCTTTCTTTTTTTTTTTCTTTCTCTCTTAGTTGTAAAATTTGTTGTATAATGATTGTTTCTCTTACAAAATTAGTTGAAAAGCATAAATGTCTAAATAAATGTGAAGACCAAATCAAGGTATTGCCTTTATTAAAAGTTATAAATTATAGATAATGAATAAAAAAAAAATCTAGACATTTCTTATAGCTAAAGCTAGGACGAGAATAAGAACTAAACCCACACATAAAATGCTAGTATTAATCACTCTCTCTGGTCTTATTTATAAGAACCAAATTAAAAATGTTGTTTGGTCCCTTTTTATAAGAATCAATCCATAATGTCTCCTACATTAATTTTTTTACAAAAATACCCTTAATTAAAGTCATTTATATGAGTTCAATTAGTAGTTAGTGAATACATTAAATTTTGGAGGTGTTTGGTAAAAGGGAAATTTTTAGTTTTTGAGGAATCTAAATATGGGAATGTTTGTTTCTCATGTTTGGTTAATTATTTAAAAAACAACATTCTCAAGAGACGTTGTTTCTCGAGAATCTTATTTGTTTATGTTTTTTACAAAATTGTTTCCACAAAGAGGTGAGAATCTAAGGGAGTGTTTGGTAGAAATTTTTTTTTTTTATGGCCATGAATCATAAATCCTAGGAATCATGATTCTTAAGAATGACTAAAATTAATCTATTTGGTTATTTGTTACTTGAGAATTAAAGATTTTTACATTTAGTTTTAATAAAAATTTCCTATAAACTTTAATTATTTATCACATTAAATGAGTTAATAAAGGTAACATGATATTTTTACCGCACTAAAGTTTTTCTTCCAACTTACGGAAAGTTAGATTCTTACCTTTCCAATGAGAACAATTTCGTGGAGAACATAAGTAAAAAAGATTTTCGGAAAATAATGTTCTTGGGATGTTATTTTTTAAATAATATACCAAATATGGAAACAAACCTTCCCATCTTTAGATTTATGGAAAATTAAAAACTTCTCTTGTACCAAATGCCCTCTAACTTTCCCGAGTTAGGAGTAAAGTTTTACTACAATAAAAATGTCACATTACCTTTATTAACTCCTTTAATGTGATAAATAATTAAAGTTCCTGAGAAAGTTCTATTAAAACTAAACGTAAAAATCTTTAATTTCCAAATAACAAATATAAATATTCTCAAAAATATTTATGACTAACCAAAGAGATTTTAGCCATTCCTAGAAATCATGATTTTTAGGAGTCATGATTCCCATAAATTATGATTCCTGGGTATGAAATTTTTCTTCTTCTACAAATGCACTATTAAACTCATTGGAAGATAGAAAGTCTAATGTTAGGGGTAATTTTGAAAAAAAAAATTATAAATTTAAGTCAAATTTAATGTTATTAATTAAATTAACCAAATTTCTTAATCCTAGTAATATATTAAATTGGATCTTATAAATAGGACCATATGTATTAACTAAGTTTTAGGTAATTGTATTAATTATTATTTAATATAAAATTTATTAACATGTAATAAAATTAATATTTAAGGAAATATAATAATTTATTAATACTTCATAAAATAATAGAATGATTTAATTGATTAATTTAATCAAAATATACATACTTTTTATAAGCACCTTAATTATTACAATTAAATATAATAATATATTTTTATGAATTAAAAATAAAAAATTGATAAAATTTACGTAAAAAAAATGAATATAATGATGTCATGTAACATAACCTTCTTTTGTAGTATCTAATAAATAAATAACAAATAATAAATATATGATTGATAATTGATTATTATTCAAATTAAGCAATAGTATTTAAGGTAACATAACAATTTATCATTACAAGATATGTTTGGCAAGTACTTTCAGCTAGTTTCTATTTTTTTTTACTAGCTAAAAAGCTTGTTTAGCTATATTGATAGTGTTTGGTAAACAAATTTTTTTAGTGGTTTATAAGATTTCTTGAGACGCTACATCAATTTGCATTTTTTAAAACACTAGTTGCTAGCTTCTAGCTTTTTTATATTTTATTCTCTTTTTACTCTTAAAGTATTTATTAAATTTCCTAATTACCTTTTTTTACATAAGTTAGGATTTTACCTTTTTTTCGTGTGTTTCTCTTCTTCTTACGCTATTTATTTTAACCATTACATTATTTATATTATTATATTTACAATATTTATTATATTATTTTAACATTATACTTCAAGATATTTTAACTATTACATTAATCAACATAATGAAAGTATAACATCTACTTAAGGGATGTTAATTTATTTTATTATAAACTTAGTTGGAAATATTTTTAAGATATAATATAAAATTAATCATAGAATGCATAATATGAAAAAAAAAATTTGAAACTAAATAATATAATTAAAATTGATTTACAAATAAAAAATTACAAGAACTTAAAATTAGTTAAAAAAACTAAAATTATAATTTTCCCAAAATATATTTTATCAACAAAATAAAATTAAAATTTATATAAAAATATTATATAAACATTTCCACATCTGTTATTTTACATTTATCAGCTATTTCAACAAATAATTTTACCAAACACTTATAATTCGATAAGCTAAATTAATAGCTTTCAGCTTTTAGCCACTTTTACCAAACATAGACACAATACATATTCTATTATTATTATTCAACACATTAGCATTTAAGGTAACACAATAATTTATTATTATTATAATACATATTTACGATTGTTGTCAATAATAATTCAACTGATTAGTCATGGAAAACGGCTAATTACCAACGAGTTGTTTCCTAAAGACGATGGACTTAAGGAAGGGATTCTGTTCCTCAATCGAATTTTTAGTCCACTCCAAAGAGCTTTCTAACAATGGTGGAAACTAAAGTTGCTAAATTACTCTACTCCTAATGAAATGCAATAAAGGAAGGTTGTAAAGAAAGTTGTAAATAAAGTGATAAATAAAGATAAATGAGTACTGGAAAAGATAAATTTGATTGATTTGGTCAAGACTTGCTTTACATTGCTTTTTCTGCTGTTTATAATGTTTTCTAAGTAGTACAAGAATTAACCATTTTTCTAGTATCTACCCACTATGGTATTTATGGGTGTATGCTTCTATCATGGGCAATTGACCTGAAAGTTGTTCTTGAACATATTCCCACATTTTGACCTTTTTTTGCTTTTGATTATACATCCAATGGGCAAAAAATAACCGTTATCTTCCACTTCCCACTTCTCCTAACTTTAGGAAAGTGGTTCCATGCTCACCTAGCCTTCGAAAACTACCTCCAATTGCCTCCTATGTTTGTCTTTCCTTGCCAGCCTGGTCCTCCCTGAAGTAGGCCTAATTCTGGGCTGCTTCTCAGTCCAATATGCTGGGTTTGCATTAATCGTCAGAAAATAGCTATTTTAGCCGTTAGTCGTTAGAAAATGGCTAATTTAGCCATCAGTTGTCAAAAAAAGCTAATTTAGTTGTTAACAATTTTTAGCACCAACTGTAATGCCCGACCGCTTTCAGGATGAGTGACTGTTCCCACAAACCAACACAAGACTTTTCAACGTGCTTTGTCCTCACTCACACGCTTCCCGAGAAACTTCCCAGTAGGTCACCCATTCCTAAATTGCTCCAAGTCAAGCACGCTTAACTATGGAGTTCTTAAGTGATGGGCTACTGAAAAGTAGATGCATCTTGTTAGTATAGGTAGCACTTATTAATTCCTTTAAGCTATCCTCAACTATACAGTCCCATACCTGTACAGCCTCTGGATCCCTCTCGTTCGGGTGTGTATTCAATTCATTCATGTACCCCTCCCGCTGGAAGCCTGCCAAGAGCCGCTCATTGTCCGTGCCTCATCTCTTTTGTACTGGCGATCACTCCCCGCCCGGGATGTTACACCAACAACAGTAAATTATTATAAAATTGTGCTAATAAACAATAAGTTACCATAATTATAAAAAACATTTCATAAAATTCAATAAAATAATTACCATATTATATAAAATCAAAATCTATTTAGATTTAATTGTTTAATTGATTAATTTAATCAAGATGTATACTTGTTATAATCACCTTAATTACTATAATTAAATCAAATGTATTTTTATGAATGAAAAAAATAAAATCAATGAAATTTAGACAAAAAAGGAATGAACATGATGATATCACGTGTCGTCTACCTACATGACAAAACCTTCTTTTATAGATTGCAGCTATGGTGGACTAGCTCTTCAAATGGTTTATGGTGGTCCAGTTAATAATTGCCGTTGGATTTATTCTTTTAATATTGAGGGATGCAGATTTATATGTGGATAATGTGGAAGGATATATTTAGATTTCATAATTTTTTTTAGAAGCATAAGTGTGTTTACACATTTGTCTCTTATGTGTTTACATGTTTATCCGTTATGGCCAACGACATCAAATTCACAAGAATATCTGCCTTCTCATTGTACTAGCCGTAGTGGAGCAGCATTTGGATGAAGTTCTTCACCTGCCTCTTGCCGTTGAAGTGGTGGCCTCCCAGCTCTGATGCCGGCACCGAAGCGAGAAAGGGCCCCAAAGTCGTCATGTCATATATCAAAAGCACTAGCAAGAATCATGCTTTGTTGGAGGAGTATTTTGTTTAAGACAGTGTGTCCTCGGGTTAACCTTCGGAGCACCTTTTGACTTGACAACAATGATGGAGCGAAGGCTCCAAAGGCGACTGAAGTTGTCCTCGATGGAGCAAGGGAAAAAGAGGTGTCGATGCCATGGATGATGCCATTTCCACTCTCCAATAAGTCGTGACTTGTAATAGATCTCACACCACCAACAAAACAAAAAGGTTGTGACTTGTAATAGGTCTAAGCATCTAATAATGTGGGTGATTGCATGTCACATGGATTTGCATAAACGGACTCAAATCCACCACAATCATCACCACCTTTTTTTCTTCTTACTTTCCATGTTCCATAACAACACAAAAAGGATCTCGTTCCTCGATGATTGCATGTTCCTCTTCAAATGGCAAAGACCCAGATTTAGTTGATGATGAAGATGTTCGATTCTATGATGGCCGATGCATTGTGGCAAGACATTGGGTGGTGGACAAAACGTAATGCACTGTCAACTTAGGTTTTCATTTTCGTTTCAAGCGGACACTGAAGACTCCATATCTGCTCTTCGTAACCATTACAATAAAAAGCTTGATGTTTCCTTGTACAAACTATTTGATTATAATTGCCTCTGTTGAGAAATACGAGGGGGTTAGACACCGGGGAGATTTTTGTCAATGCACCATGAACACAACCACATAAGTGAACTTGACACCACATCCAACCCAAAACCTTAAGGCATCATTGTTGTTAATTTGCTCCATCGCCTTTATGACTAGAGCTTAGCCATTGTCGCTAATCTGCTCTATCAACGTTATTGCTAGAGCTTAGTCATTGCCGCTAATACGCTCTATCGAATACTTAAACACGCCACCTGACCTCCATATCGCCAGGAAGACTTTCGATACAGGGGATTCTCATGCATAGATCCATACATGAATCCACCTCCAATTCCATCCACTCACCCGAGCCGATCACCTGGTCGAACCATCGGCTTTGATACCAATTACTGAGAAATACGAGGGGTGTTGACATTGGGGAGATCTTTGTCAATAGGCCATGAGCACAATCACATAAGTGAACTTAACATTACATCCAACCCAAAACCTTAAGGCGACAAGTTTATGGGTCTTTTTCACTTATATGTTACTCATCATATTCATCTCTATCTGATATAGGACTTCTTAGTTACATTACTCACATTCGTACACTAATAGTCTCTTTTGTTAATATCTTGTTATGTTATTAATTAAGATTACATGTATGTTGGTGAATGGCCTTCATTAGCCTATGTAACAGTTATGTATTTTTTGAAGTTAAGATTATGAAATTAGTTAATAAACAAATGAAATAGCAAATAACGAGAGGTTCTCACTAGAATCGTCGCTTCCTTTTAGTTTGTTCACCGACAACAGCGGCATCTCCAAATCACAGGTCTTGTTTTGTCGTTGTTGCGGAAGTCGGAGCTCTTTGGTTGGCCTCAGCAGTGCCAAAAACCAAGCAAGTTTTGCTCTTTCCTATTATTTCCTTTATTTTATAAAGGGCACACAAATCATTTAACTATTATTTTATTAAGGACAGAAAAGCCATGTCATATTTCAAAAAACAAAAAATTATTCTAAAAATAATAATAAAATAAAATACCTACTATACCAAGTAACTATCAGTAGTCCATCGTGAATTATATGACCAAATGCCTCACCATAGAATGTGTATCTTTTATAATATATAATATAATATAATAATATAATATATAATGATAATGATAATTGATATAATTGGTAATTGATTGATTTGTTAATTCAATCATAGTCTAATGTCAGTGATATTTGAATATATTTTTAATTTATATAACATACTAAATCATAAATTAATAGCTAATTTTATATATAATGTCTGCGTGAAATACTATTACCTAGACATTTAATAAGATATTATTACTTTATTACGGCATCCTATTTATTAATATGATGTAACAATAAAATCAATTCTTATTATATATTTGTATAAAAATATTTTATTTTAATAATATATATAAATTAGACACATAAACAATATAGTAAAAAGAAAAGAGTTTAATGTCATGTACTGTTAGTATAAAAAGTTTTATAATGTCAATCAATCAGAAATTACTATTGATATAACTTTTAAAGTATTTATTATAAAAGTCAACAAACTTACAATAAATGATGTTTTGTGATTGGATGATAATGTAAAACTATTTTACACTGTAAGTGCATTGCCTATTTTCTCAAAAAGAATATAATAATTTATAATGAAGTAATACGACAACATACTTAAGTTTAACTATAAAAATAATATGTATAAGTTTACACTATAATAATTATATATAGAGAGAGAGAGGAGGAATCAAATTACTTCAAGAGTAACTTTAAATTTTCTTTTAATCTAATGGTTGTAATGAGTAATTTATCTTTGACCATTAGATTTAAAAAAAAAATAAAAGATGAGAATGGAGAGTAACTTTTTAAAACTTACTCTTGAAGTAAGTGGATCCCTCCTTGTGTGTGTGTGTGTGTGATTATTATAAAGATTTTTACATTATCAATTAATCAAAAATCATGATAGATATAACTTTTAAAGTAAGAGTTTAATGACTATACACGATCAGTGCAAAAAATTTTATACTATCAACCAATCAAAAATCACATTACCATTAGTATAACTTTTAGAATAATTATTATAAAAGTCAACAAACTTATTATACATGGTAATTTGTGAATGGATGATAATGTAAAACTGCTTTACATAGTACATAGCCTATTTTCTCTCAGTGTGATTATTATAAGAATCAACAAATTTATCATACATCAATTTGTGATTGGATTATTAGTACATTTAAATTAAATTCTTAAGTAAATATTTAAAAGTTTTAGTTTTTGGTGGAATAATGGTAACGTTGTTACTTTCTTGTGGGCATATCTTGCGTTCGAATTTGAGGTTTACTACTTTAAACATTTGTAACCTTAATTTGAACTAGATCAAACAGGGACACATGAAGAGGAAGCCAATTGATAGAAAGAGAAATTAGAGAAAGATAGAAAAGCTAGAGAGAAGAGTGCTGCAAAGAATCCATGTTCGTAATAACTACGGCTTGGCCTACTTTCATCAGATATGGAACTCGAGTAAGGCCTTTGTACACGAAGCGCGATGCTGAAGCCATCTAAAACTCGAAAGTAAACATACGATAGAATTTAGGTAGCATCATGGTACACATTATTACAATTTTTATGAGAAGTATTTGATATTAAATAGCATATACAATGCTTGATTCAATAATTGTGGAAGCTCTAATTTAATCAAGGCCTAATAGGGATATGTCATACATCGGTTGTTTATTGGAAACCGTCATGGACATTGAATTGAATGAGCAACTAACTTCTACTTCTCGATTAGAAGACAAATTGGTGTTTACTACGTGGTTTTTCAATCACGCCTTTGGAATGACATTTGTAAAACCAACTAATAAAGGCATCTTAATTAGTGCTTCCTATCATTTGGCACATATACTAGTTAATTGCCTGTATTATTACGGTTCACTTTTGTAGTAAGTCATGAAGTTTGCATGCAATGCAAGTAGACAGAACCAACCAAACAATTGCACAAATGTCTCTCTATACATATTATATTCGGTCCTTAATTGAAACAGTCTAGTTCGAGCTATCCTTAACCGTGTTGCTTCATTGACAATGAAAATGTCAAGAGCAGCAACCATTCATCGTCTAGCTGGGCTTCTATCCATTGTCATTCTCCTAATTACAAGATGTGAAGCTATGGCTTCAATATCATGCTCCACAGTTATTGAGGAGGTTGCACCTTGCATTAGCTTCCTGCCAGAAAGCTCAAAGCAGCCCTCTGAGTCCTGTTGCAATGGCATCAAGAAACTAAGTAGTGAGGCTGGGACCCAAAAAGAACGATGAGCTATATGCCAGTGCCTCAAGCAAGGACTGGCCATGGTTGGAAATTATGATCCTAAACGTATACCTAAACTTCCCAAAGCTTGTGGACTGTCTGTTACGCTTCCTCCCATTGATAAGAAAACTGATTGCAACAAGTAAGCTTGTTCTTTGCTCTCTTAATTTCAAATTCAATTTTTATTATGCTTCTAACTGCAACTTTGGATAAAAGTTGGAAGATGATGATAACTACTTTTCATTTTTGGTCATGCTGTATAAGCGTTATGATGTGAATTTTCATTTGTGGGGCGCTGCAACTGGAAACGTTGCCAGGAAATGTTACAAAGGAGGTAGAAAAATAAATTGCCAACCAGGGTTGTACTGTCGGCCATGAATAAATAAAATATCTTTAATATGTATGTGAAACCTCCCTTGCCAACTGAACCAAAATATATTTCTATTCATTTTTTTCTGCAAATTTCTATTGCTTCATTTTTTAGGTTTATTTATTTATTTGTTTGGTAATGTGCCATAAAGTATTTCTGAAAAAATATAAAATATATATATATATATATATATATAGATATATTGACGCTGTAAGCTTTATCATCTAAACAAAAGCAACAGGAAGCTGTTAATTAAAGTAGATATAGTTAAACTCAATGCGGCCATTAGTTTAAGGACAAGTAAGGCTACTCTACAGGAAATGCACCTGGGCGTTTTGTTCTTTATCTACTCTTCCTTCAGCATGAATACAAAATGGCTATGCTTGTCGTAAAGAACCAGCATAATTTACAAGTTCGAGATTAGTACATGTTCAAGGAAACTATTGTCAGTATTGGAGTATTGCATATAAGGTTTGTTTTCAATTTATAAATTATAATTTAAAAATTTGTAATCTACATTATTTGCTTTAATCATCTTGTATATATATTCCTTATAAATATTCATTAAATTTTAATGCAATATTACACCTCCATGTAAGCCTTTTGCCACTACATATCCACGTATAGTTGATGAAGCAATTCTTAAGCAACCCTCCCAAAATATGCACACACAATAGCTATGGTGTATGGATAACATGTCCTTACTCCTATTTACAAGTTAGTGTTTCTGAGAAGTGAAATCTGGCTCAGCTGGCTTTCGAGGAAACAGAGGTAGTAGTCTCTGTTGCATTCTATTGTGTCTGCTATTTTCTCTCAAGGTTCGCAGTGCACTGGCAGCAAACCTTGATGCATATATGGTTGCACCAAGGCTTAGAGTAGACCCATCCTCATTTGCCAAAGCATCTTGTAGCTTGTCTTCTGCTGACCTCTTAATCTTCTTTTTCCAGTATCTACGCCAAGCTGCTTGTATGAAAGTGGCAGCCCATGCCCTCCACTGTGAGGAATAGAACCTGCATGTTTGTAAAAAGATAACATAAAAATAAAAGATAATTGTACTCTAAGATCTTTTCCATAATCCAACATGTGCTCATATAAAAAATGAGTACTACTTTAAGGTTGGCCATCACATGGTTGCTAAAATTTTTATAATCTAAAGGTTAAAATGAGTTTGATGGGATTATAAAAATTATGGTTTTGTTTAGGTTCTTATATAAAATTCAAAATATAAGCAAACTACTCACATAGTCAGAACCTAAACAAAATTTATGGATTTGAATTATACCTGCACCTTGCTTCCTATTGTCAAGCATAGTTCCACAAAATGTAATGATGCATCATCAAAGAGGAAAAAGGTGAAATTAACATGATATCAATTTATCAAGCCTTGCCTGAAAGTATGTTGGAGTTGTTTGCTGTGAAGAAGTCGAAATTGGGCAGCAACAAACTTCAAGTCATCAGACATGACAGCAAAGGCCTCAACTTCTGTTATAGTTTCTAATGTTCTAGTTGAAATGGGTAGATTTGAGGAGTTGGGATCCAAGGCCCATGTCAGAAGCTCCTCTCCACAGAAGTCACCAGCCTTGAGAAACAAGGATTTGAAGAAACCAGTTCTTCCTCCATTTGTTGTCATAGTAGAAACTTTTCCACGCATAATGAAAAGCATCTCATCAACTGGATCTCCTTCACGAACAATGTAGCTCTTCTCAGTATAAAGGACTGGCTTCAGTCTATTGCACATTGCATCCAACAACTGCTCATCCATTTTCTCAAACATTGGCACCTAAAGCAATAAAATAAGAACATAAAATGTTCAGTACACAATTACACTACATACAGTTAGATGAAAAAAAATAATTAGATGGGGAGGAATCATGATTATGGATGATACCTACCTTTCTAAGTAAACCTAAGTAAAGGTGACGCCTTACGTCCACTCTGAGATCTTTAGGAAGATTACGAATTAATGCCTCCTCATCAACACCCCTATTTTCTTGCCATTTGTATTGTTCATACCGTCTAATTCTTTCCTTCAAGAACTCAGGTAGCATTCGGTTGGACATCCAATGTTCTGTGGTCTGTCTCACTCTCATTTTTTCCTCTATAAAGCCTGTAGATTGCATATATTGCAGATATTTCTGTAACAATATTCAACACAATAGTTAGCTAACTAAGCAAAAATTTATCTTTTCAAAAGCTAGGTGGGCATGTCCTAAATCACGAGGGAGTCAACTTTAATTGAGCAATCTATAAATGGAAGAATTTTTGGATGAGAACTTCTGAACCTAAGTATTTAAATCAAATCAAATCAACATTAGAGATAGGTAGTTCTATATATGTTGCTTCATCGGGCCATGCCCCAACTTTTAAAAAACTACTATTTTTGAAATAAAAAACATTCTTGAACTTGGTCCCTCAACAACTACATTATTTCTTTTTGGCAGACCATGAATTACCTGCATGTTTCCAATAAATAATGAGAATAAAACCAATCCAAAAATGGCAACGAAGATTGCAAAGGCCATCTCCATGACATAAGTACTTGTCTTGAGGTTTTGTCCAAGAGAACTGCAAAAGATGACAATTTTTAATTTTGGTTGCACTAACTTTTCCTTGATAAGATGTTGCAAAGACTAATAAATCCATAGAAGTATAGGAAACGAAATTAGATAAAGATTGTCGGTGTGCAAGTGTGAGTAGAAAGTCCCACATTAGACAGAAATGGATATGTTGAACAATATATAAGTGCGAAAGACCCACAAACCTAATGCCTAAGGTTTTGGGTTGGATGTGGTGTAAGTTTATTTGTGTAGTTGGCTTGTGGTCCATTCATGGAATTCTCCATGGTGTTTATCCCCCTCTATATTCCCAACAAAGATATAGAAGTTCTATAGTTCATAAAATAAGCATGTTGCATTTATAAGTTAAATATATAAAAACATAGGGTTATTGGCCAACCTTAAATTGCGCAAACCCCACCAAAAGCAGTAGAAGAACTTCTGAGGAAAATCTGTTGTTGATTCTACCACACCTGAATCTAGAGCATCAAAAAATATTCCAAAATTGAAGGTGTTTTGTCTGTGATTTTATCTGGGTCAAAGAAAGAACAAGTTTTATTGAGAAGTGGAAAGACATTTTGATCGCGGTCTCCACAACTCAAGTATTCTTCATGAAAGAGTGAAGCATTCTTCAACTCTCTGCGCCAGCACCGCACCTCTGACTCTATCGAAAGCATGTACCAGATAGCTCCAACCACCTGATAAGCCACATGTATTTGGTGATCATAAAACTCAGCATGACAACTACCTAGGAACATGCATAAGTTGGATTTGAATGAGGAATAAAAATCAGCTTACATTACTTGCTAGCATAAAGAGAAAAAGATTAACGGTAGCTCCAGCCCATGCTTTCTCGGTCAATATGCCAGAAGATCTAGTTACTTCTTTGAAAAGTGGATACAATCGCCAAACCCTTGGTACATACTGGATTGATGCTGTATAGATCAACAAATCCTTTGCTACAAATGGATCTGATGTTTTCAGGTATGGATTTGTGGCTAAAACAATCACCTAAAGTGTCAAACACAACATCAAATTATTATGCCTTTCACATCAAATCAAACCGAACAGAAAAATACATTTTGGCTTTTTATCATCAGAAAATAAATAAATATATAAGAATGAGTTTAAGAGGGAGATACCTGTGGAAGTGGAATAACTGATAGAATATCAATGATGAAGTGCGAAGTTAAGTATCTTTTCTTAATAGCCACAGGATCATCAATGAGCTCACCCCTTCCAAAAACACGAGAAGAAGGGGCCATGAAACCTGTCTTAAACTGAAACATTATGCGAAGAATGTATAATAGATCAAAGAAAGTGCGAAGAACACAGGCAGTGATCAACAATTCTTCATCCAAATCAAGACATTTTTTATCTACATTAATCACTGGAATGTAAAAGAAGAGCGGGTCCACAGAGATTGCCATCACACACGTCATTACAAAGATTTTGTTCCATTTCTGAAGGAATGGACCCTGTGGATCAAGAATTTTCTTCCTAGGTGGAACCCGTTTCTGTCCATCACTTACAGGAAGGACAGCTGAAGCTCTCCTCAAGTTCTTCATCTTCTCTGACCCACTCTCCAGCCTTCTTCCTATACTCTTCAAAACAGCACTCACACTTGGTCTAGCTTTTCTTTTGTGATGTCCATCGTTAGTAGAATCTTCTTGCTCTATAGTTATACTAAAAGATGACTCTGATTTCCGGTCCTCAAACCTGGATTGAGAGAAATTTAAACTTAGCAATTATGAATGATGTATCATATATACATATATATATATTACTTTCTAATAATTACAAAAATCATATGAATTATGATCAAGTCTCCAGAGGGACACCTCAATTGTTGACTTTGACTACTACATACTCCAAAATCAAAATGATAGCATGATCAAAAATCTCATTACAAGCGGCTAGAGGTAGAATGGTGTTTTAACTTGAACAATATAGAGAACACACACCACATAGAGCAGTCACTGATCTTATTATTGATTAAAAATTGGTAATTACCCAACTTGGAAGACTAAGCAACATAGTATATAGTTGCAATATGTCAATGTGTCATACTTTATAAACATGCAGCTGTTAAAATAGTTAAATTTCATTATTTTTTGAGGCAGATGAGCCTATTTTGAAAGAAAATAAATAACTGAGGCAGCATGAACGAATGAAATTACAAATAGATGGAGCAGAAGTGGTTTGCAATGTGTGTACCAAGAGTACTAAAATTAAAACAAAAGAAATATGCAGCAACACCAGGATAGAGCAACCGAACCTCACAAATTTATGTCCCTCTGCATTCATGATTAAGCTACTTCAGCATCCAGTGAGAACAGGTAAGCTTTGCAGAAACAGAAGATTCAGGCCTGCAAAATCCAACATCAAATTAGAAACTTATTTTCGTCCTCCAGAAGTTAAAATAGTGCGAGTGTAACTAGAAAGGGCAAGGATGAATGATTTGTTTAACAATATTATAAATTAATTTAAGTTACAAAAATATAGTCACCGATGTATTGGATATTTAAATGCAAGTCAAGTCAATCCCCAAAGTGAAGTAAACATCAACATGACTCCGTGTTTGGTTTCTGAAAAACCAATGAAAAGAACAAGTTGCGAGAAGTAGAAAGGTAGTTAAATAAAAGTTTGGTCTGTTTTTCACAGGAAAAGGAAACAACAATCTTAAATAAGCAAAGTTACATTACATGCAGTAATAACTTGTAGCCTTGGAGGGAGCGTTTGCCGGCTTCAGAGTTCAGAGAGATATTAATGGAATGATGGGCGTTTTGTTGTTATAGCAATGAGAAAGAACAAAGAAAGAGAGGGAGCGTTTGCACTTTGCAGGCTTCAGAGCTCATTATATAGAGTAAATTACACTAACACTTTCTGAATTATTTTAGAATTATACAAAATTTCATATTTTTTTAACTATTACAACAATTTTTTTTATAAAAATACAAAAAGTAATGTTTTTTAAACAATTAAAAAGTATTAGTATAATATATAACAGGTGTTAATGTAATGTCTTTTAAACAATTAAAAAAATTAATGTAAAAATAAATAAAAAATGTATCAGAAGTAATTTGGCAAAAATTGAAGTATTAGTGTGATTTACTCTTATATATTTGATGAAATGATGGACATTTTATTGTTGTAGTACGCGTCGAGCACTCGGACACGCCCCGGACACGCCTTCAAAAAGCAGTGCGGTGCGGCATTATTATGATGACTTCATGAGAAAGAACAAAGGAACAGAGAGAGGAAATGACTAAGACCGAGTCAAGTCAACTCATCATCAGCACGCAAACTCATGGAAAAATCCAATGTCATACAAAAACTTAGGAATTTGTGTGTGCGTAAAAATATATAGTTGAGAACTTAACTAAATAATTAGATGAAGCTTAGATAAGATTGAGTTATTATTAGATTAGTTGGATAAGTTGATGCCTTTAATGGGAATGCTATGGGATGTGGAATTTTCTACTGTGTGAGCATGAAATGAATGTGAAATTTTATTTTAGTTTTATTGATATTGCTTGTGGTATTGTTGATGCCATTCTCTGGGAACCATGGCTTATATGTTGGGCTCTGTAGGCGTAAGTGTAAATTAAATGAACCAAAATTTAAAACGGATTGGATCTTGCAGCACAATGGTAGCAATAAAATGAATATCGATAATAATAAAATGAACATCAATATTTAATGTAGAAAACTCTCGAATGTTAAGGGAAAAACCACATGACAAACTCCAAAAAATATTTCACTATATCAAAGAATAACTACGTATTCCCTCATCTCTTTCACACACAAGAGATACAATATAGTGTTTCTCATGAGACTGACTATAACATCCATACTTTTACCTATTAAACTATTTTCTTAATTATTTTGTATTTATTTTTGAAGAACTGGATAAAAATCTCAAAAATTTGATTCCTACGATTACATTCGTATTAGTAAGTAAATCTTAGTTTAGATTTTTTTTCGGAACAAAGCTCAAAAATTTGTAAAATGACCAATTCGTCAAATAACAAAATTAATGGACAAAAATAGTTAGAAATGTTTAAAAATTATTTTTAAATCATCAATATACTTAGAATAATTAATAATAATTTTAGAATTTTTTTTGGAATTTATTGAGATAATTTTTGTAAAATGACAAAAGTACTCCTAGTTGACTGTGAGAACTAACCAAAGACTTTTTGACCTCAAAAATTTTATTTTGAAAGAAAAATAGTGAAAAATATAACAACCCTATTTCAAATTTTTAACTGTTTTTTCTAATATTTGATGATTTAATTCTGAAAAATCAAGAAGAAATCTCAAAATTCTGATTTCACCATTAGGCAAGAATTTCAAGAGGTATTTAATCATGACTTTTAATAATTTTTCCGAGCCGGAGCCTAGAAAAATTAGAAAATGATGATTTTTCTCTTATTTCTCAACATTAAAGGCTAACATAAGAAAAAGATTCAATTGACATTTTAATGTCAATTTGATCTTGGAATCATGTCATATATATATTAAAATATAATTTTAGAAAATTTCTAGAATTCCTGTGTAAAATGACCAAAATGCCCCTAGGTGTTCGAGAAGCCAACCAATATTGGTTTGATATCCAGAAATGGTGAAAATGATAGTCCCAGTTCATTTATTGGTGAAATATTTAATTTTAAAATTTTCATAAAAATTTTGATATTTATGGAATTAAAATGGAATTAATATGAATTTTCTAGCCCAAAAATACAATATACAATATATATATAGTTTTTGAAATAAATTAATAAAAATTAAAATTAATTATTAGAAACTTATTTTTGATAAAAAAAATGTATTTGTATAGTTTTGCATTTAATTTCATTTTTTTGATATTAAAATTAATTTTTTTAAGTTTAAGCGATTTTATCAGTACCGACTAATTTAATTGCAAATAAAATTGACATTAATAAAGTTAGTACAGCTCATGGGACACATGTCCAGCCTAGTCCTAGGTGACTCACCACTCTAACTTGGTGTATATGTCCCTAAAATCAAATTAAAATTAAATAAAAATAAGAATTATGACATAATGGCTTATGTAAGCAAGTGGAAACCTAAGCTCCTTCCTTCCTCTATAAATATCCATAGTTTTGGATCATTTTTCAGCACTTCTTCCTCTCCCAAGCTAGCCAAAATATTAGAAAGATTTTCTCTCTAGAAAAAAAATTTCTTTTACTTTGTTTTTATGCTAAAATTTTACTAATTTTTCATCAACTAGTAAAGTTCTCTTCTTAAGAGTTTTGCACCAACAATTCCATCCTCTTCATCAATCACCTTAGAGGCAATGAGGAGAGTGAGGTTAGTTCTAAATTATTGTCATTTTGCATATTAGTAAGAAAGGTTTTCCCCTAAACATTTCAAATTACTATATTTTCCTATAATGTTTACTGTTAGAATTTAAATTTTTATTATATTGTTACTCTGCTCAAATTTAGATTACTAAATTATAATTATTAAGTTGTTACTCTAATCAAATTTAGATAACTAAATTATAATTGTTAAGTTATTATTTTGCTAAAACTTTAGTAATAATATTTTAATTATTAATTCATTATTATGCTAAAATTTTGGTAATTAAATTGTGATTACCAAATTGATATTATGCTAAAATTTTGGTAAGTAGTTATACTGTCAAAATTTTGATGATATTATCATGTAATTTTTACAATGTAAGACAGAAATGTTAATTGTACTGGTGCTCAAATTAAATAAGACCAAGAAAATCTCTGTTTGAGAAGTAGGAATTTGATAGATTAGTGAGTAATATAAAGCAAGTGACATATAGTGGCATGACACCTTGCTAGGAAAGTTACAGTTTGGTACGCTGAAAAATAAAAGGCAAAGACTCACTTGCGGAGGTCTTGGGGGTAGGCATCGAGTGGTAAAGGTTCCAATGACCAGGTTAGTGCTCTCGAGTCGGGATATTCGCCTAACTAAGCTCGATAACCTCAACAACTGCTCAGTATTCCAAGATTGGTTTGAGAGTATATCTCTATAAATGGATATCCTAATTGTTATTTTCATCAATGATGATGAGGATTATACCATGTGATGATATTGATGATGTATATGTACTCCCAATGACTTTCCAGTTTTGTTGAGAACTATTACCCACTAATGGAAAATACGGATCTATACCTAATCAGCAGTAGTCTGATACAACTTAAAATGAAGTCTAGGTTCCCTTCTATTAGCAGTTGTGTTTTATCTTTGCTTTATGGTAGACTTCCTATCATACATGTAAAAGTGATTTTATAACAAAACACCTTACTCCATTATTTTTTCTTCTATGTATGATTGATCATGATTATTAAAGACGACGTTAACGCCCCATGATGCTAAGTACGAGTTAGAAGATACTTCAACGGACGAGGATCTAAAAACCTATATTATAATATTTTTCTTTTTGTATGAGGTATAGGGTAGATTGGTACTGCTCTATATAGGATCTTTTTTATGTACTTTTAGTCTTTTTGTATTTTATGACTGTTATACCAAATCACGATGTATAGTTTTACAACATATATATATACAATCTTATCTTTCATCTTTTACTACCATTTTCAAATTCTGTTAAGTTCGAAAATTTTCTATTATAAAAGCCAAAAAAAAAAATTACGCGCATTTTCATCTACTTAAGCTTAATAACTAAATTAATATGAATTATATTTAATATGAATGGGTGTTACACCCATTCTTATTCAAATACTGCAATTTTACAGTACCAAAGAGCTATAGAGCTGATACCCACCCTAGCGTATTTTTTCCCACACTCTCAAGATTTACTCAATACTCTATTTTTCTTCTCACTATTTTCTCACATCTATCCAGAAGCTATGTTATTGCTTCTGCTCACGATGTCTCTTTCAATTGCCAAGCCTTCTATTTATAGAAGAAAAAAGTAACAGTGTAGCAATTGTTTTCAAAGAATTTGGCACCACATTGCATCGCAAATCTATACCTTTAGTTTATAGGTTAAAAAACTTTCAACCAATGCATTAAATTTGCCTGGGCTTCCAACCAATGCAATAAATTACCTATTGGTAATTTTGACTAGAATCCAACAATGCTCCTTCTCCAATCAAAGGGAAATATCCTTCAATCATTCATATGCAATCTATGCCGATTAGCTTGGCACAAAGTTGAAGCTTTTCACGTGCTACAATTTTGTCATCATATTAGCAGGGTTTTTATTAGTGTGGATCTTTTCCAACTTAAAATATTGTTCTTCCACTTCTTGTCGCAACCAATGGCATCTTACATTAATGTGCTTTGTGCGAGAGTGGTATATTGCATTCTTGCTTAAATACTAAGCACTTTAACTATCACAATAGGTGACATACCTTTTTTGCTTCATTCCTAACTATTGAAGAAATCTCTTCAACCATAGCGTTTCATTTCCTGCTTAAGTCATGGCAACATATTCTGCTTCGGTAATTGATAAGGCAACACATCTTTGCAATTTAGATTGCCAAGATACAACTCCCTCTACAAAAGTAAACAAAATTCCTAAAGTAGACTTTCTGCTATCCAGTTCACCTGCCATATCCACATCTCTATAACCTTCCAAAATTGGTTTCGTTCCTCTAAAGCATAAGCACTTATTAGAGCTACCTTTTAGATACCTTAAGATCCATTTTACAGCTTCCCAATGGTCTTTACCTGGAAAGAAACTTGCTAACCACTCCGATCGCATGAGCAACATCTGGCTTAATGTAAACCATTGCATACATCAAAGTCTCAACTACTAAGGAGTATGGTATATCAACCATAGCTTCTTTTTTGTCTGGACTAGTATGACAACTTATTTTGTTGAGCTTGAAGTGATTGGCCAATGGTGTAGTAACTAGCTTAGCATCCTTCATATTGAACCTTTCCAGAACCCGATCCACATACTGTTGTTATGACAACCATGGTTTTCTAGCTTTTCGGTCTCACAAAATTTGCATACCCGAAATTTGCTTTGCAGGGCCTAGATTTTTCATATCAAAGGATTTTGATAACTCCTTCTTCAAATCACCAATCATCTTCTTGTCTTGTCCCACTATCAGCATATCATCTACATATAAGAAAAGGATGATAAATTTGTTACCTAAAAATATTTTGACACATGCACAATGATCTGCATTAGTCTTGGTATATCCATGACTCATTATGAATGTCCAATTTCTCATACCATTGTCTTGGAGCCTGCTTCAATCCATATAGACTCTTCTTTAATTTGCAAACCATGTTCTCCTTCCTAGTTTTCTCAAATCCTTCTGGTTGACCCATGTAGATCTCTTCATCTAAATCTCCATGAAGAAATGAAGTTTTTACATCCATTTGTTCAAGCTCTAAATCTAAGCTAGCAACCAATTCTAGTATAACTCGAATATAACTTATTTTCATTACTAGAGAAAAAATTTCATCAAAATTTATTCTTCACTTTTGTCCAAAACCTTTTACGACTATGTGAGCTTTATACTTTACTAGCTTGTCATCATCTTTCTTAAACTTGAACACTCGTTTATTCTTCAAGGCTTTTCTGCCTTCAGGAAGTTTCACAAGCTCATAAGTATCATTTTTCTACAAGGAATCCATCTCTTCTTACATTACTTTCCTCCACTGATCTTTATCCTTATAAGTTTGAACTTCTTCAAAACTTTCTAGCTCCCCCTCATCAATAATGAGGACATACTCTGAACTAGGGTACTTACTAGGTCAATGCTTTCTATTTGATTTCCTGAGTTAAGATGTAGAGAATTGCTCTTCTTGCTTAACACCTTCATCATCATCATCTTCTATTGTTGGCTCATCATCACCCCAAGTCCTATGACAATTCTTCTAGGAGGAGTAATAAGTGTAAGATCAACCTAACCACCTAGTTTAGTTGTTTCTTGTACACCATAATCTAACATAGTTTCTTGCTTATGAAACACTACGTCTTTGCTTCTGACAGCTCTTCTCTTTTCTGTATCCCATAACCTGCAACCAAATTCCTCATCCCTGTAGCCAAAAATATCCAAGGAATGACTTTATCATCAAGTTTTTGTCTCTGCTCCTTACTTACATAAGCAAAAGCTTTGCATCCAAATACCTTCAAATAAGAGTAATTGATATCACGATCAGACCATACTCTTTCAGGGATGTTAAAGCACAAAGGAACAGATGGAGATCTGCTAATTAGGTAGCATGTGGTTTGAACAGCTTCACCCTAAAATGGCTTAGGCAATTTAGCCATTTTGAGCATACATCTAACTTTCTCTATAATGGTTTTATTGATTCTTTCAGCTACACCATTATGTTGTGGGGTGCTAGGTATTGTCTTCTCATGTCTAATGCCATGCTTAGAACAATAATTCTTAAATTCATGGGAAGTATATTCATCTCTATTATCCGTACAAAGACAGTTCAAAGGTTTACCAGCTGCTCTCTCCACAATTGCATGAAACTTTTTGAAGTATTCAAAAACTTGGTCCTTTGTTCTTAAGAAGCACACCCACACTTTCTATGAAACATCATCAATAAACGTCATAAAATATCTATTACCACTAAAAGTCTCCACTTCTATAGGTCCACATACATCAAAATAAACCATATCCAAAATATTATCTTTCAACTTTGAAGTTCTATTGAAAGATACTCTATGGTGCTTGCCAAATAAACAATAATCACAAAGATTCAATTTTGTACCTTTGTTAGATAGGATGAGGGATTTCCTTGTCAAAATTTGCAATCCTTTTTCACTTAAGTAAGTTAGTCTTTATGCCAAAGATCTGGCGAAGCATCATCCTTAAGTTCATTTAATCCATCTCTGATCAACTTGACCTGAGATTTGTATAGCGTTGAATACACTATGCCTTTGGCAACCATCAATGAACCTTTGGTAAGCTTCCATTTTCCATTACCAAAGTTGTTGTGATATCCAGCTATCTAGAGCATGCATAGAAATCAGATTCAGATGCAGATTCGACACATGTTGCACGTCCTTCAGTGTTAGTGTGCAACCAATATTGGTTTGAATGCGCACATCACCAATTCCAACAATGTCGACATTGCTACTATTGCCCATCTTTTCTTTACCAAAGCCTTCTACTTTGTACGTAGTAAAGAATTCCTTGTTGGTAGTGGCGTGGTAATATGCTCCTAAGTCAACAACCCATTCAACATATGAATCTACAACATAACACTCTTCTTCTTCAACAGAGAGTAACACCACTTCCCATCAATTACAGGGGTTGTGGTATTTTTATCTTCGTCTAATCTTTGGTTCCTTCAGTCTTTCTTCTCTTTGTTCTTCCAACCTTGACAATTTCTTTTGATGTGTCCTTCTTTACTGCAATGGTAGCACTTAAACTTTCTTCAAGGCTGAGATTGTGATCTATCTTTAGGTTTATCTAATCGTCCTCTACTCTTACATCTCCCCCTATTTTCTATGATAAGGGCTTGGGAACTACTTGATCCCAGGTCTTTTCTTCTTATCTCTTCATTAAACATACTATCTATCACCTGAGACAAAGTTAATTGTCCATCTGGAGCAGAGTTGCTTAATGACAGCACCAAAGTTTTCCAACTTTTTGGCAAAGAACTCAAAAGTACCAATACTTATAATTCATCTTCTAGTACTAGCTTCATCGAAATCAATTGGTTTACCAAGTCTTGGAAGTCACTCAAGTGTTCTACAACTGGCCTGCCCTCCTTGAACTTTAGATTTACGAACTTTCTAATAACGAAAGTTTTGCTCGGTGTAGTCTTTCTTTGATACATTTTTTCAATATTCTTCCATAGAGTGTGGGCATTCGTCTTTGTGGCTACATGGTGGAATACACTAAGATCCACCCATTGCCTGATTAAATTGACAACCTTTCGATGAGACTTTTTCCAATCTTCACCTGTCACGTTGTCTAGCTTTTTATCTCCCTTTTCCACAAGATCATATATGTCCTTGTAGAAAAGTATATCCTCCATTGTAGTTTGTAGAAGTGAGCTTGATCATGGTACCGATGTTCTCCTTCATTCAATTTACACTACAATCCAGAGCCCCAACTAAAGCTCTGATACCACTTGTTGGGCTTTGTAGGCGTAAATGAAAATTAAATGAACCAAAATCCAAAATAGATTGCAATGCAACGGTAGAAATAAAATGAACACCAACATTTAACGTGGAAAACCCTTTAATGTTGAGGGAAAACCACAGGACAAACTCGAAAAAATATTTCACTATATTAAAGAATAACTACATATTTTCTCATCTCTTTCACACACAAGAGATACAATATAGTGTTTCTCAAGAGACCTACTCTTATTCAAATACTGCCATTTTACAATACCAAAGAGCTAGAGTTGATACCCACCCTAGTGTATTTTTCCCACACTCTCAGGATTTACTCAACACTCTATTTTTCTTCTCACTATTTTCTCACCTCTACCCAAAAGCTATGTTATTGCGTCTACTCACAATGCCTCCTTCAATGGCCAAGCCTTAAAAGAAAAAAGTAACAACGTATCAATTGTTTTCAAAGAATTCGGCACCGCACTGCACCACAAATCTATGCCTCTAGTTTATAGGTTACAAAACTTTCAACCAATGCATTAAATTTGCCTAGGCTTCCACCAATGCAATAAATTACTTGTTGGTAATTTTGAGTAGACTCCAACATTATTGTGTTGAAATTTTTTTCTTTATTTCCCCTGTTATGTTTTTCTGGACTAAGAGAGTGAGAGAGGGTTGGGACTGTTGAGAATATGTTATTCCGATGAGAAGAGAGCTACAATCGGTGCAATTAGCAGGTTGAAATGGGAAACGCCAATGACCTCGTCTCTGGTATTCAAAACATGAAGGTTAAATAGAAGTAATCGGTATCAGAGGTTGAAGCTGAATGTAACGAAGTAGTTTACAAAATTAGGTGAAGGACAAAAACATTTAAATAAAAGTGAAGACCAAATCTAATAGTTGTAGATTATAGATAATGAATAAAAAAAATTCTAGACACTTCTTAGAGCTAAAGCTGGGCCGAAAACAAGAACTAAACCCACACATAAAATGCTAGTATTAATTAATATCATGTAATAACTAAGTTTAAGGTAATAGTATTAACTAATATTTAAAGAAATATAATAATTTAGTAACACGTAATAGAATTAATATTTAAGGAAACATAATGATTTAATTGATTAATTTAATCAGAATATATATTTGTTATAAACATCTTAATTATTATAATTAAATATAATAATGTATTTTTATGAATTAAAAAAATCAATAAAATGAAAAAAATGTATATAGTGATATCACGTGACAAAACCTTCTTTTATAATATATAATAAATAAATAATAAATAATAAATATATAATTGATAATTGACTATTATTCAATACATTAGTATTTAAGGTAATATAACAATTTATTATTGTTATAGACTATGTTTGGCAAGTACTTTTAGCTAGCTTCTAGTTTTTTTACTAGTTGAAAAGCTTGTTTGTCCTTATTAATAATGTTTGGTAAACAAGTTTTTTTTAAACATTTTTTGAGACATTACTTCAAGTAACATTTTTAAAGTGCAAGTTGCTAGCTTCTAGCTTTTTATATTTTATTTTCAAGTATTTATTAAATTTTTTCATTACCTTTTTTTACATAAGTTAGGGTTTTTTTTTTGTTTCTCTTCTTCTTACACTGTTTTATTTTAGTTATTATACTATTTACATTATTTTTTATACATATTTACAGTATTTATTATATTGTTTTCACATTATAATTTAAGATATTTTAACTATTATATTAATCAACGTAATGAAAATATAACATGTACTTAAGTGTATGATAATAATAATTGATAATTGATTGATTTGTTAATTCAATCACAGTCAAATGTTGGTGATATTTGAATATATTTTTTAATTTATATAACATACTAAATCATAAGTTAATAGTTTATTTTATATATAATGTCTGCGTAAAATATTTTTACCTAGACATTTAATAAGATATCATTACTTTATCACATGATCCTATTTATTAATATGATGTAACAAGAAAATCAATTCTTATTATATATTTGTATGAAAATATTTTATATTAACAATATGTATACAAATTAAACTCATAAACAAATATACTAAAAAAAGAAGTGTGTGTGTGTGTGTGTATATATATATATATATATAAAAGTTCAACAATAAAAATAATATTTATAAGTTTATACTATAATAATTGAAATATATATTAACATTAAATAAAGTTTAATATTCGTATATTATCATTATAAAGATTTTTACATTATCAATTAATCAAAAATCATGATAAATATAATTTTTAAAGTTATTATTATAAAAGTCAACAAATTTACCATACATCAATTTGTGATTGGATGATTAGTACATTTAAATTAAATTATTAAATAAATATGTAAAAGTTTTAGTTGTTTGGTGGAATAGTGGTAACGTTGTTACTTTCTTGTGTGCACATCTTGTGTTCGAATTTGAAGTTTACTACTTTAAACACTTGTAACCTTAATTTGAACTAGATCAAACAGGGATACATGAAGAGGAAGCCAGTTGATAGAAAGATAAGAGAGAAATTAGAGAAGATACAAAAGCTAGAGAGAAGAGTGCTGCAAAGAATCCATGTAATAACTACGGCTTGGCCTGTTTTCATCAGATGTCGGAACTCGAGTAAGGCCTTTGTACATGAAGCGCGATGCTGAAGTCATCTAAAACTCGAAAGTAAACATATGATAGAATTTAGGTACCATAATTGTACACATTATCACAATTTTTATGAGAAGTATTTGATATTAAATAGCATATAGAATGCTGGATTCAATAATTGCGAAAGCTATAATTTAATCATGGCCAAATAGGGATATGTCATACATCGGTAGTTTATTGGAAACTGCCATGGACATTGAATTGAATGAGCAACGTACTTCTACTTCCCGATTAGAAGGCAAATTGGTGTTTATTAAATTATGTCGTGGCCCACAAGTCTTTTTTTTTTTTGTTTTTTGATAACTCGTGGGCCACCAGTTAGATGACTGACATGGCACGTGGTTAATCAATCACGCCTTTGGAATGACATTTGTAAAACCAACTTATAAAGGCATCTTAATTAGTGCTTCCTATCATTTTGGCACATATACTAGTTGCCTATCATATAGGGGTTCGCTTTTGTAGTAAGTCATGAAGTTTGCATGCAATGCAAGTAGACAGAACCAACCAAACAGTTGTACAAATCTCTATATATATTATATTTGGCCCTCAATTAAAACAGTATAGTTCGAGCTATCCTTAAACGTGTTACTTCATTAACAATGGAAATGTCAAAAGCAGCAACCATTCATCGTCAAGCTGGGCTTCTATCCATTGTCATTCTCCTAATTACAAGATGTGAAGCCATGGCTTCAATATCATGCTCCACAGTTACTGAGGAGGTTGCACCTTGCACTAGCTTCCTGCAACAAAGCTCAAAGCAGCCCTCTGAGGCGTATTGCAATGATATCAAGAAACTAAGTGGTGAGGCTGTGACCCAAAAAGATCGAGCACCTATATGCCAGTGCCTCAAGCAAGGACTGGCCATGGTTGGAAATTATGATCCTAAACGTATACCTCAACTTCCCAAAGCTTGTGGACTGTCTGTTACACTTCCTCCTATTGATAAGAAAACTGATTGCAACAAGTAAGCTTCTTCTTTGCTCTCTTTCAAATTCAATTTATATTATGCTTCTAACAACAACTTTGGATAAAAGTTGGAAGATGATGATAACTACTACTTTTTAATTTTGGTCATGCAGTATAAGCATTATGATGTGAATGTTCACTTGTGGGGTGCTAACTGCAACCGGAAACGTGACCAGGAAATGTTACAAAGGAAGTAGAAAAATAAATTGCCAACCAGGGTTGTACTGTCGGCCATGAATATATAAAATATGTATGACGAATTCTAAGGTGGGAGAGCTCAGAATGTCTCCCACCGTGCGAGAGGTTTAGGAGCCATTGGATAAAAGTATTTTTAATTGAATGGATCAGATTTCGCATGCTTTAACCGGTTGGTATAGGTAAACATCATTGGTTTTAAATTTAAAAAAATAATCCACGTGTGTTTTTTTAATTACGTGGAAAAAAAAAATTTCCTCATCAGCGAAAGACTGGGACCCGACCCGCGTACTTTCCCCTTCCCCATTTTCGTTTGACGAATCATGGATCTAGCGATGAGCGGAGGCAGCGCAACACGACTGTAAGGCAACACCCAACGTGAATCCAGCATTGCGTATAAGCATATTTCAGGGACGCGAGTGCGGCGTTGCTTGTGAGCGCAACCATCTGATTTCCGAAATTGGTGCTCTGACATCTTTCGCAGTGATTGAGTAAGTTTATTTTTTGGGTTTTAGGGTTTGTGGGAATGAAAGTGAGGAAGACAGCAAAACAATGCAGGTTATGTTTATGTTGATGTTGTTTGGTTTAGGAATGCAATTGTTGGAATGATCGCTGATAATGGTGGTTGGTTGAACGCTTTTCATTTTAATTTACGTTGAGGGAACTGTTGGAGTGAAAAAATGAGCAAATTGGCAGCAGTTGAATTCATTGTCTGTGAATTGTTTTAATTGATGTATCATGAAAAGTTTATTGTTTTGAAACAGATTTTTGTAATCTGTTGGCGATGATATTGACGTTATAATAATTTTTTTTTTGTTTTGATAGGTGTTGAGGTATAATTGTTTGTAAATTGATGCTCCCATCGGTATCATTGCTGGATTTATGTATGGAAAGGAGCCTAAGAAGTGTTGACTATGTACATTAATCGGTAAGTATTTATTTTGGCATGAATGGGCAGACTGATTTAAAATAGCATAGAAAGATTCCATTAAATTGTGTATGTATGTACTTTTCTATTCATCAATTGTTGAGCAGAATATTTCTTCTTTCATTTTGGTTTTGTTGGAGAGAGAGAGAGAGGATGGAATTATGGCATATTGATTTTGAAGCCATTTTGTTTGTGCCTCAAAAAAGAAAAGAAAATCAAGGAGTTGTGTTATGATGTCAATGTTATGCCTCAACCCTTGTATTCCAAGTGAAGGCTTGTAATCAGAATGAATTTGGCTTTTGCTAGAAGAATTATTCATGCTGGAAGAAATTAATATTGTGGCATCAACAAGGTAAAAAAAATGTTGATCCTCAACAACAGCTAGATCAATTCCATAGTAATTAACTAATTATGTTATACTTGCATTGCAGAATATGTTCAAACAAAGCGAGTCAATGAGAAGATTGATGTATTCAGCTTTGGGGTTATACTATCGGAGCTGACAACTAATAAAGAAGCTAATTATGGTGATGAGCACTGATCATCTCTTTCCAAGTGGGCATGGCGCCACATTATTGTAGGAAGCAAAATAGAAGAGCCGCTAGACAATAATTTCTTGGAACCAAGTTACATGAATGAAATCTACAGTGTTTTAAAAGTTGAGGTCTTGTGTACTTCAACACTTCTTGCTAATAGGCATTCCATAAAGGAGGTGCTACACATATTGGTTATAGTCCCACAATAGCTGAACGTCGTGGTGGAATTCAAGTGTAATATTGATGACTACATTGAAGGCTGATAGCTCTTATTGAGATGATATACTACACTTGGTCAATTTGATTGAAGAACAGTATCACCAATATCTATAGTACTATATTTAAGCTTTGACCTCTTATTAATTTATGGTTAGTTAATTAGATGTTCCAATTCCGTCATCACAGGTAATATTTTGTCTCAATTGTAGCACTGACTATAATATATTCATATCACTGATTTTTTTTATCTCATCATTTGTTGGGTTGCCTTCAATCAACTTGTGTCTATATTTGTATACACTGATCTTTGGTCTGGCCGCTGACTTGAGGGTTGATGATCTGTATTCTTATAGTCATTTGTTGCTCCTTAGAAAGGACATTCATCAATAGAATACAGCTATCATGATCATAAAAGTTTAGTGAATTGAGTTGACTTTTATATATTATTGGATTTTGATCCGATTGGCTTGGAATTTAAATAAATGATCTTATTAAAATATTTTGAATCCGATAACAATAAAGGGAAACTGATTCTCTTAAGTCTTAGTCTTATAAAAATCCTTACTTTTTACTTTTAACTGTTAACATTGAAATAGTTATTATACATAATAATTAAGTGCTACTTTTATATAAACTATTCCAATAATATTTCATAAGTAAATTCCAAACAAATCAGTGTTGATTCTCACATTGATTCTCTCTAACTTTTTATCAAAACTTAGAAGCCTTGAAGTCAGGAAGAATAAAACCAAAAATTTCAATGAGATTTTTTTTTGCTGCCATCACACAGGATATAATTACTACACATGATAGAACATGTTACTCGTGATTTAAGAGAAAAGAACGAGACCCACATACATGTTGGTTTAGAATAGCAGGAAATCGAACTCAAATATGTCCTGCTTTATTCCTAGCTACAGACTTATGGAGATTCACTATATACTATTCCAACTTCCAAGAGCTACCATACCGTATAATCCTACTATAGCCAACCATACATGGCAAGTTCAATTTATAATAGAAATAGAAACTTACATGAAAAATGAAAGTTCTTAAAATTAAATAAACCACATTCCCAAACATAACAGGACCTCCCATGCCCAAGATGCAGCCCACCTGTGGTGAACGCACAAGAAGCTTAGCAACAACTTAAGGACAATGAACACGAATAACAGCTTCTTGTGCAGGAGAATGCTTCTGCTCTGAATTCTGCCGAAGGTTATATCAAACTTAGTTTGTTTCTTTGACAATAAATATCATGGAATTTGCATATCAGATTTTATAATTTTCTGCTACAACACTCCTAAAAGCAGCAACCCTGTTTGCAAAGAAAACTACCAATACAGAGAAGTTACCAGGATTAGAACAACTCAACAGCAACTCAGAGTAAACAATCTGAAGATGAACCCCAGCCACAAAAATCACAAAGGTTACCTGTTTGATTATAACAAAAGAACAGTCTTATTTTAGATTTCTAACAAAGATCCCCAGAATAACTTGACACCAGAGAGCCAGCTCACAATAATCTCAACAACCATCCAAAGTTACAAACAAGAATCTTTCCGAGACATAATACCAAAGAGTCGGCATAATTTTACACGCAAAGCATTGCAAGGTTATTGGCAACTTCACGTAAAAAGCTATCCTACACAGGTAGATCGTTATGCATCAAAGACAATTAAGCAGTTCTCATGCCTTTCACGCACATATCACAAACACATGCTTGTCTGAATCAGGCCTGGCCTCAACAGTTTGTTGAAGTGAGCATTAAGATGCCAAATTGAGGAATGAAAGAACAGCAGATACAGGAAAAATATAGTGACAACAATAAAATTTTGGGAATTTAATTATGTAAATAAAATGGCTAGAAAAAACGATTTGAAATCAAATTACAAAACTTCATAACAATAATGACATATTTTTCATAAAAGCACACAGCATTACAGCATCCCCAATTCTGACAGAGAAGGATATTTAACTTGAGGGAAAATAAACAAGTGCTAAAACTAGAGGAATGAACATACATCTTATAAAACAGCAAAAGAAAAGAACAAGGATTATGGAACCTAATTTTTGTCACGACACTAACTGTAAGTTAAAGACAGACACATTAATTAATGAACTGGATATATACTTACACAAGCTTCAAATTCGAAGATGCCAAACTATCAGTTATGGATCCCATTAACTGATTGTTGGATAAATCCCTACAGAAAACAAAGAAAATAAATAGAATTACAATTTTCAAATAAATAATTAAGATATTCTGTATCCCATTAACATAATATGCAATAGATTATGGACAATAAATACGTACCTATGTGAAGTCGTTTCTCATTGATTACCTGCTTCAGCACCTTGAACATTTAAATCTTGTAGGTTTCCACGCTCTTCTTTGACCTCTTCTTCTTCTTGCCGGCGTTGCCCACATTTGGAATGTTCTTCTCCGCCGAAGCCTTGTCGCCCACCTTCTTCTCCTCCGCCGGCTTCTTCTCTGCTGGCTTCTTCTCCGCCTTGGCCATTCTCAGATGTTGGTTATTAAGGATGGAGGATGTGAATAGAGATTGTGAATTGTGTTGAGATTAAACGATTTCATTGTGGGTTGTATATTTAGGGTGTTTGCTGGGATTTGGTTATTTTTACTGAGCGAGTCGAGCTTCGCTTTTCCCTCGCACGCGCAGTATTGCAAAATTTAAAAGATCGAAAAAAGTTCCTCAATCAAAATCCAACGATTATTGTTACCAGTGGCAGTTTTAAATTTAGAGGGAAAGCAAATTTTAGGACTGAATTTAAATTTAAATTAAAATTAAATATATGTTTTTAACAAGAGAAAAGAAAATAAGGAAAAAGAAAACACACATAAATTATACACTCATATTTTAATGTGTATAATGCATAAAATAAATGTTTGTAATAAATTATAATAAATAAATATTTTTGAATATATGTAAATTGTATTATAATTAAAATTAATAATAAATAAATACTTTGAACATATAAATTATATTTTAAATTTATAATAAATAATTTATATCCTAAAATAAAGTTCTTTTTAATTATTGATAATTTTATTTTAAAAAATAAAATTTCATTTAAAAATACAGTATTTAATGTTACTAATGAATTAAATATAGTAATTTTTAATAAAATTTTTTATATATTGATTTTGTTAGAAAAGTCTTTCTTAAAAAAATAAAGGATTTAATTTTGATACTTGTTAGTCGATTAGAAATTACTCTAAATATAATTTTTTTATAAATATTCATCTATCTATTGTCGATACATTGATGTATTGTATTCTTCTTAGATGACAAGAGGTTAAATTATTGACTAGGTTTATGAACTTTTAAGCAATTTTTAAATAGATCTCTATACTATTTTTTTTTTTTCAATTGAATCCTTAATCTTTTAAATCTTTTTTAATTAGGTCCCTGGGTTAACTTCCGTCTGATTACCGTTTAACCCAAGGGACCCAATTAAAAAAAATTTAAAAGATCAAGAACTCAATTAAAAAAAAATAGTACAGGGATCTATTTAAAAATTGCCTAAAAGTCCAGGGACCTACTCAATAGTTTAGCCTTTAATTTACTAATAATATATTAGTCAAATAAAGTCTTGGGTTTGAGCCTTGTGAATGAAAAAAATGTGATTGGAAGAATATGCCTCATTAAAAGTGGTTAGCCAAATTTCTTGACAAAAATTAGTCATCAACAAAACCAATCCCCTAAGTTTTAAAAATCCACAATTTTAATCCAACTGTTAAATATTCATCTATTGACCCGTTAATGCCTTAACATTAACTACAATGTGGCATTAGACTAAATACATGACAAATAATATTTAACAGACTAATATATGTGCATCACTAACAAAAAATATCACGTGATACAAAAAAATTATATAATCATTTAATTTAAATTATTATATTTATTTAATTTATTGTATAAATTATGTCTACATGAGTATTTCACTATGTTTCATTCAAGTCAATGCTCAGGTGCATAGAATTTTAGCTACATAATAATAATGCAACAACATTTAAATATTGAGAGATGTTTTCGGTCCCTTTCTATAATTTCTCCTTTTTTTCTAAAATAAAACAAAGGTAGATCAACATAAAAGAATAAAAATTAAACTATTTTTTAATAATGCATGGATAAAATTAATCATGATAATGATGTAAAGAATATTTTTATATATTTAATATCTGTTTTGGATACTTTTTTAATATTGCTTCTCTCCTCTTCCTCTTTTGAACTTTTTGGTTGGGATCCCTTAGCACTATTTTAATACATACTCCTAAACTTTAATTGAATCAAGTAACAACAAAATATAGACTTTAATTAATTTTCATACATCATTCACATTTTATACGTTTAATTAAATTAGAATTTATCTAAAATATAACTTTTAAAGTAATTAATCTAACTATGCATAATAATTTATAATTAAATAAACAATATTTACATTATCAATATATTCTAATTTTTTTATTCATAAATTGTCTAGCAATTTATCAAATATTTATTGTCTAAGCAAATAGAAAATCACAAACAACAACGAGAACGAATCTAAAAGGGCAAAGAGACATCAAAAAATGATAATATACAAACATCTCATTTTATATTTGTGTATTTTTGGCATTGTAATATATATTTTAATTGTGTCTTATAGTGAAAACGTAGATGTGATGTTTAAAATGTATAATAAGCATCATTCAAGCATGAAATGAAAAATAAAGATTGATTTGATACATTTTCAATAACATTATCAATTAACTAAAAACCACTTTAGATATAATTTTTAAAACAAGAGTTTTATTTTAATACATTGTTAATATAAATTTTTTTATACTCAACCAATTAGAAATCAACATAAATATGACTTTCAAAATAATTATTATAAAAGTTAATAATTTTAGGTTAAACTATTAAGTAGGTCCTTGAACTTTTAGGTCATTTTTAATTAGGTCCCTATGCTAATTTTTTTTAATTAAGTCCTTATCAAAAATATTCCATCCAAGTCAACAGAATATTCACAACAACTTAACCGTAGGGACCTAATTAAAAAAAATTAAAAGATTAAGGACTCAATTGAAAAAAATAATAATATAGGGACCTAATTAAAAATTGCCTAAAAGTTCAAGGATCTATTCAATAGTTTAACCATGACAAGACCGTTGTAACAATTTTACTAACTCTAGGATCTAATTATAAAAATTATAGAAAATTAAGGACTCAATTATAATTTTTTCTTTAGTATAGATACTTAATTAAAATTTTCTAAAAAATTTAGAAACCTACTGATATTTTAAACCATAAAAAACTTCAAAAATGATAGGAAATTACATGTGACTCCATAGTGGTCTTACCTAACTCGAACAGAATTACCTCCAGTGAAGGATACATATGGTCTCCACAAAAAAAAAAAAAATATGTTGATTATAAAATAATTTAATAAATTAATTATAATTTAATGCTAACCCTTGATATAAAACTCCTTACCCCACAGCCTACCTTAATGTAAGTATAATAATATTGTCAGACTATTCATCTAGACCTAACCTTATAGTCATATATCACTTATTGTGAGACTATTTACTTGGAACTGATCTTACACTCACATATCACTAAATCTATGACTATTGACCTAAAGTTGATCCTACACCCTAGTATAATCAAGTTTAAGAATTATAACCACACATTAAACCCTAATCTCCTATACCACTTAATGTAAAGTCCTTCATCATAACTTAGCGAAACACATAAACAATCATATTGTTAGACTATTCATCTTAACCTAACCCTACAATCATGTAGTACTTATTGTGAGACGATTCATATGGACTTAACCCTACACTCAAGTATATATCCTCAGTTTAAGACCACTAACCTAAAGTTGCCTCTACACCTTGGTATAACCAAGTCTAAGAATACTGACCCCAGACTAACCCTAATCGTTGATACCACTTAGTATAAAAATCCTTACACATAGCTAACTTAAAGTTGACCTTACACCCTGATATCATTGAGTCTTACCATAGTTATGATAATATTGTGAAACAATTCATCTTAACCTAACCCATCATTTCAATGAGGTTGGGTCAAACACCATTAGATCATTTAGTCTTCATTGGGTTTAGGTCAAAAGCCACTACTTCACTTAGATTTCAGTGAGTTTAGGTCGAACATCTTTGGAATACATAGGTCATTGGGCCTGGGTAAAACTTAACTGCGTCACTTAGTCTTCATTGGACCTGGGTAAAACACCACTTTATCATTTTAGCCTTACCAAGTTTACATCAAACACCACTACATCATTTAGGCCTCAATGGGACTAGGTCAAATATCACTGATTCACCTAGGCTTTAATGGGCTTGGGTTTAACAACAATGGAACAATTGAGCTTTATTGGTTATAGGTCAAACACCATTAGAGTACTTGGGCTTAATTGATTTTGGGTCAAACATCACTAGATTACTTCAACTTCATTGGGTATGGGCCAAACACCATTTGTTAACTTAGGCTTCAATGAGCCTAGGTCAAACATCACTAAATCAATCAAGTTTCATTGGGTATAAGTCAAACATCACTATATCACTTGGCTTCATTGGGCCTAGGTCAAATGGGTTTGAGGTCAACTTTAGGTCAATAGTTTTAGAGTTGGTAATACACGAGTTTAAGGTCAAATATGGATTAATATTCTTAGACTTCATAGTAATTGAATTACAAGTCAACTTTGGGTTAGTAGCCTTAAACTAAGTAACACCTAGATTTATGATCAACCATGGGTTAGTAGTCTTAGACTTAGTAATACATGAGTTTAAGATTAACTACAAGTTAGCAGTCTTTTACCAAGTGGCATTTAGGTTAAGGTCAACTATGGTCTATGGGTCACCATTCTTAAACATAGTGATAATAAAGTATAGGGTCATTTTTAGGTCAATAGTCTTAGGCTTGGTGATACCTAGGTGTAAGATTAAGTCTAAATGAATAACCTCATAATAAGTGATACATGACTATAGGGTTAGGTCTAGATGAATAGTTTGGAACTATTTTCACATCTATGATAAGGTCAACTATTAATAAGAACTTTTATACTAAGTGGTATTTAAGATTATGGGTTAGTTCCTAGACTTGGTCATACTAGGGTCGACTCTAGGTCAATATTCTTAGACTTGGTGATACAGGGTGTAGGATCAACTTTAGGTCACTAGTGTTGGACTTGGTGATACATGAGTGTGGGGTCAATTTAAGTGAATAGTCTCATAATAAGTTATACATAGTCATATGGTTAGATCGAGGTAACTAGTAGTCAATGTTATCATACTTACATTAAGTTAAGCTTTTGGTAAGTTACATCAAATTTAAATCCAAACTATTTATCCTTGATATATTTATATTGAAGATTACTACATGTTGGACAAGACATGGATTTCAAATAATCACCTCAATAAATGATGCAATACCTAAAGTTCATGAATAAATTTTCAAGCTTCAAAATAAGACATATGAAATTTATTTTCTTATAAAAAATATTTTTTCCAATAAAAAAAGTAGAGCATCAATTGCTTTTACACTCAAGTGAAAGTGACATTTGATATTGAATGGTTGAACGATAAATGTTCACTTAGAGAAGTTCTCATGATTATGATATAGTTCGTGTTCATCACGCTATTTATGTAATTACATGAACGATTGAAAATAAATAAATAAAGAAGTAAAATGAAACAAATGGAGAAAAATAATTTACTCAATGATAGAATTAAGTATTATGTATTTTCATGTGATTAACATAACTATATATAATAAACCCACATATAAAAAATATACATTTAACAAATTAATTATGATCATAACATTGTCTAAATTATGATAATAAAATTACATACATTAGTAAAAAAAATTATTAATTTGTAATTAATTACGTTAATCTTGTTCAAATGTTAATTAAATTTAAAAAGATTAAAAATAACATTATTCTTATTATTAACCAAATTATATCATCCATTTATACATTTATGTTTTTTATTTAATATTTAATTTCTTTCAAATCCCCCTGTTTGTTGGGGTTCCTACTCTCTTTCTGCACCTCTTCCATTTTCACTTGACAATCTCTAATGTGATAAAGGTTAGGAACGGTGTCAAATTAATTTATTACATTAAGGATTGCCACTAAATTATTTTACAATCAACAAAGATTATTATTAATGTTCATATAATTCATGCAAATTCAAAAGATTTCAAATATATTATGTTAATTACATTAATTAATGTTAAAATAATATATACTAAATTATATTAATTCAAATTATAATTTAATAATTTTATATGATTAAATTATAATTTAAAATAATTCACATTTAAATGATTATAATATTTTACATACAACACTAATTATTGAAATTATAAAATTAAGTTATATTAATTATATTTTTATGAATTATTTTTTATTAATTTAATTAAGTCATACATGGTTTATAAAAATATATTTTATAATTCATACATCAATTTTTAAAATATTTTTCATTCAAGGAAAATTATTGATAATATTTTAGTAACTTGTTGTATTTTTTTCCAATTAATTTACTTAAAATATAAAAACATTTTATAATTCATACTTAAATGATTAACATATTTAATTTTCTTTAAATTGTTTTTTTACATATTTATGGCATATTTAAGTCATATATTTAAATTAAAAACACTATGAAAGTTAGTGGTTTTCCTTAATTATGACTTTCCTTATTTAGTTTCAAAAGAGAATTTTACCTTTTTGAAATATTATATATATATTTTTTTGCATTCAATAAAGCTTTGAAGTAGCAAACACATGAAAGGCATAATTAAAAAATAAATTTTAATATTTCATTTGCTAGTAAAAAAAAAGAGACTACAAGTTCTACATGAGTAAAACTAGAGTGCAACAGTTCTACAAGGCTTTACAAAAGATCTAGCATTTACTTTAAGAGCAAATAGAAATACCAAATATAAAATTAAAATCCCCGTCAACAGAAATAGCAATCCCAATTTATGTCTTTTTTCCTATTTTAAACTGTCTTGCTTTTAACAAGCTTATCTACTAATGATCTAGGCGCTTTCGTCTTCCACACTAATACCAAATTCCTCCTAAAGTCCCATCACAATGTCAACCTGCATAAATTTGAAAAGCAACTTTAAATAATCAAGCAATAATTAGGAAACATATATGACAGATGTTACTCTAACAAACATGGTATAGACTCAAGAAATTGGACAACCAAGGGAAGAAATATAATTATATAACTATTTTTCTCAAATAACTTGAGGCATTTTATGAAGGACACAACAATTAATCTGTCATACACTAAATACAACAGCAGTTCAAAGTGTAGTCGAACAATTTCATTTTTGGCTAACAAAAAGAAGTTAAATGAAAACTAATAGCCAACAAAAATATGCTCTACATAATTGTCCAGAAAAATGAAGTCCTCGAGATCTTTATCATATGGTATATCACCAGTCACAAAGTTTAAATCGTCTGCTCTTTCTCCATGAAATCAGGATACAGTTTTGGTTTCAGATGAGAATGCATAGTGGCAAGCTTCTTGGTCTTTGGAAAATCAACAACACTGGCTGCTAGCTTGGCCAAGTGTATGCATTTCACATCCAAGGCACCATACTCACTACAATCAGCATGTACAGATTGCACCCAAATTTTCATTTACTCTGACAAAAAAATCTATGATGTCCTGCAGTGTGAAAGACAAAACAATTTTGAATTGCTAACTCATTTTTGCAATACATAGTCAACAAGAAAAATACTATGTACCAGTCAAGTTAGAGGACAATGTGCAGAGCATGTAAACATGTGCAAGAGAACACACTAGCCACATATACCTCAAACTCTATGATTGTATGTGACTCTCTGTAAAATTAGTTCTAGCATACTCAAAATTTTATGTTTGAGATCAGATGAAATATTTTCCCAATATAAAATGTTATCACTATAGGCAAGTCCCTGTGCTGAACATATCATTTGAATTACTAATCAAATGCATGATGCTATGAATAATTAATTTCATTATACTAGCTCTACTTTTCTATTTTTAGGTGTGGATGCAACTTCCGCCATATTTGTGGGAAGAATTGGAAATCTATGTTGGGAGTGTGATGGTGGGGCGCGGAGGTGGTGTTGGGAGTGGACATGGGTGGTGGTGGGTTGCTTTTTCTTATTTGATACATTGCTTTTTCTACGTTTATCTAGGCATAGACATGGACTTCATTTAAATTAAATATCAAGAATGTCAGGTTAAAGCTGCCTTTGGTCCATATCCAAAACTCATGTAGGATGATGGAGTTTACAACAGAGAACCAAAACAAACAGAAATCCAATAGCACTTGTATTTGGGGTGTCAATAAAAAAATATTCAGCAAGCATTAAAAAGAATCTATATAGAAGTAAAAATCAGCCTTTATATCAACGAAATTCACTGAACTGATGACAGCTGATGAGAAAAGCATCAGGACACAATGTGGTTGCTCTCCACTTCATCCATATAGCTCTTCCTGGTTCAGACGCATGTTTAATGCCCTTGATCTATCTTTGGGGATAAGAAGGGTCGTGAGTCTCATGACTCTGAGCAAGAGTTAATCTTTCATTTAAAGTCTTTTTACAACAATACAACAATGTACCTGTAAGAAGTCACTAATCATATTAACTAGAAAAAAATAATTCTTCAAACTTTGTAATGTTCCCATGGAGATTCACATTTCTTTACCAAACAAGGTATCCCCTGCAGCCATGTAAGAAAACCGGGCTAATTGCTCATAAAATTTTTAAAAAATTAAGAAGCTTTGGCATCATTATTGTTTAAAGAAATAAAAATCCTCCCATGCATTGTATTGACCTCTAGAATCAAGAAACCTCTTATAAATGTATATGAAATTCATAAAGGCCTACCATTTGATCAAGAAGCAATAGTTAGTTTTCAGTTTAGCCTAAATTCCACGATAAAGTGCATATAATTACATTTTCATTCTAAAGTAGACAAAACAGGACATTCATAATAGATTAAATTGTTCTTTCATGGTTAGCACACAGAAATCATTAAGCTTAAGTAAAAAAATTTACAGAAGCCTTACACACAAAGCCAATTTTTTTACTTTATTGATTGTAGAGAAATGCTTCAGGCGTGATAAAACAATTACATGCTACATTCCTATATTCATATTGCAAAACAAATAAACTTAATGTCGTAGAACCACCAGCTTCGACGATTACCTGCTCAACCGAAGCTGCCCAAAATCACCCTCGTCGTCGTTATCCGATTTGACAACCTCCTCAAGTGCACAGCGAAGTTATCGTTGGACCAAATGGAAATTTCGTTGCTAAAATGGTGCCACACTTACTTCGAACACCTCCCTACTGACAAAACAGAGCACGCCTCACGTCTTACGGTTTCACGTGCACTAACATCAGAATGGGGGAACTGCAAAGAGGGTAACAGGGATTGGAGGAAATGCGTAAAGGGGGTTGGATGTTGGAAAGAAATAGGTAAAATCGTCTTCGCAAATTGTCAGAGATTGGAAACAAGTGGCTAGAATCGCCTTCGCAAGTTCTTCCGGAAAGGGTCTAGGGCGTCACATGTGGGTTCTGCTCACTCAGTCGGTGTTGCTTTTGTCCAGGGTGGGTACACCGTGGTAATGGGGAATCTGAGCTGGAATATCTTTTTCATTTAAATCTATTTCAAAAATACTTGCCCCAGCCAGTTACCAAACTTAAATTGTGATCGCTACTTTTAAAATACATAAATCTAACGGCTGGTGTAACTCTCCCACTGTGGGAGACATTAGCGGCTCTCCCACCTTAGCCAGAGTCAAATATGTATATGAAACCTCCTTGCCAACTGAACCAAAATATATTTCTATTCATTTTTTTTTCTCCAAATTCTATTGCTTCATTCTTTAAGTTTATTTATTTGGTAATGTGCCATAAAGTAGTTCTGAATAAAAATTGCCGTTGTACGATTGATCATCAAAATAAAAGCAACAAGAAGCTGTTAATTATAGTAGATCTAATTAAATTCAATGCCGCCATTTGTTTAAGGATAAATAAGGCTACCCTACAGGAAATGCACCTGGGTGTTTTGTTCTTTAGCTACTCTTCTTCAGCATGAATACCAAATGGACTATACTTAATTTAAAGACCCAGCATAATTTACAAGTTCAAGATTAGTACATTTTCAAGGAACTGTTGTCCGTGTTGGAGTATTGACTACAAGGTTCTATTTTGAATTTATAAATTATAATTTAAAAATTTGCAATCTAAATTATTTACATTAATCATCTTGTATATATATTCCTTATAAATATTCATTAAATTTTAATGCAATATTACACCTCCATGTAAGCCTTTTGCCACTACATATGCACATATAGTTGTTGAAGTAATTCTTTAGCAACCCTCCCAAAATATGCACACACAATAGCTATGGAGTATGGGTAACATATCCTTGCTCCTATTTACAAGTTAGTGTTTCTGAGCAGTGAAATCTGGTTCAGCTGGCTTTTGAGGTAACAGAGGTAGTAGTCTCTGTTGCATTCTATTGTGTCTGCTATTTTCTCTCAAGGTTCGCAGTGCATTGGCAGCAAACCTTGATGCATATATGGTTGCACCAAGGCTTAGAGTAGACCCATCCCCATTTGCCAAAGCATCTTGTAGCTTGCCTTCTGCTTCGCGTAATGACCTCTCAATCTTCTTTTTCCAGCATCGACGCCAAGCTGCTTGTATGAAAGTGGCAGCCCATGTCCTCCACTGTGAGGAATAAAACCTGCATGGAAAAAGCAAGCACATTGCAGAATTGATGAGGTTGTGAAGTTTTTTGTACAAAGACAAGATAAAAATAAGAGAGAATTGTATTCTAAGATCTTTACCATAATCCCACATGTGCTCATATGAAAAATGAGTACTACTTTAAGGTTGGTCATCACATGGTTTTTATGACTGCTGCTATTGCTAAAGTTTTATACTCTGATGTTAAAATGAGTTTGATGGGATTTATATAAGCAAACTACTCTCAGAAGTCAGAACCTAAACAAAACTTATGGTTTTGAATTATAACTGCACCTTGTTTCCTATTGTCCAGCACTGTTCCACAAAGTGTAATGATGCACCATCAAATAGAAAAAAATAGAAATTAACATGATATCAATTATCAAGCCTTGCCTGAAAGCATGCTGGAGTTGTTTGCTGTGAAGACGTCGAAATTGGGAAGCAACAAGCTTCAAGTCATCAGCCATGAGAGCAAAGGCCTCAACTTCTGTTATAGTTTCTACTGTCCAAGTTGAAATGGGTAGATTTGAGGAGGAGTTGGGATCCAAGGCCCATGTCAGAAGCTCCTCTCCACAGAAGTCACCAGCCGCGAGAAACAAGGAGTTGAAGAAACCAGTTCTTCCACCATTTGTTGTCATAGAAGAAACTTTTCCACGCATAATGAAAAGCATCTCATCAACTGGATCTCCTTCACGAACAATGTAGCTCTTCTCGGTATAAAGGACTGGCTTCAGTCTATCGCACATTGCATCCAACAACTGCTCATCCATTTTCTCAAACATTGGCACCTAAAGCAATAAAATAAGAACATAAAATGTTCATTACACAATTACACTACGGTTAGATAAAAAAATAATTAGATGGGAGACATGATTATGGATGACACTCACTTTTTTAACTAAAGCTAAGCAAAGGTGACGCTTTATGTCCCTTCTGAGATCTTTAGGAAGGTTACGAATTAATGCCTCCTCCTCAACACCCCTGTTTTCTTGCCATTGGTACTGTTCATACCGTCTAATTCTTTCTTTCAAGTTCTCAGGTAGCATACGGTGGGACATCCACTGTTCTGCGTCCTGTCTCTTCACTCTCATCTCCTCCACTCTAACAGTTGTAGATTGCAGATATTTCTGTAACAACATTCAACACAATAGTTAGCTAACTAACGTTGCATAACATTAAATTTTCAAATGTTAGGTGGGCATATCCTAAATCACGAGGGATTCAACTGTAATGTAGAAATCTATAAATGGGTGAATTATTTGATGACAACTTCTTAACATAAGTATTTAAATCAACATTAGAGATAGGAAGATGTATGTTGCTTCATCGGGCCATGCCACAACTTCTGAAAAACTATTATATTTTGAAATAAAAAACACTCTTGAACCTCAACAACCACATTATTTCTTTTTGGCAGACCATGAATTACCTGCATGTTTCCAATAAGTAACGAGAATAAAACCAATCCAAAGATGGCAATGAAGATTGCAAAAGCTATCTCTGAGACATAAGTACTTGTCTTGAGATTTTGTCCAAGAGAACTGCAAAACATGACAAATTTTTTAATAGTGGTATGCTTTGGGCCCCCATCTTCTAATAAATTGCACTAACTTTTCCTTACAAGCACTAATAATAAATCCATTAAAATATTGGAAACGAAATTAGATAAGGATATAGAAGTTCTAGGGTTCATAAAATAAGCATGCTGCATTTGCATATATGAAAACCAAGAACACAGAAGATTATATTGGCCAACCTTAAGTTGCGCAAACCCCACCAAAAGCAGTAGAAGAACTTCTGAGGAAAATCTGTTGCTGATTCTACCACACCTGAATCTAGAGCATCAAAAAATATTCCAAAATTGAAGGTGTTTCTGTCCGTGATTGTATCAGGGTCAACGAAAGAACAAGTTTTATTAAGAAGTGGAAAGACATGTGGATCGCGGTGTCGACAACTCATGTATTCTTGACGAAAGAGTGAAGCATTCTTCAACTCTCTGCTCCAGCACCGCAACTCTGACTCTATCGAAAGCATATACCAGTTAGCTCCAACCACCTGATAAGCCACATGTATTTGGTGAACATAAAACTCAGCATGATAACCGCGTAGGAACATGCACAAATTTGATTTGAATAAGCAATAAAAATCAGCTTACATGGCTTGCTAGCATATAGAGAAAAAGATTAAAAGCAGCTCCAGCCCACGCTGTCTCAGTCAATATGCCAGAAGTTCTTGTTACTTCTTTGAATAGTGGATAGATCCGCCAAAGCCTTGGCACATACTGGATTAATACTGTATACTTCAACAAATCCTTTGCTACAAATGGATCTGATGTTTTCAGGTTTGGATTTATGGCTAAAACAATCACCTAAAGTGTCAAACACAACATCAAATTATTATGTCTTTCACATCAAACCGAACTGAAAAATGTTAATTGATACAAAATGCCTTCATTTTAGCTTCCTATCATCGGAAAATAAATAAATACATATAAGATTGAGTTTAAGAGGGAGATACCTGTGGAAGTGGAATAATTGATAGAATATCAATGACGAAGTGTGAAGTTAAGTATCTTTTCATTATAGCCACTGGATCATCAATGAGCTCACCCCTTCCAAAAACACGAGAAGAACGGGCAATGAACCCTGTCTTAAACTGAAAGATGATGCGAAGGATGTAGAATAGATCAAAGAAGGTGCGAAGAACACTGGCAGTGATCTGCAATGTTTCACTCAAATCAAGGCATTTTTTAGCATTATCAATCACTGGAATGTAAAAGAAGATCGGGTCCACAGAGACTGCCATCACACAAGTTATTACAAAGATTTTGTTCCATTTCTGAAGGACTGGACCCTGTGGATCAAGAATTTTCTTCTTAGGTGGCATCTTTTTCTGTCCATCACTTACAGGATGGACAACTGAAGCTCTCCTCAAGTTCTTCATCTTCTCTGACCCACTCTCCAGCCTTCTTCCTATACTCTTCAAAACAGCACTCACACTTGGTCTAGCTTTTCTTTTGTGATTTCCATGGTTAATAGAATCTTCTTGCTCTATGCTAAAAGATGACTCTGATTTCCAGTCCTCAAACCTGGATGGAGAGAAATTTAAACTTAACAATTATGTATCAGATATATCTTAGTTTCCAACAATTATAAATATCATATGAATTATGATCAAGTCTCCAAAGGGACACCCCAATGGTTGTGTTTGACTACTACATACTCCAAAAGCAAAATGATATCATAGATCAAATCTCATTACTTGCGGCTAGAGCTAGAATGGTTTGTTAACTTGAAAAAATAGAGAACACAAACCACATAGAGCAGACACTTATCTCGTTATTGATTTAAAATTGTTAATTACCCTATTTGGAAAACTAAGCAACATAGTATACGGTTGCAGTATGTCAATCTGTCATACTTTATAAAAATGAACCTATTAAAATAGTTAAATTTCAGTATGTTTTGAGGCAGGTGAGCCTATTTTGAAAGAAAATAAATATCTGAAGCAGCACGAACGAATGAAATTACAAATAGATGAAGCAGAAGTGGTTCGCAATGTGTGTACCAAGAGTACTAAAATTAAAACAATAGAAATATGCAGCAACACCAGGATTGAGCAACCTAACCTCACAAATTTATGTCCCTTTGCATTCATGATTAGGCTACTTCAGCATCCAGCGAGAACAAGTAATCTTTGCAGAAACCGAAGATTAAGGCCTGCAAAATCCTACATCAAATTAGAAACTTATTTTCGTCCTCCCGAAGTTAAAGTAGTGCGAAAGTAACTTGAAAAGGGAAGGGTCAATGATTTGTTAAACAATAATATAAATCAATTAGTTACAAAAGTATAGCCATCAACGACTTGAATATTTATATTTAAGTCAAGTTAATCTCCAAAATCAAGTACGGACCACACAACAACCAACCTCGACCAGGTCAGAAATGACTGCTGGAAATAAATAAGCAAACCAAAGGACACGCTAATTTTTTAAGAGAGAAAAAAAAGAGGGGACACTTGAACCAAAGGGCCAATGATGAAGAATAAGATGAACCAAAAAGGATAAACAAGGTAATTAACAGTTTAACACGAACCAAGTACATTGATTAGAAGGAACTGTGAGTAGCAAACAAACATGTAAAGAATAAATAAGCAAAAAATTGAATCAATCTAAAAGTATTGTTGACTCGGGTATTGTTCTTCACATGTGACACACCAAACTCACTCTAGAGACGAAGGCTAAACATCAACATGACTCCGTGCTTGGTTTCTGAAAAACCAAGGAAAAAAACAAGTTGCTAAAAGTAGAAAGATACTTAAATAGAAGTTTGGTCTGGCTTTCACAAAAGGAAAAGGAGACAACAATCTTAAATATGCAAAAGTTACATTACATGTAGTGATAAAAAGTTGTTGCCTTGCAGGCTTCAGAGTTCACAGAGAGATACTGATGGAATGATGGGCGTTTTGTTGTTGTTGTTGTTGTTGTTGTTGTAATAATGGAGAGAATGAGAAAGAACAAAGAAAGAGAGGGAGGGAAGGACTTAGACCAAGTCGACGCTGTGAGAAGAGTCAAGTCATCATCCGCACGCCAACACATGCAAAAATCCAACGCATTGAATGCAACAAGAAAATGAAACTCAACAAATTTCTTGTTGAATTTTATTTTGTTATATATTATATATTATTATGTATGAGCTAGTGCTATACCCTTACGGTCTTACCTAGAAAAATCAGGTACGGTACAAGAGGTATTAAAGATGACGAAAATAGCAATAATTCCTTTAAAAAAAAAAAAGGCCTCCTAAATAAGATTTAGTTCTTGTTAAAAGAAATAGTTGTTCAAAAAATTTAGTCTGAAGTAAATTTGTTCACCTCAATTAGAATTAATCAGAATCTAATTTTTAGGTAACAAAAGTCTGAGGGAAAAAAAATAAAACGGTAATAATAACAGGATACACAAATTATGTTGATTTGAAAACAAAAAATTGAGAGAATTGGCAACTAAAATTTGTTATGAAACATCCGTTACAAGAATAAATTATGTTAAAAATTAAGGTCTAATATTTTGTTTCTGGAAATACTTATTAATCATTTTTAAACATCATTTGCTTATTATGTAGAAGATCGCCTTTGTCTAAATTTTTGTTTGCTGAGAGGTCTGTAACTATAGTACATCTGTGTACTTTTTTTTATTTTGAGAAAATAGTATTTAATTTTTCTAAACTTTAGTTCTTTTGTAAATAGACACTTTTAACTTTAATTTTATCTTAATTGACCCTTAAACTTTATTTGTTTATAACTAAACATCATAAACTTTAATTTTGTTCCAATTGACCCATAAACTTCACCATTCTTCTGAATAGACACCTTAAACAATTCATCTCAATTAATCCTTACAATTTACCCTTTTTATAAATAGTCTCTTATATCAAATTTAGGACAAAGAAAAAATCTCAATCATTTATTTATTTTAAATCCTAGTCATTTATTGGTTTTATTTTTAAAAATCACTTTTCCAAACATTAAGACATAATAAAATTTAGAATTAAAAAAAATCAAAGAAAGATTTTTTTATTGTTTTTTATTATTTCTTTTTTCTAAATTCATATTTTTATTATATTTTAATTTTAATATATGAAGAAATTAATTATAACAAAAGAAGAGAAAGATTAATGAATGATTGATATTTAAGATAAATAATTTAACTCAAACTTGATAGAGAAAGAACTATTTGTTAAAGGACAAATTTTAAAAATCAATTAGAATGCAATTAAAGTTCAAGGTGTCTATTTGAAAAAATGGTAAAGTTTAAGGATCAATTAAAACGAAATTAAAGTTCATGGTATTTATTTGCAAATAGAAGAAAAATTAAGGATCAATTAAAATAAAATTAAAGCTTTGGGTGTCTATTTGCAAAAGAGATAAAGTTCAAGGTGGTTAAGTACTTTTTCCCCTCTCTTTTTTAATTGTTTTACTAACGATCAATGTAAATTTGAAAGTAAGATTTCATACATCAAACTAGGAGTTGTTCTAATATGAAGAAGTTTAACACTTCCCTAGCAATGAAAAAGTTGGCCTTATTGTTTATTAGAGGTTACTTTCAGTTTTCAAAAATTATACATCCACCCGCAAAAAAAGTTAAAATTACAAAGTTAAGAATTGTATATCTTAGTTAAAATTACAAAGTTAAAAATTGTACAAAACCTAATATATTGGAAAATGTTTAATACATTAGTAGGTAAATATTTTTAATTAGGTCCCTAAACTAAAAAAATGTAATTGAATTCTTCATCTTTTACAATTTTTATAATTAGGTCCCTTAAATTTAGGCATGGCAAGCAAACCTGCACCCATGGGTACCATCCGAACCTACCCTAACTTTGACAGGAAAAACCAGCTTTGACCAGGTTCGAGTTTTCCCTAATTGCCAAAGTCGAGGGCGGCCGCCCCCGCTAATAATTAACTTATATTTCTAGTGCTGCCCTTGATTGTACACAATGTATGGGGCATTTGCTTGGTATCATTTTCATACCAACAAGTGTATATTATGATAAGGTAATATAACAAAACAAGTTGGTCACAGTTTATGACCTTTTCATATGTTTCCTTATTCATTCATTTAAAGCATTCATAATCTGCAGGGCAGGGGCAAGGATAAGTACTCAACTTGTAGCCCAGACAAAGTCAGGGAAGGGCCAGGGATGGCAAAACCCAAACTCACCCTGCCCCATTGCCAAGCCCACTTAAATTTGTTTACAGTGACATGAAACCACAAAAAAAAAATAACAATTTGTGACGATTTTACTAACTCAAGAGACCCAATTACAAAAATTGTAAAAGATCAAAGACCTAATTACAAATTTTTTTATTTTAGAGATCTAATTAAAAATTTTCCAAAATTTAGGGACCTACTAATGTATAAAACCATTTTAATTGTTATTATAAAGCATATTTAAAATTAGAAGTGATTAATTGTAACGACTATTTAAAAAAGTCATACATTTAATAATTTATTATATATTATATATAGTTATTGATTTCTATATATAACCATATATTTGACTTTCTTATTTTAAAATATATTTGATAAAGTAATTTTTTAAACAATGATAAAAAATAGTAAAATTATTAACATATATTTTAATATTTATTTAAGTATTAAATAAATATATACTATATTTAATAAATATAATAATTCATAATATATATGAAAAACTCTATTTATTTATATATTTATAAAAAAACATCATTAATATTTGTATTCAAGTCTATTTAACTTCTTTAATTTGATTATTTTAAAATATATTTTATAAATAATAATTAAAATAAACATTTTTAACCATATCACTAAAATTTAAAAATTCATATTCATAATAACTTACATAAAATAATAATTAAAGACAAAAAAATAAATAAATCATTATATATATTTATTAATTTTTATATATTATATCAACATATATTTGACTTTCTTATTTTAAAATATATTTGATAAACTATTTTTTAAATAATAATAAAATATTAAAATTATTAATGTATATTTTAATATATATTTAAGTATTAAAAAATTATATACTGTATTTCATAAATAAAATAATTCATAATATATACATAAAATCTATTTATTTATATATTTACATAAATATATCATTGATATTTATACTCAAGTCTATTTTAATTTTTTGATTTGAAAATTTTAAAATATATTTTTTATGAATAATAATTAAAAATAGACGTTTTAACTATATCATTGAATTTTAAATAATTAATAATAATTTAATTAAAATAATAATCAATGATAAAAAAAAATAAGAAATAAATTATCATACATAATTATTGATTTTTATATATTATATCAACAAATATTTGACTTTCTTATTTTAAAATATATTCAATAAACTTATTTTTTTAAGAGTAAATAGTATATGGACCGATAGTATAAATAATTTTTACACCGTTATCTAATCATAATCTAACATATATAGTAAGTTTGTTACCTTTTACAATAACTACTTTAAAAATTAGACCTACAATAACTTTTTATTAGTTGATAGTGTAAATTTTTTACAATGATAGTGCATAGAAATTAAACTCTTCTTTTAAACAATAATAAAAATAGTAAATTTTTTAGCATATATTTTAATATATTATCAAGTATTAAATTATGTAATAATCTTTTCTAATAATATGTTTCACACACACATAATATTACATTGATTAAATTAATTATAATAGTCAATAACTTTCTACAAATTTCTCAAAAGTACCTTTTAGAAATTAATTTCTGGAAAGGATATTTTTGTCAAAAAAGTAAACAATCACAAATGGGTGTGAAGAGAAAAGCGAGGGGTGTAAATAGAATCCCCTTGATTTGATTATTCTAACTTCTGCCTTATGATTTTTTATTTTTTTTGTCAATAGACCGTTTATTGAAAATGCTTAACAACACTTACAACAAGCATACAAGATGTTAACAAGAGTGTTACAGCAGTGCACTATAAGTCAATAATGGCAGATCAGGCATGCACACTCAAAGCAAACAAATTAGCATTCCTAGACTTGCAAACACTAAAAACAGAGAAAAACATAAAAATTACATTCTACTATTACAAAGAAACCTAGATAGAGCCATGAGTTTTCTTTCATTTTTCCTTTCCTTTGTTATTCTTTCTAGATCGACACATGCTCAGTAACTCAAATCATGGCAACCTAAAACCAACCTCTGTTTATTAGGGTACAGTTGTAGTAAGGAAGTCTAACAAGTTCCAATGAAAGGGAGAAATGTGATGAGAGGGGTAGAGGCAAAAAAGAGAACGTAGACAAACAGGGAAATTATATAGTTAGAGAAAAAAAAAAAGGAGATGTAACTAGTGGCTGGAGATGAAGGAGAGGGAGGCGGAGGACAGGGGAGGAGGTGAGAGAATGGAGGTAAGGAAGAAAAAAGGTGGAAGGAAAAAAAAATTCTCACTACAGAGAGAAAAAAAACTCACCTAAAGTGAGAAGAAAATCCTCCCATGGAAGTAGAAGATCCTTCCATAGAGGGAAAAGGCCCCCTAAGGGGACCGCTGTTATTTTACTCGAGAGCTATTGTTTACTTCTAATGCTAGGTTTCGCTATTGTGAATGAGTGCTTTGGTTTGAGGTTTGAGGTGTGAATGAATAAGGTTACCTTCTGGGTTCAATGGCTCATTTTGACAATTTGATTTTTATTTTGCATTCAATGGCCCAATATGTAAAGGGGGAATGGGATAAAAGGTAACTAAAGGTCTTAAACCCAAATGACTCCAAAATGTAGAAATCAGAAAAAGAAAATAGAATTAAAAGACGAAAAAAGGATGAAAAAAAAAGTCTTTGGCTTAGATATTCCAATTAGGCTGAACAAAATGTGTTAGGCTTAGATGCCCAATTAGATTCCCCACCCCCCAAAAGAATCTTTTTCCTCTTCACACTTTTTTTTTTTGATATTCTCAAAATACCCCTCTTCTCTCTCACCTTCACCCTCGTCCCCTCCCTGCAACCTCCCCGCCACACCCCCACTCATGACCCCCATTCTTCTCTCCTTCACCCTCCCTCCACATTGCACCCCCCCCCCCTCTCTCATTTCTCTCTCTTCTTTTCTCCAAAGTTGTCTTTGACCATCCTGGTCTTTTATGTTATTTTTTTCACTTTTCACAAATCTTATGAAAATTAGTTTCCATAAAGTAGTTGTTGTTTTATATATTACAAAAACTAGTGTAATACATAATGTAAAAATATATATTACAAAAATTAGTTTCCATGATATAGTTAGTAGTGCTGAGTCACCCCTTTATAGAAAAATAAGTTCTAGAAACTAGTTTTCGAAGGGTTTATTTGTCAAAAAAAAAAAAGGTAGACGGTGTAGAGAGCAAAAATGGAGTGTGAATACAAACGCCCTAAAGAGAAAAGATAGAATAAAACTAAAGTATAAAAATAAAAGAAAGGTTAAAAGATGTGTTGGGCTCAAGCCCAATTAAGAAAGGAAGGTAAAATAAGATAAGAAAGTTGGGTTCAAGTTGGCCCAAACCTGAAAATGAAACAAATAATGAAAATAAAAATGAAACAAAAAATAAAGGGAGGGCTAAAAGAAAGCATACGTGTTGGAGCCTAAATAGAAAAAAGGATGGTCTAAACATTCAGTTACAAGAAAGCATATGTAAAGATGAAATAAAGTATAAAAAGGTCAATTTGGGCTCAAGTTATCCCAAAAATAAAAATAAAAACAAAAGACAAAAAAAATGCGTTGGGCTTTGGCCTAGTAGGTGTGATCTAAACATTTTTCAAGACAACAAAAAAAAAATGGATCTAAAAACTAAAATAAGAGGGAAAAGGGAAAATCAAAATAGAAATGAAAATAAAAATAAAGGTGAGTGGATACAATTGGGTATTCACAATACTAGTTACAGGAAATTTAACTAATATCTATTTTAATTTTCTACATTTAAGATAAATAGTGAGTGAAATAGAAACATTAGGATATGGTATCAAAACAAATTGTATCTTACTATAGACTAGGAAGGACTTGCTACTTCACATCATCTCCAACAAAGTAAAATTATTCTGCATGAAGAATAATAGTTCTATCCATTCTCAGAGTTGTAGTGTAATGTGAATCAACCAATATATATCCAAATGCATCAATTACATCCTAAACACACAACCCGACATTTCCAAATAGCACTTTCTCAAAAAATAAAATTCAAAACATTACTACTTCAGCTAATAATTAACGTTTTCCATCTTCTTGCCGATTTTATACATCAGGCTGCCAACACTTCGGTAACAGTGTGCTCGTAAGCCGAGCAATCTACACGACACATTTATTAATCCTAATTTTACCTAACCTAACAATTTTAATGTGAAACATAACTTACTTCAACTTCACTTAAGATCTCTCCTCGTCTGACTGAGAACCTGGGGGCTCTGTATTAACAAAGAAGTCATCCACTGAAATAAAAACAAAGGTATCTTGGTTACAATCAAACTTGAACCTTAACTTCAGAAACTACGCAGTAATAATAAGAGAAACCAGGTGCTACCAAATATTGCCAACTTAAAGAACAACAATCATTTCCATTCATTTATGTATAACATTATTTAGCAAATTAAGTAAATTAACATCCATCCAAATGCAAGCTGGAATGCAGTCCAGTATGTTAATTTTTATTTATAAAAAAATTGCTATATCCCTGCCATTTTCAACATTTGTAGGCAGTAAGATCTAGTTTTACAAATTGAATTTTATGCACAGATCAAAATTGATGACAATGAGCATGATGACTTTTATGCCTCCCAAGGATATTTTACCTCAAACATTGAACCTTTTGTCAGCTCATTTATTGGTGCAAAAGCATACAATCAATCAGCACCCAGGCACATGCACTGCTTCTTCTCAAGGAGCACGCATGGGAGGTGAGACATTTTGAACAAACGAAGATAATTATATAATTTTTTACATCATTAGTTAATTTTAGCCTGGTTTTTATATTTTCATTTCTATCTTAATTGTTTAAATTTCTATCTTTTCCAAATTATCAAATTCTCCATGGTTGCATACGCTCTCCTAGTTTAAAATTTTTTAGACTTTGATTTCTTTGTGATGTGTTCACATTATATCTTTGTAGTTTGATTTGCTTCAATGTTTGCTTCTCTTAACCAGGTTTTATAGAAGTTTACAGTCTATATTCTAGGTTCTAGATATATATTGTGCAATTTTCATGACCGTAGACTAGGCGTGTGAGAAGTTCCTAACATTTCTTTTAATGCAAACCTTGACAGTGCTGTTTGCCCATGGAGTACCTGGGTACCTTGTACACTTTGTGGAGGCTCAGAATTTAGTAGATCCTATTGATTGTCATCTAAATCTATTTCAGCCAATACCATTCACCAATTTATAAAATTTAAGATTAAAAAAAAAAAAAGGACATACATATAAATGTGTGTATGCGCATTTACCTATGTCCTTCTGATCCGATGATTCAAGCAAAATATCTGAATCGGACTGCATAAATGGTGAACCAGGATAGTTTCCTAGAGCTCCTAGATCTGCATAGAAAGATAATTCATAAATAAAGCATGAAGAAGTCCACAAAGGGTAAAGATTTAAAAAGAAAAAATAAATTACAACAGAAGCCAAAGTTCCGAAAATCATCAAAAGTTGTAAATCTCAAACAACTTCCAGACGGCATCTGATTACCTTTGACTATATATCTAAAAATGGATCTCAGAGCAAAGAAACGAAATTACCTCCCAAGTTTGACAAATCTGCTGTTAAATCAGATAGACTAAAATTCCACTGAATTTGATCCAGTGATCTGGAAATCCCCGTGCCATTGTCTGGTGCAAGTTGCAGCCCTACAGAGCTTGCCACATCAGATGTAAATGCTGTATCAAGGGCGGATGTATCTGTGCCCATTCCTGATATTTCTGATGGAGTGAAGGGGAAATGGCCACTGGATGCTACTGATGTCGGACTCACTGGCATTTCTGACAACAATGACATTGCACTATTTGGTGGAATAACAGGAGCCATATCAGGAGCACTGTGGTCCATCACCATACTTCAAGAATGATAAAAGCAGCTACTGTTATTCTATCAAGCAAATTACTAAAAAAAGGAAAAGGAAAAAAGTTGTTCCACATTCCACCAATCAACACTCCAAGCATAATGGGTGCAATGCAGAAACACCCAAAAGGGACACAATTACTAGAGTGTTTAAGCCATTATTTTTTTATCAATGGCCAACTCTCCTAAAAGCTTTGAGCTTTTATATTTTCAACAGTCACCTGAATGCAAGAGCCCTTTGGGCTTGAAGTATAGATCTGTCAATTAGCAAGTCTCTTTAAAAGCTTAATTGCTTAAGTTGTTAAGTGAAGACACATGATTGCTTTTATATCTCTTAACAAATTTAGATGGAGAATATCATTAGCTGGATATTGTGTGGTAACTACCAACCACTACTGCACCACATATAAATTAAATGCCTGCTAAGAAGACCATGGTTATTTTAAAAAACACTTAGAAACACGTTATCAGTCAAGCCACTGAACAGTTCATTGACAAAACCAGTTGCTACTTATGCACAACAGCCATTTTACAAATTTAAGACAAAATGAAATATAAATGCCACCTATACAAAGCCAGTGGGAAAACACAAGGCCTAAATAGAAGACCTTAATTATACTCTTGTCCAATGAATGACTAAAATGAAAGCATGTGGGGTCAGACAAATTCTCACCCATTCCCAGAATTTGTCCTACTGGGATGGAAGTTGCTTGGTGCAGGGACCCCATTAACCACATGACAGCTTGATATACCACTACCCATGGAGTCAAGATGTGGTTGACCAGCTGCCGGAATGGCAGACTGCTGTAGCACGGGGTATCCCATAGGTAGGTTGTTGACTGCACTGCAAACAAATGGTGTTGAAGAATTACAAGACGAGAAAAATATAAGAGAACAATGGAGACAATTGAACTTACGCAGCTATAAAGAAGATAAACGGTCAAGCATGATCTCATGCCAAAAGCAAATGGCAAATAAAAACACGAGTATCAATTAGGTTATGAACCATTGTTCCAGCTCTTCATTGTTCTCAGGGGGGGTGCCATTAGTGTTATATTAGACATTTAGCTTATAACCTTAATACATGCATAAGTGACGGAGATCAAAAAGACCAGCCAAAGCCAAATACAAGTGACTCATTGGTGATTCGTGGTAGTCTGATGACAAGAGCTCAAGCTAAGAGAGTTAAAGAAGCTATGACAAACCTAGTTGCTGAAATTCATACCAATCTAGTCATGGAGAGCAATGGAACAGCAGAGGCCTACTTGATTGAAACTTTGGAAGACTAAATGAAGTAGTTTGGGCTGTTAGAAAGTGCAGCAAGGCTTAAATTATGTGTTGGCATTATGGGCATTGCATGGAGTATAGGTGGAAAAATGAGTTTTTGTGTAGTAAATTGTTGAAGTTAGGGAGATTTGTAGCTGGAATTCATATATTTAACTCTCATGTATATATTGCAAATGAAATTCTTCATATTTTCTCTAATTCTGGGTCTTTGATTGCGCAAAAATAGAAGTGTGGGTGAAAAATGAAAAATACGTGTTCAGCAAAACATCATCTCACACTCAGCACATTTATGTTGCTAATGGGCTTAGCCTTGCATGTGGTCAGCACATTTCTTCATCAACAGCAGCTACCCAATTTGTGCTCAACACATTTCAAAATGCACTCAACCTGACAGCAAGCCTTTATCGAATTTGTGCTCAATGCTTATCTCTATGTGCTCAACGCTAATATCGATATTTTGGCAATAAATACCGAAATTTGAAAGAATAAAAAGGACTTTTTGACGGGATGGAAGCTACAGAGATAAAAAAGAGTTCTCACTAGGGTTATTGGAGATTCAAGTTTCGGGAACAATTTCTTGGAGATCAAATAACTACCTCATCATTATCTCTCTCTAATCTTTGTTTCCTTGTTTATCAGCATGAGTTTCTAAAACCCTTTATTGGGTTACGTTAGGATATTTTAAATTAGACTTTGACATAATCAACTTCTTTTCATTAATTTCATATCTTATTCATATTTGAGTCTCTAGGTCTGTTGTTAATGCTTCCATAATTGATCACCATTAGAATTACTTGAATTCTCAATTGGAAAATTGGACTTTTTTATCTAACTAATTAGCAATGTATTTCATACTCATAGGAATAGGAATTGCGATATATTTATCCATATGAATTCTCCCACTTAAAGTTTATTCCAAATTAGGATCACTTAAGGAATAAGGGTTCGTAATGGATAAAATGGTTTTCTACCAATGAATTAGGGATCATTTAAATTTAGTGAATTCAGATATCAATTGAATGAATATAAGATTAATAACTAAATGAGATTGCTTTAAAGGATAATTGGAATGATTATGAGTCTACCCACTTCACATCTATTGATTTTCTCCATTTAGATTTTATATTGCATTGTGTTTGATCATTTGCATAATGTCATATTATATTTTTTGAAATTGTCTAACTCACTCTAAGTAAAAATAGGGTTAAACAAGCTCATCAAAGATAATTGGTACAATTTTTTATATACTCAAAGATGATTGGTACAACAAAGAGAATTGTACCAATCATCTTTGATAGAATTGTTTAACCTTATTTTTACTTGAAGTTAGACAACCCCGTATCTTTTATTTAGTAATTCAATTAGTTGTTATTCTTTGAGCTCCCATTTATTGTGCGTTCAAATAGTACTTGATTGGCAGTAGTTGGTACTTGATATCAATTCCACTAGGAACAATACTTTAACCTTCACTTTCTTACTTATACAATTGGTGCACTTGCCGTTGGTCACCCTCACATGGTCAATAAGGCTTACTTTGGTTTGTAATAGTTTAGCAATAATTTTATTAGTTGATTTTGGATCTTGGACTTTATAATAGTTTAGAACTTCTTTTCATTAGTTATGGATTTTAGGCTAGTTTCCATATTTTGGTCTTTAATCAAGACCCAATTTTGCTAGTTATATTTTGCCTATATAAGGTGGGGAAAATATTGATTTCAGGAGTAGAACATTATTTAGAATAAGAGATTTCAAATTCTCTTCTCCAAAGGTAAAAGAATCTTCTCTCCTTAGGGGTTATAAAATCTTACTAGAATGGTATCAAGAATTACGCGCAAATTCTTGTAGTAAGTTTTCCTCGTTTGAATTCGCGATTGCAAAAGTTCTCATTGGGTCAAATTTTCCCACTTTTAGTTTGTTGATGAGCACTATTGTGAGATTTAGGAGTTTTGCTCTTATGTAACCGAAATTAGGTTTCAATCTGATGTTTGCTTCCATGTCCACATATCTATCTATCTCGAGCTTTCTGTATTAATAGGGCTGCTCAATATGCAAAGACCCACCTATAAATCATCAAGCCTATATGGATTTAAAGAACTTTCAAGAACCCTGTGCTTCTTCACACTATTTGTTCTTTCTCATAATACGGATGAAGAAGTGTGTATCAATACCTTTTCCTTGACAGAAATGGTCTGATCCTTCTTGTTGACTAGGAATTTGGCAGTGTACTAAGAATAATAGTCAGAATAATTATTGCATAATACGAGAAGGGAAATGTAAGTGGCACCACTCAAAACTTAAAGTTTAAGTTGCCATATAGTATGAGGCAAGAATTTACCAGGCATTGGATGGACCCCATTCTGAATGGGAGCCAATGGAATCTTCGTAGGCAAGGGATACTTCATCAGATGATACTGATGCTCAAGCAAATGATTGAACAAAAGTATTTGCCTTTTCAATTTTAGCCTGATATAGTAGGCCCTAAAGAAATCAGTGTTCTCCTCTTCCAACTTCTGCCATACTGAATTTAAAAAAAGAAAAAAGAAAAAGATCAAACAGAAGGCATTGGGATCTGAGGGCATCTATTTTTAAAGGAAAAAAGATAAAAATGCAGTTAAGGCCATTCTTTTCAATAGTAAAATGTCTCACTCTCAACTATCAATTTATGTTTAACCCATGTAAAAGATAACCAATTTATTTAAATAAAAATCTGAACAACTGACACAATAAATTTATTTTATTATTATTAGAATGAAATATATAAATGACATGACAGAGACTTCAAGATGGCTACCCAGAGTTGTAAATCCAGGATCTATCTTTGCCCGAGTCAAGAGTGTTTTGACCACTTCATCTTTATTCATATATAATTGTAGGCACCTTTCTATTAAATTTTGCACCTACAAAATTTGTTTGAATATTTATTCAAAAAGGGAAGAAAAAGAAAAAGATTAGTCCAGATTAGCTTCTGTAAATTATCCTGTAAAAGCAGGAGAAACAGAAAGCAAGTGGAAAAGTCAAGAGTTGAGTAAAATGTTTAACAAACAATGGATTGTCTTACAAGCTCAATATCCTGCCGTGAAATTTTTTTGCTATCATTACTTGAAGCAGATGCTGAAGCCGAGTCTGGAACGGGAGCATCAGCTGGGTGATTGTTTAGTTGTTCACTCTGTGAATCATGGGAAGCTTGAGCTGGGGACTGTAATTCTTGTGTGCTCTGCCAAACCATAAAGGTTAATTAACTTCAATATAATAAAAAACTCCAATAATGTTTTTCATATTTGACATTGTAAGCTTAGTTAATTCAGGAATAATATGCATTTGATTTATTGAAGTAGTTTCCTTATGGAAAATTTGTTCTTTCACCAGTGAATACCACCATATACAAAAATTGTTGGTTACAGTTGCATTTTGAAAAGGAGCAATATCAGGCATTCCCATCCTTAATTTTGTCTGCCAATATCTTCAGATGCAGTAGATGCATAAAATTGAAGACATAGGGCAATAATGTTGTAGATATTGCAAACTAAGTGACAACATAAAAGGATTATAACAGGAGAGAACCTGTAAGTTCTTCATTTCTGCCAAAAGCAAGCTGACCGCATGTCTTGGGGAAATTTATGATATGAATAACTGTCACAGTTTGAATTCAAGATGTTTTGCATATATGTCTATAACACCTCGAGTTGAAGTAGTTTTCATCTGAAACAAGAACAGTAAAAATATTGTAAAGCAAATCACTTTGACAAGTACATAAATCTTGAAGTCAACAAACCCATCTATCTACAAAGAAATCTAAAATCTTAAGAGGACTTTAATGAGTATGGATAGAAGTATTTATAAATTTTCAGTACTTTAAATTACAAGGAAGTTCAATTTCTGTAATTGAATTCCATCTCTTACAAAATACCTTGGTTGGACCACTACCTCAGGCAAAATACAAATTTAATTTCGAATTTTACTATAGCACGTTAACAAACAGACCGAATAATATAACAAAGTAATAGTGAAGACATCATTTTCTTTTCAGGTGAAGAAAGAAATACAGAGCTTCCTTTTTCCTTCGTTTTGTGTTTTTTTCCGCAACATTAAAGGAAGGGTGATAATTACATAATTCACATTTTTTGCTACACCACATCCACATTAGGTCACAAGCAGAGTAGAGCACCGTATCTTTTTTTTGCAAGAATAATTAGATGCACTAAGTGGTTGTGAGACGAAGCCATTCGCCCATGGATACCTACAAACTCCGTTCTCCAACGATTCAAACAATAGAACAACAAACAAACAAGCAACCTATATACTGGAAAGGGGAAGTAAACGCAGAAATGTGAAAAGAGCAGATCTCAATGCGTGGAGGTAATATATATATATATAGTAAGTTAAATTACCTCGCGCAGGCACGGTTGCTGAATCTAAAACACAAAGACAAGAAAGCAATAGTGAAGGAAAGAAGAAAAGTGAGTGGGTATTTATTAAAAGGTAGCTGGTAGGAGGTAGCTCTGACAAATTCAAGATTTGCATTGAGGAGAGGAGTGGACTGAGGAGGTTTAATTGATATTTTGACAGACAAGACGTGGAAACTAGAATTTACGTCAAAGATAGAAATGGCAATGGGTTGATTGGTTCGGTGAGGTCAAGGGGAAATTACAGAGCGTCAAGGATCTTTCTTCCAAGTAAAGGTTAAACAAAGTACAGTAAGCCTGTGTTTGGAAAAGGTGAAAACAGGAGGAAAGAATATAATGAAGTGATGAAAGAAATGAGTAATGAATCAATGATGTCTTTTTTTTTTGGTTGGAAAAGAATCGAAAGATTAAAAAAAAAAAGTTAATTTTTAAAAATAAAAATTTAAAAAAAAATCATTCATTTTTCTTTTATTTAAAATTTTAAACTTTTTTTTTTATATTTTTTTTTCAACCAAACAAAAACATATGGTTAACTAACAAAATTAGTTTGGCCCAGGAGCCAACCTAATGGCCCGATGGGTCAGGCAGTGCCAACCCTAGGCCTAGGCTCGAGGGGTGACGGCGTAAGGCCTAGAACTAAAGGGGACCTCAAAAAAAAAAACAATTTTGAAGAGATAAAAATTAACTATTTATTTTCTTGATTTCTCAACCAAAATAATTTACTGTGTAAGTTTTTAAAATTCAATACTTTTAAACTCTTAATTTTGTAGTGTTTTTTATTTTTTATTTTGTTTATCATTTAGTTATAGTGGGTTATATAGTTATTTTTCAGTTTTTCATATATATGTAGCAAAAGTTTGATGATTGTTCATTGTTGTTATAAGAACTCATTGGTTACCCTAATATATTTATAAAGAAAGAAAGAGCATTAAGATAAGATAGAAAAAATAATTTATGCATTTATTAAAAAATGTATTCTTTTATCTCTCATGCTTCATTTGGATTAGGAGTGAAATAAGGAGAAAAGAAATAAGAAGGATATAAATAAAAGAGAAATAGAGTGAAAAAGATATGTTGTTTAGATGGATAAAAATAAGAAGGAAAAGAGAGAAAAAAAATTTCTTCATTTGTTTGTTTGGATGAATGTAAAAAAATAAAAAATAAAAAAGGTGAACAGAGATAAATAAATTATATATAAAATATTTTATTTTAATTAAAAAAATTATTTTTTACTGTATTATTTTTTAGGCGTAAATACACTTTTGGCCCTTTATCTTTTTAAGAAAATTCGTTTTTATTCTTTATCTTTTAAAAACATCAATTTGATCTTTCCGTTAAGTTAAAACTAACACCATTACTGTTTTATATTTAAAATAATTAATTTTAATTATTCATAGAACCCTAAACTTCTACAAATGCAATTACTCACAATTGGAGCAACGTTTTGAAAAATTGATTGAGGGCTTTTTTGTGTCTCTTCGAGACAATCAAAAGCCCTTATAGTTTGCAGCAAATCATTTCTTGTATCGAGAAAATTTTATGAGCATTGGTTTTGCGTTTTTAAAATTTAATAAATAAAATTATTATAGTGGCGATTAAAAACCACCACTATGTTAAAATTAATTGTTTTAAAACTCATGCTCTTCTTCTTCTTCTTCATCCTCTCCCTTTTTCTTCGACAAACCAATCTCAAAAATGAAAACAGTCCAAAATCAATCTCAAAAACAATTTTGCAAATAAAAAATGAGAACAAATCTGTATAGTAAGTTTGAACGTTCCAGAAGATTCCAGAGTCAGTGGGCTCAGTGGTGCTAGTGCGAAGGAGCTCGAGGTTGCTGAGCTAGATGGCGGCGATGCGGTTATACTATTCACCCTTGCACCGGGCGTGGAGGTGGAGGATGACGCAGGACCACGGGGCGAGGCAACAGGAGGGAGGGGAAGATGGAAGACGAAGAGAGAGAAAGGAGGAAGAGGGAAAGACAAAGAGAAAGAAGGGAGGAAGAGGAAAGAAAAACGTTTAGTGGCAATTTTTAACCACTATTTTTTAAAAAAATTGACTTTTTCATTATCAAAGTTAACGTTGTCAAAGAAAAGGATCCAAATGGAGCATTTTAAAAGATAAATGACCAAAACGATTTTTTTTTAAAGACAAAGGGCCAAAAGTGTACTTAAGCCTATTTTTTATTAACATAAAATTATTTATCATTTTTTTAAAAAAATTATGTTATAAAAAAATTTATTTAACTTTTTAAAAATTATAACAAAAACATTTCAATAGTAGAGTTTTTAAAAAATAATTTCACACTTAAAGGAAAGTAGGAGCATGAAAATTTTCAACAAGGTGTTAATGTTAATAACTTCTATCTTATTTCCATCCTTCATATTTCCTTTTATCCTAATTCGATTTAAACAAAACAAAGTGTTAATGTTAATGTTATCATTAGTGATTTTTCTTTTCAGAATGTTTGAAGAAACTACTTTTTATGATAATTTATGTATTTTGTTTTATAGGTGATAAGTAACAATTTTATGAGTAGAAAAAATATTTTGTTGATGATAAAAGATAATATAGGAGTAAATTCAATGAAAAATGTGATATATCTTTTTTAGACTTATTAAAACTATGTTATTCACTTAATGTAATAAAATGTATTATTTTTCATATAATTATTGTCTATTTTTTATATAAAATATATATTTATATTTTAGATACATGTATGTAAATGGGCCTTATCTATTATTTTGCCCCAAGGCCCATAAAATGTCAAGACTAGCATTGGGGCAGGTAGGGTTGGGTTATTAAAATTCTAGTCCAAAAAAACTAAGCCAAATTGGCCCAGCCTGGTGGACTGGACCGAGCTCAAAAAAATTGGGTAGTATTATTTTTTTTTTCTTTGCAAAATGTATATAAATTTAAGGAAAAAAAAACTATGGGCCAATTTGGCCCAACCCAATGGGTCCGATGAGTTAGGTTGGCCAACAAATATGCAACCAATGAAGAATTCGAGTTAGCCCAACTCGACCCACTTGGACTAGGCCAAGCTAGATCGGACGACCCATTTTGACAGCTCTACTCCCAATTATGACTTGAAATTATAATAGTTCGCAATATTAAAAAATAAAAAAGTTTAAATATGTTTTTAGCCCTTTAAATTTGAGTGAAAATTATTTTTGGCCCCTAAATTGCTGTAATTTGAAAAAAAAAATTATAGTCCCTTTGTCCAAACGTTGTTAGAAACTTTACTTACGTGGCTAACGAATTACAAGTCATTTAGGTAGCAACTCACCTTGATTTTGCATTCTTATTATCAAACATCTACCACATGTGTGTTTTCCTTTCAAAGTATTCAGTAGTCGCTGTCCGAAATTCTTTTTTTTTAAATATAATTCATATTAATTTAATTATTAATTTAAGTTGATGAAAACGTGAGTAATTTTTATTTTATTTTATCATAAAAAATTATAAATTTAACAGAATTTGGAAATAGAAGTGAAATGATAAAAACTGTTTATGTATATATATCTATATCTAACTGTACATCATGGTTTGAATAATACATAATAGTCAAAAAGAAAACAAAAGTACATCAAAAGACATATACTACCTAACCCAATATATACATCAAAAAGATCTTATACAGAGCAGTATTTATCTACTATATCCCTTAAGAAAAATATCATAAACTAGATCTACAATCTGGAGGAGTATCTTCTGACTCGTCCTCAGCATCATCAGGCATTGCCGTCATCTTTAATAATTACAATCAATCATACAAAAAAATAATAACGGAGTGAGGTAATTTGTTCTAAAATCACTTTCACATGTATGGTAGGAATTAAAATACAATTAATGAAGGGAACCTAGGGTTTATTCTAAGTTATACTACCCTTGACTTGGTATGGATCCATACTTCCCATTAGTGAGTAATAGTTTTTAATAGAACCTGAGAAGTGACTGGGAGTATATATACGTCATCAACATCATCAAATGGTACAGTCTTCATCATCAATGAGGAACAAATATCAGTCAGGACGTCCATTTATAAAGGTATACTCTCAAACCAATCCCGGAATGTTAAGCAGTTGTCAGGATTATCGAGCTTTGTTAAGTGAATATCCTAGCTCACGAGCGCTACCGTAGCCATTAGGACTTTCACCACTCGATACTTACCCCAAGACCTCCTCAAATGGGTCCTTGCCTTTCATTCCTCAGCGTACCAAACTGTAGCTTCCCTAGCAGGGTGTCATGCCACTACATGTCCCTTGCTTTACATTACGCACTAATCTATTAATTTCTAAAGGTTTACTGTGGTTTCAAAATTTTGAGTACTAGTATAATTTCTACTAATATCTCTGTCTTATATTACAGAGATTTGATCCATACATATCATTCACATAATTCATAATTCAAATTAAAGTACATAATCAATAATTTAATAAAAATAAGGACATACAAATTAAAATAAAGACAGATAATTAAGAAATAAATCATAGAATGGTAAAAAAAAATCATAAAAATAATTATTAAGTTAAGAAAAATAATTAGAATTTTATTATGAATTTTTAGAAAATTTTTGAAATTTAGTATTTTTTTAAAAAATATGTCCACAGGTACTTATAGAGCACAATTAGAAGTATTAAATAAGCTTTAAAATTTATGAAATTTTTACAAATGGTCTATTTGTGTGTCTAAACCTTACCTGAATGATAAGAACTTAAACTTAAATTTCTACAGTAGTTTTCTAAAAATAAATTCATAAATAGCTCATAAAATAATTTCTATGCTTAGTTTCATATTATGAGATTTATAGTTTATTTCTTCTACTATTTTTGCTAAACTAATTGAGTATTACTAAAATTTGATAATATAACAATTTAATTATCTATTATAACGGCTATAATATTTTTTCTAAATTTGGGCAGTATAACAGCTTAGTAATTCCACTATAGTTGTTTGAATTTGAGCAGTATAACAACTTAATAATTATACTATAATTGTCTAAATTTGAACAACATAACTACTTAATAAATGTATTTTAACTATCTAAAATTGAGTAGCATAACAACTTAGTAAAAGTTTAAATTTAATACTAAACATTATAACATTTATAAAACTTAATAAACTTAAACATTGAAAGGTTTAGGGGAAAACCTTTTCTACCAACATGAAAAGTAATTAAAAATTAGAACCAACCTCACTCCCCCCATTACCTTAAAGAATTGGTGAAGTTGTTGGTGCAGAGCTCCTAGAAAGAAGATTTTTACTAGTTAATGAAAACTAATAAAATTTTGGTGTAAGAAATAAAAATTGTGGAGGAAAATGGCTATGGAGGAGTGACTTGTCCAACTTGGGAAAGGAAGGGATGAAGATTTCAGCTTCCATGGAGGGGTATTTATAGAGGAGATAAAAGCCTTAAGTGTCCACTTAATGCATCGTGCATTATGTAATAAATATAATTGTTCATTTATTTTTATTTGAACCTAAGGGACACATCTCCAAATTAGTTGATGAATCACCTTCCTTCTAGAGCTCAACGTGGTATACCAGCTCCCCTAAGGTTACTCAGTATAATTTTTTATTATTAATTAATTAGTCGGTACCGATAAAATGACATAAACTTGAATAAATTAACTTTTAATATCAAAATAATTAATTTAAAAATAAATCTGAAAAAATGTAGTATTTTTAATCAAAAAAAAATTAATTTTAATTATTTTTTTCGAATTATATATATATTTTTTGTATATTTTAAGCTTAGAAAATTCATATTAAATCCATTTTAATTCAATAAATGATCAAATTTTTATAGAAATTATAAAATTATATATTTTACCTATAAATGTACTAAAAATATTATTTTCACCATTTTTTGGATGTCAAACCAATATTAGTTTTGTTTATCTGATAGCTAGGAGTATTTGGTCATTTTATACCGAAATTTAAAAAAATTCCTAGAAAATTTTCTAAATTATATTTTAATACATATAACATGATTTTAAACTCAAATTAACATTTTAATGTCAATTGAATCTTTTTCTCATGTCAGCCTTTAATATTGAGAAATAAGGACAAATCGTTATTTTGTAATTTCTTTAACTCCGACTCAGAAAAATTATTAAAAATTATGATTAGATAGTTTTTGATATTTTGAGTTTAACTGTGGGAATCATAATTTTTAGATTCCTTTTCGATTTTTCAGAATTAAATATAGAATAAATAGAAAAACAATTAATTAAGTAAAAGTGAGGGTGTTACAACAACAACAAACAACAACAAAGCCTTATCCTATTAGGTGAGGTTGGCTAGATGAAACATACAATGTCATTCGACTTGGTTAAAAACTAAAGTTTTAGGAATATTATTTACCATGAGAATTCCATTAACGACTTCCTCCAAAGTTCTTCCTATCTCCCTCTCTTCCTCTTAACAGTGATAAAATTTTATTTTGAACTGTTGTTATTTTTTATTTAAAGAAAAAATATGATATTAAAACTTACAAATAAATAGTATAATAATTAAAATGAATAGTATGATATTAAAGGAGACTATAAATGAAATTTTTTAATAAAGTACTAAGGATAAAAATAAAAAATACAACAAGCTATAATTAAGCTCAAACACTACATAAAATAGCATCTCAAAAATGTTATAACTAATGAGATAAATTCTTTTTATGAAATCTAGTTAATTTAATCAAACAAACTTATAAACTAATTAGTTGAAATATATTACTTGTCAAGTACACTTAAATTGACGTAATATATTTTTTAAAATATATGAAAATAATAATCATTTCATTATATTTTTACTATTGTTTAATTTTGACAAAATTTAATACAAACAATGTATATATATATATAAATTAACAATTAAATCAATAAAATTACTTTTTTATAAAATTACTGAAAGGTGTAAGAATAGTGTAAGTTATACAAGTATAAATCAATCCCTCTTCAAATAAAAATATAAAAATTTAATTTATAAAAAAGTGAAGTATAATTTTAATTTAAAAATAAAAAGTTTACCCTTACATTATTAATCTATCTCCTCACTCTTGAAAAATTGTTTTCGAGAACTAATTTCTTTCTTTTTAAGTTACATAACTTCTCTTACATTGAATATTTAATTTTATTTTTAATCCATTTTAAACATTATTACTTAATTTTAATTTTAATTTGATTTAGTTCTAAATTTTAAATCTTGGTATCTTATATCAAATTGAAGATATCTTTTATGGATAAATTGATTTTTGTAATTATTGTAATCTATTCAAATACAATTTTATTTTAAATTTTAATACATCATATTAATTAAAATAATGTATCTTAGTTCAACTAATTCATTTTTATAATTTTTTATTTAATTTTATAATATTATCTATTTAATTTATTCTTATTTAATAAAATAAAACATTTACTATTAAAAATAACAATATCTATTTTTATAAGTTTTATTTAAATTTAAAAACATTCATATAGTGTAAAAAAAGCTTTCTAATATTATTGAAGCATTATTACTTTAAAAGTCATATATATATATTGTTTATCCTAAAAAAAAAATTCCAGGTTTTAATCGGACGAAATAAATGCGTAATATGACGCATACGTGACATTGATTGGCATAATTTAAGTTTTTAGAGGATCTAGAGAAATTGACTAAACTCGGGTAATGCAGTCACAAATTGTTGATTTTCTTTTATGTTCATATCGTCCATGATCCTGACATGCACAGTAAGCCACTGTCATGCATTTTTGATATTAATCATTCAATTTTTTGGCAAATATTAGTCAAAGTACTGTCGCGTAGTGGACCAGCCTGCATTAGCATTTAGCGTATCTCATTATCCGTCATTCGTCAATATATTATTGCATTTCAATATTCTAGGAATCTTGTACCTACAGAAATGTTAGATAATTAGTTTTGAAATATGTATTTGCTATGACTAAATAAAAATCATTTTATTAGATGCTAACAAAATAAATTTAATTGCACCTTTGTTTCTTCTATTATTCTCTTTGTGCAAATTAGGTCCTTTTATTTTCAATTAAATTCTTCTGTCAACCTGCTGACATTTTTGTTTTTTGTAAAGATAGAAATGTTGGTTTTAGAAATTTTCAAAAAGTGCAAAGTTTGAATTCAAACCCAAAACTTCTGGGTTGGGACATACTTTGAAGTTTGAACAACTATGAAAGTCACTAAACCACTAATATGCATAAGAAATGTATTTTTTATAACGTTAATGAACACAAATATAAGAAGATTAAAGAAAATACATTACAAAAATGATTACTTGAATGATAAAACAGTATTTCATAAAAAGGATAATTTGTATAAATATTATTTACTACTAATAAAAAGTTGAATTTATATAAAGGTAGATTAATTGATATTGTTAGATTGTTTTCATTAGTCAATCATAGTCGTTGTTATTACAATTATCATTGTCATTATCACTACTATTATTATCGTTGTTGCTGTTGATATCACCATCACTACAGGTGTCAAAATGGATTAAATCTGATGAGTCTAATGCATGGGGTTGGACTAGGTTGTAGAATTTCAAGCCCAAACTCATTTTGCCCCAACCTAACTTGAAAATTTTATTGACCTGGGTCGGGCTGCCATGTTATGGATTAGGTCAACTAGTTGGTCTGATTTATTTTTTTTATTATTTACTTCTTTAATAGTTAGATAAAATTACAAATGATAAATCTAATACAATATGTGTTGTTAATGTCCATTTAAAAGTTGATATTTTATGTACATTGAGTTTTTCTTTTAATTTCTAGCACTTGCTTATTGTTACAAATTTACAATTGACACACTCTATTTTATTTTTATTTTTGTGTATTATCTTTTGTTATTTTATTGTACAAATAAATATACTATTATTAAAAAAAGAGGGATCAAGTTTATCTAGAAGTAACTCTTGGTAAAGTTACTTTTTTAATAATTATTTGTATATATTAAATTTAATTAATTCAATAGTTGAACATTTTGATATTAACACAATGATCATGCACATTGAAATTTAGATAATTTTTTTGAGGTAGAAATTTGGATAAATTGAAGAATTACAATTGTATAATATTGTAACAAACATTTACTTGTAATTTTAAAAAATATATTATACATGAAATTGAATTATTTATTGAAGTAGTAAATAATTTTTAAATTTTATAAAAATGTGTGGACTTGATCAACTTAATAAGAACTTTTAAGTTAAGAGTTTAATGGTCATGCACTGACAGTGTAAAGTAATTTAATACTGTCATCCAATCACAAACCATCATTTATTGTATATTTGTTTACTTTTATAATAAATACTTTAAAAGTCATATTAATGAAGATTTCTGATTGGATGACAATGTAAAACTTTTTACACTGACAGTGCATGACCATTAAACTCTTAATTTAATAGTTAGATTAATGAAATTTAATATGTACAAAGAGTTATTGAAAAGAGTAATTTTACCAATAGTTACTCTTAGAGTAACTTGATCCATCCTCATTATTAAAATAAAAAGATAATATAAAATATAATAGATTACTTCTATATTTCTATTTTAGGTTATAGTGATTAAGAATATTTTATCAACTTATAATACAAAAAATAATTTATTTTGGTCATTTTTAATTTGTTATGTTTTAAAAAAGTGAGTGACTTATGGCCTTATGGGTTAGTTTGTTTGGTTTGTAGTTCACCAAAGGCTGGATTAGGATTAGGTTAGCAAAATTTTAGCCCACCTCTAAATAAAATCAGCCCAATCAAGCCTAAAAATATGTTGACCCATGATGGACTATTTATATGATTGACCTAAATTAACAACCCAAAAGACAACTATCTTATCAAAAGAAGGATAATTGCATTATCTCATTTAATCCTATCAACTCAACACCAGAAAAGGCCTATAAAAGCAATAGGACTCCATATACCAAGTACAACTTTTACCTTAGTCGCCTTATACCTTTGACCAAAATTGTCTTGAGCATTGGGATCCTTGCAAGTGGCCTCCCTCTTCCCACCCCTCGATACTCTTCCAATTAAGAGCTAGTCAATTGAAGCAATCAACCAAAGTCCAACTCAAAGGCCTATGAGAAGCACGTGCGACCTAACTTGGACAAGACAGAACAACAATAAATATTTTTCTAATAAAATGGTTAAATTAACCAGTAAGTCCCTAAATTATTTAAGAGATTTTAATTTGGTCCTCAAACTAAAAAATATAATTAGACCCTTGATATTGTAAAAATTTTGTAATTGAGTCCTTAAGATTAGTTTCTAATAGCTTAAAACTATTAGAAAAATGACAATTTATGCCAGTTTAAAAATCCTAGAGACCCAATTACAAAAATTTTACAAGATCAATGACCTAATTACATATTTTTTAGTCTGGGGACCTAATTAAATTTTTTCAAATAGTTTAAGGACCTACTAATTAATTTAACCAATAAAAAACAATTTTTAAATACTAAAAAAAAAGACATTTTGGACATAGTTTCACATTTTAGACATCTAATGAATATGAAATTTATCATGTAAAAAAGATCTAAACACTTCAAAATAATATTATAATTTTTAATAATTTAGTACTTATAATCTACTCTTATGTAATAAATTAAAATTTTATTATTAAAAGTAAGATAATTTTTATATTTATTCTCATTTTCATTTAACTAGTATTTGAGCATATTTTTTATTTCTGTACAATGGTAGTAACAAGATTTGAACCTAAGACCTTGTGCATACTACCCTAATCCTCTACCACTAGGCTAACCCTAATGGGTTAGCATCTTTGCATAGGATAAATATTTTCTTTTATATAATTAAATTTTATAATAAATAAATATTTTTAAATACATAATTTATATTATAATTAAAATTCATGATAAATAATTTTTTAATACATAAAATATATTTTTGCTTTATAATGAACAATTTAAATTGTGATAAAAGATTATTTTTAACTATTGATAATTTCTTTTAAAAAAACTATTGAAATTCAATTTAGAGATAGAAATAAAGGATGGTCAACCAAAAGAAACAAACAACTAAAAGAATCAAATATATAAGTGTAATTTAAGATAGTTGAGAGACAATTTTTTTCAGTTAGTTATAGTAGTAGTGTGTGACATATAATGTAGGGGTGAGCAAGACCCAATCCGTCCTACTGACCCTTCCCGACTCAAGGGTGATATGACAGATTAAAGTTTTGAAATTAGACCTGATGCATTTTAAGATTGAGTTCAGATTATGCTTTTGGTCGTCTCAACCTGGTTTGATTTCTTATATATTCTTTTTTCCTTTTTGATCAAAGGGAGGTGTAACAGCCAATGTCCTATATTTTCTTAAAAGGATAAGTTTTTTTTGGAACAATCATGTATTAATAATAAAAAATTTTAATTTAATAGATAATATTGTGTATAACATGATATTATATTTATAATGATATTTATTTTAAAATATATATTATAAAATATACCCTAATTTAAGTTTTATACTTTTTTATTTTATGATTTAAATAACATAATGATAAGATTAATATATTACGTTTAAAAGTTGGATTGGCCTATTCTCATCTCATATATTTCGAGTTTTAATTGGTTTGGTTCGGGTTCACATAAATGACACGATCAAAATTTTAGGCTGAGTAAGGATAGAGATAAACCCGTCCTTTGCTCACCCTTAATATAAAGAAAAAAAGAGATATAATATTGAAAATGTCTAATTGAGAGAATGAGTATTAAAATTTACAATATAGGAATGATTATATATTCATGTTTTTATTTTTTTGACGTATGATTTATAAGTTTTTACATTAATTTTTTTATATTTTTATTTAATAATAATTAATATTATTACCCTATTCGATTAATATTATGCATAATAAGACATTTTTTAAATTAAGACTAAGTAATTTTTATCATTTAAATTATCTTTTAAATATTTTTTACAGCTAAATTAAAATATATTTAAAATTTAATGTTTTAATTTATACTTATATAATTAATAAATCAACTCCTATCTATTCATACATTATAAATTTGAGTACTCATTTTATATAGTTAACAAATATACTCCCCATTCTCTCAATTAAATCACTTTTTGTATTCTCTCGCATATAACTTATGAGAGTGAAATTGATTTTTTACATTTTATAGTTTTTTTCAAATTTAAATTAAATTTTATTTTATTTTAAATTATAACAATTACTATTATTTTTAAATCTACTACTATATTATAAATTCAAGTACTTATTTTAAAGAGTGAAACTCTCACTCTCTCATTCTCTTAATCAACTTACTTTTTTTTTTATTTTCTTTCTTCTTTCACCTATAATGGTTTCCACACACAAATTATAAGCTTAAAATTGTTTTTTTTTTAAGTTTTTATATTTTTTTATATTTTGATTCATTAAAAAAATATAATAAAGAGATTTTAAATTTGTATAATTAAATGTCTATATATAAAATATTTATTTTGTGTGTTTGCAGGGTGTTAAAATGTTAATCTAAATTAAATTGTATTTTATTTTATTATTTTTATGAGCATATTATTATCTTTAAATTTAAATTATATTCTATTTTATTTTGAATTTAAACAAATTTTATTATTTCTAAAATATTATTCTTATATTTACATTGTTATGTTTAAATATTATTTTAAATTAATTTGTTTTATTAAAAGAATATATATATATATATTGATAGAAAGAATATAACAATATGATTTAAATCTATATAATTAAATGATGTCATATAAAAAAATATTTATTTTACGTAATTTATATGTCGGTCTGTAATGTCTACACGTGGCATGAATTTAACGGTGGAACGTTGCAAACGCATGAGCATGAATGACATGGCGTGGGAATCTACACTCTACAGTCAAATACGAATACACGACGATCGTGATATCACCCGTCTAAAAGGAAGGAGTAACCGCTTTCAAAATTTCCAGTAAGGTTTTTTTGGTGACATGTTTATAAAATTGATTTTAAAATGATGTGATTTATATTCATATATATTTATTTAAAAAGTAAAGTAATAGTAACATTTAGTATTTTTTTTATTTAATGTACAAATTACCTAAAGTTATTTTAACTCAAAATTATTTTTAGATTCAAAGTCAATTCTTCAAAGTAGAACAAAAAATGTGAATCTTTCTGATATTTTAACATGATTTTAGATAATTCAATGTGAATATAAACCTACACTAAGTTTTTTTCTATTAAATGGTTTTTATGCAATTTTTTGGTTATTTAATTTCTTTAAAATGAAAAAAATTGTATTTTAGAGGATAAAATATATTAATAATCTTGATTAAAAAATTATTAGTTAAAATTTTAATTAGGTGAACAATTGTTATATATATACATATAATTTTTATCAAAATCTCAATTGATTGATTTTTTATTAAACGATTAAAGTATATTTTATTTTTAAAGTGTATTCTACACTTTAAAAAAAGCTTTTAAAAAAAGTTTATTTATTTTAATAATTTTATAAAAAATACACTTATTTTGAAAAAATTATTTTTGAAAACTTTATATATATATATATATATATTTAAGCTTAAAAAATAAATTATTTTTTTGACTATTTTAAGAAGTTATTTTGAGTAATTTCTTGAAAAAAACTATAATTATAACCAAAGTTTAGAGCAAAGGTATTTTTTATGATTTTAACCAGATAGAAAATAACTTATAAATTTTTTTTTCATAAAATCACTATTTTTTTTAAGGCTTAAATAAAATAGTGTTTATTTACATAAAATTTATACCATCTAAAATACGTGTTGACAATTTTTCTTTTGAAATATATATATTGTAATCCTTTACTATGTGGAAAACTTACGGTGAATTCTTATCTCAATTTTTTTAATGAAATATTAATATCAGTCTTTAAGATTATTTTGAAACAAGTAGGACTAGTGAGTTTTTATGAATTTTTAATTATTTTTATATTTTTGATAGAATAAATAATTTTTAATAAAAAAATTATCACATTTAAATATTTAAAATGAACTTTAAAAAATAACGGCAATAACTTGGAGAGTGCGACTTTTGTTCTCCTCATTCTTTCAATTAAACATTCTTTTAACACTTTCTCTTTTGGAAGTGCACTTTACATACTTTATCTTTTTATATATATATATATATATATATATATTTCAACCATCTCAAACTATCATCTTTTATCTTTATATATATACTTAATTTTTTTAACCAATTATATATTTTAATTTAAAAAAAGCCTTATATCACAATTCAAATTATTTATTATAAATTTAAAATATAATTTATGTATTCAAAGTTATTTATTTATTATAAAATTTTAATTATAATATAATTTATATATTTAAAAATATTTATTATAAATTTTAATTACATAAAAATAAATATTTATCTTATAAAATACACACACTAAATACTAGGTAATCAATAACTGCAAAGGGTGCAGGTGAGAATACAGCTGCACCATTGTAACTATTAGAAGGCATACGTTAATGGACTTGAATGGTGTTTCAATTAATCAAAAAAACTAATTTTCTAATATTTAATCTCCCTTTCGTAAATTATCATTATAAGATTTAAAATTTATTTAATTAATCTTTAATAATCACATCACAAAAATATAGTTAAAATTGTTTCTTTGATAAATAATAAAGTTAAAATGTATTATATTAACTTCTTGTATCTAACAGTTAGTGTAAAACTTTTACCTTGACATAATGACATTCCTTCATTTATAAATATATAATTACTAGTTGGTCACTCGTGCTACGCACGAGATTTTTTATATCTTTTAAATTTTTATTTATCTTGTATAAAAAAATAATTATTTTTTATAATTTAAAATTGAGAGATTGATCGATTTAAATTTTATTATATTTTTGGTAATTTTATTTTATATCAAACTAACATAATACATAAATTAAACGATAATGACATCACTTTATTGCAATTAATCATTTATTTATTTGTTATTTATATAATTTGTTGTACTGTAATCAAGAGTGGAAAGACACATGACTGCAAATAAGCATAATTAGATACATGACAATTATAATCCTACCCTTAAATTATTATTTTAGAGCTATTTAATGTAAGAACATCATTTCAATATAGTGAGAATCCATTCATTTTGTACATGTCAAGTTCAATTCCCTAAAGGCAGGAAAAGGTACATGTATTTAATATTTTATTGTATAGTGAATTTATTTTTAGCTTGTAATTATTTTGGAAAAGTAATTGATTTAGGAGGAGTGCTAGCAACATTTTCTAACACACATTTTATTATTAGTTAAAATTTATTAAAAACTATACAATCAAAAAAGAGACACATCAAATAAGAAATGAGACCCACAAAAATTTATAATTTTTAATAAATTTTAACTAATAATAAAGAGTGTGTTAAATAGTGTATTGCTAGCATTTATCTAAATTTAAATATATTTAGTGTTAAGTTGAAAAACTGAATGTAAATAAGATGATTTCCAATGCATCGGTAAATACAATACAAATGGTAATTTTAAAAACATTATTCGAGTCCTCGTGTTTTACTTTATTAGTCTTTTCATTTTTATTATTATTTAAATATGAAAAAATTAATATTTTTTTAATTTATTCTTCTACTGTTTTTGGTTTGTTTTAATTTATCATAAATATATCATATAGATTATTGATATATTAACTACAATTCTCTATCTCATAAATTTTATAGTATATCATCTAATTATAAATTATTTGATACGTATAAAATTGAAACATTTTACACCATCAAATAATTATTAAATATGCAATTAAAAATCCAATTTATTATAAATATTTAACTGAGCATATATTATTATGCCTCTTCATAAGTTTGTTTCTATATCAAATAACATGAATAAATAAATAATTTATATTTTTAAATGAATCTGTTGTGCCAAGTTTTATTAAATGTGTTAAATAAAAATATTTATATTTTAAATTAAATACTTCATTGATATCGGTCAATATAACACAATAAACAATACAATGTCCATTCCAATACCCTATAGTTGATTGATATTCTTATGCTTGTAAATTACAAAGGTAAACAAAAGATAGCACTTTCGATAATTATCTTTTTCGTTTGCGTCTTCTGCTGTGGTAAATCACAAAAAAAAGAGGAGGTTAAATTAATAGGTAAATCCTTATAGTTTTCTCTCATTTTTAATTAAGTCCTATAATTTATAACCTTTTAAAAGAGTCCTTACAATTATAATTTTTTTATGATCAAATCGCCAGTCATTAATTATGTTAACATTCTGTTATGTTACTGTCATATGACATCATTTTTTTTTCCCCCCTATTAGCATCTATTCCGAAATGGGGATCAGCCACTTCCGTGACGAAATGACTCATTTTCAATTAAAAACAAATCACCGCCCCACATTTCGCAAGAGTTCATGAATTAGTGTCACATATATCATTGTGCACCGGTAAATTGTCTTTTCTCTATGTCTAATAATTAAATTGTTACTGGTTGTATACTTCTTTCCTCTATCCATGTATTGTTTCCTTATGATCTGCAGAGTAATCTAATATTACAAATTAAATGCATCAATACTATGCCAAAGATGACATTTGCTACAAATTATTTAGACACTTTTCTAATTCTTGCCTTTTTGTTTACACAGTGCATAATCTAGATGCTACAACGTACTCCTTCTTAATTTGAGTTCCTTTATACAAGACACACAAAACCAAGTTAAAAGCAACGTAACATAAGAAGACAAACACAGAAACGTAAAACAAGTTCATAGGACAATAGTGTTTCAATCTCAACTAAACAAAGAAGAACAAGGGAGAAAAAAAGTGGACCTGAACTTGTAATAGAAAAGGCACCAAATTAAAATACCCCTTCCCTTTGAAGTTACACCGTGGAATCACAAAAACAAGGATTTATGGATTTGGAAACATATATTATTCTTAGGTAAACCAGTCTTTTGTGAAGAAAAAAGAAAAAAATGGAAAGAAAAAGAAAATAAAAAGTTGAGACTGTCAGGTTAGTAAACATAATACTTAACATAAACATAATGGTGTTAGTTCTCAAGGATTAAATCACAAAATTTTAAAAATAGAATCACTTAATTACATGTTTTTAAAATATACGGACGTAATTAAAAATTGGATGATACTATAGAGACTTATAGATTAATTTAACCAAAAAGAAAACCGACTGCACCAAACAGTAGTATTGTTGTTTGCTAAATGACACCTTGCACCCAAAAGCAACCTACTTTCACATGGAAAGTACTACTGTTCAATGGTAGAACTGAAAAATAAAAAAGAAAGAGACAAATAGACTCCGTAAAAATGAAGAGAGAGAAAAAATCGAAGTCATTTAAATATCTAGACAAATCAGAACCATTAAAATAAAATAATAATATTTTCTTTTCAAAATTAGCATAGTTTCAACAGTGTGTAGAAGAAAGTATTTGCTCAGAATGTGACACTTGTCAAAAGTTGCATTTAATGTTCTGAAATTTATATAATATAGATTTATTAAGTTTAAATATATTTTTATTCATCAAATTTGAGCCTATTTTTCTTTTGGTTTTTTAAAGTTAAAAGTGATTATTTTTGTTCCTAATGTAGAAATAATTCACTTTTGGTCTTTATCAAGGAGACTAAAATAATCACAAAAATAATCTTAAGGACAAAAAATGGACTATTTTTAAATGATCACAAAAATTATCTTTAGGCCAGTTTAAGTCTCCACTTGTCTCTTTGGAGTAGGTACATGTAATTACTTGTATAAACATTCTTTGAACCCAAAGGTTTTTCTTGCCATAGATTAAAGAGCCATACCCTCTCCTAAAATTTAGTAAAGCGAAAAAAAGAAAATTAGGTCCAAATTTGAGGGACTAATAAATATTTAAGCCTTATTCATTATTATTTATTCCCTAAATAATTAAAATAAAGAATAGGGATGATAAAAAAAAACCTATACCTACGAGCACTCATTGGTAAAACTCGTTACATATTGAATTTGGATAACTTAACGAGTATTTGTGAATAAATAAATGATTTTTTTTCTATTCACTTATAAACGGGACAAAAGTAAATACTCTTTTTGTATGCACTCACAATTTGAAATTACTTAAACACCTCTAATTATATATAAAATAAATTGCCCTAATTAGTATGAATCTATTTTTTTAAATTGTTTAACTTTTGGTTTTATTTTATTTTCTTAATTTTTAAAAAATATTTTAACAAATATCAATAAACATCCATATAAAATTCACAAATAATTGCTTATAATGGATATCCATGTGTGTATAAGACGAGTATGAGGAGAATTTTCATTAATAAAGTGTGTGACAAGGGTTACTATCCATGCCTATCCCTATTCCATCTCATTTCCATCTCTAATAATAAATAATTGTTTAAATATTAATAATTTTTTATTCACATTCCATAATCGATGTTTATAATTAAGCTTATTAATGGTGTTTTTGGACAAATTTATTTTTTCATGATATATTTCTTATAGGAGATAATTTAAAGAATTGATAAGAATATTAAAACTGTTATGTTATACTTTTATATTTTTACAACTCATACAATTATTATAATTATATATAATTTTAAATTACAAAAGCTTTTTCCATTTTAAAAAAATACAAATAATAGGCCTAAATACTTAGTAATGAATTTTCCACTTCATTAAAAATGAGAAATTTATACAATTTAAAATACACATAGAACATTGTCTAAATAACATTACGAGAAATGTTATTTGTACAATAATTCATATAACAAAACTTTTTGTGTCTCTTTCTTTCTTGCACATTATTTATTACATCTCATAATGATAGAGAAAGATAGACACAAAAAATATTATTATGCAAATTGTTGTATGAATTATTGTATATATATCATATCTCTAATGCTATTGCCTATAGGCTACGGGTTCATTTCAAATGAACCCTTTCCCTTAAGGCAAAAAAAAAATAAAAAATTCTTTCCAAATATTACAGTCAAATGCAAATAAGAACCAAGAACTGTTGAAAGCTGATTTCCAATAATTATGTGAGGTATAAAAAGCTTGTTATTATATCAAGACGCAGGTCTAATTTGTTGATTTGCACGACAATAATTCACTAAAAAATCAGAACAAGAGTAAAGAGGAAAATAGATCGGTCATAGTTTTGAAACATTATACGTCCTACATCAAACATATGTTGAAGTATATTTTGTTTTATTTTTGAATATATGTATTCTAATTGTACTTTATATATTAACCGTTGACATTGATTTGTTAGATGCTGCACGAGTTATTTAGTTGGGTCAAATAGCTTTAAACATGCATGAATTAAGAAATGTTGCATGCACATTATTGGCGTTAAGAATGAACAAAGAGAAAGAAAAATGAATGATGATGATGAGAGAGAGAGTAAATAGTGTATACATCGAAAGTACAAAAGTTTTTTATATTGTCATTTAATTATAAATTATTAAATAATAACTATCTTAAAAGTCATACTTATATAATTTATGATTTGGTTGACAATGAATTTTTTTTAATCTTGATAATACAGCAAAATTAAACTCTAAAAAATTTTTTTTTTTCTAAAATTGTTCTTGAAAACTTTTGTAGTAAGCATACTAATTCTTGAGAATATAAAAATTTTGTAAGTTATATTAACTTTCTTCATAGACCGATTTTGTTATTTACCAATATATCCCACACCTAAAGACTAACATAACTAATATTTATGATTTTTAAGAGACAATATAAAATTTTTATATTGTCAGGAATTAAATGTCCCATCACAAATTTCTCAATGACAATTTGGAGTTTCACTCAAATAAATTTGTTGTTTGCGCCGCCTATGTTGCTTGTTTTGCTTCATATCACTATCATATGGTTCATTTACGAATATATACTTTGGATATGCTTGGTTTGAGTAAATTCTGTTCACTGACTTCCCATAATATCATCATCTAAGTATCTTCTCATAGAACATAACAAAGGATAAATTACATGAAATTAGACCAATTACATTCGCAAGCAACCAATTTTAGCCCTTAAATTAAAGACACAGTTAGCGGTTTATAATTAAAATGTTTCAATAATTTTGGAGACCGTAGACATGTGATGCTGCAAGGGATCTTATCATCTTTGGTAACATTATCAAGGAAAGCAGAGTAAAAATGTAAAATCTAAAGCTTAATCACACTTTTGTGTGAGAGAATGTGTAATTTAGAAAATAATAAAAAGTGTTTAAGGTGAGGTTTGTGATTTTTTGTTCCAGAATCAACACGAGAGCTACCAAACCACTAAATGAACACGATATGTTATCTAATAATGGACATGCATTTATCTTTTAATCTTGACTATTCAAATAAGATTTAATGGTTTATATTTACAACTCTAATTTCTCACGCTAAAAAGTATTTTCATTTGATATGCCTTATATATATATATATATATATAAAGTTAGAAAAGGACATAGTGAAAAAAAAAGAAAAAGAATCCATATATCATTATAGTTAAATTGTCTTGAGTTTTAGGTACAAGTGTGCAGCATAGGGTCTTGGCTTACCTTCCAACTTACATTAAGGAGATTTTTGGTAGGAAAAACTTTTTAGTTATCTAGGAATTTGAAATTGAAAAGATTAGTTTTCCATGTTTGGTATCTAACTTGAAAAAAAATATTCTCAAAAAATATTGTTTCCCAAAAATCCTAGTTTTCCCCAAAATTGTTCCCATAGGGAGATTAGGAATCCAACTTTTTCGAGTTGAGATGAATGTTTTAATTATGTAAAAAGACTACAATACCTATTCTTTCAAATACAAAATTCCTAGTCAGGGTTTATTGTCATCTAAAATTCCTAATCTACATTGTCCATTTTTCAAATATTGAGAAGGAAGCAACAACTTGGTCATGTCTCTCACACACCTCATGTAAGTCCTCTTCTCTCTCTCCTCGTTTTATGCTTTCGTGTGTAAATACTCAAGAAACGTGTGTAAATATTCACAAGAATTTTTATGATTAACCAAACAAATTTTAATTAGTCTCAAGAATCGTGATTATCAAGAATCATGATTTTTAGGTATAAAAAAACTTTTCCCCCTACCCAATGTTCCCTGAGTGTGAGCGCCAGCTACTTCAACAGTAACATTATCAAATTCAACACATTCTTCTTAATATTTTCTTTAATATATTTTTTATTATTAAGTTACATTTTATACTTATTCAATAGTTAGTAAAAAGATAATTTTTGAAACGAGCATAAAACATGATCTAAGAATAAAAGTGTGCTAAGGAGAGAGCATTTAAAAGTGTGTCGAAAAATGAAAACATTCTTTTCTTCTGATATCTTAATTTTAAAGTTTAAGTGGTTTGTAATATAATCTTTTATTAAATAGTTTAGAGTTATCACTCTTAACTTAATATCCCTTTCAATCAATTTTTTGTTTCTTTTCTCCTTCTATACTCAACAACCTCTTTCACTCTAATTTCTTCAACTTTATCAAGTTTTATGAAATGATACAAAAGCTTCTTTTCCCAACTTTTGCGATATGTTAATTTTTAAATTTGTATACCAAATAGCTTCAACCTGTAATATAAAAACAGACATTTCCTAGTAAGAGCCAAAGTCTGAAAGAAGAATCAGCTACAGTCCTATTCACAAAAATTTGCTATGATTACATGATAGCAGACAGTGTTGTGCTGGTTATAAGGCCACTAGCAACAGGAAGGACATGCACATAGTATAGCCTTAAAAGGACAACCAATTTGACAGATGCCACAAGAAAGTTTGATGCACATGGCTGAGACAACTTAGAAACCATACGATCCAATTCTCAGATAGATCCTGAAGGTTGAATGGATGCACATCAATGATAAACTTTAGTGGTGCCAGTAGACGACTAATTTAATCCAACTTTAGCTAAACTTATTAGGCAAATTATTGGGAGGACCACAACATATCAACTTCAATCACCTTTCTTTGCCGTGTCTACACGTTGTGTAGGCGAAACCTTTAGTAGCGACTTGAACCCGTAAATACCACACAAAGGACAAGTGCTAGCTAGGGTTTGTCTCGTTTGGATTCAGATTCAACTACAAGTACAATTCCTCACCAAGTTATGAGTTTCTCATTATTTGGTTTTAGCATAAATATAATGTTAATGAAGAAATAACACGCATGATATAGACTAAGATCAACCGTAAGAGCGGTGACAACCTATAGCACACCAGATGGGTCCCATATGCAGATGAGAATAAGCAATGATGATTATAAGGAATGAGCCTGACCAATTTTTACGAGAAATTATTTCATCATCTTAGATCGTTACTTAAATGTTAGGATAAGTTACACTCACTCTCCGAGGTTCAATACCTCTCTTTTTTGACATTATTCTGACCTCTCTTCATATATATAAATGTATAAGAAATCAGGAGAGGTTTGTATTAATGAAAAACGTACAGAATGTTATATAGTTATATAAATTAAGGGAAGTTCAAAAATGGGAGGAGTATCGAGAAAAAAAAAAATTGTTAAACCTTAGGGTATGTGAGTATAATTTGTCCTAAATATTATGCTTATTCATATTTTGAAATTTCTGTCATTCGGATAATCTGTTGCAGCATTGTTCAACTAATTTCCATCTTACTTGAGTCATGGGTTTCTTTAGAAAGATTGGGGGAGAAGCCAGATAAAAATGACATCTAATATTATTTTCTGATATTGTTATTGTTACACAGTTAACATTTTTCAAAACTTCAAGAAATATCTACCAGAGGCCCTACAATACAACACTGTAAGAGAAGCTGACAAAACTGTTAACACGGTAAAATTTCTGAATTCTGAACCTAAGCCAGTTTTGTGATTTGATTGGGTTACAATTGTGTCCAAACCTTAAATGAAAACTAATCACCGAGTACTGCATCCTCTTTGCCACTACTGTTCCTCATCCTAAAACAAAGTTTAAGTCTTCGATGGAAAAATGTAAACAAAGTGGGTTGATCACCTGTAAGTGTACAAGCAAGAGGCAGGGCATAAATGAAGGGCATTCCCAAGAAAGAAGAATCAGTGGAAGAGCAAAAGTTCTTTCCTTTCAAGTGTGGGCTGAGAAAAAGAATGTGTTGAAATAGGCAGGTTTCACATTATAGTTGTCCCCACTTGCATTCCCTGCCTGGTAGTCTTGATAAGCAAGGGGAGATAATCCTCCTCTTTCAGCTAATAATTCCACCTGACCACTGATCTGGCAATTGAATCAAAGCCCCCTGTTAAGAAAATCATAAAATTAAGACATCATAAAGCAGTCCATTTGAAGTATACTAATAACAACCATTGAAAAGTATTACAAAAAATTTAAAATAAACAAGGCACTTAATCACCATGGGAATTTGAACTAAATAGTGAAAACATATTTCGGGTAAAATGACAGGATAGAAAGATTAGGTACTGGGACACTAACCATCCTAAAAATAATATAACTAAATGTTGCAAGCTGCCACAAACATCTAGTTATTCTCCTAAATAAAAGTGATAGCTTGGACATAAAAAAAGTTATAACTACCTTGGAACCTTGGGTGAAGAGGGCTGATCTGGTGAGGATTGTTGAGCAGTGCCATCAAATGCTCCACCGGATTGGCTTCCCTCATTCAGCTGGGATAGTTCACTGACACCTGGGAAACCCATAGGTCCCAGAGTTCCAAACTCAAGCTGTTCTGCTGGTGGTGAGCTGTAGCTAGCATTATGATCATAAGGATACAACATTACAACAGGTGGAATTGTTGGTCCATTTGATGAGATCCCACTGGAGCGCATGCCTGGTAGAGGGTACATTCCATAAGCCACATTTGCTGGACTGTTCTGTGAGGAATTTAACCGGACAGGACCATTCTGATTCTGGTGAGAAAAAAAAGAGTCATGTCTATGTGAACCCCACGGCCTTTCAGCATGGCTCTCACTTGTTGCCAATTTTTCTGGCCTTGAGCTAGACTTCTCAGTTTGATTGCGGTTATGGCTACGCCCACTTGTTCGCAACTTTGAGTTAGTATTCCAATTCCCTTCTCTGTCACCATGCTGGTCCCTTCTGTCATAGTTGTGATTACCCCTTCTGGTACTTGTAGAATGTCGATCCCGAACAGAAACCTTCTGAAATAAATTTGGAAAGAAGGTAAAAAACTACAAAATCAAACAGCTGGACTAAAAGCAGACTGACCATAGGTTTAGAAATAGAACGATTACTTTATTTTAGAAAACAGACATGTACTCGCACTTGTATTGCAGTAAGTAAAAACAAATTACAAAATAAAGTACCAAGTTTCTTAGAAATTTATCTTACAGGATTTGGCAGGTAGGTTCCTGTCCCACTTCGATACCATGGTATCTCATCTACAAAACGTTGGTAAATATTGGCTGGTCTGTTAGAAACTGAATGGGGAGGAGCAACAGGTACTAGGTGTGGCCCATAGCTCATAAGCTGAGTGAAAAGATTCACATTAGCCGACTGTGGTCTTCCAGGACCATCCCAAGGAAAACGACCCTGCAAATAAACAGGAGGTACCATAACAGACGAAGGATAGATAACTGAATGGGGATGGCGTGAATTTTCACAAAATCGCCTGTACTGCAAATTTTGCCAATGGCTAACAAAGTCACCGTTAAGAATGTCAGGTTTGAGCTCTGATGAGTCAATAGCAGCTCTTCTCATAGAACTGGAAGAGCTCAACACCTCAGGCTGGTCATACACCTCAGATGGATCCAAATTCCGACCACGGTCGCTGTTATCTGCATCTTCTTCCACATTGAAATTCCTTGCTGATGTGTCCGAAGATTCAGTAGGAAAATTATATAATGGAAGCATAGTAACAAATGGTACTGGTGGCCCTGTGGGATAGAATGCAAATGGAACAACCCCAGAATTATCAACTGTTCTTTGGCGAGAACCATGACCACCTATAAGCACCGGCGCCATGGGTAACACAGAATCTGATCCACTTGTCTGAGCCACTTCAAAACCAGACACTTGCTGTCTTGGAACATGCAAGGGAGCAACAGCCATTGGCCCAGTGATTCTTTCTGACATAACAGATGCTGTAGTTGATAAAGGAGTCCATTGTCTGTTTTCATCATCCACTAGATTAGATGAAATATCTGAGGCATTCTTACCCTTTCCGTAAGCAGCAGATGACACCAAGGAAGTATTTTTCTTCCCTCTTTTTTCCCTAGTTGATTTTGAAGATTTTGCTGATGATCCCTCCCAAGAGCTTTCAGAAGACGTCATATTCCTGAAGGAGCTTGAAGGTGGTGCACTGGGCAACCTGAGATTTTCTATTCTATCATCAAAATAAGCATAATTTCCTCTGCCATGTGGATATTGAGGACTATCAATGTGCTCTTCTCTTGTAGAACCTTGGTTTTCTTTAGTAAATGCCTGCTGAAGTCTAGCAGAATTACTAGAACTGCCAATATTAGATGATGGGATAAAGTTATAACCACCTGAAGTTGACTGTCGCCTATCATATGGAAGCATTTCAAAATTTCTATTATCAACTTCAACCCCCCTAGCTGAAGCCCTTTCTTGCTCATGCCAGAAATCATTATCAGCATCTGCTAGACTCGTTTCAACAGAATTGAAATTCTCATTACCAGTTTCAATTAAATCTTCAGGATTTGAGGTCAATCCTAGGCCAGGGAAATATGGAGTCAATGGTGAAGGGATTAAACCTTAAGGAAATTGCATATTAGTACCCCAAGGAGCCTCAATCAAGGGAATGTTACCCATGTTTCTTTGAGCATATCCCATTGATGCAAGAATGGAAGGTGAAAATGGAAGTGGTAGGTGACCTGCGGCTAAATTCACTGGAATGTGAGCCTGACCAGTGAAACCTTGAGCTGTGGGAGATGTCATCATGTTCAAAAGGTCCTGCTCCTCCTGATGCATCATATGTGTTCCACCTACTGATTCATCATCATAACTATTGGAGCCATTGTCTGAATCAGCAGCACTATCATTAACTTGACGAGATATGATGTGCCTAGCAGATGAATCGTCAATTCTAACACCATAACTAGCAGGCGTGTCAGAATCAAGATACTTCCTGTGACCATTCTCCAACTTTGCAGAGGAAGTTGGGCCTTTCCCACTTTCTGGGGCTCTTGTATGTCTTCCTTGGGTAGGAGCTTCACTATATGAGTCTGTCAACTCAGGACTAGAACATGTTCTTGCAAATAAAAGCCTTCCTGGAACATCATTGAATGGGTTATTTGGTTTAATGTTTCTCCGTCCTTTATCAACACGAGTACCTTGATTACAATTAGCTTCCCTTCTGACCTGATCAAAATTCCTTGCATTATTTTGGTTAACATAAGAATGTGATAGTGTAGAAACATCACTACTCTTAGATAAGCTTTCAGTGGACAAAGTACTGTGCTGAGATAGACCACTTTGTGAAGCATGCACCCCTTTCACTTGAAATTCATGATTATAGGTATTATCAAATTTTTGGCTATTTTTCTGGAGATTCTCAGACCCCTGTAATTGGTCATGACTAGATAACCTCAAACACCATAAGTCATTGTTTGGAGCATCAGGTCGCTGCCCAGTTCCATGTCTGACCCAAGTGTTCATAAAGAACTGATTGACTTCAAAAAACAATTCCTCCTTTGGGCAATCAAGCAATCTGGCAAGCCTTTTGGCCCCAAATGCAAAAGCACTGCGTATTCTAAAGAAATTTCCTGGTTCATGCACATCATAAATAAATGCAATTATTAGCCAAACCAAATCAGACAGATGGTTCATTGAAACTCATAACCTACTAATATCAATAAAAGAGTGATTCCAGCTATATATTCCACCACATGCATAAATTTCACATAATTTTCATCATTCATTCTAATCAGATAATTACAGTGAAATTCAACATTTAAGAAAAAATAAAATAAAATCTCATGTGCATGCATGCTGGTTCAAAGATCGGGACAATAGCTCCAATGTATCTTTAATTATTTCTTCCAACCTTATGAAGTTTATCATATACACATGCTTGTCAAATAAAAACCAGCAACAGAATCAGGTCCAATGAAAAAACCAACTCAGTCTAAAATATAATATGAGAAAAAGTTATACAAATCCAAAATGAACTATATCCAAAATTTGAGTCTAACAAACCTTTGCTGACACTACGCCCTAGGTTATTGTTGACACGCAGAGGATCAATAACATTGAAATGCTTGGAAGAAAATGGTTGCCCCTGATTTTCTTGGCCACCAGGGAAAACAGCATAAACTGAGCTGCAAGCATCAAGAAATAACTTACTGAGCAGTAAATCTCCACCATCTTTCCGAGGAGGTTCAGCTGTGGAAAAGGTTGATGAAGGGGAAGGAAGACAACAATAAGCAAGATGGAGCTATATCATTATTAAAAAACAGATCTTCAATCCAATCATAACCACCTGTCACATCTGGGAGTGAACTAATGGGTACAGGACCCCATAGGCTTACACAGAAATTATCCCAATCAAACTTACTAAAAAACTCCAAAAACCTATACAATACCTACAAAAGCAAAGAAAACACTAATTCAATTCAATCACCAAAAAAACACATAAAATAACACCATTTAAATATTGCTACCTCAAATGGTCCAGCAAAGGAATTGTTGAAAACATGAAATATGTAAAGAACCAAAGTTTCTAATGCATAAGTTGAGATAAGTCCATGGTGGGCGCCAAGTATACGACTCTCATAGTAACACCAGGCTTTTGTAAGTATAATGCTATGCTTGAATAAATGGTTTTGGTTAATCAAATTATCAACCTACAGCAGAAAAAATATTAAATCCTTGTCAATACAAGAAAACTTAGTATCAAGGTCAAAATTCAAAGAGATGGACAGTAGGATTCACCAAATTACCTCCTCAAGAAAACAAAGGGTGCACAATCCTCCAAGCTGGTTAAATGAAATGTCTACCACAATATTCTCAACAAGACACTTTATAATCTTCACCTGCAAAAATGAAGAAAAACATTGTAAAATACGAATTCTAGAATCCAGTAGTTGGCCAAAACCAACATAAATACTAAACCAGCTTAAATTAAGCCAGGCAGCTGAAAAGAATTATAAAACAAATGGCTTATACCTCAACATTTTGGCTTTCAATAATTAAGAATGTATGATAACCACATTTTTGTTGTAAATAATTCAGTTAGTGGCTATGTTAGTTAGGTAGTTAGTGGGTTGTTAACTAACTACTTTTACTGTGTACTATAAATAGTAATGTTGTATATGTGGACAGCAGTGAGAAAATAAAACTTTTTTCTTCTCTGTTTACCTGTGTATTCAGTGTGTTCTAACAACTGGTATCTAGAGCTATCTCGATCGTGGACCTGTGTGTGTGAAACCCACCAACTTGTGAGACTTTTTGCCGTGTGAGAAACCCTTTCTTGTGTGGGTTTTCTATCTGTGTGTGCATCTTTCTGGTGTGGCTTTTTTTAAGGATTCAAAGTGTGAATCATGGCTGGTTCTAATGGGTCTTTCCCTGCCAACTTGCCTGTTCTTGATGGCAAGAACTTTGAGCAATGGTGTATCAAGATGGGTGTCATCTTTGGTTTCCAAGAAGTGCTGGAAATTGTAAAGAATGGCATTCAAGAAGTGGAGGAAGGTGCTACAGAGGTGCAGAGGGCAGTTTACAAGGAATCCAAGAAGAAAGACTGCAAAGCTCTCTTCTTAATTCATCAATGTGTGGATTCTGCCAACTTTGAGAAGATAGCTTCAGCAAATTCAGCTAAGGAGGCCTGGGATATTCTTAACAAGTCATATGGAAGTGCTGATAAAATCAAGAAAGTAAAGCTTCAATCCCTTCGTAGACAATGAGTTGTTGTCAATGACTGATCAAGAATCAGTAGGGGATTACTTCAACAGAATTCAAGTGCTGGTCAACTCAATGAAGGCTTGCAGTGAGAAGTTTTCAGATAAGCAAATAGTGGACAAGGTTTTGAGAACTTTGACTCCCCGATTTGACCACATTGTGGTGGCAATTGAGGAATCAAAGGATCTTGAAAAGATGAGGGTGGAGGAGCTGCAAAATTCTCTTGAAGCACGTGAACAAAGGCTTCTTGAGAGAAGTGGTGAGAGAGTTGCTATTCAAGCTTTGCAAGCACAAGCCCCTTGAAGAAACGATGGTGGTGGCAGCAAAAACAAGAAGGGAAAATGGAAGAACAAATTGAAAAATTCTAGTGAAGGCCAAAGTAAAAACTTTGGTGGTGACAACCACAAGAAGAATGGAGGACGTGGAAAATTCAACAAGAAAGGAGGTGATCAAAACAGAGGAGGGTGGAGAAAATTTGACAAGAGAAATATACAATGTTATGCTTGTCAAGGATGGGGACACTTTGCAAATGAGTGCTCCAGCAATAAAGGGAAGCAAGTAAAGGAGGATGAAGCTCAAATGGCTCAAGGGGATAGTGATGATTTTGATTCAGATCATGTCCTTTTAATGGTGACAACATCAAATTGTACCAAATTTGATTTCTGGTATTTGGACACTAGGTGTTCAAACCACATGACTAGGAATAAAGGGTGGTTTGTTAATCTTGATGAAAAAGTCAACAGAATGGTGAAGTTTGTTGATAATAGCACTGTTACAGCTGAAGGGATGGGCAAGGTTCTGATTCAAAGAAAAGATGGAAAGCAATCATTTATAACAGATGTTCTTTATGTGCCACAAAGGAAGAGCAATCTGTTAAGCCTTGGTCAGTTATTGGAGAAGGGCTATTTCATGAATATGGAGCAGAATATGATGAAAGTGTATGACAGCAAGAAAAGGCTGATTTTGAAGGCTCCATTATCAAAGAACAAAACCTTTAAAATTGGAATTCATATTGGTGAAAGTTGTTGTCTTGCAGCTGCTATGGAAGATCAAAATTGGCTTTGACATCTAAGATTTAGGCATCTAAATTTTAGGAGCTTAAGTTTACTGAAAAAGAAAAGTATGGTGCATGGTTTGCCCTCTATAGAGCAACCAAAAGAGTTATGTGAAGGGTGTCTCATAAGCAAGCAAACCAGAAATTCCTTCAAGACCAACATTTCAACAGCAAAGGCACCACTGGAAGTTGTCTATTTAGATGTGTGTGGTCTAATGGAGTCAATTTCACTTGGAGGTAATCAATATTTCATTTCCTTTGTTGATGACTTTACAAGGAAGTTGTGGGTTTATTTGATTAAAAGAAAAAGAGAGGTGTTTAAAAGGTTCAAGGCAATGGTGAAGAAGTAATGTGGGCAATCCATTAGAACAGATAGGGGTGGTGAATACACCTCAAATGATTTTCATTCCTATTGTGGTAAGGAAGGAATAGTTCATGAAGTTATTGCTCCATATACCCCTCAACATAAAGGAAAAACTGAAAGGAGGAATAGAACTTCGATGAATATGGCTAGATGTATGCTTAAAGGCAAGAATATGCCAAAGTAGTTTTGGGGAGAAGCTGTATCCACAGCAGCCTACATTCTAAATAGAAGTCCAACTAAGGGCCTACATGATGTGACTCCTGAGGAAGCATGGTCAGGAAGAAAACCTAGAGTAAGTCATCTTCGGGTATTTGGTTCTCTTTGTTATAAACATGTACCGGATAAAAGAAGAAAGAAGTTGGATGACAAGGGAGAGCCAATGGTGTTTCTTGGGTACCATTCAACTGGTGCATACAAACTGTACAGTCCTATTAGTAAAAAGATAGTGTTGAGTAGAGACGTTGTTGTTGATGAGAGTAAAGGTTGGAGTTGGGAGGTTACAGCTGAAAGTGATAAAGTGACTGTACCTATTCAGCTTGATGAGCAATCTGAAAACTGTGCTGAAACAGTTTAGATTCAGTCACATATACCTCAAAGACCTAGACAACCACCCCAAAGGTTTGGAGATTATACATCTATTCCTGACTTTGCAGTGACTGAAGAAGGGGACATGGTGCATTTGGCTTTACTAGCTGAACAGAACCAGTGTCTTTTTAGCAAGCAATCAAGGAACCTGAATGGAAGGCAGCAATGGAGGAAGAGTTGAGGGCTATAGAGAAAACCCACACATGAGAGTTGGTCACGTTACCTCACAACAAAAGGCCTATTGGAGTGAAATGGGTCTATAAAGTGAAGGTAAAACCAACTGGAAAAGTTGCAAAATACAAAGCTAGGCTAGTTGCAAAGGGGTTCTTGCAAAAAGCTGGTTTGGATTACAATGAAGTATTTGCACCTGTGGCCAGAATTGAAACCATCAAACTAGTGGTTACTACAGCCACTTTTAGAGGATGGTCATTACATCAACTTGATGTAAAGTCGGCCTTTCTAAATGGGCCATTAGAGGAGGAGGTTTATGTGTGTCAACCTCCTGGTTTTGAAGTGATAGGACATGAAAACAAGGTGTATAAATTGAAGAAGGCTTTATACGGGCTAAAGCAAGCCCCTCGGGCTTGGAATAGAAGAATAGATTGCTTCCTTTTGCAACTGGGTTTCAGCAAGTGTACAGCAAAATATGGAGTATATGTGAGAGCTACTACAGGTAATTTAATGATTGTCTGCCTATATGTAGATGACCTACTGGTTACTGGGAGCAATGTAGCAGAAATTGATGATTTTAAAAGGAGAATAATATTGAAGTTTGAGATGACAGATCTAGGATTGTTATCCTATTTTTTGGGGATGGAATTTGTCACTACAAGTGATGGAATTTTCATGCATCAAAAGAGGTATGCAACTAACATATTGAAAAGATTTCACATGCTGAATTGTAATTCTGTCTAAACACTGGTTGATTGTGGCACAAAGTTGGAGAAGGAAGGAAGTGACAAGTCAGTTGATTCAACCTTGTACAGACAGATTGTTGGCTCATTGAGATTTTTGTGTAGCAACAAGCCTGACATAGCTTATGGAGTGGGGCTAATTAGTAGATTTATGGATCATCCAAGACTTTCTCACTTACTTTCAGTCAAAAGGATACTGAGATATGTGAAGGACACTTTGGACTATGGGTTTGCTATTCCCAAATCATGGCAGAAATGTTTCTGATGAAGTATTTGGCAATTGTGACTCAAATTGGTGTGATGATAAAAATGACAGAAAGAGTACAACAGGGTATGTGTTTATGATGTGTGGAGCACCTATTTCATGGTGTTCTAAGAAGGAGTCAGTGGTGGCATTGTCCTCATGTGAGGCTGAATACATTGCAGCCTCAATGGGAGCTTGTCAAGCCTTGTGGCTTGAAAACTTGATGTCAGAAATGAAGATCAGAAGAGAAGAGCCTATGAAGATGCTAATAGACAATAAGTCAGCTATAAGCTTGGCTAAACACCCTATTGCTCATGGAAGGAGTAAGCATATTGAGATAAAATTCCACTTCCTAAGAGATCAAGTCAATAAAGGGAAGTTAGAGTTGAAATACTGCAGTATAGATGAACAAGTGGCTGATATTTTAACAAAGCCTCTTAAGGCTGACCGATTCAAGCTGATTAGAGACATGATAAGGGTGCAGTTTATTGCTAATCTAAATTAAGGGGGAGTGTTGTAAATAATTCAGTTAGTGACTATATTAGTTAGGTAGTTAGTGGGTTGTTAACTAACTACTTTTACTATGTACTATAAATAGTAATGCTGTATATGTGGACAGCAGTGAGAAAATAAAACTTTTTTCTTCTCTGTTTACCTGTGTATTTAGTGTGTGTTCTAACAATTTTGACCAAAAACTCTGAAGTTTAATATTAATTTAATAAGGTTTAATTACTTTTTTAGTCCCTATAGTTGTGCAGATTTTTCTTGTTGGTCCCTATAGTTAGAAATAATCCGTTTTAGTCCCTATACATACACTTTCGATATCGGTTTGGTCCCTGCCGTTTTAAACCACCACAAATTAAATAAAAAACGCCAGAAAATGTCAATTTGTGGCGGTTTTACACCACCAATTTTTATTTTGTGACGGTTTTATTTAACAGAGTTAAGACACACTTGACAGCAAGGACCAAATCGATATCGAAAATACATGTATAAGGACTAAAACGGATTATTTCTAACTATAGCGATCAAAAGAGAAAATCTGTGCAACTATAGAGACCAAAAAGGTAATTAAAACATTTAGTAATTAGTAATCAAACCACAGGTTTCTCAGGCCAAAAACAACAGTTTACCTAGTAAAGTCAAATGAGTCAATATTGGTTAACATTCACTCCCATGTCTCATAATAAACCAGCGTTGTTTCATCAGAAAAATATAATGCAATACAACTTAAAACTTGTATTTCACAATTATTGTTGCATCACTTCAAATGCACAATCAGGTATAATGACCTCTCATAATATCCATACACACTACTCAGGTTCAATGACCAAAAGCATCTGCAACAATCTATCTACAGAACCATTTAAAGTCTCATCACTTTCATAATAACACCTCAAATCTTTTATTTCACCCATGATCAAAGATAAACAATTCTAAAGATGCTGTGCTATATAAAAGAACCTACTTCAGCCTGGATGTACTGAACCTCTTTGACACGAAACTCTGCATTTTCATCCTTTTCCTCATTCTTGAGCATGTCACAAACCTGATGTGCCCACACATCCTTCATATTTTGATTCTTACTGAATGCTGTCAAGTCAATATCTCCATCAGGTAAATAAGTTTTGAGGGGTACTGACCCAAAGGTGAACACCTGTAATCATGAACGACTGTGCTGGGTCCTAGCAATCTCCAATACTTCAAACATCACACAATAATGCAGCTAAAGTAGTGCAAAATCAGAAGTTCTTGACTGAACAATCATTTTCAATCTCAGAACGGTTACATAACATATTTGTTTGTGCACATAAGATAAGACAATAAGACCCACCTGGCAAGGGAAGCACTTCATGATCAGCCGCTGCACATAGTCTGCAACTGCATAGCGGCGCTCCTCGGAGGGCGGATTAGGCTGAATGCAGGCAATGAGCTCTGCAGTCCTTTCCTCAGCCTTTGACCAGCGCTCCATGTCGAGCACTCGCATCACCGATGCGGCCTCATTGGGCAGCAAACCATTTGGCAATATCCCACTTGGTGGCTGTGCCCACCCCTCATGCTCGCCCATGCAACCCTAAGCTTTCCCTTTGAAAACTCTTCCTACAAAACCTCACAACCCAACCCAACACAGTGCCACACCACTAATGCAGGTAGCACATGAGAGGGAATTTTTGCTAGTGCTAATGCTAGTGCAGGACAAACAACACAAACGTAGGATTCTTATTCCCTCCGAATTAGAAATCAATAACAAGAGCAGCAAAGTACCACTTAACCAATTCTTGCTATGTTTCCAAAATAACACAAACACACGAAACCTAAAACAACATCCGAGTGCACAGCTAATATCAACTGAATCCCAAAAAATACGAGAACAAAAGTAAATGAATCAGAAATGTCGAGGGATTTTTTTTTTATTTTTTTATTTTTAAAATAACAGTATAGTAGTTGAGATGATTAAAACCCTAATGGAAAGTGGTGAATCCCATTTTCGGAAGAGTTGCAGTGCGGGCGTGGCAACAGCGACGAGAGAAGCGCAGTGGGCAAAAATGGAAATGCGTCAAATCCAATGGCTAAGGATAGTTGGGGGCCGATCAAAAACAGAGCGTGAGAGAGATAAAGGGTTCGAAATGCAGATTATTAGGAATGAGCGTTGAAGTTGAGAGTGCTGTGCTTCCTTCTTTGAGGTTGTTGAAATGGAAAATTTATTGGGAAGCAGAGGGTGACAGAATAGAATCTGGGAACAGGGAGAGAAAAGAAGCAGGGAAAGAAGGAGAGATATACAAGAAACAGGGAGAGGAAAATTGAAAAAGGTCAACAATAAAATAAAATATAATAATAATAATAATAATAATCTCTGTTTTTAAATGGGCCTTTTTCGGTGCCTCTTACTGGGCCTCGTTATGGACATGTTCCAAAATCTAGAAAATCCAGCCAACTAGAGTTGCCAATCCACAGTGAAGTGAACTATAATTTAGAAAATGTTCCTTTCCTTTCCTTTCCTTTTATTTTTTTAATTTCTCTGTTTCATTCCCACGCAACACGAGAACCCTAATCCCAAAATTTTCGAATTTGTGTTTTGGCATTCGCTTCATGTTCAATTCGCTGACAACAAAGAGTAACGATTAATTTCGTTCTATTTAATTACGTCTAACTTTCTGTTTTTTGTATTTTTAATTTACAGCATCATGCAAAGAATCAACTAACCCACGCTTGGTATTTTTAACGTTGCTCATGCTTAGCACGATTTCGTGGATCCTTTGCTTATTGGAAGTTATCTTTCTCGGTCATTCTTGTTCCGTGTAATAATGAGTTAAAAACAATTCCGGATGGCGTCTTTGAAACATTTTTCCGGAGAAATAATAATAACTTTTTTATATTATTTATTTCATCAATTAGCTAAGAAAAAAGTAATTATTTTTAAAATAAACTGATATATTCTTCCATTAAAAGACTACACTTGCGATTCTCAATAGGAGTAACAAGAAAGTACTAGATTGCTTCATGGAATCTATGTTATCATTCACAGATATTGGTTTGTTTTTCTGCCTTTGTTTGGGATATATGTGTTGCTGCGGTGCAATTTAGAATTGGATCGCTGCACCACGAGAAATCACTGCTTTGATGGTTACTGATTATCATACTATAATATAGTCACATCTGTATTATTTCATCCTGATAATTCAAACAGATTATTCTGTTTTCGTAAAAAAGATAATCACGTATGTATTATTATCTTTTCCTTTTAGGAAAGGTAACTTGCCTTGAGTTTGTATTCAGATGGTTGGGATGGTTTCCATGTGATCTAGTGTTCTCTTGCTTGTGGGTGCTATGCACAAAAAATCAGTAGAAAATTTTGTTCCATTTTCTATAGGAATTATCGACATTTTTATGCACAAGGTTTTCAAATATGGAGCAATGGATACATACTACACTAGTTATTTAGAGATGAACATAAAATAAAATGATGTACTTTGCTAATTAATTCCATGATTTTAATTAATTTGATCGTGATCTGTGGGAACCTCGAAAGCAAGGCTTTTTAAACCCCTGTCACTATCTCCTTTGTCATCAAGCTGCATCTCTCCAAGTTCTGTTCATGGCTCCACGAGTGTGGAGATGGTGATGTCAACAGTGGCCACAACTGATTAATCCGTTGCTTCCTCACTCTGCGAAGGAGAATCTTTGAATGTTGCCTCAAGACTCCATTGATGGCTTTAAGGTAGTTGCTGGAGTCGTGGTCTCTTAGAATTGTGCCTTCTGAACCATATGCTGTTGGATCACTTAGGGTGTCAATAGGGTGTGGTTGATTCAGGAAGGTTCTAAGAACACTTGGAGAGTATCCACATTTAGTATTGTCCAGGGCATAGAATGCACTTCCTGAAGGGAGCAAAGGATGCGGAGGAGATGTCTTCTCATCGGGTTGGAGAATGAATATTTTACCCAGTGGTGAGTACAACAGCTTCTGAAAAAAATCCAAGAAAGTGAATGAATATTTTACCCAATGGTGAGTACAGCGGCATCTCATAATTTATATTATGTAGGCTCATAATGAGTTTATGATTTTTGTCCCACAAGCCCAAGTTTCAAATAAGTTTCAATCCAAAGGCCAGACCAGAAAGCAATATAAATCATGATATAAACCTGCCTGCCAAATGATGTGTATAAATTTGAATTTTTTATGAGTATTATGTGAGAATTGATAGAACGATGATGCTTACATTTTTCAGCAGACAAGGATGTGACCGAAATGAGCTGTTTAGGCGCTTAAGGACTACAGCTACATGATTTGGGTAATTGCAGGAGAAGGCCCTGGGAACAATATCTCTATGCATCATCACACAGTGGATGTGGCTCTCATCCAGGCCTAGCTCATTGATTATTTGTTGGCCACCACAGAATACAAATGGTGAGCCAAAAGTCACTACTGGTCGAAGAGTGGACGGACTCACAACCTTGTTAGTCAATAGCATCAAATGAACCAAAAGAGAGAGACTACCCCCAAGGGAGTGCCCAGTGAATTGAAGCTTTGCACGATCCCCGTGTCTCTTCAAATGGTCCATTATTTCCGGCATGAATTGCTTGTATATTCCTTTTGCAGCTTCATAAATTCCTCTGTGAACAACAACGTCTGTGCCCTGTAAAAGAATAGATCATAAGTGATTTGGTGTTTTTCTTACATAATCAACATTTGAATATTGCAACTGCTCAATGAATGAATTTCTCCATGAAATAAAAATTATTCTTGCCTCGAATTTGGTTGGCTCAAAGAAGAGGTTTGCTTGCCAAGATGACAGGGAGTCTGACCCCTGCAGCATAGAACAAAGTTGCAAGTGTCAAACTACAACAATGTATAGCCTCATGGGACAGATCAGGATAGCAAAGAGTGATTAAGAAATTACCTGAATCACAAAGCATCGAGTGTAATTGCTGGGATCATCACAAACAAACCATTCGCAAGGTGAGGAATGAAGTGACTGGAGGTCCTTTGCTGCTTCTTGCTTTTCCTTCTCCCCTGCTGCAACCACTGCTGTCATTGTGGATGCTGCAACATAAGCTGCAACCTCTGATTTGTAACCCCGTGAAGTGCCTTCTAAATCTTCTCCCAGTGAGTCTCCTTTTCCATTAGAATCTTCATTTTCACTTTGTTGTGACTTAGCAGCAAGGTACAAGAGGTTCTTAGCTCGTAATTGGACATAAGAGGCTGCTGAAGCAGCAATATCATAAGCTACTTGGATTTGATGCTTCTGTGTATTATCTTTGCCTTTCTTTGAGACATCTTGAGAGGCTACTGAGTCATCTATAGGAACACGAGTGGAGTCCTGATCAAGTTCTGCTTTTAACTTAGCCACATCGGCTTTCTTCTCTAAAGATGATGTTATAAATTGAAGGTTGTAGTATCTTCGCAAGTCCTTAGCCTGCAAATTGATTGGCAAGAGTTGTTTGTTTGTGTTTCTTTTTTGATTCATACATGAAAAAAGGAAAATGAAGAAACACATATGAACTCTCTCATATAACTAAATATGCGGATCTTGAAAAGAAGTTGATAAATTATCCTACCATTGGTGTGTGCTTACCTTGATTTGGGGTATTACATAGGCCATGTTGCACAGGAAGGCAAGCTGAGAGTATAGTTTGGTATCAGACCATGGCACTTGAACCAGAAATTCTGAGAATGAGCCGCGATCATATATCACTTCCTGCTCATCTTTGTCTTCACCCACCACACAAACACTGTCATCTCCATCACATTCACATTCATCATACGCATTGTTGTTGCATATCTCATCTGGATCCATGCTTTCTTTCGGCAGTCTGTTTCTCCAATGTTTCTTGATTTCCATAAGCCTCTCTACCCAGTTGGCTCTATTTACTATCTCTTCTTTGCTGCTTTCCACCATGTTTTCCTCAATATTTTCCTCCTTCTCCCCCACACTTATATCCTTGCTTGTTTCTGGGTCAAACAAGAACGAGCGCAGTGAATTTGGAAGAATGGAGCCTGAAAATTGAAACGGGGAAATTCCCATTGACCGATTACTCTTAAGTTTTGGTGGCACTGTTGTGGCTTGAATGCGATTGATGGAGCAACATAGGTGGTTGTCAGAATAAGACCTCCGCATAATGGAACGCGTGCATAGGTCTTTGCTGGACTGAGAGCGGCGAAGACCATGATGCTCTTTTGCAATGTCCATAGTTGCAGTGGTAGCTGCTGGAGAGGTAGGCATGCCAACTGCACTGTAAGCCATGCTTGTAATTTTTATGTCAGATAGCTAGATCCTTCACTGTACTTGGTCTCTGTAGATTACGAATCATCAGACCTCAAAGCTTGATGTGTTGTGTTGTGGTTATTGAAACTAGTCCAACATATGGATATAGATTTTATTATTTTATAAGAAAACTGACAACAACTATGTTTCTTGTTATCTACGAGGACATTCTTAAGATGTTGAAACTTCAAATTTACTCATAGTTAAATTAGTTTACCTATCAATGAAAACATCGTTAAGTGGTGTGTGTTACGAGTTACGACCAAAGCAAAGACATAGTTAAGCCCGAGACTGTGCTTATTGGAAAATATTGACGATTTAAACCATTGGACCAGATGAATATAAGGGAAAGACATGTCAGTTCGTTGAATTCTATGATTCTGAATAAAGACATTTACTAGTTAGCTATTTGTTATATGTGCAAATCGAGACAGACAGGCAGTATCGGTTTATAAATGGAGTTATAGCAAACAAGGATAAAGAAAGGGTGAGAAATAAGTTTCATTGTAGTTTGAAAATGATAACAAAAGGATCTTGTTTTGATTTAGGGGTTTCACAAAATTTAGGCTTTATGTCAAAAGTTATATAATTGAGTAACACAAATTATAAACCGATGTTACTCAACAAGTAAAATTTATTGTTTAGTTTGTAATTTCAAAACAATAATGTGATATATATATATATATTGAAATAGTACCCAAGTAAATTCCTTAATTTAGTAAGGGTTACTTCTGAATTTGTACGTTAATTTTCTTGGAATTGTCACATATTTAAGAGATCAAGCTTTCAACCGACATGGTAGGAAGGAAAATTAAAAATGAAAAAGACTTCCTCCAACTTGAAAAGCACTGCTCAATAGTACTATAGTAATATGACTATGCCCCCCTACTCCGCACACGCAAAGGACCAAACAAAATAAAAGCACTATACAAGGTAAACTCCCTTGGAATTTCCGATGTAGTATTACTAACATATTCTTCCCGTTAAAAATAGACTGAGCCTTAAAAAAGGGGAAAAACACCAATTGTTGTTAACTATTTTTTTAATTATTTTCACACCAAGTTAATATTTTTAATAGGCATCAATCCCAATCCTTAACATGCATGTCAATTCAAGTAAAGAAACAGGCGAATTTATAGCATTTTTAGTGCCCGAGTAAGATGTTTTTAAAACCAGATTAGTTATTAAATCAGTCAAGACATTGGTTTAAGATTCAATGATTTAACCATAATTAAACCATGGTCAAACAGATATTAATAAAATAATAATAATAATTGAATAATATATAAAATAATATTAAATAAATATAATATTATAATATCTATTTATAATCCATACTAAATATGTATTTTTATTTATCTTAAAAATATTTTAGATTAAATTTAAAATTTTAAAATAAAAAATTTGATAATCACTAGTTCAAACTGGTTTTGGACTGGTTTAACCAATTCTTGACTCTCACAAATTCTAAAATGGTCTAGATTTCTAGAGTTAACAAACCAGTCACTAGACCGATTCCTATCAGACCGGTTGAATTAACCAGTTTGGTCTGATTTTCAAAACTATGCCGAGTATGTCAAACTTAATAAGATAAATTGAAAGTGCAAGCCTGTCTTAACTCTTCCCTACTTATTGGCAAATGTTTCAAAAATCAAATCATGTGTAAAGAAAGTGTTGTTTGTGTATAAAAACTAAGTTATACAAATATAAAAATGATTTTAAGAAAAATAGTTTACAAACCATTACTTGTTTAAAGAAGAAAGGGAATTGGAGAATGAAAATTGAAAAGTAGTTTCATGAATAGCTTTCATTACAAAAAATATATCACTAAAAACAAAAAACAACAATGACAAAAGCCAAGGAAATTGAGGAATCACAACCAGTGTTCGTGTACGTGTGCAAGCTTGACATGAATTAGATGCATCAAACCAAAAATCCCAATATATTCTAAAAAAAATAATAGAGAGAGAGAGAGAAACTTAGTTTATAAATTAGAACATGACCATAGAATGAGAAAGCTTTAAAGATAAAATGAGCAAAAGTATGTGCAATGTAGGAGAGGTAAAAATAAGTGATATGAAAAATTAGCAACCTGATTCCAGTGTTTGACACTTGTTGAATGGTTAGGTAATTCAAGGAGCTCAACAAAAATTATAAATAAGCACAGAGAAGAAGCAGAGGAAAAAAACAAAGAATATGAAAATGCATCTAATATACCTTGAAAGACAAGTAAGCAACGAATGTACAAAACAGAACCGCTATTCGGAAGAAGATACAGAGAAGACAACCATGATCAAGCTGCGGCAATGGTGGCTATAGATGCCAGCTGGACATGAGAGTTATAGCTTCCGCCAATGGTGTGCATATGAGGTTCTCTCTTTTTTATAGTGCAACAATTGGTTCCCAGAGACTCAGAACCAACACGGTGAATAAAATAATCTAATTTTAAGTGTTCAGATCAGATGCAGGGAGCCTTCTCTCTCTGTCTCTGATTCCTCTGTGTGCATGTTTTTTACAGAACTATATTTAGAAAACTAGGGAAAAGAAGTGATAATAAATGAATAACAAACTACAAGGAAACGACCATGAGAGAATATGCTAACGTGGGGTCTCCGAACCTCAAGCAACAGGGCTTTTTTTCATAGACGAAAATACCCTTTTGATTTTCCTTTTTTATCCATACGTCTTGACAGTTTATGTCTGAACGTTTTTATTAAAAAAATAACTTAGTAGTAAAATTCAATATAAAGTTTATAATCCAATACAAAAATTATTTAAAGTTATTTCAACTGAAAATTAATTCTAAATTCAAAATCAATTTCTTAACATAAAACTAAACATGTGAACAAAACATGATTAATTCAATATGATTCAACCTGATTGTGATTGATTTAACATGAAACCATACAAGCACTAAGAATGGAAAATCAAATGGGAGCAACATTGTTTCTTCTATGTTAAAAATATAAAAAAAAACATTTCATATTTTTAATTAATAAATAAAAAAATATAGAAAGATGTAAAATTATTCATCCATCAGTATCTATCCAAAATTAAACATATGAACACAGCCAAAATAACATGAAGTCGACTTTAGAAAGCAGGTGGGACTCATCAAAACACAAAAAGTAGAGGTAAAATGTCAAAGTTAATTCATAAATATGTAGCCAATTTCCAAGTTGTGGGTGTGCTCAAAATTCAAAAGCATAAATGCCTCATTTGTTAGGAGCTTAAGCGGGGGCATTTTCGTCGTACCATTGGAACTGGGTCCGCATTTTTTATTCATCACCACCCCAGTCGCACGTGTTCAAACCAAAAAACGTTTCAGAATTACTAGTAGCAATAGTGTACTACTAAACAGAAAAACAAAAAGAATTGAGAAACGTAACAATTACTACGGTGTTGGCATTGATGGTTAGTGCGACGGCCAAATGTGCGGTTGCATGAGGCAGGGTGCGCCAGGGGCAGCCACATTTCTTCACACCGGTGGCGGCGGCAGTCATCTCCTCTTTCGCGCCAATTCTTTTCACGTGTCATTCAGCCAATCCTTCCCCCCAGGTTGCACCGATTCATTGAAACGATACTCTTCCGGTTTGACACGCGTTGCTTCACGAGGAAATCTACAACAATCTGATTCTTCCTGGCTTTTTAACTCCTAAGGGTAATTTTTAAAAAAATTATCAAAATGAGTATTTTTCAAAAAAATTATCGAATTGTAGTAAGTCATATTTTGTAAATATGACTTCTAAATGCAAAATTGTACTTACAAAATAAGACTTTTTTTTAAAAAAAAATTTACAACTTCTTAAAGAAGTTGTGTTTTTCAAACAAGACTTCAATATTATTTTTTTTAAAGCTAAAAAGAAATCATGTTTGGTATATACAATCTTTGTTTTTATATATTTTTTTTTGTTGAAGTCGTGTGTTTGATTAAAGACTTCCTTTTTTTTTTAAGTTGTATTTTATATGCAAGACTTTAATTTTTTTTTTTTCTATAATAGCATACTGAAGTCATGTTTCAAGAACAAGACTTCAAATTTTTATTTTTTTTTTGCCGTTTCCCTTGAAGTTATGTTTGTAAAGTAAAACTTCAATTTTACTTTTTTTTTTATGCAAGTCATGTTCGGTGTTTATTTCATTTTATATTTTATATATTTTTTTACTTTGTGGTTGTGAAATGTATGTTATACGATCTCTTTAATATTTATGACGATCTCTTTGTGGTTCTATGGCTTCATTCGCATCCTCTTTAGTATTTTTATTTTTTTTCTTTTTAATTATTTTTTCTAAAGTTGTGTATTGAAAACACAATATGCTTCTACGTTTTTTTTTTCTTAAAGTTGTGAATTGAAAACACAACATGGTTCATTTTTATTTTTTTTCTTAAAGTCATGTATTGAAAACACAACATGCTTCATGCATTTTTTCCCCTTAAAGTTGTGTATTGAAAACATGACATGCTTCATGTATTTTATTTTTTTTTCTTAAAGTTGTGTTTTGAAAACACAAAATGCTTCAATGGTTTTTCAATTTTTTTTTCTAAAAGTTGTGAATGTGGAACGCGAACTCCTTATACTTTTTTATAATACTAAAGCTGTGTCTCCCGTATACAACCTCTTTTTAATTTAAATTTTTTTATGTGCTAAAGTTGTGTTTTGAAAACATGACAGGTTCTAATTTATATTTAATTTTTTTTTACTAAAGTCGTGAATTGAAAGCACGAGTTCTTTTAATTTGAAGATGTGTCTCCCGTATACATAATGAGATGGATGAACTAGTTCAAAATAGGCCTAAGAAATGTACTTTGTGTTGAACTGAAGGACATAATTGTTGTAATTGTTCATTTAGACAACTTAATGTCTAAGATTGTGTGTAATTTTCCTGCACCTTTTCATGGCTATTCGTGTTATTCAAGTTTCGTAAAATTAATGTAATATCACTTTAGTATAAATATATTATATTATGTTGTTTACATTTTACCAATTAATATCATATAGTAAATGATATTTTTCTTAATTAATTTTGATAATCTTATTATTACATTAATTAATTATCCAATTCTCCATTAAATTACATACACTAATTCACAAATTTTTATAAATGTTTAAATAAACTTCCAATTAAAAAACATCTCTTCGTAAAAATAAAAACCCTAAACATCTCGATCAAGATACACGACTTGCAAAAAAATAAAAATCAAAAATCAAAATTGAAGTCCTGCTCTTGAAACACAAATAAAAAATTAAAGTTTTGTATATGAAATACGACTTAAAAAAGGGAAGTCTTTAATCAAACACACGACTTCAACAAAAAAAATAAAAACAAAAATTGAATATACCAAACACAACTTCCTTTCAGCTTTTAAAAAAATATATTAAAGTCTTGTTTGGGAAATATGACTTCTTCAAGAAGTCATAAAAAAAAATAAAAAAGCAAAGTCTTGTTTTATAAGTACGACTTTACATTCAGAAGTTGTATTTACAAAATACGATTTACCCCAATTTAGGATTTTTTTTTTTTTGAAAAATACCCATTTCAGTAAAAAAAATAATTAAAATTACCCCTCTGTAGTAAAAAAGCCAATTCTTCCTAAATCTAAACCGATTCTTGGCCTTTCTACATTGAACATGATATTTTTCACTTCCTTTCCTTTTTCATACTTCTATTTCTCCTTTTCTATTGGATTGGGCCTTTTACAGGCTTAGCCTAAAATAAGTTGGATTGTAATGAGCTCTATTCATTAACGATGTTACTTTTTGTGTAGTTCTTTTTGGAATAAATTATATTGATATTGATATTGATATTGTATGAAATTTCATCAAAATTTATTTTATACTTTTTTTTTATTCCTACACTAACTCTTTTTATTTGTTTGGCAAATATTACACTTGTAAACGTTAAAAAAATAAGGAACTATGTGCAATTTCAAGAAACTTCAAATGGTGTTAGTGTAATTTTTTTTTAATCATGTTGTTTTTTAATTTTTTAATAGTTATTTCAAAATTTTCCTTATTTAAATAAAATGGATGGGTGGATTTTTTTTTTAGAATTAAAATTTCAGAAGTGATTTATAAAATATTTCAGAATTAATTTTTTTAAAGGGTATTTAATACATTACGGAATTTTAGAATAGAGTTTTAAATGTGTTTTGAAATTAAATCTTTGGTAGAGTATTTAAGATATTTCTGAATTAAATTTCTAGAGTAGTATTTTGAATGTGTTCCTGAATTAAATTTTTGAAAGAGTATTTAATATATTTTGAAACTAAATTTTCAAAAAAAAAGTGTTCTGAATGTGCTCCAAAATTGAAATTTTGGAAGTGTTTTAAATAAAAAATAATTCTGGATTGCTTTGTTAATCACTTCTGAAATTTAAATTCTGAATGCCATTGAAATGTACTTCGAAGATTTAAAGGCTTTGTTATAGGTAAAAGTGTGTTTTTAGAATAAAAATTACCAAAAAAATTAAAAGATGATATAACTAACAAATAAATGGAAGCAAGATGAGCATACGAGATTACATTGATCCCAACTGAGGTTACAAAATTGCAAACTGCACATTTCACATATCTTGCTACATATTAGTACATGAGTTAATCCTGTAGTTCCCGCAGTTGACATGTACCACCTGTCACAACACACATTTGATGCTAACCCCCAAAGTAGGAACTCAAATCACAATGATTTAGCTCACAAAAAAGTTTTAAAGCTGCCATCATGCACATAAACAATTTTTCAAAGCTCATGACACCATTAATAGTTCAATACCTCCCAAAGCTAGATAGACCATGTGACAATAGGAGCACTGCACACTTGTTGCTCCATAGATGTACACCTAGCACCCACCGAACCAGGCGGTTAACTATATATAAAAATATGATTAATTTTGTCGGTTAAGAGTAAAGGTCCGTTGGGATAAACTTTTTTATAAATACTTATAGGAAAAGAAAATAAAAATAAAAAATAAAATAAACTTCTTTAAAAGCTAAAATTAAGTTTTACATAAGCTAATTTTTAAAAACTCTCTTATATTAACTTTTCCAAAAACTAATTTTTAACTTATGGAGAAGTTAATTCTAGCTTATAAAGAAGTTTATTTTATTTTTCTTTCTTATTTTGTTCTCTTAGAAATACTTATGAGGAAGTTTATTCAAATACGTCCTAAATGAACATAGTTATATTTATATATAATTATCTATATGTACTTAATAATATTATGAGGTTATTGAAATGTTTAATGGTGGTTAACTTTACTTCAAAAGTAGTTAATATATATAATGTCTTGAAATTATTGACCATTACACGTGGTTAATGATGTGTACAAATATGTTTAATTTTACCTCACAAGTGATTAATAGTAAATGAACATAATTGTATAAAAATTTTGATATGTGATTATTAGTGTCATAAAATTATTGAAATGTCTAATAGTAGTTAACTTTGCCTCACAAGTAGGTAATAATATGATGAGATTATTAAAGTGTCTAATAGTGATTAACCATGTCTTAGAAGTGGTTAATATTAACCACATTAATAATTATATATAATTATATTCATTTACTCTTAACCGTTTATGGACTAAAATTAACTATGTTTATACACATAATTAACCATGTAACCAGGTTGACGGTGAGTAAACATATTCCAGATGTACGTTAATCACTACTCATTTGCATACACATCCAAATCGCTTTAAAGATTTTGGAGGCAGTTTTGACAGAATGGAGAAGGCAAAATCGTTGGGTATACCTTGGTTGCTTACCTTTTCCTTTTTATTTGTTGCAGCCACTGCCACAGATTTCTCCATCTAACGAGTTTGCCAATGCGGTTGAGAGAATGCAAACCTAAACACAATCAAGCGTTGTTGGAACTATGAATTATTTTTTTCTCACCAATTCTTATTATTCCAGTTCTAATTATTTTATTATTATTTTTATTTAAATTTTTATATGTATTATAATTTGTTACATAGTTTATTATATTTTTGCATTTATTCTTTTCATTTATTGTGTATCTGAATTTGAAATTTAACATTTATTTTGACCTATTATTATTTTCATTCTAATTGTTTTTTCATTATTTTTTAACTTAAATTCGTATATTATTGTAATCTGTTACATCTTTCCATTTATTCTTTTCATTTTTTTCGTATTTGAATTTAAATTTTAATATTTATTCTAACCTATTATTATTCTCGTTCTAATTATTTTTTCATTATTTTTTACTTAAGTTTTTACATGTAGTGTAATCTGTCACATAATTTGTTATATCTTTCCATTTATTTTGCATTTTAATTTGAATTTTAAAATTTATTCTGACCTATTATTATACCTATTTTAATTATTTTATTATTATTTTTTTACGTAAATTCTTATATCTATTATAGTATATGGAGCTTATTAGACCCTATTTAATTAATTCAAAATTTATTAGATTCTAAAAAGAGAAATACATGTAAATGTTACTCCAAATTACAAGCCTTGTTTTTTTTTTATGTTACTATTAATAAAATCAATTACCATAATTAATATAATTATTTGTTTTTAATAATCAAAATAGAAATCTTTAGAAACATTAATAATTACATTTAGCAAAAATTATATACAATAATTACAAGTAGTTGTCTTAGCCATTTATTTTTTTAATTGTTTTAATTATTGCTAAAACAATTTTAATTCAAATATATAGAATAATTATAGGTAATTCCCTTAATTGTATATAATTGATAATTACATTAATTACTTGAATTATATAATTAAAAAAATTATAATTACCATTGTTTGAAATAATTTTTATTACGTTAATTAGAATATATATTGATCATAATTATCTTAATTAATTCAAATCACAATATATAACAGTTGTAATTACTATCTATCTATCTATCTATATATATATAGTAAAAAGACTTAAACTTTTATTAGCCGTTGATGGAGACTTAAATTTTATAATAGCCATGGGATCTAATAAAATTTAATAGAATTAATTTATTTAATGAATAATTAAATTGCTCACATTAATGATATTTATTACATATGAATTAATGTAACACTTAATATTTTTTAGTATTATTGATAAATATATAAGTAAATATTTTATTTAAATAATATTAAATATTGTATTTATTAAATATAATATATTTATTAAATTTAATAATTAAAATATAAATTTATTAAATGTATGAATTTTCATTACAATTCATATATATATAAAATATTGTACAATAAAAAGTAAGTATTAAATATTAATTCTGATAATATTGATATTAAGTAGTAGCATTAAATATTATATTACTACTTATGCTTAGTTTTTTTTTTTTAAATTAGTTACTTTAAAATATATTTCACGAACAATAGTAATTAAAAATAATTATTTTATAAATATATAGTTAAATATAAAATTATTCATACTATGTTATTTTAATTAATAATTAATAAGGATAGAAATTAATAAATTATTATGTATATATATCATTATACTTTATTTTTTAATTTGGTTATTAAAACATATTTCACAAAAAACTAATAATTAAAAATAATGATTTTATAAATATATAGTTAAATTTAAAATTATTATATATCTATATAAAATAAACTTTAACTAATGTGAGACGTTCACGGATACTTGAATTTTAGAATAGCCAATGATCGGATCTAATCAAATTTAAATGACCTAATTATATTTAATGAATTTAATTTAATTATATTAACAAATACATAGTTGTTGACCTAATTAAATATAACAAATATAATTATTTTAAATCACTATTTAATGATATTAAAACAAAGAATGGAACTATTTTTAAATTCAATACTATTTATAGCTATTAATTAAAATTAATATTACTGTTTCTAACTTTTGGCCATGAGATTAATAGATTGCATTTTCTATATAAACTTGAGCAAAATGCTACGAGAGTAAGCATGTTGGTCTCTCTAATTTTGATTTTAGTGATTTCTGGTTTCTTTTTCTATTTTTGTGGTTTACTTATTGCTATATCTTATTTAAGCTTGACCGATAAACATTTTGGTTATATCATTGCATAACTTTATTCTATTGATCAACACTTTTTTTTTCTAACAATTTCAATTGAATTTCTTAATATTAATTCATCACTCTTTTGCTCAATATGTTATTTTATGCTAAATTTTTATATTGTTTGTTTTTGAGCAATTATATGTATGCTATTATAGGAGAAAATATTGCATAAAAGTTCAAGACAATTTTGTAAGAAGGAAAAATATACATGATTAAGAATTTTGTGATGTAAAGAATAACAACAAATTTAGCTAAAATGCGTAGAACAAATTCTAATACATTTGGAGACCATAAATATGAAATGTAACCTTTACTTTTGTTACAATTTTTTTAGGTTGCAACCGAATGAAGTAAAATAATGTGGTAAGGAGCAAAATGAGTTTTTGAAGTTCTACATGTATGAGAAAAAAGGATTAATTTTATAGCAATATTTTTTAGTGTTTGTTCAATTAATTGCTAGTGATAAACATGTTTATTTTTGTGCAACCAAATACGTCATTCAATTAGTGAATTTTTTACATAATCAAAATCAACTCAATTTGCATGAATTTTATTTCATTTTATATACTATTTTTTGCATTGTTAACATTAATCATAAATTTAATTTGAATAAAATCAAAAAAAATATTGAATCAATTTTATATGTCAAGTAAAAAAAATACAATGAAAAAATATTTCAGTAATAGCATCAATGATAATTGATATACAACCTACCAATTTTGACTTTTGCAATACCCTAATTTGATAAAATGTTAAATTTTGTTTGCAAAATTTTTTCAATGAATATGAAGTTGAATTTTGTAATACGAGACTTTTGCAAAATTGTATTAAATTGAATTATTAATTGTATTAAATATTATTAAATATGAAGTTGAATTTCAGTGTTAATCTATACAAGACTTCATTAAAGTTATTTCAAAATTTAGTGGTTAAATAAAAACATCAAAAAATATAAATTAATAAAAAATAAATATTTATAAATAAATTAAAAAGATAAAAAGTATGATAAAAAATATTACATAAATATGAATTAATATTTACCATTAAACAAATCATAAGAAATATTTATGAAACAATTAATTGATATTAAAATACATAAATAATGAAATATATTTATAGTCATTATTGTTCATCGAACATATATTAAAGTAATGAAATTAAAATAGTAAAATAAACTTAAGAAAATAATTAATGTAGTTTTTAATGTTATTAATGTAGTATTTTTGTAAACATATAAATAAATAGTTTTTTTTCTTTCTATAATATTAATTATTGTATGTATTTATTAAGTATAATATACAATTAATTTTATGTTTTCTTTCTAAATAAAAATTATGTTTTTATTATAAGAATAAAAATATTCTTTTAATTGTATGTATCACCATACCTTTGTATATTATTTTATATATTTTTTTCTTGTTATCAATTATTTTTACAATAAATATAGTTAAAAATTATTAATTATAAAAACACAAATAGTATATGTTAATATAATATCTACAATAACAAAAATGAACATTCAATTTTATATATTCTTAAGATTTACTTTTAATAAAGAATTAAATTGATTATATTAACAATAATTATTACACAAATCTGATAATTGAAAGTTAATAATAATATCATAATGATAATCAATAATGTTATAATTTTTTATTCGTATAAATTCAGACCTTAATAATAATAATTGTAGCAGTACATTAAATTAATCAATTAAATAGTACATAATATACAACATTGATTAAATTTAAAATAAAAATAATATAAAATAAGGCAACAATAACAATAACAACAATAATAATAAATTTTTTTCATAATGATCAATTATAAGACATTATGATTTTTAATTCTTATAAATTAAGACCTTAAAGAATAATAAATACACATTACATATCAAAAATATAAAACAATTGTAGAGTATGTAATAATAATGTAGTTATTATTATTAATAACATTGTCTTTCTAAATTCACTTAGAATGAGAAATAAAAATAGTAATTTTTAATATGTTATCAAGTGAATTAACATACATGGAAAAGATAGAAACAAACACGTGGATTAATTTTAATATGTTATCAAGTAATTGAATCTAAATTAATTAGGTTAAAAAAAATCAATTTTGCTTAGATAAAAAAAATCCTCAATGCATTTAGGTGAGAAGATACTATAAAAAAATAATATATTCATATTAAAATTTATAAAATAATAGATTAGAGAAAGGTATAAAATTATAATTTCTATAATAGATCCTTTTTATAGAACTATGAATCCTATAATAGACACTAAAGAATGAAGATGAATTTATAGAAAACATATATCTTATGTGTCTTTTATTATAGATGTATCCATAAAATTCATTTATGTTTGACTTTATTATATCCTTTGCTTCCATTTCATGAAGCTCTTGGTCAAGATTCTCTAACTTAATTTTGTAGCTTTGTGATATTTTGAGTTATAACTTTCTTAATAGTAGTTGCTTTATTCAAATAAGATTCATAAGCAATGTCCATTCTATCGACAACTTAATTACCTGAAATTTGCAATAACAGGTGATAAAAAAATAATGTTTTCAACTACAATAACATATGATATATGCATAGAATGAAAAGTAAATTAATAGAAAATCAAAAGGGTAAACTCATCGTTTTGTTCATTAGGAAGTCGTTCTCTATTAAACAAATGTTGATCTTCCACGACTTATTATTTGGTGAAATAGTGTTTGCAAAATGGGAGAAAATTTAAAATCAAGAATCATAAAAACATAGAATATAAATATAAGTAAAATGTAGAACAAATACCGATCTTCCTTCTCAAACAGTTTGCTCTAGATACTCAAAACATGGCTAAAAAAAAAACGTGCATGCACTTAGGGTGCATTTGATAGGGAGAAAATAAATATGTGAGAAATAGAGTGGATAAAAATAAAAAAGATGAATAGAAATGTGTGAGAAATAAAGTAAAAATGAAGGTATTTAGTTTAAGAGAAATAGATAAGAAATAGAAAAAAGATAATTAAGTGAATGGAAACACATCCACCTTATTATTTCCCTACTATTTCTTTCCTCTCCACCTTATTTTTCCTCCACCAAACAAAGCATTGGTTTTATGACTAACAATCACAAATAGCAATGGCTCTAGTGGGAACAAAATGGAATATGAGCATAATTGCTAATGTTTTTAAAACTTGACCAGTCATTTAATTGGTCAAGGCACTAGATAAAGGTTCAATAGTTCAACCATGGTTGAACCGTGATTGAATCGGTATTAATAAAATAACAATAATAATTCAATAAACATAAAATAATATTGAAAAGTATAATATCATAACTTTATAATACTAAAAATTAAAATTAAAACATAATCTTATAGGTTATTTTCATTTACAATACCTACAAAAATGCAAATCAAATATGTCATGATACTTAAGTATAAGTTTTAACTATGCACAACAACACTTATTAATAAAAAACAAGTTTATATTTAAAATAAAAAAAATGATAAATACTTTAGGTTGGTTTTTATTTTTTTAAGAAAAAAATCAAAATAATGTTATATTAAGCATTTTACATTGACTTGCTATAAACTGGTTTTTCGATTCTTTGACCAGTTTTTCTTCAAGCCAGTTTAGTGATTTATTTGAGCTTGTTAGGTGACCGGTTCATCGGTCTTATGGTTCGACCACCTGGTCTGGTATGATTTTCATAACACTAATAATTGTGATCCACATTAAGTTTCCCATTTTTGGGACTCAAATGGATAGGTGAATTTAGTAATCCACAGATCTAGGTTCTCTCTCTTCAGGTCATAACTAACGCGGGACCCATTCCAATGATATACTTTACCCAGGATATGTACATACTTTTCAATGTATTGTACATTTGTAGGAATAGAATTCTCTGTAATCATTTTTGTGATTGCATGAAATCCTAACCATCCAAAATAAATTGTATATATTAAATAATATAATAAAATATAATTAAAAAAATGGACTCTAGGATTATGACTATAGGACCCTGCAGTTACTTTATGACTGCAAGAATCCTGGTCCACATTTATATTGAATTATCTAAAACATAATTTTAGATAAATATTTATATATTTAATCTTATGATGAAGAATTAATTTTGAATTTAAAAATGATTTTGAATTAAAATAATTTTAAGTAGTTTTGTATTGAATAAAAAATTTATATTGATGTTTAAGTCAAAAAAACACCCTCACTGAAGAGTTCTAAAGTTGGTTAAGAACTTACAAAATTTTAGTAGGTTCTTCCATGCATGACTTAACATGATCAAGGAGGGTCACACCTATTTATTAAGTGTGTCTTCCAGAAATCATTATTTTGGGCTCAAGGATCAAAAATTCACCCTTCCTCATTCGGACATGTCATGGCCCCTTTAGTGTCAAACCTAAAAGGTGCGAGCACTTATTCAGTCTAATAATTCACAATCAAATGGTCCATAGCCCCTCAAGTGTCAAGCTTAAAAAGTCACATACATTCCACTATCCACTATCATATGTGTTCCTTCTAGATACATCAATTCTCATGGACACATTAAACTTTCAATTGCTAGCAATAATACAAAGAGTCTTAAATACGCTACCTTCCATGTGTAATTCACAAATATTCCATCACATGTATCAAAGAACGACTTATTTTGTTCATTAAGTTGATCTTGCCAATTCAATTTACCATTAACCATAACATTATCATACCATAGCACTAATGAACTAGGCACAAAAGAATGCATTGTTAAATGATAAATGGTCACAAACTCTTTCAAATTATAAATTTGGCTCTAAATGCCACTAGTTTGAATAATTGACATGATTATCAACTCACTGAGGAGTCCTAAAGTCTATTAAGAACTCAAGAAATCTCAATAAGCTTTATTATGCACGACTTGGTGTGACTAAGGGGGTCAATCCTATTTATTAAGTGTGCCCTATAGAAACCATTATATTGGACCTAAGGATCAAAGGCCCACACATCCTTAATCGGACAATCTATAGCCCCTTAAGCGTTAAGCTTGAAAGGAAGAAGTGTTTCTTTAGTCGAATGATCCATGATCGAACTGTCCACAGACCCTCAAGCAATAGCTTGAAAGACGCGAGTGATTGCCTGGTCAAATGATTCCATAATTGGGTGGTCTGTAATGTTCATATTAGAGAGCACACTCATTGAGGAGTCCTAAAATCGATTCAAAACTTAAATAATCTCAACAAGCTCTCATATGCGCGACCAAATAGGATCACTCCTATTTATTGAATGTTTCCTTAAAAACCATTATTTTGAACCCAAGGTTTAGAGGCCCACCCGTCCTTAATTGAATGGTCCAACTGAGTTTTACTATTAATTTGTTTTTAGAATACAAACGTTTAATCATAAATCACTTTATTTCAAAATCAATTTCATTCAAAATTAATTTTTCAAATGCCTATCTAAACCCACACTAAATTTAATTAATTTAAAATATACTTATTTATTTTGTATATTTATTAAGATAATTTTTAAAAATAAATTGATTTTTCTCAAAATTTAATTATTTTTAATATTTATTGAGAATTTTTTTAAAAAATAAATTAATATTTCTCAAATTTTATTTATTTTTAGTATTCCTAGTTACAGCCATCTCATACTTTATTTTATACTACGATTTTGATACTGTCTTTTGAAGTATGTAATAAAATATAGACTTAATAAAAACTTTAGACAAATTGGATTATCCGTATGCCACACACAAAAAAAGTTATATCAATTTATTTATAACTTAATTTATTAAACCAATTTAGTAAGGTAAAAAGCATAAAAATATATATAAAATAATTAGAAAGAAGCTATTTAGATATATTAGATTTTAGTTTCAACTAAGTCCGAAATAATAAAAGTTAGAGAAGTAGATTTTTAGCCTTTCAATTCTATTATGTTGGTGATATTGGGGACTTACTCCTCTTTTTGGAAGAGTCGGATACGTGACAGAGACACCATTGTGGAAGGAATTCAAAGCAAAGTAATACTCATAGATTCCAATAATATCAAAACCAAGTGGGGAGGAATAATTTTTTGTTTGGAAATAAGATAAGTAGGATTTACATATTTTTAAATGTCAAGAACATTTCAAAATTCTGTATGAGGCCTGATGATTAAGTGAATTATTCACCTAAATTCTTGGGCTAGGTAAAACTAGCTCAATCTCACTAATTAAAATTTTACCCTTTTATGTTGCTATTAAATTGATTGTGCATTTGCTTTATTATAGGTTGACACTGTAGTACATAATTGAATTAATCGATTCTTTCAGTAAGACAGTTATCCTATTATATTCTAGTTACCAAACGTTCCTACAAAAACATGCAATCGTTTTCTATTACCATACTAGCTAAATTAGCCTTACACAAAGTAGGATAACGTATAAATAAAAAGAATAATAAATACTGGATGGGCAATTTGTGTAAGCTCGGTGTGTGAGAAGACGATAATCCATGTTTAAAGATATTTTTTTCGCAACAAAGATAATTAAAAAAGTAATATATAAAATAAAAATATAAAAATATAAAATAATAATTGCATGAGTAAATTTTATATCTTTTTTCTATCACGAATCCAAGCATAATTTGAAGAAACTTGTTAAGAAATATTTAATATATCTAATATATAAATTTTAATTCAATTACCTTAAAAAATAAAATATTTTTTTCTTTATTTACTAAAGACTACAGTTAGTATTTGTATATTTTTTAGAGTAAACCATCATTTTAGTTCCTCAAAGTATATAACGTTATTATATTAGCCTTTGAAACTAAAAAAATCTGAACAAGTCATTGAAAGTTAAGTCCATTAATTACATTTATCCAAAATTCAAAAAAATGTGTAACTTAAATAACAATATTAACTTATATTTAGGGATCAAAATGACAGTATATGATTAAATTTAAAGACTGAAATGAAATGAGTAGAGATTTCAGAGACTATTGGAAATTTTAAGTCAACTAGTAATAAGGCCAAAGTAAAATATAAGTGGGGGCAATTCTCATCTTATAATTCGATTTTGTGAGGTTAAATTAGACTCAAATTGTAAGATGGTAGCAGAGCTTATCTTAGTGATTATTGTTGGGCCTATTGGGTCATTATTAAGCCACCCATAAATATTCAGTCTTGCAAATTTTACATTTAAGATTCCAGTCCTCGCGTGAGAGAGGTATGTTGAAGATCCTATATCAACCTTTGATAAGGCCAAAGTAGTGGGAGGCAATTCTCGTCTTACAAACCAATTTTGTGAGATTGAATTAGGCTCAAATCTCAAATTATAAGAAAAACTTATTTAGAATTTTTTTAATTTTAAAGAATAATGCGATGATAACACATTATACAAGGACAAAAATAGTGATTTACTTGTTTTTTTATTGCGACCGTTTTACTTAGACAGGGAAGCACTACGCTGTCGTTTCTGGTTTTAGAAACCCTAGTCGGGTCGGGCGAGATGGCGAAGAAGCGATCAGCCCCGAGTGGCGGTCGTCGGGAAAACCGAGTCGAATCATCTTCTGGACGGGTCAACTCAGCTTCTGGTCGCAGCAAACTCGTTGCCCTCTTCATCGTGTCGTCCATCATTGCTACCGTCACTTACCGCTTCAGACAATCTTCTCCTTCGCAATTTAAAGAATCGTATGTGTATCAACAAGGCCTTGTCACAACCCATTCTAATTACCAACATGTACTCACCGTAAGTACCGCCCAAATCATAACATTTTTTAAAAATTAAATAAATCCACTATCTTGATTTTTTTTTTTAATCAATATTTAGTGATTGTCGGTCAAGCTAATTTCTAGTTTTGATTTTAGTATCAAATGTTGTAAATTTACAATGGATTAGGAAAATTCAAAAGTGTCAGAAAATACCTCTCGGCGTCATTATACTTATCCTGTGCTTGGCTACATTACTCCCTGGTATGCTTTTTTTTTTTTTTTTTGTATATTAATTTTAGCAATTTCTTAGATGAATCGTTGAATCATGAATTTGGTACTTGACATGCAATATTTTCTGCTAAATAGGAAACAAATTTGTTTGATGTAATGTGATATTTTAGTATTTTATTTTATTTTTATTATAGTATGATAACTTAAAAGAAGTCTTTGAGCTCTCGGTTTCAAGTGTCAAGTGCCAATAGTTAAACTGGCCATATCCGATCTTTGTTTAGGATGGTGTGATAATATGAATGAAAGAACATTACTTTGTTCATAATAATCAAATGAATAATTTTGTACTAGTGGCACTGGCAACTGCAATTCAGATGTACAAAAATTTGAAATTTTATTTAACACTTGATTGCACAATAATGTGCTCCTAATTATACTTCAGTACAAACTGGCTCAAAAATCTCATTTAGTAAAGAAAACAATTTTAAAGTTCTTTAAAAGTAGGTAGTGAATGGGAAAGGGAGTTGAGACTTGAGAGAGAATAGGTTTGGTTGTGGTGATATATATATATATATATATATATATATTTAAATTTTAATTTAAGTGAGAGATCATCAGGTGTATTAGCTTTTTACATTAGCATACGGATGAAAGAGACGTGTTCCTATAATACAGTTCATTAATCTGCATGATTCTTAAAATTACAACTCTTTGATTTTAGCTGATTGAAACAAAGAAGTATGTAAGTAATTGATTCACCCAACCCTTAACACTTTTAAAATATTGTTGATATAGGAGTATTAGCTTTAAACATTAGCATAGATGACAGAGACAGATATTCCTATGACATAGTTCATTAGTCTGTATGATTCCTAAAATTGCAACTCTTTCTTTAATTTTAGCCGGTAGAAACAAAAAAGTATAGTACACAATTGCTTCACCCAACCCTTAACGATTTAAAATCTTGTTGAAATTTCACAAATTGAAAGTTGTGGTTTTTATTGTTACGGTATGATGATTCTTCTTTTTGGTAAAAACCATCTCATGTCCTCTACTATCTAATCTGTTTCCTAAATCTTAACATCTTCAGTTATATTGCTTTATGTTTATAATGAAAAATTAAGTTTCTGATCTATTGGGGTGAGATTCTTTTCCTTAATGTGTTATTCTTCCTGTGTTTACAACCCTTTTGCAAGTTCAAAAAAATGTTAATTCTGACAGGAATTCTCGAGGTTATGAATTGGCAAAAAGGTTCAACTCTAAGTTTACACATTTATCACCCATATGGTATGATCTAAAGAGGTATGTACCTCAGTCCTAAATGACATATTGAAGATGTAGAGGGGTGGGGGCTGAGTTAGGACCTGTCTCATTCCAAACACTCCTTGGGCCAGTTCATCGGAGCTTTCAAATGTATTTTGCAAGCATCCAAAAATTTCTAATAGCTTTACATTTTTGGATTCTGATTACTCATTATTTACCCTTCTTTTTTACTACAAATTATGACTTGAGATGCCTTCTTTATGCAAATAAAATATCCAGGGTTGATTTGAACCTACATCACAGCCTCCTCGAGGGTCAGCAGAATATTTTATATCCTCATATATGTTTCTAATTTATGCACTACAATGAAATTCTAGCGAACAATTGATTATAAGTCCTGGGGTTTGTTATTTAGTGAGTTTTTACTATATTGCTTTATGGTTTTGCTTCATCAGTTTTTATTGCCAGCCAACAGACTAGCTTAATTCTAGAGGGGAGACATAATGCTGACAGAGGATGGATCTCAGAGCTGAAGAAGACAGGAGAAGCTTTGGTACAATGAATAAGTTCTCTACTTTTAAACTGATTTTCATCTCATCACTGATATATTAAATGCCTCTTTTATCCAAATAGTTATTGCACATATCGTATTTTCATTTTGAAAGATATTTACTTGATGACATTCTTGATTTTGGATTTGTAAACTAGAAAGTAGAGCTAAATTGGGGAATTATGTATGGGCTTGCTAATAGGAGTGATGCTCGGTCAGTAGGATTTCTTTGTGTCTGGATTATTGTGCTCAAGCACTACCCAATTCAATTACTAGACCTCAACTAATCCTGTAAAGGTTAGCCTTAACAGAATGTTACCCCAGGTCACCAACAGCTAACAATGGAATAGTAATTATGTGTATTTCCCTTTAGCTTTGTTCCTTTGTTTCTTCCTTATAAGCACTTTATTATCACTTGGCCAATAGCTTTGTTTCTTTATTTATATTTTGAAATCTCAGAGAACTCAATCCTTTGATCTGTCTGCCACCAGTACACATAATATGGAACATGTTGAATGCTTAATGCTCTTTGTAAGTTTATGATGAAACTCATGTAATGCAGCTCTGGGATATATATATATAAGGTTGCATTTTCTTTTATTTGGTTGAAGAAAAGAAGTTGAATTTTAAAAAACAAAAATTCAAATTTTTTCTTTACTTACATTTTCTCTTCCATTCAAATTTCAATTTTTTTTCTCCCCTTGGTTTCTTTCCTCTCAAGCAAACAAAGGGTAAGGTTATTGATTACTTTAACCCTCATCCCAAGTAGAAGCTTCCAGAGCAGTCTGATTTGGACCTTGGACTGGCTATAAATGTGGCTAACCCTGTTTTATGATATCATTAACTTGTTGGAACTAACATTTGTTTAATTTAGGATTATTGTTATGCTTTTCTTTGTAACTGGCCTCATCAAACCATCCATTTTTTTTATTGCATGTAGATTTTGCCTAGAGTTGTTCTGGAAGCATCGCCAGCAGTGTTGTTGGGGAAGGAAAAACAAAAGAACAAAGCCATTAACCTTATAGTAACAGAGTGCAAGTAAGCCTCTAATCATTTTTCCAGATACCTCTTTTAGGCTATGGCATTATGGAACCGGAGTTGTTACCTGAATGATAGAAAATGTCTTGGTTTTGCTTATGTAAGCTTCTCATGGTCTCTAATTTAGCTATTCAGCTTTTTATTATCATCAACTGTGAGAATGAATGGTTTGGATTTGTCTCTTGGTGCCATGTGCAAAAGGAATTCTTGATATTTTGATATTTCTTGTTTTGGAAGAAGTCAACCGACCACTCAATTGGTTAATGATGTTCAAACACCAATTGACTTAATTACCCATTGGAGTGATTTGTTCGTAAACCAGGAATATTTTTGCCAATACTTCCCTTTTTCTTGTAATTTTCCCATTATTTATTTTACCTGAACATGGTTTGTGGTGTATTATTGCTCCTTTACCCAGCTAAAGGCCTTATGGTAGAGAGGTTCTTCCCCTATAGCAAACCCATTACCCATATACTGCATGGGTATCAGAAGTTGTTCATTGAAGCAAGTATTCAGATAAATCAGATCCATATATGAAGCACTTCTTTTCTCAATCTGTTGTACTATGATTTGCTTTTCATGGTGAATGTTCTTCTGTAGGGAAATGGGATATGATGGTATTGTTTTAGAATCTTGGTCAAGGTGGGCAGCTTATGGCATCTTGCATGATCCAAACATGCGGAATTTGGTGAGCATTTGATTCATTTAATCTTTTCCGATACTTTTTATACAGCCAATTATAAAACGGAACTCTGCCTGTGATTCATGGACTAAGCTATTAAGACTTCTTTCTATCTGTTGATTGTTTAAAGTTGACGAGGTCCATCATTATATGGTTACATCACAATTGTCATTGCTTCAGTAATGACTGAGGTGGTTCCTTTCCACTTGGAACATGGACACCACACAATTAAGTTATCTGCAATTTGAAGCGTGCCATTACAATTTTTTCACCTTCACCTTTGAGACAGTTTTGTTATTGATAATTCTATTAGCATATATATACATTGCCATGGGAAAAAAATTGTAAATTCATTCATTATGTTTCTGTGAGACAAATGTATCCATTTTGTATTTAGTCACTCTAGTAATAGATATGGTGCTTTCTTCTTTTGCAAGTGCAGGCATTGCAGTTTGTAAAACAGCTTGGAGATGCACTGCATTCTATAAGCTCAGAGAAAATTAGTGGGCAGCAGCTGCAGTTGATCTATGTTATAGGTCCACCATCTTCTGAGAAGCTGCAAGAGCATGACTTTGGTCCAAAAGATCTTGAGACTTTAAGTGAAGCTGTGGATGGATTCTCGTTAATGACATATGACTTCTCTAATCCTCATAATCCTGGTCCTAATGCACCTTTGAAATGGATTCAAATTGTTCTACAGCTGCTTCTTGGTACCTCTGGCAATAGAGTCCAAAGCCTTGCCCCCAAGATACTTCTTGGCATCAATTTCTATGGAAATGATTTCTCCCTTTCAAGGGGTAATTCCTTTGTTTCTTATCTACCTTTACATGTTTGGTTGGAGGGGAATGGAGGTTGGGTACCAGGACAAAAATCCCTCCTCTTTCATCCTTTGAACTAAACTTATGGTTAATTTCATGGTGGCATGCACACACACATGACATAGGTAAAGCGGTGCCTTATGGATCCCCACTAGTGGGGTCAAGGAGAAGGGGAATGGGAAAGAAATGTTCCATTTGGGTGTCATTTATATTAATTCTTTATTGCTTGACTGGACCATGAGCACTTTTATGAGCCATTTTGATACTTTGAGATCATCTTACAGGACTCTTGCTTTTCTTGTTTGGCTTTTCTGAGGTATATCACCTTGTAATAACTTTTGTTTTGCATACTAGTGAAATTTGAGAGTGCAGATGCAGGTGGCGGAGCTATTATTGGGAGAGATTACCTGGCACTTTTGGAGAAGCACAGGCCTGATCTGCAGTGGGATAAGAATAGTGGGGAGCATTTTTTCTTTTACACTGACGACAAGGATATCAGGCATGCGGTATTCTATCCATCTTTGAAGTCAATTTCTTTGCGGTTAGAAGAAGCCCGTTCATGGGGATGTGGCATCTCGATCTGGGAAATTGGCCAAGGTTTGGATTATTTTTTTGACCTTTTGTGAAAACCCGTATGTGTACTACTTTTGTGGCCCATGTTAATGTTTATTCGTAACTGCTATGTATTCATTACAATCGAAATGTGCTTTGGTTAAATTGGAATTTTATTTTTCAGAAGTCTAGTTTGAGGAAATCCGCAGTTAGTTCAGTTACACCTTGCGAAGATACGATGTCATAGGATAAGGGGTTGGTGCTGTTGGGAGGTGGGTAGAACACTGAAACGTATTTAAATGCTTTTATAGTTGTTTTTGGACATGAAATTTTAGGATAAGAGAATAACATCTCAGTTTAAGAAGGGAAAGGCCTGCAAGCTCAAAAGGTACTTAAGGAATTACATTTACTTGACTCTTTTTTGGTGGACACATTAACCTTACTTTAAGGAGATGAGCGAGTGCTTTTTATAATATTTAATGGTATATATAATTTATCTTTTTGAATAATTATTTCAACTGAAATTAAGTGTGAGCAAATATGCAATTTAACTGTAGTAGGCTCGGCTCATTCAATTTACTTAGCTCGTGACAGTTACATGATTTGAGTTTGAATAATTGTCTTCAATGCTCTTGGGCTCCATCTATATAACCACCATTTAGAACCGTCGAACTCAGCCTATTAACATGGCTTCAGCCACCACGCGAACTCAAATGAATTGATGATGCCTACGGTTTTTTTACCTGAAGCAAAGGTGGGAGAGGTGAGGCATGTGTAGGACAAGATGGTTTGACTGCAGGGCCAGAGATTGGAATGGCGTGGTGAAGGGCTATGCTTGTCAGTGGTTGAGTTTTGTGTTGATCTATTATTCTAATTTTATTTGCAAATATCGTTAAAATACAATTTTATTAATCAAAGTAACTTTTAACACTTTTAAAAATTAAAAGTTTTTTGAGAACATAATGAAATTGCCATATAACATAACAGCATAGAGGTTATTTGAGAACGTAATGAAAATGCCATATAACATAACAGCAATCGTCGTATTAGTTCACCATATAACAAACACAGACCTTGACATACCATGAGCACGACATCTTATTAGAGCATTCTATGGGCGTACAACATCAATTAGCCAAGAGACTAGCAAATCTGCAATTACAAAAAAAAGGTTTTAAACACTAAAACGGTTTCAAAAATCACTTGGATATTAAATGATAAATTATTTCATCTACAAACCAGCAAAGCAAAAAGACTGCAGATAATAAAGAGAATAAAAAACGCCTTCTGTTCATTAATAACTTTGAATCGTTTACCTTAATTTTTTTTAAAACTTCCTTGGAGGCCACTTTACGAGCTGTATACTTATTAGAAGCTTTAGCAGTATGCTTGTAAGGGGTAGGGATCCCATTAGCTTTCACCTCGATTGTAACTGAAGTTTCGTTGTTCTCACGGGCCTGGGTGTGCTCTGTCATTTTGTAGTCATTTTTTTGGCATAGTTCTTGCAACTCATTAATAGGATGTCGCCTTGCTGTTTCAGGTGTAACAAGTGGTGCCAAAAGGGGCCTTATGCTTTGGAAAACAACCTCCTTCTTGTACCCTGAATCAACAAAAATGGCTCCTGCTATAGATTCTATAACATCAGCCAGTGCCTGTCATACATAGAAAGAAATGAGAAATACATCACTAAAAAATGCCTGTGCCGGTTACTTCCCTTTCCCAATTGCATTTAAGTATAACAACGAAGACATTCACGAATATGGTAGTAATGTGAAGTGAATAAGCGTTGTTTGGATAGGAAGAAGTCATGCACTGAAATAATAAACAGCTGACCTCACAGAAATATGTTTCTAGCTCCCATCCAAAAGTTGATTCCAAAGATAACTCCTCAACACCTTTAATTGTGTCTTCAATTTTGCTTGCTACTACGGAGTCACAGAGTATGTGTTCGTGCAGCTTAGCTTTAATGGCTGACAGTGCGTAGCACTCATTGTTCACAGAAATAGACCTCATGTTCGTGAAAAATTCCGCTGACAACTGTTCATTAGAATATTCCTTGTAGAAATGCATCGTGATGACATTGTCCAACACTGCGTCGCCAAGAAACTCTAGTCGCTGCAGGGCATGTTAAGAGTTTATCATAGATACAGCATCGTACATATAAATTTTCACAAGTACTTCCAGAAAGATAGGCCATCAACTAATTATAGTGTCCTAAGGTTATGTTTGGATTGATAGAAAGAGATGGAATAGAATGGAGTAGAATGCAACATAATGGAATAAAACTTCAATCCATTGTACGGACATATTATGATGGAATAGATCAAAATTCTCATTCCATCTCAGTCCCCCCAAATTAGAGGAAAAGAAAAATGAAAGTAAACAATGGAATACAAAGGGATAGGTTTCACAAGTTTCCATTATATTTCATCCTTATTTTATTAATTCAAACAATGGAACACAATTTCTTCCATTCCACCCTCTTAACAAAACCTAAGGTTCTCATCATCTGTTTTTAACCATGTGGTGAAATTTAAAATAACAAAAATGATTGATGGACAGCTAATCACCTATTGGACACCTAGTGAGAGAAAGGGATAGAAAAGAGAGAAATATAAGTAATATGATGTGATAAGATAAAGAGAGAGAGATACAGAGAAATCATGAGTATTAAAGAGGTGTTTGGAGTGATGGGGTGTCCACCAACTCTCAAAGAAAACAAAATCGTACACTGATATGGACTTTGTTACTAGTAAGTATATGTTCCTACTAATTAGTATCTAAATAATCTTGAGAGTACCTCATAACATCTCCCAATATCTGGTCGTTTGCAAGAACTGTGGGTGAGAGCCTCCACCAAAAGGTAAGGGTCTTGAAACGAGTAGCTGTTCAGGCGGGATTCTAAAAGTTTGACCTGTACAAGCTTCTCCGGGGCAACGCTAAGGTGGCTCTCATATGGTACAATGTTAGTGTCAACCTTGATGCCAATCCAATTAATAAACGATAAAGCAGCTTCTTCATCTTCTGTGCTTATAAAGGCACCAATTAGTGCCTCAACAACATCAGCAATAATTTTGAAGTCTATTTCTCTCGTTCTGCGAACATATACTCTTGTTCTACTGGAAACCAACTCTTCTTTTAGCAAGAGACTTTTTGACTTATCGCCAGGTATATCCCACTGCTTCGGATCAAATATTTCTTTTCGTATGAAACCCTGCAACATGAAAAAATTTCCATTTGATTTTTTATAAAACCACTGCCAAAAAATAGAACCAGGGATAATTTCGATGTCATAATACGAGATTCCAGAAAGCTAGTAATTCAGGTGGTTTTGACTTTTGACAATACGAGCACAAGCACTATTAGCAGCTAAACTAAGCAATATGATCCTCTTCTCTAATACACTTCAGGATTTGTAGAGTTTGGCACATCTGAAGATATGTTTAAGGCACATTTTCTTAAGAGTAAATTAGTTACTTCTTTTAACATAATCTGAAATAAATGAAAGAGAAAATAGTCTATACATTGACACTATAAATCTAATTACAATTTGTCATATATGATAAGTTACTCCTTTCAATGATATATATATATTTTGCTTTATAATTTTTTTTCTCTCTCACTTTTCTTCAGAACAAACAAGAACAACGTTGGTGTTTTCTTTTTTCTTTTTCCTTTCAAATGAAATTACATTTAAGAAAATAGTTTTTTCTATTTACTTTTGTCAAACAAACCACATATAGAAGTAATTGACATAAAGCTTATAAAATGTAACAACAATAGCAAGAGAAGAAATAATAATACCTGAAGTCTGCGGCTACATCCATAGTTAAACAAGGCAACATTAGAAATCATCTTCTCCCTCTCTTTCGAAAGGACGCCCTCTCTGTCATTTTGATTGGTCTTGAAAACCTGTTGACTAACAGCGTACTTTAAAAAAGAATCTCCAAGTGTCTCCAAGTAATCATAATCGTAGGCCTCTTGACATTCCTTTGCAGTTATAACTTGCAATACCTACAAAAAAATTAATACTAGTAAACTTTTAGTATAATTTTATTATCAAGCGATAATGAATCATAGAAGATGAAAGTAACTAATATCATGATGATGAGGAAGCCTGCACCAAGAATTATGTCAAACGAAGAATTAATATGGAACAGTAATCTACATAAAAGTTTTAAATAATATTTTTCTTTTTTTCCAATTTAAATAAAATAGTTACATTAGCGAGTGTCAAAATTATTTATACTAACCTAAATTGATAGTATTCTTTTTAGTTTTTTTATTTGTACACAATACACATAGTGAGAAACATAATTAATATTTCCGTTTATATTAAAATTATTTTTAACTTTCTAATATGATATTCACTACTATTTAAAAATTAAATAAAGATAAAGATATAAATAAAAAATAGTCAGTAATATTGTTTTGAACTTTTAAATAGATAATAAAAATAAATTTTCTTTTAAAACTAAATAGATAAGAAAAGAGTATTCTTTTAATGAATGCCATTATTGCAGGAGGATAATAACAGTGATGAGTTTTAAATGAAAAGTAAAACAAATATTTTATTTGAATATAAAATAAATATTATTGTATAAATAATTAAAATAGTTAAAATTATTTAATAGAGATATTCTGTTATTAATATCCTTATTACAGTCATTAGCAATAGCCAAATACATACCATTATAAAAAAGAAGATAGCTCAATTGATATATAATACCATCACCTCTTTTGTAGAAAACTATAGTTTTTTGAGAACAAATGAGGTTTCATTTCATCTATTGATTTAGAAAATTAAGAACACATTGATCTTTTTCTTAATTTAATCATTTTGCTAACTAAAATTAAAGCGGAAGATTAATAAAAAGAAATGGTAAATTTCTTTTCGTGTGTTCCAAATATATCCTTGAAAAATGAACTTACAGTCAGAAAACCATTCTCTTTAAGGCGTAGGGAGTCAAACTTTAATGATATTAAAAACCAAGTCTTTTCCATATGTACGGTTAAGAATCAAACTTTTACTAGCATATTTAAAAGATTCAATTATCTATCATCTATACAAGTAATGATTTTCTTAATCAACATATAAAAACCTTAAATTGCCGATATTTTTATACAAATGTAGTATATTTTCAAAAAATAAAGAAAAAGAAAAGAGATTATGACAATGAGTACCCTCAAAAGCTTGTTGAGGAAAAGAACAAAAGTTAAATAAATAGTATAACACTTAATACATTAAAAAATTATAATAAAAGTATTTAATTAAAAGTATCATATTTAATATATTCATAATTTTAAAAATATTTACTACATACGAATACTTTTGGTTTTGAATTTGTAATAATATTATTTTTTTTGTCTAAATTACATGTATCTTTTATGGAAGAGAATTTTGTTCGCGTAAGAAACATTTACAACATAATGGAATTAGCTCTGCCAATGACAATTTTTTTCATATACAGGAAAGAATCAAACAGGTATCACTTATCATCCATTGATATTCTAAAGTCACATGTTCATATTTATCTTTTTAAAGAAAGGTGTTTGGTTTATTTTCTATTTTCTAATTTATTTAATATATATTAACTAAAAGTATCAAAATATTACATTATTTTCATTTTATTTCTGACTTTTAATAATTTATAAAAAAAAATATTAAAAAAATAAAATCTTCTTTTAACCATTCCCTTCACAATATCTTAAACACAAGAACTAATTTGAAAATAAAGTAATGTTTTTTATAATTATAAACAAAAACATTTCAATTAAAAATATATACAAAATATTTCATAATGTTTTATTTTTATTATAAATATAAAAAATATTGATAAATAAATTACATAACACTCACATGCCTTTTATTTTATTATTATTATAAATATAAAAAATATTGATAAATAAATTACATAACACTCACATGGCTTTTTTTTTTTTTTTTTAAGTTATATAACATTTTGAGTAGGGGTGACAAAACGGGTTGGACCTGCTGAGTGGACCCGCCTGACCCACCATTTTTGGCTGGGTAGATAAGCTTGTAAAACCCGCCAACCTGCCTCGCCCCAACCCACCAACCCGGCGGGCCAACCCAAGACTTGCCACTTACTTTATTTTATTTTTCCAATTTCTCCCCCTTCTTTAGTTGTTGTATGAGAAACATTAATGAAAAAAGAAAGAAAGTAAAAGACGCTATGCAAGCACTGCTCTGCATTCGCAATGTTATACTAAAAAATATAATGACAACAATGACACATGCGTTTGCGGTTAGTTCTACTTGTAATTAAATAGAATTCAATGTTATACTAAAAAATATAATTCCTCACACTTTTGAATGAAAAGTGTTATTTATTTTCAAGTAAATTATTTTTATAACTTTTGAATGAAAAAATATAATCTCTCTTTCATATATTTAATGTGTATTAAAATAATAATAAAATTATATATCAAACAATCAAAGATTTAAAGTGATATAATGTGTATTAAAATAAAAATTATTTAATCCAATTCAATTAAATGGTAACAAAAAAATTCAAATTAAATTGAGTTTTTTTAAAAAAAGTTGGGTGGGTTGAAAGTGGGATGGGTTAACCTACCAACCCACCCTTTCAAACCCGCCAATCCATTTTAGTGGGTCAACCTGCCAACTTGCTTTTTTGTACAACCCACCGATTCGCTCATTATTCTTTGGCGGACTAACCTACCAACCCGCTACTAAGCGGGGAGAGTTGAATACTTCAACCCACTTCTCATCGGCGGGTCAAGGCAGGTCAACCCACTTTGCTACCCTAATTTTGAGGTGAGCTTTCAATCAACATTGTCTTCGCATGGAAGATAGCTTGCTTACCAAAACTGTGAGCTCGTTCCAGTCACTGTAACTTAATTTGAATCCCCAAAATCAAGATGATAACTTTAGTCTTCACTAATCTACCTAATTGGATAAATTACAAGCAAGGAAATATTTTGAGGTGAGGTTTTCTCCAATACTTTCCTAGCATTGAAGAATACTTGCTTGCAAAGATTCCCTTCACAACATCTTAAACTCAAAAACTAATTTGAAAATAAAGTAATGTTTTTTTATAATTATAAACAAAAACATTTCAATTAAAAATTACATACAAAATATTTTGTAATGTTTTATTTTTATTATAAATGTAAAAAATATTCGCAAATAAATTACACAACACTCACATGACTTTTTTTTTTTTTTTAAGTTATATGATGCATAAATCTATCCAAGCTTAGCAATAGTAATAATCTGCTCAATCTATTCACCATTTGTGTTAAGGTTAAGTAGGGAAGGAGTTATCTTTAAAAAAAAAAAAAGTAGAGAAGGGTAGAAGCAATTTTTTTTAGCTTGCTTATCTATAGTGCCTCATTTCCTACCTAGTATTTAATGCAAATCACTAATCTTTTAGTAAATTATAGACTCATTTGTTTGCCTTTATTTAAGAAAATTGTTATTTTTAATGAGAATGTTTTAAAAAAAAATTAGTTTTTAATATTATATGTATTATTACATTTAGGGGTGTTCAAATCCAATTTGATCCAAAAGAAAAACTAAAAATCAATTCAAAAAATTAAAAAACGATGCAAACAAATTATTTTTAGATTTTTTTTTGAATCATCTATTGTTATAACAGATTGGATCTATTCTGTTTTTGGTTGGTGTCTCCGCAATGAATCCAAATCGAACAAATCGATAACATTAATATTGATATGTTTCATTGTATATGTCACTAATACAACTATGCATCTAAGAGTTATAGCATAATATTTTCTTTATTTTGTGTGAATATTAAATACATGTGTGGACATTTTCTTTGAGATAAAAAAGAATATATTCAGAAATATTTTGTTTGTTTTGTTATTGAAGAATGCTGCACTTGCATGCATATATATAATGTTTGAAAAGCAGGTTTTAATTTTAAAATGTGGGGATGTACAGTTATAATTACAAACTAGTGTCTATTATGTAATATTTGAATATCATATAGCTAATTTTAAGTCTCTATTTCTCTCCCTCCTTGGACACACGTGCACGATTATGATTTGACATAAACAAATGTTTACAAACTTACCTGCATTAATTTATGATTCATTGGATTGAAATTAGGAAAATAAAATCTTGCATTTTTTTATTGGAACTAGGAAATTAAAATGTTGATAAGGATGTGTTGGTAAAACCCGAATCATTCAATCCAATTCAAACCGTATTTTATCGAATTGAATCATATCGGATTTAAAAAAAATCTAAAGCAGACCAAACCACATATTGTTTTAGTTTTTGGATCAGATGATTTTTTAACTCAAAACTGATTCAAACCAATTCGCAAACACCTCTAATTATATTTGACTTCAAAAAAAAATGATCACTATATTAATCCTTCAATTATTTAAAACATAATTATATTAATCTTCTAAATATTTTGTCATCAAATTAATCTTTAAGAGATCTAAATGCCACACCATATTCGTCCATAAAAAAGACAATTGTAGTGATTAAAAAATCTTTACAAGACTAATTTAGTGACTAAATATATTTTGGAAAACAAATTTGAAGATGATTTAAATCTCTGAAAAACTAATATGATAATTTATAAAACTTCAAGAAATCAAATTGAGAGTTTTTCTAATAGAAAATAACAATAATAAATATTTTAAAATGAAAATTAAAAAATATTTTCACTTAAATCAGACAAATTAGCTTCTAAAAAAATATTATAGAAGTTGCTCAATTCACAAATATTTTCTCTCCTTTCAACATCCCATATTTTCTTTCTAACATGTACACACATAAATGTTAAGCAACCCAGAAAGAATGGTTGCTTATATAAGTAACTTTGCAATTTTAAGTAACCTAAAATCACATATGATACACCAAAATAGTATTTTGTTGTTAAGCAACCCATACAGTGTAGTTAAGCAACTCGACATTGGAGATGATGTAAGCATTTTCACAGGAAGAAGTAGCTTACCTTGCTGACTGGGATATCATTTTGCGTGCATTGATCTAAGAGCATCTTTTTTAAGTTGAAAGCAACAAGCAAGGACTCAAGCCTATGCATGATTGATGGAATAAAAGAAAATGAATATATGGTACTGACTGATATTGGTGACATGATTACAGAACAAAGTTCTGGCGGCAATTCAACAGAGCTCATGCTTTGTCCTGAAAGGGGTAAAAAAAAATTAATCAGGTTTCATCATATTGATAATGAACTCGGCCAAATGACATTAAAATAGCTTCAATATTGCAGATGAGCAAGTGTTATGACAACTTAAGCTACATAAAATGGAACAAGGTTAATACATGTTAATGAACATCATGGATCTGCATGTCCCAAAAACAATGCAGAGGATGTTTTAATTCCAAGTATGAAAACCGTTCAGACGAAATAAGAAAGCTTTCAAGCTGATTTCCATTCAATCTCACCCATTTTGGATTCATGTAGAACCTCTTGTACTTGGGATCAGTTCTTGTACCTTCTCTTATTTTGAATGGGCAATGATCAACCATCTAGGAATCTTTTTTACCTCAAATTAATGTTAGATTAGCAAGAGAAGATGATATCCTCCATTGATTCAAGGAGGACATATGAACTACAAAGCCTTTTCATGTTCTTTAGGTGATATCAGTCACAAAGGCAATACTAGGAACTAGAATATATGAGCAACGAATTGTTAAAACTTTAACCTTTCTCCTTCTTTTGTCTGGCCTTCAGAAGGTAATTCCCCACTTTAAAAACACTCCTTCCACGAAGTAGGGATTGATGTTCAAAACGCAATTCAATCCCGTGGCTGAAATTTCGAAACAATAATTGAAATTATTGATGGTGCTCAATGGTTTGACATCTAAGACACAAGTAGATAAATAAGCTACAAAAATTTACTTACTGATTTTTGTAATACTCCTTGTAAGTAGTAGTTCCCTTACGTCCTAGGTTTAGAGTTGAGTTTCCATTCAATTCCATTATACCAGTAATGATATAAATAAAATCATTATGAGGAGTGTAGACCACACAATTTTCAAGTTTGCAAGAGCAAACTGAACCATTTTGGATCCTCACATCACATGCATGATCCTTACAATCACAGGTACATTCAGATGAAAAAGGAACAGAAAAAACAGACTTCCAATTAATAATTGAATTTGAAGGTCTCTGGTGTTTAACAGTGACTGGGAGCAGAAGATAATCAATTTCAGGATTATCTCCCAAACTAAAATCATCTGAAACACTTGTTAACTTATTAATGTCGGGATTCAGAAGGATCCTAAAGAGGGTAGTCTGAAATCTTCTACAATTTTGAACCTGTAAAATACAAATACATATATACAAGCAATGTATTAAATAAGGATTATTGGTCAACAAATATAAATCTGTAACAATTATAAAGATGATATTATCTTTTGGTCCCCGCATTTTCTTAAACTTCTTTACCTCTTAACTAATATTATAAACCATTCCACTATTGTGTTTTAACCTCCTACTTCAGTCACTTTTCTTTCATTGAACTACCCAATATGAAGTAAAATCTAAATTGCATAATACATAAAATCTACCTGCATATAAAATATAAAATCTAACTGTACTAATTAGTTATTTTATTGAAGAAAAATGCACTAAATGCATATAAAATTTAAATCTAAAGAATAAAAGATGTGAACAGACAGACATGCCGGTGTCTATCTTTCCATTAGTTATTATATATTTGAATAGTTAAGATTATAAAATAAATATGACTATTAACTAACTTTTAATGTTAATCACACACAAATATGACAATACATTGGAAGCACACCTCTTCTGGGCTAAGTTGAATGGCTTCTATACGTCTGAGGTTCACTGACAATTTTCCCCTTTGCACATCAAATGGCGTGCCTGATAATGTGTCTACGATTTCCCAGTCAAGTTCACTCCTAATTGCAAGTACAATGTCATGAACCGACACGTTATACTTGAAATCCTGCTTCAACTCCATCAAATAGCAATAGTACGTTACATTGCAAGCATTTGATGACCAGTTGACAAGTTCGGATGGGACATAACTGGGGTGCTCATTTCCTGCACAATGCAATTAGTGTTGTCAAACAACAACCATCAAAGTATAAGATGAATAATAAATGATGAAATAAGAATCAGATCCAGTTCAATCAAAGCCATTTCAGAAATCAGATTTTAACTACCAAGAATCAATCAATAAGAATTAAAGGATATAAAATTACACAAAAAAGAAGAAAGAAAGATATCTAAATCTCATCAAGTTACCATATTCTTCCATGTTGATTACAATATCAAGAAAGGGGTTTGCAATTGTACACGATCAGTCTGTGAGTTAACTTCCCATTTATAGCATTGGGAAGTGGCTGTAGGGACCACTTTGCATTTATTAGTTTTCTCGGCAAAAGGAAAAGCCAAAGTACCGGAATGACTGGATGTTGCCTCTCCTTTTGGCACCTTAAGCTACAAGCTGCTTCTTTATCAAGCAATTCGATCGTACATAGAGATGTGGGTGGAATATCCCCGGAGAGGTCATTTATTTTTTTAATTTTTGTTTTTTGATTAAAAATATTTAGGAAAAAGGACTGGTGTTTCAGTTGGAAACAGAAAAAGCATGCGACTTAAAGAATACTTGTAAAAATATTTATATTTATTTCATCTTAAAATAATAATTAGAAACTCAAATTTGTGATTTCACATATGCGAGATTCTTTTTTGTTCCATCTGACCAATCTCTTAGGATTAGAGGCCATTTATTTTAACCTAGTGAAGAGAAAGTCACTTCTAATGTGTGTCTCTACATTTTTTTATTTTGAGTAAGACATTAATTGATAGTCTATAAATATCAATTTTTTTTTAATATGAGTTTAATTTTTATGTGTCAGTATATTTTATATTATTAATTAATCAGAAATTATGGTTGATTTAATTTTTAAAGTGATTATTATAAAACTTGACAAATTTATCATATGCAACAATTTGTAATTAAGTGACGGTATGAAATCTCTTTTCATTACCAATAAAATACTTCCGTTGTAAAATATAAACTTTTTAAACTCTTTTCATAAAAAAAGTGAGTATACAAACAAAAAATAAATCTTAATTACTAATTTATACCTTTTATTATAATATAGACTTAATTACATTTTTTATTCTCTAATTTATAAAATTTCATAAATTGTATTTCTAAATAATTTTTTTCGCGCATTTTATTTTTCAATCTACAAAATTTGACAAATCCTATCCTAACATCGGTTGACCATCCATTGAGAATGTTAACTGCATTGGATAAGCAAGGAGCCAATACTGTTACAGGTTCCTATTATCATGGATCTATCACGCTGTAACAGTAGCTATTCTATCATTACTTATTAGTCTTCTTTCGGTTGTAACAAATAAACTGTTGACGTCGTTGACGTAGTAGTCCTCGTCGTGTAAACGTACATATCTACTTTTATACTTTTAGAATTCCTATCTTGAAGAGTGAAGTTCTCACTCTTTTCTTTTTTTCAAAGATTTTCAACATACACTTTTAATTAGAAACTCTTAATACACTCTTTTCATTTCATGGGAGGTATATTTTACACACCTTTTTTACAATTAGTCCAAAAATATTTCTCTTGATCATATCCTCTCTATATTTAAATTAGAATAGTTATTTTGAACGAAAACATTTTTAGAAATTTCTTATATATTACAAAGAAGGTTTTATAACCTGAAAAAAATGTTACATGACAATACTATATTCATTCTCCTGCCTAAATTTCACAATTTTTTTTTATTTTTTTGATTCATATAAATATATTATTATGTTTAATTATAATAATTAAGACATTTATAAAAAGTATATATTCTACTTAAATTCATCAATTAAATAATTAAATCTTAAATTGATTTTGATTTTATACAACAAGAAACTGATTTTTCAAATTTTAATGAATGTTATTTATAATGACGGTAATTATGATGATTATGGTAACATTTTTATTATGATAATTAAAGCATTTATAATCTATTATATATTATAAAAATAGTTTTACCATGTAGGCAAATGTCACATGACAATACCATATTTATTCTTTTTCCACCGAAATGCCATCAAATTATTTTATTTTATTTTTTAATTCAAAAAATACTTAACTATAGTAATTAAGAAAACTATGATCAGTCTGATTTTTATGATTTGAATATTCAAACTAATAATACAAATATATATTCTGATTTAAATTAATTGATAGTAATAATATATATTTTAATATATAATTAAGAAAATTATGATAATAATTAACCTTTTTTTGTTTTTTAATTCATAAAAATATATTATTTTATTTAATTATAGTAACAAAGGCATTTATAACAAGTATATATCTTGATTAAATTAATCAATTAAATCATTAAAATTTAAATGCATCTTGGTTTTTTAATTATGGCAATTTTTTTTACTATCTCATTTTAATATATATAATATAATTAAAGTAAGCAAAATATACATATTAATTTCAAAATGGTCATGATTCTAATTAGTGATGTTCATCATTTGAACATTCAAACTTTGTTTTAAAAAAAAGTATTATTATAAATAATTTATTTAACAAATCACAACGTTTGCAATAGTTTTTTCCTCTGCTACACCATGTCGTCTTTCAATCTTGATACATTAAAGATATCAATGTTCAAAATGGTTGAAAGGTATGAAAATTACGAATTTTAATGAATATATTTCATTTTCATTCGTTTTACTTGGTTCATCTTTTTGTTGTATATCTCTTTCATTGTTATTCAATTTGTTTATTTTTATTTTATAGTTTCATTTTTTATTTTTTATCTTCTTTCTCTAAACTAATATTCTAATCTTTTTCATTCTCCTTGAATTTATTTTTAAATTTAATAATACTTGACATTTGCATGCTAATATTATTTGTTATTTTTGAATGTTCAACAACTAAGGTGACATAAAAGATTTAAACAAGGGATTTCAATATTTCAC